>JAMPIT010000327.1:2050000-3300000 GCA_026261815.1 Monarcha castaneiventris obscurior
TATATGAAGGGATTACTGAGCAGTTTATTTTCAGGTAACAGTTTGAGCAGCAAGGGCTCAGACAAGTTGAAAGTGAGGATCTTGCTGTGTCAAATACTTTCTTTTATGTAGATGGAGCACCAACAGGGCACACAGAGGAAATCATTAGCTGCCTGGGCTACTGAGCAGCGTCCTGATGCTAGGATGCAGCTAGGAAATGAGGTAGGGAGGCCTGAGAGAGAGGATTCACAAGTACATGGTTGGCTGACAAATAAATGGCCTTGCCTACCAAAAGCATGCCTAACCTCATTTGGGACTGTGAACTCTTTTTTTTTAATATGTTTAAACAAGACTTTGAATAATTAATATACACATGTGAGCATGCAGCAGTACCTACAAATTTGTATAAAATAAAGTTATTTGCTCAGATCCAGCCCCTATGCGTTAGGCTGAGCAACTCCTGGATGCTCAGAATGAATAAACAGGAATAAAAATCTGGATAAGAAATGAAATGCAAAGTATTGAAAACCATAACCCCATCAGCTGCCTAGACTTCTTGCATAGCCCCATACCCTTATGCAGCACTGAACAATGGGTGAATTTGTGGAACAAGATGGACCCCCTGCCCTGGAGAGATTACATTTGTAGCAGTCAAACACTCTGAGGCAGAACAAGCACCCAGAGATGTTTATAGCTTTTTATCGTAACACAGGTGGCTGCACTGCCAGATGTACAATGCAGAATTACTCTTCTTATTATCCTAACTTTGTTTAGAATTGAAAATACATTGCTGTAAGGATCTCTCAATTTTAAATGGAACAAGGTATTGTTCAAAATTAATGTTAACCTCAGAGATGCCAGGCATGCTGAGTTCCATGAGGCTTCCTTTAATACTCTCCTTTCTCTGCATGAGTTTTAAATTTGACCTCAAAGAGCTACTTTAAAAAAAAAAAGGACTATACTATCTTTAAATTTTCTAGAGTCTGGATTTCACTAATCCTGACTTCAGACATCAAAGAGCAAGGATATATTAGATTCCCCAAGGAACTCATTTAATTGTGTGAGTATCTATAACATATAGTTTTTCTTTCTGTTATTGTTTTATTTTTCTTTTCAGCTCAGAACTTTTTCTGTTTTGATTTCTTTTTTTTTACATGATAAATATAGGATTCTACTCACTTAAAAAATATAGTATTAGAAATCAAAGAATCCCTTCAGTTTGCATGAGAAAAAAATACAGAAATTGTTTCTGTATGGAATCAAAATTTCTGCAACACAGCTGAAGACAGCTGGTGTGCTACAAGGAACTCTCCACCCATCCACAGTGCTTTCAGTATGCATAAGTCTTCCTCAAACAACCTCTTCTTTTGAATACCTCAACTTTTTCTCGAATCCTTTCAAGTGGACAGCTTGAAAATCTGAACACATCCTTGCAATCTGGACAGTCTTTTTGCACACAGGAAAATCTAAATACCAAATGATTCTGGCACGGAATCCAGTAGTTCAAAGAGAAATTCCAGCACCTTTTTTAGAGAAGCATGGCCTTTAATTAAGGAACACTGATGTGAGCAAATTTTCAAGGCAATTCTTCCAATTTTCAGTGTTTTCTTCAACTTCTATCAAAAATTCACTTTTGAAGAAGACACAATTAAACGGATGTTCCAGTGGTAAAGAAGTCCTTATACATTTTCAGACACCTCCTGGTTTGTGTCAGAAATGAATGGTTAGTTTGCAGCTTCATAAATTAGTTACAGTGAACAATTTCCACCCCTGCAACTTGTGCTGTGAGGAATGCAGTGACAGATAGATTCTGTGCTGTGTTTGCCTATGAGATGATTTTCTTGAAGTCTCATAATGAGTTGTATTTGGCAGGATTAATGAGTATTATAATGGCAAATGGATGTTCGCAGCTCAGTTGTGTTCCATCACATAGTAACATGGGGTTTCTGGTCCCTTGGAGGCCATAATTGGTGGCATTAATGCAGTTTTTAATTATGCTTCTCGAAAAAATGAATTGAGACCAAAACAAAAGCTAAGTGTTCATCTCTCTGTAGTGCTGTGTGGTGTAAACACAAGACCATTGCTGTCTCTGATATCCGTGTTTTGAATTAGGCTGATGGGAGAGGAATTGTACAGGATATTTGGCTGAAACTTGATTTGGGAATATTTGTATTTTTACACTGTTAAATAGCTTTTTAATTATAAGATGCAGGGGGTATTTTTCCCCAGAGAAACTGATCAAAATAGCATGTTGTACACTGAACTGTTTGCATAGTAGATTACATTATTCCAAATGCAGCTTCGTAGCCACAGTGAGTGTCCTTAGGTCTTCATTTATATAAAAAGAGAGGGGGTGAATCCTCCTCACTTTCCCAGAATGCCCATGCATGGAAGCATTTTGGTGAGTGATGAGTCTCTGCCTATAACCCTGTACCACATGGTAGGTTGGATTTATCTGCAGGCTCTAGTGGCCAACACTTATCTTAGTGCAATAGCTCAGCATCTTCCACAAGCTTTTCCCAATATCAAAAACACAACAGTCTATGTAAGAGTGAAAAAAAAATCAAATCAATCAATAAATAAATGGATTCCTAAGGAAATTATGTCAGAAAATAATAAAATGTAAAAGTAAATGTAAAATGTAAAATGTAAGTCTAAAATGTAAAACGAAATCTGATGGTGCTTACAAGAGTGAAATCACTACTGTTTCATTCTCATGGAACTATGGATAAATCAAAAGGTAAAACAGAGAAGCTTAATTAAATGGTTAATTAAATAGTTACATAATATTTATTTAATGGTCTATCTGATTTCCTGCCGTGCTCTTTAACATTTTCCTGCAGCCTGCCGCAGAGTTGTAGAAGAGATAATGTAACTAGAATTGCCATTTCTTATGTGGTACATTAAATTGGGATTACCTCCTGATCCAGGCACCTCTTTTTTATGTCAGCTTTGGTGAATGTAACTCATTTTTGATCCTGGTAGTTTTCCATTAAATTCACAATATATCAATAGAGATATATGAATCATTTGTGTGGACTCCTATCACTTTATATCGTTCCCAAAGCACTAGAATGCATAAGGCAAAAGTCTGCATACAGGTGAGGCTTCCAGATATTTACTTGACTGTGAAGAGACCTTTTAGTCTTACACTGTTGATAAAGGAGATGCGGGATCTATCCCAGGTACATATATTAATTCCTTTGTGTCCTAGGTGGTCATAGCGGGAAAACTATGGGGTTTTTTTGTTTTGGTTTGGTTTTTTTACTTTTTATTTTGTTTTTATTCTTGAAGAAGTGTGTCACTGCATGCATACAGGCTGTAAAGAAACCAGATGACAATATATTCCAGATGACAGACAGCATCTAGGAGAACTTCAAAATTCTTTACTTCTGTCAAATGGATTTACTAGTTCTCCATTGACTGTATAATGGGAACTCGCACACCGGCACTTGCAAAAACCTACAAGCAAATACTTAAATTTAAGTTTTTTAATCTCTAACACATTCTAAGTGAAATTAACTTACTAGCATCTGTCAGCTAAACAACCAGTTTCTTGACTGATGGATAGACTGAGAGCAATTTGAGTTCTTATCACTGTTATTATTATTATTTGTATAATCACAAGTGGAAGTCCTCATCTTTGTGCTGTGCAAGGTTTAAGTAAGAAATAAATCATAATATGAGGAATATGAGATGCATAACAGGACAATGACAAAACCATGAAATAACATTGCACTCCAAGATCTCATGAAGCTAAACAACCTGCTCTGCGTTTAATAAGAATGTCTGAGGCATTGGACAAATAACTGTGCTTGGAAAATCCACTAAAGCACTTTGGGGTTTGCTGATGTGCTCCCCCATCTTACTGCTCTTTACAGGAGGGTCCCTAACCTGTGTGTGCAGGACGATTTATGTTCTCCAAAACCAGCAAGGGGCCACAGCAGTCACCACATTTGTTCCCATAATTTAAAAAGAGATGGGTCCTTATCACCCTTTTCTTTCTGAGTCCCATCTGAATACTCCAGATATGTCATCTCCACATAAAAAGTTCCCATTTCTTCTTTAATGCATCACTTCTTCTTAAATTCAAACACACTCAGAAAAATATATGGACTTCATGCTATGGGACTAACAGCAAAATCAAAAACTGTAAATAAAAAATTAAATATAATTTTAGAGCCCTGAAGGCTCCAGTGCGTAGGAGAAAAACTGCTGGTAGGCTCTGAGCTCTGCTCCCACAGCAGCCCTTCTGCCCTGCTTGGGTCTCAGGGAAATGTACATCATCCTTTCACCCTCTCTGTCTTCCTCTCATTTCAGAGCCTTTTCCTGTCCTTTATCCTGCAGCTTTGATGGCCTGTACTTCTGGCATGGCATATCTATTTTTGCACATGTTCCAACACAGTGTGAATTCCTCTCAAATTCCTCTGCCCTTTGGAGTGGTTTCAGCAACAAATGCAATTGCAGTTGATGAACCTTGTTCCTGCTAAAACAAAGGCATCAGTCTTTAAAATTATGGTTGTAGTATTATAACAGTCACTGGATTTCCCTGATTGCCAGAAACTCTGGCTCTTAAGGAAAGTGTCCCAGTCTCTTTAGACAGATTCATGTCTCCTTTCCCCAGAATAATACACTAAGGTGAATGTTGCTGAATTGATCCTTGCAGATTTTCTTGGATTTCTGCATAGAGCACAATGTTTCTGTCTCGTGAAACACTGAGGAGAAAACACAATTTCACCTTTTCTCTTTGCCCTTCTTATACCTCATTATCTTTTACCTTTTGTGTGGGACAATTAGACTATGGGGGCTGCCACCCGCTGCCTACTGCTCCATGAACAGAGAAAACTGCTGTCACAAACTTAAGCCAGCCACTCCTTCTGCTTTTCAACAATTGCTAAATAAAAGTAGCTCAATGTAGAGTATCCTATGCTTTATCACAAATATTACTTTAAGTATAAGCTATTTAATATTCATAAAGCAGTAAAGTTCTAAAAACCAGTACTGACCTTCAGCATCTTTCATAATAAACTCTGGCTCTTCCTTCCAAGAGTTTGAAGCCTAAGAGACTCCTAAGGTTTGGTTTGAATTTTGGCCCAAAGAACGAGAGCAAACAGCTACCTCTTTGAATACAGTCTCCACATCCAAATGCACCTAGCCTTTTCAGAAGGGTCTTCCTAGACCCCAATTCTGCCTGCTAACCCAAAAGGCTATTTTCACTTCTGTTATTGCCAGGGCGGGCCTAATGAGCCATACCAGCTGTGTAAGTTAACACAATACCGCTATCAGCTCTTTTTTCTGGATGTGCTAACTCCTTATACAAAAACAGGCTGGCAGAAGAAACTCACTCTCCTTTTACAGTTAATGATACTGTAAAATACTGAAAGAAGATAAGGTGTCCTGGGTTATAAAAGTGATCAATAGTAAGCAATCAGGAGGCCAAAGCTCTTAATGTTTATTTTACAGGGTAAGAAGTTATAGGGAATGCTAGCTAGCTGGATAAAAGCACAGTCTAGCTGTCGGGGTGTTATTCAGCAGTTAATTCATCCTAGAACTGGATTAACTTTGAAAATGAAAAAGTTGCTTCTCTAGTCATGGAGGATGGTTTGTAGGCCCCCATAAATCAGGCAGAAAGCTGCTGAGGGTGGAGAGGCTTATGTATATGAAGTCTCAACCTCATGAGGCTTGTACCTGCTTATCAGAAAAAGAAAAAAAAATCTGAAGGCGAATAAGTCAGCTACATGCAGAAACAAAATATATGATCTTATGCACTGCGGATAAACAAAATCTCTGGGAAAGAAGAAGTGTTCAATACGCGGCAAAAAATATGTATCAAAATGAAAAATATTATCTGACATTGGAAAGGAGACTGCAGCAGGATTTCTTTTAAGCATAATATAACATTAGGTCTTTGGCAAAAAGACCTAACTTTAATTATCAATGCCCTCGTCAGTCTGCTCAGGCTCTGCTTTACTATGCATAATGCAGTCAAATCTCTACACATCTTTTTTTCGGTGACTTGATTCCATTGTGTATATTTGAGCAAAATCATCTGCACATTTTTTACAGTGGGCTGGATCTGTGTGGTCTTTACTCTCTCATCAGGAAATAAATCTCACATAATATCAGTAGAGCAGGCTACGGTAGAACCAGTCACCTCCCATTTGCATTAGCATTGCTTGTTTATTTTATCCAATGCCTTTTGCACATTTAGCATATTTTAAAGTATATGTCAGCCATATTATAATGCTTTCCCTCTACACAAGTACCACAGATATAAATCCTTTATATGCTTTCTCCGAACTCACTTACAAATGCCCATTGAAAATGTCCATTTAAATGATGGTAATGATAGTGGAGTCTAATATGCAGGAAGATTTTCTTATTATCTTATTTTGAGAGTATTTTATTAATAACATATTGATATAAAAGATAAGAACATTTTACCTCCATAAATTTGTATGTGCAATTTGTTCTTTTCACTGCACAAATGTATTTAGGATGCCACTCAGTAGTACTGATTGAATATTTATTTAAACAAATATCAGTATTACCCAACTAGCTGGAAAATCCATGAGTTTGGTTTTGATAGCAGAGCATTTCTCAAAAATTTATGTGTGCATGCAAATGTTGGTGCTTTGGATATAGGCTAAAGTATTTGCTTTATATGTATTATTTTGTTTGAATACAAGGAAGCTGGTTTGATTTGTATGTTTCCTCCTTATAGAATTGTTCCAAGGCTCTGTCAGAGATCACGTAGAGTAATTTTTCCCATCAATCTTTGCTGTGCAGCCATGCACGAATGCAGTAGGAAAAAGGGGGCAGAAATCAAATCACTTAATTGCAGCATTTTTCATCTACATCTTTTGTTTTATGGTGGTAAAGGCCCCGAAGTAGCCTACCATGATTCATGGCTGTCACTGCTGCCGTTAGCAGTTCAATCTTTCATTCTAGGCATTTTGGTACTGAAAGTACCTACACAATTACTTTGATGAATATGACTTGTTTGTTTTTTTCCCCATTTTTAGCAGAGAGAGGTTGTGCTTAATACAGACATTTAAATAAGATAGTATTCATGCCTGCTGCATCTGCACTGTTTCCAAAGTTGTGTATGCAGTTTATGAATATGAGCATTTTTCCAAGGGAATTTAAGTATGCTAAACTTACTGATTTTATTAACCCCTTCTGTTAATAAGTTTATATAATCAAAAAATAGCTAATACTCCTTCCATGAAAAAGGAATATTCACCTCAGCTCTGACACTGAAAACTCCCTTTAAATCTTAATATTTTATTTTTTGGGGGAGGGTGGTATGACAAAGACAGTGAAGCAGGGCACATATTACTGTTCATAAAAGTGATTTTTCTTTTGTGGTTTACACGGGTGTTATAGAAAGAGAAGCCTCAGTAATGGTATCAAATATTCTGGAGCGTCCAAAAGAACAAAGATTTCAGAAAAGTGTTTGTTTTTTTTTTTTAACTCTGTGTTCACCATATTAAATACACTATTGTTTTTTGAGACAGGAAGAAGGCATGATTTTGGGGTTTTATTATCCCATTCTAAATCAAATTCCTAGCATATATTTTGGCATGGGAATCCACTGAGCAGACAAATGCCCATCTTTTAGGCTAGAATATAATATTTTTTGGTGTGGAAACAGTTATTTGTATGGATCCTCAAAGAAAAGGAATCTATCCTTCATCAAAAATGGTCATTTAAATTCAATAGAAGGAGCTCTGTTCCCTGTCTTATATTTGAAACCCAGGGCTCTATTTTATTTCTGTTCCTATTAATTTATTTTATTGTGCTGTTTTCTTCGAATTACCAGCACCAAGTTATTTATGTCTGATGCCCACACAGTCAGCCAGAAGGCAGGGGATGCCTGCACTCTACGATGGTAATTCTGGCCAATGTACTCAGGACTACAGTGTTGCATTGATATGGAATTCTCTTTTTGAAAGGCCAACATCAGAGCCAGGCTGAAAAGCATCTTAGACTTAAATGTAAAGAACTCTTATAGTGTAATAAAACCCCCATAAAACATGAATATAAATCTTGTAGCTAAAACTCAAAAAGGGAATTAAAGCAAATTTCATAGAATCATGACCATGACCCAAAATGTGCCACATAACCTGTCAGCCCCAGACCTGTGGAGTGAGAAGAGTTTGACAGAGGTGTACTGGAGGCTGCTGCTTTCAAGATGAATTTCGGCATAGGCTATTCAGTTTCACCAACTCTGTTACAGAGGTATAATTACAGCAGGGTGGGCAGATTACTGGGGGACTTATTACAGCAGTAAAATTGAGCCTCTGCAGAAGTGGTCATGAGAGAAACTTGAATATTAACCATTGAGGATGTGACAGTCAGTTAAAACGTTGGTGATTTCCTGCTGAAAAAGCTGGGGATAAAAATGGTAGGTGAGTGCAAATCTGTGATAATCACAACTTTGGGGTGTAGAAATAATAAGATGGTCACCTTCTATTACACTAGGCAATGGCACTATCCCTTGAAACTACCAAAACATCCTTCTGAATTGGTGCCTTTGAGGGTATATCCTCCTGTGGTGCTGATTTCACTTTCTGATGTCACTGTCATAAGCAACTGTGCAGATAGTGAAATAAAATAATGGTAAAACACTGGAACGAGTGGTTAGTCATTCAGATTCATCATAACATGGTTGGTGTTTGCCTTCTCATTGCTGTTTGGTTCACAGACTATTGCTGGATTTAAAGAAGCAGCAGCCATTCCATCTGTGTGAACATCACTGTGTGTACATTACTGTCAAAGTGTCAGGGTAAATGGATGTAGGAGTATACGACATTAAAGGAAGAAAGGCAATTAACTTCATATTTTCTTTATTAAACACAGATTTTTAACTGAGAATTAGCAGTACTTATGTGGTACAACAAAACAGTAAACCCAATCCCAGTCCTTCAGAGTCTTGCAAAATGTACAGCTCTTCCATATGAGCAGACTTCTTCAAATCTTGGTGGCACCGAGATACACATAGGGATTGTTAGCTGCAGCTAGCTGGATCTCACTGGGACAGCAGTTCAGAACTAAGAAGTAATGAGGTGCTCCTCAGGCAGAAACACTTGGCTTTGCAGATCACACCTAAAGCCACTGTCAGGAAAAAATGGCATTCATGCATTGGGTTCTTCACCTAAGGCATGAAACTGTTAACAGCATCACTACTGTGGGCAAAGCATCAACAGTCTAATCCCAGCTGGACTAGTTCTGAGTTAGTAGAATTAATTATGTCTTTATACTTGGTGATCTTTGATTTCAGGACTGCACTCCAGGTCTGCAACTTGGTATTCCACCCCAGACAGGAGCACAGTGGAGTCTACTTTACATTGCTCTGTGGAAAAAACAAACAAACAACTACCAAAAGCCCCCAATAAATCTAAACGATTAGGAGCCTTTGCAAAAGTCTCAGAAGTCTTTAAGTTCCTGATGGTGAGAGAGGTACCTAGAAAAATTTTCATTAGTCATTAGGGAGATAATCTCTGTTAATTTTAATTGGAATTAGGAATTTAGCATGCTTTTGACAGTCCCACTAGGTAGCTCTCTCCTGATACTACTTTATAAATACATTCTGCCTTAGATGGTACTTTAAAAATATGGTCCTTTGAAAAAACATGGTAACTTCAAAAATATATAATCTCTCATGTTTTTGTAATACTGTATGCACATCCAACTATTAAAATAACACATGGAAATACACATGAATAGGCAGAACTGTGTAAATAAATTCACACTGAGTTATCAGTTTGCATTTTTGAGAGCAGAAGAATTTTCTCCTGTGACTCTCTCTAAAGTTAATAACCAATCATTATTTCACCATAAGTTATTTTAAATTTGCTTTAAAGAAAACAGTTAAATACAGTAATGGGACAAAAGAAATTGAAAATGCTTATTTCCATGAATGATACCTCCAAATGTTACCTATGGGATGTATCTTCCCAGTTCTCATGCAAGGAAGGACATACTAGTCTTATAATTTTCTTGAACTCCATGGACTGATCATTGTACACAATAAAAAAGCTCAAAGCACCCCAGGAATGGAAGAGACCAATGAATGTGTCGGCAAATATAGCAAAATGGTGAAAATTACAGGCTGGTTGGAAGTCAGCTAAAGTAAAATAAATATATTTTTTCATGGGGAAACAAAAGAGTGGGTCAGCCTGCAGAAAAGCTGACAACACAGGTACATCTGACTGCAACAACTTCATATTGATGAGGGAATTAGGACAAGTTGTAGGACCAGTGCAGAGACCCAGCTGCTGTCAGATGGGTACCTAGTTTCCCCCTTCTGAAACAACTTGCCAAAAACTGAATTTGCCCTCCCTTCCTCATAACCAGCCCGGGCTTTGCCTGCTTCTATTGAGGTGGAAGAGGCAGGTGGGAGGGTCCAGAGAAATTGCACTTTCATTCCTTCCCAGGTACCATCAGGTGTGCCACATGCAAGGGGTCTTTTTATGTTTTGGATCCCTGTGTGGTTACAAAATGGGGAGTAGTGTCCAGGCTGGAGTTGTGAAGAGTGATATGGTATTGAGCTGTTAAGTAATGAGGTGATAAAGCTAGCATTACGTACCAGATTTAAATTCCATGCTGTAGTGATAACTAGGTAACTATCCAGGGAGAGTACCACATTCGATGAAATAGCACAGAAAGGCTTAAATCTAAAAGTAAACTCACATTGTACTCAAATACAAGAGTAAGTCAAAGCATGTGGGCTGCTTTGTGAAGCAGATGGATAAAAATGTGGTTAAGAGAGGAAGATGATTTGGATGTTGGAGAGGGGGCTGGCAGGCTGCCTATGTTAGTGATGCTAAGGAGTGCTGGAACACTTGATAATTTCAGAGCAAGTTAGTTTGCCACAGCTTACAACCTGCTCAGCGCTGGGGAGAGAGCTTGTTCTGTCTTCTCATCAGTATGTGATATGGAATAATCACAGTGGTTACCTAACAGTGATGAAAAGCTGCAACAGCTAAGGGAAGGAGACTGCAAATCTGATTGAATGTGGGCATTTCAGGTTTGGAAATATGTGCTACCTACTAAAATGAGCTATCGACTAATTCTGAAAGAAATGTTATATGGGCTTAATGTTCATCTTCATCCACACTATAATGAGAAGGATTAGACTGGCTTCCATATGTGGAATATTTATATCAGCAATACGGGAAAATGTATTTCCCTAATATTTTTTCTGTATGCACAAGGCCTTAAATTTTACAGATGTGATTAATGTTTTAATTTGCTGTTCTAGTGGGATACAAGTTTACCATACAATATAAATTACTTACAAAGAAATTTGCTTATATGGAGTTTAATTCATATGCTGTTTAGCCACCATGTGTGGCACAGCTTTGCCTTCTCTATGGGACCAAGCAGTTGTGCAATTGATTTGCAAAATATAAAACAGTCGGGTTGCACAAAGCATTTCTTAACAACCTAAACCAGAGCATTTATGAAGCAAACTTGTGCCATAATTAGTGTTTATTTTAACATGAATTGGTAAATGGGATATTAATTGCAAGTTGTGAATTGGATTCCTGACACAAATCATTCTGATTAGCCAATATTTTTTAAAAAATTGTCTTGTCTACTATGTACGTTTTTGTATATCTCATTTACAGAGCAAAAAAAAAGCAAATTAAATACATGCCCCAAATTGCGTAAATCAACATAATTCTTAGGTTGTTTTAAGATCCCTGGAGTATGAATCCAACCACTGATCGTGATAATAATAACAAAAAAAAAAAAAAAAGCTATCTCAGAGTGTGTTTTATTTTTATTTACTTTTCAACAAACAGCTGAAAATTACACAACCTTGGAATGGTATAAACTGACACATGCTCTCTGGTCTACCAGTGGTGAAGATTAAGCCCATGATTGTTCCTGGGGCACCAAAGATTCCTCTGCAAGACCAGGCAGAGGAACTACAGACAGCATATGAAGTGACAACAGTGACTTAAAGCCTGTAAAATTCAGGCACAGTGGTTTTGATGTACCAAATTATTTTACTAGCTCTAATGTGAAAAAAAATTTCTGTCTGGGTAGCCAAAGACTTTTGTTAACAGGCTTGCACCTTCAGAACACATCGAGAGCTGTACTCTCTGAAGAAGTATCCCCCAGTAAGAACCCTTGTTCAGAACCTTATTTTGTAATCTAATATAATTTTTCTAACCACTTTTCATGTCAAATACATCAGCAATGTTCAGATGTTATGGGAAATTAAATGGAAAGCTCCCCGGCCTGAAATGTTGCAGGCATTTTCAACTCCCTTTACAGAAATGGAAAGACAAGATACCAGTAGTATTTTGGGATAAATGCCATTTTCATTGAAATCCAGGAGTCTTACTACTGATTTCAGCAGACAAAGGATGCATCATTTTGTTAGGAGTCTTACATTTAAAGAGAGATCCCCTGTAATATTTCATGGGGAAGACAGCTGGACCAAAACTGAGGTACATCTCCTCATCAGTTGGGATTCTGGTCTAGTGGCTGTGCACTTGGAGACACTGAACTCTGTTTTACAGTTGTAAAAATTTTCCAGAGTTCAAAATCTGAGGTAGTAGAAGTTTTCACTTAAATATCAGGGAAGATAAACTTACACTAAGTGTTACAAGCAAAATATCCCCCTTATTGGCCCACAAAGAGTACTGCTCTGGTAGACCACATGATGACCCTCCACCTTTCACCATTCTCTCCTTTCAAACAGGGTGTGAACACCAGTGTGTTCATCTGTGCTACAGCCAAGGTAACCTGATCTTATCTATTCACCACGTATACAACCATTATGTGTACAGAGTAATTAACAAAGCAAATATGGTCATAGAAAATACAAAACAGAAACTCTTTTGTTTCTGTAACTACTTCAGTAGGAGAGTGGAACTTGTTTTCAAGCCTTGTCCTATCTAATGCAATGTAAATACAGTATTCAGCATTTTTGTCCATTTCATTAAGCACTGCTCATTTCAATATAAGCCTTATTAGCTAATTAAACTATTTAATTAGTTATACTTGAATTGCATTAAATTGCAATCACTTGCATCTGTTTTAATAGAGGATGTACTTTATATGTGTCCACAAATGTTGGCATAAAATATTCCAGCTAGCATCCAGTGTAACTGGACAGCTTTCCTGAACATTTCAGCTTTCCTGAACATTTCAGCAAGTAATCCTAATTCTTTCTAAATAGCTGCATGCTAATAATCACATTGCAGAAACATCACATGAATAATGACATTAAAGACTAAGTTAATGGTGAGTATATGGGCTAACATGGACAGGACTTGGGTTAAAATGGATTTTACTTCACACATTTCAGGGTGCATTATACATAGAAATACGTGTCTTTATACAGTGAAATTTATCTCTACCTAAACTCTAGCCTTCCTATTCCCTAATACTCTACATTTATTTTTGACTTGGCAAAAAAATCCAGTCTGTTATTTGGCCTGATGTCATATGGCACAAGGGAATTTGATAAGGGATATAGGACATTTCACCAGTCTGACTTAGTGCAGACTGACTAAAATGCTGCCATGGTGTTTATTCCCTTTAAGTGCTCTTCGACAATCTCAAAAAGGGCAGAGTAGGACAGCAGTATACCCTCACCACCTCAGAGGTATGCATTGAGATCTCAGTCCAGTTGCATGAATGTAGGCATTAAAGGTCATTGGAGATCCCTAATGGTTATCCAGCTGGCCTCTAGCTGCCAGGCTAGAGGGCTGATCAGATCCATATATTCTATATATTGCAGGCCAGCTCCATATGCTGCTTTATGAAGTCCATAATCAAAACCCATCAAGCATTATAACTTTCCCATCATACCATAAACAACTGAGAGACTCATTTGTACTCTTGTTTAAGACCAAAGGCAGCAACACAAATGTGGACCTGATTTAGGTCTTAGAAATGAACAATTACCGTGTTCATTCTACTCTTTCCTTTATTAAGAACACGCAGACAAACCTCCATCAACCAAAAACATTACTACATTCAGCATAACAGACTATTACATATGGAATAAGAGATGCCTGGGATTTATTTCCAGAACGTAATGTCAGAATCTTAAAATCTGTGCCACAGATCAGCACAGGGGGGTTGTAATTAGATGGTTCTTAAGGTCCCTTCCAAACCAAGTCATCCCATGACTCTATGGTCTAGTGGACATAATTTTTAGTCATTTTGGACCATACCAGTCTCTGCTGTAGGCATGATTGTCTAAGCATTCCTGTAGGTTTGAGTTTTGGTTTACATTTTTTCCAGTACAGAACCCATGGTCAGATTTAAAACTGCAGAATTTTAGGGTGTTGTCTGTCTTCCTGTTACTCTTGGATTCATTCTGTTTCTGGGGTTTTGATCATCAGTGGTGCCTGGTTAGGTAGAGTGAAACTCAGTCAGTTCCCTCTCTCCTCATCTTTGCAAGGATGGGTAGGTGAAGGACCATTGAGGTAGGCAAAGGACCATCTGGGGCATTGCCTAGGGCAAATCAGCCAAGCTCACATGTTACAACCACCTTTTTGAAGGAGAAAAAGAAGGGTAATCAATTCTGAGAGGAATGGACGGCCCAATATGCTGGCAGGAGACTTCCCTTTGGGATGAAGGGAACTCTCCTGCCTCCCTGGTGCCAAGATGAAGGACATTATGAAGAAGCTCCATGATCTGGTACAACCCTCTGATATTACCCCCTTATTAGTACTCCAGGCTGGTAGTGATGGGGTTGAAGGATTAAGTCCCAAGACAATCAAAAAAGGATTTCAGGGTACTGGGGCATTTGGCCAAAGGAGTAGGTGCACAGATTGCACTCTCAATTCTTTCAGTACCAGGGACAAATGCAGTAAGGAATAGGAAAACTAGCCTGATTAATACATGGCTAAGAGGCTGGTGCCATAGCTGGAAATTTGGGGGCTTTTGGCCATGGGGCAGTTTACAGGGTTCAAGGGCTGCTGATGACAAATTTGGTCCACCAGCCTCAGAAAAGTAAAAGGGTTATGATCCATGAGGTGGTGGGGCTGATTGAGAGGGTGTATTGGTTTGAAAACAAACCAGTGGGAGATTGCAAGTCAGGGTTAAAATTTAATAGGAAAAAAAAATTTAAAAAATAAGTTAAACAATACAAGGGAGAGAAGAAAAAAAACTGACAAAGTCAGATACAACCTGACACTGTGTTAGGGTGGTGGTAGCAGTCCCAATGAAGTAGCTCAGTTGAAGCAGTGATCCTATGGAAGGTCTGGTCTCCAGCTGAAGGCCCAGTGGTAGCTCTTGTCCTCCAGGAACCCAGTAGATAGGACTAACTCAGGCAGTTCCAAGGCCAGGTTATATCCAGGTGGGAATGCTTGGCTCCTCCCTCCTGGGCGGAGCATCTCACAATAGGATGAGATAAGTCCATGAGTCATGCAGTGGTTCCTTGCTGGCCCACTGTCTGTTATCAGGGGTGGGTCATAGCAGGAGATAACAGCTAATGGCCCACAGCTGGTGGGAATAGAATACATCTATATTGGAACCTAGGACAGAGGGCTTTAAAAAAAGTTTGAAGGGGATACAGCCAGGCCTGCTAGAGATGAGCCTAAATGTGGCTGGCCTGTGTCCTGTACACCAATGCAAGCAGCATGGTCAGTAAACATGAGGAGCTGGAAGCCAACGTGCAACACAGAACTTAAGATGCTGTTATGATTGTGGAAATGGGGTGGAATGACTCTCGCAACTGGAGTGCTGCAACAGATGGCTACAAGCTCTTTAGAAGAGATAGGTGGAGCAGGAGAGGCAGTAGGGTGGTTCTTTATATTAGGGATTATTTTGATGGTATTGAAATCAATGATGATGATGACAAGGTTTAGTGCCTGTGGGTAAAGATCACGGGGAAGGTCAGCATGTTGGATGTCCTGGTAGGAATCTGTTACAGACCACTTAACCAGGGTGCACAGGCAGATGGTGCACTCTACAGCAGAGAGGAGGCACTCTGGGAGGTTCCTGAGTGTGTGGAAGATAAGGGCTTGCTGGCTAGTGAGTGAGCCTGCCAGGGGTGGTGCCCTGCTAGACCTCTTGTTTGTGAACAGAGAAGGACTTGTGGGTGATGTTGGAGGCTGTCTTGGGCACAGTGATCACAAATGATACTGTTTTCAATGCTTGGTGAACTTAGAAGGGGTGCCAGCAGAAATGCCACCTTGGACTTCCAGCAAACAGACTTTGGCCTGTTTAGGAGATTGATTGACAGAGTCCCTTGGGAGTCAGTCCTGGAGGGCAAAGGAGTCCAGGAAGGCTGGAGGTGATTTAGAAGGAAGTCTTAAAGATATAGGAGCAGGCTGTCCCCATGTGTCACAAGACAAACCAGCGGAGAAAAAGAATGGCCTGGTTAAAGAGAAAACTTGGGCTGGAAGTCAGGGGAAAAAAAGACTGTATCACCTCTGGAAGGAGGGACAGGTACCTTGGGGGAACTACAGGGTTGTCATAAAGTTAGGTAGGAAAAAAATCAGAAGGGCCAACCTAGAACTTAATTTGGCAGCTACGATTAAAGACACCGAAAAAAGTTTCTATAAATACATTGGCAACAAAAGGAGGGCTAATCCTCCCTTTTGAGGAAAGCCTCAAAAAGAGGCTTCATCCTTTGCTGGATGCAGGGGGTAGCATAATTTCAGGGGATGAGGAAAAGGCTGAGGAGCTTAATGCCTTCATTGCCTCAGTCTTTAATACCAAAACCAGTTGTCCTCAAGACACCCAGCTCCCAGAGCCGGAAATTAGTAATGGGCAGCTGAGTGAAACCCCCATAACACAGGAAGAAATGGTTAGAGACCAGCTATGCCAATTAGACACCCACAAATCTGTGGGCCTAGATGGGATGCCCCCAAGACTAATGAGAAAGCTGTTGAAAGAGCTTTCCAACCCAGTTTCAATCACTTACCAGCAGCCCTGGTTAACCAGAAAAGTCCCAGTTGTGTCTCGTTTCAAAGATAAAGGCAGGACAGCAAATTGCCCAGCTGTATGCTTTGTATCTTTTGTAAGCTTATAATGCAGCATTTCTTGGGAGTAGCAGGGATTTTTGTTCAAGGATGTGGGGACAATCATCACAACTCCTTCCTGACTGTGCATCTTGTGTGTGATACTACCATTAGCCAACCCCTCACGTGGAGGTAAGCACTCTCCTATACTCTCTTAGTAGAGAGTGCTCTACTTAGAAATCACGTTTTCTGAGTGAGGTTTTTTGGATTTTTTCAGAGAGCAAATTAGGTGTATTCTGGATGAAAGTCTGTTCTTCAGCATCCTATTCCAGAAAGGCAGAAAGAACCTTCCTTTTTAACCTTCTAACTGATCTAAACTCTCTATACTTGATTTGAATTCCAAATATTTAAAGCACCCTACATGCTTTGATTGATGCTGTTTAAAAGTAATGCATCTGGATATCTAGGTTTTACTTTCATCATACTATTTTTTAAAACCAAAATGGCAAAATAATTTTTTAAAAAGACCCCATGTTTTGGCATCATCAGTGAGAACAAAGGCTTATGCAGACAATAAGTGGGAGAACCAAAGTGCTGGAGACCCACACCATTAGCTGTAATTACTCGGATGCTCCAAATTTGGGGACCCAAGAGCTAAATAGTCATTTTAGTCTAAGGGCAAAGGAGGAGTTTATTTCCACAATGAATTATTATTTTTCCTTTTAGGCTCACTCAAGTTGTGTTAGTTGAGCTTTTCCTACCTTGTGGGCTTGCTTTTTACTTATGAGAAGAACATGGGTAAAATAAGCTTGGATTTTCAGAAACCTGTGTAGCAACTACTCATGTTCTCAGGTCATTTGGGTCCTGAGCATGTGGGTAACTTTGGTAACTGGCTAGGGAAACTAATATCCATGGCAAAAGTTAATTAATTCTGAAAATGGAACTTCTGAAAATTGGTGGTTTTAGACAAATTTAATGTAATTTGTGTGCCAAATCTTTCAAAAAAAGAAAATAAAAAATGAAAATGTCACAGTCTTCAATATAGAGCTGTAAGTCAATGATATAAAGGAAGATTCATGTTAATCGTGGTCCAAATGATATATTCAGTATGTTTTGTCTTGCTCTAAAAGTTTCAATGAAGCTTTGGGAAGGTGGTTATGTTTTTTTTAAAAAAACATTTTCTATTCTAAAGAATATTGTATATAGAAAACCTAGCAAGTATTAAGAAATAATAAAAAAAAAAATGCTGTCAGAAATACATGTTAGGGGCTAGCAGGCTGTGTACAGCAAGCCAAGAGCAAAATATAATCAGATGTCTGATGCTGACATCTAGGAGGAGTGAAGTATGTTGAGGTCTTCTTAAAAAGTGACAAAAAACTTCTTTGAAAAACAAATTACAAATGTAAAAAGGAGCACTCATTCATTAGCTAATTTTGTTTTCTCTGAGACTCCACAGATATAACAAATATATATATCTGATTTCAGTAAATATGCTCTAAAAAATAACTATCATTTCTATTTCTTCATGATCCTGCACGCTCTTTCCGAAGTATTTTTGTCTTTATACATCATGGTGGGTACACCAGTCGAAGAGCAGGTAGGGATCATCAGAATTCTAAGCATTGTCTTGAAGATCACAATTCATTTTTATCTAGCTAATTTGCAAATATTCTGACAATTTGTGTCAGCATAAAAGTGACAGAAGTACTGTTGTATAAATGTTACAAAAATTTCAGGATTTTAGAATGTAGGAACATTTT
Organism: Monarcha castaneiventris obscurior; assembly: GCA_026261815.1. NCBI lineage: Eukaryota > Metazoa > Chordata > Aves > Passeriformes > Monarchidae > Monarcha > Monarcha castaneiventris. Next base: position 2,068,686 of record JAMPIT010000327.1, read on the forward strand.
CTTTTACAAATAAAATCATCCAAGTTGGAAAAAAAAGACCTAGGCAGTTATGTATGTATATGTGAAATACAATCTTAGTGTGTAAATTCCATCCTGAGGATTTTAACTTTATAAAAATGTGATACAGATACTGTATTTCTAGTACTTTATCTTCCTTCTTATCAAATTATTTATATCAGAAAATGTTGTAAAGTTCTTCTTGTTTTTGCTATAACATATTTGAGTCACCAAAATAACCCCCTCTGACTGTGATGAGCAGTTAAAATATAATCTCAGAAGTTAACAAGGCTTGCTTGTTAAAAAATATGAAACTTTGAGTGTTTTTGAGAATGAGATCATAATGGAAAATCTTTTTGCTATCTCAAAGAATTGAAAAAGAAGTTCTGTTTCTTAATTTCAGTATTTTTTGCTTTACAAGAACTCAGATTTTCAGCATATAGAACTACCGTCAATATATAATTATGCTAAATATATGGAAGCAAAAGGTGGATGAAGCAGAATAATTATTACTTGCATATGAATTTTTCTTGAGTAACAAAAATTATGGAAGTCACTACTTTTATAAAATCCATGACTATATCCAAATTTGCTGTGATTCAATCATATTTTCTCCAAAGCTGTTGTTACAAAACTCATGTCCTTAGATACAAGGATTTATGCTACCCAAAGAATAATGTTGTATCTACAAATAAGAAAATCACAACAAATACAATTTCACAACAAAAATAAAGCCTCTTTTCTCTCATCCTTTCTCTTTGTCCTGCGTTTCTCCTCCTGTTATAATGGATGAACACCTACAGAGGTGTAGGTTAATACAGTGCTAGAACTGTTGTAAGGCAAGAATAACCAATAACATAATCAGAGGAACAGAAGAAAGAAAGTAGAATGGTGAAACAAGTGTGCACATACACACTACACTTTGCCTTCAATATGTGCTAGACCTCTTGTGTACTTAAGCCAGGTCACTGACAGTCTCTGATCTGGATTGAACCAGTGACCTAAGTGAAAAGCTGATGGGGTCACTGCTGGCAATCTAACTTGGAAATTCAGACATCAGTATGATGCAGAAGAGAATATGGTCTTTTTTAGCACCATGGGGTCAACAGTAGTCTAACCAATGTCTCTATTTTAGAAAGCAATTCCATTTTGAGTGTAGCACTGCTTGAAAGACAAAATTAAGTGCTTCTTTATAATGATTGTATTCTGTCTTTTCTAAGAATCGAGGGGCAAATATGTTTAATTACTAGCAATTTTTAAAAAGCATTTATTTTTTCTCTCCTTTCTAAGTGGATTTGATACAGAAAGCACAGTTATACCCAGGAGATCACACTGCTTTGATTTATGGGTCCTTTTATATAGCAGGCAATCCTCCCAATCAGGAGAAACCATTGTGATTTTTATGATTTACAATACAATGAAGCAAAACTCAATAGTACACAGGCAACATGCAAACTGTTATCTTCATGCTTTACTTCCTTCCCCTAGCCCTGATACGTGCTAGGAAAGGGACTTTCTCTTTTCCCAACAACTATATCCCCATGAAATCAACAGCTTCATTAATTAATCACTGTTTTATGGAAGAGGGGAATAGCAGAGTCTACAGCTTAGTGCCCACCACTGATAAATACTCCAGCTTTTTGTTTATTGCATTTGTGTTCTGGTAACCTTTGGTTTTACACACACACACACACACACACACACACACATATATATATACAAAGAGCAATAGGGCTGCATATGTCTTTCCTCAAAAATGTTGTCTGGTAGAATCACTGCTCTTTCCTGGAGGATTGTGGTAATGTTGCACAAAGATTACATAGTTGCTTAATAATTTCCCAGGGATAGAAGCAGGACCAGCAATACTTAAATGCAAACTTGTGTTGCAGTGCACTTCATAATCTATTCTTTTGAATAGGACTCCAGAAAATTTATGCAGCACCTGGAGTGTTAAATACTTTGATCTACTCCAGGGAAGGTTAAAAATGAGGAACGATGTGAAAGTCTAAACAAGAATATAATAAAGGCCAGTCCTCCAGACATATTGAAATTGACACAATGCCAAACAAACCCAAAATGTTCAGGTAAGGTTGCAGCCAGGATGTATTTGCTTGCGTTTGCATACAGTGCTCAAGAGCTCTGATTTCAAAGATAAGGACTGGAGTAAGTGCATACTTTATATAACATACAAGAAGACTAATTATTTTTATACAAGACACTATTTAATGCTCAGAACTGGAGAAGAAGAGACTGGGGGGAGACCTCATTGCAGTCTACAGCTTCCTTACAAGGGGAAGAGGGGAAGGCAGTGATCTCTTCTCTGTGGTGACCAGTGACAGGACACAAGGAAATGGCCCGAAGTTGTGTCAGGGGAGGTTTAGGTTGGATATTAGAAAAATTCTAATTCCTCACCCAGGGGGTGGCTGGGCACTGAAGCAGGCTCCCCAGGGAAGTGGTCACAGCCCGAGTCTTACAGAGTTCAAGAAGCATTTGGACAATACCCTTGGGCACATGTTGTGACTCTTAGGGTGTCCTGTGCGGGGCCAGAAGTTGTACTGAATGATCCTCATGGGTCCATTCCAACTCAGCATATTCTCTGATTCTGTGACTCAGGACTATTCATGTTGCTGCCTCCACCACCTGTTACCAGGCCCAATAGCCCAGCCAGCTGAAGGCTACATCCTGCAATGGCCTTCACCCTCTCTGCAGGTCCCTCCAATGTCTGAGCACTCAGGAAGGACAGGGTCTGCTGGCAGGACCCAAGTGAGGGGTGAAACATCCTCTTCAATGGACTGTTGTATGTGCAGGCACACTTGAGTTCTTCCATGAACTCTTAAAAATACATCCTGACGATGAGACAAGGTTTATGCCATACTTCCCTCCCAAACCCTAAGCTTTCCAGAACACTTTTAGAATCATTTAGGCTGGAAAAGATCTTGAGAATCATCAATTCCAACAGTTGACTAAACCTTGTCCCTAAATGTCACGTCTACACATCTTTTAAATACCTCCAGTGAGTCCACTGCTTCCCTGGCCAGCCTGTTCCAATGCTTGACAATCCTCTTGGTAGAAGAAATATTTCCCAATATCCAGTCTAAACCTCCCCTGATGCAACTTGAGGCCATTTCCTCCTGTCCTATCACTTGTTTCTCAGGAGAAGGGATCAAACCCCACCCCATCTTAACCTCCTTTCAGAATAAGATTCCCCTCTGAGCCACCTTTTCTGCAGGCTAAACAACCCCAGCTCCCTCAGCTGCTTCTCACAGCCTTTGTTCACTAGACCCTTCACCAGCTTCGTTGCTCTTTGGATCATGTTTAGTCTGCCCCAGCAAAATATCTCTCTGGAGTGAGAAAGTGAGATTGCTCCTGCAACCAAACCAGATCTGGAAGGCAGCTCTCGTGTATCCAGCCTTCAAGTACAGGCATTTGGGCACAAGGTATCTTAAAAGCTTTTGACTCACTTTTTGAATTGGGGTGGGAAACAGGGACGAGCATCTTCAAGCCCTGTTTGCTAGTCATGCACTGTAAGAAAAGTAATTGCCACCACTCAGTCTGTCTCAGGCTGTTGTAAATTGTGTTCTCCCACTCTTTGCTCAGCTGACCAGAACTGACACAAGCTGTGGGATAAAGTATCATGCTCATGCAGTTTTGCACCAACTGAATCCCTATTATTGCAACAGTGTTTAAGGTTTTATTAATCTTATCCCCCTCAGCCCCAGGACATGCTATTTAAAGTTGATTTCTTTTTTCTCCCTTTGAAAACTCTAAGAAGACTTCTCAGCCTCTCAGCTGGGTGATTTAAAATTAAATAGCTTCTTAATGTATGGACATTTATAGTCATTGGAAATCTTCATCTATGATAAAGTCCAAATGCTAATTTATGTTCCTTGATCTCACACTGAGAAGATACCAAGAACTTCAGCTCTGCTGTTTCAAGGAGCATCCACGTGATGATGAGCAGTACTTGAATGACCAGTCCTCAGAAGAAGCCACAGAATTATGCCAGTGACAGTTCTTTGTTGCTGATAAGAATGGTTTTTCCCTTCAGAACCTCTTTGAATGCTTTACAAGAGCTCGTACAGCAAGTAGGATAGATGTATGTCCAAGCATCGCTTTGAAGATGAACAAACTTAAAAAGCTGATGATCCAACCAAATATTACAGATAGGTCTTTTCCTACATCTGAGGAAAGAAAAGCTGAATGACAAAGTAGAGTAAAACTATGAAGACTACAAGAAGACATATGAATGCATTTGATGTGAGTGTTTGGGATGAATAATGAAAATTAATTGTAGTGGAATTTTTTATAAGTAAGATGATGAGGGATTTTTGATTTTTATTCTTTGCAGGTCACCTCAGAGTTAAGGGTGAAGACAGTCTTTCCACCACAATGTAATCTAAGACACAATAAAAATAAGACCACCTAAGGAAAGGGAGGATTCTTGCTGAATTCTCAATTGATAAGATGGATTTTGCCTTTCACCTAGGCTGTTTATATCTACTATGGCTCAAAGCAATGTTTCTATTCTTTTGAGGCTTCATTTCTTTTGCTGACTTTCAGCCTCAAAATACATACTTGGTTCGATCTCTAACATGCAAAATTTCTTACCTTCATTAGGTCTGACTTTGAGACACTAATAAAGAAAGAGTCTTCTTTCTAGTCAAAGAGGAAAAATAAACTTTACTAATTGCATTGACAGTACTGCATAGATTTTAAGTTTAAATACTAGCAGTAGTAGTGCAGTAATAAAAGTTATCCTACATGTGTAACTCATCTCTGAAGAATTTAAAGGGATAAATCATGAATTGGCTTTCTGACTGCAGACAGGCATGAGGTGAATATGTTTACTGGCTTTTGCTATAACATTTATTTGGCTCAGATTTTTTTTCTGATGCTTAAATCCAGAAAAGGTTTTCTCTTTTAGGTTTTTATGTGGGACAAATTATTTTGAAGCTTTTAAGTAGCAAACACAAAGATTTAAGCAAGGTTAATGTTCCCTTTTGGAACAATCTTAAAAAGAAGATTGTTTGAAGTGAGAAATCCTATGGTTTGCCTCAAGCTTTTCAAGTTAATTTTAACAGAAAGCTATGCCTACACTGAAGAACCAAGTAGCCTGGAATACACAGAGTGGATCTAATTATTCATTCTCCTATAAACAAAAATGCCTATTTCTGTATAATATAAAATATATCCTATCAGGGGAATCTTTCTTGAGTCGAAATCCTCTTTATTGATGTTCATTGCACATGTTTGCTAAATTTTTTGCAATTTTGCTCTCTGATCACAGAAAGAACATAATTTTCCAAGCTGTGCTCTATGTGTCATGAGTTTGGTAGGTGAGAGAATCCTACCTGTGATTAAAGATGACACGTATAATAATGTCTGTTATTAGAAAAGTAAGGATGAAGAGTTAAATGTGCGAACAGGATTAATAGAATCATAGAATGGTTTCGGTCAGAAGACACCTAAAAGATTATCTAGTTCCAACACTCTCTGCAGGGACACCTTCTACGAGACCAAGTTGCTCAAATTCCCATTCAACCTGACATTAAACACTTCCAGGGGTGGAGTATCCACAGCTTCTCTGGGCAACCTCTTCTGGTGTCTCACCACCCTCATAGTGAAGAATTTCTTCCTTATATCTAATCTGAACCTGCCCTCTTTCAGTTTGATTCCATTCCCCTCCTTGTTTTCTCACTACATACCCATGTAAAAAGTCCCTCTCCAGCTTTCTTGTGGACTCCCTTCAGCTACTGGGAAGTTGCAGTTAGGGTACCCTGAAGCCTTCTCTTTTTCAGGCTGAGGAGGCTCGACTCTCTCAGCCTTTCTTCATAGGAGAGGTGCTCCAGCCCTGCGATCATCTTTGTGGCCCTGCCCTGGACTCTCTCAAACAAGTCCCAAGTCTTTCCTGTGCTGGAGAACCCAAAACCAGACACAGTACTGCCAGTGGGGTCTCAGTGGAGTAGAGGAGCAGAATTCCTTTCCTCTCCATGCTGGCCACATTACTTTAGGTGCAGCCCAGGATACGATTGGCTTTCTGAGCTGGAAGCACATATTTGTAATGCTTCCTCAACTTTAAAACTACAAAGCTATTACATTTGCAATGTACATTACAAATAAAATAATAATTTTCACATGAGTGTCTTTTCTAATCTTATTTTAACGTGAAGTTCTATAGAGCCTTTAATAAGTTATCACTTTTGTCACAATCATCCATATTCACATACTGTACATTATTTTTTAGAGACACAGTTTTTTTTCTGAAGCATACAGCTAAAGGTAGCATTTTTTTAAAACAGGTTTGTTTTCAAGGGTTCTTTTGATACCGAGTTGTTAAACACTTATGTGTCAAGTTAAAGCACGAGCTGCACTTTTCCGTATGCTTCAGTTTTGAAAACTATCCCCCCACGAAGTTTCATTGAGTTCTCATTTGGTTTTTAGAAAATCAGTAGAGCACTCTTGGTGGGGATGCTTGCTGGTAGGACTGGGAGGTTACATTCATTGTTATATTCCTTCACACCTGTGTTTGTGAAGGGATCAAACAGGTAATACAAAAGAGAAGTAGTCCTCTTAAAAAGGTTAAACTTCCCACTCTCAACAACCTGATATGTCTAATGTACGAGGTATCCTCTTTAAAAAGGTTGTTAAACATGAGTTTTGTTTACATATAATGTCATGCAGTTATCAGCATAATCAAAAACTTATTTAATCCTTTTCTAATTCTAAAGTGATTAGCAAGGGCTGAGAAATCACCTTATCTCACTAAAACACAGGTACGAACACAGAGTAAATATTTTGGTAAACAATTATTCTGCCCTTGCATATTCAGCAGTGTGCTAAATTATGCATAATCTTGCATAAGTAATAAGTGAAGGTAGCTTAAATTCAGGGTTTTTTTACCTGACCTATTTCTTTCAGTGCTGTTAGCTTCTTAAATCATGTATGAGCTTTCCGTAAGGCTTCAATGAGTAGTTCTAGTGGAGAGACTTCAGTAATAAATTTCAGGAGAAGACAAGTTTTTTGACAGGCATAATGCAACACATACAGAGTTTGGAACTCACACTCTGGGAATTTAGAGCAATCCTTGCAAAGCAGCTTTTCCCTGTTACATTAATAGAGAAAATGAAGTATGAAAGTCCTCAGGAATTACTGCTAGGTGTAATTTAAATAATTTACCAGAAGACAGTTCAGCACATGCATAGAACAGGGGCATACAGAGTTTGCCATAAGCAGTTTATAAATAAACTATATTCTGCTGAAGTAAGTCAGGCATAAATTATAACTATTCCTTTTGTGGCTATACTCTGTTCCTCATTGTAATAGTTATTTAAAAAAAAAAAATCTGGGTTATGACCTTCTACTAGAAATCATAGGCTGTGCCTGCCTTGTACCTTGCTTATGAGCATGCTTACATTTAATAGTTTGGCTGCTATGAGATCAAAGTAAAATTACTATTGCTGTGGGAGAAAAAAAAAAAAAAAGAGAAAGTGCATTTCATTTCTATAAACAGAATCTAGGTAGAATTTTGTAGTTCAGTGGAAAAAGGAGTGTTCTGTGCCAAAGACCATTAACTAGCATCTGACCATTTCACGAAACACTTATGCATTTTGTTAATGTATTATTCTATTTCTAGCCTCAAGTGCTGAAAGTTAAAATGACAGAACTTGAAAGTACCAATAGAAAATACGAAATTAAGATACTAGGGAGTGTAGAGAGGGCAAAGAATGTTTAAATGCCCCTCTAGAAACTGGATGGCTCCTACTTCTGCACAGGAACTGCAACCCTAATTGTTAGGGTTATTAAGGACTGTTACCATTTACCAACCAGAAATGTTTTAATTTATTTTGTCAGTGTTCAGAAATAAGAATCCGAGGTGAGAGGTCAATGATCCCGAGAGGTTCATTGATTTTTGTATGCCAAATTAAAAATATATCAAATATATTTTATTCTGACACCTATAGGTACCGCATAAAGAAATGGAAAACATGAAGATGATTAAAAGTTGCTTTCCCCTTTTTATATTATAAAAGTTTAGTGATCTCTGATTCCTGTGGAGCCCACATTAACACAAATATTCTATCTCTGTTGTTATTAATTTTACCTTTTTGTTTTTTAATAGTAAGTAATTTTCTTCATTTATTCTTGATTAATTCTTCTTGTCCATCTGTAGCGGGTTGAATTTGGTTCCCCGTACGGGCCACCAATTCGTGCAGCAGTTTAAGGGTTAACTATGGGCAGTAGCCCTCCCCGATGTCCTTGCAGCGAGATAAGCTAGTAGGAGGCAAAGCAAAGCAGGCACACAACTTGAAAGAAAAGGAAAAAAAGTTTAATCAACACCCAGATGGTCAAGAACAGGACAAACCTTCAGAGCTTACCCCCCCGTTTTTCCCCTTCCCCAAAATCAGGATCACAGTCCTAGGAAAGGGGGAAACAGGGGTCTCCCCTTTCTTACGTGGGTTTCCAAACTGCCACTTTTCGCAGATTTGCTTACAATTAAACATTCTCTGCTACAGTGTAACACATCTCTTTTCATGAGCCCTCACAGCCCTTGTGACTGCTAATACAACAGGCTTTTACATGGGTTTTTAAGGATGAAACATTTTCCCTTTCGGCTTGAACGTAAGGGTTTCCTCTGCCACCAGGTCTTGAAAGCCTTCCCCTGCTTTCACATATATCCTGGCATTCGGCACTCTCCCCCCTCTTTACAAGCCATTTGATGAAAATGCCCATTCCCCCCATTTAACATGAACTGAAGAGACGTAACAGTTTGTAATATTAATAGTTCATCCCACAGCAAGGCAGGGAAATGTTTAAGCTTCCCGCCGAGTCACACACCCACAGCGCTGCCGCAGCAGCTCCGTCTCACGTGACTCCGCCTTCTCCTTCTCCCTGGCTCTGAAGCCCGCCATGTCCAGGGTGTTTCCTCTGCCTCTCTGCAGGGTTTTCTTCTTGCCGCGCTGCACCGTGTAGAGAGAGGGTGTCTCTCCTGTTCGCCGCGAGGTTTATTAGCGGTCCGGAGGCTCTGTCTCGGACGACCTCAGCCCTGGAGCCCGCAGCCATCTCCACAGCTCGGGAGAACAATCCCCCTCCCATAAATCTGAGTCCATGCTGCAGCAAGGAAATCCCCAGGGGGCAGAGGGCAGGAGCCCTGTCCCCAGCCGCGCAGGCCGGGGGAAGGGGGGCCACCCCTCCGTCTCTGCCGTCCCCGCACCGAGCCGGAACGGAAGCCCGGGGGCCCCCGAACTTTGCCCCCCTCCTCACCGGGAGGAGGAGGGGAGGAGGCAGGAGGCAGGGGCGCCCCATCCCCGGGCCCACAGGCTCCAGGAACGGGGCCGACCCCTCTCCATTTTACTCCCGGCCCTCCACCCACCTGGGCCCGGAAAACTGCGACTCCTAAAGACTCCCGCCCTCCGTGGGGCTTAAATATGTAAAATTTCGAGAAGCGCATTGGCTTAGAGGGCTGTCTGTCAATTTTTGACTAACCCACGACACCATCTAATTAAGAGCAAACATTTCAGCCACTGGAGCTGATAAAAAGGCACAGGTCAGAAAGGTGGGCTTGCAGGTTTTTTGTAATTTTGAGCAAAAAACTAACATGTTTAACGCTCAAAGGTAATTATGAAAGATCTTTTCCTAAAAAAAATAATATGTAAGTGTCTGTCAGAATTTGGTTTTTTTCTGAATGTGATTTAATAACTTGTATTTCCTGAAGTCATGTATTAAAATATAAATTTTTTGATATTTTTGTTGATTTGTATTGGCTGAAACTATATATTTTTTGTTGTTTATGTCATAATATTAAGACATGCATAATAATACAAGTATATTTTAACCTATTTTTATATGTATAGTATCACTTCAGTAATTGCCTTGATGAAATATATATAGGTATTAATACAGCTACACAATGTATAATGTCTGTATAAATAATTCAAGCTTTCTTAACCTAACATTTGTCAGCGCACCCAGAACTCATGCTAGTGTAAGAGTGAACATGGGGAACAGGTTAAAAGTGCCCTTGCTTTTGCTTCTTTCCCTCTGAAAATATTTATGTAGAGGATGTAGTGGAATCTGCATGCTGTGGGAAATCCTGGCTGCCCATCTCAGGCTGCCTGTGGAGGTGAAGGGCTGTCTGTACTTCACCTCTCTTTATCCACACCACAGTGGATAATTTTGCAAGTCCTCCTTCTCAATAGCCCTACTTCTGCTATGTGGGAATCCAGAGTGCAGAGAGTGTTCCTCTGACTGTTTTGGGGAACTTGACCCCCCTGGACGATGCTGTTTTTGACCTTTATCCATGGAGAAAACTGCCTACAATCTGGGAAGAATTAAAATCTACACCAATGTGAGCTAGGTAGTAGAATATTATGTAAGAATGTCACAAGGTGTAGAATTTAGAGGTTTTAGGCTTGTTTATGTAGTAAATATACAAATAGTGAAGTTTCCAAAATGGTGGATGTTTACATCATTTTAGGCTTCGTGCTCCTTCTTTGAGACCTCAGTTTTCTGCAGTAGAAGTAGCTTAGTATGATTGGGTAGAATTTGCCGCAGTTCCAGTCTGCGTTACAAGGTGATTTAATAGACATTGGTGGAAAAGTAAAAATGCCTGTCGTTTTAAGTTTTCATTGGGTAATTTACCTTTAAAAGAGCTGTGGAATCTTGGTAATGGGGCTTTCTCCTGCATTCTCTGCTCCGTGCTGTGTCTAGGTCATGTCAGTGACCATATTTCTCTGATATGAACTTAATAAACAACTCTTTGAAGAAGAAGAAACTGAATTCTGCTCTGTCCCATCTGTCTAGGGAATTTCTAGCAAGAACTCTGAGATTTTCTCCCATCAGGAGAAGTTGATTTATGGCACGAAATGTGCCACAGCTACATTTTAGGCTGGGTTGTGTGTCTTCCCACGAGTGGCACTGAACGCACTCCCACCTAGGTGAGCAAAGCTTTACATGGGGGCAGTCAGGTGCTGAACTGGACCTCATCCTTTAGGTTCTGCTGGCCACACTGGTCATATTCTTGCGACAAGACACTATTTTAACTGTTACTGTCATAATTTTGTACTCATTGATTGCTTATTATGACTTAATATGGAGTATGGACAGAGTTTATGACACGTCATTTGGGATAGAAAATCCTCTGTCGTGTTCTTGATAAATGGAGAAGCATTTTCCATGTCCAGAGCTGATATGCATATGTGAAAATTCCAAATACTTAGACATTTCCCTTAACTATTCTTTGACTGTGCTATAAATTTCATTTTATTTTCTAAGGAAAAGTTGACTCATTATCATTCTGTTTGAAGCAGTTGTCTTTCCTAGTGTAGAGCTTTTTCCATTATTAAACTGATCCGTTAGAAAATTAAGTAATGTTAACAAGAAATTTCTCCTTAATATGCAATAAATATAGGTTGTTGGAATGATAAAAACAGTTTAGTTCAAACAATTTAATTAACATCCTTACAAGGATCGCTGAAAATAAAGTGCAAAATAAAATAAAATCACTGTCATGATCCTGACCCTGTGTTGCAAATTAAAAACACAGTTAAGTGTCATAAATTTCAGCAGCTCAATTTGGGTTCACTTAACAGAATTATGACAAAAGCAAATGTTTTGTCACTTTCAGACTGTTGCCAGGAAAAATTGTAGTGCATAATTAATGATAATCCACTCTTTAATTTGTATATATAAAGGCACGGGAAGTTGCCACTGATAGCACAGAAATAATGTAATTTTCAGTGTTAAAGCAGTTAAACTGTTTCATCTAGAACAACAAGTCAGAGGAAGGATAATGGAAGGTGTCAGAGGCACAATAAATAAGATTAGAGTGGACAAGAAGTGAAAAGTGTTAACTGTATTGAAATTTTCAATTAGAAAGGCAAAGCAAATCCTTTATGAATCATCCCCTCCACCTTCTTTTAAACCTTTTTGAACAAATGCAGTTGAATTGCCTGAATACTAGTGAGTACAAAATCAAGCTGTTTCAAGGAAATGAATTATGGTTTTATGTTGTAACACTAGGCACTTAAATAATTTTTAAGAACAAAGATAAGCCTTGGTAAGATCTTGAGCACCTGTGCTTGAATAGGCTGGTGATAATTGGCTGGTCACCTTCCTAAGCAAACCTGAAATATCAGAACATCAGTGAAATAATGGCGAAATACATTATGTGCTGGATACTATGACTCACAGTGCTTTCCCAGTTGCTTATGTGGATGGTGTTTCTGGGTAATGCATCCTGCCAAACATGAGCACTACAGAAAAGCCAACATGAGGTGAATGATTAGATGAAGACAATTTTCATCAGTTCACTTCTGATATACTTGTAACATGAATTGACATTGAATTTTCTCAGTAATGAAGCAGGTTTATCCACATGAGCCTTCTAATTTTGTCCTTCTTTTACTTGCTTAGGAAGTGTGACAATTGTTTCTTCTACCCAAGGACAATTTCATCTGTTCAGACATGAATGCGGACTCAGCAAGCCTTAGGGACTGTGATTTTTAAAGCCATTGTGTAGCTGGAGGTGTTAGGGATCCAGTCACTATTTGAGTGGCTCTATCTGAGCAAAAAGGATACCTGCCTAGGTTGTTTTACTACCAAAGCCACAGTCACTCTGTAGTTAGATCTCATATGAGCATATTAGCTCCAGAGTGGCACACGTACCAGTTAAGTGAGCTTTATACCTTCCTACTAAAAGTTTTGAATTTTTTACTTTTTTTTAAATTTTTTACAATTACCTTTAGTGTTTTGTAGTTTTGGAATTAGTGGCTAATTGCTGTGTGAAATACATAGGAGCCTTGAGGTGGTGAAATTCCAAGTCCTTAAACAGTTATTTAGGGATGCCTGTAATATAGCTAATCAATGTGCATGCCACACTCTTTCCAACAGCTGCAAAAGTTGTTCAGACTGTTGTCTTTGTTAGAATCCTTTTTGTCTTCTTCAGTAAATCCTCTGCTCTTTCTCAGATTCCCAGGATTCTGGACAGAAAACATGCAATGCTAAAGTTATTATCCCATACATACTAAGTAATATCCAAAAACTTTCTCTTCCAGCTGTGAAGAACTGATGTATTAAACAGATTATTCACAAGACCTGCTTTCCTGTAATAAACCTAACAAAGGAGACTGAAATAACCATGCTTTCTAAACACAATACTTAAGTCTAGATGGAATTTCAAAGTAATATTTCATGCCTCTTGTCAACACATAAGGATAAAATGCTCTGTCAAAGACTTAGCATGGTTGAGAGATGAAGTTAAGAGGCAGTACAGAATTTATAAGTTACAGGGGCACTATGACTATATCTATGCTAATAAACTCGGTGTGTAAATGCTGCTATCCTCCACAACAGGCTGGGTGCTAGCTACGGCCTTTGGAAAGTCCAGCTTCTGCATGGCACCCATGAAGTCCTTGAGAAAGCACGGGTTGACATGAGTCATTTTCATAAGTTAGAGAGCTGTAAGTCTTTTCTCAATAGCATTCCAGAGACTGTTTAATTTACTGGTACAGATTAGTAAGTATAGGGCTACTACCCCCATTTTTATCTTTGAAATGTATTTTGACATAGGAGGAATCAAATGAAAGGTCTACTCCTACTCCTACTCCTCACCCCACTCCTGCACCATGAAATTTTCCAGGTTGAAAATAAGAAGGATGTGAGGAGGAACATCTTCAGAACTTCCCTTCACCTCCAGGAACAGAGTTTACCTACCAAATCCCTTCTACCTGTTATCTGTTAGCTGCCATCTTTAACAGAACGCCCCATTAGAATCACAAGCAATTCATTCCATTGTGTGCCATACTTACACTCTCCAGTGTTTGTTCTCTTCCCAGCTGAACCCATGTGTGAGTTGAATGTTGACATTCACCTTTGACAGACAGATTCCACCATCCCTAAATGGATCCTCAACATATCTGCCACACTTGTACATAAGCAACGTATCACTGGCATTTAAAATGAGTGCGTACCATTCTTATCCCAAGGAGATCAGATTCCTTGTTAATTGTTCTTTTATATGGGATTAATGTAAAATTCTTACCTGTTTTATATTTGGTAATTGAGGTATTGAACAGTCTGGTAAACCTCTTCCCTGATTGCTATCCATTCTGAATTTTTGAAAGCAGAGAACAGTATTAAGAAACATGAAAGCAAATAGCCTTCAAACCTGAAACGCAATATGGTAAAACCTTTTAAATGTATAGGAAGAAATAAAATGTGAATTTCATAACTTAGTGCATTCATTTACTGAGGCCACTTTTACTTCTGTGTGAAATTTTAGGTGGAATGGGGAATGCTGAACCAACCAAAAGTAAGGATCAATATTTTAATTTACATAGGACATTTACATGGAGGGTGAGATAAATGGCTGGATATTTCCCTTTTCCTCTCACAGGAACCAAATCCAAGAGGTTGGAGTGTAGGCAATTAGTTTTAGTGTCACAGGTAATCTTAAAAAGGTCTAACAATTTTAACTGTTACCTGTGCAGTCTTTCATCCTCAGCTTTTCATCCCAGAATTTTAACAAATTTTGGTTTAGTTGTTCATACATAAACACAACTTTTACATCATGGGATTCTAATCAGTTCTGAATACTCGATGTTTTTGTGAATATATTTTAGTAACTCTATCAAATGTTTCTAATTTTGTAGGAAATGGGGCTTTTTCCAATGCCATTTATTTCTTCTCTTTATTTCACAGCTTCTGTGAAATTGTGCAGGTCTTGCAATGTTTCCTCATCAGGCTTAAAGACCCAGGCACTGTGTTTCCTCTGTGAGGCTGATATATGTGCTTGTGAGTGCAATAGAAATAAAAATATCCTACTAATGATATAAATCCCCTTTAAAAACCCAACTTAGTGACCAATCTCCGCTACTGATGACTGTGTATGATAAGGACATTGAATGGCATTTGGTTAGAAGGCTTGGCCCTTTTCTCCAAAGGAAGGTCACCCTAAATGTGAACTCCTGAGTCTCAAGTACCATATGTCTCCCCATGCACTTTTGATATGACATCTGTGTTTTTTGGAATATCAGTCTTTTTCTTTTTTTTTTTTCTGTAGAAGTTCAAAATATGTAGTCATTGCTGGTCATTACTGGCTGGACTTCCCTTAGATTTCTTCTTCTTTCTGAGTTTGCAAGACACATTCACCTTCCAGATTTTAAAGAGAAATAGATATCTCAGAATAAAAGTCCTCTGACTTAATGGGTATAGTTTATATTACTATTAAAAAGCATACCCCTGGGTACTTCTCAGTAAAGAGAAATAGGTTGCACACTAATGCATCCTTGTGCACCTGCTCTGCCCTCTCCAGCAGACCATGGAGGATCTGTCTGCCCAGCATAGGTTTCAGACACTGCAGTCTGGCATCACTTTGGGGGGAGTGCTGCCCACTCTCCCCTTGCGTTACCCCATATCCCTCCTCAGCACATCAGGAAGGTCTTGCCTGATATTTTTTACCAATTCAGTGTGAGCCTTCTGAAAAGCAGGCAGCAGAGAGTCCCCTATCTCCAGCCAACTTTCCAGCACAGCTTGAGCCCTGAAAAGTCCCTGGGGAAGAAAGAAGAAGGTGAACTCCTCTCCCAGTTGCATCCCCAGGAACTAAACAGCTCTCTGCAGACTTGCTAAATGTGTCCTCATGCCCCTGCTTGCCAGCTGGTGCTGAATTGCTGAGCTATGCAGTAGGACTTGCTTACGTTCAATGAACTGGCTGAAGGAGTCATCTGATCATAATTGAAGTCAAAAGAAAGGAGGGGAACAATGGAAGGAAGAGAAAAGCACATGGATAAATATTCCATAATACTTTGATAAGCTCAGCCAAGAAATGCATTCTGTGATCGGTGTGCTAATGAAGCTCAGCAGCACAGGAGACAGCTGATGGCCACTACACCACTACCACTTTGTCCTATGGAGAACTGTGAAGCTATGGGAGTGCAATGGCTGGTACATAAAAATATAAAGAGGCTCAAACATTATTTTTCTTGTGCTCAATCCAAGAGAAAATGTATGTAGGGTTTGGGCTTTTTATTTCTTGCCTGTGTGTTTGCATGTGTTCGCACATTTGGATGTACGTAACAGCTTTTATCTTTCAAAAGTAGAAAACAAGTTCTTATTTTTTTAGAAATAGTGATATTGCAGGTAATGATTTTACTTCTCCTACGTTCAAATGGTACTGAGTTTCTGAAGTACATTTTAAAACACGTGGACAGAAAAGCAATTTCATGCCACTAATCCATACGTGTATAAGCAGTAAGAATCAGGAGGCTTCACGTATTCCAGCTATTGTATAACACCTTGCATAGCAAAAGTCCAAAAAAGAGTTTGTAATGTCATGGTTTCTTTCTTGGGTTTTCAGGTGTCCATGGTTTTTGCCCTCTCTACAGACTTCTGTATTAAGCAATAGAATATGCTGTTTCATTGAAGGAAGTTTATTTAAAATAACAGTTTCTTTCCACAGCTCCTTCCTACCTGACCTGCAAAATTTGGGGGTACAGGGCAGAATCCTGAGAAATGCTCAGCTGTTTGAGCTGGACTTCTGTTTGTGCTTTGGGAAAGGGTTTATATGGTCAGCTCATCTTGTGCCTAAGAGATTTTCTCTTGAATGGGGGAGGGGGCAAAAAGGACTTGGCCACTTTGAATACTTCTATTTTCCTGAACTCTGTTGAGAATGAGTCTCTTAACAGTGCTGGTGTAATTGTGATCCCGGTGATGGGAGAAAATGAACTCTTCAGTGTTTCTTTGACTCTGTTCCTCCCCAGTCAGTCAGCTGGTTCCTTACAGACATTGCTTCATGCCTCAGAGAAGCACTGAATTTGCAAATTTTGCTCCTGAGTTTATCCCTGGAATTTAACTGAACCTCTCACTTTCATAATAACAAAGATATTTGCTATACCTTAATCCAAAATCCATATGCTAAAGACTCAGTAAACTACCCTTTTTCCTTGGATATTCAGAAGGATTTTATTTCTTTCTGTGAATAATATCTCTCTGCAAAGTGGCTAATAGTTTCATCTGCTTTTATATTAGCAGTAATAGTAGTGTTGCAAAGACACCATTTTTTGGCAATACAATTGAGAGGTTTACAGCAGTCATAGCTTTTAAGATCCCCATTTAACACAGCATTTAAGCACATATTTACAGCAAATGATCTGAAGCAGGAAAGCTGGGGCAAAATACTGCTGGGCCTTTTAAACACGGAGCCACATACCTTTTTGGAGGATGCCCTCTCTTTTAAAGTTGTTTAGGTGTCATTCTGGAATGACTTGTTCTACAGAACTCTTTTTTGGGGTCAGCTTTATACTGTGATGGTTTGACCATCATAAGGGTAGCCAGCTGTGGATTACAGCCCTGAAGGAAATTGCACATAGACCTATACAGGTTTCTGTGGTTTATTTAAAAATGCCACACCACGGACCTTGCTGCCCACCACCGTGCAGTTTTGCCTCACAAAAAAAGGGGTGTATTATTCAACAAAACAAAGCATTTAAAATGGAATCTTGTGTGATCTTCATTCTCTTTCCCTGTGACTTCACCATTCCTTCTGTCCCTGCACTCTTCTGCCCCAGTTCTTCATTTGGACCATGTTGCAAGTCTCAGGACATTCTGCACCTACCTTCACAATGGGATGTACCAGATTAAAGGTCCAATAAATAACTCGATCTTTCTGGCAATACACTGAATATTAATGCAAAATATTGTATATCTGTCAAGACAGACAGATCTAGTAAGAAACCAAGCCTGTGTACATGCTCAAATATATATTTTAAAAAAATCATAATTTAGCTAAAGATTGAGGAGCCTGGAGAGTGAAGAGTAAGTGGAAAGTGATTAAATGGTAAGTGATATCTTAAAAGCATATGAAAGATTTTAAAAGGATCCATGCAGAAAACAAAGAGCTATTAGTTAAAAAAGGTAAATTGCAGATAGCACTACTCTAATATCAGTCCCACAATAGCCATCAGAGATGAACCAGTAATGTAATTTCTTTTAAATGGATGCTATTCTAGTCACACTTATCATCTGCAGAGAAATATTTCTAATATCTGTATCAGATGATAAAACTATTTTCATTTATTATTGTACTAGATTTTTTCCCAAGATTCCTAACACATTTTCTTCTTTCTGCATGTCATTTTTTGCTTCTATAACAAATACTAAATTTGCAGAGTTGCCTCATTTTTGTTTTTTAATATATAAGTCTCAAAAGTTGATAGAAATTTTAGAATTAGGAAATATTTTCTTGCTTCAAAAATGAGATAAGCCTTTCTGAATTTCAGCCTATATGTAAACACAGATATAAATGTACTGTACATGATATATATTTATAAGATATAATTTAGATATATCTAAAGTAAATAGTTTTTAGTAATTTGTGCAGTAATTCTGTGAGTCAGTTCTCCTCACAACATTTTAACAGGACTATCTGGTTTACTTATTTCTAAATGGAAAACAAAACCTAAATAATGTTCAGAAATGGATTTTTGCTGAGTTAATGAGTGATGGATCATGGTGAAATAATGCAATAAGTACATACTGTTGCCTTTGGGGAATAAGCAAAAGGGATTTTTCCATTTTGTACATTAGAACCACTTTGTAGTTCAGACTTCATCTCCGTTCACAGTGGTGTTTAACCCCACTGTCTGGTTATTATGCCTCTGATATAAATACACCAAATGTTAGCAGCATTGGAGAAGACATAAATGAAACCCAACAATATTACCGTGATAGAGTCTGTACAAAGTTTGCTGCGTAGCCAGCTGAGAGGAGTAATTTGTTTTCCAGCCAGTAATTGGAGAGTAAAATGCACTGTTTCAAGAACTTGAAAGCTTGTTTTATAATGAGACTAACAAGCTGAAATCATCTATTTTATCTGACTGAAGGTAGGGACGATTTAACTGTGATCTATGAATACCTGTGTAAGGAAGATATTTCTGCTCATAGAAGGTTCTGTAGTCCAGTAGAATAAAGTGTAATGAGATTCCATGGTTGAAAACTCAGAGTTATGCACATTCAGACAAATATTACAAGAGAAAAGTCAATTTACATTGGAATAACTAAGCTAGAGATCTCTTGGATTCTTTATCACTGTGTAGGATACATGCTTTGCACTGAAAAAAAATGATAACAGTGCTTGCTTCCCGAGGGGTTTATTTTATGGTCTTGTGCCTATCTTCATGAAACAAGCCTTCCCCTCCTCACAGTGAAGCAGTTGGGCTCATTGAGCCAGAAGAACAATATAGTCAACCAGAGTTTTCACCAAGGAGATTTGGTATTTGTATGTTTATTTGAAAGATGAATGCTGACAAGAAATTATTTTCCCTTAACTAGGTCTTCCCTGCTACTTAATGTATGATTGCAAGTATGGTAGAATCAACTAGAAAATTCTTTGCTATGCTGATATTCTTACTTCATTGTTAATTTTAGTATCTGTGTTTGTTAATATGAGTTACTGTTCTGATTTAAATCAACTACAAACCTTAATACTTGAGATCTTTTTCTGTAGGATGCACAAAGATATGTCAATTTCTGATTTAGTGACTGCTCTTAAGGAAAATAAACTTAACAAATTTAATTCTGTATTTTTAAGTTATATACAGTTCTGCTTTTGTGAATACATATATATCCAAAAAGGGGGAAAAAATGATCCTTAGTCATGAAAATGTATGTATTTCATTACCATAAGTAATCTCAAAATATTCTCTCTTCTTACCTTCTTTTTCAATTTAGGGTCCGTATTGATTAATTAGTCTTGTAAAAATTTTCAGAAGATAGGCATAAAACATTCTATATCAGGTAAACTATAAAGAGAAAGCAAATTAAAGAAATATTGAAAAAAGAATAGACATCAATCAGTAGTGCAAAATGGAATACTTTTTTCAATCAACTGTAGTTGAAGTATTCCATTTTTAGACACAAACAACTATTTTGAGGTAATTTTTAAAAGATATTAAGGTAGGATGCTTTTCTCTGTAAAACTGGTAATATTACATTTTAGCTGAAGCATACCAATTAATTCTACAAGTCATTAGATTTTTGTTCAAATTAGTTTTGGTAAATTCATTTTTATTCCTTCAAAATCAAAGTGTATCCTATCCCATCTCCCTTGAGCTTTTTATCTTTTACAAAGTCCCAATCATATCCCACAAAAATAACTCTACTGTTTCAACTTTCAGTAATTGGATGGATAGAATAAATAAGTCCTTGGCTAGATACCAGTATTTGCTTTAGATTCGCAATATTTTTCTATAGTATAGAGTACCATAAACCATCCAATCTGAATATGAAAGAAGTTATTTTATAGTGTTTAAAATATACTAGGTATCAGGTTCTGAGAGTTTACATTGATCTAATGCATTGAAAATGTAGAAGATTGTGTGCTGGGAGACCATTTAAGAGATTTGATTGTTTTAGCATTTCTACTTACAGACTGTAGTGATATCACATGCCTGAAAAACAGGTATCTGTAAAACACCTTCTAAAACATAATTTAAATTTTCCATTAATAAAGCATTAAAAACTTTGAGTGTCTGCTAAAAAAGTTGTAAAAAGCTTTCTCCTGATTCCCAAACCAGAATTTACTTACAATGCCATTTAAAAAAATCTTACAGACTTAAGAAATTATGAACATTGTGTCTCAGGCAACTCTACCAGTGGAGGCTGAAGAGCATGCTGAACAATAGCATCATAAAAGATGGGAATTATTTGCAAGAGCAGAGAAGAACTGTGCTCCCAGATTTGCAGGACAAGAACTGGAGATGCTCAGCTGGGTCAGTGAGGGAGGAAGGAGGGAAGGGAGGCTGCCTCTCACACAGCCCTTACTCCCTTGGTGGGTTGGACACAGACTACAGGCATTTAGGACACTTAAGGGAAAGAAACTGACCCATTTTTCTTTTCATATACTGAGTAGTCTCCATGTTCTTTCATTCTGTGTAAGATTGAGAGTACAGAAAAGTATTATACTCAGGAAGCATAGCTCCACTGATGCTTCTGTAAGTTGCAAGCCTCACTAGATGTTTATGTATACCACATGTACTCACAAACACAAATACAGGCTGCCATTGAAACCTAGTCAAGCAGCCTTCCCATCATTTATTCAAGTCATATTTTCAGAGTCACTCTGTCTTTTGAGTCCCATTTAAGTCAGTTTCTGAGCATCATATTTAAAAAATTGGGTTGTTAGAGATACCTTGTTGAAAAGCCATGTAAGCTGCAAACATATCTGAATATCAAAGGATCCTGTGGCATTTTTGTGGGGAGTTAAAAGTCTTTGGCCACAGTGAACTGTCATATTCCAGCTGAGTCATTCCCTTCTACTTATTCATTTTCATACTATATTCTCAATAGTCATTTTTGTATGTATTTATGTGTTACATCTTTTTACCTCTGTTGTGACGGCTCCCATGGCAGAATGGGAAAAAGTAATTTTTGCTTTTCTTCTGTGAAAAAAAACCACAAAGCAGAAAACCTGTGGGATGCTTTATGCTTTTTCTTGGCTAAATAAGCATGGTCACCAATTGATCTATTTTTCTCTGTTTCTGAACACTGATCACTCATATAGTGCTGTAGAAATAATTAATAAAAAGAAGTGATGTGTTCCCAGTTCTTGCTTTTGATAATAACATTTTGTTTAATGGGTGTGTCAGATGTTCATACAACAAAATGAAATATTGGAAGAGAGATATTGAAAAATGTACAAGTCTGCCTGAAAGTTATTTGTTTTGAACAGTTACACATATTAATTTATCTGCAGCCCAGGCAATGAACTACGATAAAGGCAAAGTTCTTTTCTATTTACTTCACTGGGTGTGACTAGTACTGCTACCTGACTGGAGAGGCAAAAAGACTATTAACATGACTCAATGCAAGTTCAGATGGAAAATATGAAGTAACTCCAGAGGGATCTAAGCTTTCAGAAGCTCCAGACAAAGTCCTCTGACTCTGTGATGGTAGGACTTACAGCACAGGTAATCATTTAACTCTTGAAAACACCTGAGGCTCTCAGACCTACAATCGATCCCTCTTTAACAACAGGCTGCATGACAGGTTGATGTGGCAATTGTATTCTGACAGTAAATGTTTCCCAGCAGAATTTTAAATTAGTGAATTAGAGACAGAATTTGTTCCACTTGCATTCTTTATAGAAAATAAAATGTAGAATTTGGAATTCTGGTCATGGGATTTGCATTTACTTTTCTCGCCCCTGCATTTGACGGTACAGAGAAAACAATGTGTTTTCTTTTTGACATATTGGGCGTGTTTGTATTCCATCCAGAACTGTTGGGGTCTTATTAGGCAACACTCAGTTTTTGTACTATTAGAATGTAGTATAATCTGAGAAGTCTATTAAATTATGAGGTGTAATGGGAATTAATCTTTGTTAGCCCCTATAATTTGTCTTGGGGCCAGTTGAGGATCAGGGTGGATTTTGGTTAATGCCTACTTAAGTATTTGTTAGTAAAATTTCAGCCTTCCATTTTTCCATGTCTTGGTTTTAGTATGCTTATATGTTATCAGATATTCACTGCTACTAAAGGGTAGTACCCACATATAATTTTTTCTTACTGATCTCTTGGATGTGCTTTCAGAAGGAAGAGCTGTCCATTGGAGACAGTCTGTGCTGATATACTGATGTTGAGTTATACCAGAGAGCATTCCTCAACTCCGTGTGTTACTGCCTGTACTTGTACACAGCCACAGAGCAGGTTGTAACACTGGGCCCAGCCACGGAGAGGCAAATTGTTAGGATTTTATTGTGGTATATATTACCCTGCTATAAAGAGTGTAATTTACCTATTCAATTAACATAAGCCATGGTTGTAAGGGCTGCCATTTGATTTTCTAAACTGCATGGGCATTTCATAATCAACGTGTAAAAACTGGGCCACGATGCATTAGGAGCTATTAAGCCATCATTTACAAGCACTTTGAAATAACGCTGAGTTCCTTTATGTTTAAAAGAGGAAATAACTGATGTATTTCAGTTTGGTTGCATTTGATAAATTCATGCATGGAAAGCCTAAAAGCACTGTTAATTAATCAAAATCAAGCTAATGGAGCAAACGCATTTGTGAATCAAGGGGGAGGGGAGATTTTTAATAGAGCTCAGGGGAGTCAGAGTCCCAACTTCTGCTGAATTTAAATGGGAATTTGCTGCCTAGATGCCTTGGGTGTTTCCAGAAACCTCATCCTAAGCAACTGTTTGTGTCCCTTCCCATCCTCATTTAGAAGAAGCTGTTGATGAAGTAACAGCTAACATTTAATGGCGTGCATTGTGTTTATGCATTTAGCATGCTGTGTGGGTCATATGAGCATTAAAAGCAAACAATCCCACTTTTCCCTAGAGTTTCTTCAAAATTAAGATATTTTCGGACACTCTTTAGTTTTTCAAAAAGAATCAAACTTTCAAATCTTTCAATATAAAGTTTTCATGAAAATTGAAAAAGACATTGAACAAAGTCATGCACAATAGAGTGGAGAACCATAAAGAATTCATTGTTTCCTGTGGAACCTTAAAAGAATACTTTCACTGGTTGTGTGTGTTCCATGAAGTGCCTCACCCTTGGTTTGAGACAAATTTCACTCTCTGACATAATTTAGCACTTTTTTGTGCAATGGACAGTAAAAAATTGTGAGACCAATTTTTTTTTTAAATGATTATTCAATTTTTAAATTTATATAGGGAACATTTGCCCAATAGATAAATATAAATGATGAACAATAGTAAAGAGCACCTGGGCATATTTTCAGAGTCATCACCACAGGGCAAAGTATATTCCATTTGTAGGTATCTAAAATGAGAGAAGATTTTGAAGTCAAGGGCTTTATGGCTTTGCCAGGTATCTTCCCTGATTCAAGTTCCTATCAAAGCCGTGCAGGAGACACTAATTTTAGATAATATATGTTGTATTAAATACTTCTTAGGACATATTTGAAACTTTTAAAAACCTCAAGTGGTGCACAGGAGAAATTTTACAGAGGTCAAGACAGGCTAAAATGTTGATAAGTAAGGCTGATTTTAATTAATTACTACACATTGTGCTTATTTAATGACCATTTTAAAGATCATCAGGATGTGACAAACACAAGAACAATGATACAGCTTAATTCCAGGACATTTGTCTTTAATTGCGCTTTATGAATAAACCACGCTACTTTTTTTTTTTAGACAGTAGCTTCCAGTAAAAACTTGAGAAATGTTTTCCTAAGCTATTATGCATGTGTATTTAAATTATGCTAATATAATATTGTTTGTTTGTCAGGACATGGAATATGACAAGATTTCCTCTTTGTGTTTTAGATTTTACATACACCCACTGAAGTCTAAAACTAAAGGTTACAAAAAAGAGCTGCCAGAACTTTCTAAGAGCTGTACACAAAAGTTGGAAGGTCGCTTGTTTTGGATGAAAGGTACTAGCTAACAGGTTTTAAGACATTTGGAAGTAATTTTTGAGAGCTGTACGTGGTGTCCTTTTGCATATCACAGAACAAAGAAATATGCTGGATCATGTGCATAATATGTCCCAAAGTTATATATGTACTACACTGTTATGCCTGCTGCTGTGAAAATTTGTCTCTTAATCTCTGAACATTTGTGTTTGAAAATCTGAGCCCTGATAAATAAATTGTTCTAACTGGAATACGAACTGTAGCTTTTCTCAGGCTATGTTGTAAACAAGTGTTTGTTAGTCAACTGAACCGTGTCTACAATTCTTTTTATTTCACTAAGCAAAGGAACTTGGAATTGTTCATGAAATTGGCATTGTTTTTATATTATCATTTAGTATATTACAAAAAACTGCATTCACATTTTTCTCAGTGGCTAATTTTGTTTTGGATGTAGGCCTGCACAGTGCCAAATAAAATCAATGAGTGTTAAATATCTAGATAGCTAAAGACAAAGGACAACTGGGAATTTCCAACAGTGCCCTGCATCAAATAATTTCAAGATCCAGGACTCAGGGCTGTATTTTTATCTAACTTATCATGGATAAGAACCATCCATGTATAACATAAGGACAGTGAGACAAGACAGAAATGATAGTTTAAGAAGTTTTTCTCTCAGCCTTCTCACTTCTGTTCAATGTCAGAAGAAACTCAGATGAAATGTAAAAAGCTTATGACATTTGAACAACAGGGGAGAGAAAAGGCTGGGAGGGGGCGAATCGAGACTGAGTGCTACAGTATCACTGTGCTAGTTAACGTTCAATAAAACTTTCACAAACCACCACAAATCACTCTACACATTTCATCATTTGAAGACTTTTTATTTCATGTTTTCTGAGCCCCTGAAGAGTCATTTTAATTCCTTTCTTGTGACGTTTTCCTTTGAGACCCAGAAGCAGAAGAGTAAACTTGAAACCCTATAACAAAAAAGCATGTTTGTATTCTTTTGGTTTTTAGAGGGAATTGGACTAAAAAAAAGGAAAAAAAATATATAAACAGCATTCTATCTGTAAAAGTTGCAAGCCCAGAAAATACCTGCCTAAACTTGAGCTACTAATTTTTTTTTCTTTCTTTTATTGTGAGAATAACTTTGTAGACCTTGAGAGCACTACCTATGAAAGCCAGGCAGCTGAAATTGAGATGTCTAGGTATCCTTCTTTCAGATGTGTATCTTGGAAAAATCTTAGTGTATTTTTCTAATTAGTTCTTCCCTTCCCATCATTTCCCTTCCCCACTGGATTGTGGAAGAATGAACTATTGCAAAACTCCAATATTCAACTACCTCTACACATTTGACTGACCATTTTTTTTGCCATGAAAATGAAATTTCTACAGAGTCATGTGGTTTTCTGGTTTGGTTTTATTTTGTGGCATGTTTTCCTGACTGAATTTTCTAATTGAAAAATCGAGGTATCTCATTTAATTTAAAGGTCAGACCCTAAATGTGCAGTTCCAATCTGTTGAATAGCACTCAGTTGCTGTTTTCCATAGTATTTCACTGTGATATGATAGCTGTAGGCCAGACCACTGTTACTTTGATGAGTAAAGATCTCCAGCTGATTACATTACTCATCACTTTCAGAGAAAATACTTTCTTTTCTTTTCTTTTCTTTTCTTTTCTTTTCTTTTCTTTTCTTTTCTTTTCTTTTCTTTTCTTTTCTTTTCTTTTCTTTTCTTTTCTTTTCTTTTCTTTTCTTTTCTTTTCTTTTGTCTTTTGAGCTTAGCAAGTTTACAGACAGCATGTAACTTAAACTGTTGAAGCAATGTGTAGTCTGGGAACCCAGTATGGAATATCAGAGACTCAGTAAAAACTATAAGATACAGGCAAGGCATATCAATAAGAAAAATCTATTCAACTGCGAATTTACTTGAAGCAAGACTTTTTAGACCAGTTCGATCCATCAAAATGAAATATTCTAATGTAACAATGCAAAAAAATTTCTTTTTTATCCAAGAAAAAAAAAATACATATTTGATTTTGATATCATAAAATTAAAATATTGGAATTTCAAAACCTCAGTTTGAAATCGGAATTCCAGAAATGCTGAGATTTCCTGCAGGACAAAAAAAATGTAGATCTCAATTAGTATCATCCTAAATGTTTAAATTTGCTAAGGATATAATTATTCCTTGTACATTAATGGTTTTTCTATTTTTCCCTAAATATTCATTCTTTGGTTTAAACTCTACGAAGATAGCTGAAAGGGGCTACATAGGCGAGTCTTACAATCCCTCATTAATTAATAACTCTTTCCTTAGCTTTGATTTCAGCACATGGAAGTGTGTTATGATACAGTATGATGGCTAAAAAAAGGAACCTAACCTGTCATTTGAACTGTCCCAGGTGCTGTGGTCTTTGTGCTCTGCTGTTGGTAACTTGTGTCTCCCACAGACAAAAGAACACTTCAATGAAGTGTTATTTTAGATCTTATCATGCACTCCTGGCAGGTATATAATGAATTCAGTAAGAATGTGAACACGGAGGAGAGGAAGAATCTGGCCAAAAATAGTTAATTTTATCACTCTTAATTGAAAGTCTCAGAGATGTGTTTGGCTTTGTTCTTCCCATTATTGTTAAAAATTAAGTTCTCTGTCTGGACTGGAAGACACAGATTCAGAAAAATAAGCAACATAACATTCCCATAGTTAGAAGATTTGCACCTAGAAATGGAAGAGGCTGAGCCTGAGTTTCTCTGATCAGACAGATTGAAACCCTCTAACAACATGGTCCTCTGAGAAGAGCATTCAAGTACCCAGCTGAGACCAGTTTGGCTATTGCACCCTCTTCACCTCTTTATAAACAGGGCTGCCAGGCAGCTCTGGGTGTAGGGACAGGGAGAGCAGATGAAGCTCAGTGGTGAGGGCCCTGACCTCCAAGAGAACTCCTTTTTTCCTTAGATGCTCCCTTTTACTTTAAAAAAAATCAGGTGATGCAATTCGCAAAGAAATCTCCAAAGTGAAACTGAAAATCAGATGATGGATTTTTAAATTGAATGTTCCTATGTGAAGCATCCCATACTCCTGCTTGCTTTCTCATTATCTTGCCTTAGAGGCCCTGGCTAACCTGTAGTCTAACATTTGGGACACACTCTTAAGTGTATGCTCAAACTGTAAGTTTATCACCAGCTGTTTTAAAAGAGAAAATTAACTCTTTCCTCCTTCCCAAGAAGAGGATTTATGTGTTTAACTCAATGGGAAAGCTCAGATTACCGTCCAGCCTTGCAATAGGAGAGGGATAACATGTCAGAGACACTTCAGCTGTCTGGTTGCTGTTGGCAATAGGTGTCCTTACATTCACATACCTGTTTCTGTGAATCCAGTGAGATTAGAATAACTGGTTTGATTTAGCCTGAAGAAGGCCAGAGTGCCCTTCAGATACTTAATAATGAGAAAGTCAAGACCACTGTTCCATGGGACTAAGGTAGTTCCATGGGACTAAGACATGAGATATTACTCAAAAAGTTTTCAGGGAGACTGAACTAAAATGTACAGAAATGTTACAGAATCTGCACTACTGAATACTTAGGCAAGGACAAATATGTGTCTGAGATGATTTAGTCATAAAGTACTGTGTCAGGGAATTATATGACCTCCAAAGGTCTCTCCTCACTTTTTCCCCAGCCATGTTTCTTTAGGTTCCTGTGCTGGGCCTGTGAATGCCATATGCATTATACCTCTTGTCACGTGAGTTCAGGGCATTCCTTTGCAACATGGTGTGGGGTGTCTCAGTAAGGATAATTAGTCCAGACAAACTACTCTACTAATTTGCATATACAGCTTCCAAAACTGATGTCATGCTTCTTCTGGGGTCCTTGGATGCCATCCACTTTCCTTTGCACCTTATATTTTCTTACTATTTAAGCTTTCACCAGCTGCCAGCAGGCAATTGATGTTCCTCCATCCTTCCAAGTTCCCTTCTATATATTACCACTAATTTTGATCCATTGACTCTATGGGATTATTAATAAGCATTACATATATTTAAAGGACTTTTAAAAAGTTAAAAAGCAGAGAAATTATGTTAAAAACATAAACTAGATGAAATATTTTTTATACCTCTTTTTAACTCATTGACATATTTCAGCATACACAAAAACTCCCTTATATATATTTTTAGGTGCTAGAGAAGACATAAAAAAGGCAAAATATAGAAACGCCAAAAGTGGCGATTCTCTTTTAATTTGGGGCTTCATTTAAAAAAAAAGAGTGGGGGGGAAGCCTACAGCACTGCTTGTTTTCATGAACAATGCTATTTGTTTTGTGCTTTTTAGTTCAGGCTGGAGAGAAGTTGATTTACATAAGTTGATGGCACGTGTGTGTGTGTATACACTTCACAAGGCCATTTGCAAGCAAGCAGTTACATTTATCTGCTAATTGTGAACTGACAGAGGTTACATACAGTGTGTAAGTCTAAAATTACTGTATGAAAAAGCAGCTAGAGGCATGTTCTCATTCAATAAACATTCTCCTCTTCTGCATGGATGTTTCTGCGGGTTTTTTAGCTTCTTGGATAAGTGTCACTGTTATAATCTTTTAATTAATATTGTGCTGCAGAGTGAAGGCATGAATGGATGCTACTGGCTGTTATTGCCATAGTGCCCAGAAGGATGCTACTGTTTTGCCAAAAATGTTCTGTCACTAATGTGAGGCCTGTTGACAGACTGTTGTTTATATGTGTCAACATGATGCCAAGTCGATTGTTTCACTACAGGAATCCTGGCTTGGCCCCAGTGGCTGTCTGAGGCTTTGTAGACAAAAAGATACTTTTATAGTGGCAGCAAATGTGAACAGCTTTTTGGGCTTTTATCTTGATCTCGGAGTAACTGTTCTGCCATATAGATTCTAAAAGGATTAATAATCAGGAAATTTTAAATACAACTTGGTACATCATATTTTGTACTTTCTGGACAGAGGAAGGAATTTGAATTTAAGTGGGGCTGTGAAGTGAGTCTAATCTAATTATTGTACTAGATGTTTAATCATATTAGTCAGAACCAAGCATAAAACATTACAACACATTTGGAAGTGTGTTTTAGTGCAAAAAGTACCATTTTTAAAAATTGTTTTCTACTTAGTCAGAGTAAATAAGTAGATTCAGCGTGGGTGGAGAAATGCACTGCAAATTTCTTAATACAGACCTCGCCTTCTGGGGTCGCTGGATTCCATGCTCAGACTCTGTTCTACGCTTCTTGTTTGTGTAGCACATGACAATTAAGAGGCTCCAGTGGTGTAGAAAGAGGAAGCTGATCCTTTCTATTTGCCCCAAACAGCTGATGTATTTTTAATAACTCCGTTTGTCTGCTTCAGAGGAAGATAACTGATTATTGCTCAGTTTGAAAGCTTAATATTTATGTAAATATGTTAATTTAATTGGAGAAATCTTATCTACTATTTAGAAAAGGTCATCTAAAGAGCAATCTTTACTATTTCCATCTTGATTCCTTCTCATTGGGTTATCTCAATTTCTCTCAAACTAACGTTACTACTGGAAAAGTGTCTAATTTCTTGCCCAAACCAGTGGGATGTTTGTTACAACTAGATTGCCAACTGTCACTTTTGGGTAGAATCCTTAAATACATGGTCCTGTCGTCTAGTCAGAAAAATGTCTCCAAATCTCACATGAAAATGCCAGAAAAATCCATCACAAGGATGTAGAAATAGTGTGAAAAATACCTCCAGCTTTTGATCATTCTGCCCAAGGCTCACCACATGGTATCCCAAATATTCTTCAGAGATGCAAATTCGGCATAGCTGGTGCTTTAAGTCAGTGATAATAATGAGAGTTCTGTTACTCAGAAATGTGATCAATCATATTTACGTGCATCCCAGGCTGAACTACACTACTGGAGAAAAGACTGACAGTGTGAAGCACCAAGTCTTTCAAGGTGGGCTTCAAAGTGCCACCTAATAATGACATCAGGACTGCTACTACTCATAACAAATTGTCAGTGCCAGACCTGTATTTCTCCTCATAAAGGTCAGACTTTCAAACATATTCTTCTGATAAAATATACTTCCTTTGTAACCTACAGACACAATTCAACTATTTTGGTATTTTGCCCCCAGTCTTCAGGGAGTAAAATCTTTTCTCCTTTAAATCCAATAAGCCTGGCATGTGTTCATCTTTTCTAGCCTGTGCAAGGGGGATTTCTTAGAACCTTTCACCATGTAGGCAAGTCACAAAGCTTTTAGCTGTTTCACTACCCACTAGACTGTCTTCTACTTCCTGCCCCTGACCCCCACCGACAGCATTCCCTGTAGCTTGGTATCCCTGCCATAATGGAGAACAGAAACTGAAAATGTACGGCAAAGTATTGTTATGAAAGTCAGATAAATTCAAGGCTGATGATCTTATCTAAAACATCTGGCTCCAGGGATCTTCACTGCAGTTTTGGTACCAGCATATTTCTGGTCTTCTGCATCATATTTGGAGGCAGAAGAGTTATTACAGTGAAGGATTTATCTGTCTTCAACGTCCCAAGGTTCAAGCACAAGATGAGAGTTTTAGTGATAAATCCATACACAATAAAGGCAGACTGACTGGCTTTGCCTTTCATCCTCTCAGAATTTTGGTTACAGATATTTCGGTTGCACCTATTTAAAACAGAGGGAAGGGGGCAATGTATAGCCTTTATGTCCTTTATATAGCTTGATTAGTACTCTTGTATTTCAATTTTTTTTTAATGCTTCCTTTTTCCTTTATTTAGATTTTTAAAAACCCAGAGCTTTGTTTTAAGGCACTAAGAAGGCTTTAAGAAAATGAATCTCTCTTTTTTCTTTTTTTTCTACTTAAATTGTAGTTGCGGAATTCTAAATTATGTATCTGGTAGAGTGTATGTAGTGAGAAAAGAGCAAATGCCAAATGAAGCCAATGACAGTTTTAAAATTCATGAAAAATCCAAGCTAAAATGAGAAGCATGAACACTATAAATCATTACTTCTTTGCCTCACAGCCAGCTAATTCAAGAATCTGCATCAGTTTTATTTTGCCAGTTGTGTAATCTCACACAGGCATTGAATTTTGGGAATCCAACTAGCTGGTGAGGAGTTCGGTTCTGGTCCACCCCACCTGTACACAGAACCTTCTTCTAAAAGGTAAGGTATAAAAAGATTTCTTTTTTCCTAGGTCATTCCTGAGTCACTGGGGGAGACGGCACTTGCTTGTCTGCGCGCGAAGAAACTGGTCAACCTTCTCTTGGCTTACCCCATAAGACAGGGATGTGGTCTCACAGGAACTGGAGATCTGTCATCTCATTTCCAGATGCATTGTAGGTAGATCAGATGGGTTTTCTAGCCTCTTTAGGGGATGAAAATATATGGATATCACATATCACCAAGTTTTTCTTCTCACCGTGACAATGTGACTTTTGCAGATAGCCTGCTGTTCCTAACACGTCTCAAAGAGGAGGTGTTTCAGTCTTCAGAGTGAGAAAGAGTTGCCTTTGACTCATCACTGGCTTTTGACAGTTTTGCTGAACTAGGGCCAATAGTTCCTTATTTTCTACTTGCTTAAAATCACAACATATCAAATTGCATTTGTGTGAATAACATGCTTTGGAATGCTTATTAGCAACAACTAAAATTTAATGGTGTAGTTAATTTAGTTAATGTTTAAAGTTATTTTCCAGTCAAAGGATTTCTCTCTTAACCAATAGCAAACAGTTCTGCTTTGCTAGGTAATTTTAGACTATTTATAGTTATTATTGTTTATATTATTTTTGTGCTAGACATCACATAGATCTAAATAGGCGCACAGTGCACAGATATCATCCCATCTAGGTAATCAGTCTTGCAAGGACTTCTTATTTAGTCAGACCCCTTAGTCCAAGTGTAGATGTTTAGCACATTAGGAAATAGCTTTTCTCAGACCACATGTTTGGCTCGATATTTTGAGATACATTTCACACTGCGATTGCAATCTTTATCTTGAGCAAATGGAGATCTAATTAAAAATATATTAACTTGTCTTTCAGCTAGCCTAGTTTAACCGATTTCTGAAAGTAAACAGCTTTTCAGTTTCATATATCTTAATGGTGGTCTATTACCCTTGATTCATGCAGCTTCCACAGAAATTAATAGGAATTGCTTATACTGAAGAAATTAATTCATATCTCTTTTCTTCTGTGCTAGAATGATTTTACAAAAATGGAGCAGCTGAAATTAGTGAAATGCTGCAACTCTTCTGGTTTTTTTTCTGATTTGATTTAGACTTTGAATTGAAGATTTTATTTGTAATTTCTATAGAGTTATTTTATGGCTCCCATTTCTCCCAAATGACTAAAAACAGGAGCTAATGTAGAAATTTGCATTTGGTGTAAGTTTTTAAAGCTCCTAGTAGCAGCTCCTTTTCTTACTTCCCCATGGGAAGGACCCATGGATATAAGTCACCTAATATAAACTGAGCAGAGTGGATACATAACACGAGGTGGTTATGTAAATCCCTCTTTCACTACAAGCTGGTCATAGCTACAGACCGTAGTCTGGCTTCTCTTGTTAAGAGAAGAGTGCTCTGATATAAAGCTGATTGAGCTACCATTTACACCTCAGTCTGTCACAACACCAGGAGGGCACCGATCTAGAGTAAATAGTCTGAAATAAATTAGAGCAGGTAGAAGGGCCAGTCCTGCTCAGACCCTCACCTGAAGCTCTGTGACAACGTTAAAGTTTTACTTTACACATGTGCTGCTGACCTGCATTAGACTTTGCTGCCTTTGTTTATTGGGCCTTTTTGGGTATTTATTATTTTCTCACTTTGCTGGTTCTTTTGGTTATCAGAACAGAAAAAGTATTCCTAGGAAGTTCTATGAACGAAAGAAATGATAGTAATTTTCTGTGACTAGGTATAATTCCTAGATGTAATTCTGGAAGTAGATACATACTCTGAGAAATAAGGAAATAGTCCTGTAGCTTAGCATTTCAGTGCTGTCAGGATGAGTAAGAATTTTCTTCTATGTGTTCCTGAAATGAAATATGCTTCACCCCAGAATACTGCTTGACAGATAAATATTTATTTGCAATAGTTCCAACAGCTCTGCATGTTGCCATTTTAACAAAAACAATATTGGCATCAGAGCTTAGCTGGAAAATGTGTTAATAGTGCAGAAATTAAAATAGGAAACATCCAGTTCTTAAACAGGTATATGTAAGGACTCTTTAAGGGCTTTAAAAATATTTTGCACAAATTTCTCAGGCACAGTTTGGACTCTTTTTAAGACTCCGTTTCCTATTTTCCCTGTACAATTACTGCTATAACTGTGCTTA
Source organism: Monarcha castaneiventris obscurior (assembly GCA_026261815.1). Classification (NCBI taxonomy): domain Eukaryota; kingdom Metazoa; phylum Chordata; class Aves; order Passeriformes; family Monarchidae; genus Monarcha; species Monarcha castaneiventris. Next base: position 2,102,382 of record JAMPIT010000327.1, read on the forward strand.
AGTGGATTGCAGGATTCTTTGGTTTACAGAGTAGAAGGGGCCAACAGCTGCTCTTTCCTATAACATTCATCATTCACATTAAAAACTCCCTAAAAATGCTTTTATTTGTCTACTCACAAATTACTTGTTTTAAAGATCTACTGTTTTTTCCCTCAGAAACATTTCTAGAATCTAATATAAATGCTCACTAGCTTTTATTATGTTTTCTTTTCCTCATATAAGAAATAATTTGCACAGTGGTTACACATGACTTTTTCTCATTTATTCTAAATCGAGCATGTATTTCATTCATTTGACCCATAGGTAAGGGCATACTTTCATTTTATTTAATAAATATTATCTGTATCTGGCATTTAGAAGTTTGGTAGTATTTAAATGCCATATTACAGTAAAGTGTTAAACAGGAAGAAGTTAAAAACATGTATTTGATAGCATCCATCACCTATTTTAAGCAGACTCCAACAAGAAATTTCTCCGAGAGAGTGGAATAAACATTGGTAGTACCCTGAGCCATCTTGCTGTGGAAAAGCCATCTGGTGCTTAAAAGCAAAGTTTATTTTAGGAATAAACTAGTAAATAGGAGAAGTCCTGAAGATTGATATTCTGAAGATGGTACAAGCAATTATAGTTCATTCAGAAGCTACAAATCCACCATCCTGGCTCTGCAAATGTTGTAGAAAGCCACTAGAGCAGTGAAATGGAAAAGTGAAGCTTGAAAGATTCATCTCCCGAAGGAGAAGAATGAACTCAGGCCAAGTACAAGAAATAGGAGATGCCAATATATTTTGAATTATTCCTAATGGTTGTAGATCTTTAAAAAGTTAACTCAGCAGTCAAGAATATGGATGAGCTGGAATCTGAGCTGCACATCGAAACATAGTTGCTGCTTCTTTTAGAAACCTCTGCATTGCACATGATAAGATGGTGAGTTCCTTGAGGAAAAGTTTCTGAAATACCTCATATAGATCCTCTCCAGTGCAGTTGGAATAGAATGGGTCTTTCTGGTAATTTTGCTCCATTTTTCAGTATTTTATTTTTCCCCTAAACATAATACAGTGAGTGGAATCTGTACTCACTTCTAGTGGAACAGTAAAAGCAGGAGAATAAGGCTGTTATATCTCTGGTCCTGTATTGCTGCAACTTAGTCATCAAAGACAGTGTGTTCTCTCACCTATCCCTGAGGGAACATGAATGAGCATTTTGTTTTGGAAGGTTGCTTTTGTGTTTATTTTCAATTTGCATATTCCTATATGTGTTAAGAAAGCAAGGTCACAGGAGTTAACCCTGTATTGAGTATGGAAACAGGAAGGCAAAGCGGGTAATAAGCAACATCTTGCTCCTCCATACAGATCAATGGCAGATTTGGGAGTGTTACTTTTGTGGATCTCTGAAACTTCTACACATACTTTTGTCCTTCACAGCCCATTTCAAGTAGGGAAGGGGGATACTGGGAGCTTGGCAAGTATAGACAGAGGTTCAACAATGTTGTGTGCAGTTTGGAAACTGCTAACAAACAGCATGGTGGATTTGGACCTATTCTGGCTTGTCTCTTTGCTGACAATTGGAAATGTAAGCAGTGGAGTTTGAGATTCACAGGGGAGGGGAGAGGGCAGAGAGGGAGGAAGGGACAGGAAGGGAGAGAACAGCATGTAAGATCTGAAAAGGGTAAGGGCAAAAGGAAGGGGATTAAAATAGAGAGCTGGAAGAATGCACACACACTAACGGAGGGGAAAAAAGGACAGCTGAAATAAGATTAAACAGTACATGAATCCTTCTGACTTCTCCTTAGTGGCACCTTTTCTCCTGTATGAACAGCATTTAACAAGAATTAATACTGAAATCAATAGGGATTACTTGCAGAGTCAGGTACTAGTCATTGTGACTAATGATGGCAGAATCAGGCCTTGATTTCTAAAATAAAATTATGATAAAAGATGAGTATGAAAAATGAAAATGTATCACTTGGGCTATGCAGCAAGAGGATCTCAGAAGTCCATGCAGGCTGCACATATCCAGTCATCATCATATTCCTTATTAAATGACAGTCTGTGTTACATTCAGCTTTTACGTACTATTATTTTTGATGGTTGCAAGATCTCTGTGTGTGTGCTTAGCTTTTCTTATAACACAGAGAAAGCTGAGGTGTCTCAAAATTTCTAAGAAAGGTGGTAAAAGTTGGCATCTTGAAAAACACTCAAAACTTTAAATTGTTGATTTGTTGTTTTTTGTTTTTGTTTTTGTTTTTAAATCTTTTGTCACTGATACACAGTCATACTTTTCCCAGCTGTATTGTCTGTGTCAGGATAACCCTGAAAGAGAAAACAAATACAACTGAATGACCAGTTAATTTTGTCCACTATTTATGAATAACTATAAAAATATTGCCTGGGTTTTTGGCATGAGGATTTCCAATTTTAACCACAATTCTCAGACTTTGTTGCTGTATTGTTTTGTTATGTGTTCAGTCATTGTGGTAGATGTAAATGCATTTGAAGACTTGTTTCTTACTTTATGCCTGAAATATTTCTAATGTGTTGTATACTGGCTTGACTTTCACCAAATTCTCACAAAAACAATTCCTCTCAATGAAGTAAAAATGATGTATGGCTTATGTGGTACACAGAAGACACTGGTATGCTGGTATGTCTGCATTAAACTGTTAGTTTCTGCAATAGATTTGCTTTTGAAGAGAAATATCCCCACATACAGCAATTTTATGTGAAACTAAAGCAAAAGACACTCCCTAGGAGCACACCTAGTCCACAGCATCTGGTCTCTGGCGCCACACTAAAACTAGCCCATTTTAACCACCGCCCAAATATGTGTATAATTTAAATTCTGGATCCTCAGCCCCAGCTGTATGGCTCTACAGAGCCACTCCCAGAGTGCAGCTTTACTTGATAATGCTGATGTAGCCACTGTGTATGGCAAGAAACAAAAGGGAGAAAATACTCAAAACCCTTCTGTTCCCAGCAACAGGATCAGTTTAACTTCAGAGAAGATTCATGGAAGATTTCTCTAGAATATAGTAGAATATTATAATATCCAATAGAATTTCAGAATGTCTGCTATCTTTGCTACAGAATCCCTTAGGATGGTTCAAAAGCCTGTAGGAAGTATATCATTTTCTCAAATTATGTAAATTATTTCGGAGTAATTTCTATAGGAAAAAACTAGTGGTATCCTTATTAAATCCTTCAGGACTTTTCCATAAGGGAGGGATTTCTGTACTTTGGAGATGAAGCTATAGCATTTTATTAACTCTGCTGAGTTTATGCACCTAATACTTAAGCAGATTAATAATGTGTGTGGCAGAGATCTTGGGGCAACTTCACAGGGCCAGTAAGAATAATAGTTAGCTGGTAATACAGCCACAGCATTGAGGCTTTAATTATAAGTCATTTATTGCACTAAAAGGTACAAAGACTGTTTGTAATTGTAGTGGTTCTTAACCACAATGACATTTTAATTTTGTTGCTTTTGCCCTATATTTGGGTTCTGGATCAAAACACAGTAGGAAAACATTGTAAATTGACCACTTCAGAGCTCAAATCTTCAACTGTTTATTTTTTAATCCTTGAAATAATGTCAAGAACTTGCAAGAGAATTAAGAATGCAAATTCTCTACCAATATATATATAAAAGTGTGTCATTGTGTCCTCAGAAATTGATTTCTGTATTATTCATGGGGGTCAAAAACAAGCCCTAAACGCCAGTCACTTTCTTACTACCTGTTACATTGGCTCCCTAATGTCTAGTTATTTAGGGGCATCTGCCTGAAAAACTCCTTTTGTCTGCTTCCACATGCAAACTGAAGTGTGCATTGGGGTTTAAACATTAGAATGGCTTTTCCACTTTAATATGGCACCCGATAGCAGCATGAAATGTTGAGCAAGCACTGGACACTTAATACTTTTCATTTAATGAACTGTTTCTTTATTATTTTGCAAAGCCTGCATAAGACGTTTTCATGGTTTAAAAAGTGCCCTGCATCCTACTTCATAGGAAGGGGACCTCATTTAGATTAACCTGTGACTTCAACAGCAGGTGGTAGAAAGAACCAACTACTTCAATTACTGCTTTTGCGCATGACTTTCATGTGTTACTAAGATTATCAGAGGAACCTGATTACATCCCCTTAGACACTATTGTTGGCACAATGATTAAGCTGTTATTTTTTCCCCCTTTTTTTTTCCTTTCTTTTTTAGACTGGAAACCTAAAGAGCTTTTTGGCATGAAGCAAAAGCACTGTGTATAGAGATCAGTAAGATAGTGAGTATCATTGCCCTGTAGCTTATCTCCACATATACAGCTCCCTGGTGGATCCCTATGATAAACATTATTGGAACAATTAGCTGCTGCTGACATAGAATCCAGACACAATGGCAATGGCCAGCAGCACCGAGCCAAATATCATGGAGCCAAAACCCATAAAAAAGCAACACCAAGCTACCCTCCCCATTCAACTGCTGTCATAAAACCCTCCCAGTGCTATGTTTGCATAGCTGGCTTCACCGATATGGCACCAAAATACAAAAGGAGAAGCTGCAGCACTTGCCTTTGTTTAGCTGAAATTACAAGTCATTGAATTAGTATGTCATCTTTATTGCGCTGTCATGCAGCGGAGGTGAGGAAGGCTCTTGGTAATGGATGGAAGAGTTTGATGGCCTAAAAGACAGGCTCACAGATGGTTGTCGATATAAAACAGTTTGCCCTTTTTTTTAAAAAAAAAGGGAGGGGGAAAGAAAGGCTGAACAGAATAGGTCTCTCCTGATCTGAGTAGCTTTAACTAATAATATTTATGTGAGGCTGATCTTGGAGGAGTCTAGGGCTAGAAGGTGAACCAAGAGTTTGTCTAAAGATTAGGACTCAGAAGTGCATGCTAAGCCATTTAAAAAAATTTAAATATCAGTGAGGCAGCATGACCTGAAAGGTGAAGCAGGAAAGGTCTTGCTCAGAGGAAGCTGTTGCTGCTACCCTTGTGCAGGGGAAGGTACCCTTGTGTGATTCTGCAGCAGCAGCAAAATTCTCATCAGCAGAATCAACGGAGATGCAAAGCAAACTCAGGACAAGAAGAAATTATTTGTACATTTTAAGGAGCACTGTGATAATCTCTTTCCTTCTTTGTTTAAACAGAAGGTAGGAAAAAGACATTGCTGATCAAAGGTTGCTGTTCGGGTCTAAGATTAATGCTGACTTGTGCACAAACTCTCTCTTTTCACCTGAAACATAAGACCTCTTCTTACCTGGTGCATAATTCCATGCAGTTTTCTCAAACTGATGTTACAGTCACATCTAAAAGAAATGATTCACTGAAAACCCCTTTTTAAATTAGTCTTGATGATCTGGTTTTGTAAAAACAGTTTATTTTAGCCAGGACAGCCTTTTCAAGAAACATGGAGAAAAGACTGTTCAAGCCCCTTGCTGAAGTTGTTCAGCATCTTCATTACAAGGTTGCCAGTATCTAAATTAAAGACTGCTACTGTTTGCTCCTTCCCTCCCTCCCACCAATTTCCTTGCCACCTCTTAGCACTGTAGTCTGAGTGGTGGTAATCAGGGATAGTCTGAGAGCTGTGAAGTGATCTCTCCCTGGTCAGGATTGTTTGGTTTGGGTAAAGCATGTTCAGAGGGAAAGTACCACAGGAAGGAGCCACCAAAGACCAGTGGGGTGCTGCCCCACTTGACTCAAGTTCAGGCTTGGATATAAGAGAAGGGACCACAGAACACTGCTACAACTTCCCCCTGCACAACATTTTACTGCTTTCTTTTTGGACAATTTCTCCTGTATTCATGAAAAACATTTGCATGTTGTTTTTATACTCCCCAAAGTATCGTGGTGGTTAATCATAACCTCAGGAATGGTGATGTATGTCTAATGGTGGTGGTAGCAGCATCTGTAGAAATTTCTGAAATTTCAGAGTACTGCATTTCTGTAGCCTTTTCTTCACCCTACCATATCCAGGGCTTTGTTCCCACAAGCAGGCTGGAATGCTTTTAAAACAAGCACTCCTCTGTGCTATTGTTTCCTTCTTCCTCCTTGGGACAGTTGAAGGCCACCAAGGCCTGTCCTCAGGGCTCTCCTCATGAGGGTGAGCAGACGTAAGAGCTGTGCAAGAGGGGCACACGAGACAGGCAATGGACTGTGGAGGCATTTGAGAAGGAAGACATGTTCTGATAATAACTGCCTTGCATGGGGTCTGAACGTAGGAGAACATGGTTTTGGTTTCAAGTTACCCTAAATAAATCTTTATCTCTGGAATGGAAAAAATGAGTAGTTGATCTTGATACTTTATGAAATCAATCTACCTTGATACTTTATGAAATCTGTGAATACTTCGTTTTATACAATGGTGCAGAAGCCAAAATTAATGACTGCATGAAGTCTTATAAATGTCTATTTAACTTCAGCCAGACACCAGGATTTTCAATTATTGGTTTATCATGTTTCTGTTTGTTTTTTTTCCTTAGCGTGCAGCACACTCAGATTTCAAGATATTTGTATGTGTGTTCTTGAAATGCTATCACAGGTCACCTAATAGAATTTTTTTTTTTTGCACCTTCCAACCAAGCAAAATCTAAAACAAGACTTGAAGCAAATGAAGAAGGAGATTCTAATTTTTAATTCTCCATTTTTTAAAAAACTTATTATGCTGTTTAATGTATCTACCAAAAAGTACTCTGCATTAAACAATCTGGAATTAAGACATATGGATGTCATCTATAAAAATTCCTCGGAGATACAGTCTTCTGTTCCAATTGAGAAATCCATCCAATATCAATGACCTTTCCATTTAGGGAATACTTAATGTGGTTAACTAGATATGATATACTTTGGGAATGCTTTTTATTGCATACATTTGAATTAAGAGATACACCTTGTAGGGGGAAAATGATGAAACAGCACTCTATTGAGGGTTAAAGATGAATGATGGCCTTTAAGACATTTGTTTTGGTTAAACACAAAGTAAGAGGCACTGTCATATTCAGGCCCACAGTGTTATTAAGTCATAAGAGATGAGGACTGAATTCAGCCTCACTTAAATCAATGGGAATTTTGCCTGCTATTGCTGCAGCTGAATTTGAATCATTATGGTTAAATGGGCTCTTTTTTAATCATAAAATGCTTTGAGTCATAACAATATGTATTAATCCTTCTCATTAATTCTCAGGGGCTTATGTACCAGGCCACTGTAGATGGTGTAGCTCTTTTGGAAAACAAAGAAAAGCTGAGTGTATTTTCAGAATAGATTTTAAACATACTCAGGTTTTGTATTTGTTTTATTTGCTATTATAAACAGTGAGAAGGTATATTGCAGCTGTATCACAGAAGTTTTTGAGTTTTCTGAATTTTATATTTCTTATGTTCTTTTTGCTGTTTTTATTTGCCTATAGCTTTGTGGGACTATTTGGAATATCACCTGTGGGACAGCTGAAGCAAACAATTTTTCTGAGTGTCTGCCTTCTCATCAGTCAAATTTTAGTGTGATTAGATCTCTTTTGGTAGCTACCCATATCAATAAACAGAGATGCCTGGAGTTGTGAATGGGACGAACCCGTTTGCATGTCGTTAACTCCCTCAATGCATTAGCTTTTCTGCATTCGTTCTTGCCTCTCCTCCAGTTCTGACATCTTTTTCCTACAGTATTAATATTACATTTCCTTTGTAGTTCTGCTCTCTTCCCTTGGCTATGCTTTACTTCTCTTAAAACCTTTGCCCTTGACTTTGCTACCTGCCTTACTGGGGAGAAGCACTCTGCTGGGACAGACTGTCAGTGATGTATGGAAAGCCCTAATTTATGCCTCCTTTTAAGATAAGCCCCAAATACGTGGATTGGCACTAGATGCCAATTAAAAACCTTAAAAAAATACTGAATCCAGAAGTGACTTCCTGTTAGTGACTCAGTGTGCTACTAAGAAATGCCTCCTTCCAAACAGTATTTCTGCTACCAAAATTGTGCTGTCATCATACTGCTGTTAGATTCAAACTCCACTTTGAGCACTCTTTATCACAATAAAAACTTACATTTTAAACATGATTCCTTATATTTATTATGTGGCCCTAGGAAGTAATGGAATGGTCCAACAAAACACTTTTTTCTTTTATTTGGCAGTGATGTATGGATTTTCTTAACTAACTAAAAAGAATAAAATTAAAAGTTGTAGTAACTTAAATATAGCTGTATCATTCAATAAGATAACACAGATCTGATGTTTTCTGAACTTTTTTAATATAACATGATTATAGATTCACTTACCAGATCTTGTTTACATCAGCCAAAGTCTGATTAGACAGCTGTGTCCAGCATCTTGTGCTTCCTTTTTTCTGGCTTTTGCTGGATTTTATACTTAACGCTGCAACTACTCCTAAGAAAACTGCTCAAATTATTTTCCTATTGGAATGCACTGTGAAATTTACTGTCTTTTCTCCTTGAGATCAGCTGAACCCCAGTTTTTCTGGGTTAGAAGATTTTACCTAATTAGACGACCTTGAATTTTATAAAGGATTTAGTTTTGCTTCAATAATTTCTTACATTAGATATATTTTTAGTGGCATTTAATGCTTAAATCTTACTGCTGTTTCCTACCCGTCATTCATCTGGAATTTTTCCAGGACTTGCAATGCAGAGCACTGTTTGTTCCCGTCTGGCTGCTTCTACCTGAAGGTGGTCATGCACTAGGGACTGATTCTGGGAGCACAGGCACTTCTGCGCTGTATTTTTGAACGGGAGCCAGACATTTCCCTGCTAAATTCTGAACTTGGAGTTGGCAGTTCCAGGATATGGGGTTTTTATAGTGATGATGACTTGATCCAACAAATTAACTGTCTGATACATACCAGACTTAAAATATTTAGGTTTAATGCAGTATGCTTGGATTTCAGCCTAAACTTTGTGCCCATTTCCAGAACTGGGATCTGCCCTCAAGATTTATCACCCACTACAGCTATGTTAAGCTTCCATCACTAAGTTTGTTTGAAAGAACACCCACATTTTTTGTCAACTCAACATAGTTTCTGCCTGTATAATTGTGAGATATATATATATATGGATGTTTTTCCAGCTTTATTTACCTTTCCCTGTGTCTTTAAGAAAATGTTAGCAGAGCAAAGCTTGCACTAAATCAGTCTATATCTTGCAGTATGTGAGCAGATGACATAGATGTCCAAGGACGTGATGGGGATCAGCTCACACACTTTTCAGCTGAGCATATGTGTAAAAACAAAAACAAACCTTACTTTTTTTCTTAGAAAGCACTACGTATTTCAGGCAGTTAGGCAGTAACAGATGTTGGAGACTCAGTAGGAAGCTAGATGTATGCTGGGATGTCACTCAACTCCCCTTAACAAGCTGCTGTGTTGGAGAACCAGTCTCCATATAGGCTCTGCTTAGTGTCTCAGAAATAAGATGACACTAAAATAACCAGCTTCCCATGAATACCAAGTCTCTCTTTTAAAAAATATACTACTTGGGCGCTGTAAGGGGAGGAAGGGGTGTGTGTGTGTGTGTGTGTGACTTTGCCTGCAAAGGTATTGCATGAGAGAAATACTGTCTTTGTTGTAATTTCAGTAATTTTAATTTTGGATAGTGGCAATATTATGTTTGTTATAGAAGTCTTTCATTGAGAATTGTTATGAAATATGATCCCTCTGCACTTCTGATTGACGTAGCTTCAGGTGACATGCTGTGCCATGTCAATAAAAATCTACCTAGCATTAAATAACTGCATTTGAAGATGGTTATTCTCCATATTTGAGAAGGCAGTACAAGCATATTCATTCACTGTAAGACTAGACAAACACACACCACTGAGTTCTGGGGCAGGAGTAAAGCAGCAATTACAACAAAGTACAGTAACAATTACAGGAACTGCAAACATAATATTAAACTGGGCTGGATGACATGGTATAAGCCAGGCCGAAGAAAGGAGACTGCATATGGCATGAACAAATCTTATTGTCTATACAAAAGATGTTTTCATGCCGGGTATGGTAATGAGTAAGGTCATATCTGGCCACATCAAAGTACCCTGAAGAGCATAATTGACAGATATCTATCTAGCTTCAAGAGACCGGGAATGGAGACACTGGGGACTCAGAGACATCTGAGTACTGAGGGTCGTACAAGGACTTTATCAGTTGAGAGAGATGCAGGACTCTGGAAATCCAAGCAAGGAATTTTATGATTTTCTTTCAGCGACTTCAATTGTTTGGACCTATCTCTGCCACTGGGGAGTCTGGGCTAGGTGTTTTTGAACAGTTTAGCTTTGATTTGGCTGTGGTATTTTCCTGTTTTTCAAATAAACATCGATTTCTTGAAGACCCTTTTGGATCTTAAGGCTGTTTGGGGGAATATTTACTACAGTCTGGTCCTTGGGACAAGGGAAACAAACTTCTTACCTTAGGCAAAAGATAGAAGAGAGGGCTGACGGTACCTGACCTGGGGCACTTTGTCACAGGTGCTGAAGGTGTCACCAAAAGCCTGACTGAAGTCAGTGACAAGCAAGAGGAAGGCTGGGGAACCACAAGGGATGACAAGATTAAGGATCTTGTGGTTAACAGTCACAGACCTCTTCCCTTAGTAATCACAAAGGTGTCTGCAGTCCTGGTGTGGGACGAGGGGGAAAGACACTAAGAGCTCGTTGGGATGAGAGAGATGCTTTTTTCCTGCAAGCCAATATAATCCCTGATGCAGCAGGATAACTTGCAGAGCACAAATGTTTTTGTCCTTTCTGTCCCCCCTCCCCCCTCCTCCACTTGCCAATATTTTAAGATATTTCCAAAAGTAATGGGGAGTGGGTGTTGGAGAGTTGTATTTGCTTTATAGTCAGCTTTACATATAACAAATGAGCATTCCATTTCTCCTGGGAAATAAGTAAATTGTATTGAAATTGAAACAGTGGCAGAAAAGGAGTAAGTGGTTTGACTTGAACCACAGAGGGAGATTACAAGAGAACAGAGATTAAAATGCAGAAACCCTTACATCATGCCGGAGCTTTGTGAGCTGCACCTCCCTCTCTCACACTGCCTGGAATTGATGCTTTTTTTCTTCTGGGGCAAACCAAGCTGCTACTGGAAAAATAGAGCCTGTGAGCAAAACACAAAACACCACTGTAACATATTTTTGAACCCAGGAGATACATTTGGGTTTTGGTTTATTGGTTTTGGTTTTCTGTTTTGGTGGGGGTTTTTTGTTTGTGGGGGTTTTTTTTGGTTTTTTTTGGTGTTTTTTTTTTTTGGTTGGTTGGTTTGGTTTGGCTTTTTTTTTGTTTGTTTGGTCTGTTTTATTTATTTATAATTTTACTTTATTAAATTTTCTTTATTATTTAATATTTACTTTATTAAATAGTCTTCACTCTCTATATAGAGTATTTTTCCCAGAACTAGGTCTGACTTTGCTATATACAAAAAAAATCCTCACCCAGTCTCCTTTTACTCACTACTATCTCCAGATTAATTGTATATGATACACTAGCTGAGTAACAAACTGATATGGAATGAATTGGTCACACAATTATTGTGCACTTATTCAGAAAATGTTTGTTCTAATTTATTATTGATTACTATCCAGTGAATTTTTTTTCACTAGCTAATACTTTATTGTGGTCTATCAAGCTGTAGAATGTTCCATGCAATCGCATTGATTAAAAAAATAAAAAGGATGTCAAGATTCCTGAACAAAATATTCTCATTAGATCTGAGTAGGGGATTTAGCTAATTTCTAGATAGCAGACTTTATATCTTTCAGAAAACTTAAATGTTGGTGCTTTGAAAAGCTCTAACTGAAACACTTAGTGTTTTGTGAGGTGTTTTGTTTATGCAAACAAAAGCCAGGAAAATTATTGTTAAATGTACAGATTTTTGTTATTTTGGGATAGTAATATACATTAAGTGTTATAAAACTAAAACTATAGAAAAAACTCTTAAAAAGTGGAATTAATTCTGTTAAGTTTTATTTTTTTTAACTGCAACATCTTTCCCAATTTTTTATATTTGACAAACTCACTGAATAATTAAGGATTTTAGTAAACGAGACAGATGGGTTTAATCTAGAATTTTAAAATAAGAAAAACATTAAAAAATTTCTAAAACTGACTACCTTTATGCATAAGCTTTGTAGACTTGTAGACTCCCTGCAATGCCTTTTTCATTCAGATCTAAGTGCTCAACATTATTATCAAAATGGTATTACTTTAAAATATAATGATATTGTGTGATAATGACTTCTACAGGTGCAAATTACGGAACTCCAAAAAGTAGATGTAATCACGTTAGTTTTTGCTTTTTGGAGCCATTAAATGTCCCATTCATTCTTTTATTCCAAGCAAGTGTAAATAAAGTCCTTTATTTGCTTTCCCTGCAGCATTCAGAATTTTCTGCCAGTTTAATCTGTTCCCATCCACTAAGAGTCAGTTTCTTGCATGTCTTTTCACACAGTCTTTGGATCCCTTTTTCATTGCAAAGCTGAATATCTCCCTGTTTGTCCCCAGTTTCTTCACTGCAATGTTCTTTGCCTAGGAATGGTTGAGACTAAAAACAATACTTCCCCTGAGGATGTAAACTAATTTATTAAAACAGATAGGAGCAAAATCTAAGAGTGAAAAGGTGTAAAGCACATATTATTATTATTAATATTAATATTATTTTACCATTTTTACTGTTATTTGCACTTATGCATACATTTACCTTGAGGTTTCTAGATAATGCTTAAAGCTTTCTCTTAAGTGCTTACAGCTAATTTACAGTGTGGGAAAGTATACATGGTCATCCGTGATCTTTGGGATCTTCAGAAAAATATCCCAAATGGGCACATCATTGCAGATACAGCTAACATGAGTCAACAGTTAAACTATGCATGGTAAAACCTCCAGTACATAAATAAGCCTAACTATTTAATGATGTGAAAAATGAAAAAAATGTGTCAACTGAGCGAGTTGCTCAGTAGCTACAGGGAGGCCTCTGCCTCCAAGCTGTGTCAAACATTGAAGGCCATAGACCACCTTGTGTTTCTGGCTGGTTAGAAATAGATCTTGAGGACCACCTCAGGGGATGCTCATGCTCCTTCCCACGTGTGCTGAAGAACACCATTCTTCTTCTATACCTCCCTGCACCCTCCGTGCACAGAAGCCTCGTTGATCAGCATGGAAATTGAATCTGACCATTTCATTGCCAAAGGGTCGCCCGCATTTTTAATGCTATTTTAATACTATTTGACCACAGTTATTCCTAAAACGTCAAGTGAAAGTTCCCCTTGCTACCTTAGAAGTTCTTGAGCTGGATTTCTATTTCTTTTCCTTTCTCTAATAAAATGGAAACTATGATGTAGCAATCACTGGATTGTGATTAATCCAAAAGAACCAAATTAATATTTCAGTAACACTTAAAGTAATTTAACACCTTTCCAAAACTATTTTGTGAGGAGTGGGTTTGTTTGGGAAGAGCATTATAGAGAGAAACTCTTTTGCAAAAAACTACACGTCAGAAACATACAGAGGTTTTCACACCTTGCAGAGGAAAGTTAGAAACCAGTTGGTGTCCGGAATGAAGATGAGCTGCTCTTTTTTACTATTTTACTTTTTTACTATTAATGTTAATGCAGATGATAATTCCCTGCCACTTACTTGCAAGGGATGAAGGTTTGAATAGCTGTACAGTCATCTTCTTCCACCCCTGGTTTTATTCTGAGTCTTAACTTTAAAGACAGAGGCTGGTTTATTCTGTAGAAATAAGTGGGGATGTTAGAAAAGGCTAAATATCATCATAAACCAAAACATTATGATACTAGAAACCCTTAGGAACAACACCAATGCTTTTAAATGAAGGTTTTATTTGTCTCTGAGCTGCAAAAGGAAGTCACTAATGAGATGTCATTTACATTGTAACACCTGTTAAATGGCACTTTTCTCTTTCCCCAAAGAGAGAGATGTTTATGAATGTTTGCAGTTTTCTGAGTGTATCTACAAGAATTATATTTTCATAATAAATGCTGTATATTTTTCTTGTATATACCTTGGTTATACCAGAATAGTATAGGGAAATACCAGGAGCTTTTTTGGTTTTATTAGATTTATTTGTCATTTTTATATAAATCTAACAGGGAATGTCTAGCTTACGAAGAAATTTCATTAATCAGGATTTAACACAATTGCGTATTTAGGATGTGATTTGCAGCAGTTACAGTGCAAAAACTGCATGTAATTATACCTCCATTTAAATGAAAATTAAAAGCTTGTGTTGTAGCAGGGTACATGTGTTGAATATATTGCTTTACAGAATAAGCCCTCCAAAGGAGAATACCTGAAAATGAAGTTTCAGTTGGTTCTGTCAGGGAACTGCTGCATGCTGTGACTTTTAAGATTGGGACTTGCATTAAAACTGACCAGAGGGAAAGATGGGAAATTACGGGAAAGCAAATGATCTATAACAATACAAGTTGATATGCTTCTGTTAGATAAGCATAATGCAAGATTCTTTCAATCATTTCTGAAGTAGTTTGGTGTATAAATTAACTCATTCAGTTAATAAAAAAAGGCAGAATCCACAGAGGCCTGTGCTGGAAATAAGTTCAGCAGAGGAATTTGAAGTAGGAATTAAATTAGTATTAGTATTAGAATTAGAACTAGATCAGAATTAAGGAAGTGAATTCTAGGGAACCAACAACTTTAGCAGGTGCTCCTGTGGACTGTGTCTCACACCTATTAAATATGGGATTCACTTGGGGTTTTTGTTTCCCAGTTCCCATCCCAATGCCTGCAGTTGGCACATCTGCTGCTTGTCTTCCAGACATGTCTCCTCAGGTACAAGGTACAGGTGCATGTCACATTGGAAATCTTGTGCAGGGGAAAGGCGAGGCACGATGGCTCTGAGCACACCCTCAGCATGAGTTCCTCTCTCAGAATCACAGAATATGCTGAGTTGGAAGGGACCCACAAGGATCACCAAGTCCAACTCTTAAGTGAATGGCCCATACAGGGATTGAACCCACAAAATTGGCCTGAAATAGTGTTGTTTCATCAATTTGTTTTCCTGTTCAGCTCAGAGGCAATATGACCCTGGCACACAACAAAGGATGACAGAAGAGGATAACACAACTGAAATGGCTGGTGATATCATAAACTGAAGACACCCCAGCTTGGTGAGACGTGGTGCCATTCTGGAAGCTGATGCCAGAGCCAACAGGAAAATTGGAAATAACACTTGGATCTCCAAGTGCACCAATTAGGTGCTTTACCCGTGAGGTGTTGTTATAATCCACTTAGTGAGAGATGCCTCTGCCTGAATTAAGGTGCAAACAAAGGGTCAATAGGCCAAAGTCAATAATACAGGTTTTATTTAACAGTAGATGTGAGGTGGAGAGATCGAAAGAAATAGACAGGGGAGAGAGAAGGGGAGAGAGAGAGAAAGAAAAAGAGAGAGATAAAGCAGAAGATGCTCATCACCTGTGGATCCAGCAGCACCCCACTGGTCCTTTTTCACCCTGGGCTTCTTGGTGGTGGGGGTCCTGGACTCGTTCTTCTGGGGGTACCAGTGGTATATAGTCCAAGTTCTGGGTATCCACGGGGTGGTCACAGATGCTGTTCCCATAACTTGGGGTGATACATGTATGAGCAGTTGCTTCCTTTCCCACAGTTTGCCACAGTGGGAATTTCTGTCTGGATATGTTAACCAGGATGTGCTAATCAGATCTCGCCTCCACCAGGCCTGGAGTTAGCACCTTCCTGTCGTAATTTCTCCCTTCTGTGCTTATCTCAAGTTCCCTCTGTGGTGGCTTATCTTATGGCAAGTTCCTTCTGTGGCCTTGGCAGTGTTTATGAGACAGGCAACTGTGTCTTTAAGTCCTTACAGGTGTAAAAACAGAAGACAGCGCTGATATCTGTAGTGAACCATCAAAAACTGTGCTCTTCAACCAGAGAAATATGTGATTCAGCACAGACCCTCTGGGGAAAAGCCAGGGCTGAAGCTACCAGTAGAACTGAGCTGACAGAGTATAATGTGCAGACCATGTGTTGGGGGCGAATTAAACCCTGGGTTTTCTAAAACAGTTCCTTAAATTACAGGACTTAGGCACTTTAAGCTCCTTTTCCATTGCATAGTGGTGAGGTTTTAAATGTTGATGGCTCTGCAATGCTGTAAACATTTTTTGTGTCAGTAGGTCCCAAGCAGTGGTTTGGGTTTTTCAAAAGGGGTTTAGTATCCATACGTCTATCACAGACGTTTCTTGGGATTCAGTGTTCCTTGAGAAAGACCCACATAAGTTGACAGTGTCTCTTTCAACACGCTAGATGTGTGACAAAAGAAAGCAGTGTTTGTGAGTTGAAGTCAAAGTAATGACAAGCCTTTGAATGAAGGTAAGAACAAGTCCTTGTGGGCTAAGTCTGCTTAAGCTGCCTTTTGGATTTAACCTGAATGAATCAGATTTTTTTGAAAAGAAGAGTGACTGAGCCCTGTTTGAAAGCCAAAGAACATAAGCTTTACAGCCCAAGTGCTCTGTAATTTCAGGAAGGGAAGAGATTTTTTCATGTATGACTTGATCTTTCTGAGAAATTATCCAAAGTTTTAGCTCTCGAACCATCTTTCCTCCTATATTTCCCAGTTCTACCATTATTGCCTCTCTCCCCCTTAAACTACAGCCCATTTTCTGTAATTCATGTTAGTCTTGGATGTTGTGTTCAGAGAGCAGAGAGATGGCTTTGTTTTAAATTTAAAGCAGCTCTAAATTTTCTTGTATGTTAAAGAGACTGGCTTCTTGCTTACCTTATGTCTGGAAACATTATTTTTAAAAGTTTGCAGTCTAGAGAACATGGGCTTAATCAGACTGCTCTGTAATTACTCACCAGCTTTATTCACCCTGGATGATATATACCTTGCATGGTGCTAAAAGAAATAAGTATATTCATTTCCTATCCAGTTCCCACCTTGCATTATAAAAGCCAAATATCCATTCTGTAAATAGAGATGAATCAGCAATCCATATAATATCTATTCATCATACATATTTCACAAGGAGGATATTGTGGTGGCTGGAAAGTTCTTACAAAAATAATATGGAAATCCGGAACTTGATGTGGAGTGTCAGAGAGCTTCTTACTATTATTTACCTTATCAGCTTTTGCTTTCTGAAATCAATGGAAGGGCATCAAGTTCAGCTAATCCATATTTCTGAGTATGAAATTGAATTTATAGTCTGTAGTATGTTGACTACCGCTCGCATTTAAGGCATAATTGATTTTTATTGAAAAGCCAGCAGGCACATCAAAAATTTCCACAAACCACAAGGATGTTAAATTTTACCCTGTTTAGATAATAGTGTTGCTTTATTTATCCTTTAAAATGAAGCTTTTATATTTATATCAGAAAATGTTTTGGAAGTGTGACTGTTGCCTTGTGAAACCATCAGTCCCTAGTTCTGTTGAACTCTACAGTACAGAAATAAGCAACTTTGTTGCTCCTAAGGTAAATGTCTATGGTTGGTTTGTTTTAAGAGTAAATGAAATAATAAATCTGCTCAAAGAAACCATTTCATGTCATGTAACAAAGTTATTTTTCTTCATTGCAATAAATAACATATGTAATTACTCTTTTCTTTTCTTTTCTTTTCTTTTCTTTTCTTTTCTTTTCTTTTCTTTTCTTTTTTTCTTTTCTTTTCTTTTCTTTTCTTTTCTTTTCTTTTCTTTTCTTTTCTTTTCTTTTCTTTTCTTTTCTTTTCTTTTCTTTTCTTTTCTTTTCTTTTCTTTTCTTTTCTTCTTTCCTTTCCTTTCCTTTCCTTTCCTTTCCTTTTCCTTTCCTTTCCTTTCCTTTCCTTTCCTTTCCTTTCCTTTCCTTTCCTTTCCTTTCCTTTCCTTTCCTTTCCTTTCCTTTCCTTTCCTTTCCTTTCCTTTCCTTTCCTTTCCTTTCCTTTCCTTTCCTTTCCTTTCCTTCTCCATATTGGCCACTGTTGGCTTCTTCCTCATTCTTTTAAACATAGACGTGTACTTTTCTATATGCTTTTAATTGGTCATAGATAGCTGACTAACTAATCCATGTTAAAATTTTTTGGTTTCCAAAGCATTGACTTGATTTCCTTCAGGTAAAAAGGTGTTCTTAATCCTAGACTAGATTTTAGAATCAACAAATACTTAATGACTGGGTTTTTTTCAACAAATTAAGCAATTAAACAGATTTCACTTTCAGTCTCGTACTTGGGCCATCTGAGCTATGTGTGCATGTCACTCCACATTACCAACTGCATTCCCTCAGTGCACATGTGTTTTTCACAGGAATTCTTTGAACCAGAGAATAAAACTCAGGGTTCCTCTGCATAGGAGATACTTTAATATGGTAAGTAGTATTGCTGGTAACTTTGAAAAGCCAGACAATGAGATAGATATGTGTGACTCAAGAGCATTAAAAAAAAATTATCAAATGTACAGAAATAAAAAACTTGAAGAGATTATACACCCATTACTCCGTGTAAAAATATCAAGAAAAAAGGACCGACCTTTTGCAAAGGCAGGTGTTTTCAAATACCTGCGCAACAGGTGCAGGCACAAATCCATTAATAAATATCAAGATTTGTGCCTGCTCCTCTCTTCTATCACTTTCAAACTTCACCACAAACTGTGTACAGATATTCATACTTGCTTCTATGTTTCTCCTTGTTGTCCATAGCATTTTCTTTACATATTTGTGTCTTCTCTGTTATGGGACTCTCATTGGAAGCATCTGTTTTCTTTCTGAAATATGGCACATTGTAGTAAAAAAATAGTTGTAGCTAAAAAAATATATATCACATGTCAGTAATGTACAATCCACTAGAAAGGCAGGATCTTCTCAAGGAGTTATCCATTCTCTGCAGGCATAAGGTCTTCTTAAATAGCTCTGGTGTAGCTACATTGCTAAATAAAACTCCCTGTGGTCAGCCATATGGCTTTAACTGATGGTTTGTTGCCTGTATCTGCTTGGATCTCTGCAACTTACCCTGCCTAAGAGAAAGTAGGATATTTCATGGTATACTTCATTCTGAAAGTGTTCCCAAAATGTACCATTGGGCAGGCAACACCAGTTTTGGTTCTGAAAGCACCATTTTTTTCCTTACTGTGTACTCTTCTATTCATCCTTGCATGTGAACACTGGCAACCCACTATTGTTTTAGCATTGATCACTTTAACGATAACCACACCCCTTGTTATTTCTGCTAAATGGTGTCATAAGAGCACTGTTCAAGGACTGAGATACAGACACAACAGAAGTCATACACAGAACAGAAAGACTGCAATGTGCATAAAATTGAGAGCCAAAGGGTGAGGAAAGAGACAGGAGGAGATCAGACAGAAGCTCAAAGGAAGAAATGAAAATGGAGGGTTTAGGCACTTTGTATATGATGCTCAAGGTTGCTTGTCAGGATACCTTCTAAGGGTATTTATCAGTGAATATTTGAATGAAAACTGTTAAAGGAATGTAGGCTACTGAAGTTAAACTCCAGTTCATTGGCTTAGATTATTTTTGCCTAATTTCAAACTTCCAAATAAAAGGGGATTTATCTCTTTCGAAGAGAGATGATTCTTTTCTAAGATACTGATTGTGGCTCATAATTAGTGTTCATTATTGTGTCCTTTTTTCTGTACACCTCTCCTGAAACATATGGTTTCTAGAGCCCTAAATGCCCCTAGAAGCTTGCATTTATTTGATTAAGAAAAGATAAAATCTTCATGATCACTATAAATTTTGACTAAACTTTAGAAATCTAGTAATTTATAGTTTTTCTCTTAAAAAAGCAGCAAAAGCAGTTTACCATGTGTAGCATCAGGTCTGTGAGGGATGGAAGATGGGCTTGTCTGTCTATCTCTAATGTTACATCCTCTATATCTAAGAGTCTCATCTTTCAATTTCGCATACATATTTAGGAAAAGTATGCAAATTTGCATGAAAATTCCCTGGAGTATTGCATGGACAAATCTTGCCCATTAATGGACTCATAATGTCTATTCTCATATGAAAGATATAAAGGATATTGTTCACAAGTACTGAAATGGGAACAATTCCATTAGAAATACATGTAGTACACTGAAACTAAGCAGGGACTGCATTCATGTATGAATACAATGTAAATTTATCATTGTAACAATTTTGTATAAAAGGGAGGTTTTATTTGCATTCACATTCTCTGCAGAGGTATGAAAATTACTTATACAGTGAATTTGTGCTCATAATTAGAGGAAATTTCTTGGGTTTGAAGAATTTTCTAGTTTTTAAGAATTAGATGGCTGTTGATAACAACATTTTATCACATTGGTGAAGATGGGAGTGTACAAGGATATGGGAGAAAGACAGATAAAGGAGATTTAATGCTGAAACAAATGAGCCTTTCCTTCATCACATCTTTCCCTTATTTATCATCTCCCCCTTAGATCTTCCAATCATTAAAAGGATCATTCTTAAATATTACCCTGCTCTCCTCAGTTGATTTTCTTGCTACTTATAAAAATAATGCCTTGGTTATTTTATTTTCTGGTTAGGACCACATAGGTTTTGGTATGGATAATTAGGTGTATTTATCAATTAGACTAATTCAGATTTTAATTTATCATGAAGGGAAGGCTGAACTGAAATATTAAATCAGATTCTGAAAAACATGCTAATTAGGAATTTCAGGGTTTTAGCTTGTTTCTACCGCCCCATACTACTGTCACCCTTAAGAAAAAACCCCGATACAAACAAAACTCCCTGTTTTATTATTTTTCAGTGGTAAAATGCTAGGACTGAACAGATCTTTTTGCACCACTTAGGATATGCTGTTTACTGTTAAGCATACACTTTGCCAGACAGACTTTTTTCTTTTCCCCCAAACAACAGAAGGTACAAACTTCACATGGGTTTTCAGCTATAAAGGAGGGTCTTTCTGTATAAATAATTAAACTCTGAATATTGTATCCGGCATCATTTTCTTCAGACCCATTTCAGTAATACCTGCAGTTTGATCTGGGCAAGAACAGCTGAGTAGCCAAGCAGAGACCTGAATGTCCTTAAAAGAGGAAGTAAAAGGAGCAAATCTCCAAAACTGCTAACGAATTACTATGAGTAAAAGCCAAATTTGAATTTTATGTAGCACCAAATTCAGTGCTTCAGTAATATACTTTTATGGTCCTCCAAAACTCCTAAGTTGTCTTAAATATTCTTGACTAACACAGAGTTACACAGGAACTCTGGCACTGCATCAGAGGTCAGAGACCATCTCTGCAGCCTTAAAGTTCTTCAGTGGGAGTCAAATAAGGCTTAGACCTGCACTGATTTTCCAAGCTCAAAATCCTGAGCAGAAAAAGAACAGTTTGGGAGTTTTTGTCTTCTGTCGTGATTCTATTTTCTCAGATAGTTTTAACCAGTATTACCTCTCATTCAGATTGTACCAAATGTTTATGTTCTGCCTCCTCTATTCTTCAAGGTTGAAAAACATTCTTCTTTCTCTGGAACCTACAGAGGAAGATGTATAATAAGGTAGAATAGAAGCAACACTTCTATGAGGAAGATGCTAAGTTACATGTAATTTACATTGTTTAGAAAATCCTGTAGAATTACAGTCTATCCTGTGGATCTATACTTCACTATGCACAATCCTTCTAGAGCCAGGATGCCTTGTATTAGGTTACAGTCTTAAAGATTTACTTCTTCATAGCCAAGAGGAGACCTATGCAAAAAACAGAAGACGAAAAAGACCAGATTTTTCAAGTTAGAAATTTTTCCCACCAGATCAAACATCAATATAGCCCCTAAAATGCACCTCTTAATTCATAAGGAATTTTAAAAAATATCAGGAAATTATGATGCAAGCAGCAAAAGTAAAACTTGAATGCTGGATAACATTTTAATTCTTCTCCCCATTTTAACTGCTTTGCTTAAGACTTAAGATCATGAAAGTACAATACTAAAAAGGTCCTTCAATAAATAGAAACAAATGAGCTTTTCCCTACCACGGAATTACTTAAAATCAGTCCTTCTTGTGAAGCTAATCCCCTGACAGATAAGACTGTGAATTCCCCCCCTCCCCTTCCTACACGCTCACAGATGGGTTGCAACAGAAAGATGACAAATGAGTTGTGTTTGGCTGGATTAATGGGTATTATCATGTTAATGGATGTTTATGGTGCAGTTTGGGAGGTTCGTGTGGTTTTCAAAAAGTGTTGGTGTTCTGGGTAGCTGCAGCCTGTGCATGTGTGAGTGTGTGTATGCATTATTAGCCACCTTTTTATGCATATTGTACATTTTTGGTCTCCTTAATGGGTCACAGCTAAACGGGGTGTGGAAGTGTTGGCCTTATGCTCAGATCTTTCACCACGCCATCAAGTGTGACATGCAAAATGCAACTGTCTGAGACTTCTCTTTCCACAGTCCCTGCGAATGAAGGCGCCTCATAATCCCGGGTCTACTTTGTCGCAATCAGTTTTAAAATCTGACATATTGATCAGGAGTTTAGCCTGAGTAACTACTGCACATCTATCAACTCCAGTTGGGAATGTCAGGTCAAATTTGTTGGCAAGGTGGTCTAACAGCCAACCAGGGCAATTCCTGCCACCCACACGAATGGATGCTCAGAGCCTCATTTGGCAAGGACAGTGCACATGGCAGCAACAGGGCATGGGAAAAAGGTGCCAAGTGGGGCAGACCCTCAGGAAAATGTCTCACAAAGACCACGATACGGAAAAATCTGCTGTTTAAGCAAAAATGTAAAATCACTCAGAAATAAATAAGCTTTTTATCTGGATTTTAAAAATTGGGCTGGGGGATGGTGTGGGGGGCATAGTATGTTGTGGTTGTGGGGTTTTTTGGGTTTTTTTGTGAGTTTGTGGTGTTTTTTGTGAGGTTTTTTTTTTTTCTGTTGAAAGTTTCTTATTCTGTGAGAAGATGAACCTTTAAACATTCTTGTTTGCTCTCATTTTCTTCTGCCCACAAGGCTTGTTTTCCTCTTACTTTTGGGATATAGGCTTTAACTTGAGCTGATAGGCTTCTTTCATACAAGATATATATATATCAAAATAAAGGAATATATATGTCAGACACTTGTGTGTAAACTTCTGCTTAAAACCCTAAATGCTCATTTCAATGCTAAAATGCATCATTTGCATGCAATATTGACGGAATTGTTTGCATAAACATACAGTTGTGTTGACACTCAATTTTTCTCTGAAAAGAACAGGTATTTAAAATCTGGGATTGCCACAGAATACCCTACAAAAATAGTAGAATCTTCATCAATTAATACATTTGTTGACTTAGTATAAAAAAATGATGAAGCTCTGAGGTACAATAAGAATGCAGGAAATATTCTGTTTCATCTAATTCATAATATTTCTGAGGGGTTTTTTATAAATTTTGGGAAGTCAGGTTTTATTTTCAGAATACTATAATTTTGGGATGAAGACAGTGAAAATGATCTTCTGAAATTAGTACCAGAGGGGATTTTAATGTACTGAAATAATGCATGCCATTTATTTGGTATTCTTCCACCATCCAGTATAAAATAATTCCTTCATGTCTTTTCTTTCCTTAAAAATTCACCAAGCGTATGTGGACCTCACAGATGCAGCTTTAATTGAAAGTAATGTCAAAAACAGTGTTTTGATCTGTTTCCTTTCTTTTGACATTTTCTGTTTTTGGAATGTGTTGAGTCTGTACGACCATTCTCTGTTCAGAAATTCATCTGGAAATTTACATATTTTAAAGGCTTCTTGCTCTATAATACAGCTGAGCATAATAGTGCAAGCTACACAGAAATTGAGGTGTGAAAGAGAAATTTCCCAATTTCAGTCCTTAACTGAAATATAAAAACAATTCTTCACCATCTGGGATTTACTGTGCGAGTCTTTTTTCTGGGTAGGCTTGCTAGAGGGATAAAGTTCATATGATCCAGCAATGGATAGTCTATAGCTGGCTTTAAAAAATAATAACAGAAAAAAAATTTTGTACATTCATTAATTTACAGCACCATCATTGAAATGCACAGAAAATTTCATACATTCAGAAACATATTGAAACACATTACAACCGAGTGAACCTCTAAATTTGTGAAATCCAATAAATTACATATTATTCTACAGGATGATAGTCTGTCTCCAACCAAGTAAGTAATGTTCCTGATATGGAAGGGTGTAAATCCCACAGGCAACATTACATATCAAGGATGCTCAGCATTTTACTGGATTATGCCCCAAGAGAAAGAAAGACAAAAGAAAAATAAAGTAAGATAGACATTCATAAAGCTTGTCCTTTTTTTGTTTACTCCCTGCCTTAACAAATAGAATCAAGAAAGGTCTTAGTCTCAGAAAAATATTAACTGTACATAATTTTTCTTCAAATTAATTATGAAACCACCTAC
Organism: Monarcha castaneiventris obscurior; assembly: GCA_026261815.1. Classification (NCBI taxonomy): domain Eukaryota; kingdom Metazoa; phylum Chordata; class Aves; order Passeriformes; family Monarchidae; genus Monarcha; species Monarcha castaneiventris. Next base: position 2,126,723 of record JAMPIT010000327.1, read on the forward strand.
TGTTAAAAAAAAAATTGAATCTAAAGTCAGTGTACATGCACTCTGTCTTTTAAAGGTAGGACCAATTCTGACAGTTCAGTACTAGTTGTTGTGGCTGTGAGCACCTTTCAGACTGTACTGGACTATTTATTCTGCAATAAAACTGCAACAACAGCAGGTATGTACAGACACCAGATCATGTTGATGTTGTCCAATTTTATTACCCGAATTCATCCCTGGTTAGTTACAGAACTACAAAGGATGGGAAGGAGACAGGCTTACTAGCAGCTAAAATCTCAAAATAGTCAAAACTGTGAAAAAAAGCACTTCTAACAACAGCTACTTTGCATAGTCCACCTATAGGGATTGCATAAACAATTTGAAATCTCTGCCTTCAGAAGGAACAGAACCCATACACAAGACTCCATGGAAACAACTTGAGCTAGAAGTGCTAAGCATTAAAAAAAATTTGTAGCATAAGCCTGTGTACACAAGTACCAATTTTCTGTGTGCGTGTGTTCTGGCAAACATAGGCACAGGTCTCAATGCCTCCTGCCTCTGAGTTCAGATGATGAAGGACACGTCCGCGATACCTCGTGCTCAGATCCAAACTCTTAACATCCAGACACTGGAGGTGCAAGATTAATCCATAATGAGGGTGACAGGTTGGGGATCAGGAGTCCAAGGATATAACTTGCTCTCTGGCCCAGCAGCCTAAACTACAATACAGAAAGAGCCTTGATCTCTCTGATCCTGCTTCTCACTTTGAACATACTGACAGCTATGCTTCCCTACTTCATTGGGCAGGGGTGCTGGGAAAAAGCTGTTTCTTACCACTTGTCAGCCTACTTTGGGCTGACCAAGAACATTTGAAAATCTAGTTGAAATAAGTAATTGTTCAGATCAAAGAGCACTGGGAGGCAGTGAGAAATATTAATGTTGTGATAGTTAATTAGGTGTTTTTCAAAATTGCAACTTTCAATTTTGTATTTTGCAGTGCTGTTTTCAGTACAGTTAAATGTACAAGTTTAAGCATGGAAAGGAAAAAAAATTTTTTTGAGGTAAGTATTCTATTTAATATGTATTTTTTAATCTCTTTTGGCAGGGATGGGAGGGTGGGAACAGACTTCGTTTGGTTCAAGCTAAATAATTTCCCCATTCACTAAATTGAAACTATCTATATTATATATACGCAATTATATATACACAATATATATATCTATATTGTATATACACCCCACAGTGCAAGGGAATCTCTCATAGGATGGTGAGTACCAGGTAAAATATTTTGAAAAAAAGTATAGCACATTTTGGCTTTCCTTGAGACAGCTGCAACATCTGAGTTGATAGGTTGGCTTTGTTTTCTGGGTGGAAAAGTTAAACCACTTCAGTGCACAGCATTCATGTGACCTTACTTACTTTCTTTTTAAAAAAAAGGTATATTTAGAAATGTAGTGTTTTACTTCCTCCTGAGAAGTGTGTAAGTGGCTCAGCTCTGTCCAGTGACCCTTTTCTGATTGTTGGCATGATCTTGCTCCTCCTACACCCCTAAGCTGTGACATCTCCTGTGTCCTTGAAAAAATCCTCCTCTCGTTTGAACCGCTCTGCTGTGCACCCTATCCCACCACTGGCATGCTACAAGGAGCACTGCAAAGGCTGGAATTCAGCCTGGCCTGCATTGAGAGATCAAGGCTCACAGAGGCTGGAGTGGGTCTGGACTCCACGTGGGTTCTAGGTTGTAAAGGGGCTCTGCAAAAGGACAGGGTCTTGGCACTTGTCCCATGCATCAGTGTTGTGCCAGGTGTGAAGCTGTGCTCCTGGTGACCGGGGCTACTTGTAATAAATTTGTTTACTTTATTTATAAAGTAGCACATTTCAGACCAGTAAGCACTAACACTGAGTGGCATTGTGCACATGTACTGATAAACACGCTGCATTCTTGCAATGCCTCTTTAGGAATGGTTTTCATGTGTAATCAGATGAGGCATATGTCAGAAAGATGACAATGGAATCCCACGATGTCTTATATATGTTTTTAATAAAAAAGCAGAGGGCTTAATTTTGTTGCTGTTATGACTCTCAGAGTGTGAGGCATTCTTCTGTTTTTCCTGATAAATAGGCCATTCAGAGCCTCTGCTTTACACAAGCTACCATGATTTTGAATGAGGCCTCCCTACACTTTGGCTTTGCTAGTGGCTTGTCTGCCTACAGGTAGAGTTTGGCATCCTGAGCCTTAGGAACCCTTCTGCTCCACGTTGGGCCATGCGTGTGCATGTGTGCCTGCATGCACGCCAGGGTGTGTAAGAGAGAAGCACAATGCAGTGAAAGGCAAAGTTGCTACTGTGATCTGTGGGGTGAGCAAACCAAGCAGGCTTTAGGGAAAGCACGGATTCCACCAAGGCACGTACGCTCTCAACCCCCTCCATTTTTCCAGACAAGTGTTATTTTTCAATATTTTATTGTGCTAGCCATAGGAGAAATCTTGTAATAAAATCATATCGCTGTTTCATCCAAGGCAAGTTTGGATGTTATCACAGTGATATACTTTGTCATAGATTTATTGTTAAGTTGTCGCATAATGTAGTTGAATAGAGTTATAACAATTGTACTCTAACAAAGTTTTAATACAAGATGGTGAAATTTTAACATGAAGTAGATTTCTACAATGACAGACCGTTATTACCCTCAAACTTCCAATGACAAATCATATGACTGAATGCAAAAAATGCAATTTAACAGCATTTGTTATTATCTGTACAGCTTTATTGTTGTCTTTTTATTATATTCACAATCTAAAAATAATGTAAAACAGATATATGTCTGATCATGTAATGACCAATGGCATATTGTGTCTTGTTTAGTAGGTGGTTGTCCTCTTGTCTTATTTGGGAATATACAGTTTAACAAGATCCTTACCATCATTTTCTTAACAGGGATAATAAACAGAACAATTCTGCATAAAAGCTCATATCAGCTTCTTTCATGCCTTTTCTTTTCAGAAGGCTGCCTAAGGGTTTAAGCAATTTAGTTGTCTGACCCGCATGCTTTCTCTGCAGTCTGCAGTTCTTTTGTTTAACATTAGTATGTGGGCAAACAGCATTCAGAGCTGTGCAGAGCTTATCAGCCTGTGCTCAGTTGACCAGAACCCCATTCTGTGTATCTAAGAGGGGCCACGTTTAATGCTTCACAGTAGGAGCATCTGCAGTTTCCAAAAATGACTTGTTTATCAGATAAACTCTGTCCTTGCACTGACACATAGTGGCTCTTCAATATCACACCCTCCTGTATGAGAACTGAGCAAAACAGGGTATGCACAATGAATAACAAGTGAAATTTATGCACATGGTGTGGTGACACAGGTACCCTGTAACACTGGGCAGTTTCTCTGCATCAGCTCAGTAATTGCAGAGACTTCCTCATTACCTTCCAAAAACATTTTACTTACTCATTCTCAATATATTTATAGCACACGTTCTGAAGTCAGCAAATGTTAATTAATTTGCTTATTTTGCTTGGAATTTAATTAGAAGTAGCATGAAGGGCCTGTCTTCTGTGGCACAGGCAGACAGACTCAGAGCAAAGCTGAGGTTTGTGATGTGCCCATAGGTGTGGCAGCCTCTGATGGTCCAGTTGGGATTCTCCCCTTTGAGTTTACTGTGTTACCAAAGTATGCCTTCACAGCCCTCTCTCTCTTCTCTCTACATGCTCTCTCCACTACACAGATTTTTTTCAGGAGATCAATTAGACCTCTGGGCACTAAAGCCATAAGTATATTCTTTTAAGAATCATGACTTTTGTGTTTATAATAAAGGCCTCACTAAATATTTTAGATACCACAGAGGCTAGCCTTTGGTTTAGAAAGAAAATGTTTATTAAAACACCATCCTTTAAGACAAGGTAGAAGCAGCAGCTTAGAGTTGGAATTTGAGGCTCAAGATCCAGTGAGAGTAAAATGCTGTGAACTCTTTTCAGAGAAGTGCAGCTGATTTCTCAAATTCTCCATCCAACTAAACAAAGGCAATCTTGTAAGATAAGTTGGCTTTGCAAGATTTCTGGACTGCTCTGGAGCCTTTCCTAAACATGTTGGTGGTATTTGACCAGTCACAGAAGGGGCAGGTGGGTGGAGTAAGAAAAAGAGATTTGGATCCAAACCAATGCCATCTCCCTGCAATTGAGGCAAGCCTGTACTCTAGAATGATACCCTTGACTAATTATAATGATTTTATTATGTGAAATTGATATTAAATTGCAAATGGCAATAGCCCAGAAGGAGCCTGATAAAATTAACACCCTCCTCTGTACAATCAAGGTTTTAGGTATAAATATGAGAATACAGTAACTCTAGTAGCTGTTACTCTCTCTAATACATACAATGGCTCAAAGCTGAAAGAGTATGCTGGAAAGAGAGGCTTATACCAGGCTTTCACCTTTCTTTCCCTCCCCTCCCCCCCTCATCAGTACATGCTGGCTGGTCAACTAGTCAGAGAAAAATTGTTAATGAGGGTTAAATGGAAGTTATCTATTAAATGTCATTCTAGGATCAAGACATTGCAGCTTTATTTTGAATGATGCCCATATTTTTTCTCTCCTTTATTTTTCCATCTTCTCCCTCCCCCACCTGAAAGAAAATATCCAGTGGATGCCTGGCAGCATCCTCTGATTGCTTGCTGTTTTCCTGACACTAAATCTACTGTGTCATATTCCTTGCATGGGCTGCAGATTTTGGCCTTTTCACCTGCTGTTTTGGTTGGCTTTAGATGCAAAGAGAAGAATATGAAAAGGAGAGGGGGAGGGAGGGAAGTTGGGAATGCTGGAGAAAAAAAAAAAAGGCAAATGTTTTTAGCGCCTTCATCTAGACATGTGTCCCCTCACTCTGTGACATGGCTGCTCCAATGTTGCCATGGTGAGGATTTCTAATCATCCCTACACATGACAGGCTCCTATTTGTCTGCACTCCCTTGGGTGTAAATTTCTAGGCTTAAAAAAAAAATCCATGTGAGCGTATCATCCGCCGTGCAGATGTTTCACTGCTTTAGAATATCAGGCAGCTGCTTGTGCCACCGTCGACAGCTAATTGGAGACTGCATCGCAGGAACAGAGGCGTAATTATGGCATAAATACACATCCTCTGGTGCATCATTGTATCTCTATTAACAGAAAATTTTAAACAGTGTTCAGAGTGTAATTAGTGTAGTTGATAAAGTTGTAAAACATGTAAATAAGGGAAATAGCAGGTACGTGGCCAATCCACTACCCAGCACTAGGGGATGCAGATTATTGCCTATTTAGAAATAATTAGCAAAGCTGCATTAGCAAAGCCTGTGTCCAACAGAAGCAATGCAAACATTTATTCTGGTAACAGCTCTTTCTGTGCTAGCCATGAAAATCTACTAATATTGGTAATTTAGCCCTCATTACAGAGGATAAAGCATGAAAAGAGCTCAGACATGAAATATGACAAGTAATATTAATTTTTATTCCAGAGGAAAGGATGCTTTCTCGGGTTGCATGCTGATTTCTCGGCAGGGTCTCAGTAGTGTGTGAGCGAGCTGGTGGCTGAGGAGCGGCTCTGGAGCTGGCTCCCTGCTGGAGGTATGCCCCGGGGTACCCGTGACAGGAGCTGATGAGGCATGCTGTGGTTAGTGCCCAGCCAAACCTTAGGTCACAGTTCAAAACGAGCACTCAGGCATTAAACTTCTCTCCTTATAGACTCGAGTCTTTAATTTTGTCCTCAGCCTCGCTCCTTGCCACCCCCAAATGATTTTGCCAAATCACCTGCTCGGCCCCCAGCTGTCCTCCCCAAAATGCATAACACGCAGCTGTGCCAGGAGAGCAGAGCTCTGAATCAGTGCGTACTTACTCTTCAGTTTTTCTTGTGCCCTGGATGAGAAATGATTCCTTCACCCTCACTGTTTATGCTTTAGATTATGTTTCGTGAAGAACATTACCCTGTGACCATAAAAATAAATGCCAAAATTTTGACTTTGCTTTACAGATGTATTTTCTAATGAAGAAAAATGTGAAAGGCTGGCTGGCATGAGAGACATAGATCACTTTTTAAAAACAAGAGGATGAGAAGGGCTGAATGTTCTGGAAAGGGAAAAAAATTGTTGTGTTTTTTTTTTTTAACATCTCTGATTTCTTCTTTTTTTTTTTCCTTCCTACTGGGTGTAGAAACAGAATGAATAAAAACTCCAGCTTATAGTGTCGCCTAAGTTCTGCTGCATCCTTAATAAGTGTGCACGTGTGTGTTTACGGGAGAGAGAGGAAAGGGGGAACAGGAGAATTCTGCTTGACAAGTGCCAGTGTTTCAAAAAGAAGTCTAAGAAAGATGTTATCTCTGGCTCAGGCAAATAAATTTCCCCACTTAGCCAGTGTTTCCTGAACATTTTCAAAATTCAGCTCTCACCACAGACTGCATAAAATCCTGCCAAATAAGGGCTGAATTTCATGTAATACAATACTTAAGGAAAAGAGAAAGAAATAAGAGGGGGGAAATGCAGAGATGAAAAGAAGCTGGACAAGCTACTGTCTGAAGTATTAGAATGTAAAATAAGCTTTAGAGCTGTAGCAGGGGGAAAAGCCTTTTACAGATCCAAAGAGAACACTGTGTATATTTTATCACCTACAATGACGTGAAAATTGTGAAAATACTGAACTTGTTGATTGAAGAGGGTTTTTTTCCATGCTTTGGTGGAGGTTCAGTACTCATCCCAACACCCTGTTTAGGTAAAAAAAAACAAAACTAAAGAGGGAAGCTGTCTGTCTTTTGCCTGTTGTAGAGCAAAAAGCACACAAAAGCTCAGATAATACCCACCTCATCTGCACTAATGTAAGCATCCCATCGAGTTCTAGCATACTGAATTTTTATAGCCTTAGCATATATTTTCTGTGTTTAAGATTTATGTAGCTGTATGCAGATGTGCATTCCTCTGCCATGCAAGAAGTAGATGGTTTATGCACACATACACTTTATGGGTAAGCTATTTGTATGTGACCAGGATGCCCTGTTAAATGCTCCGGTGCCACTCTGATCCTGTGGAGTTCATTGAGGTTTTTACTACGGACTCCCTGGAAGAAGAGCTGGTCCAGCTTCTGCTGCTTTTCATAATTCCAGCACTGTGTGGCTCTGTGTGAATCCTGCAGCGTGTTTGTATGGCTGTATCCTCATAGAGATGATGCAGTGTTTGTGTGTAAGCGTGTGCATACAGGCAGTAATGCAAATGTTTGGAGCTATGTGTATGTGTCTGCACATGATTATCAATGTTTAATTGTAATAGATTTCATTGGTAATGTGATGGATCAGGAAAACCTGACAGTCTGTATGTCAGCACCTATTCCTAGATGTATAATGCATACACACATCATAGGTGTACACATTTACATAAAAGAGTAATTTTTATGTTGAGTTAATGTTACCTAAAACTAAAATTAAAAAAAAACCAAAAAACCCTTTTCAATTCCCTCCTTCAACTTCACTCACATTATTTATCACAGTGTATTGTTTGGATGCATTTTTCCAGTGTTTGTTTGGTTGGGTTTTTTTCTGAGCCCACTGGACTGGCTTCAGAAGTCTTTTATTCCCCATCTACTAGAAAAAGGAGAGAATTATCTCCTACATCAGGAAAAGCCATTTCTTTTCCCTCTTCCCTCTTTCCCTTCAAATTGAATAAGTAAAGTGCACATTGCTGAATGTTGTTGAATGAATTACAGTATTGCAAGCAGATCAGGAGAACAGTCTGGACACTGGGTGTGTAGGGAGAGGCGTTTGGAGATGGACAATGTTAGGCTTCTGTAGGTACAATATGGACAAGGGAGTCCTGAAATGATTTTGGGCAGATTAGTAGTTCTTTACAGGGCAACAGAACCATTGCTCATTCTTTGCTATAGAAAATAACTTCTCAAGTGATCAGTAACTGGAAGCTTGTCATTTTTTCCTCAGTAAAATACTTATATGTTATTGTTTGGTATTAATAAAGAGGTTTTAATATTTTGATGACCTTCATAATTGACAAGCACTATAATATCAGTTTGAAATAAAAACATATTAACTTATATATTCTGAGTAAATCAGATTAAGGTCCTATTTAATATCATTCCTATGGTCCAAATTTACTCCTGTGTAAATTAGTGTAACTCCATTAAAGTCAATGTGAGTTGCTATCTATCACACTAGACTAATAAGAAAAATTAATGTTAATGCATATGGCACTTCTTTTGCACTGAACAGTGTGTGTACTATGACAGAAAGTTGTATTTCTCCATTTTATCTTTGTAGGAATGTGTGCCACAGTAAGTCTGTGGGTTCTGACTGAAGAATATCAGGGGCACCCATCTTGATGCAGTGCTTGCTTTCTGCATAGTAAAGGAGACCCGAAGATGTTAAATTTGGGGTAAAAAGTATCCGGGGCTGGTAAAACAAACTAGTTTGCATTGAACTAAAGTCAATTAATTAATTGGGTCAGGAGGAAACTAAAATCAGAATTGGGTCTGGAGGCTGAAGGAAGTGGGACTTTGTAGATGCTGGGTGATTTCCCAAAGAATACAACCACTTCATAGGTGTGAAGGCTGCAACAGCATCAAGCCAAAGCCCGTTGAGTTTGAATGTAAGTGATTTGGTGAAAAAACAGTATCAGAAGAGAGGGTGGGTAGAAAAAGCAATAAAAAAAAAAAAAAGTGGTTGTGCTATGGTAAATCTCATAACCATTCACCTTAGTTTTCAGCTCATTTATACTACTGCTGTGTTATTGGTGGGTAGGTATTGAAATGAAATGCTTTAGTCATGTTGTATTTTAAAAATAAAGGGGATAATGAATTGAAACTTATGATTAATTTTCCTTTGAAGTTGTTTGACTTCTTCTCTCAGTCCTTTCCCTGCATATACTTCTGGATATATTTTCAAGGGGGTAAAGCACATCAGGGGAGGGAATGAGCAGCAGGAGCTGCTGAGCCTCAGAGCAGCAAAGTTGCCATTAGCAAGTAGCATAGTCTGGTAAGAACAGATCTGTGGAGTGAAACTGTTGATGCTGAAGACATGACTTTCTGTAGTACATACCCTGAAAAGTTTTTAATATGTGCTACTTCTCATCTGCTCTTGTGAACCCAACATCCAGTACGAGCAGGAGCAGAGAGGTGTGTGGTGCTGGTTTACTTGGAAAGCATCATGAGCATCCTTAGACTTCTCCATGATGCAAGCTGAAATGCAGTAAGCGGAGAAGTTAGGGGATTCACTTTAGAAGCACATTCCTGCTCTGAACTCAAGCATTAGTATGGATGTCCCTGATGCCTGGAGGTCTCTGCTGCTGTCAGCTCTAGTACATTCACTGTGCTTCAGCAAATGTAATGCTTTCCAGCCTCTGGATAACCGCTGTTTCTATGAGTATGATTCCTTTGTCAACAGCTTGTGCTTGGATAGCCTAGTAAGGGAGGTGAGCCACTGCAAAAGATTTTGGAAGGAATTCAAACCATTCATGATCCTGAATAGATATGTTTCTGTCTTGGTTTAACTTTGCTGTCCTAATAAGAAAAATTAGGATAAACCAATGAAAAGGGCAGAAATAAAAATTATGTTTTCCTGAAATATTATTGGAAAGAACACTCTTCTATACCAATCTAAGTATTTAAGGCAGCTCAACGACCATTGAACATGGGAAAAGCAAGTTTTGTAAGAAACTAGTCCTGAATTCCTTTACTAAAGAGAGGGTAGCTTTGGATATGGATAAGAGTATGGATAAGAGGCACACCACCAGAGAAAAAGAGGGCACTCGATTGTAGTAGCAACGTCAGTGGTTCAGTCACATAGGGGCTCTGGAGCATTTGTTACTGTTATTGTAATGGTATGTTCCTCCCACACTGACAGGTTTGCTTGCTAGCATAGGCAACATCAATATTAATTTTGTAAATGTTTATCTCATGTAATGTATATGATTAAGACTTGTTTGGATGCTCTGTGCTGATTAAACCGAGACCTTTCTATGCCAACAGCCCTGTGGCATTGAGTTACTGTGAGAAAAACAACGTGTGACAACGTTAGGGGAACACAGCTGAGCATACATGCTTCGTCTAGTGCACTGGGTTTTCTCGAATTCTCTGTATTTTTGTTGCCACTGATAGAGCCATATACAAAACCAGATTTGAATTATCAAATGTCAATAGTATATTTTCACTTGCTGAGTCTGTAAACGACATGCCATTTATGGCATCCTTGGAATAATGTCTATTTCTTTAACTTACACATTCTGTGAGGTGGTAGATGTTTCCCCCTTGTCTGGTAGCATTAAAATTGCACTTTTAGACTCATGTGACAAATGTTGTGAAATGCTCACTTTTAGTCAAGTTTCACTTTATGTTGAAAATAGCGGATGGAATTCACAGGTTCCTCAAAATATTAGCTCTTCTTAGGTGTCTTGGAAAATGAATACTGCAGTTCTTGGACCAGGCTCACTCTTTGTAAAAGTGTTCATTGAAATTGATGAGAACTGACCTTGATTTCATGGCATAGTCATTACCCTCTGGTAATCTAGAGATGTGAAAGGAATTGGGAGGAAGGAAATGTTTCCCACTTTTATACATGTCACACGGCTGCAGCATACATGAATCAGTAGCCAAGAAAAACATTTTACTGCTTGCCTGCTGAAGTGATATAAATTAATTTGTTTCACCCTTTTCCCAAACAAGTCATGAAGAGGCATGACCGTCAGCTATGATGAAGACCAATTGTTCTCAGATGCTCTTGAGTGTACGCAAATGTTTTTTGTTCAACTAAACCATTACCATAACCTAATCCTTTGCATTTTTGAGCTCTTTTTTGCAGAGGAATGAGTTACTTCTCTTTGAAGAAAACTGTGCAATAGACACTGCATGAGAGTGAAGAGGAATTTTTGAGTCGTACTCCTTAGTCTGGCTTGTGGTCTGGGTCTTAATTTATTTATCTGCAGGACTTGCACTTCTCACATATTTAGTGTTTGTCAAGCATATTGAAATATTTAAGCTTGAAAGTGGAGTATGACTGCAAATTCATTATTACTGTTATTACTATTGCTATTATTATTCAGGTTTAACAAAGTTAAGTGTGTCAATTTTGGAGTTTTTTATTAGCTTTTACGGATCATGTTTTCATAAGTAAATTTTTGCTTTTGGTTTCTGTTTCACTCTTTAGTTACAAATAGTACCCACTATTCTGCATTAACTATAACCTCTAGAAAAATAACTGATGAACTTACTCATCTCAACAGTTGCTGTACATGTCTGGTTTTTATTTACCCCTGTCTCTTCTGTATAAACACACAGCGTGTGTATTTCAGCAACTTTATTTAGTGATGTAAAAAATGGGCAAAGAAAGTAAAACCACAAGGACATGGTAATATCTCTAACACTTTAAAGTGTGGACACTGTGCATGGATAAGTATGAGTGCACTCTTTAATTTAAACTCCCCAAACCCTTGATTTTTACTGGCCATGAGAGCTCCTGTGTGTCCATCCGTCTATCTACCACCTTGTGCTGAAACCTGGGCAGCCACTGAAGCAGACTCTGGGATTACAGCTGGTGTTTTAAGGCCCATTGTAACAGAAACTGTAAGATCAGCAGAGTAAAATAACTATATCTCTTCGAACGGCTTTTCATGTTTACTATTGAGGTTGTTTTCCTTGGAGAGTTCGCATTAAACTTTGCCTGTAAAAATTTCAGACTTGCCTAATATTATTGCAGCTCTGCTTTCAGAAAAGCTGTGCTGCAATTGCTCATGAAGCCAGGCTTGTTGCACCAGGTATTCATTTCCTGGTTCTGCATCTGTCTATGGCTTCATGTCCTACCCAAAGTAAAAGCCTCTTATCAGCCACCAAAGGGTATTAATTTGGCCATTCCAACAGGTAGTCACATAATATAGCAGAACAAATATAAGGGAATTTTTCACAGAAACTGAAATTTTACTGTGTTAGGACAGGTGATTTAGGTTAGCTCGTGCCTGTTAGTAGGGGTTTCTCTGTAACAGTAATCTAACCTCGATAGAGTTCCTTTCATCTACAGGATCCCAGAGTGCTATGCAAACCTAGCAAATTGGTATGAAAAACTGTATGGTGAACACTTCGTACATGCCTGGAGTGAAATGCAGCAGCTGTTCGACAGCATACAGTAATATTCCCAAACTCTTTAGAGAAGGCAGTGATGAATGCTAAAAAAAATCAAAGACAGATTTTTCAAAACTGGGTGTGTTAAAGTTATCTGCTAAAATACCTTTTTGGCAGCTAAATCCCAGTAGGTGGGCTTGGTTTTCACAGGTGAAGAGGGCTGGCATCTATCCTGAAAACCATAAGAGCTGCAGGAAGATCAGTATTTCAGGAAAAAACAGGATCTGAGCATCCTGAAATTCTGATCTCTACACTGCTAATAACCTTTAACATGACATAATATTCTTCATAAGATAATTCAGATAAAACATTCTGAAAGTTTTAACCTTTTTGTGAAGTTAACATGCTCTTTCATGCCTTTATGGAATTCGCATTAACACTGAAAGCAGTTTTGCCCCAGAAAATATAGAAGCTACAAAAATCCCCTTGGAACATGGTTTCACAGGGCTTCCAGTTAAAGGGAAGGATGATAATGTGGAAGAAAAACATATTTTTCTTCCCATATCAAGTCACTTTATGGAATAATAGCACCACTTTCTTCGGCAGTTTTGTTTGATTTTGAAAAAAGTGAAATGGCATGAGGAAATAAAAGTCCATGTTCGTTGCCTATCCTCACCAGAGCGGGTGATTCCTCTGACACCAGGGTCACACAGTGCATCCAACTTGCAGAATGGATGGGTCTGTTCTCTGCTCCTTCTGAGGGGTTTAAAACAAATGGTCTTCAAGAAAATGCCATAGCCACAGGTACAGGTTATTTTCTCTCTACTGATGACATCCCAGTTTGAATCCTAGAGGGAAAGAAAATGTTCACTTTATCATTTACGCAGGGGAAGAAATTTAATATGAGATCTGCTTTGTTTAAATGGACTTCTACCAGTGTCCCTTTCATTATAACATTTTTATGTCTAACCTGCTTTTTCAAGACCCACTAAAAGTGCCCAAAAGCCAAGCATTTTGGAAATATCATGTCAAACTTTGCTTTCCACTTAAAGCATTTTTGTCTAGTTAAATCTTTCATCATTCTTTAAAAAACCTCTGTCATTTCTGTTTCAGCAGAAGAAATTATTTCATCCTTCTTAAAAGACCCACTGTCATTTCTGTTTCAGCAGAAGAAATTATTTCATCCTTCTTAAAAGACCCACTGTCATTTCTGTTTCAGCAGAAGAAATTCATTCATCAGCTCAGCCTGAACCCCGGAGTAATTCCATCAGCCCCAACTAAAGGGAGAGCTGAACTCTCTCAGGCCCAGTCCCAGAAGTAAATCTTGGCAGGGTCCCACTGTTTTAGGTCTCCAAGAGTCTGAGTTCCTCACCTGAGAAGGGGAGGCCATGCATGAAGGAATCCAGCTCTGGTGTGCAGGGGGAGAAAGGGAATGTACTGGACTGCCGGGAGCTATTCATTGCAAAGTTTAGCTGTCTCTGCCTGACTAATGACAACTAAGGGATGGAGTCTAATCTGAAATGTGCACTGGTGTGTGTCTTGAAAAATACACTACAAGGAAGCAGTGCATTTATCAATATATTCTTTACTGTTCACCCTACATTTGGTCCATGTCCAGCTTACTTTGTGGAAAGATCTAACTAATACAGATCTGAATATAATTAGTCTGGAATTAGTGAAATAGTTACAAAGCAGGGGACCAGTTAATGGTCTGGTTTACTGATTTATCTTCCTGCAAAATCAATTTTGAGCTCTTCTTATTAACAAAATGTTCACTTGTAATCAGTAATAACTAGTGCCAGCAGTACAGTAGTTGAGAGACTATTTTGCAGGCAAAAATAAGCTGTAAACATAAAAAATATTATAGCACTTTGATGTAAATAAAATTTTCCCTTAATAATTGATTAGTGGATGATGAGAGAAATACACCTTACACATTAAATATTATGACTGACATAACAGTTAAGTTCACTTGTGTCAATATATCATATATCACTTAATTTTTCAGTCAGTTAGTGTCTTCAGAAAGAACTTTCTGCATGCCAAAATAATTAATAATCCTCTTTGAAGCATTTCAGCACAATGTTTAATAGCAAAGGAAACTATCAAACTACCATTATGTGTTTTTATACATGTGTGTCTCAGTTTAGCTTTTTGTAAAAATTCAGATGTCTGACATCCATAACACTGTAAAATATTTTGTCAGGGACATACTTCAGCAAACATTTTGTCACCCAGAAATTCAGCTGTAATTCTTGGAGAATATTAACACACAGGCTTTATTCTCAAGCCTGGGAGAGTGTCATCCTGACCTCTGTTTACTGCTATTAAACATAGAAGGTTTACTTTGAAGCATTCATTTAAGGAAGTGAGTTATTATTCCTTTGCTTGACCTTAGCCTATGGAGTATATATCATGAGGTTCCATAAGATCATCATGCACAAGAAAACTGGTCTAGCAAAAGATAATGTTAAAAGCAATGTTAAAATATTTTTTAAAAAATCAGAACGAGGCACTAATACTTATGTGCTTATTACCTGTCTGTTAAATAAGCATCTATATAAACTGAAAAAATACGTATTTAAAACTTGCCATTTGATATGTAGTAATCCCTAATACAAGTACCTTGAAACAAATCTTGTTGTTGAAGTTAACGTTATGTGAGCTATTGCTTATATTTATTACTGGGAAAACATTATTTTGAAAAGCATATGAAAAAAATAGTTTTCAAGCTGTTTCCTTAATGAACTGGAAATAGTAACCCTGTCAAATGTAATACAAAAATAGTGTTATAAGCCTATGGCATCTATTTATTACTGGAGAACAAAAGCCTTCATCCATTTCCTTTAGAGAATGACATTTTTGTAATTCGCTGCCCATTTCATTTGTTCTAAAAGGACTTCTTAGGTTGACAAATATCCCACAGAAATGGCTTCTGATGCTTGATAGGATAATGTGCAGCCCCTTAGGACAAGGGCAAAGGCAGCAAACTTATCATCCTTTAGTTTAGCTTAGCATGGGTCAGTAACAGCGCCAGGGGTGACAGAAGATGTTAAAGTGTGGGAAGCAAGAACTAAGAGCTGTAGGAGGGTAGTTTTTATAGTTTATCCTTTCTTTCACCATGACGCTGCAGAGACAGCTTGAATCACATTGTTGATTTGGTTCACTGCACGCCACACTAACTGCTCCAGTAGGAGGGAAAAAAACACTTACGGGTCATTTTCCCCAGTAGCGTGTGACATTTCAGCACGTATCCTATAGGAGGAGGAAACACATGTTTAATATTTTAGCTTGAAGTTTCGTATTTTAAAGATGCATTATCACACTTGGAGGTCTGGTGTGATAGATTTGAAGATTATTGTAGTGTTACCAATGTGAGGATTTTGGAGGAGAAAGTGTTCTGCATGTTTAATTGTCCTCTACATTTTGTTCCAATTTTTTTTTTCCCAGCAAGGCAGGGTAAGAATGAACATTTGACTCCTGTGGAGTGCACATTTAAAAACAACAAACCAAACTTTAAAATGTTGATGATGGCTTTCATTCATCAAGAGCTGAAATCCATTTTGGAAGTGTCATTTTAGAAATGTGTTTAACAGAGTTAGGTCTTCCTCAGTGGTGGATGATTGCTTCTCAGTCATAGATCTTGTAAACTTTGTGCTGATCTAGTGAGACATTCCATGCAATGATTTTCTGCTAAAGCCAATTGGAGTGAGTGAACATAATGAGCAAAATCACGTCCTCTTTCTAAAACTTGCAGCTAGGCTTATACTAACTAGCCTGCTTACCCCTGCAAAATATTTTCCTGCTGTCACATTCCTTAGTTTCTATTCGGCACATTGAAATAATAAAAATCATACTTTTATTCTCTGATTAAAAGAGGAGTCTTCACGAACTATATCCAAATGTAATTATATTCATAAGAAAAATCTCATACTCCTGTAAATCGATTCTGATTGCATTGGATGAGGATGTATAAAGTGCCATGAACCCAAGTGGCTTGAGTTCAAACCAGATTTTTGTGCTTTGGTTTGCAGACATTAGAAGAAAACCAGTCTCAGCCAGTTTACTTACCAGGTCAAATGTGCTTTGCTAAAATGATAAAAAAAATATATATAACTATAACGAACCCTAACAAACATTTTACAAACATTTTACACACAGACACCTTTGTAGCTTTTCTCCAGCATAGTTTTTTAATTGCCTCTATAGATTTTTTCAGAATTAACTTGAACTCTGGCAGGAAGCAAACTCCTGTCAAAATATCTGGAACTCTTTGTGGGGGGGTGGGACTTGAGGTGGTCTCTGATTAAATGTAGTTTAGGTTTGTGAGTATCAGGAGTACTTCTGACAGTGAGATGTAGATTTCTAAATCACAAACCAACTTCTGAAGATTTATATTACCTCTTTTGGTTTTTTTAATGGCTTTTGTCTGAAAGGAACAAGTTTTGATAACTCAGGCATTGGGGTGGGGGCAATTTGGTAATTAATTGTTTCCATAGAACTTCCACTGTTGTGGAGCAAAATTGAGGTAACACTGTAACCCATACAGCCAAGATTTAGACTATGGATTTGTGAATACTTTGTACAATTGCAATAAAACTTTCATAAGAGCTACAAACCATTTTTATATTTCTACTGCAAGAAATATATTTCTTCAAAAGAGCTGCCAATAACCATTCTGTAAGCGCTACCCTTGAGTACAGCTTGCAAACGCTCCTTGCCTGCACCAGACACACCCACTACATATTAATTACAGAAGCTGTCTTTGCTGCAATAGCCTTTCTGGTTGGATCAGACCTGTTTTACAAAGAAAGTGGAATAATTTGTTGGTGTAATGTATGATCTGAATTAATGTATTTTTAAGAATCAAATTATCCTGATGTGAGAGCCTCTAAGGGGACTGATACAGTGGAGAAGGACTGAAAGTTTTGACATGGTTTAATGAGCTGTATGCTAACTCCACCTGAGTAATTAACAGGCTTGACAGTCCTTTTGAACAGTGATAGTCTCTGTAAGGATGTTTAATGCTCTAAGTATCAGCAGTGCAAAAGCCAAGATACAGGCAGATCTGACTAGGGATTTTTTTGTCAAAGATATTTTGACTACATTTTTTTTTCACTTTATGAATGATTAAGGCCAATACTTTCAGAAGCAGTGGCTAATTTTTCAGTAGTTCTGCAGAGTGCTCACTTACATGCTGCTTTCTCACAAGTTGTAGAGATATCATCTTGCCATCCCTTAAATATGAAAATATGGATGCAGAGTGGCCCCATCTAACACAACCATGTGCAAACACTCTTCTGAGAGTAAAAGATAAATGATTCTGTGGCAAGCAATTTCAATACATCCTTTGCTGTAATTGTTAATATGTTCTAACATGCATATCATCTTATAAATCATTCTTTCAGAATTAAAAGAAATTGTTTTGTACCCAGAAACAATGAGACAATAATATGATTAAATGCAGAAGCCTAAGCACTATTAAATTTTTTTCTCAGCCAAAGCAATACCCTGAAATGACAGAGCACAAATAATGTAGGGAAATTATTAATGTATTCCAAACTTGGACAGACCATTAACAACTGACCAACGTCAAAGACCAGGTCCCTAAAAATTCCCCATCTCCTAGGTAGTGTAGTCCTGACCAGTTGTTTTCCATGCCAATGAAAGAGGAGATTAAGAAAGGTGAAACCTCTCAGGTGCATAAGGTATAGAGATGAACATTAAAAGCTGCCTTTTATTTTTTTTTCTAGCCTTTATTTCTCTAATTTTTCTATTTTCTCTTGATTTTTGTAATCTGAAATTCTTGAATAGTTGTATCATATAACATGTAAATCTGTACACGTTGATGGCTGTAAGTTTTCTGCTTAACAGATTTTACTCCTTACTATGCCTGTCACTGGTTTAAGCAATCTGTGTGTAATTGATTTCTTCAGTAAAACAGATAACATTTGCTTAAAGCTCCTCTGATGGCTTTACAGCCTCTACATTAGCAACAGCACTTCCATTTCCACTGGCATTCTGGCAAAATATAATTATTATATATCCATCACAGACAAAAAGGCGAAAAAAGTAGCAGAGAGAGCCAGTGCTG
This sequence comes from Monarcha castaneiventris obscurior, assembly GCA_026261815.1. Classification (NCBI taxonomy): domain Eukaryota; kingdom Metazoa; phylum Chordata; class Aves; order Passeriformes; family Monarchidae; genus Monarcha; species Monarcha castaneiventris. The sequence continues at coordinate 2,144,862 of JAMPIT010000327.1, forward strand.
CATTTTCCCTGAGTTCAGCACTGCCCAAGCATCAGATTGTTCAGCTCTTACTGTGGTCACACTAAATGACTGCTAATGCTGTCTCTCTCCCTGGCCCCTTGCCATATAGTTTTCTATTCACTGATTTAATATCAGAACCAATGATATTTGTGACTCAGAAATAAATAGGCCTTTAATTGCCTTGCAGGTAAATTGACTTATTTTTAACATCTGCAGAAACTTTTCTCTAACCATAAATAAATTAGGAAAAACAGGATTTATTTTGTACAGTATAAAATAATGACTTTTACATGTTCTACTTCAGATAATTAAAGCAAAACAAAATATAAAACCATCCCTCAGGACAAACTTTTTTTGCCTGGAAAGGACACAAGAAAGGGAAAATAAGACAGATGCATGGAGGAACTTAATTGTAGCATACAGAGAAAACTCAAGGGACTGCAATGTGGCCTCTCTCCTCTTTTCTCCAGTGTTCTGTGGATTGCAATTAGGCATCAGAGTACTGGACAGTGGATGTTTCCTACTGAGAAAGGAAAGGCTGCACACTTGAATTTTTAAGTGGTTTTATTATTATATCCAAGGCAATCATTACAGTTTTGTAAAACAATTAACTTCCTCGATTTAGCACATATGAAGACATAATATTTCCAGCTTCCAAGGATAAGCAGCCATGTTTGAGGGATTTCAGTGACAAGAGAGGACAGGTTGTAACAGACAGTGCACAAACTGCATTCTCGTTGCTTGCAATCTACTAGATCTCAAAGAAGGAAAAAGTGATTTTTTCCCCCCTCTCCCTTGGAAATCAGAAGTGAGAGAAAGCCCTCCTGTCTGATCCTCTTTCTGACCCTAAGCAACAAACACACGAGTGATGAGTGAAGGTCATTCTCATCAGGCACAGAATAAAAAGCTCTTGAAAAGTAATACTATTCCATCCGAGCTGAATCAAGGAAAGGACAGAAATGCATGCTCAACTTGGGCACACTTCTCATGGGTATAAATGATTTTCTGGATTGGTGCCAGAGCATTCAGCACCTTACAAGATGTGTCCTCAGGTGAACACCCAGAGGTGATCACCTGGAAATGAATTCTGCTGTGTAGCCCACTACCAGCATCGTGGCATGTTCCTGCAGCTGGCTGCCCCCAGCCACCATCACCCTGGGTGTGTGCACACAGGGCAGTGCTCAAGGCAGGTGGGAGGTAGCTGTTCTCTGTGTGCATATGCTATGCCAAAAATAAATATTTGCAGCTCAGGGAGTATCCTGGAGAAATACCTTCACTTCTCCTCTGCTTTCCCTTTTTTTTTTTTTTTTTTTTTTTGAGCTTTTTCATCTTGTATATGTTTTAAATGAGAGAAAACTGCATGCTGAAAACCCAAAAAGTGATTATTTCCTGAATCCAAGAAGTTAGGGGAGAGTAGGGGTTACAAGTAAGCTAAATAAATCAGATATGCAGAATGTTAAAACAAAAAAAATGTTGTGCTTCATATTGATGTGGCAAAACCAGAATTAAAATTTAGCTCCCTGCTCAGATCTGACTCTCACGTATGTCCTGTATATGCACTTTAAAGAAGAGCTACATTCCATTTTCACAGAACAAATACGTCTGATAAAAACACTGGGAAAAGTCACTGAGTTGTGAAGTGAAAGAGCTAGTTCTGCACAGAATATTTTAGGTTTTGTTTCTTGCTTAATTATTTATCTGTTCATTTACAAAACTCTAGACAAAGATCTACGCTTGTTAAAACATTAATTCTTATATTTTAAACAGTAAATTGTTCTTGTCTTTCACTGAAAGATGGCTGATGTGGTTTGGTGTGATACAATTTTACATCCCAAATAGCTTCTTAGGGAAATGTTATAGGCTGGTTTGAAATGACAGTACTGAGGGTGTTTTTTTCCCCTTCAGCTTGCAGAAGGTGCTAAAACAGTGATCCTCAGCTGTGAGGATCTCAAAACCTCTTGCTCAGAATTAAGATTCATGGCAGTTTAGTGAGAGCAGAAAAGATCTCTGTGTGAGAGGCAGCTGATATTTTTCTCCCACCATAAATCTTGATTTCAAAACTCTGATTTCAGAAGTGGGAAAACTGAAGCCCAAAGAGCTTAAGGGGAAAACTTAAAAGCACTTATTTGGCCTAGATTCAACAGTGTTAAACTAGCTTAGATACTTGGGCACCTGAATACCACCAACTCTCAAAGACTTTCATATTACAAGCTCTGAAAAATTAGAATATGCAGATTTGATCATATTGCCCCTTTGGCAAGGAGGATTCAAGCTTCAAGTATGTGAGTGGGAGAAGATGGCCAAGATCTGATCTGAATGCATCCATGTAACTAAAGATGCATTTTAAAACTGATTTAATTACATCAGTTAAAAAACTTGGCACATTCACTCTTAATTCATCTTGCTTCTTTCTATTGATTTAGCTAGAAGCTGTAGTTTAGTGTGGAACCTGCTGTTTGGTCTGGAACTTGCCTTCTCCCTGATTTTTAACAGATTGCAGAAATTATGCCTCCTGGACCACTGTAGGCATTGCCCAAGGAGCCAGGCAAGGCTTCCCTCTGTCTCCTTCTCCTTCTGCCTGAAATGTAAGAGGTGCTGGACTTGCCATAGCCTTATGGTTAAGTCAGTGGTCCTGAGACAGCAGCAAGAAATGTAGTGATTTTCTTTCTCTTCAGCAAAGGGAAGGAAATAGAGAGAATTTATTACAGATCCCACATATCAGATGTCAGTATTGTTGCTGCCAAAGCATGACCAAAAGGTATACTTATAAAAATAAAGGGTACATCTACTGCTTGGAGGTTACCAAGGCACACTGCAGAGCATTACAGTTACTTTGGATGGCACGTGGTCTTTGTTTTGGTTTGGCACCTGATGTGCACTTGCCTACCACTCACTCACTCACCTGCCTTAGCATTTTCCAGGAGCAGCATCCCTAAATCAACAGAATGCTGCAGCTGGGGGCCCTCTGGGATAAAAACGTAGGCAGGCCCTGTCTCACCTCTGTCACAGGTTTCTCATCCTTGCTCTCTGCATGTTTTAAGGGTTGTGAGTAGAAAGTGTGAATACTAGTGATCAGCTCTTGCAGATGGATTGCAGTCTGCATTGCCCATCATAAACTAAGAACCCTGTTTAGAGTGAGGATAAATTGTATCATATCCAAAAGTAAACTGGCACTATGATCACAAGCAAGCTTTTTACACTGCTTAAACTAGTTTTATTCTCCCTATTAAAAGACTACCTAGGCTGGAACAATCAATGTGTACTGTAATCCACAGAGGCAATTTTGTGATGGATAGCTGCTATCATGCTTTTTACTCTTATCCATAAATGGCTTGCACAAATCATAGCTGAGGAAAGACACTCTGTGTGTGTTAACTTGCACCTGATTCTCACTGCTAAAGAAACACCTTTACTAACATTTGTGGAACAAAACTGTCTCAATGCCTCTGGCTCCCTGCACCAGCAAGGGCTGTCGCTTTCCTTTTCAAAGATGGGGAAAGAGGCCAAAATAGACATGACAGCTTGTTTAAGGAGACTTCAAACATGTTTAAGGTCATATTCTCCATTTTGATGGAGTTTTCTTTATTTTAAAAAACTGCTAATATTCCAAGGCTTCAGTATTTAATTGCTGGATTCTTTCATGAACCTAGAATTGCTCTAGAAAGACATTTAACCTCTTTGTCCTCACTGAGAAATTCAAGAACCCTTTTTTCTCACGTCTAGTTTTACTGGTCTGTGCAAAAGTCAAAAATGCAGATACTGATGTTCAAGCTCGGTTCTTCCAGTGGGTCTGTAGAGAGTGAGCACTTGCTTGTGGAGAATCAGTGCAGTAAATAAAAGTTCTGAAAGTCTGAACACTATGTGGCTCATCTCCTTGGAAATACAACTGAGAGTTTCCATGAGATACCTCAACTAGTAACAAATATTTTGCCCTTCTCTACTACTTTTTAGGATAATCTCAGGTGTTCCTTCTCTCTTTCATCTCCTTTTTTCTGTTCAGGAATTGAAATAGAAAATGGAGGCTATTTGTTGTTATACCTAACTGATAGAAAAAACTATGTATCAGAATCTTTGGGAAGATATTTTATTTCTTTCGGTTTTGTTTGAAATCTTTTTAGAAGAGAAAAATGTATGATACCTTTGTCCTATTTAATTTTTAAAAGTAGCAAGGAACTTTTTATTTTTTATGTATTTTCCTGAGCAAGCTCTGAGAAATGCCCATAATATTAGAAAGAGTTGTTAATGTTTTCTTGCCCTCCCTTGTATCACAAGCCTTACTACCATCATTCACACTTCAATTCCTCTTACCTGTTACATTATATTTTTACAAAGCAGGGACTGACATGTAATGTGGGGGTTTTTTTGGTGTCTCATCAAATTTGGCACTTAGCCTTAGTAAGAAAAGAATATTAATATTAAATAAAAATAACACAAGTTTGAAGTTTGGCAGTTCATCCACTTCTGAAATACTCCCATGGGAAGAGAAAAAAAACACAACTAGATTTTTTTCCTATGTTGTTCAGAGAAATTGAGGGAATGATTACTTTTTAGTCTTCTCATAAATCCAAAATGGCTGCGAGAATTTTGCTCAAACTTTTTAAAAAATCACTTTGGGAACAAGTCAAAGTATGCTTTTTAATAGTAACCATGTAATTTACTGTAAAGAGGATGACAACTGAATTGAGAAGTGGAATTAAATTTAAAAATGTGTTTGAGTGTGCAATCCTTCTCTGCAACGGCAGGAAATTTTTTCATAGCATATGTCCAATCTTTCACTTAAAAAGGCAACTAGTGTCGAACCTGCTATTTTCTTGATGAATGAAAACAGTTTTCTGCTGTTGAACTGATAATAGGCTTTTATTATACTAACATGAAGACATCTTCACCAAATCTATCAAGAATCCAGTATATAAGTAGAGTATACAAGCTATCTACTGGCACTTTTCCCAGGAAACTGATTTATCTTTTCATCAACAAATACCTACTGCTACTGCTTAATCGCGCAGTATTTGTGAGATGTCATTTTAATGGGGGCATATTTGGTCAATGTCAAGTGACCTAAGTGATGTTTTAAGTAAGCAATTTCACACTGAGATTCCCACTGATCACTAAAAAAAGTGAGATATTTCAGCTCTGGTATTTCAAGATGGAAACTAATATTAAATTGTACCATGGATTCAGCCACACACTGGTGCTCCAGTACTTATTTGGCCTGCCTATACAGTTTCTACCTTCTGTAAAAACTAGGGAAAAAAATGTCTTATGTTCCATAACTAAAACAAAGATTAAATCATGTAGGCTGGTTAGAACTCATGTCTAAATTTACATTAAAATTTATTAGAAACTTTCCTAGGTAAACCCACCAGCCCAAACTGACCATGCTGATCACACAGATGTGACTTCCAAGTAGAGGCTTTTACAATTGCTTTTTGTACAGAATGAAAGAAATGCAAATTACCTCATTCTAATTTACCTAGGACAAGCGAAACAGGAAATAAACCTTAGGGTATGTGATAAGGACTTGTTAAGACAGTACTCTCTTGCACAGAGGGAGAATTCAGGCTTTTGTAAACTCCTCAAAGCCATATTCAACAGTACCACTTTAAGTCTTTCTGCAACAGGCTTTGTATCCCATGACATATTACAGTTTTAATTGATACTGAAAGATCAGAGTTAAGGTTGCTGTCAGGATCTTTCATTAATTTCTCTAAGACTTTGATTTCACAAAGAATCAGGTTCTTTATCCTAAGCACCTCCTTAAAAGCCAAGCCCATAAACTTAACCATGCTATTGAAAAAACTCAGGAAGCTGTTTATGCAGGGAGTTAGGATTAGACACATAACACTGTGACACTTAGACATTGCTTTTTAAAAGAATACGTAGATGTATGTTATTATTTGATAAAGAGTATACATAATTAAAATATACTGGTTGTTTTCTGGTTTTTAAGATTTCTCTTAAGGCAGCAGTATTCTACAAAGGTGCCATCAAGAACAATAAATGTTATTAAATAATTCTATAAAATTTATGACATATATTATCTCAGTAGAATATTTCATGCTTTGTGTTTTCTGTGCTTCTTATACTCTAAGGTGCACTTGTTAAGATAAATGAAGCCTAATTTTCTAAGGCTAATGTCACTACTGTATTTTCCATTGTGACAATAGTAACACAAACAAAAAAATTGTTGAACATCAAATTATGAGGCAGAATCCTAATGCTGTGAGCTCACACATTAACATGATAGAAATGTAATGCCACAGAAACTGTGAACATATTGAAATAAAACCAAATCTTAACCTCATCATATTATGTTAAGACTTCCTGAGAAGATCCTGTGAAAGTAAAAAGGCCTCCCATGTCACTAAAATTGATATCCCTTTTAAGGCCCTTTGTTAGTGTGTGCAAGAAAATCCCTTGACCATCTATGACAATCGAGTCCATAGTATTCAAATTGAATGTTTTGCGTAGGAAGATGTGTATTTTGCATACACATGTTGAATAAGCTGGAGTATAAACAAATATGTTTTTTTTAATGTAACTTTCCTGGATGAGAGGAGTTGGTTTCATAGCCTAAAGCTATGAAACAGGGTCCTTTTGCACTGTTTTTAAGACTGCAGCATGTTTATTGCTGCATTTTCTTGATTTCTGTTGATTTTAATATGTTTTTTAAATCCTGAGGAGAGTGGAAGAGTTTTGGTTTTTCTGATGTTTAACCACCAACCCACCAGTTTCATTTTGATCCCTGGGAAAATCTTAGATCAAGTTCTCTTTGAAGACTTTTCTAGGCCCATGAATGAGAAGGTGGTGATTGAGAAAAGGCTGCATCAATTTACCAAGGATAAAATGCTTCTGGCCTCCCTGATTGCCTTCTAAAATTAAATTTCTAAGACTGTGGATGACAGAAAAGTGATGGGTGCCATCTGTCTTTGCTTTACCAAATCTTTCACCACAGCATTCCACTGCATCCTTGTATCCAAACTGGGACATTCTGGTCTTGATGAATAAACTGTAAGGTGCATGAAATGTACTGATGGGATACCAGTGCACATGTGGAACTGCTTAGGGATCTGTCCCAGCACTAGTCCCGTTTCAAGTCTTTATCAATGGCCTGGAGACAGAATGACACAGACTCTGTACTCTCATCAAGCCTGTGCACAGAAAGGGTGCCTTTGAATTGGGTCTTGAATTCAATAAGGACACATCTGGGACAGTAGCACTGCCTGCAGCTCTGTGTGCTGGGGACTGGCATGGTGGAAGGGAGGCTTTAAGTGAAGGAGGATTTGTGTGCATACATGGAATTTCTCTTGTCATGAGGATGATTGAGCAGTGAGGTTCATTCTCCAGGCAGCCTGGAGAAGTGGGATCTCTGCCTTTGAAGCTTTTCAAGACCCAAAGAAAAAAGGTATTGACTGTCTTGTTGACTATGCTTAGAGCAGTGGGTGGACTGGGTGACCTCTCAAGGTCTCTTCCAGAATGTACTGCTCAATGCTTCTAAGGATGGAAATTATGGATTTATCATCTTTGATCCTGATGTTTTTGGGTGTTGGTGTTCATTTTCTACATTCATGATTTTCCTCTAATAAGCTGAGATGGAAATGGTGTCCTCTAGCAGTAAACACGTGAGGGGGGACAAGCATTGTATCTTTAAAGAATCTAATTATACAATCCTAATTACTGTGAACTATATATGAAAAAAAGAACCATATCTGGAGAGGAGACTAAGATTCTAACTCCATGCTTAAGACCTTGCCTCAGATATCTGCATCACTCACACCTGTGTCAAATCTATAGCCTCAGCAAAAGTGTGGGGTGTGAGTCCATACATCTGACTTCTAGGCCACATTGACAGGAAACATTGGGGTTTCCTTTTTAGGCTTTTTTTACCGTGCAGAAGCAATTAACTCATTGGGATTATCTGTACATTAATATCTATCAAATTCTCTGTTATCACATGGAACAAGGATATTGATTTCTTATCTCCCATCTTTTTGTGGAAAATTATTGTTTTTTGTCTTGGATCATTTAGGTAGAAGAAGAAAACCCATCTTCTTCTCCCCACTGACTGCGTAGGAGAATTTAGGCACACTCTTACTAATGAGGATTGGTATCCTGGGTGCTTTGAAATTAGATTCAAGTTAAGTGCCTAACCTGAGTGAACTTGATCCTACCCTCAGTCATTAATGGATTGTAACGATATTCATTTTACAAAAAAGCCCACTTAGAATGGGTGTTAGCAAATTCTGTTTGAAATTTTCAAAAGCAGCAAAAGTTACTTGGATGACTGCTCTCATTTATTTAAATGAACTCATAGGAAGCTGTCAAAAAATATTCTTCAGGACAGAGGGCACCATTCTTCTGTTTCTACAGTGCCTTGGCAGTGCAGTCCTAATCTGTGACCAGGCCTTCTGTACGCTGCCTGCAATATGTGTAGTACTAAAACTCACAGTAAAAATAAGATGATAAATCTGTTCATTAGTGAAGGAAATATTTCCTCCTATCAACTAGCCAGGCAGAGAGAAAAAAAGAGAAAAGCGACAAGTTTTAGGTCATTAACTTAGTTTTATATTCAGATCATTTAACATTATATTTTTTGTAGTTTACAATTTGAAAAGCTGAACAGGTTAATTTTGTCTGAGGTGGTACATTCGTGTTCCATACACTTGTAACGTACCTTTAAGTAGAATATGACTTGAAAAGCTAAGAACAAAGACATTAAAATACATGACACTCAGAAGTCAGGAAATTGCAAACAGTTGTCAATCCAAGCACTCCTCTGCATCTCTAAGAGTATTCTCTCTAGTTAAGTAATTGATTTAAACAGTAGCATTTTAAAACATTTCCTTTATTAGTGCGCAGGTTGGACTATGGCCATTGAGATAAGCCCCCTTTTTTTTCTTTCTGTGGTTCTTTAATATTTTTCCCTTTCATGTTTCATTCACTATTCTCCTGTCCAAGACAATGGAAGTCAGCCAAAGTCTTTCCACCAGTTTCCAGGGCATCAGATCACTTCCCAGGTGAGGTGGGTGGCAGCCCAGAAGATGGGAGAGAAGACACATGCCAGCTGTAAGTCAAGGGAAGAGAGAGGTGAATTACCTTGCTATTTCTTAGGATTTTCTGCATAAGTGGTTCTCAGCATAACATATGTACTCTGGAGCCAGCGTGTCGTTATCAGGAATTCATTGGTAATGGCTGTGATCATCAATCCGATTAGTGCTCATATAGGTGTCAATGGCGTTCCATTACAATTTATTATTAGTTAATGAACACCTATATTAGGCTCATACTGCACTCCGTTTAAAAACTGCTTAAAAGGGTTAGCTGTGAAATTTAGTGCCAGCCAAGTTCTGTGTCTCAAATCAATCCTCAGCTTCCTACGAGGCTTCTCTCAGAAAGTGAAATTTTATTGCCTGCAAGATCACTGCTAGGAGATAGAGGACTTACAGCCCTGCTTTTGGGCTGAGAACAATGCAAAGCCTGCTGAAACAATGTTCTACAGCTTCTGGCCTCCTTCTGCCTCCATCTTCTGCCTGCCTGCTGGGCCAGAGGCAACCAGCTCTGGGCAGTGCCTTAGCTCATAATGAGAGTCAGGTGAGGGATCTGTTTCCCAAGAGCAGGGACCAGAAGGAGCTTGGTTTTGTGACAGTGGTCCTCCCAGATATGACTGAGGATGCAGCTGCTGTTGCCCATCCAGCATCCAGTCCAACTCTTGCCAATGCCCTTGCTGTCACAGGAGCTGGGCTATCACTGACAGAGCCATGAGATACTGCCTCTAGAGGGGAAAGCTGCTCCATCTTCCTTAATCAAGGAGGTACCTGAGTCATAATAGACTTTTTCTCACAGAATGCAAAGGTGTCACCAGTCAGCTGGTCAGCTTGACTTTGCATGGTTCCCTGGTTGCTGTCCCTCTGAAAGACATTGATAAACAATAACAAAGGAAGGACATTTTGGAGATTTTTTTTTTTTTTTTTTTTTTACATAAACCCTCAATTTTAGATACTACCTTTTTAGGGATCTCTGGACTCTTGCAAAATCTGTTTCAGGCAATAATTTTGAATGGAAGCATAGGAAAACAAATTGTCCCAGGGATGTATATTTAGTTTCAAAATAAATGGGGAAATAGTAAGTGATGTTTGTGTATCACTGCTGATACACAAATCATTGTGGGTATTTCTGCTGATATTCTGCATGAATCACTTTGCATGAAATTATTAATGGTCAGAAATCACGACAGTGAAAGCATCTGCGGTTTTGATAGGAAAGCAGAGGCCATAGGATGAGACTGCCTCACAGTGCTTGCTCAGGCTGATGCTCCCTGAGCTGAGAGTGCTCTGTGCATGTCTCCCAGCTGCAGCTTTGCTATGCTTCCACTGGATCAGGCACTGGGCCCTTCTAGCTAGCACCCTGGGGCTTTCTTATCTCCAGGTAATACCTCCTTCAGTATCCCCTTCTACATTCCAGTTAGTTATATATGGCACTCTTCATTCATTTCTAGCTTTTGTTAACTATTAACTGTGGTTTAGCACAATGACTAAACCCTTGTGTACAAGTCCTCCTTTGCCCTTGGACTCCTACTGCCTTATATGTCACTACCAAAACAATAAAGCATCACAAAAATGTATTTTTCTTGAAAACTTATTCTATGTCCCTTTGTTACCAACACAACCTCTTTCAGGTTGGTGGATTTTGTGCCTTTAGACTTTTCCATAACTGTCAGTTCACCCCCTGTTCTATCCTTTTCACTGTTTCCTCCTTTATTCTCAGTTCTGTGTTTAACATTTCATTAGTTAATATTGTGTCCAACTTCTTTTACTACAGTTGTTGGAGCATTCCATTTTGTGGTTCAACACACAATTTTCTTTCTGATGTCCTGTCAGTTCAAAATATTGTATCTCAATCCTTCTTGGGTTATAACTCCAACCATGTCAATTATCCCTTTTTCTGCCCTTCAGTAAAATGAAAACTGCTCCTCACTGCCTTTGAGATCCTTCACAATCCTTCCTCCTGAGTCATTATCTTGTATCTCCCATCCTCTTTGCTATGTCACTGTCATTCCCCCCTTCCTTGCATTTCCACCCTTGCTGTGCTTTGTGCCTTCTTACACCATGCAGGAATGTCTCAGAACCAATCCAAAAGGCTGTGATGCTAACTTCAGATTCTGATATCTTTTGTAATACTTACCAAAAGGCTTTGGGATCAATACTGAGAGAAGAGCAATTTGAATTTTGCTGGGAATTAGTAGGGGAGGGTGCAGCATTGTTCTAATTTTATTCTGGTTCAGGCAAATATCCCCTCACACGGAGATCTCTTTGTTGAGAAGATCATGTCTCCACCACACCTCTGGACAGCACCTACCACATTGATGGTGCCAAAGGAATGCAATAACAACAATAATAATAACCCCTACCCAGAAATCCTCATTAAGGACCTCAGGTATCCCTTGAGTTACGTATTGATCCATGTAAAGGACTGCTGTGTCATGCAATCCTTACATGAAAGGCCAGATTTAAATCCCCCAAAAAGCCACAGAAGAGCTCACATTACAGCTCCACAAAGAAGCTTGATTAAACGTGAATTTAGTTCAAGGTCTGAAGTGTACATATTAAAACTCCTGAGGATCTTTTAATCAAAACTTGGACCCTTTTGCGTGGTTAAATCTCTGATTTTTTGTTAGGTGATATTGACACGGATTGTTTGCTGATGCATTGTGATTTAATGCCATGTGACTGTAATCCCTGCATGCAAATGATTAATTACAAAGTGTATTTGATTTTTTTAAAGGATTTATCCCACTTCCTCCACTTCTGCTTCTGTTTAGATTGCAGTTTAAAAGCCCCATGATTTTAATTTTTTAATTTCATTTGAATTATGTCAGAAGATGTAATAATTCACAAGCTATTTAGCTTTTGGATTAAAACAGGTAATTGTTATTTATAAAATATTAGGGCTTCAAGTCTATAGCAACTTTAAACATTTCTGTATTTGCTTCAAGGCATGAGGAGACAGTGACACAGCTCATTTCCTCTGCTGAGCCCTCTTTGCTGCCTTGTACAACACTTATTTCAAAGCACGCCACAGCTTAGAACTGTCGTGATCCCCATTAATATAAAATCATTGACCTCTGCTCCTGCTGGTGCGACTAAATTACATTCTGCTGCTCAGCAGCAGCCGCATATGGGGCCAGCTCTTTTAGTCATGGCCAGGTGCCTTGATGTCAGTGCTGCCCCTCCTACGCTCAGGGTTTTCCTTTAATGAGGATTATGCACCTTCAAAGATTGAGGAAACCCACTCCCAGAATGGCAGCATTTCTAACAGCATCTGGTCTTACCACACAGTAACTCTGCGTTGCAGGAAACTGTGGAGAGGTGCTCTGTTTTCCCCCCCACAGTGAGGAATTGTGAGAGTTCATGATTTGGTAGCTGTGTTCTCCCTCAACCAACAAACCCAGGACACAGTGAACAGAAATATCACATTTTTATGAAGCCCTGTAATGTTGTGTTAAAAGAGTATCCCATATCGTGTCAAAACCTGGGTGGGATTCCTTCCCCCTCTCCTTGCCTTCTAGTTCATGCTGCTCAAAATTAAAGTGCACGTAGCAGTAGTTTTATAGTAGTTTTATAGTCTGCACATTATTGTGTTCTTACAAAAAAAAAAAAAGAAAAAAGATTTTATAGGATTGATTAGGATTGATACAGCTTCTGAATGTGGTCAGCTTTTCTCACTGTGTGGTCTTTCTTGATCTTTTTTTCCCTGACCCTTTTCACCCACCCCCACTCCCTCGAGACACTGTGCTTTGTGAGCCATAGTGCATTTTTGCCTGTAAGCAATGTACTCTACAAATGGGTCTGAGCAGCAAGTTTCTATACCAATCTTCCTAAACACAGTGTTCTGCAACAAGGAAATATTTTATATCCTGGTCTTGCTATGAGTTACACATTGTTAGACTTTGGCACCTGTCAGAGAGACTAGATCATGATGATGCTTAGAATAACTCTTAAGCTACCACAGAAATTGCCAGTGCACTAATTTTGTGTTCAGTCCCACAAAGTAGTATTCATCACATTAAGCTTGAGATGATGTCAAAATGAATTAGCAATGATCATCTCCTTCTTGATAGTAGTCAAATTCTTTTAGATCTCATCATGTAAGAATAAGCAACAGTGGAATTTGGCACAAAAAGGTTTATAAGAGAAAAACAGAAAAAGTTCTATGAAATGTATACAGATACTTCTTTATTTTGTTATAGAGTATCTCTTTATCAAGGACTTTAATGTCATTACTCTTTGGTAGCTATAACTATTTTTTCTTACTATAGGCTACTTCATGATTTTGCGTTATTTTAATTTTGCAGTTAATACAAATCTGACACTATTTGTTATTTTTGGAAATCTCATAGATTTTTGTATTCCCTGTTCAAAGCAATTACCTAAAATAACTGTATGTGTTGCTGTTGACTATAATGACCACATGATGTATGTTCTTTGTTTTATTCTCTCGTGCTCCCAGTGAAAGTTAATGTTGACCGGTAAAGGAAAGCTGAATGTTTAGAAATTTCTTTTTAGTTGGTACCCATAGCCAAATCTTCGTAATGGAACGGAACAATTCCTCTTTTTTTCTTTTGTGTGCATGGGTGAGAGGCGGAGGAGGAGGTTTTTAATTGTGTTTTGTTCTTTATGAAAGGTAACATCTGGATTAACAACTTGCTTCTGAAAGCTGATACCCAAACAGAGTGCTTTCTTTACTGAGAGATGTCCTAACCCCAGTCACACGACTGCTAATTTGGCTTTTCTCTTAATCTCTGCAGAACTTGCTGAACAGAAGCAAAACTATGTGCATGCTAATGGCTCACTTTCTACATACTCCCCTCTCTCCCTCGGAGTGTCTGGTGTGCAAAGCCGAGCTGGAACAAAGATACACTAATTATTCTCCATTAATTTGTCTGCTTGAATGGTCCTAAATACCAGAGTGATTAATTAGCGCGAAGCAGCCAGGGCAGGATGTCACACCCTTCTCTGCGTTTAAGTGTCGGCAAGGTTGTGCTCAAGTGTTGACAACAGCATATCTTTAATTTTCTCAGAGAAGAAAAGTTTAGTCAGTACAATTAATTTGAGCTTGGCTAGCTTGCAGGAATAAATGTAATGTGAAATAATATGACTGCTGATTAGACAATTTTTTTGCATCCTTAGAATACGGTAAAACTTTTTGGCACCTCAGTTATTGAATATTGTTTTTCTATAATTGTTTCAAACTGGTTTAATTACTTTTGTGCATTTTTCAGTTAAAAAGTTGATCATAAAACACACAGAAATTATCTTTCATGACTACTTATATGTAAATGGTTTGATATGATGGATTAATTAAAGAGTTCAATTTCTGCATCTTCTTTATTCAGTGTTTTTTCATGGTGACTTGTCCAAAAATTTATGTCAACATTATTTTAAAAATTATTGATTACCTAGCTTGCAACATTTCATGTAAATTAAGTAAAATAACCTGAAAATGAAATAAAGCTGGTTCAGTAAAGTTTACCTGAGATCAGCACTTGCATTGCCCTTTTGTTTTCATACAGAGCTGTTAAAAGAATATTTAACAATACAGTTTTCTAAAATTATCTCCATAATAATGCTAAGATTTATATATACACATTTGTGGACTCTATGAGAATTGTTTGTGTTTAGCAAGCATGGTACATAAAAATAAATCATCAGTTGTGGTAGCTCTGGTAATTGTAAAAGTTACTGCATTTGCAAGTCCTTGTGTTTTGTTTCGATTTTTTAACCACTTCTTAGACCATAATTCTTTTCCTTGGGGTAGGGGGCATAAATGCAAAAGAAGTCCTAGATATTGGACGATGCCTGTGACCTTTTAGCAGCTACCCTGAGATAAACCCCTAAAGGGGCCATACCAGAAGCCACAGAGAGAGCTTCATCTCTCCTTGCATTGTTAGTCACTATTGTTCTCCTTGTCAATTAATTCCCCATAATAAATGTTTGACCATGTTGTGGCCGATCCAAGCTGCTTCAACGTGTGTTACCTTACACAAAAACTGACTCTTTCTCTTGCTCATTCGTTGCTGTGTTTCAGCCATCAATGTATGTTTTACTTTATAAGTGAAATCTTTATTCAGCTATGTGAGTGGACTGAGGTTCTCTTGTTACAATGAGAGTTTGGGGAAGGGTTCAAGTAGATGAGGAACATTTGTTTAAATTGACAGAGCTTGTGCATACCAAGCTTTGCAGAAAAACATAAGTGCTTGGATGTGTATTGAAACATCCAACTATGTTTAAGCCAGGCATTGCAACCATTATGGCACCTACATTCAAGAAAACCACAGACAATTCTGACAAAAACTGTCAGTTGCTGGGTGCCCCTAAGGTCAATAAAAATAACTAGACAAAATAGACTGAATGTGAAGTGGAAGTCTTGGCTGTTAAGTACAGATAATGGAACCTTATTTTAAAAAAGAAGAAAAGAACAGGTAATTAAGGAATTCCATCCTTTTGATTCTTCTGTGTGTCTTGAATTTTTCTGTTTTCTGGGTTGCTTAAGTAGGAATTTTTTTTGCATTAGAACTTTGTGATTGCTCAGTTTCCTTCCCAATCAGTGAATGATGCTGAGAAACTCTTATCCCCAAGTCATTGTGTTAGTTCTTCTGTCCTAAAAATAATTCCCTATATTTTAGATTCTAGGTCCATACTGACATTTAGTCACTTGTTAAGCTTGTCTTCCTTCTGCCAAGCAATCTCATTTCCCAATTTCTATTCTTTTAACAATCATTTGTCCACAAAAGTCAGCACACTGTATTCATGGTATCTGTGGCTCCCTATAAGACATCTTTGTAATGAGAACACCTCAATTCAGAATGCTTATACAGGACATTGGGGACCAGCATCACTTCAAACTCTTAGGTGGTTGGTTTGATCAGAGAAATGTAACCCACCTACTAAAATACATTCCCCATTCTTATAAGTATTAACATTTGTCTGTCCCAACAGCCTTGTCGTAGGCAGTGTTCTTCACACTCTCCTACTCAATCAAAATAACAGCATCCATCAAGCTGTTGTGATAATGAATAAGCTGCTTTGTGGGAGAATTATTTCAGTGTACTATTACAGGGCCAATATGATCCAACTTGGATCTTGAAACTTGTTAACTCTACAGCTAGTACCATTGCTCTCAGTGGCACTAAATTCAGTCTTTTAAATGGTGTTAAAAAATTTCAAGTGACTATAGAATAAGAGGTGAGATGAGCAACAAAACCCTTGCCTCATTATTGTCTGTTGGCTCTAAATTATTTTATATGGCAAAGTAGAAAGCAGTTCTCAAATATAATAATTTCCTTAGGATTAACTTTAATCAATAAATTGATAAATTAATTATTAATTATTTGATTTCTGCCTCCAGGTCACATATTAATTATTTTCTTCTTGACTTTGTTTTCAAAAGGTTCTAATTCCAAGATATTTGTCCAAATAAATAAAAGTAAGAAAAAAATCAAAGGATATTCTCTGCAGTATTTTAATTTAAAGAAATTAGTTATATTTTTGGTTCACCGATGATGTTATTTTAAAGTGAAAAAGTTGCTCCTGTCATTTTGAAAGGTCAGTACCTAAGTCAGTTTATCTGCTATGTCAGTGCTGGTCAAATGAGTTCTCCCTGCATGGTGAGAGCAGATCCAAGTGTTAGCTGAACTGTGCTAGCTGTTCCCCATCTTCCATGCTTGTGTGACGTTCTCATTTATACCTCACCTCTTCTGTTGACAGCCAAGCAAAAAGTCCATTCTATGCAGAGAAATATAGGACCAACTTCAGAGACGCCCAACATGCAGAGGGTCAAGAATTTCACTAATATCCCCTTTGTAATTTACATTTTATAAGTTGACTCACTTGTTATTCCCTAGCAATTGATCATAGTTATTTGATTGAGACTGTGGTGAATCAAAGGCAAAATGCAGCTGTTGTTCCAGAGGATATCTGAAGTGCATCCTAACACTTGGCTGATTGAAAAGTCTCAGACCTCTGTGAGGCTTTCTGCAAAACACACATGTGAAGCATGGGCAAGACAGGCTAGTCCTCCAGATTACGCATCAGCCACCAATAAGGAACATGTAAGTAGGAAGCAGAATTCCAGTGCAAACTGGCACAGCTTCCTTGACTGCAGAGAATCTGCATTGATTAACAATACCTGTTGAGTGCACACATCCTTGAGATCTCTGTTTATCGCAGCAGGAAGATTTTTTTGTGTGTGTACTTCAGTTGAGTGAGCTCTGGGGGCTAGGGGAAATAAAAAACAACAAAACCACAACAAACCTGCAGTTACCTCTTCTGTTTTACTCAAAGCCAGGCTCTGCGGCTACTTGGAATCAGTAGGTACAGCTGGGACTTCTCTCAAAATTAGGGGCTGAGCCTACTTTCTTTCCTTGCAACACTGCCATTCATCTGTTAGCATCAGCGTTTCCTGAAGACGCTAACTAGCAGGTACAGTCCTTCTATGCTAAACTAACAGAAAGTTAAAAATAGTCCATAGAACACACATTTCAAATTCATAAGGAAATGAGACAAAGTTCAGTGTTTCAGCTAATGACTGAAACACTGGCATTCAGAAGCCATTCTGTTTTCTCTTTGTCCAGAACTGTAAGTACACAATGAGTTACCTATCCTAAGCAAATGCCAAGCCTTATTCTGTAAAAGTGTGAAAGTGTTTAGGCTCAATATCTCAAGGCATCACCCTTCAAAGGGTCGAGCACCTCAGTAAGAATTTCCATTGCCACCTATGAAAATTGCAGGGTTTTACCCACTGTGGAAGAATAGATGTCTAAAAGTGGATATGGAAATTAATTTGATCCTCTCCTTTCATGAAATTAATTTTTTTTCACTTGTAGCACCTTAATTTTTCAGCAAGACGTAGCTGATTGATGCTGTCATTGACCTCCCTCCTTCCCCATTTATTCACTACCTGCTGTTTACTAACATTTGTTTTCTGATAACACTTGAAAGATGGAAATTACTTTCAGTCCTATTTCTGGAACAGAGCCTGAAGTGTTCTTAGCTTTATCAGGGGAACATGTGTATTTCTTATTATTCTGAAGGTCTAATTCTGAGCAATTAGGCCAAGTAAAATCAAAACACTATGCTAACAAGCTGCAAGAGGCTGTGAGAAAGTTTCTCCTGGACTTCTGAACATTCGATGCTGTCATTTCTGAAAGGCAGTGGTACCTCAGAAATTCTCCTGTCAATACAAGGCATTTGGTGAATTCTTGGTCCAAGAGTTCATCTCCGAGAAAGAAGAAAAGGTGGTTTTGGTAATATATTAGCCTTTCTGATTATAACATGTAAAGCAGAGAGAAAGAGATCAATCCCTTTTCCATCCTGTTATTTATGGCATCCACATATCACAAAAGTAATTCGGACAGAATTTGATTCTTATGCAAGGCTACATTAGAGCAATACTAAAAAAATCTACCTAGTTCCAGTTACCTATTTGCAATCCTTTTATTCTCCTTTGTCACAAGACAATACTAAATAGACATGATTGCATAAAAATATAAATCTCTAAAATATGAGAATTTTATGCATTCTTTAAGAACCCTCATAAATTATAGGAATTTGCAAACCAGCTGACCTTTTTCTTCAAAAACTGATGCATTACAACAATTCAGAGATGTAATTAAGAAAATTACTTTTAATATTGATGCAGAAACTGAGGGCAGGGTAGATCATCCAAGTTTCTAGGACCATAATGGAGAATGCATACAGAGGAAGGCAGAGCACTTACCTACAGTGGCTGACAATGCAGCAGACTAGAGCCTAGAATATCTTCCTGGAAACTTGGTCCACAGCATTAATCCTATTCCCTTTGAAAGGGAAATTCACAGGTCATTAATACCTGATGGATTGCTATGCTGGCTCACACCATCATGTAGGACAGTGTTGCTGGGCTGAATCACGTGCACAGGCCACACATTCTCACATGTGTACACATGTGCACACATGTGCATCTGCACACGGACACACACACGGGGGCAAGGAGCAGACCTTGCAACCATCCTAAGGAAGTAAAGATCACTGCAAGTCCTGCCAGAACTGGCAACACTCCTTCTGTTTCCAGTAGGTATTTCCAGGCTGCCAGCCCATTTATTTACCCCCTCAGTATGTGCTGTCACTCCTGATCACTTACTCACAAAGTGCTACCAGAAATATGTTTACAGAAGAACCTCATTCTGACTTTCCTATTACTGCAAATTAGTGGGAGTACTTCCCTTGGAAGTGCTCTTGGGAGCCATTTTGGAAAGCTCTTGTTATTTGCTTGCTACTATAAATTAATCCCAAATGTTTGTATATTATTCATGAACATAAAATTCAAACAAGCCTTCTCTCCCTATCTCTGTGTTTATACAGTTTCCACGTCCAGTTAAATGAAAAGAAAATAATATCTGGGATGTGGCCCCACAAATCCATTCCTGCATAAGGGAATAGGTTAACATTGCTCTATAGTTGAGCACACTGTTGTCACTCAGTCAATATATTTTTCTCTACCTTTACACATAGGAAAATTATGCCAGTTATGGCAGGACAGGGGTAGGACCACAGGCCACTTCTTCACCGCGTGTTCACAGCCTTGGTAACTTTCTCTTATGTAGATCATCCACACTATTAGAAAATTAAATGTAGGCAGAGATAAAAGGTAAATATTTAAATAGGGTTCTGACAGTGTGGCACAGGCTAAATTGCTTTTTTATACTGAACCAAAATCCTGAGAGCAAAATTTTGGTGAGAATATGCAGAAATTTTGCTGCAAGTCTGAGCCACTCTGAATTCTGTAGTGCAAGAACATACACATTGGAATGAATACTCTGAGTGGTCATCAAAGGCAAAAAATGAATCTTTGTGCTGTTGTACTACATAATGATCAGTACACAGAGAAGTTAAACTGAAAGTCTGTGGAGTTTTAAAATTTGGGGTTTACTTCAGCAAGATGAATTGCATGGGAAGCAGAGAGCGTATGCGCTGCATCATTCTGACAAAAGTTCTCGTGGAGGTAATGCCGTTACTAGATGAGAAACTAAATAGAAATGTTCAATAAAACATGTGTGCATCTGCACAATAGAATAGTCCTTATATTTTACATGGAGCTACCTCAGGGTCATGGAAGGTGTTTTATTAGAACAGTCAACAATAATAGCATGATTTTTATTAGTAGGAAAAGATAGAGTGAGAGACTACTAATTATTTTTCAGCCTGAGGGGCATTTTCACTGAAACGACTGTTAATTTGATCATTGTCGTGCAGTTCACAGATTTACATGAACTTATTTCAGTACGACACATGGCTAAGAACTAGACTAAAAATGTTGCTTTATTAATGGTTTTCAGTGAGTGTATTAAAAAGTGCTAACCATGTGGGTATAGGGATGATATTGATAGTACTTAGAAGGCTGAATCTTTTTGGAAGTAGCTAGCCCAAAGCCCTTTCTGTGTGATATTTTTTGTTCATGCAGTGAGATATTAAGCCTAAAAGAATGAAATAAAATCCCAGTGAAATGAGAATTTGTTGGTGTTGTCTTAGATCTATGTGCAGAGATGTTGCTGGAGGTTTTGGGGGTTTGTTTTGTCTTGTCTTGTGTTGCTTCATTTAACTAATCTGGCAGGTCTAGGAGCCAATTACACTTCAGGTAATTAATTAATCAATACATATGCCTTCGAAGTTTATGAATGTATGTGCACAAATAAAAATATAAACACGCTCTTAATGAACTTTCTACTAGAAGCGACAAAAAATCCTGGGAATACATTCCAGGTTTTAGCATTTTTAACCACTCTGGCATTTTTTTTACTTCAGCTGTCTCCTCTCCTTTTCAGCCCACATACACACATCCTTTCAATCCTGAGGAGAGTCATATATGCAGTCTGAAAGGCCTTTAGTTTAGATTAAGAGGAACTGCCAAGATGAAAGGGAACAAAAGCAGAGTCTCTGGAAGGACAAACAGTTTGCATCTCCTTTGTCACACACTGCCTTCGCCTTTCCTTACAAAGTTTCCTTACAAGCTTCCCTTGCTGGTGGGGACTTTTTAGAAGTGTAAAACTTTAGTGTGCAGCAATCAGTCACTATTGCTGTGTGTGACTGTCCCACGTCTGTCCCACGGCTGTCCTGCAGACCAGCAGGATGCAAGGCACAGCTGCATCTTTCATCCCACCGTGGCAGGCTCCAACACATGGTTGGAAGTGAAGTTCTCTCACATGGTCATATCAACCTTTTCCGAGTGGCATCCTGAACAATTTAAATCTCATAAAAATTATTTTCATTGCCAGTTGTGGGAAAAATGGTGGAAGAAATTCTCAGACTGTGAGAACAAGCAGTTCCAATGAGCTATCAGATTTTTTCCCCACTTTTCTCTCAAGATCATGTGTGTTTACTGGATATTCACCTTCTTGAACTTGGGAAAGCAGTAGCACTGCTTTCCCAAGTGTTTCCCAAGTTGAGAGGTGACTCTAGGTTAGGAAATTAATTTTTCTTAATTTTTCTAAGTATTGACTTGTAGCTCAGTCTGAATTAGGAGGTGTAAGCAAATTTCTGCCTCCCTTAACGCTCTAGATTGCTAATTGCTCCCCCCTTTCCTTCAATGCCCCCCAGATCTCTTTATCTGATCTAAACAACTACTTTTTTTGACTGTTTTAAGGTCCCAGTTTTGGTCCTGCCTGCCTCCAATCACTGTCTGCTCATCAAGAGACCCAAAAGTAACATTTCCTAGTCATGGTTCGGCAAGACTTTTTAGATACTGATTTCCTCTTGTAGTAGCAAGAGGCAGAAATATTTTTATCTGCCTTTTTCTCTCTAGATTTAATGGAGAATAGGAACACCATTATGCAAAATAATAATCCTAACAGAAAACACTCAACAGAAGCAACTAGTTTTTCAATGATATTGTGTAAGTGTGAGTTCCTATAATAAATTTCATCCAGATTTATAAAATCATTATTGAGATAATCAAGATAATATGGTTTACTACAAAATGGATGGTCAGGTCCCAGCTTCCAATGCATGGATATCAGAAACCTGTCCTAAACCTCTGTCTGGAAATATACGTAGAGAGAGAGAAAGAGACAAAGAGAGAGAGACTGCAATAGGTAGAAAGCGAAAGGATGAACTCTTGCACCCCTGTTGCAGGAGCAATATCACAGGGATCCACAAAAGCAAAGGAAAATACAGTAACCCAAAACTGCTGGGATAGCACAAAGAGGCAGCATCCTTCCTAATGGTGCCTGATCTTTACCACCACCTTTACTTTGCCACGGGTCTTACTTCTGAAGAACCAAGGCGATGAAAACATGATTTAGAGTTGCTTTTCTTTTCATCTCCTTTTATGCCCTAAGTTAACTTTTGTCAAAGATGAAAATTTTGTTTGGTCATCCTCTCAGGTTCATTGAGGGCACTCACAGTTACTTGCATTTTATACAGATTTATTTTGCTGCCTTAACCATGAGACTGAGATGGGACAGCCTTCACAGGTAGATTTTTGCTGAGAGAAGGTGACAGGCTATTGGCTGCAATTGCTGCCATCACTGGTTTCTAACATTTATGTTCATGATAAAAATTATTTATCTCAGTCATGCAGAACTGTAAGGCTATCCTGAGTCCATGTCAATCTGCAGAAAAGAAAAGGCTAGGAGAGAAACAGGCACAATCAGGCACTGCTAGGACTGCACAATAGTTAACATCATCCGTTTCTTGTGTTAAGGTCATTCTCTAAGGACTCTCTATGAGGCACCAATAGATCCTGACATGCAACTCCATATCCTAGACTTTGAACTGTCCTAGGCTCTTCTCTGATATGTAAGATCTAAATAGCAAGGTCCCATCTGAACCTTCCAGATACACCTTTTTCTAAGAGACTTTACTTCAAATAAATTAGATCCCTTAGGATTTTAACTGCATTATTTTTAAGGATTTTTATCTCCACAGAATTGTGAGATAGTAATAAATATTTCATTTTTAGTAACTTCTTAGTCTATTTTATATATATCAAAAAAAGTTAAAGCTCTGATTTCAAGAAAAGAAATCCAATTTTTTAACTCTTTTATTTACAGCTTTTATCACCTTCTTCAGAGTCTGAAAGAGAGCTAAAACTAGAGATTGAATGTTAGAATGATAAAATATATTTATTTTTATCTAAAAGGAAATCAAAAGGCCATTATCCCAATAGTTAGAGCCCTTCAAACATGCTTGAAATTCAAGTATTAGTTTTAAATCCAAATAAATAAACTTGAGTTGCATCAAACATCTGTTGAAGTAAGCTTAATGACACGGCTGATATCACACATTTTTATACCATCCATAGCATAAAAACATCCCTGTAACACTTTCCTAGAAAACTTGTTTTATTGTAATAGACAGATAAATGGAAGAAAATGAAATGAAATTAATGTTTATAACGAGTTTTCCTTTCTGCTGTGAAAAACATAGTGTAAACAGAAAGTGTTAACTGGAAATTCTACTGCCTTAAACTAAAGAAAAGGAATATAACAAACACATGGCTAAAATTCCTCTGATTTCCCTTTTTTTTTTCTCATTCAGGATGTGAAGAGACACAGTTACATGAGCAAAATGGAACTCTTCATCCCACCATTTTTTAACTTAATCAGTAATAAATTTCACATTAATCAAAAATAAGGTACAGTCCTACAGTAACCCCTGTAATAATTTTGTGATCAGTTTCCCTTTTATAGCTAAAATAGCTCTAGAGTTTTATAGGGGAACTGTGAGACAAAGTGATGGGGCAAGAGATATCTGGTAGGTCTGACCCTGCAAAATATTTCTATCATTTTTATGTTGTCCAAGACAACTGCAACTTGAATACTGCAAACTAACCTGGAACAGAACCATCAAATTTTAAAGGGGAAAATAAGTGTGGGTCACTAAAAATGCTATAACTGAGTTAGCTGTGAAGGATTGTTTTTAACTAAGGTCCCTTGGCTGGAAGCTCAGTAACATCTAAAAATGTGGGACAATTTTGTGCAACTAAACAAGAAGGAAATGATTATACAACAATCAAAACAATATGGCTGTTTGGATGTTCTTTAAAGTGGTGAATAGCCACCTTTGCTTTAAAATTCACATTTTTGAACTTTGGAAAATGTTCTTGAAGACAATTTGGTGCTGTTTTTTCCTTCCAAAGCCATATGGTTGAGAGAATTAAGCACTGTCCTGGGAATCAGGACATTCTCACTCCTTGTCTCATCTTTACTGCTGATGGGTCTTAATACTTTCTACTTCTTTAAACTTTGGAAATGCTATTTAATTATGCTATGCAACAACCCAGTTTGCAAACATTAATTAAGCCTCATAGCTCCCCTGTGGTCTGAGACAGGTAAAATACCATTAGTCTCAGATAATAGGGAAAATAAGGCTCAGAGGGGTTAAGTGGCATGCCCAAAGTCACAGAAGCAGTAGTATTTGGATCAGTAGTATAATTCAAATTGTCTTTTAATCTACAATGACTCTCAAGCAAGGCCAATGCATCCATGTGACTCTGAGTTAAAGAGCAAGAAACAAGCATTTTAGCTGTTCTGAAAATTCAGTACCTTCAGGCTCAAGTTACCTTTAAGTATTCATTTGAGCTTCACTGATTTATAAACAGCTACATGCACAGGCCACCTCAGTGCTGGGGAAGATGAGCAGAGAATACAAACAGCATCCCTTTAAGAAGTTTCTAAAGCAGGGAGGGGGGGTAACACTGTGTAGAGGGCACCACCCCAGGGGCAGGCTGTGGGGCTGGTGTTTCAGAGTGCAGACCCCACAGGAGGCAGTGGGCTTCCAGCTGCTCCACTCAGAGAAACACAAAAGTGATCTCCTCTGGCTGGAAGGGGTCACAGAAGGGTTTCCACCCTGTCAGCTAATCCAGGCAACACAGGAAGGTAAAAGAGGCTGTTAAGGAAAGAAGCGGATGACTCTTAACTCCTGTTCCATGTGGGTCACCAAGGGCATGGCAATGGGACCCCATCTGTGAAGGCAGGAGCTTTGCTGTTTACCCACTCCTTAGAGATGAGCTGCACCTGGTCTCCATGCCCATAGCTCCCTGCAGAGAACCCAAACCAAGAACTGACAGAGCACAGTGATAAGCTTTGTCTGGGACTTCTCAAGCAAGGGAGGAGGAAGGATATCCAGCATTTAGAATTAACATGTTAACATCAACCATGAGGAGAAAAGATCTGAAACAGCATTAATAACTGGGGTACTTACCCAGGATTATGTATCATCCCCTATTCAAGCCCTGCTACACACTTAGGTGGCCATGAGAGAGTATTCTGAAAAAATACAAAGAATCCCTGGCAGATACCTAACTGTACACACATCTCATTTCCCACATACTATATTCAGAGGTTGGCATATGCCTTCATTGTAAGAATATATAAGAAGGAACAGTATGCTTGGGTTTTATATGAATTATCAAATAGTCTTTTCTACAGTTCATATGTACATATGTACATTATGCATTTCCTATATGGATTCCACTTCTGCTTGTTTTAAAACCAGTTCCTAAAGTATGCAGGATCTGTGCTCATGCCTTGTGAAGAGCCTGCCAGCCCCTTCTGGGCAAGGCTGTCCTCATGTGCCAGGACACAAGTATTTGAGGCGGACCTTCATTGCCCTTTTGTTCTTCTTCCTAACTCACAAGCTAGATCTTTATGGGATCTGCAGTGCCTACACCAGCTTTCTGAACTGCAGGCTACAGTTTACTGGATGCTTTTCCTCAATAACCCAACTGAACTCTGTTGAGTTGAAGACAAAGATACAAATAACCATGTTGGTGGCAGCCATCTGGGGTCCTGCTTAGGTTTAGGAGACAGATGACATGTCAGACTGGGATATGCAGTTTCAAGAATATGTACAAGCAGATTCAAGCAAGTGAAGACGCTTTCTGGACCACTGGCATTCCTCTGATGTTATTTTTGTCTAACATGGGGTCTTTAGGACATTCAGGACATTCTAGCAGTCCAGCTTAGAAGAAACATCTCAAATAATCACATGGAAATCTTCAAATATTTTTACATCCAGCTACAGAACTGTTTGTGACATGCTGTAATCGTCAATGAGAGCCAGTACTACGCCAGGGGAACTGGAAGGCTTGAGTCTTTGTATTTGTGGTCATTATCATTATTATCATGATGATGCAGAATTTTTCTGCCCTTGATAAAACTGGTCATATTCTAGTGCTGGCCTTCAGATGGCTTCACCTTGTGCCAGGTACTCCTACAAAACTAATCCAAAAGGAAACCATTCCTGAACTGATTTTAACAAGAGTGCTTGGTACCTCTTCAAGTGATGATATTTGTCTCCACTACTCCACTGAAGCCCTTAGGACTGCCTCTCAGCTTGATTATTGTTACTCTGATCACACCTCACTACATTTCCTAGGATGCAGCCACGCTACATTTCTACCAGGTTACAGAAAAGAAATTCTTGAAAATAGTAACCCTTGTGTTATTTTTGCCAGAAAGCTCTGGCTAACTGCTTAATCCTTCCATCATCTTTCAGTAGATACTGCTTTCCTGGCTGCTGTATCCAGCCAAGAGGCTGTAATAATCACAGGAATCCCTCAAATATTTGGAGATATTTCAGATATTCAGATATTTCCTGCTTCTATCCTTCACATACTGTCTTTTCCAAAAGTGTTCTTGAACCATGTACATTTTAAAACCATCTCAGAATTTTGATAATTAAAAAGTCTTCTACCTTATTTTTTAATTTTTTAAAAAATGTTTTTAATTCTAACCGGCCAAGGCTACGCTTCATGTCCTGAATGCAATTAGCATGTTTTCTCTTCTCCTTGACAGTGTGGAATTAATTCAAGTTGTATTGAGACTGAGTTTATGGCACAGATGAGAGGTTTTTGACAGTTTTGCAGTGACTATCCAAGTGGGTTTCTGATTTGTACTTACTACTTTTTATCAAAGAAAGACCCATTCTGTTTTACTCAATTTGAACCAAGATGATCTCTTTCCCTCTCTGAATAGCAACCTTTAAAGATTTATAGGGCAGCAGCTTGGAGTTCACTAACTATACCAGAGACACATGAAATTACAGTTCTGATAGAAGGTGTGAATTCTGACAGCGTCAGAAGTTTCAGAATAAAACTAGGAATTTCACTTAAATCTTCAGATTTTTTAATTCCCAGACTGAAATGGAGTGAAAGAAATAGCCGTTGGAGCTAAGAGAAAATTTTCTAACACTCTGGGATTTATCTAGAGGTCAAAGTGCTTTCCTTGACACATAGCTAAAAGAGAAGGGTGGACAAGCAGCCAGAGGCACCCCATTCATAAGTTGTCAGGCATCTTCTTTCTACAGTAAAGAATATAACTAGAAACAAACACTGACAGCCAGATGAATTCCTGCTTCCTGTTGAAGATACAATTTGTAATTAGCAGAATATCTCCCAGTAGACTTTTAGATGCAAAGGCTAGTTTTTACAGGGAAGATAAAAACAAAGTCTCGAAATATATGTATCTTTTCCATTCTTCATTCTTTTAGCTCAGGTAGGTCACAATGAGTTTGAACATCCCCTTCTTCTCCACATTTCTCACATTAGGGAAGTGGTGATCCTGGAGAGAGAAAAAAAAAGCATTTGACACAGTTTAATTCTGTCATGGTCTTTTGCCTGGATTTTGCTTTGGTGTCTGTCACAGGCACAGCAAACCCATCCCCTTCATTCCTCCAATTTTGAATTTGTTTTTGTTTTACAGGTTTTCTCATAGAGGAACTGCTCATCAGAACAGAAAGTAACCTGCACCACATTTTGTGCAGCTTGGCTAAATCAAAATAATGGCATCCTGGCAAACATTTGGTAGAGAGAGTGTAATAATTATTGGTTTGGTTTTCGTTAACCTCTTTTTGTTTAGTCAACATTAAGTCAATCCACCTGGAGCTTAATACTGTATGTTACTATAGTAACTTTACAGCCTATTTGATTGTGACAAAGGGCTTCATCTCGTCCATTTCATGCTCCTGTGTCGACCTACTCCCTCCCAGTGTTTTATTATATCTGTCTTTAAGAGTATCTGCAGGAGCCGCAGCTGCTCTGCTTTTGTAGCAGAAAGCAGCTTTCACTGTGTGAAATACTCTGCTCTAAAAGGTCTTGTGGGCTGATGGCATTATTGAATTTCAAAGAAAAGACAAACAACATTAAATTGTTTAAAGCTAATATTCATGTTTTGCCGTACAGCATGTTTGGGTTTTTTTTCAGAATGGAACACTATATAATCACTGGTTGATGCCCTTGAGAACAAAACCACAAAATAAAGCAATGTAGAATACAAAAAGACTTGAAAGTAATTCAGTTTTCAAAACAAAAC
The DNA here is from genome assembly GCA_026261815.1 of Monarcha castaneiventris obscurior. Taxonomy (NCBI): domain Eukaryota; kingdom Metazoa; phylum Chordata; class Aves; order Passeriformes; family Monarchidae; genus Monarcha; species Monarcha castaneiventris. The sequence continues at coordinate 2,173,207 of JAMPIT010000327.1, forward strand.
AAAACGAACAAAAATGTGTTGGGGGCTCAGGAAAAACATTAACTCCAGAAGCTGGAGTTAGCAGTTTGTAAAATGAAAAATTGGATTATTCTCTACGAATGGGCCCGATCCTTCCCTGTTAAACCTCTGTGAAGCCATTGATTTTAATGGAATTACTTCCAAATTTATACTGGTACGAGGCTGAGTAGTACATGACCCATAAGTGCAAAATGTTTAAGACTTTCCGACTGTTGCCTGTTCATTTTACAACCTGGTTGTTCTATAATACTCCAACCAGCCATGTGGATGATTGTAACAAGCCACTACGCAGCTTTTGTTTGGATTACCAGCGCCTCAGAACTCTTTCATTACATTGTTTGTTCCTGCTGTTGTTTAAATTTACCTTACTCTAGCTTCTCAGCACAATTTATTCCTTACTGGAGCTCTTTTTCCCTGCCTGCTCTGCAGCTGCTGGCCTCATGAGTGAAAATACTTTACAAATCCATTTTTCCTCGGTCCGTTCAGATTTGCCTCATATTGCTAATATTTATCTGCATATTTGATTTGAGAATAAAACGTTCTCTGCCCTAGTTTCTCTCACTGCTCACATTGTTACGGATGCTTCTGAATAAAGAACTGTGCATCTCTTTGTCGCCAGCGCAAGGGCGATGCAGCGAGGTTCCTCCTGCATTTCAGCAGAGCCCTGCTCCAGTTGTGTTAATTGTTGGGCTGGGAGGGCAGCAAGCACTGAATGCTGCCTTGTTAACTTGCTAAGCAGCTGGTCAGCAGGGTAGTTTGATTCCAGCAAGGCTCTTGACACCTCTGCCAAGGGTTATTGATACCTCACACACCCCAGCTGAGACAGATTGTTTTAGTCGTGCTTCATATCCATAGCACAGCCTGTAGTTAGGAAAAAAAGTGATTGACAGCTCACACCTCCTGGGCCCTTCTTACTACCAGACACAACATCTGCTATGCCCTGTGGAGCAGTGAACCAACACACACTGAGAGAACTGTTTCTAGTATTGTCAGGGTTGATTTTGTTTAACCCTTTCTGGCTGCTCTCTGGAGATGCACATAGGGGTTTCTGTAATCCTTTACACGTGCTTAAAAAGTGCGGAATATCTGACCAAGCGAATACCGGAGAAGATGGGGCTTGCGATGGCAAGGACACGGGTCGACAGTGCTTCCTCTGTAAGGTGACCAGCATACTCAGGATTGTGAAATAGAAACTGGGTTATCCCTACAGAGGTGTTGCTTATTTCCAAACAGTGCCGGGGACGCAGCCAATGAAGAGTGCAACTCTGAAATGTGGCCTGAAGCAATTTCACTGAGTGTGCATGGATATACTGAGGAGGAGCACAGCCATAAGTCTGTTTGCTAACCAGTTACCTAGATCAAAGCACACTGGTTAAAGTTTAGCTTATATGTACAAACAGCAGAGGGGTATAGCTTTTTGACAGGGAGGGGAGAGAAAAATGGTTCTATTTTCTACCTTCGTAAAACTAGCCAGTAACAGCTGGCAATTGCAGCATCTTCACAATAATGATTGCATGTTTGATTACAAACATGGGTCATTAAATATACATGCAATGAGTTTTTGTAAACTTTCTTCAACATGTTTAAAAAATTAGAAGAAATATTTTAAAGACTACCCAAATCAAATCAATAGTCTTAAAATATATCTGACATGTTGACTGCTATGCCTCACTTTTGGATGGGTTTGGGGTTTTTTATTTTTTTCCCTCCCACCAGAAGTACTGCTGAAGCCTAAAAAAAGAATATTTTTATAAAACATAAAATTACAGAATAATGTAATAGAATCATAGACTCACCTAAGTCAAAAAAGACCTTTAGTATCACTGCTCCCAACTGTTAACCCAGTACTGCTGACTCCATCACTAAAACATGTCCCCAGGTGCCATAACTGCATGTCTTTTAAATACCTCCAGGAATGGTGACTCCACCACTTCCCTGGGCAGCCTGTTCCAATGTTTGACAACCCTTTCTGTGAAGAAATTTTTCCTAATGTCCAATCTAAATGTCTCCTTGAGCAACTTGAGGGCATTTCCTCTAATCTTGCTATTTGGGAGAAGAAATCCATCTCACCACAACCTCCTTTCAGGGAAGCTGTAGAGAGCAGTAAGATCTCCCCTGAGCCTCCTTTTGTCCAAACTAAACAAACCCAGCTCCCTTGGCTGCTGCCCACAAGACTTCTGCTCCAGACCCTTCCACAGCTTCATTGCCCTTTTCTGGGCAAGCTCCAACACCTCGACATCTTTCTTGTAGTGAGGGGCCCAAAACTGAAGATTCAGGGTGTGGCTTCACCAGCGCTGAGTACAGAGAGTCATACAGAGGGTCAATCACTGCCCTGGTCCTGCTGGTCACACTATTTTGGATACAAGCCAGGATACCAGTGGCCTTCTTGGCCACCTGGGCACACACTGGTTCATGTTCAGTTGCTGTAGACCAATATCCCCGGATTCTTTTTCAACAAAAAAAATTCCAGACACTCTTCCCCCAGCCTGTAGTACTGCATGGTTTTTTTGTGACCCAAGTGCAGGACCTTCCATTTTGACTCGTTGAGCCTCATACAACTGGCCTCAGACCATTGGTCCAGCCTGTCCAGATCCTTCTGCAGAGCCTTCCTGTCCTCCAGCTGATCAACACCCCCACCCAAACTGGTGCCACCTGAAAATGGACTGAGGGAGAACTGGATCTCCTCATCCAAATCATTGTTAAAGATATTGAACAGAACTAGCCCCTACCCTGAGCCAAGCCGGATGTGACTTGTGACCAGCCACCAGCTGGATTTACCACCCACTTTCCCCATTCACCACCACCACTTTCTGGGCCTGGCCATCCAACCAGTTTTTTGCTCAGTGAAAATGCACCTGTCCAATCCACGAACAGCCAGTTTTGCCAGGAAAATATTGTGGAAGACAGCATCAAATATTTTACTAAAGTCCAGGTAGACTATGTCCATAGCCTTTCCCTCATCCACTACCTGGGTCACCTCGTCATAGAAGAAGATCAGGTTGGTCAGGCAGGACCTGGCTTTCACAAACCTCTGCTGGCTGGTTCTGATCCCCTGGTTGTCGTGCACATGCTGCACAGTGGAATTCAAGAGGATCTGTTCCGAGACCTTCCCCAGCACCAAGGTCAGGGTGACAGGTCTGTAGTTCCCCAGATCCTTCTTCCAGCCCTTCTTGTAGACAGGCATATTTGTTAACCTCCACTCAGCTAGGACCTCACCAATCAGCCAAGACTTCTGGTGCATGATGGAAAGTGGCTTGGCAAGCTCTTCCACCATCTCCATCAGTACCCTTCTGTAGTCCCATAGATTCGTGAATGTCTAAGTGGTGTGGCAGGGCATTGATCATTTCTCCGTGGATTATGAGGGCCTCATTCTGCTCCCCATCCCTGTCTTCCAGCTCAGGGGGCAGGGTACTTTGAGAACAACTGATCTGGCTACTAAAGACTGAGGCCAAGAAAGCATTAAGAACTTCAGCCTTTTATTCATCCTTTGTCGCTGTGTTTCCCTCCACATACAATAAGAGATGGAGATCCTCCTTTGTCCTCCTTATGTTGCTGATGTATTTATTGGAATTATTTTTATTGTTTGATCCCCACTTCTTATTTCTCTGAGAATGGAAAACTCTATAATTTTGTGATTGCTGCGCCCAAGATAGCCCTCAGCTCTGACATCACCCAAAAGTCTTTCTCTGTTCACAAACAACAGGTCCAGAAGGGCATCTTCCCCATCTGGCTCTGTCACCAGCTCTGTCAGGATATTATCTTCCACACATTCCAGGAACCTCCTGGACTATTTCACCTCTGCTGTACTGTATTACCTACAGACATCTGATAAGTTGAAGCCCCCAACAAGAGCAAGGACTAGCAACATCTCATTTGCTTGCATCATACAGGTATAGTCACTGAGACTTTCATAGAAAATGCTATGCAAAGAAGAGAAGCCGTATGGTAACAGATCAAGAGGACTTTTTGGACCTTTTTTTTTTAGTTGGCTGCAAACTGGCTTCCTACCATGCTGTCATGCTTTAGAACTGATGCTTGCCAGCTATATTATCTGTGTTTACAATGCCATAAGGATGTGTTACGCTACAGAGCAACTAATAGCTTTATTTATTATATCTTTATTATACCAATGTAATTAGCAATATTATTATTGCTAAGCATCACTATCACCTCTTGTCAGCACCATGTAACTCCAACATAAGTCACTGTGTGTTTTATATCCCAGACAAAATTATTGGCTGAGTGAGTTTACATGATACTGTCTTGCTCATACTTCATGGGATTATATGGCTGTGTTCGGCTGGTAGACAGAATTTGCTACAGTGAATGCTACAGTAAACCAGCGTTATGACTACATGACTTACTGCACACAGCTCTCACCTCTGGTGGTTAACTATCCTTTCTTCCCTCAAGAACCTGGACTGTACTTCTGATGACTTTAAAACTTGCAGCAGCCTCAGTGTGAGTTACATGAAAAAGTCAGAATATCAGATTAGTGACAAGTAATTTTTGTTTCTGGACTTATACTGTGATTGTGACTGCTCTTGCTGTAAGGGTTCATTTAGCCCTCCTGAATAAAACAAAATTAATTAAGTGGGCTATGGACAGAATTCAGATGCATGACAAAGTCAGGCTTTGAATTATGTCTTTTTTCCGAAGTACTTTTTCCCTCTAGAGGTCATATTTGTTTTTAAAAAGGTCACATTTCCCCTACATGAGCAGTATGTAGACTATGGTGAAATACAGTCCAACAGAAATAGGGAAATCAGCCACACTTTCAGCCAATGGGAGAACACAGGAATATCTTGAACTGACAACCACTTGGTACTTGCCAGGGCAAGATTAAGCAAGGCCAGAGAAATAATGTGTCAGGAAGACATTCTGGCACCAGTAAAACTCATGCCAAAAAACTTTTACTAATAAAAATCAGATATATATTTACAGAATACATAGGAATACACATTGGGTAAAGCAACTATAGTACCACTACAAGTCAGTACTGATTAGGTGTCTTGTCCACCAGTAACAAACAGATCAAGACCTCAGATAACCAATTATCCAGATGTGGTATCTTTTTCTTGTTGGAAGCTGAAACCATCAGCCCAGTACCAAAACCCAAGTCAGCTCAGTAACAAGGAATGGTCAGAAGTTTGGAAGAGGGTTCGGTTCATGTTCATCATGTCACACTTGTTCCTTTCACACTTGTGTGAAAAGGACACTTTTGAAAAGAAGGGAGAGCTCCTCTAAATCAAAGAAGTCACAATGCAATAATCCAAGAGACTGGGAAAATGCAGTTAGATTTCAAAGAACTTCATCAAAGCAGTAGGGAAGAATGATGGAAATAAATACAAAACCAGGTATAGTAGAAAGAAACAGAACAGTCCTTTCTTAAGCACTTTTTAAGTGCTATATCAGGTTTTCTCTGTCCCTTGACTATTGATATGTCAGAACATATAAAAGAGTTAATGTTGAGTATGGAGGAAGATGTGGTGCATCAGACATAATTATCTCTAGCATCTATATTCCATTCTTTTTTTTCTGCCCCAAGAAGGCAATCTTATTGTTTACTCTGAAAGGCAAAATCAAGGGTCAACATAGAAACGACTCCATGAAAGCTTCTGCTATGTAGGAGAGAGACAACACAAACTAAAGTTCTTTTCTGCTCCTGAAATATAACACACTTGAAAGAATGAAGGTCTTAGTCAAGCTCTATTACTGCAGAGAAATATTTCATATTAGTTTGACCCCTAAGTTCTGTTTGTGTATGTGCACGTCCTTGTTTTTGTTACAGGAGAGAATCTCAGTAGAGCAACCAAAGCAAAAAACTCCTATATGTGTACACATGTACCTACCTCTCTGATAACTTCTGCATGACATTCTTGGATAACCACTGAAATGTCTGGGTCATATTGTAGCTTAAATGTTTAAAAATTACAGTATAATGGGAGCGTTTCTCTATGTTCCTTTCTTCCACTAACCAGTTCAGCTTAATGAAATATGATTCATTTCTTGAGCCCGAGGAACTGTAGAAAAAGGATATGTGTAACCAGAGTTAATTTCCTTCTGTATCTTCTCACTGGCCAGGAGACACATTATAACACCTTTCAGGACACTTTTTTTGTTGTTGTTGTTAATTAAAATGGTACTTCCTTTGAATACTCTCCCCTCTTGGACTGCAGATACAATTCATACCAGTGGCTGACAATGAAATATAATATATAGCACTGATACAAATTTTAAAAATACATTTTCAAATTCTCCAGTAAGCCTTGTATTCACAAATATAATTTCCTTTTTCATTTAGTTCTAAATAAATGGGTTGGGACTGCAGGAAAATAAAATAAAATAAAATAAAATAAAATAAAATAAAACATTTAGTTCCAGATTTTTCTCTGCAGGTGGCATGAAGCTGGGATTCAGGAACTACTCACAGGCAGCTTTTTGTAGGACATTTTTTCCTCCTGCTGCTGCTAAGAGTAACTCCACTCTACAGCCTCTAGCCAACTTAACCTTATCAAAACTAGGCCAAGAAGATATTAATTATTAAGTATCAGTTATAGAATAATAAAGTAACTTCCAATGTCATGGAAATGCCAGGAAATACATATATTTTCACAGTGTTTATATTTACTAAGAGCGTTTGATTTTCACAGAAACGCTTATCTGCAAAGCCTTTTCTTTAAAAGAAAAACCCACTCTCCAGTGCTGCCACTCTATCCAACCATCTTCGTGATGCTGATATAAAAATGTAAGTATGGCCTGTTGTGTGGCCAAATCTGGTCAGTTCTCAGAGCATCCCTCAATCTGGTGGATCATTAGAAAAGCTGTACCTACTGGTTTTGGTGGCAGTTCAGTTTGTGATGGGGTAACCCAGGAAACATGGGTTTTCTTTCCCTGATCTGTTCTGCTCCCTGACCTGCTGGGGCCTCTCTCAAAGCTTGCCCTTGCTGCGCCCAGTGCTCCTGTTGCCCTTCCATCGATGCTGCTGTGAAGCCTATCAGCAGTGCCATGAGGTCAGCTCAGACAGCGCTGATGTTTTCCAGTGTATGCTAACAGAATTACTGCTTCGTTCGTTCAGTCTTGGGTGGGCTTCTTAAGTGGAAGACAGCTGTGATCCTGCAATGTGGAAGGCAGCATTTTTAGGAACTGAGTAAGTCTATTTTCTCCCTGAGCTAAGGATGACATGCCGATTCTGAATCTCAGTTCATATCAGACTCTTCTGTCCTTCAGATAGCAGTGACTAGAAACATTTTGTTTTATCATCTCAACTGGTGCATTTTCTTCTTAAATGCAGACTTTGTTACGGTGATCCATAACTGAGAATCCCTTCAGGCTTCTCTACTACATTGCACTCTATCAGATTCAAAGTGTGAAGAATCCTTGAAACCTCCAGTTACTTCAGAACACAGTTGCTTTCCCCCACAAGTACTGTACTAGCAAGAACATATCACAGCTCTGCTCCACAGGCTATGCTCAACACTGGAAAATCAGGGCATCAAAAAAAGATCTTAAAAGGGTCATCTAGAAGAAAGAGGGCATCTGTGAATGAGGAAATCTTAACCCAAATCCCAGTAACATTCAAGAAAATCAGAACAGGGATATGCCAGTTACAGATTTGAAGTGATCCATTTTTGATTGCATATGGATTCCAACTCTGGATTTTTAAAATAACTTTTAGTTGTCTAGACTTTTCAGTTGCTACCAGTCCATCACATTTGACACTTAAGTCAAATAGCTACCCTTTTTTCTGCCAAGTGTGCTGAATGTGAGTAAAGTTGCCATCTTGAAGGGCCTCTATTTTGAAGCTTTGTGGATTTAAACTCCCTAATACAGATACTCTGCTGTGATATTGTGCTGTGAATGGGGCATACGAGGATCACCTTTGTGAACCTTGCACTGTACAACAGGGTAGCAACTGCTCAGTGTTTACAGCTATTTTTTTACTCCTACCTACCTAATACTCAATAAAGACCGCACTAATCTATCCTTAGAGGGTGGAAGGGAAGAGTGGGAAAAATTCCTCCTGCCTTGTGTTATTTTGCTACTTTCATTTAGCAGCAGTACACTTCAGTGTAAGTCACTGAATCAGATACAGGCTATGACCTTTTGGGTGACCTTGGGCCACTCACCTCTCTGTGCTTCTCTTTTGTTTCTCCTCTGCAGTTTCCTTTAAAAGCACAGCATAAAATTATGCAGAGCTAATACTGTCTTTGGAGAGCATTTTCCGTCCTAGCAGGACCCCACCACTGGCTGTTAATTCCAGGATTTTAGGCTCATGATTAAGTTACTGCAGTGTAACAAGGTGCCTTACATCTGTTGCTCATTAGGGGGACTTGTCTGAGCCAAGGTAAATGACTACATCTGAACTAGTCATCTTGACTTTCTCTGTAGTCACTGAAAAAAATTTGTCACTCTTAGGTTGCGTTCTGCAGTAGACATCTAAGATATATCAGATGAATCATGTTCCCCAAATGCCTATTTCTCTCTATTGATTATGAAGAGTGTCTAGAAGAAATAGCTGAGATGAAGATTTCCACACTGTGGTAGTCTAAAGTTATGTGGAAATTGCTTTCCTAGTGACTGCTGATATATCTGCTGTTTGCCCCAAACAAAAGTGAACTACTTTGATACAACATACAACTAACTATATGACCTAGGTAAAGTTGTCTTACACTTCTTCTGAGCTAAACACACGCATGCAGTTAAACATGGCTCAGCTGACACATGTTAAGTGGATCACACATTCACTCACCTTTTTGGAAAGGCACCATTCCATTTGTTTACCATCAGCCTACTTTGTGACCAAGTTTTATCAAAGACCATTCTTTTTCTCCTCTCTTTGACTGTACAGACTGAGGGCAAAGTCAGTCTTTCAACTGGCTCCTTGTTTGTCATGGTTTAACCCCACCCAGCCACCAAGCCCCACCCAGCTGCTCACTCATTACCTCTGCAGCAGGATCAGGGGGAGAATCAGGAGGGTAAAAGGTAGAAAACTTGTGGGTTGAGACAAAGACAGTTTAATAGGGAAAGCAAAAGCTGAGCACACAAGAGAACCAAAATAAGGCATTAATTCACTGCTACTCATGGGCAGGCAGGTATTCAGCCATCTTCAGGAAAACAGGGCCCCATCTCGGGTAACAGTGACTTGGGAAGAGAAACACCATCACTCCAAATGTTTACTCCTTCTTCACTTCTCTTTATGTGCTGACCATGATGTCACATGGTCTGGAATGTCCCTTTGGTCAGTTTGGGTCACCTGTCCTGGCTGTGTCTCCTCCCAACCTCCCAAGAACCCCCAGCCTTCTCCCCACCACAGCAGTAAGAGAAGCAGAAAAGGCCTTGGCTCTGTGTAAGCTCTGCTCAGCAATAACAAAAGCCCTGTGTTCAGCACAAATCCAAAACACAGCCCCATACCTGTCCCTGTGAAGAAAATTAACTCTACTGGAGCTGAAACCAGCACATCGTGTTTATCTTACTCTCTCAAGCAGAGTAACCTCAGTTTACACTTCTTTCTTAGTTTTCCTTTCCCTTTTACTCATAATATCCCCTCTTTCTATGCAGCCTTCTCAATGCTCCCTGTGAAGGACACTGTAAAAATGAACTGAATTTTAATACCTAAGTACTGGAAAAATTTAAAATGCAGACTGTAGGCATGAGTGTAAACTGTTTTGTAAATCAGCAGTCTTACAATTTTTAAATCAGGCTGTAGTATGAATGTAAGATTGCTTTAAAGCAAATACTTGTAAAGATGCAAACAGCTAGAAAGGCACCCTTGAAAATATTTTTTCATAGTATGTCTATGGGAGATAATATTCCCAAGCAAAATCTCTTTTTGTTATTGTTGTTGTTGTTGTAGCTGCATGTAGAAACAACAGAGCTGTTTCTAAAAAGTAAACAGATTTTAATGTAGATTTCCAAATACCCACCTAAGAATTTGTTATTGAAATATGGTTGTTTACCTATGGTACAGGAATTACAGAGATATACAACATAAGTTTGATGTCTATTGTATACATTTCTAGCTGTATCAAATATTTAATACCTGGTATTCTTTGGGATTTGTTAGCATCTCCTTTCAAACTTGCCTGCGGCAATTACAAGATGGAATGTAAAAAGTGGTTTTGATTATCGTTTTGGATTGTCACCTTGACAGTTTGGGTTGGGTTTTATAGGCATGGAGAAAGAACACACACAGACGCACACAATTGCTCCTTTTCACTTTGCATCCCTTTCCCAGTAGACAATGCTCTACAGAAATGGCTCAGGAGCAGAATAGACATGAAAGGATTACCAAGTGGAGCTATTTGAGGGAAACCTGGTTCGTTATTTGGAGACAGGAATATGTAAGTGGCCAGTTTCATCTATAAATTGCTATTGCTTGGGGATTGCAAATAGACCTTACTGGGTATTTGTGCGGTCAAGTCAAATACACTGCTGCCAACAAAAACAGAAGGAGGGGAAAAAACAGGTGGAAGGAAAGTGAAGAGGGAATAGAAATTTAAAAAGCAAGAGAGGAAAAATGAAGTATCTTTAGCTTTTGTTGCCCATTGAGTAAAAAGAAAATGTTTAACAACAGAAGTCTAAGGCCATTGCTTTAATTTTTAATCTAGGCTGGAGGATGCAAGAAGAGTGCTAATGTACCTGTGTATGTGAATATCCTTTAAATATGAAAAATATTTGCTGTTTCGAGTACCTTGCTGGCTCTTAGCTTGCAGGTCCCCTCTAGGGCGAAGGCTGCACTTGGCCACCTGTTCTAGCAGTGCCCATCAATCCCTTTTTTGTCCACGGGGGAAAAGACATTTTGTCACAGGAGAACGGGAAACTTGCCTGAGTGTCAGACAGCGGGACACAGAGTTCCATTAACTATTTATTTGTAGTTGGGAATTGTGTTTGTTTTGATGCAGACTGAAGGCAGTTGTTTGCACAATAATTGAGCAGACTGTTCTGGCCACTGAATCTTAGGCCTGAGGAATACTCAGATGCATGATTTTATCATGAGGAAAGGAGAGGGAAATACCAGTGCAAGGTGCAGCACTGTGTTTCTTCTTTCTTACTCTTTCACAGTATGACTGCAAGTTGAGTTTCTGAGATTTTCTGTAAATGACATCTAAGCATCATAATGAATTATTAACATCCATCTTTACATTGAGCTTTCCCCTGAAATCCACAAGCCTTTGTGAAGGATACAGACTTTTTTTTTTCTTTTCATTTAAGTATTTTATTACTATGGTGCCAACTATTGCTGATATCATTGAATGTCTTTCAGAATTTCCATTATAAATTTTGTTTTCAAGGGATCTATAGCCTACCTATTTTACTTCATTTTTTTTGCAATTTGCCATAGAAGATTTTCAGCATGGAGTGGATGGCACTGTCTTTCCTTGCAAAGTTTGATTTGAACACCTATTCAGGACTGACTATTGCAAAACATAAAGGGGGATCTCAGGTACCATCATTTCCTTACAAAATAATATTTGAGCAGGATGTAAGGAGAAGGATGAATTTTGCAATTCGGAAAAGAAAATTGCAGAAATGTTTTATTTTGTTTAATGGAATTTATCAATGGAGTCATGAATGCACAATGCATTGATAAGGAAAGGATGTTTTTCCTCACCAAAAATAAAACCATATGCTTAAATACCATATTTCATGCATACATATACTTTCAATATTAACCTGTGAATCCTAAATTATTATCCTATTTATCCCTAACACTTAAGAATGCACAGAAGTAGTGAGTTTAATGAACATGTCTTTAAAATATATGAAGTGCTTTCAATTGCAGCCAATTACGTAGTTCTGTGACAAATGATGAGCTGTACTGTTGTCATAATACAAAAAATTCTTTCCCATTGGTCTCCCCTGTTGCTGCAGTCAAAGGAGTTACAATATTACTCTTATGCAGAAATCTGGGCAATGCCATCTTATTGACTTAATGCCTAATCTAAAACCTAATGAGGTAAAAGGACTATTTCCTTCGACTTCAGTAGTCACTGGAGTCTCATGGCTCATTCTAACAGTTCTCTTGTACCCTAATAACTGAGATAATCAGCTGCAAATAGAAAGCCTGCAAAATATTTTGGATCTTTGTTATACAGATTTTTACCAGTTTTTTATTCTAGCCAACTCACCCTTGTGCCAGAAGACCAAATGTCCTTTGGTCTGATGTAAAAAAATTGAAAATTATGTGGGGATGAGAGATTGGTAAAGTGTGTTTTACTGAGTTTGTTTTGCTTTTAGATAATCTTGATGGATGATTCATGGAAGAGAGGAAGCTGCCATTCATGTCTTTACTCAAAAAAAGAAATAGGAGAAGAAAATCTGGCAACATAAATGTTTTCTTACAGGAAGGTTGTCAAATTGAACAAAATTCAGGATTCTTTTTCCTCCTAAAATACATTATAACATACTAGAGTTTAATCTGCCGGTTTGCTTTCCTAGGTGTAGGTTATTGTAGCCTGTATATTACTTACCATTGCACTTTGACATGCCTCAGGCACTGTATTGCAAAATGTCCCCATTAGGTTATGCGACTTGGCTTCTGAGGCTGTTAACTGCCATCCAGCAACTGCTCCAATGGAAAGACCATATTTTGGGCAAAATTGGCTCTGCTGTCATCAGGCAATGTTATCCTGTTCTTTTCCTGTGTCTCAAATACTGAGACTTCTGCCCTATAGCAGCCTTTTTCATGAAAGTGAAAGTGAAAAACCGTGGCTGAATAAATGTGCAAAGACTCCACCCTTCAGCAAAGTAAATATGCAAATCACACAAAACAGACCTCATTACAAGTGGCTAGGGAAAAAAAAAAAAAAAGGAAAGCTTCCAGGTGCAAGTAGCTGACATTTCAGAATATCAAGTAAAACTTATGTAGAAAGAGACAAATAAAAATCTCAAAATCTTACTATATTCAGCCACACTGGAAAAACTGGAAATTTTTTTTTTTCAACAAATGGATTAATATTATTTTTATTGCTGTACATTTCAAAGCTCAAATAACTAATAGCATCATAGTTTCAAAATATTTTTAAAATGAGGTTTTCTTTTTTATTTGGGATTAGGTGACTAGACCAAAGGAACCTCATACTTACACTTAGTTAAATAGTAAAGTGTTTCGTACTGACATGCTATGAACAAGAATCCATTTTCACTGTACTGTATACAATTTTTATGCAAAGACATGATGGGAGTTGTTTTAATTTAGTCTAAAAGTAACATTAAATAAAGGGGCGGGTGGGGAAAGTTCCACACGAGGCAGCACGGAGCTGGTTCATTCTCCACATTTGCCCATCAAGAATAATCCCAAGGGAGGAAAGACGTATTTTCGACTGTTGCAATAAGTACAGCGTATTTTCTTTATTGAGAGAAGACTGAATGGCGACATGATTTTTTTGGTCAGAATCTAGAGCTGGAGGAGATTTCTAATCAGAGGGGTCTCTTTATTTTAGCAGAGAGATAATGAGACTTCAGTGGCTGGAACTTAGGTCAGTTAAGTTCTGATTAGAAATAAACACTAGATTTTTTTAACACTAAAGGTCATTAGCTAGTTGCATGTATTGCCAAAGGATGTGGCTGACTGTGTCTTACTGTTATAAATTAAGTTTGTGCGTCTTTTGGAAAGAGAGGTTATAGTTCATCCACAAAGTGTTAGTTCTGATGCAACAATTATTGGGTGCAAATTTGTATTTTGTGTCACAAGATAATGATGACAGTGGATTTGAAACATAGAAAGTCTATGAATTGCTGAAAGTCAAGTGACTTTGTAGTTTTGAAAGACTTAGATCAGAGTAGCCTCAGGGGTACCTCCCTCAGTATTGTGCATATTAGATATGCAACCCAAATGTTATCAAAGTGGTATAGAAAAGTGTTGGTCAACAGTCCCTGCATTCATTCTGATGAGGTGCATAGACCATCTTTAAAATTATTTATCTCTACAAATATATGAATGTCATTTAGGGCCTTCTTTAAGCCAGCTGTATATTTCCAATGTGTTGTCATAAGACAATACCTTGACTCCAAATAAATTATTGGTGCTAGATTTAACTGTACTTTTACATATTACAGAGCATGTGTATCTGTCCTTCACACTAATGACATTCTGAAAATAATTTCATGTTTACCAGATATAATGAAGCTATGTTCTGAAAAATATGAATGCAGCAAGGAAGAACGTTGTCTTCCATGCACAGCTTTGATTTACTGGCTGTCTCCAGGGAACTTCATGTTCCATGATGTTACTCCACGATATTCTTTCTAAGTACTCCCTGTAACTAAACAAAGCACAGGACATGCCACATTTTCCTTCTCCTTCACTGTAAACATTGAATAAATCACTATAACTTATATTTGATAGATTTTATTTATTAATCCATAGTGGTTTCAAAAAATTAATGACCCAAAGTTCAGGCGAGTAGTTTAAACAAATATCTTCATTCAATCTTCTTTGACAGTCTACATGTGTATTTTGGAATATATCTGTATGTTGATTATTTTTTTAAAATTTTGCAGGCTGAAGGGATTATTTGTTGATTATAGGAAATATTATATTCACCAATAGAATATGTCTCAGGTATTGAATTTTTTTTGCTTTAAAATCATTAAGGCAAGCATATGTAACATTTCTATGTTACAATACATATACAATACACGTGTGCATCACAGTCCATGTGCAACAATACATTTTATTAGTGTGTATTATATGTGCCAATCTGTCAAGCTGGTGAGAAGATTGAATATGTCACTTTTCGGTTTAGGACATGTGCAGCTCATCTAAAGAGAAAGGATATTTAGTTTTGCTTCTGAAATTTATTTTGTTTCAGCTACTGGAAAGGAGTTGTAGTCAGTGGTTAACCTGGGCAAATGATGAATTGCAATATAACACCAGAAAGCGAGTTACAGACTGCTGCCTTTAGACCTAGGCTGCAGGTGACCTTTATAGACCTATACAGCCTCCCCACGTCTTTTTATTATTTTTTTTCCCTGCAGGATTTTGTCTCAACACCTACTCTGTTTTCAGTGTTGCCTTTCTCACCTCCCTAGAGGCTTCCTTACAGCCCTTTTTCAGCAGCCTGAGTGAAGTGGCACAGCCCGACCCTACCAGAGCTGAATGACCGATGTTGACAGCCAAACCCTGCCATCTGCCCCGTGCCTGCTGGGGGCAGGAGCTTACAGCAGGACCTGAGAGGGTTGCAGGATGAATATGAGTTTGGCATCCTCAGGAATATCCATCACTGTTCTTGATGGCCAGAAAACTTTCCTTCTTAAAAAAATACCAAGACTCCTTTGTTCTGATGCTCTTTTCTAAGCTTCTGCAATTAGCTACTTTTATAGACAAATAAATGCAATAAATTGGGCTTTTCTCTGAACTATTATAGATTTTTTTAGGTGTAGTAATTTTTTAGCTCTAGATATATTTTTAAATGTCAGTCAAATAACAGATATGTTTCCAAGACAAGTACATATCTAATAAAATGCTGTTTGACCTCATTTTCTTCCATGTGCTTGTAGAGCACCAAAAGAGGAAAGAGCTATGAATATCATGTTTACAAGATGGAGCACTGAGTCATGGGAAGTTAAGTACTGAAGAATAGAAATCTTCAACAGAGCAAGTAGATAAATTCCACAAAATTATAGAATGGGCCAGGCTGGAAGGGACCACAGTGGGTTGTGTGGTCCAACCTCCCTGCTCAGGCAGGATTATCCTAGAGCACATGGCACAGGATTGTGCCTAGAAGGTTCTTTAATAACCCCAGTGAGGGGGGCTCCACACCCTCTCTGGCCAATCTGTTCCAGTGCCCAGTCACCTGCACAATAGAGAAGTTCTTCCTGATATTTGGGTGGAAGCTCCTGTATATCAGCTTCTGCCCATTGCCTGTGGTCCCAGCCTAGTGCCTCTGTCACACAATTCTCAGTCAAACAGAAACAAAGGCTGCGTCTTTTTCACTGATGACTGGCTGTAGTGCTTAAGGAAATATTGAATCATTTGAAGCTTTTCATTTCAAGAGGAACTTACAACATCTTCTAATTTTATTTAACCATAGTCTAGGATGAGTAAAAAATATGTAGAAAGGGAAAAAAAAATATTCATAGTGTGTTTAATATCTCCTTATTCATATATAGTGTTATATATATAATGTATGCGCACGATGGCTTATCTCCCTTATGACATTCATCTTCACCTGTGAGGAGAGAAATAATAAGTCACTGGTGACTATTGCACTTGACTTATCCCTCTACATCAGAGAAGATAAATGCCAATAGAAAGATCAAGTCTTTTGTATTCTTTTCTAGGGGAGAAGGAATTTATCATAGGGATATTGGAATTTATCTAGATCAGATACAGATGATTTCATCACAGTAATGAGGATATCCTTATTGCATGCAGACGTCTATGTTTTGAGTGTAGTTTCATTTTTTTATATACTGTTTAATGTATAAAACAGACTCCTGCTTTTAATTCAGTGCAAGTTGGAGCTCTCAATTCCTACTGAACTCCGCTGGGGAGGAATTATTTGGTTAAGGGGGAAAAGGAACAGAAACAAAAGAATGAATGGGGAGGAGAGCAAATATAAGAATTTATGAAAAGAAAATCAGTTGGTATACAACTAAGGCATTTTTTGTTGTGCACATAAAATGCAGCATGTCATTTTAGATTGCACACTTCCCAACTCCTGCTAATTTAACACCATTTTAATACAGATTTTATGCATGCTGTTAATATCTGTTGTAGATATAAGTGCAGCAGAACAGCTTTACCAGATATTCCATTTGAAAAACATCAACAAACTTTCCTTCAGACTATTTCAGAGGGGTTTTTTGTCACTTGTCTGGACTTCCTTAGGTCCTCTTTCTAGATACATTGCTATCGTTTTGTTTTGTGTTCTGGGGCCAGGAAGAGCTGAATTCATTCAGCCCCTAGAAAATGTCCTGATGATATTCTGGAAAAGGATTTTGATCAGAGAGATCGCAGCCCAGTTCTTCAGAGGTGCACGTGGTAGAAACTTTTGAGAACAAGCCCTGTGCAATTCAGCTGCCATAATAATGTATTTGAGCTGAGAGATACATACAAAAATTACAGTGTGACATTGACAGTAGCCACGAGGCGGAGCAGGTTAATTAGAAGGAAGTCAAAATACTTTTCTTATGTTCAGTTAATCAGATAGTACAGGATTACTGTAAAAGGGTTGGAGTAAAACGTGTGGTAATGTTGTGACTGTATATAGTGAATTACAATTCACTTGTTAATATTGGCTAGGCTGTTTATAAAGAAATTTCAATCTATCAAAAAAAACCTCTAGACTCATTTTGCAGGCAATTCTGATTTGTGAAAGGTTCGTATTAAAGATTTTTGAAGTATCAGTATTTCCTGATGTTGCAATATAGAAATTTTTGCAATGACATGCCCTGCTGATTGTTGCTTCGCATCATGACACTGTATTTCAGAAATCAAAGCCCCACCTAGCCTCCCCACTTTTCTTTTTTATTTATTAAAAGCAAATGGACACCGAATAACTCCAGATAGCAAGAATTTCAAAGGATCAGGAACTTGGAAGTAATTTTAAAATTGATGTTTCATGGATTAAATAGGTAGAACTGTGACTACTTAAACTGGGATTTTAAAAAGGAGGGAACATCTTTCATTTCAGGAACTCATTGTAATAAATGTACTCATCAACATAGTTTATAAAATATTTCCACCTTTATTTTATACAAATAATTCTAATGTATTGTAAAAATAAAGAATAAGTTCATCAATGAGTCTCTCTGTATATCATAGCTATCCCTTTCTGTGTTTAAATATTTCACATAACAGTCATAAGGTTGTTGTTGGGGGTATGTGAATTCTGCATGTGCTATCCAAATAAATACTTTGTGTATACTTTTAAGTTCATATTTGTGTTGAGACTAATATACTGCAACCTTGAGCACAGCAGGAGCTATGTGAATCAGGGGAGCCATCAACCAGGCTGATTAGACTGCCCACTGAGCACAAGTGATATCAAAACATGCAAGCTTTGGCCAGCATTACAAGCAGAATGCAGCAGGAACTGCAGGCATGTTATACAAAGTGGGATGCTGTTGGCACTTCTAAAATAGCAAGATGTTGCAAAAATGGACCAATCACCCCAAAATGTAGCTCTGAATGATCAGTGGTTCTCATGGGAATGATGGGACACTGCTAGTGGAATTGAAAACTAAATCACAGCCTTCACTGTTCACACAGTTACGGATGTACGTTTATATATAATCTGTCCACATATGTCAACATTACTATTCATGACTGCTGTGGCACCTTGGTATGCTGGTGATATTTCAGTGAAAGAAAGCAACGTGGTTTTCTTTCTTGGGAAGGAATTGTATCTGCATGTAAACAGATTTGCAAAAACTGAAGGAGTACATTTTCAAAGCATGGCATACAATTTTAGTATCATGGACTGTTACAGGTCTTGAATTTGAGCTCTGTCCATCTTCTAACAGAATCTTAAAGGAAATGTAGAGATATTTTTCTTTTTGGAAATACAGCTATATGTACATACAGTGTTTTGCCTGTGTTGCTCCTGTCAGTGAAAGAAACATTAAAGATTTCTTCATCTGAGGAGACTACAGGTGGGAGGAAATATACTTCATCTTGAGACCTGAAGAAATTCTGCAATATTTTTTTTCTTCTTGAAAGAGATTTAAAGCACTTCCTGCTATGGTGGCTATGGTGGATCACTCATTTTGAGGGCATCTTGCACTTCTAAGGCTGAGGTTCTTTGTATTCACAAAAACTCTGTGGTGACTTTACAAGTGAGCCCCTTTCTAGTAATGAGGGGCACGGACACTAAGAAACTGAACCACATCAAATCGATGAACATGTGACTCCAAAGACTAAAAAAAACCCTGTTAGCTTTACTTTGTTTAGAAACATTTTGAGTTGCTGTGAGAAATGATAGACAAGTCAGTTACTCTCTCGTTAGAAAAGCTATCTGCTTCCTCTATTCATTTCTCCGCCCCCACACAGAAGCAGATTTTAAGTTTGAGTACTAACTTCTCCTCAATATGAAGCTACTTAAAATGCCCACACTGCATAGTGTGCAGTCCAATGTCCATCACTTTTTTGTATCACCTGAGGAACATATTCAAGTCATCAGTTTACTTATTTTAGAGAGATACCTTTTGTTCCATTATTTTTACACCTGATGACTTTAAAAAAGATGAAGTTAAAAAAAAAAAAATGAAGGTATGTGGGAAAATTATCCAAACATTTTAAAGAATCCTGCCTTGAATAAGACTTTTAAGTCCCTCAGTTTCAGGGAGGCATCACTTATTGTTTACAGTAATTAAATGCTATTCACATCTTTGAAAAAAAGTCCTTTGATTTGGTTTGTATCCCTACAATAGGCACTGTTTGTGTCAAAATTCATGTGAAATGAGAAAAATCTGACACAAAAATAAAGTTTAAAGAGGATGACATTTACCACTTGCAATTTTGGCAGTTTGGACTATAGACCTTGTGAAATATGGAAATGGTTGCAGTTACCAAACTGTTTACCCCTTCATTTATCATAACTGACTTTCATGGAGCTGGAAGGAGTTACAATTTCAATGTAAACTTGTGTACCTGAAAGTAGAAGACCATCAATAAAGAGAATTTTTTAGACCGCTTGGGAAATCTGTCAGACTCTTCCTGCTTGAACCTGATTGAAGCTACTGGCCCCTTCAACAAAGAGGATAAAATCAAAACATGTTGTTTAAAATAATATAATTCTGCTTGGCCATAGTACAGGCTGCTGTTCTTGAGGAGTTCCTCTATATAAATATCAGTTGCCTATACCCTGAGTCTTTAATCAGAATTCAAATGAAATATGGTCCACAGTAAATCATGGCACACCATGCTTTTTGAGTGTGAGTAAAACATATGTACAGACTACATGATGTAGTTCTGCTACTGAAGGCTCAGAAGTCTTTGATAACTTCTTCCCACTTCTCCATGTTGCCATGATCCCATGGTATTCTCAGGTGAAAAAAGTTATTTTACTTCAGTTCAGCAGTGTTTGTGCACAGCCCTAACTGTTGCTTTTCATATTCTGAATATAAAACTGTTCTGATGGATATATTTATGCCTTATGGAACGAAAATGTCAGTGGCCTTTGGTCCAAGTAATAAAATCAGCCCTTGCACAGAAACAAGCAGTACTATTAAGGTTTTAAACATCATCGTAAACTATCATGAGTCACTCAGTACATCATCTTCAGGTATGAGAACTTTCGGTCCGTTCCTACCAACATCCATCCATCAAAGTTTATAGGCTAGCAAATTGCTTGGCCAACGCTCAGTAATAATATTTTAGCCATACCTATATTGCAAATAAAATCCGTAGAGAAAATGCAAAGTGAATATCTGGTATTTAATGTGTTTTTTCCTTTGTTAATTTATCAACAAAATTGATGTATTTCCCTCTTTGTTGAAGTACTGACTTCTTGGATGTAGGTGCTACAGTGTATCCATATCTTTTGCCAAGGCCATTCTGTTACTATGTCTCCCTCTCATATGAAGATCATAACTGAATCTAAATAAATTACATACTAGTTCTGCTTCTTTTGCTTCATGAGATTTCTACATTTCAAATTTAGCAATTGTTTTTTTCAAACTGTGCATTAGGATGGTATGGTGATTTAACTTGATGGCAAGAATTACAGAAAATGCATGTAAAAATGGATTTTCTACCTTATAGTCTCAAGTCAACCTTTTTACACAAGCAAGAAATTTCTGAAAAAAAACCAAAACCAAACCTTGTCTTATGTATGGACGTACATAGATGACTGAAAACTTGAATTTCATATTATAATCATTATAAGGATTCAGATTCTGAATCTAAGAAGAAACACACAAGGTCAAGGGCAATGCCTCAGAAGAGATGAGCCCTACCATGCTTACGGTCCAGGTTCAAGGTAGTTGGTTGCTTTAGAAAGGAAAGTTGTTACTGTAATTATGTGAATACTATCACATCAAATGTACCACACTGGAAATTGCCCCAAACTTCTTCTTTTTTGGAGTTACTGTTGTAATACTCCATGTTCTGTAATAACTTGCAATACAATTTTAATTTTGTTTCATTCATCAGAAGTATTTGTTGCTGTCTTTCTCAAAACCTCCCCCAGATGTGTATTGCTCCATGGTTTATTAAGTATGTTAACAAAGAACCAGCACAGTTCATAAGGAACCATCCCAGCACTGTCAATAAAGAGTCATCCCAGCACTGTTATACAATTCATACACCATCAATTACTTGCATAGGCAGAGTGAGCAGTGCTCTTTAATAAGCTGCTCTGAAATAAAATAGCCTTTAAATTTGCTTATAAATGTGATCAACTTCAGAGCACAGGTATTTCAAACTCTTCCTCTCAAATCCCCAACCCAAGACTGTCTCATCTTTTAGGGATAACCAAATAGTTAAAGTGGTACTTGGAATAATAAGTTCATAGACTAAGGGTAGGAGAATATTTTTATTCTTAAAAAGTCCGTTCATATCTGTCTGCCTGCCTCAGATTTCAAAAACAGTAATTTGGTCTACTAAGACTGGTGTAAATAGACTTCTATGTTCCTGTTGGCTGTGTTGCAATTAAATGACCCACTCTTTCTCTTAAAATTATCTTGTTGCCAAGTAGTCCATTTTTTTCCTTGGATTCCCAAACTAACTTTTCATTAGAAATTTAGGTCTGATAAAACATTGTTGATAGGTATTGGTCTCCATGCTGAAACAGAAAAGGGTAACATTAGGATATAGTCTCAATAATCCATAACAGCAATGAAAACTCTGAAGCATGCAGCTATAAAAAGAGTGAAACAGTGAATGTAATCTCTAACCTCTCCTAAAATAATCATATATAAAAAATGTAAGTGGTCACATTGTGGTTTCTGGTGTTAATGTATTGGGAATATTTACTTAAAACTGGAGGGAAGTAGATGTATGGAAAGGTAGATGATTTTTGATTTGTGATTCATCAAAAATATATTTTGAAAGAAAGGAGAGGGAATATAAATTTTCTTTTTTAGAAATATCTTCAAAAATTATAATCTAAAACATGAAGTCAGAAGCTGGTCTTTGAAAAAATGTTTAGCACTTCTTAAAAATATTTCTTTTGTGCCCTATGGGTCAGCATAAGTTAGATTGGTTCACAATAGAGTTAAAGTAGCATGAAACTATGATTGTAGTTCTAATGTTCCTACTCAACTCAGCCAGCAGCAAAAAATATAAAAAGCTTATGTCTAAAATGTGTTGAATCACCTGCTTAGGATTATACTGCGATTCATTAAAAGGACTGGTAAATTTAAAAGCAAAAGGCACCATTGGTTCATCTAGTTTGGTCTCCTGGATAAATAATTATTTTGCTGGATAGTGACAATGAAAATATGGTTGAAAATTTCAAAATCTTCTTAGAGAACCAAAGAGTGCCTTCCTTATCTTGATGTATATATATTGGAGGTATGTTTTCAAGGCTAATATATCCTGAGAATCTTTCTGTCAATAACTGCTGAATTTGAGCAATTACAAGCAGATCTATAAAGCTGTCAGTTTTCAAACAATTCAGATTTTTATTTAGTTAAATATTAGAAATAATTGGAATTTTAAACTGAATGGCATGCTGACTAATGCACTGTCATTTAATTTTGTATAGGTTTACAAAGAACATAGACATGTAATACTTTGGCTCACAATTCTTTTGCAATGAAATTGTGTGGCCTAAATTATATTTTAATAAAATGGAATTGACTTGAAAACAGTTTATTCAGAGTAATTAATACTTTAAAAAGTGGGGTTAAACTTTTTAAATCTATATATTTGGAAATACCTTCACCCTGGTTTGCTCCTGTTTAAGAAAAGTATGATAAGTGAAATACTAAGCTAACAGACAGTTTAGCTTTTTTTTTTTTCCAGAAAAGAAATATACTTAATGAAAAAACAGCCAAAATAGTTCTCCATTTCTTAGGGTATACAAATGTAAAAACCAAATATTTTACTAGGGATCCCTATGTGCAAATGAGGCTATTTATAATGTATTTCATAAATGCTAATTTCCTTTGTAAGTCTCTCAGACTGATTAAGCACTGACTTTGGAGTGACTTATTGTATGCTTAAGTTAATTACATCCACAAATATTTGCAAAATCCAAGGAAGAGGTTTTACCTGATATTAGCAAAGGCAGTAGGATCTAACCCATTGTTAACTTTACTTAGTAAAACTACATATATTGTTTCTTTGTTTTCTTTTTATTTTACTGATAGACAATGGGTAATAAGATAAAACTGTGGAGAAAATGACACACTTAATAGATAAGACTGGAAATATCACAAGAAACACTGCTGTGATTTTTGGCCATTCTATCCATGTATCAAATAAGCTAATTCTATCACAGCTAATATAAATATGCACAAATCGTATGCTTTAGAAACAGTATTGACTATTCGGTGGAATCTCTATTTTAAAAATCACTAACACTTTTTATTGTTTTTAAAGTGTGTAAATATCAACTTTGCAAATCATATCCTTAGGAAGGTCTCAGACTGTAAAGATTACAAACACCTTTGCATTAGCTTTGAAAGGTCAGTGCATGTAGGTACCTTGTGTTAACAAAAGTGTCTGTCACTCAAACATTGCCCACGCTTTTGAAAGCTATTCTCAAAGCAGGAAAAGTAGAATCTTTTCATTTTCTCTTCTCTCTCTTTTGTTTGTTTGTTTGGGGTTTTTTTATTTTTTCTTTGGTTTTAATCTTCCCGTTGTCTTCCCCTCTGTTTTATTCTTATTCTGGAAAACAAGAAAGTGTTTGATTGTTGACTCAGTATTCAGTAATAACCACATTTAAATGTGGGGTTCACCACTCAGATTAGTTTTATTCCTGTTCATATAAACATAGGTTATTGATAAAGACATAGTCAAGCCTAAACCATTCCCAGTACTACAAGACCAGCTACTGACTGGGACATGAGTAGTGTGTGTGTGTGTTGATTTGAGCAGCAGGGGAGATGGTGATTGATGATCACTGGCCTCTCCAGGAGGTATCGCTGCACTGGAAATGATAGTGAAGCATTTTTTGAGATAAAGGGATAATCACCATAGCAAAAAAAAAAAAAAAAAAAAAAAAAACAAACCAACAACCACAAAAAACAAAAAAACCCACCAAAATAAAGTGCAGTCACAACTTTCAATTTAATAAAGAAAAATCTATTCAGTAAAATACATTGTTTCTGGATTCCATCCTCTGGATATGAAGAGAAGTGATCTTTTGGCCAAAATGAGTATCTGTTCTTTTGTTATTGGCCATTGGACACTCACAACACCTTCATAGCCTGCAGATATTCACACTCTTAATTCTTGTTCTAGAATGGCTGAAGGCCGTGTTTGAGAAAAGCTGACATTTTAAGTAGGCAGATAATAACAACAAAATTACACACCATAGTCAAAATTTTTTTCAGAAATCAACAGGTATGAAAGCCAAAAAGTATATGCTCCCAGTTCTCAGTCTCTGCATTTCTCTCTCCTTTCTCACAAAAGAGTGGAGCTGGAATATTCTTGTTTCTCTGTGATACCATGGACCTCACTTATGCAGGGATGCAGGGTGGTCTCAACAGCTACTGCCCAAACACTTTCCTTTCCTGAAAAAATGGTAGTGGAGTATTTAATCTTAGTTTTTACAGTTCTTGTATAGGAAGATTTTCATGTGGACTTGTAAGTTAGGAGTCTTTTCAGTTTCCATCCTTTTATTGATATCAGGCCAGAGAAAAAGAGAAAGAGCTGACAGCATGTCTTGAACAAATTGTTCAGTAACTCTTTCATGTCTTTCATGCTGTCTCCTGCAGGTCTTTGAGTCCATTGTCATGACAGAGTAAAAGGAATAAAATCACCAAAAATTACAAGAGTTTTCATGTCCTTTTTTTTGAAAGTAACATAACTGGAGTATCAAATTAAAAATATTACCAAGAAACTGACAAAGGTGGTGGTCTTTCTTTGACCTCCAGCTGGACCTGAAGTGTTTAGGGAATCCTCAAAACCAGATCAAAAAGAAGAGGGGTAAAACAGATACAGAGCTGGGATGCAGCAGCGCAACAGAGCCATTTGCTGTGTGGTGCCTCAGCCCCCCCAGCCCTCCCAGCAGAACAGGGAAAAGAATCAGATGAGCAAAAGCAAGAAAACTCATGGCTCGACATAGTTTAATAAGCAAAGAAATAAGAAAAAAAATTGGAAAATTATGCAAAGGTAATCACTTGCCACCTCCCACAAATACAATGACGTCCAGCCAGCTACCACACAGTTGTTACCTCCCCAGACTGTCCCTCCACTCACTTTTTATAGCTGAGCATGACATTACATGGTATAAAGTATCCCTTTGGAGCACATCATGGACACTGCTTTAGTTACAAATCCAGAACACAGCACTGTAAGGGTTCCTCTAATGAAAATTAACTCCTTCCAAGCCAGACCTAATTCAACAGTTCAGAGCAAAAAAATTATATGGAAAAGGTTGATAACAAAATGGTTAAAAAGAAATAAAAAAGCACATAACCTTTTATCTTTTATGCATGATTACTGACATTCTTCTAAAACCAGACCAATCTTTTCTTTTTCAGAATCATTGAAACAATTTTTCTTTCCGAATACTTGCAGGAACAATAGCCAGTGCTATGGCAGCCACCATAAGACCTGAATTAAGAGTTGAAGTTATATGTTGTCATATAGCTTGATTTTGGATATTAACCTTAACAGGCATTTTCTCCATCTGCCCTGTGGTGAAAGCACATAGGGAATTCAGGGAGAATACAGGACTAACTTTGGTAATGGTGTGAGTGGATCACAAAGTTTCAGAATGACCTTGCTACTGGTGTCTTGGCTATTGTGAGCTCAAGCTTTTCTTTCTTTGTCAGGCCATTGGGCTTCTCTCCCAAAATATCCCCCAAAGCTCTGCACTGTCAGTTGCTCCATCCAGTGATGTGCCCACCTGGTGCTCTAACCCTTGGACTTAAAGCTCTTGTTACCTAGTCGATGCTGCAAAAGTGCCTGTTTTGAAAATCCCTCCTCTCTCCCACATGGTGAGTCTGCAGTTGTTGGTGATGTCTTTCTGTGAAACTCTTCCTTAAAACAGAAAGGACAAAAATAACTTTTGTTTTAAACATTTAACAAATTAATTTTAAAAGCCTGATAATTATTATGGCTGTTAACTTTTCTCATCATACCCTATGTCACTTTAGCTTTTTGGTTTTTGCACAGAAATTGATTTGTTCAGCGGGGAAGTAAAAAACATTCAAAAAATTGCTTTCACGGAAAATCAATTTGCTGTGGCCTTTTCTTCTAAAAAAATAATTTGAGGAGAAGACATTTAGTTTTTAAAAAATGAACAGCTCTAATTGTGATTTTGGAACCACACCAAACAATATATAGAGACAGACTTCTAGAATTATATGTGCTCACTTGGTTCCTATCCTGCTAAACTGGTGACACTGCACACCTCCTCTTTTCTCCAAGCTACCTCTTTTCATAGATTTCCTCAGAAGGTCTCTCACTCTTTACCAGCATAGAAGTTGACACAGGCTTCTTGTACTCAGAATTAACAGGCTGTGCCGACAGAATTGAGTCAGCACAACTTTCTTGGTGTTCTAATGCAGATTCCTACACTTGCTAATAGCTTAAGCCAACAGATGAGCCACGCGTTCTTGTGCAGGGGCATAGATCGTACTATCCTGATACAGATGTCAAATATATTACCAGGACGTTAGTTCCTTGGCCAGAGCGCTCAGGGAAATAAATAAGGCAGTGACCTAAGCTATTGTTTATGAGTCAGGTCTTCATCATGTAATGGATATTATTGTACATGAGAAACAACAGCACCAGAAGAAAGATCCCAAAATTTTGCAGTGTGGTTGCATTTACCACATGGTGTGTTAAAATATAATGAAAATATATTATGTTACGAGATATAAAGTAATGTCAAATAGAGGAAAATGCAAGCAGGCTCCTGACTGAATAAATCAGGGAGAATACGCAAGGCAATAAATTCCAGTCAGTTTCCTCGCTATGTGGGCAAAAGGGGATTAAACAAGACAGTGGTTTAAATTTATAGTAGCTCTTATTTATGAGTCAGGCCTCAATCATGTATCAGAGACACCAAACCTATAATAATGGCACAAGCAAAACAGAACCGGCTCTGGGAGGGCAGATGCCTTCAGGACAAGGAAGTGTGCTATGATGTAGAAATTGAAAATGAAGGCAGAGACAGAGGAGATCTGAACAAAACCTTCACCATATTTCCCTGATATGGAGGGCAGTAATGCCAAGATTTTAGTCTTCTGTTGCCTGGCTTCCTTACCTCCACCTTTGTGAGTTCCTCCCCTTCCCCATTGCCACATTTTTTATTTTCTTCATGTAGTGTGAATCAGGAAAAAAACAGAAGGGCTTTCTGCCGAGTCCAGAGCGTACGGGGAGCTGGAGTTGCTCCTTTGTCAGCTGTCTCACCAGAACAGCTCACTTTCTCCCCATCTTCTACATACTTGTGACAATCTTATATAATTGAGCAAAGTATATGAAAAAAAAATGCCTGTCATTTGCTTGTATAAAAAAGGGATACACATGTAAAGCAGCAATGCCTCACAAAAAAGGTGGGATGATAGTAGCTACCAAATTAAACATGAGCTTGCTTTGTGATCCGAGATGAAAAATCCACTACAATTTTTGGCGGTGTATGCAGAGTCATCATATCAGATTGGCAACACACGTCTCTCTGCAAGCCACTGAGTGAGCTCCAGCCACTTCGGTACAAGGGAGATGTCAAAACAAACTGGTGGGAATTTGAAGCGGAACACTCCTTTCCCCTCTCCTCCCTTCACGCCTACCCGCCTCCGAACATCTGACGAGGCTGGAAGAACTGCTACATCCGGAGCCTTTTAAATATAGAACTTGTGAATGGTTTGTACTGATTCATATATGCATCACTGACACGGTGCTGGCAGCAGCATAGCGATGAGTGCAGCATAAAATCTATGTGAAAGAGAAGAGGATATAACTTTTTGTTTATGTCAGTCAGACTGTGGTTCAGTAGATATTGGTTGGTTAAATCGATTTTATATGTGGGACATGTAGCCGTGCTATATTAGGAGTATTTTGGCCAAAAAGTTGTTGCCAAAAGGAGGAACCAGTCTGTCAAGAGTGACACATGCTGCTGATATGTACCAGTTTGGCATGATTTTTTTCATTAAAATTTTCTGCGATGCAGGCCGGAAAGTCCAGTCAGAAAACAGGATGGTCTCAGAGTAGTTCACAATCCAATGGTCCTGCTGACTTGGGATGTAAGAGAGGTCAACTCAATTCCTCTGCCTCTTGGTTCACAGTGGGGGTTTGTATTCTATCTTCTACAAGGTAGGTGAGTGCTCTGACCTGAATTTTCTGTCCTGTTGCACATCTGCTCTGCAAAGGTAAACACAAGGTGGAGTCTCCAACCAAACAGCATTTGGTTTTTAACTGGAATGGAGGAAACACAAGTTTTACCTCTTGGGACAATAAAAGTTGATTTATGCAGAGGTTTGTAGTTCCTCTTGAAAGAGAGCCATCACAAAATTGCAAAGAATAGTGGCTGAGGTATACATGAGAGAGAGACAGAGAGAGAGAAGCAAAAATTATGTGAGGTGAGGTGAGGTGGTCTAGTTTCCCTTACAACAGACATGGGAGCTTGATGTTCTTAGGGACATTTCTCATATTCATCTTCCCTCTTACTAAAGCTTCAGAAGGTCTTAATTTTCATCCTAAATGGAAATGAAACCTCACAAAATTTCACTATTCTTGCACGTGGCAAAATAACTACGGGAACTTGCTACAACTCTGGTTAATAGAAGTATTAGAAGTAGTAACAAATATTTCAGAAAGAAAAGAAATACCAATGAACAAAAAAAAAAGTAACTAGAGTAAATGTTTGTATATACCTCTTGGGTGACTGAGGCAATGCAATCTCTTTGCTGTGCAGGTTGGACAGAGGGCTGGGGACAAAGCTAAGAGCACTTTATTAATGGAAGATGGGCAAAAAGCCTCAAAATAATTTTTCTTAATTCCTTTTGTTTTGTTGAAGAGTCCACACCTCTAGAAATATATAAGCATTCTATCTTAATTCTTCGAGCTGAAATACTTTTTGAGCATAATCTCAGAGGAAAGCAGGGTTTAAATTGAAAGGAGAAAGAAGCAAATATTTTACATTCCATAGCATTCCACAGAGATAGAAATGCATCATGGCCATGGTTTTTCTCAGATCATGTGTTATTTTCTGGTGCTGTTATGTGTTTTACAAGACACAATATTGATTTAATGCAGTAGTTGGTTCTCTAGTTGGTTCTCTTGTTGTGCCTTCTAGGCACTATTCATTAAAAAAAAAAAAAAAAACCAACCTCACAACAAAACCCTCACACTTAGCAAAAAAAAATTGTGTGCATATACACATATATATGTATGTATGCATATACTGTACTGACCTGTTGTAGCATTACAGACTGTGGCTTTTACTCTACTAGTATAAGTGAGGTGCAAGCTGAGACAAATAATTCTTAGAAATCTGCAAAATGCCTCTCTCAAGTCTCTTCAATTTATAGCTACTCTGTTAGTTGTTTGGGATTTACTAGTAAGTACTGAGAACCTGATAGGAGAAATTACTTATGTTTGTGGAAATTATGCTTCTCTGGATACTTACCATCACATGATCTGTTCATTCCTAATGGTTTGGGGATCACATTCTTCATGATTATGACTCATCTGTTGTGAATCTTCTGAAATCCAATTTGCCTCCTTTTCATCTATGAGGCAATAGTGTAGCCTCCAAGTAAGTTTTCTTGTGCCCTTCTGAACTAGGATCTGCTTCACAACCTTCTCAAATAGCTCAAAGCTTAAAGGAGCAAAAGTAAATATATTTTTCTTACTCTTTAACTGTATTTATTTTACATTGTCTGCTACCCTGCCTGCAGCACTGCTAGTGTTCCCAGAGCTCATGAACCTATTTACTTTCCATCCACTGCTCTCTGAAGAAGGCTTTGTTCCCTATCACAGTGGGGGAAAGTGTTCACAGCTTTTTGGGTCTTATCGGAGCAGTTGCAAGTAGACAAGAAATACAAACAGGCTCAGGAGATCTAGGTCTGATGGTGGAAAAAGGTGATTCCTGAGGTAATTTTAACTTTCAGGATCAAACACCTGGATGAGACTTTGACAGAACCTGTTGAGGCAGCTGAGAAATATTGGAAAAGTGGTTAGGAGATGAGCCTCAACTACCATTCTGCAATTTGCAGAATAATAATGGGAATTTCTTAGGGTTTTTCTTTTTTCTTGGTGTTGTTGGTTAGCTGGGGTTTTTTTGGGACTGGAAAAGGAATAAGGGTGTTTGCAGGGAGGAAAAGTAGAGGAAAGAGAAAGAGAGTTTAAGTTCTGTGAGATATTCATTGTAACCTCTTGGGCAGTTTAAAATAGATTAATTTTGCTGTGTTTAGTCTTAGAAATTCAATGAAGATACTAGAATGAACTTCTGAAGTGGCCAGGGAAACCCAGGAGCAGTCTTTCCTGAGGAATAGGGGATTACTGAGGAGACATTCTGAAGTCTGTGGGCAATCTTTGTGAGCTTCATCTGTCACAAATGTTGCATGTCTGATATCATCTTCTGTCACATTTTATTTCATTTGTTTACAAACTGGATTATATTTTTCCCCTCAAAAATATGTCCAGGGAATATCCTTCCAAGTGTTCTATCAAACAGCTGACCTTGAAAGTGGAATAACTTGCAAATGAATAGAGAATAAACTAAGAAAATAAAAGTCTTTTTAAAAATACTTTTATTTTTTCTCTCTTCTTGCTTGTACAAGCCATGGTGTCAATAGTTGGTCTGAGCAAAAGAAATCATCCATTCCTACATTTGCAAGAACAGACTTATCATTGCAATGAGTTTTGTTAAGTTTTTCCTATTGAAAAAAATGTACCCAAAAAAAAGTGTTTACCACCTGGTCTTTTTTAAATTTTGTTTGCTAAATGGAGACAAGCAGTTACCTTGAGGAAGAAGCTTTTCTTGTCTGTTTCTGCAGGGTGCAGCATCACAGAGACAATAGCAGTTTGTAACTAAGGCATTGACATTACTTCAATACATAGAAAAAATAATGCTTACCTCCTTGTGATCACACATTCTTTCATGAAGCACTATCAAAAATATCTTTTGGCCAACTTATGTAGGAACGTCTTCTTGCCATCTTTCCCCATTGAAGAAATTATAGCAGCAATCACATGTGATTTACAAACTAAATGAGCACCTCCATCTTCCATGTGACAGTTTCATACTTTCTAGGTTTATTTGAAAGTTCAAATGGCTTGAGCTATCCCAGCCCCATACCCACAGAGACTTTAGGCACGACTGCAGCTAATTCACATTCTCCACAGCAGCATGAGGGCAACATGAGCCACAGAAGCACTTCCCCTTCCTGTGACTGCTGCCTCAATGGGCTAATCTGGCAGCTAGACAGAGGAAGGAGAGGAGCCTGGGACCAGGGGAGTTTTAGCCAAGGAAGGCTGCCTGGCATCATGAGAGAAGTCTACATATCTACATAAACAGAACAGACTCTCTGGCTTGATAACACGATGTAGTAAATCTTGATTGCAGGTGCTATTTGAACAGGGTCAAGGTTTGCTGAGGGTAGTGTATCCACAACTAAAATTAACTCGGCTGTCTTCCCCAAGTGTCCCACATTCTCATTCTACTAGACACATTTTGACAGTCCATGCTCAGTGTTAACTAATTATATGCAAAGCAGTAAATTTGGAGAAATATATTCCATTGCACAAAGTTGCTAACTTATGTAGAATTCAACAGACAATTCTGTAGTTTTTGCAAGGTAATCTCAGCCAATAAAACTTTTTGCCCTGTCTATACTGATCTTTTTTTGTTTCAGAGGATGAAGGCAGTTTCTACAAAGAATATCTTCTTTTCTGCACACTTTCTATATTAGCCAGTGAAGAAGTGTGCTGAAGCTGGTCTAAATTTGCTTTGTTTATATGCAGCATGTACATATTTATGTGTGCTTCGTGCATTTTTTCATTTAAATTTCTCTCTTTTCCCCTCACTAACTCCTTTTATCATAGCATGTCCTAAATGAAAGGCAAATGCAATTAATCATCAACCAGCTCGTATTTCTATGGCATCTGTCTCCCTGATATCTAAGCATTATTTAAGTTTATGTTGAATTTTGTGTTCAAATTTGCCCATCCTTGCTAGAAAGAAGCATGAGACGATTTCAAGAGCAGTTTACAAGGAGGTTTTTTCCTCCTCTGTATGAGAGCAGTAATTCCTCTGATTCACAGGTTGACAGGAGCACATCACTCTGGTGCTCAGATCAGTGCACGAGCTGCCCATCGAATAGCAGATCAAGTTTAAAGTCCTAAGGGCAAATTCTGCTGTCAGTTACACAGGTGAACATGTAACTATAAGAGCAAAATTTGGCCCCTAGTCTTGATCTTCGAGTCTCCCAGTGAGAAACTTGATTACTGTGTTTAGGACAAAGTGTACGAGTACTTTGTAAAGAGCTTGATACACACACACCATGAGACAGAGTCTCTTTTTCTGGTTACCTTTTCATAGCATTTGTAAAGTTCTTGAATTACAGCAGCTCTTAGGCTGAGTGTTGCACTATTGCATTAATTTCAGGAAGAATAATTTTCCTTGAGCTTTGATGTTCAGGACAGTAAATGTGACATTGATAAGAGCTTCACTGCTATATTTTCATTAAAGCACAAGCTAGGAAAATAGAAGTTGTGAATAAACATCCAGTCTCTATGATAATATGCAGTTAATTTTTTCCCTCCCCCTTCCTTCTCCTTTCACCAGACCTAGCAAACACTGTCCCAGTTTCTTTAGCACTTGAAATGGTCTGGATTCCAGTATTGCTTCGTAACACCTCTCTGTAGATGCCTCTGATGGAAGCTGGATAAAGGCAGAAATATGGGCACTCTGTTTTGTGTAATTTAAAATTTGCCTAAATGCCTTATTCTTTGGGGTTCATTTTAGCTTTATCTAAATGCCTGAGTGATCATTAAGTGCTTCCTCCCAGAAGATGACTTCCTCCAGAGGAGCAACATTCTGATCTACCAAGTGAGCCACAAGGAGAACATGCTTAGAAGCCTGTTGCAGTTTCACTGTGGCTCTACTGTAGTGCTTCTTTTGCTGCCTTTTTTTTTTTTTTTTTTTCCTTTTTTCCTTACTGACAGTGTGAAAGACAGGCTTTTCTTCATGTTTTTCCCAGGGGCTTCATGAAAACAAGCCAACATTTTCTGGATTCAGAGTCTCACACTGCAGTCGTGGGGAAGTGGGGGCTCTCGGGTTTTTCAGAGATGGTTTCCTTGCAGAGTGAAGACTGGCACTAGTTCCAGGTTCTTCCGCAGAGGACCTCGAAACTCCGCGCACACCTTTGTTTCCTTGCCCCAGCTCCTCACGGCTCTGGTCAAACGCTAGATCAGAGCAGTGTCCACCAGATGGCAGCATGCCATATCGAAAATCAGTCACTTAAATCACTATTTAGGCATCTTTCCCCACACCCCCCCGCCCCCCCCCCCCCAAGATGCACCATTAAATTTAATAAAAACTCATGACCTCAGACATTCAGGCTCTGCACTCCAGAAAAATCAGCTGCTGACAGTCCCAAGAGGAGCCAGTGGGTGGGAGAATGGCACCTTAACGTGGTACCAACACTTCCAGCACCCTTTTGGGATTGCAGAGAAAATTAAAGACACAATGGGGCAACTGTTCTTCCTCAAGGTCTTCGAGGGGTGTCTCTGCTCTTTGAGGTTACTGCTTGGTATGTGCTTGGACACCACAGCTATGAGGACCACATGAGTGGCTGCAGGATGCAAGAGCTTGAAGTGCCTGAAGTGCCACCAAATGCTCCCACTCAGGGGCTTTTCCCATCCCCTGGTGACCTGAGCAGCAAGCAGACCCAGTGGCACCTGGCTGCAGCTGGCCTGAAGGATCTGATTCTGGGTGCCAGGATAGTTCTGGCAGATGTCAGCAGGCAGGAGCGGTCCAAACTCCTTCTGCTGCAGACAGGAGCCAGGCAGAGCTGGCCAGCCCAAATGAGTTTCAGAGCAGAAAAAAGGGTAGAGGCAGGAGGAGACGCTTTGCCCTCAGATATACAGATATGTGTGTGCAGGACAGGGAAACCACCTTCTGCTAAAATTTGCCATTAACAATGTTAAGAATATGACCACAGTGCTTCTGTAGGCTTCAACGTGGCAATGATGCTTGCAATACCACCAGATCATAGATATGTTAAACCACGAGAGTGGTCATTTTCATCATGAACATTGATTCATAGTTGCATAACTAATCATGACAACTTTATTAATTGCTTATTACCAAGGGTTTTCTCTTTTATTAGAGAACAAGTGACTTCCTTCCCTTGTAGTGGTGTATATTTCTCTGTGTGATAGAGATTAATGCGTGAAGCTTTGCAGGAAACTGCCTCATTGATTTTGTTGCCTTTGTATTTGTCTTCCTTAGGTGACTTCCAGTAACATAGATACAGGGGATGCAAGGAATTTCACTGGGACATTAAATTCTGTGCTTATGGCAACTCGAGTTTTGGGCTTTATTTGGAAACCCTGTGAGCAATATGTCCATTTTTCTCTGTTGTAATTTTCCCTTCAGTTTTATTGACTTATTAGAAAATGCGTTGTTAATTCAGATCTAACTATGTAATGGCAAGTTATTTCAACCTGTATTCATTTTGCATAGTGTATAATTACCATAATGTACTCCAGAACATTTCCTATAGCTTTTTGCAAAGCATAGTTTTGTATGCATATTTGTAATTGAATGTACTTTTGCACGAGGCTTCACACATTTTGCTGTCATATATGTCTCTGTGTGCATGTATGCATTTTACCAGCTATTTAGACATACTCTGGAAAATTTCTGTTGTTAGTGTTTAACCTTATGACTCCACTGTGTGTTGAATGAACAATTATTATAGGACCATTTCACCCTACACATTAGTAGCATATATTGCATTCATTGAACCTAAGAAGAAACTTGACTTTAGAACCAAAAACCGTCAGCAAGGAAAAGTCTTGTATCAGTACTTTCGAAAGCCTATAGCTTGGGGATAGTGTACATAAAAGAATGCAAGAGAGCTGATGGGGTACTTTTAAAAAATGTCCTGACAGAGTCAAGGTGATGGCCATTTTTAGCTGCCCTGCTATCCATCACCTCTTTCAGCCAGGCATACTCCATCATATGCAACAGCCTCATGAATTTATGCATCAAGCTGTGCAGCCAGTCGTGCCGAGGGCTCTGGTGACAAGTGAAATTGCTGTGCGCCTCATTTAGCTGTTTATTGCGCCTGAGTACGTGTTGCAGCTGTCATCTTACGATGGGATGATAGTGCTCGTTAATAGACAAGACAGGCAAATAATGATGGAGACTATAGCAAGAGATGCTCATCTGCCAATAGGCTCTCAGCAATATCACAAACATTCACAAAGTTTTCAATCAAAAACAACACTGCAAGAAAATACTGAGGCCAACGTCTGTTTTTTTATTTGACTAGCAGTACAGATTAAACTTCTGAGAAACTGCAGCCCAGTCTGTCGCATAACTTAATTTCTGGACATTTCACCCTTTTTCTGTGTTTTTTAATGCCTTTTGAAAGGAATGATTAGTGCACTGTTAAATAACCCAGTGTATTCTTTCTACTTTTCATTAGTTACAATTCTGCCCACTGTAAACTAGAGTTGTTCCTGCTTGTTCAACCAGTGTGGCTGCAGTGCACCAGGAACTTGCAAGCATCCCTTCAAGTTTCTGCCAAAAGTTTTTCTTAATAAATTTAAGTTGCTTAATTGTGCTATTGGCCGTTAACCTGCCTGTATACTTTCTCTGGAAAAAAAAAAAAGAAAACAACAACCAAAAAACCCCAAAATAAAACCAAAACAACCAGCCAAACAAAAAAACCCAACAAACAAAACAAACTCTATTATGGTGGCATACAGAATAATTTCAATAGAAAAAATATCACCTGGGAAGCCCACACTTCTTTCTGTGAGAAGCAGATATGATGAATACGAGTTCACCTTCATAAAATTCTCTCAATAAAGATGGTGCCATAGTCTGCCTTTCCCCTCTACATTAAAATTTGTGATGGGCTGCAATTTGCAACCTTTTTGTAGCTTGCAAATTCTTTGCTCAAAGTAATAACTTTATAGGCTGCAGTATGAAGTATGAAGGAAATCGATTTTCCTTCATAATTAAATCCTTCAATTAGAATGGGAGCAAAGGGTTAGTACATTTGATGTAATTAGAGGAATTATTTGTGTATGTTGGATGAAGAAACTTTATGTAAATCTTCCTGAAATTTTCTGGGGAAGGTAGTTTAAAACATTTTATATGTGTACTTGCTAGAGACTTTACTGAATATTAATCCACATTACTACTTAAAATAGTACAAAGTTTTCAAATATAAAATTGTGTCGCTCTTGCACAAAATCACACAAAAGGTGCAATAAAATGTTTTTTGTGTAATAGGCAATAACACTAAAAGGGATTTTTGCAGGAATAAAATCCTACAGAAAACAAAATTAAAGGGAATGTATACTAGTTCTTCATGCAATAAATACTTTCCATATGTTACTAACATGTTTTCACAGATTATTATTGCATAATACAATTTTTTAAAAGAAAAGAAAATGGAAAAGCAGCCACAGTTTGTAATGTAATTTATGTGTCCATTCAGTTGCTATCACTGTAATATTTGAGTACACAAAAATGAATCTATGGGAGGTTTATGACACCTTGAGACCATATATGTCACAGGATGATCTAAAGCTGCTTTGCTAAGCGATAAACATTATCCTCATTTTACAGATGAAGATAGTGATGAAAGAGAAATTTCCTTTTCCAAATCAATAGCAAATAAAATGTACATGCTAGATGGCTTCCTCTTGCAAAAGTCTAAGATGAGGAATCTATTGTGCAAGGACTATACAGCCAACCTAGGAGCAGCAAGCCAAGGCAGGGCTCCTCTAAGAGAGCATGAGGCACCTGACATCCCCAAAACAGCTGTATGATCTGAGAGTTGCCTGGAGTCTCTCTGTAGTGACCAATTGAAGAGAAGCAAAGCTGAAAACCTGTGCATCCTGCTCTGATGGCATTGAAAAGGAAGAGACCCTCTTGCAGCATCTGTTGCTCTTCTTTGGCTCCTGACAGGTACTTTAATGTTAAAGAAGCCTGATTTTTTTGCAAACTAAAGTGAAATCAGATAACTCCATCTATACAGTTTAAACAATATATATCTAATGATATTTTACTAAGGAAAATCTGAGACACAGAGGGAGGATGTGGTCTGATAGAGATCACACAAAAAGTTTGAGTTAGACCTGGCTGTTTCCCACTGGTGCTTTCATTTCTATTTATAAACTCCATAGCGTCTTTCAGAGTCTGCTCCCTTGCTGTGAGATGAATGAGTAATTTTCTTCCTTCACAAGGGAACATTAAAATAAATATTAAAAAAAAAAAAAAAAAAAGTAACACTGACTGTACACTAACCAGCCAGGTTTTTATTTTGTTGGGTTTTTTTTTTCTGAAACTAAGTTATCACGGGGGAAAAACTGGCATGTAATTGTGTGGCTTTGATGCCTCTGTGTATATGGGCAGACGGTCTAAATGTGAGAAAACTTGTCATTTGAATGCTTCACTTCATGGTCTTTATTTTTACACAGAGTTTGTCTGTGACTGCGTGTTTTGTATATGTAAATAAATATAAATATACATATAGATAAATATAAACATGTGTGTATTTCCACATATGAGTTTCTGTGTCTATTTGTTATGATAGGAGTCTGACTTTGAGGCAGCATTTAAATGAGGGAGTC
Source organism: Monarcha castaneiventris obscurior (assembly GCA_026261815.1). Taxonomy (NCBI): domain Eukaryota; kingdom Metazoa; phylum Chordata; class Aves; order Passeriformes; family Monarchidae; genus Monarcha; species Monarcha castaneiventris. The sequence goes on from JAMPIT010000327.1 coordinate 2,211,119, forward strand.
AACAAAGAAACAGATTTTGTAACCAAATGAGAACATGTTTTTGTGACATGTCTTTCCTGTCTGCAAAACGTATTTTCTCTGGTTAAAGAGGTGTCAGTATTTCTTCAAGGAAGACATTTTTGCTGAAAAAAAATGTTTGTCTGCTTTCCCAAAGCAAAAATGTAGAGGGAAATTTTGGTTTAAAGAAAAAATAACAATTATCCCAACAGAAGTGAAAGATGTAAAGTCAGTGCAACTTTTTTTCTTTTTTCCTTGTTTTTTTTTTTCTTCCTCTTGTTCATTTTTACATTAATCTCTTTATAGTTATGTTTTCAATCTTATAATATGTAGAGAAAAACAAGGAGTTGCAGAAAGGCAGGATGGAAGGAAACAAAAATATAAAAGGGAAATTAATTTTGCCCCCCACATTTTTGTAAAGTCTTTTATACTTACAGAATAAATCCCTGTTGAAAATTTTCAGAACTTCTGCCTTTTTTTTCCTATGCTTATATGTAATTGGGCCAATGACAGCTGACTACAGGCGTACAGTTGCATGTATGTATTGCACTATCCCAAGAAGGTAACTACATTTATTATCTCTTCTATTCATTTACACCAGCTTTATGTTGATGCTAATTCCAAATAATTATGCAATTTGTACCGCTAAAAGCAAGAGAAGAATCTATTTCAATGAATATATCATTTCTAACTGTAATTACATATAAAAATAGTATATGGGCACACATGCACACGCATAGTAGTCTATTCTGATTTATGAAATGACATTGCAGTACAATATGGCAAATCCATGTACAGTTTGTTTGTCTCTTCTAATTTGTGCTGAAATTATTGTGAAGCCAAATATAGTCTACCCACCACAGTGGTACTGCATTAAAAATAATTTTTCATTTGTTTTTGTCATTTACAGAGCTAATGGTCAGCAAATTTGTACATCCTGTCTTTTTTCTTAATGAAATGGAAAAGGGATGTATGCTACATAAAAAAGAAGTTTTATTAATGTTTCATAAAATGGTTGCTACAATCAAAGGAACTGCTATGAAAATTAAATTACTGGGCTGACTCTGAAAATCAGCATAATATGCTCTGTTTAATTCAGTCATGCTAAGATGTTAGATTCTCCTTCATTCTCTCAGCTTTCTCTCTCCTTCACCTGGGGGCATCTGCTGATGAGTCTCTTCTAGAGGTTGTTTAATGACTATTTTACAGCAACTGTCAGCTTTCTAAAGCCCAGTGGCACTGGGCGTCACTGTATTACCAGCCTTTTTACACAATTTGCCTGACTGTAAATCTGAGCTTTAAAAGTACAAGAAAAGCTCTTATTTGATTTAATGACTGGCTGACGGGGGTCGATTAATCTTTTTATGCTTAGATATTTTACTCATAAAGGTCATCTCCTGTTTGTTTACTCTTTTCTTCTCCTCTCATGGCCAATGAGTATGAGGTGAGGAATTTTAAGTATCACGCAATTGGAGCTGAGTGGCTTGGAGGGTAAATGCTGTTCACAGGCAGGATTGTATTGTATATAATTGATATCACAGGAAATCCCAAAGGCACCGTTCAGAATCAGGGCTCCATTGTTCTAATCACTGTATAAATTCCCATGGATACACAGTGCGATCTCTGGGATATGGATGATCTAATTTATGAGAAGGCGCAATGAGTGTGCTGTAATAATACAAAGGAGAGCAAGAAGGCAAGGACACCCAGAGAGAGGGACATTCACAGATTTTCTGTATAGTTTTCCAGATAATGTGAATTATATAAAGTTTAATAAATATTCTCCTTTAACCACCAAGAATGTTCAACCAGGAAATAAAAGTCTATGAATGCACCATAAATATTATTTCCAGAAGCGCCAAATTTCCATTTTCCAAAGTGTCTTAGGTACTTGGAGTATAGATTTCATCTACATTCATTGATACTCAAGTAAATTTTCAGTAATGCTGCACATGTAACAGAAAAACAAATCTTATCTTTAAAATCAGCTGTTTCTTTGTCTCACTGAAAATCAGAGGGACTTAGGGGCACAATTTTTCAAAAGCTTATAAATCTGATAACCTGGCATCTTCAAAGACAATGACAGAGAGCTATACATAGTCCTGCAGCTAAGGCAATGATTACTGGGACAAACTGGTAGAAAACGTACCTCTTCATACAAGACTCTCGCTTCTTTTCAACAGTCCTATTTTGTCAATAACACAAAAATTTCTTTGATGTAAGAGGCTTGGTGGTACTATCTTTCCTTTTGCTTTTGAAATGGTGCAAGATCCTTCCTGACACTTCAGTGGGTTCCAGGAGAATATCACATTATCGGCTAGTTCCTCCTTTAACTTGGTATCTTATCAAATCTACTGGGCGGATTGCAAACCTTTTGGTCTCATATATAGAATTAAACCCACTCGACACTCAACGCATAGCCTTGCTGACATGTACTCTGCAAGTGTGAAAAAGTAGAATTGGCTGATCCTTCTATAGCAACTGAATTTTCATCCAACCAGTAACAGAGGTGAATTATAAACAAGTTTTTATCCTCTTGATACTTAGAAGGTTTATATAATGGTTTGTCATACTATTTAGAACATCACAGGCTACCTTGATGCCAGCACTGGAGAAGTCCTGAAAGCGGGATTCTTCCCTCGTTGTCAGTGGTTAGTTGTGTCATTGTGTCTGTAGGATAAAACATGATACAGTGTGAACAAGTATTACTGTTTGAAATGTTGTAATTTTTTAGACCATATATTTAAGGAAAATTTGCCTAATTTTTTTTTTCTTTTTTTTTTTTTTTTTTTGGCAAATTTGGTCTAGAGATAATTGTGAGTGTTGAGGAGAACATAGAGTGCAGCTTACTCTGGAGATTTTTTTGATTCATCACTTTGCTCCTTAGCCTCCTCTACTCTTTTAAATTTCTTTCCAGTGTTTCCCTCTTTTCTTTAATTTGACTTGTACTTCCCACCAGGAAACCAAAATGGGAGTAAAGCACAAGAGTCAGGGTAGTGAAAAAATGGCAAGGGAAAGCTGGTAACATCTGACACCGTGTGAGGCCATGTGAGGCTTGATGACCCTCTTGGAAGTGGGGCAAGCCCCAGTAGTGCTTAACATGCATCAGCAGTGTGAGAAGACTAAAGACAGCAATAGAAAGGACTAGTTCTAGGAGTTGAAAAACACAGAAATAAATTTACTTCAATTCCAACTGAAAAATGGCTGTTCCAGTTTCTGGAAAATGTCATGGCTTCAACATTTTGGTTTACTTTGGTATAGAAGGAGAAGGGATACCTGTCAGTATCCATCTCAACCAAAAGTCTCATCATCTGCTTTCAAACATGATTTGAAAACGTGTAGTTCCTGTTCACTGCTTAGACTGAGCAAGAGCTGGGTTGTGACACTGGCTCTTTAATATGCCACAACTCCAAACCATCTAATTCATTGTGTTTGTCTCCATCATTACGCTCTGTTACCTCACACCTATGACAAAAGAAACACACACAGCAAATTAAGGTGAGAGATTTTCTGCATAAACTCATGCTTCAGGCAATAGGCATTACATTATTGCTGGTAAGAAGTCGTTTCTGTCTTTCTCTGGTTTTAATCAGGAAGTTTTTTATAGACTTGAGAGCTTTTTCCCAGTCAAAGTTTTGTTGAACTTGGTAAGCTCAAATAACCATTTAGCTCAATGCATCAGCATTTTTCAGTGAAAACGTTGTCCTCAGTAAAATCCTGCTCAATTTCAGCATCCTTGTCTCTCTCTTATTTATGCTGATATGATTCCATATCAGAAGTGGAAAACCATTGAACCAATTTGTTTGATATAAATTTAAGATTTGCAAAATTAATTTGGATGGAAACAAGACTGGGCCAATAAATTTTAAAAACATATATTTATAATCAGTGAATTATTTTTGTAATGGTAGGGGAAGCTTGTAGAACACTAGAGCTAGAAGAAGTCCATGGAGCTTCTCAATGGCCAGAAGTTTCTAACTCCTCTCCAGTTTATACTAGCATTCAACAAATTTCTTCTTGAAAAATCTAAATCTAAAATCTAAATTTCCCTTTCTATTTTACCTTCTTTTTTTCAGAGTCTTCCACAAAAAGGTAAAGAAATCTTTTCTTTCTCTCCATCATATCCCTCAAATTTAATTTTCTCTCCTCTTTCAGTGCTGTTTTTTAAATCAACATTTCTTAAGGTCAGTGAGCCTTTTAGTGAAACCTGACTTTTAAATTCATATAGGGAGAGAAATCAAACAGTGCTAAACTCAATTTTCCATTGACCTCATTCCTTCTGTTCCACAACTGTTGGATGGTCAGTTCAGTGCATCAGTCAGTAAAAGTTCCTTAATAAGTGGCTAGTTGGGAGGCTGCACAAGAGTTTCATCACGTGTGAGGAAAAAAATGCACTTTCTGTATGTTAAACAGTGACAACTGGCTGAAGAGCAGATCTTGGAGGGTCATAATCAGTGCCACAGGGTTTAGTTGGATGCCGGTCATGAGTGGCATTATGCCAAAATTCAATACTGGGCTCCCCAGTATAAGAGCATCAGAATGTTGAACACTGACATGGGTTCAGCGAAGGGCTATGAGGCAGAGTCAGGGATGGGAGCATCTCTCTTATGAGGAAGCACTGGGGGAACTGGGCCTGTTCAGCCTCGAGAAGAGACAGCTGAGACAGGACCTTGTCAATGCCTATCAGTATCTGAAGGGAGGTTGTCAGAGGATGGAGCCAGGCTCTGCTGGGTGGTGCCAAGCAATGGGGCAAGAGGCAATGGGCAAAAAGTGATGCACAGGAAGTTCTACCTGAACATGAGGAAAAACTTCTTCACCATGCAGGTGATTAAGCACTGTAACGTTGCCCAGAAAGGTTGTGGAGTCTCCCTCACCAAAGATATTCAGGGTATTCAAGATATTCAGTTGTGTCTAGACACAAGCCTGTGCCATGTGCTCTAGGATGGCCCTGCTTGAGCAGGGAGGTTGGACCAGATGACCCACTGTGATCCCTTCCAACCTGACCCATTCTGTGATTCTATGCCTATCTTACTATTTTGCCTTGCTCAGTGTCACATCCTGTTGTACATCATGTGTTAACTGCTAACTAGCAAATCTGGTCTCATGTCCTTCATGTTGATAAATGGTCACATGGAGTTGCTTATTTGGCAACATAAAAAATAGCCTATGGAATTTCCAAATAGCCCTGTGTTTATCCATCAGGATATGCATTGTGAACTCCATTTTCATCACTGATACCATGGTGTAGAAGAATCATAATGGCTCCTGTGTTGTTCCTGCAATTCTCATTGTTGAGGAATCACTTTTCTTTGAGAAGCTTGATGCTCCCAGTTACTTTTGAAACAGCACTTTTACATCATAGTCAAATTAATCTGAAGTGGATCTGTAAATATCTGGCTTAAGAGTAGGGTATGTTTAAGCTTTATAATTTGATGATTTGATATCTTTTTATCAGTACCAGACCTGGCACTTGACTTAAACAGGCAGATTCTTCCAGTGATCTTACTTCCCTTTTCTTCTTCTAGTGTGTTCTGCTAGTGTGTCTTTGAAAGGACACTCACTAAATACAATTCTGGAACTCTACCCTTCTGCTTGTAGATATATGTTTGATTTTACATGTAAATACAATTTTATCTTTTGGTCCCTATAATTTTGCAGACTTGGGCTGGAGGTACTGGAGCAGTGTTGATTCCTGTTTTTCATGTAATCATTTTGGCAGGCATGTGTCAGTTTGATCGATAATGATGTCTGGATTAGGCAGTCCCAGTGGCAAAAATGGACTCTTCTTAGGCTTATTGCCAGATTTTGAAAGCCGCTATAATGACATTCTGCCAAGCAAGCAAGATCTGAATGCAGATTGAACCCCTTTAAAAAAAGTGCAGACTAATAGGCGTTATTGCGTGAATAATAATTAGCACAATTAAGTGGCTGGCGCTTTGCCTGTGAATTTTCAGAGCACACAATTGAAAAGCTCTACAGAGTTTTGTTGACTATTGTCAAGTATAAAATAATGGCAAGAAGGAATTACCAAGAATGATGCAATCTTGAAGATCATTCATCCATAGCACAGGAAAAAATTTTAAGGAAGAAAGTTTTAACAGAACATATTTGAAGACTAGGCAATAACTACAAGCCTTGGAAGGAAGTGTCCTGTGAATCCTCTGATTAACAGTTTTCTTAAAGGAAGCTAGAGTCCTGCAGATGCAAAGGTTTCAGTCCTCAAAGGTTTCCCTCAAATTATAAAACTGGTTTGAGGGCTTTTAACCTTCTTAAGGTTTTTGCAGAGAGTGAAGGGGTTACCTTAGGACACTAAAAAGAGGTAATCATCCACTGTTCTTCAAGAAGTTTAAGGGCTGAAGGAATGATGCACTTTCTGAGTCACTTTTGATTTCCTAAATCATCTCTGAAGGGGTAAGTTAGGCATGAGCAACGAGTATATTTTCTATCTATCTAAAAATACAAATGGTCCCTCTAGTTCCAGAGATATGCTTATGACTAGCTATCAAATAAAGATTATTTTCTTACCAAGTCCTCCAGTTCAGCCTTACTTGACATATGTATAGCTTGGCATGAGCTATATATATCATAGTAATATATTAGCTTAACATCAGCTCAGGCAAAATACTGTTAAAACTTATGTGGGATTTAATAAGGAATTAATAGATATGAATGGCTTTATAGGAAATAAAGTCTATCAAACAAATCTAACTTAGAAAAAAATTATATATTACCTCATAAAAATAAATGTAGACATTTATAAGGCTTTTAGCTCAGGTACACATGATCTTCTAGCTGAACTTTAGTACTAAGCATTAGCACTGCATGCTGTAGGGATTAAAAACTGAGAAACTGGTAGGTAGCTGTCAATGATATTGTTGTTTTGAAGGAACTGGTTTTAACAGGGTGAGAGCAGTGCTTCCCCTAGCAGCATTCAATATTTTCATCAGGGGCTGGGAAGTAAGTATAAAAACGCTGCTGATAAAATTGGCAGGTGACACAAAGGTTGGCAAAGTGGTACATAATGACGAAGATGTCAGTCATACCAAGTGAACTGAATTGTGTGGCAAACTGTGCCCTGTTCAAACAAACTCCATCTTAATACTGAGAAGTACAAAGTCGCAGTTCTATGAAGGGATGTCTGTGCAGGCTGAAGGACTATGCCATTGATGGGGTGACTCCAAAATAGATTTGTGGTTTATTTTAGACAACAGCACATACTGAGCTCCCAGTGCAATGTGGTGGTAAAATGGACCAATGAAATGGGAGTATTCATAAACAGGGAAGAGTTAACCAGATGTACAGTGTCCTACTTTTCTATAAGGAAACAGTATGTTTGATACTAGACTACTACAGAAGTTAACAATATCCACATTTAAACCCTTAAAAGGGTTATTAGAAAACTGAAACTGCAGAAAACATTTGAATTTTTGAACTAAATATTTCCAGGGGGAAAACAGAAGAATTCAGATCCTGAGGTTTCCTATTTACAGAATATTGGCACAACCATGTGAAGAAAATAATGGGTAGGTTATGACAGAAGAAGAACTTGTGGATGGCAACTGGAGCCATACAAATGAAAATGGAAAACTGTCTACAATTTTTTTTATTAACGTGGACAGCTAGCCAGCATGAAAAAATACCAGTGAAAATCATGGCATCTCCAGCTCTGGTATTTTCCTGATATGAAAACTGAGCATCAGGGAGACAGCCTTTACCCAAGAGTGTCACTGGCCTCAGTTCTGAGTCAAAGGCGAGAGACTGCAGAAATTACTGGACTAGATGAACTAGTTCTCCTATTTTGCCTCATGTGCTATGCCATCAAGACATTTCAGGAATATTCTTTCTTTCCATCTTCCAGCCACATTAAAGAACTAAGAAGAAGTAGAGGGGCATGACGTGAGAAATTCCCAAATGTTTGATGTGTTACAGCTATGGGCTGCTAACTGATAATCCGATTTCTGACTGATCTTTTTTTTGTCTTGATGGACATTCAATAATAACCATTTGCTGATGATTGAGAAGGACACACAAATAGCATTCTTTGATTCCACAGCACTTTTGTTACTTTTGGGAAAAAAAAGTAAAAATGAAAATAAAAGACCTTCAGAGCAGATACAACTTAAAAGTGAAAAATGGGGGTTTACAATTTTTGCTGTTGCTGTTGTATCTGTGGCTGTAAATCTGTTATTTAGTTTAATGGCAGATCATAAGGAGACCATATGGCTTTCCACAAACTGATTTTGCTTCTGTTTAAAACTTCCAAATTGGCTCAGTCCATGAGAGTAAGTGTCATGCTCATTTACATACATAGAAGAGATTGACAGAAAATACTAAAACAAATAGTCCTCATTTAGTTTAATAGATTAGATATCCTAAAAAAGGACTAATTAATTTTTAGCTTTTCATAGAGGTCTAGATGTCCACTGGAGAATATTAAAGAATTCCTTCTAAAAATAGGTATTTCTTGAGCTTCCATCAAGTAAAGAGTGATGGATCATGATAGATGCTGACATCCTAATGGTGGCTACTGTGTCTTCTGGAGCTACTGGTTCCTCTGCTGTTGAAGTGTGGGTTTTTTCAAGAGTGATTCTGTTTGGAACCAAAGCCAAGCTTATTAAATTAATTAGTGAGGACCCAGTCCTTATAACAGACAAACAAATTTCCAAATTGTATATTTGGTTAATGAAGATGAAAAGATTTTGCACCCTGTTCTTTACTCTTAATCTTTGAAGGCATTCCCCCACCTGCAAACAGTTTAGTGTTTGGTGAGACTGGAAAATCAAAACTCTGTCATTGGAATAGTAATAAAAATAATGCAAGTGACAGACAATGACAGAGTGTTAAACCGCAGATAGAAACTACTGCAAAACAAATTTATGCAAAACAAGAAAAGAACATCAAAGAGAGAACCTCTCACAAAGTTAAAGGCAATGAGTCACTTCACGATGAAAGAGATAGTTAAAAGTATGAATGCAGTTTATGAAACATTAGCAATCCCCCCACAAAGATGCAATCAAATCTTGAGTATGTGGGATATGTTTGTAGTGATAGTGAATAAGAATATATTCTGAAATCTTTTGACATATACACAAGTCATAAACATTCAGTAATCTACTTCAGAAAGCTTTAAGTTGAAGAAACATGTTAAACCTCCTTGTGCCTTACCTTCATTAGATAACATGCATGTACTAGTCTCATAGGAATTTCAGAAACTCATCAATATTTTTTAATCTTCAAGTTCCTGATGAAAAGTGGTATGTGAAATTTCAGCACACCTGAAGTATTAAGTACCACTTTAAAAATTCAAGATTATAATATTTCCCCTCACACAGAGAAATAAGAAAATATTATGAAAGCTGTGAAAAAAACTAAAGATTTAAACCAAGCAGACATTTCTATCTACTATACCTTTCACCTACCTGTCATAAACCCAGAATAGTTTTAAAAAAGCGTAGTGTGTTAATCTACATTTGTAATCAATACAAGCATGAAGTTTAGCCACTTGTTAAATGGAAGAACCTTAATCATCATACCCAACCACAAATTAAAGTGAATTGAAACGCAGTCATTAGAGTGAAAAATAAACTGAGGACCAAAAATGTTCCATACCACGTGATGTACAGATTTCTCAAGAGGAAGTACTGTCCTAGCATGGAAGAAAAAAGATTTGGAGCAATGTTTCACCTCGGTAGGCTGAAAGACAAAATAACAAAATTATTCCTAGGAAGGTGTAGAAGAAGAGCAACTCCTGTAAGTTTTCAGCTCTAAATTGGCCAAGGGGTGTAAAAAAGAGATGATGAAAATATAAAGGAAAATGTAAATCTCTGGGTACTCCCTGGAGGTTTAATCATGGAAAATCAAAAATGTGACGCTATATATTGTGTCCCAGTTTCATTCCACTTAGCTTTAAACAAGAAAATTAGCTATCTAATTTAAGGAAGGATCCGTTTCCAATTCTGGCACAGAGGGGGAGGGGAAATTTTTCTCAGGTGTGCATCTCAGATATGATAAAATCCCTCTCTTGGGTCTCTATTTGTTTCTATGGACTATAGAATAGGATTGAATGATTAGTTGAAGCTTCAATGATTATTTTAAGCCTGGTGACAGTTAAACTTCTAGACAGCTACTAGACAGCTAAAGCCAGGTGAGACAAATCTTACCCTTTGTTTACAGCCCATCACCTCCAGCTGCTTGGAGGGAAAAGGAGTATCTGCCTATAAATATTAGAGTGGAGTCCAGATCCTGGCTGGCTTACCTGGTGCTAGGAATGAGAAGCCGAAAAAAGCCCGCTGTCCTGGACACTGTAGATGGAATAATATAGTCAAATGTTGCACCTGGTTTCCATTTTTTAAATGCTTGAATCTTATTTTTTTCTCATTTTTCATCTATTACTAGCCAGAAATATAAGCAAAGATGGGAATGGCTTGTCCTGAAGCTACAATGCAGCTCTCCTGAATCATTTTCCCCTCTCGACTCTGCTTTATATGGCTCTGTCAGGGAGACATGCAAAGCTCCCCCTACCCCATGGTAACATTTCAAACTATGCCTAGGGGTATTCTTCACTTTTGAGCAGGGTTTGGCAGTAATAAAGCATTACTCATTTCCCTGCTTGCCTTCTCTGAGCCACGAGAGCAAACATATAGTCACTGATAACTCTGCTCAAATGTTACTGTATAAAATAAGTGAGCATGGCTTGCATACATTACCCCATCATGGAGAAAAGGAATTATTTTCTTGGGCACTATAAGAATGTAAATTAAATGCAGAATTTTCCTTTAAGGACTTAATATGATTTGAAATAAATTACAATTTGTTCATGTGTTTTTAATGTAAAAGGTAAATTGTTTCTTTAAGTTATCAGAATTTTGCATCTATCTATAAAGATATATATATAAAACTCATAATCATGTACTTACATAAGTATAATATACATACATAGACACACACATATATAAATATAATATCCTCTCCTCAAACATTGTATTCTTACAAAATAATGAACCAAATATTACGGGGAGTTATTTGTTACCCTAACCAATGTCTCCCAGGAGAAAAGATAGTTAAAAAATCACCGCCATAACACTGTGAACATTGCAATTTCTCCCGATGAGTAAAATTGGAGAAATTTCTCCTTGAGAGCAAAAAGGCAAGCTGATTAAGTCAAAAGAGGCGTTATAAACCCCAAGGGAAAACAACGTGCTTTATTTTTGAAGTATTCCCAGCAGAAGTCTGGGAAATCTTACATGTCCTCTCACCACGATCCATCATTATAACTTAGCTGTTTGCAAATCCTCAGCAGGTCATCATATTTTACACTTGCTAACCATGTAAACACAACTGGGGACTCCTAATTACTGTAGATAATCTCAAAAACTTTCCACTTTTGTAAAGCATACAGAAAAGGCTGGGAATAGATAATTTCCCATGCCGTTGTGTTTTGCTCATGTATATTTGTATAGCTGTCACTTTTCCGGATCTCTGACTGCAAGTGTAAAGTATCTTTTTCATACCCATATTAAAGCTCATAACAACCTTGGAGATGCTCAGTTCTTGTTCTGCATACAGCAGGTGGGTTTGCTGTGCTTTTGCTAAATTGTTTAATCAAAGTGCTTCATATTGAAGGGTCCATGAATAAATATTGTAAACATCATCAGGGGAAGTGATTTATATTTACTTCAATTTTTCCAGGAGAAAATCTAGATTATCTTGAATGAGCAGCTGAAGTTTTTGTATATTAAAGTTCACTGAGTACATTAAGAAGACCATCAGGTGCAAAAAAAGACAGCAGTTTCTCAGGTCTGGAGTGATATGCTTCCAAAAACAGAACAAAAAATGCCAATTTTTTTTTCTTCATTTATATGAAATTTGCACCAGTATGCAGGCTTATGACCCTGGACCTGGAAACCTATGTTTGGATGTGTCTCAAAATTACCAGCACTACTGCAAACTTGAATTTTCCTGCCCCAAAGACAAGGCTCTGGAGCCACACCAAAGCAGGCTAATCTTTCCCCAGTGAGGAAGATGATGTGGGCAGGCTCAGAGCAAAGAGCCCAGGTGCAGCCCTATAGGGCCAGGTTGGGCTCTCCAAAGTGGGAGAAATTTTGGGGATGCAGGGTGCCACTGCATCCTAGCAATGGTCTCTGCTGCACAAATGACAGAAAATTATGGGAACACCAATTGGCATGGATCTGCAGGGTCTAGGCACAGGGAAAACTACCTAGAGAGTGAGGGGTCTTGGCTGCCTACTTCATCTCTGCCAAAAATTCGCCTGCTGCATATCAGATTATACACACAGAGTGGTTATGATCTATTTATACAATAGCATAATCAAGGGAATGGTAACTATCATTTCTTATAGGGATGTTTTAGGGAAACAGATGAATATACAGATAAATATATTTATTATATGTACATGTCCTGCCAGGGTAATAGTTTAATCTGATCAAACCTGAGGTGTGAAGTATGCTGCATGTTAAGACAAGAAGGAAGAGTTTACTACTGACAGATCAAATTTACTTTTCTAGGGTGTTGAATGCATTCTTATAGGTAGAGCATGGCTCTGTATCAGAGATTGTCATGTCATTCCACAAGTAACTGCACTGCAGAAATCACATTTTTAATGGCAATTACTGTGCTAACCGTGATATTTCAGTTATTCTCAAATTATGTTCATAAGGCTAAGAAAAAACTATATGGAAACATCTGCCCAACTGTTATCTGTGGTTTCACATTATGAATTTTGTGGCAGCAGAGCATATTTTAGAGATTCTTCCATCCTCTGGACCATTTAACTGTTGCTCCTGGTTCTTCACAACTTACCCCCAGCAGAGGATACTGTCACTTTGACTGTATTCACTGCATACACATAGAAATACACATTATATATATATACATATATACAACACATATACATACACTTATGCATGTGTGTGTATATAGGCATATGGACATGACTGTACATTTGCATGGATGAACATAAACCTGTGTGCATGGCTCTTTCTGTTTAGAACAGTGAAATGATCTGTTTTGCTTGTTGGTTTCTTTCTAATGGACAGAAACGATGGTAGCTTGCTTGGAGGAGACAGAGTGGGATACGATTGTGCTGTGGGAGCTGAGAGGCAGGGAAGGACAAGAGATCTGTTCAACCAATTTTCTTCCTGGGTGACTCATAATATGGCCTCTTTTGGTAGGGGGGCTGTACAGCATGGAGCTCATACAGACATCACACACATGCTCAGAGGACACAGTGTAGTTTTTACCAGGAGTGTCCCTGTTATAATACATATCGATATTCAGAGCCAGATTCTGCTTTTCAAGTACCTGTCTTTCTACAGTGATTCAAGAGAGCTATTTGTATGAGTGATAGTGGAAGAATAAGAATCTCTGCTTCTTCATCTGCCTTTCTTTTCAAAAGGAATTTCACTGTTAAGGTTTTGTTGTGTTCGAACCTGCCTGTGATGAAAAGATTTATATTTGAGTTTAGAAATCCAGAGACATATGGTGAATGTGAGAGCTGGCCAGCAATCAAGAGTGATTGATTCAGGTTTGGTCTATCAATTAAGTGACAGAGCAATTTTAATCTTTTTTTTTTATTATTTTATTTTAAGCTTGGGACTTCACTGGAATATTATAACTCCCTTAACCATGCCTGTGACAGCTGACTTGTACCCATAAACTTTGGTGCATTGATCTATTAGTTCAGCTACTTCAATACATCTTCTTTTCCATAAATATGTCTGAGCCATGACTTTTTTCTAACCTCAACAGAGGTATCCTTATTTGGAGCGATCTAATATGTACAGTGGTATCTGCACACACAGTCTGATATCTGCTTTGAATAGCCATACATAATTCACAGGGAGCAGTATGGCTGCACAGTAACCTACACTTAAGTGACTTAGTGTTGAAGCATTTCCCTACTCACAGGAGAAAAGAGGCACTGGTTAATAAGAGTTCTCCTTTTTTTTTCCCAGGGGAAGGGGGATGGGAGGGAGCAGTAGAGGAGGTCTAGATTGCCGCACCAAATAAAACAAAGAGGAAAAAAAAAAAGAAAAGAAAAAGAAAAAGAAAAGCTTCTTCCTTGTTCACATTTTTAGCTTATGTCTTTTGGATTCATTCCCTACCTTGTGTCAGTTTTCTGTACTGACAGTAATTCTTGTACACAGTCGCATGGCAAGATTAACTTTAAATCCTCCCCTCCTCCTTCCCCCTCCAGCCCCTGCCTGTCATTGTCTGCTCTTGAGTAAGCAAAGTGAATGTGGCCAGAGCAATGTGGGACTGTGTTTTTCCATTCTCAAGGGCAGCCACCCTTCTCATCAGCAAATCCAGGCTAGCTGCTAGAGCTCCGTATATTAAACTGATTTTCAGTCGCGAGGTTAGTTTCTCACCGGTGAAGCACTCAGCATAATAATAGTTTACACCTTGTACTTCAGCAGTCCTTTCTAAACACTGATTTAGCCTCTCTGAGGTAGGTCAGTATTATCCCACCGAATGAATGGGGAAGCAGGAGCCCACAGAGGTTAAGTGACCTATCTGGAGTCATGCAAGAAATAAGTAGCAATGTGGAGAACAAAAAACAAAGCCCCTCTGGCTCAAAGGCTTGCATGGAGCAGTTGCAAAAATTATCAGGTGTTCAAACAAGGTTTGTTGCTAAAAAAAATACAATAAAAATTAAAAATGAACCCTCTTGGAAGAAAAGGAGACACTTTATATTCACTGTTTTCCGATGAGGGAGCTGAGGTGAGAGAAGAGTTAAGTGATTTGCTTGAGATCCCATAGGCAATTCTTACCAAACATAGAAATTATGTGAGTAGTGAAGGCAAGAAGAGAGACTGTAATTAAATAAGTGACTTCTCTGATTGTGTTATTAAACACAAAGAAACAAGAAGACAAAAGGAGTGTAATGTTCTGTGTTGAAATTTTAGAAATCCAAACTCAGTTGCCATTTTTATTTGATCACAGTTCCTTTGTTTGATTTGACTTTTACTTTACTTTTATTTTCTTTCACTTGTCCTTTTTTTATTCTTTTGACAGTAGATATTTTAATTATTAAATTCCTTGTTTTCTTTAAGCATGTCAATTCTGTTAATCATTCTGTTTTGTTGCTTCTCTCTTTTTATCTGATTTCTACTCCCCATCAATACTCAGTTTTTGATTTTAAAACATCTCTTATATTTACCCATATTTCTTGCCTCTAATTCTTCATTGTGTATTGATCCTCAGCTCTGGTCTCTACCATTGGTTGTTGAATTCTGAAGAACCACCCCTCTTCGGTATACTTTAGTGTAATTATAATTATGTCCCTTGTTTCTAGTCTCCCTCTGTCAGTTTGGACTGACATTACTGAAAACTAAAACAATGAAATTCTGAGGTGATTCCTGTATGAAAGATGAACCTTCCTTAGAAGATTGTATTCTTCTTCTCACAGAAACCCTTAGAAGATTCATGCAAGATTTTTATGATACTATGCTTGCTGTATGATGTAATGTTATGTAATGTTATGTTATGTTATGTTATATTATATTATATTACATTACATTACATTATATTACATTACATTATATTATATTATAACAGAGTGTTTATAGTATTGCATCTTGTTGACACAAAAACTGCTCTCCATTCCTTGGAAAATGTCAAGCAATTTCTATAATTAAATATCATGTCTAAAAAATCACAGTTTTGTATGAATCTATTGGTTTTAGCTGTTAATCTTAAAGCATTTTATTTCTGTCCACTTATAGAACACCTGTTAAGCTGTAGTGGATCTGCAACCACATTCATGCCATGCCACAATTCAACAATATCCCACAGAGTTCCACAACTGAACTTTTTGTAAAGCTTTAAAACATTTCCTTTTTAACGACTTCAAAATTTTATTTGTTCAATTTTTTACGTTGTATGCCACAGAGGAGAAAGTGTTTATGGTTGAGGGTTTTTTTGTATATATATCCTGGCTTTACCACTGCTCCTGTCTTAAAGGATTGCCGAAATATTCTCCTAAATATTTCTCCTAAAGTCAGTTTTTTCCAAGCCCTTCCACTATTTTGCTACTTAAAAACAAAAAAAGAAAGGAGTGGTAACAATATACATAATTGAATGAGCTTAAGATTGTAATGACATCATGTAAACCAATACTTCCAATACTTCCCTGTCTTTTCCTCAATGCAAGAGAAAAACTTGTTTGCTTCTTTGACCCCAAGAGAACACCAAGTGCAAAGCCGAGCTCAGATCTTCAGTATTCCTGTCCTAGTCCTCTACTTAGCTCACCAGGTCATGACTTCTATACTAACCAAGATCTCAAAGAACTAGTCATTAGTTCCAGCTGGTACATAAATATAACAAACTGTTTTGATGCAACAGAGCAATGAGTTTATGGCAGATCTGTGGGGTACGTTCCGCCACCAGCTCCCAAACACAAAACTCCCCATTGACTGTGTGTGGAGCATCCCTCAGCAGACTGTTGGCACTCCCAGTGATTCCACAGTGGAAGAAATTCAAGGAATTTGTCTCTGACCACAGAATTTATGAGGCCATGCAGAAGTCCTTCATGAACGGCAGGAAGCAGGGAGACAGTTCAGAGACTGTTGGGAATCTTCCTTTCTTTCTGTTTTGTTTGTTCTCTTTTGGGACTACACATGGGAAAAAGAAAGAGTTGGGAGGGATTTTTGGAAAGTTTTCAGCTCTGCTCTACCTCTGCTTCCACAGAAATATAGGGCTAAACGCCTGCTATTCTCGAAGGGAACTGAGGCAAATGCTGAGTATTTTCTCATTGTTGCAGAGGAGGTTTTTTGTCTCTTCAGAAATGTTAATGTTCAATTCAATAGAATTTTTAATAATACATTTTTAAAATCTACTTTGTGCTGCTACAAAAGAGCATTTTGTTCAAGACTAAAACAATGCTTTTATGCCAAAGAAGCAAGGTTGTTTTTGCCTACAGGGTGTGCATTCATAGCCAAAGCACACAGGATGTTTGCAGCAATCTTCTTTGCTGGTAGTACAACTTTGCTCCTATGTATTGCTTCCATCATAAGATCTCAAACTGTTTTCAAGCACCATTTCTCCACCTGTAATCTGTGGAGTATTTATGAACCAAGAAACATATGAAAGTAGTCTAGAAAAAAACCTATAACTCCCTTCTTCTGTATTACTGTATGACTGCAGAACAGAAATACGTTACAAAACAAATGGTACATACATTGATTCTTGCATAGAAGATGGGGTGAAAAGCACGAGTGAGAAAAGGATATGTTAAGTTTACTCTTTCTTTTGTTTTATTCTAAATGAAATAATTGCAGCAACATTAGACATGATGGGCATTATATCTAATTCTTTCTTTGTTTTTCTGAGGAAATTTTAGTCCAGCACAGCAAGAAAATATGGAGGAGGAGTCTTCCTAAATAAATTAATGCCATTATCCCTATTTTACAAGAGGCAACAATGAAATTCATGGAGAAAATGAATGTTGCTATAAGGACACATGTAAACAGCACCTGCTTTAGACATACCCCAAATGGAAATGGAACAGACTTCACCATTTAAAACTTGCATTTAAAGCAGTTTTATGAGGATAAACAAATACATGTGCATTTCAGGGCTATTTCTGCAGTCAGACACTGTGTTTTATAACTTCAGGCTCATAATTTATTCCACTTAACCTCAGGCACTCTCGCTGCAGGGCTGTATGAGGAGCAGAGGCACTGCAGTGTATGGGGTTAGTGCACCCAGCAAGCTGATAAGGGAGAGGTGAGCTCTATGCCCCCAGGTCCAGCCAGTAGTGAGCCTGAGCACGTATTCCCAGTGGGTACACACACACATATACCCAGTACATGTATACATGCACACACAGCCACACAGACCAAGCCAGACAGAAAACACTGCACTCACGCAATCACAAACAACGCTGGTGACCTCATCCTGCTCTCCTCTCTGGCTGAGCAGAAAGAAAGGCACTGAAAACTACACATGAATACATACAATACAGCAGAGAGTCGATCTGGTAGCTGCCACTAGGTCCCAGTCTGCTCAGTTGCTGGCTCCTGCACATATGAAACCCCTGGGTCCACAGCCCCAACCCAATAGCCCCTCACTCACAGAGAGACAGACATACACACATGCAAACACACACACAGGATCTCTCCAGCAGCTGGCTTTAAACACCTGCTTTAAGCAATAGCTGGTCCCTGGATCTCCTGGTGCCCCAGTTGCCTCACAACCAGAGACCCACACACGCAAACAGGTCTCCCTGGTAGACGGTTTCAGTGACATACTGCTCTCTATACCTACCTCCTTCTACCAGAGAACCATGTATTTTCACTACAGTTCAAGTGCTCACACCTGCAATTGCTGCTCCTGTATATTTTAATTTCTTCCATATCAGTCACTAAGTCTTTTACAAAATCCAGGTAAACACGACACACGTCTCAGAATAAAACATGTCATTGCTTTGGTGTTGTGTTGCTTTTTGATGTGTCAAGAAGATGATTTTTTTGTTCTGAAAGATCAGACATATTGGTAAATGCACCTAAATATATTACAAGATTGGCAATCCTAAAGTTTTCACAGTTCACTGTTTTATTTGAAACATTACATACAGGATGCTAGGCAAGTCTGTCTGGATTTCAGGAGGATTAGTGTAATCAGTGTTAGGTTTTATAGTTTTGCTACTTAAGCTCATGTCCTCAGACAGCTCATGTCCAAGCATGAAGACAACAGATGCATCTGCTCTCAAGTACGAGTCCAGT
The DNA here is from genome assembly GCA_026261815.1 of Monarcha castaneiventris obscurior. Taxonomy (NCBI): domain Eukaryota; kingdom Metazoa; phylum Chordata; class Aves; order Passeriformes; family Monarchidae; genus Monarcha; species Monarcha castaneiventris. Next base: position 2,229,859 of record JAMPIT010000327.1, read on the forward strand.
TTATTTTTCTCCTGTTCAAGTTATATGGGCCAGTAAGTTTGAACCCATTTCACGCACTTGTGAGAAGCCACTTGTGCAGGTAGTTCCAGCAGAAAAATGTATCAGATGATTGTGGAGGGAAAAGTTCACTCATGAGTATAAAAGATCCCAATATATTCCTTGATTCAGTCCTAAATCAGAAGATAAAATCTAGTGTTATTTTCAGTTTTCAAACTATTTTTTTTTCCTTTTCCCTTTTTCCTGACTGTCTTCATAGTTTTGTAGCTTTGCTTCAACCATTATTCTCCAAGTTAGTTCTCATTAATTGTTTTCTTTCTAATTTCTTTTGGTTTTATTTCTTTTGCCACAGAATTTATCTACCAAATATAGTTGCTAAATATAAATTCAAAAGTGATCAATTCAAGGCCGCAGGATATATCTTTGGGATTTGTAGCATAGTATCAAAGGAAATCCACATGATGTAATAAAAAAATTTTTCTGAATCCTGAACCTGAGGTTCATATAAGTGCCATCCAGAGCTAATTCTGTCAGAATTATATGCTTTTCTTTAGCACAAGCCTTGTTTTTATAGTAATGATAGCCTTGTCAGCACAGACCAGGAAATAAAAAGGTTTGAATCCCACTGATTTCTCTTCCATACATCCTCAAACGAGCCACTGAGACCTACTTTATAATGTGCTCCAGAACCATATAGTTACTTCGGTTTGAGAATTCAGTGAAATCCTACTACTCCATTATCCAAAATTTAAGAACACTTTTAGAAAAAGTCCAAACCTTCTGCTGATTTTCTTGTCTGAAAATTTGAGTAAATGACAATAAATATGTACAGTGAAGGACTGAAAGCTAAAATGGAGTCTTGTAGGCACAACCAGGTTTGCAGTTAGATTAAATTGTCGATATATTTTTATAGACATGAAGGCAATGATAGTACTTTTGCTTTCAAAGATTTCATTTAAAATCTATATTTTTGCTCAATTTCTCTCTAAACACAAACTGCTGCATTTCCTAAAACCATAACATCTTTCCTTGTCTTAAATAAGGCACTGGTGATCAATATTTACTGGTTAATTTCAGAAATCAAAAAGAATTAATCTTCTTAAAACTTCTATAGAAGCATTCTGTCAAAGCTTTTATCAATTAATAGTTTGGTCCCAAGAAACAATTTGTAGTACAATTTGGTCTCATCATTATCTCCCCTATAATCAAAATGTAAAGAAATTTAACAAACTATATGAATTTTTCCACGAGGTAATGCTAGATCCCAGTCCAGTTCTATTAGACTGTGATAGAACAATGTTAATTTCTTTCTCATGGCTTGACTGAAGAAGGTGGACATATTCTGTTCAATGTCAGAAACACAAATTAGCATGACTGGGTACAGTCAATAATTTGTCCTAAGAAAAGTCAAGGATAACAAGACTGAAGGTGTGTTGGCAGAGTGAAGTAGGAACCTTAGCTTGTCAGTCCTCACTGTTCAACTTCTAACATCAGCATAATAAAAACTGTAATGTACTTTAATAGAGCCTAGTGTTTAACTATACACTACAGACTTCATAGACCAGGAGCTGGGAAATACTACAGATGGCAGGGAGAATGAGAAAGAGCTGGAAGTTGTGTGATCAGGTGTTAAAAACACCATAATTTTGTACAATAAATACCAGAAACCAGAAAAGGTCAGGCCCTTGAGTGGCATAACAGAGTGTGATAAGACAGGCTGCTGGAGAGATGTGGAAGAGCTTTACAGGTTGTACTCTTTGTATCATATCCACAGATCATGAAAAATACATGAACTTGATCAAGTAAGGTGCTTCTCCCTGTAAGCCTTTAAAGCATGAATTTTATTTTTAAGTCAGTAAACTTGATTCCTGTAAATTCATCCATCTGTTGTTCAGTTTGTCCAGCCCTGCCATCTCTTAATTCCTCCCAACAGATTAGTGACAAAGTGTTTTGCTGTCAGTGGTGAGTCAAAGCATGCAAGTCCATGTCACATGCGTTCCAAAATCACATAGACAGCCCTACAGAGCTGCAGGGACTGATGCCAACTTTATCCTCTTTCACAGTAATCTCATTAGTACCTAGATATGAGAACATACAACTCAGACATGGAGAATGGGTAACTAGACAAGAAAATTACTACAAATTTATCTTGATAGATTACACATCATACATAGTCTAATTAATGTTAACTTCCACTTGCTTCTACTTTTTTTGGAGGGGAAAGAAAACTGAATTATAAGATTTTAAAAAATGTTGATTAAGATTCCCATCAAAGCAGAGAGCAAATCAATCAACAAATTCAGGGTAAATTTGGTCTTTGAAAACTTGCATTTGATTTTCAGTTTGAAGCTTCTTATAGAATGTGATTGATAGGAATTGCATCTGATGGAGTGATATGTTAAGAATATGTCAGTACACAAGGATCAGCTGTCTCTTTCAGAGATCTACCTGCAAAAAATTAACTCTTCATAAAAGACTTGTGGGTTTGAGATTTTCAGAGGGGTTGTGTGGCGTTCTTTCCCCTCAGATCATATTATTTTCTAAGAACAAAGGTCAAAGGTTTTGAACTGTTATTTCAACTGATCCCCAGCATCTAGAGGTTGCACTTCACTGCAAAGCCACTTGCCCAAATTACTTTGGAAAAATGTAGAGCTGGCAATGACCAAAAAAAACCCCAGAAAATCTCACTCGCACAAAAACTCAAGCGAATACTCAGATCCCTCCTCTCCCAATACAACACCAAGACCAGACTTAAAGTTTTTTCCATCTTAGCTCCATGAATTTTTAGCATGTGAAAGCTGAACTTCATCTTTTACCTGCATCTGAGCCTATATAATGGGGTAAGAAACAGGATTTTAATAATTACATCAGTTTACAAAAACTTAGGAAGATGTTCCAGAAAAACTTGTCTTTTGAAATCATCAACTACGCAGCTATTAAGAGACTTACTTTGTCTACAAGTTTTTTACACAGTTCTAAACTATTAAAGCACGCTAACTTGCATTCTGCTGTTATTCATGTGTTCCCAGTATTTGTGTCCTTGTGTCCTCATGTTGTACCTCCAAGAGGAAGCAGTCAGGAGCTATCACCATGTCTATAGTTACATGTATATGTTCTGATACTGCAGAGCCCTTAAAAACTGCAAATACCTGGGACAGACTAGCCTCCCTGCTGTGTTTAAACACTAAAGAGTGTGAGTAAGTTCAGCTTGCTGGAGGGATTTTTTTTTTCTGTTTTACCAGATCAAGATTGACTAAAAACATCACTTCAGTGACTGGAAAAAATAACCTTTCATAGCTAGAATATTTCATAAAGCCAAGTGTTTGTTTTGTGTAGCTTTGTGAAAGTCCAAGACCCAGAAAACCATCTGGAAACGTTTGTCCAAATATATATATTGATAAATTTAGAGTGAGTTTTTGCTGCCAAATGTTCCTCTTTGACAAAACATTTCCATAATAACCAACAGAAGATCCTCTTTATCCAGCAAAAACAGTAAATAAACAAAAAGCTCTAGGAAACAAAACAACTCAAATTCTTCTTCCTGGACATGTCTCAGCACAAAAGTTTCAACATCCAGATTCTACTGAGGTAAATTATTTCATTGTAATAGCTCGTAACTGAATAGGCACAACACAAAACCTTTCAGTTAATAATACTGGCTATTTTTACATATAGAAACAAACATATATTTCACTTTGATGCTTTGTTTGTCTTTCCTGAATAAGGTAAGATACAAAAGGGAGAGTGAAACCACATAAAAAAATCAGAATGAATGCTGCCATGTCTATGGATTAGCATTTGCAGATTAAGATTTAAACACATTTGTAATGAAGAGGAGGAATTCTGAGACATTCCATTCGGCATTCCAGCCCAATGATTAATTCAGTTGCAGAAACCATCCTTAAAAAGTTAACTTCCTCCCATGCACCTTATAGCATCAGGATTTGAAGCTTTTCATGAAAGCTGTTATTTAAATCTGTCCAATTCAAAAAAGAAACTGAGCAATGATCTTTTATACCCTCATGAAATATTGTTACCATGAAGATATTGATCAAAATGATGGTACCTTTTTTCCTCAATAAATTTATGACTTTAATTCAGAAGGAAAAAAAGTTCTACCCTAACCAATCCTGAAAACTAAATTCAATGCACACACTTTGAGAATATAGTCAGAACCATATTTTTATCACGGTCAAAAAATAATTAATTTTTAATTCAAATCTCTCAAGGACTTTCAAAGTTCTAAAACTTACAGAATCAATTACTTTTAGATCATTTTAGAGCAGTGAAGTACTACTCTTATTATTAGTGAATTAGCTAATCTAGAACACTAAAAATAAACCTGGAAAGATTTTTCACTTCACTGGGTTTTCCAGAGGTATTAGTACTGTTTTTTATTCCCACCAATTATTTATTTTATTTATTTTTAATAATTTATACATGAAACATCTCAAATTTCAATTTAACAGCAATCACCAGAAAATATTCAACCAAAATGCAACCAGACCTTAGGTACCATTTTTATTCCAAGTTCTGAGGGTGGAATTCAGTCCTTCTCAGGGCTAAAGAAAGGAAGAGATTCATAGTTCCTAACTTTCAGATGTCTAGAAGTCAGTTGTCTGAGTTATTTACTTCGTGTTCCCCTTTATAATCAATAGAGGGAAGCAGGTAATTCCAAAGAGCAATTCATCTTCTTTTAAGACAGGAGGGATGAATGCATTTCAGGTGTGCCTGTTTCTCTCTGCTAACTTTGAGGGTAGTCACAGTCGACTAACTGAGATGAATAATTTTTAGACGTCTGAAGTTAAGTGAGATGAATCCCACCCAATAAGAGCACACATCCTTTTCTCCCTGTTTCATCTCTATTTCAAGGACCTACTGGTAATGTGTCCCTTGGACAGAATTTACTAATTGGTGTATGAGAGTGACTCTGTATGTGTGTGTGTGTGTGTTCGAGTGTTTGAAACGAGAATGCTCTCGAGTCACAGAATCACAGAATTCTTAGGACTGGAAATTAACTCTGGGGCTCCTCCAGTCCAACCATCTGCCAAGGCAGGGTCACCTGGAGCAGGCTACATGGGAAAACCACCTCCAGGTGGGTTTTGAATGCCTCTAGAGAAGGAACTCTAGAGAGGAAATTGCATGACCTCCCTGGGCAGCCTGTTCCAAGGCTTTGCCACCCTGAATGTAAAGAAGTTCTTCCTCATATTGAGGAGGAATTTCTTGTGTTTCACTTTATGGCCACTGCTCCTCATCCTGTTGCTGGCACCACCAAAAGTAGTCTGGCACCGTCCTCTTGGCACCTGCCTTGGCACCATTCGTATGCAATAATAAGAACCCCTCTCAATCTTCTCCTTTTCAGACTAAACCAATGCAGTTCCCTCAGTCTTTCCTCATAAGAGAGATGCTCCTGATTTCTCATCATTTTTGGGTCTTCCACTGGATCCTCTCCAGTGGCTCCTTGTCTTCCTTGTACTGAGGAGACCGGAACTGGACACAGCACTCCAGATGAAGGCTTACTAGGGCCAAGGAGAGGGGCAGGATCACCTTCCTCCACCTGCTGGCCACAAGTTTCCCAATGCACCCCAGGACACCACTAGCCCTCCTGGCCACGAGGGCACTGCCAGCTCATGGTCAACTTGTCACTCACCAAGACTCCCAAGTCCTTCTCTGCAGAGCTGCTCTGTAGGAGGTAAGCCCCCAGCCTGTATTGGTACTTGGGGTTATTCCTCCCCAGGTGCAGGACCCTACACTTGCCCATGTTGAACCTCACTAAGTTTCTCTTTGCCCTGCTCTCCAGCCCAAGGTCCTGCTCAGTGGCAGCCCAGCCTTCAGGTGTACCAGTCACTCCCTACAGTTCCATATAATCAGCATGAAACATTTCAATTTCATGAAATTTTCATGAAACATCAGCTCTTGAAACATTTATATGCGTAGATCTTCCCTCTCTTTCTCCCACTGTTAAGGCATCAGCTCTTCCAGCCTCATCCCGCTACTACTTTAATGGGCCTACAATTCCCACAAAGCCTTTGTTCCTCATCCAATAGGACAACCACTGAGCAGGTGAAGAATGGATTCAGGAGTGGCAGATGAAGACGCTGGATCACAAAAAACATCCAGTGTGAAAGGGAAAAGCTGCTTTTTTTGGTGCTGAAAGCCAAAAAAAAACCCGCTTAGTGTTGGAGGGAGGTTGTAAACCTGAGCCATGGAGGGTGTCTGCAGGGCAAAACCAAGATGCCTCTGGAGGGTTGTCAGACACATCAATAGATGAGTTGAGGGAAATTGGAGAGTTCTTCTCTACTTAGACTCTTTCAGATGTAAATGTGTTTCCAAAACACAGGTTTTAAAAGAACCCAACAGCTAATGGCAGCAAAAATGCATAAAGAATGTTCCAATTATTTTTTCCATATTTAATGGATATATCTTAATACTATATCTTAAATAGATACAAAAATGGGAATCAACAATAATCTTCATGCTGTCAAAGATACACCATTTTATGCTCATTAAATGGTCAGTTGGTTTCAAATTTGGTGTACAAAAAAAGAAACTGTAATTGCATTTATTTTGATGCCAAAAGATGGAATTTACAGAATGAAAGCGTATGATTAATTCTTTTTCTTTGCTGTTTTCATAGGAGCAGTAATTCCCTATTAATGTTTTTAATAAAATATAAAATCACTATTATTATAAAGACATTATCATTATGCCAATAGTACTACAAAAGAATCACATCTCTGATATGTACATTAAATAAGCCTGGTGGGAAAAGAAATGGAGGCCGAATTGCTGCCATATGTCAAAGGAAATTACCTGGGTGACCTTGTAAGAATGGTTAAGATCATGTTCCAGATCCAGTGACTTGCTGAGTAATAGGGCTGAATTTAGGTATTATTAATACAGGTTTTAATAAACTTGCCTGACCATGGTCAATTTGCTCTTTTGAGTCTTTCAAAAAAAAATTTCCATAATTACCAAAGCTCATAGGCCTTAGGGCTTAAAAATGACCTCTTGTTTGTTTTCAGTGAAAAACAGTAGAGGCAGGGAATCAATTTAAATCAATATTTTCAGTGGAATTGAATAGAGAATTTACCAGAACGTATTCCCATTCTTGGTTTTTTATGTCTGGGGCCCTAATTGCACTTGAAGATATGCAAACACACCTCCTCATAACTTTAGCACGGATTGCCTGTTAAGTCTACGTTGGCTGTAAGGAGTCCAGCCACACTCAGCTTGCAGAAGGGGTTCCACTGACTAGACAACAGGAATCCTGTATTGCACAAACTCTTTACCAAGGCCTCAGTTTTTCAAAGCACTGAGTAACTCCCAAAAAAACCCAAACCTTAGTGTCCTCTTTTTGTGCTAACCCATCCACAGCATTTGCCCTGTACCTTTCAGCATTTAGACCAAAAGCTTTAGTTGTTAGATGCTATGTCTCCTAAATTTTTGTAGGGCTCACTGAGAGCAGAGGGAAGGCAAGCTGGAAAGAGGGGTGGAGGTGGCAAACAGCTGTCCTAGTCTTCAACAAAAATATGTCCTGTCCTTAAAGTTGTACTCATTTATGTTTTCATCTTCTTTTAATAGTTAGCTGCTTCATCCTCAAATGAGTCGTTGTAAACATGGAAAGTGTTCACCTAATTGAAATTATGTTCAACATTTAAAAGTAACCGTCCTATTCAGTGCTGAGAAATAACTAAAAAATATTCAGCTTAATTACTCAGTATTCAAAAATGTCCTTTGAATAATGATAGTGCTCTAAGGCCTTGAGTTTAGGCCATTAAAGCACCCTTTCTGCCCAACTGCCCAATGAATGCTTTAGGGAGATTGCTATTTTTACTGATTGGCAAACCTCTATAATCTATTTCAGAATACAAGTGACATCTTCCTTTGAGTATCCAGGACCCATGACCTCAGGGAGATGTGTTGTGTCACAGGCTTGACTGATAGAAAGGCAATATTCCTCCTTCAGACTCTAACTGGAACTACTCAGTGCAGCTGAAGAATTGAGTAACTCCCCGTTATTCCATTTAATGGCCTTTTTGAATTTACAAATAATTTATCAGAATCATAGCCAAATGAAAAATGATAATAATAGCAAAGATATTTGGCACAATATGTTTGGCTTGTTATCCCAAGGCTTTGTTTGGAAGCATCGAAGTACAAGGGATGATGTCATACCCTAGAGCGGGTGCAAAAGGGGAATCATTCTTAATTTCTGGCTGACTTCCCAGCCTTTCTCCTGGTCCTCTTCTACCGGAATCTGTCACAGTGCTTTCTGTCACAGTTGTAAAATACTTTCAGAGAAACATAAAGTTTTTATGAGAAGAATGATAAAAGAGATAAGTTATTCTAGGGTTGGGGGTTAATATTTGCACTTGTGGGCTGACTTCAAGAATTAAAAATAAAAAGAGGGAGGAAGAAAGTCAAAGTCCTTTATTTCCCCTTGCAGTTATTCAGAAGACATAGCAGCTTCTGCACAAGATCTCGTATAGAAAATTGAAGACATTGAGCTACAGTCACAGGGTTCTTAACATGTGGGTTTATTGGTGGATAGACTCCACTTGTCATGATTTCGAAGGAAGGAAGGAAGGAAGGAAGGAAATGCTATGCTTAAAATTATAATGTATTTCATTTCAAATTCAGATACTGATGATGAAAGATCACCTAACCCTTGAGGACAACTGGCTGTACCAGCTCATGCTTTCTGGCTTAACTCACACAGCAGCCTGTACAGAATGACCTATTCCTTTTTAACAAACAGGACTGCCTGAGACAGAATACTTTTCCTCCATGTGTTTGCCCTTTTCGTATAATATTTACTTAGAGCCACCTAATGGGAAATGTCATGGAGGTTTTGAGTATCTTCTGAAGAATGGAAGCATTAAGATACTAAAACTGCATGCTGTCAAAAGCTATCTTAAGTGGTCTGGTTCATCAAATAATACACTAAGTAGAATTGAATTTAGAGGACTTTTATGCTACAATGAACAAGGAAAGACTCTAATACCTGCAATACTCTTGGCTTTTCTTTTTTTTTTCTTTTTTTTTTTTGCGGAGGGACAGTCTCCTAGTTCTTGAAGTTTATTAAAGCTTTAAGCTGTCAGGTTATTACTGTCAGTTTCAAGAAAGGGAAGAGCTACTGATGTAAAATTAATTTATTGAATAGAATTGTTTTGCCCCAGGGGAATAACATCACCATTTAATTTAATTTCCCCATCATATTGTCTCATTTGTAGAGGAAAAAAATAACTTTCCTTTTTAACAGAGCAAAGTATGTTACGCTGAATGGTGAATTGTCCTTACATTTTTTTTTTCTGTTCTAGATTATCAGTTGTCATAAGAATATTTCAGACTCTGTGGCTTCTACTTACTGCATTTTTTGAAAGTGAATTGTAAAAGTCTCTCAGAGGTCTAGTCCTGAGCCTTTTGGGTGATCAATGTATTTCCATTGACACATTTTGGCTTGGATCAAGCCAAAAGTGAGGAGAAAATAGAAAACAGAATGCATTAAGTATTAGAAAATACAGCTTTACCACTTACCAGTCTGTCCAGGATGCCTTCAGCATCCCAGGCAATCTGACCTTGTTCATCTGTAATGAAATTAGCAGGCCCAGGTGGGAGATAGCTGCTGAACAGTTCAGTGGGATGGATTTATTTATCACAATTTTAGAGCTATTCTGTCAAATCAATACAGGGCCAGGTTCAACCTCAATGGAGAAAAGAGGTCTTATAGTTACAACCTTTCTACCACCTATGCGGTCAAAGTACTGTCTCATATATTTTATGCACTTATACTGTGTGTATCTCTACTAGAAGACATAATATTTTTCCTGTCTTTACTCAATTTATTGAAAAAAAAGTTCTAACTGCCCCTATGACAAGTAAAATTGGAAACAATTTAGGGCAGATTTTGGTCCAAAGCTAAGCAGTGTTCCAGTCTTCTGAGTTTCTTCCTTCTTTCTGAAAGTAGCACTGTACCTTGCATAAGTAACTAAAAGCAGAACATGATGGCCGTGATGTTTTACTGCCTCTTCAATAGTTACAATTCCCTGAGGGAGGAAAATGTCACAGAAAAGGAGGTTTGCAATATAATCCTGTGAACCTGACATGTTTTGTTACAAGAGTTGATAATCTTGCTTTGGCACGTGACCCACACCAACTTCAAAGCGGGAAGGGCCGGTTGTTGGAAAAGCTTTTGCCGTAGATCCAAAGGGCCAAACGGCCGTAGGTACCTGCTGCTGCTGTGAGCTGCAAGCCTGCAGAGGGCTACAGCAAGGGTAAGGTGAAGCACCAGGAGCCAAGATAAATTAATCAAAGCCTTAGAACTTGAACTTTAGGAGAATTCAATCATGGAATAGTCAAAAGCCAAAATACCTACTTAGAAGACTAATTGTTGCACAGACTTTGTATGCCTAATAGCTGCAGATTGAAAGGTACCCATGAGAGAACTTTCTGGCCTGCAAATGCCTGTGGTGGGAGAGGGAAGGGTCACTGTGCTCTGAAATGTTCCTTGCCATACAATCCTTAAACTATAGCTTAGATTTGAAGAGAGATAAGCAAAGGGGAGTTAACACCTGGGAGATATCCTTGTGTCGGTCAGGGAAGTTGAGAGCAAACAAAGAAGTCCCTTTGGGAGTCTGGTTGCCTATTACAAAGGCAACCTCACTACCTTTCAGTGATGGTGATAACAAGCAGAGGTCAACCTCTCTCTGAAAAGTGTCTGCCAAAGGAAAGATCTCTCTTCCGGAAAAAAAAAAAAAAATAGAAGCTTCAGAAATCTTTAGGGCAAAACAGAACCAGCCCTTGGTATTTAAATTCCTGCTGTTTGTTAGCTCTCTGTTTTGGTTATTTTAAGTAATGAGCAGAAAGACAGAGATTAAAGTCTGTCAATGTAATTATTCTTTTTTTCAAAATCCATCCCAAACAACAGAGAAATTTTTTTAGAATCTTTGCTTTGTTTTGTGGTTGGATTTTTTTTTTAACACTGAACCTCTGAAGTTTTTTAATGGTAGAACTGGAGTTCAAGTACTGAGTCAGACATAAACTCTCTATCTGAGGTTATTGGAGATGACCTAAATTTTTTCCAGGTCACACAAAAGGAACTATTACCAATTAATTCCTTCCTTTCTTTAAGCTGCTTCTATGTTTTGACAATGATCTATTAATTTATTAAAGAAAATCAGACTTCTGCAAGTCCCCAGAGAGGAACAGCATCAGGAGCAAACACTCCTGCTGCGATGGGGAAAGGTGCTTGTATTGGTTTGAAAACAAACCAGTGGAAGATCACAAGTCAGGATTAAAATTTAATAGGAAAAAAAATTAAAAATAAGTGAAATAATATAAGGAAAAAGCACTGACAAAGTCAGATACAACCTGACACCCTGTTAGGGTGGTGGCAGCAGTCCAGATGAAGTAGCTCAGTTGGAGCAGTGATCCTACAGAAGGTCTGGTCTCTAGCTGAAGGTCCAGTGGTAGCTCTTGTCCTCTAGGAACCCAGTAGACAGGGCTCCCTTAGGCAGTGCCAAGGCCAGGTTATATCCAGGTGGGAATGCTTGGCTCCTCCCTCCTGGGCGGAGCATCTCCCAATAGGATGAGATAAGTCCATGAGTCATGCAGTGGTTTCTTGCTGGCCCATTGTCTGTTATCAGGGGTGGGTCATAGCAGGAGATAACAGCTAATGGCCCACAGCTGGTGGGAATAGAATACAGCTATATTGGAACCTAGGACAGTGCTCTGCATTGCTGGGACCTTGGCTGTCCAGTTGAACCTGGAGTAGGCCTGATTGCTTGTGTGTGGAAGGACAGCTTTGCCCTAAGCAGCATTCATAGAATGGCATCTGCCTTGTCTGACATCAGGTATAAGTCTGAGAACAGAAGTTTCGGGAGCACCCAAATAAACTCCAATGCAGATTCTGAGCAGTGTTTGAGGACAAAGCTAAAGGATCAGAATCCGTGGGTTGGGAATATTTGTATATAATTTGATTGAACACAGAACAAGTGCACTTCACACCAGACAGTAGGGTACAGCTTATTGAACAGCTTATCATTCTTATCCCAGGAACAGCAAGAAGAAGATTCAGGGAACCACAGGCTGTTTACCTCAATCCTGGGCAAGGTGAAACAGCAACTAATCCTGGAAAGTATTTCCAGGCACATGAAGGACAAGAAGGTTATTGGAAGTAGTTAGCATACATTTACAACTCATTGCTGGCTTGGTGGATGAGGAAAGAGTAAATGATATTGTCTGTTTTGACTTCAGCAAGGCTTCTGACACTGTCTCCCAAAACATCCTCGTGAACAAACTGACCAAGCATGATCCAGAAATGATGAGAGTGAGGTGGATGGAAATCTGGCTGAACATCTGAGGCTTGTAATCAGCACCTTGAAGCCTAGATGGAGTTCAGCCACTAAAACACATGTATTCCAAGAGCTGATACTGTGCCAATACCTCACTAATGATGTGTAATGGGGACAGAGTGCACCCTGAATGAGTTTTCAGATAATACAAAACTGGGAGGATGGTTGACACACCAGATGTCTGTGCACCATTCAGAAGGACCTGGACAGGCTCAAGAAGTGGGCTGACAAGCTCTCATAAACTCAGGAAAGGAAAATGCAAAGTCCTGCCCCTGGGGAGGTGTTATGCCATCTCAAAAGCCACTTTGCAATAAAAGACATGGAAGTCCTGGTGGGCAACAAGTTGACCATGAGCCAGCAATGCACAGTTACAGCAAAGAAAGCTAATAACCTATAGATTGCAAAGCATTGTAAGCAGGCTGAGGGCAGTGATCCTTCCCATCTACTAAGTCCCGATAAGATAAATCAGGAGTGCTGTGTCCAGGTCTGGGCTTCCCAGTACAAAGGAGACGAGGACATCCTGGAGCATATGGGCCAAAGAAATGTTGAAGGAACAGGAGCATTTGGCATGTGAGGAAAGACTGAAAGAGATGGACTGAGAGCATGGAGAAGTCTCGGGGGGATCTGATTAGTATGTACAAATATCTGATGGGATGACATAAGAAGGCAAAGCCACACTTTCAGTGGTATCCAGAACAAGAGTCAGTGGGCACAGACTGAAAGACAGGACATTTATTGTATTCCTGTTGCAGTCCGGAACATCTCTGTATAGCTACTGAAAATAATGGGAGATATTGAACAACTCTTGCCAGTGTAAAAACACAAACTTCTCCACTGATTTCTTAGGTTTTCCAAGAATCTTTTTCTATGATGTACAGATGCATCCTGTATAACCTTCTGTCTGCCCTCTCATGGATGGTGGATGCTTCTTCTGTAAGAGTTACCCTTTGTACACGTATGGGCAACTTGAGTCTATGGAAGCATCCATTGTGTCTAAGTGGTTTGAATATAGAATGTGCTTCAAGAAGCAAGGGTACAGTGAAGAGAAATCAGTGCATCTATTCAGCAATAAAGCAAAGCTGTGTCACCTGTACAGCAAAGTAAACTTTTCAACAACCTTTTCAGCAGTGATTAGCATCTGAAATAGGAAGGAGCAAAGCTCCAGAGCACTACAAGTGAAAGTATCTCCCAGAAATGTACTTGAGGGGGAAAAAAAAAAAAAAAAGCAAACCAGTATCTTGAACTTATATATAGCAAAGTTCAATATTTAACACAATGGGAATGGGGGAAAAGGGGGGGTGGGGAGGGAGGGGTTGAGAGAAGCTAATACAACATATTTTTAAAGTTAAGCTGAAAATTTTAGAGGCATTGCTGGTGGAAGTTCATATCCATTTGGAGACATCAGGGAAAATTATCTCCAAAAGTGAAGTGGGGCCAGTTACTGGTTATTTCTGAAATGAAATTATTCTTAAGCAGCACTAAGAGCTTCAGTTAAAAATTTCATTGTGTTTGAATGGATAACTAAAGCTTCAGAGAAATTGGGTTTGAGTAAATGGTGAGGTCCCCAGCTGTGTTCACTGGCAGATCACCAGCATTGGAAAGAGAGATTGCCATTTGTACATTTCAGTAAATTGCATTATGTCAAATTGTCCCAATCTTATCCCAAAAGAAAGATGTCAAAAGGAGCTGGAGTGGGGTTTTTATCATGGCATCTAGTTTAAGAAGCAAAGATATGATTCATACTGAACAGAAAGGTTGAGGAAAAGTAATGCATAATGCATGTAATATGGAGGTTGCTAGCCCACTGAGGTGACGTCGGCCAAATACATTAATAAAATTATGCATACACCTTGCCCAGTTGTGTGGAGTGAAATTTCTTCCAGAAATATTACCAGATATAACTGCATGCTGCAAGGTAAACTTCTGTAAAGGCTTCAGTTTGCAAAGAGAAAGGGCTTTACATTCCCTTCTACGTTCTGCTCACTGGTGGGGCTGCCATTGACATTGCTGTTCGATTTTTGTTTACTTATTTGCTTTTCAGCCAAGGTGGAGATACTTGAACTTTCAAGAGAGGTCCTTTATTTTTTGTCCTAATATAAACAAGTAGATGGAACTACTTTCTGTGCAGCTATTTTAAAACTAACAGGGATGTTAGTGCAACTCACTGCATGAGAGACATCTTTTACTTAGCTAGGTAAGCACTGAGTTAGACAGGACATTTTTATTGGGGTAAAGATCTGGAATAAGTTCAATTTTTCCTCTTGATCTATTATTCTTGCTCATCTTTTTGTTTCCTGGAAGAATGACTAGATTTTCTTGGTAGCACTAGTTTAGCACTGTAACATAACCAGTGAAATTTTCTCTGCTGTTTCTCCATTTTTCTAATCCACAAATCAGTAGTAATAAAATGATTACAGTATTTTAATATTTTCTCTGAAGAAAATAAGTGTCAGGGGACTGAACTGGATTTCTAGTTGAAACTGGGTGAAGTGGGTTTCATTTTTCTATGATGGAAAATACAAATGATAGTGTATCTCAGGATATTTTTCTTCATCCCATTAAAACTTAGATGTACCTTTGAATCAGACAGGACAGAACTGAACCATTTCTGTTTCTCAAGCGAAGTCAGTTTTATTTTTCTACTTACCAAACAAAAAAAAAGAACTTGCTGGACTTTTTTCTGCTTCTTTGTCTGGGAAGCAAAGTAGAATACAGAAACAGCCAGTAAAGAACCACAGTACATCAAATTTTCACACTTCATTGCAACACAGCCAAGCCTTAATAATCACCTGATTCAGAGCTTGCATGTGACACCTTGGATCTCCATATTTTCTAGCTCTTCATCCCCCTGCACATCTCTGAACTCACAATGTTAGAGGGATCTGAAGGTCATGAGTTCGTTCCTCACACGGGGCACCAACTGACACTGCTAGTGCCATAAATCAGCCTCTCTTGCTGGGAGAGACCCTTCAAAGTTCTCAGAGTCCTTGCAAGGAGATTGATAGACGGACGAGGCAAACTCGCAGTAACTGCTTCTTCAGATAGTTGTTTATTCTAGTGTTATCAGCTTAGAAAGACACAGTAGAACAGAACATGACAAGAGAAGGCGAGAAAATGGCTGCTTATCAAGATTCCAAAGCCCTTTTATAGGTAAATTATCCAATTAAAAATTGAAACGACAGATATTTTTACTTTCCATCCAATGCTCAGTAAATCACTCCGACACGCAGGCCACAACTGCAGCATTTTTCATCCAATCATCCTAAAGTACCTTTGCTGCAGAATATGGAGGACTAGAAGAAGAAGGAAGGAGATAAAAACTACAAGGGTTCCTCCATCTTGGAACTTTTACTATTTATCTTTTTACTACATTAATAAACCTAAAACTTCTAAATTCTTCACCCTGTGACATCCTTACATCATATTCTATCACCTAGTTCACATCTGTGTAGATTTGAGTTCCTCCCAGATAGTAGGGAGCTTTCTCCATGGATAAAGGTCAAAAACCACGCTGTCCAAGGGGGTTTTTCTCTCCAAAACAGGCAGAGAAATAATCCCTGTACTCTGGATTCCCACAGAGGGGTAAGGGTAAACTTACTGAAGAAAAGGGATGACTGAAGGACTGGAGAGCAATATTTTGCTCAGCTTGCACTCCCATTTGCAGATGCAACTTGTCTGCAAATAGTCCTTTCAATTAAGAACAGCTTTAGCTTTATAAGCCTGGAGTGCTCTCATGCTAAACCCAGCATGGCATACACGGAACAATACACCATCCTAACAAGATATGAACCTGCACAAAACTTTGCTTGTGGGTCTAAATCAAGTTTCACTGATCATAACCATCTCATACGTCCAAAATAAGAATGTTTGTGTATTTATATATAAATCTGTGTGAATTGTGTAAATCTGTGTTCAAAGAAAATACTATGACAATATATAATACAATGACAGTAAATCTGCTCTCTGAGGCAAGGTAATCTTGGGGATTTTTAAAAATTTCCAGCTTGGGTCTCGTAATTATTATCAAACAATTGAGGATCCAGGAGTTCCCAAAGGTGGGAATTGTGAGCATCTGACAGCAATCACTTCCATTTTTACTAAGAGATTAACAAAGAATCTCTTTCAGAGTCTAGATCAGGCACTGCACCTTGGCAAATACAAAATCGCAGAAAAGTACGTGTACAATACCCACCCTCACTGTGTCAAATGGTTTTCACATATTTTTTTGCTTTATTCAAAAGCATTATTATTTCAGAACCTGGGGGATTAAATTACTTTTCTTAATTTGTATATATTTGATATAGAATCTATTTTTAATTATCAGAAGTCTTATTTAATTTTGACTTCATTAAAAATTACATATGGAATTGTACACATCTCTTCTACATGTGAGAAGATGCAATATTCTGTTAGCTGGAAGTAGTCAATTAAAATGTTCAGTGCATAAACACAAAAATGTTTTCCCTTACCAAAGATAATACAGAAGAAGAATGGCCTTGTGGTTAAAATGTTCAGTGCGTAAATATAGAACTCTGATTCTCAACAAATATAATATAGAAACCTTATGATTAAACAGAGGGAGGTAAACCATTGCAGCTGCGTTCCTGTCTCTGCTAGAAACTTCTGTCTCGGCTTGTGGCAAGTTACGTGCAGAAGATTCTCAAGCAGAGGTGATACAGGTGCCATGCTGGGAATGTGAGTGCTATTATTTTCTAGGAAGAGCAGAGAATGAAGAAATTTCCAACGCTGCTCTGCTGGATTTCTGAGCACTCACTGCTGTGTTGGTGCACTGGTGTCACCTGTGTGGCAGCTCAGGTCCCCTGCTGATAGATGAACGTATTCCTCCACATCGCTTAGGACCTCAGAGTGCCGAGGGAACTGGGCTTGGACTTCATGGTCCTTGATACAAAAAAGAAGTTCTATCAATAATTGCTGAGTTAATGGCCTCACACAACAGTCATTTGTTATTGCCTAACTGCAATAACCTTGCTCTTTCCCCTTGTTCCCCAAGGAGCCCTTGCTTTCCACACACATGTGCACACAGCTGTCTTTCCTGTCCCAAGGCACCTGTAAGGTGCTTCAGCACCCTCCTGCCTGCCTGATGAGAGGCAGCCTGTGCCACCCCTGGATCCAGATTTGGGGGGCAGGAGGACACATGGGACAGCTACAGCTGAGCCCAGTTGTTTGCATCTCTCCTGCTTCTGTTGTTCCCAGAACTCATAGGCATTTAAAAGCTTTTAGAGTAACTGGGGGCAGACAGACAGACCGGCACACAGTCTCTTTTTTTCACAGTTTCTATCCACAGCTGGGATTGCATTTACTTGAAGAGTTGCTGGTCTGCAATTATTTGTACAGACCTTGCAAAGACAAGCATAGGTGTCTCCAGGGCTGAACTCCCCTCACTGTGGTTCTCAGTCAAGTGAAGCAAGAATAAATAAAAGAATAAAAAGTTAAACAGAGGACTTGGATGCCCTTCTGTTTCTTAAAACTAGAATTTAAGTAGGGCATAAGCAATGAAGTGATCAAATGCTCAAACAAAGTGGGGCTTTTTTCTCATGTAGAAGCTACCTTTAACTGTTATGTACCTCCAGGTAGGTACTGAAAGCAAAAAGGTACCTCCAGGTCAGCTTGATTGCCTGTAATCACAAGCAAAGGTTTTTGAAAGTAATCTTCCATTGGCATGATCCAGTCAAACTTAAGGCACCCAAATCCTTTACTGGATCTAGCAACAGGCTCCTGCCAGTAGCTCATGGCTGTGCAGGGTGGTACATCAATGTCGTGCCGGGACCAGTCTCACCCCAGTGACATTGCCAGCATTAGATATTTGCAAGAGGTTCCTTCATGGAGAGAGATCAGGCTGTCTGCAGGTTCATGTGCTGCTTCTTGTTCAGCTTAACTCAACCTTTTGCAAGTACAATGAATTGAAAGTTAGTTACTTTTGAGGAAAACGAACCTGAGCATCAAGAGAAGAGAACACTATATATTAGCTATTACTTCAAAACCTGTTTTATAGTAGTCAGTTACCATCATGCAGTGCATTGGTTTGAAAAAAAGACAGTGGGAGATCTCAAGTCAGGATTAAAATTTAATAGGAAAAAGGTAAAAATAAGTGAAATGATACAAGGAAAAAAAGCACTGACAAAATCAGATACAACCTGGCACCCTGTTAGGGTGGCGGCAGCAGTCCAGATGAAGTAGCTCAGCTGAAGCAGTGATCCTATGGAAGGTCTGGTCTCCAGCTGAAGGTCCAGTGGTAGCTCTTGTCCTCTGGGAACCCAGTAGACAGGGCTTACTTAGGCAGTTCCAAGGCCAGGTTATATCCAGGTGGGAATGCTTGGCTCCTCCCTCCTGGGCGGAGCATCTCACAGTAGGATGAGATAAGTCCATGAGTCATGCAGTGGTTCCTTGCTGGCCCATTGTCTGTTATCAGGGGTGGGTGATAGCAGGAGATAACAGCTAATGGCCCCCAGCTGGTGGGAATAGAATACATCTATATTGGAACCTAGGACGTGCAGGAAAACTGTCTGAATAACGCTTGATAGGACCAAGATTTTTCAAGAATTTGCCTTGAATTCAAAGAGTGATTTTTCCAAAAGAAAAAAGCTCTTTATATATATATGTGTATATATATATATATATTTTTTTTTTTCCCCAGATCTGCTGAAAGATTTTATCTTTTTTGTAGCCATATGTTTCAGCTACTCCTCTTGGAATAGCATTTGGCATTTCAAAGTTGACCTTAAAAAAGAAAAGAATAAAAAAAAGAAAAGACAAAGGACTTCAAAACTGAGAAACATGTCAAAATATTGAATTTTAGACCAGATGACATTTTTGGGCAAGTCCCAAATTACTCTTTAATTTCCCCAAAGGAAATCTGGTTTGGTTTGTTCAAACGAATTGGTTTTTCCTTCTGGTTTTTGCCAATTTCATAAAACAAAATAATTTTTCTTTTCAAGTTTATTGTGGTCATTTTTGACAAGAGAGAGAGGGACTTTAAAAAATTTCCTTTGATAGGAAGTAAAGATCTGCATCTCTTATGCTTTCACATTGATTTCTCTGCCTTTACAATGACCAAAAGCTTTTAAACTTGCTAATTAACAATTGTAAAAGTCTTCTTATCTATTGCTGCCATTTATCTAGGATAAGGCTAACTATTTTTTTAATATTGATCAAGTTTAGAATGGAAATTAATTACCTGATTTTTAAACATGCTCAACCTTCTACCTCTTCCCATGATACTAATTGAAATTACTATAGGAAATACTGCATGTTTACACTGGCAGATGAAGATACGTTGAACGCACTTTTTTTCCTAATCTTTGAGTGCACTTTCCAGTAAAACCAAGCGCTTGGCAATTCTTATAACCTCATTGTGCACAAGCAGAAACATTGCAAAAAGCAGTGTGAGAGTTCTTTTTCCAGAACAGCTTCCATTCCCCATTCATAGTGATTTACCCCTAAAGCTATGTTTTCCCTACATATATTATATAATCTATCCCATAAACTGTACCTCATGGGCTATCCCTGCATTAATATCACACTTACATGACATTGCCTGACCCATGCTGCTGAAGATTAACTTTGAAAACGTTTTGGAGAAGATGCCTGAATTACCTGACTGCAAAAATATCTCTGTTAGCTACATTGCAAGTAATACATAAATGCGCTCTAAGGTTACTCCTCTGATGACTGCATTAACCACAAACATGTGACTTTTGTTACTTTAAAGCAAACTATTATATACCTTTTTCCTTCTTCTCTCCAAGGCCCAAACAGTCTGTCATCTGTCACAGAAATTTACAAAGATTTAGTGAGTTCTCTCAAAGGTATAACTAGTTATTGAAAAGAGTTTGCCATACACAACAAATATCATAGTGTAGTTACCGAAGGGTGTCTTAAGATGATAAAAGAAATTCCTTGTTAACACTGGAACTGTCATTTTGTCAGCCTGATGAATCAAAATTTCAGATCTAACAAAATTTGGATTTAGTTACTTTTTCATTGAATCCTATGTATTCTTTCACAATATTGAAACAGTAAACAAAACATACTGCTAGAATTCATTCTATTAATTAAGAACTAATTAAGGAATAAATTCCATGTAGTATACAGTGTTCCTGGTACAGTCTTAATCTATAAATATCAGCAACTGAGCTGTGCTCAGTGAGGAGGCTGTTTGAAGCATGAGCTGGATGAAGGAGGCATTCTTTTCAGAGAGTAGCTGCATTTTATGCAACCTTTTGGTATTAATTTGCTTTTTTTCTGTATCAGGGCATCTTAGTGTCTTTAGTATATTTCAAATCTCAGAACTACAGAAAAGCTATGAATTTTGTTTCACACCCTGGCTTTTTTTTTTTTTAAGAAAAACACAAACTTCCTCATTCAAGTTGTGTGTCTGAATAAAAGAGCTAGAGGTCCATGTGTTAAAGGCACAGTTATCCTGATGCCTCACACATGTTACCAATCCCTAGAGTATGGGCTACTATTGTTTATCCAGTGAGATATAGTTGGGGGTTTTTTTGTTTGTTTTTTTTTTTTAAGAGTGAATTATGTTTAAATAGAAAGGGAAATTCTCTTAGAGGACCTGGCTGCAGTCAATGCCTTAAGTTCTTTTTTATTTCTCTGCATTCATAACTCTCACCATTGCTAGTGATTGAAGGTCTCTGAAACTGAACAAAGCTACTCTTGTGGCATAATTCAGCTTCTAACTGACAGATGAAACTGAATACAGAGGTTAAAGGAAGTGTCTGTGAAGCATCTCACTGCCCAAGACTTCCAGCTGTTTACAAGCACTCTGTGACATAAGGGGCAAGTACTAGATCCTCCAAGTCTTCCTATTTATAAAGTAGGGGCATATTTTCTGTGCCTCAGAGACTTCCCAAAGTATCTTATTGATGAATGGGGTGTGCTGAGATGCTTTCTGAGATGCCAGGAGGTTGTATTTCGGTCTTCATGTCATTACAGTGGAGCTAACTATCTTGTTTGAGGTGACCTGGTAACTTCATTGTGGGCTGCTTATAAATATTGGTCAATAACTAACTATTCTCCAGGATCCAGCAAGGGTTTGTTATTTATTTATAACTCAAATATTGTTTCACTCTCTCAGTGAAGTCACGTTCAAGGAAGAATGTTACAGAAGAAAAGAAAATAATGGGCTGTACTCTATGGCTAAACAACAAATTAAGGAGTAGTAATGGATTTTTTTTTTTTTTTTAAATCAGCATTATTCGCTGGTTTAAAGTAATCTTAACATTCAAAGTGAAAAATTGAGTATGCTGGAGCTAGGCACAAATCTTTTAGAGACTACAGTGAAACAGGCTCTCCTTTAAGCAAACAGGCTCTTTGACAGGCAAACTGAGGGCAGAAAGTTATAAGAAGAGGTTTTTGTTTTATCAGCCCTTGCTGTGCTGTTTTACAGGAAGTGGCATACTCCCAAAGAGCAGGCCAGGAATGGACATGGCCAGGTCACCCCAGGGTGATGAACTCTGTTGGACTTATGCAAGAGAAGGGACACAGACCTGAGAGTTCAGACTCAAGGAGCACGGTGGGCATAAAGAGGCAATTATTCTGTGTGAGACGAAGAAGACAAGCAATACCTGGTGATAAAGTGACCTAGGAAAAAAGAGCATAACCCCAAGTTACAAAATATTAGGGATCACTTCCCTTTTCCTTATCTTTGAACAGCTGGAACATCAATAAAAAAATTTAAAATCTGAGTTAGATTGACTTGTCTTTCTGTGCTTGTAATATAGTTGAATAGTCTCCAGTAAGTGAGGAATATCTGGCTTATGTTAGGGTAGGTGGCTAGAAAACTTCTGTGTCAGTATCTTCTGAACCAAGGAGACCCTTCTGCATGTACTGTTGCTTGCTTTGATTATTTCCTAATGCTATCTAGATTAGGCTAAGGAAATGGTTTGTGTGCAAGGTCATGTAACACTTCAGTGAGTGGCTACAGAGAAGGAAAGGGAAAAGCTTAGTTTAAACCTCGGATTCTGTCACATAGTAATTAAAAAAGAGAAAGAGCAAAATGCAGATAGGTGGAAGCTGATGAAGGTGGGAGAAAATGTGCCATGGAGCCCACTTTCTTGTCAATAAGGGATTACAAAAGAGAACTTAAACAGGTTGTTTAACCTGTCCTAAAATGATTGAGTGGATATTTATAATATTCTAGGAATGTCTTATAATTGTATTTATGTAAAATATTGATGACATTTATTTAATACTTAAACTTTAAAATTTCCCTTCCCCTCTCTTCACTTCCCTTCCCCTTTCCCTTTGAGAAAGCAGGTGCAGGTTCAAGAAAAAAGGCTAAATGAGCAACTGAAGTGAAAAGATCAATACTAAGGAATTCAATTAAATTTCCCTCACAGGGGGTTTGCTCCAAATATCATTGAAGTCAACAGAAAGATTCCCACTGACTTCAGTGGGGTTTTGATGAGACCCAGGGGACACAGCCAGAGAGGGCCCCATCACTGTTTTGCTGACTTAGAGCTCTTCCTCTGAGTCACCTTTTTTTTTTTCTTTTTTTTTTTTCAAGAGAACCCATTTTGTTCTGTTCTCACTTTTGCAGTTTGGGTCTGCAGAAAGTCTCTGTGCCCTGAAACTCTTCTAGTGATTAAAACCTCCTCAAATCTTCCCAGTACTGCTGGATGAACAGTGCAAAAAGATTTCTTAATCACCTTCCCTCTTTTTGTGCATCCTAGTCTGTTCTAGCGCCAAAAAAAGTTCCCATGTTTATGCAAAATATTAGTGGCTTTATTTTTATTAAGGGCATGCTTTATTAATCTTAATAAATCAGTTTGTCACTTGCTTTCTGACTGCCTCTCAAGTAAAACGGGGATTGACTGTGCGGCAACACTGTTTGTGTCATGCCTGAATAGTTTAAGGTGAGGCTTTGAGTAGTTTTATTGCTTTTGTTTATATAGGTAAACCCAATCTGTGCATTTGAAATGATTGATGAAGTGCAGTCCCACTTGGAGTGTTTGTCATCATTCATGTGCTGAAGTGACATTTCTTTATGTATTTTGGCATAAACATATGCAACTACTGGCAAAGCATTTGACCCTGGAGTCTGACTATTTGTCATTCTAATCTTTTTTTTTCCTACCCCAAAGTCAGGCAAGTTACAGTATATTCCATCTGAATTCATGTTGCTAATTATTCAAGAGACAGTAAAAGAGTCCTGTGACTGGAACTGTATAAGTTGCTGAGCGTGCATTCTTCTTTTCACAAGTTAGGTACTTTGCTGCAATATAAATAAAGTTGGGATGTGTGTAAATGTCAAGAGCAACAGCCATATCAAGCTGCAGTTATCTTTTCAGTAAAATCTGAAGCCCGTGCTTAGTCAATAGAATAAGGCAAAACACTTCGCAAGGGATTTAGCAAATCAAATGTGAGCAGAGATTAAGTAAAATACGTTAAATATATCTTGGGATATAATTTTCCAATAACACACTTACAATGAAAAGCAAGTAACCAATAATTCACATTATGTGAACAGAGATAAATGGATGGTGCCTTAACCTCCAGGCTCAGGGTTCAGACAGTGTGCTGTCTTGTTGGAAAAGAGCTGATTATTTATTGGGGAAAACGTCAGAAAAAAAATTAAACTGTAAAGTAATTTTCCCTGGAAACAAATCACACATCATTTATAAAATATATCAACTTTTTCTGAAGAGTCATAAAAATGTGATACCTCCTCAAAACTTACCTGTCTAGTTCTGAATATAGCATTTGTATCTACAATAGCTGAGATAGATTCAGATATTTGGACACAGAAAGCAAATTATAATATGATTGATAGAGAATCTATCCAAATCCTTATATCAAGGAATATGTGTCCTAAAATGACATGTTAAATGGCTTTCATTTTAAACTTGGATAACACTTTCTAAATTTGCACTAACATGATATGAGATTGTCTTTTTTTGGGAAGTAGTATTAGTATGAATTCTGCTGCGTTTGCTCCAGATTTCCCTGCATTTATATGCAAAGAAGCATCATACAAATTCTTCAGAAATACAGTGTACTGATGAAAGTTTAATTCTTGGTTTCATACATTCTCATAGAAGGACAAAAGACAGATGGGCTCCAGGCAGGACACCCAGCTGCACACGAGATGACACAAGAGAAGCAGCTGAGTCCATTTCTAGAGGAGGGTTCTCTCTGGAGCAGCTGAGGAGCTTTCCATTTTCCACTGACAGGACAGGTGGAGGGTCAGTTCATTTGCCTGTGGAAAATAATTTCAATTTCTTTGGCTTCTTCCTCAGTCTCCAGCTGCAAGGGAGCTGTAGCACTTCTATGTTCTATGTAAAAAGGCACTAAAAAGGTATTGAGATTTAGTCCTAAAATGAGTTCCATGCTCATATGGGGGGCAAAAAACCAAACCTACCAAAGTACCTTACTATTCATCTTTCAATTTATATTAGGCCACAAATTCAGATTCCACTAATAAATAGAGTAGCAACAAAACATTTGTTAAAAATGTAAAATATTGTGTTTATAGTACCAATACAAGCATACAAAAACTCTGCTTAAAAATACACTATTTAAGGTATTTTTTTCTCATACTTCCAGAAGTTTCTGAAAGAGACGAAACCTATGTATTTAGAGATACATCCATTCTCCATGCTCAGAGACTAATAACCATGGCCATCTGCATTTTCTTTCCCTTCTCCTCTTTGCTTTTATCTATATAAAGACAGCTTTACAGAGTTTTTTCCTATTAGACTCGTCAAGGACTTTGATTTCCTCATAGTTGTTCTATTAAAATTTTACTACATTTCACTCACGGTGTTAAATAGAAGCTATTTTGGGTATTTTTTGAGTATCAAAAAAACCAGACAAAGGTTGCCATCATGTTCACAGAAATACCTTTATTCTCCTTCTTCCCCTCAAAATAACCCTGGCATAAAAAGGGAGAAAAGATGAGAAATGGTTTGGATTTTTTCATGGGGAATACTTGCCCTTTCAATGATGATACATTTCTTTGTACTTTTTGTTATAGGAAATGACATATAGTTGGAAAAATCTCTCAGAAATGCTTCTCATTATCAAATCATTGTATGCAGTAAATGTATCATGGCACTGCTAAAACCCACGGTACAAACTAAACTGTTTCTGTAAAGGAAGATTGGCAAACAATATCCTGCAGGTGCACTGTGTCTTACCTCTGGCTCTTTTTATTTTTTTTTCTGAAAAAGAGCTCATGTAAATGATGCATCAAAATATTTGTGGGCTGAGGAGAAAATAGGGGGTTACTTGTCAGGCTTGTCTCTATTTCTGTCTGGCTTTTTTTTCAAGTTTGACTCCTTCTGGGATGTCGCTGGTTTGGAATATGTGATAATATGTTGCATTAGATATGCAACAAGTCATGTGTAAAGCAAATACAGTACCACTCTAAGTGAATGTCTCTCTTGATAAAAGAATATATTCCAATTACATTAATCCATTAATGGTTCATTTCCTCAGATAATTGGCTACTTATGTGTATCTTTATTTGCATCCACTAAATACATAGCCCAGAGTTACCAGTATCTATGTTAAAGCTAATGATTTCATCCAAGGTTATCATTTACAAGCTAAGACCAGGTGAAGCACCATAACTTCAAAAACCAGACTCACAAAAAAAAATTTTATTCATTGATTGATTTCCTGCCTTCCAGTTACAGCTTGTAGAGAATTCTGCTTTTCAATTCCTCTTTAAGAACAGTATATAAAGAAATGGTAATATCTCATTTGGGTACTGCATTAAAAGCACAGCCCTAAATTATAATTTGTCATTAATAGTTTCTGTTGGTGAATAAATTTTTCATCTAATAATAATCACTGGTTCTGTCATTCCAATATGGAATTTTGTGCCTGAAACTAGGAAGAACTCTAATTTTTCAATGAAACATTAGATTTATTTAATATTGAGAAAAAAAGCTCTCACACTCCCTATTTCAACAATAATGCATCTGGTATATTGGAAAAAAAATACAGGTCTGACCTTTCAGAAATTTCGGTAAAAATTTACCTCACTCTCCAAGTGTTTCTTCAAAACTTGTATTTACAATCTTCAAATTTTCATTCACATATTATTATCAGTTGCTAATTACAACACAGACACACTGATAATTGTTGATTGATTATGTCCTTTGACAGGAACTTGATTATTCAAAAATGTCTGAATAAATAAATGGGGTGAAAAAGTTTCCCTTATTTTGAAATGTAAGAATCTCAAAATTTCCTCCTCTTTTCTCTTCCACTTTTTTCTCCATTTCATTTACACTTTTATTTTATTTTTCATCCTTTTTTCAGAGTTCTCAACTACTCCAAATGTTGATCAAACCTCCTGAAATTTTGACAGTGTCCTTCTCCTGAAGCGAATGCCTAAGTGTCCAGAATATCAGAAATGCTATGCTCTATCTTCTAAAAGTGCAACAAAAAAGACTAGGGTGTGTTCCTTTTTCTCACCTTGAATGTGGAATTGAACCTTCCCTGTTAAAACTTAAAAATTAAATTGTCCATTTCAAAAATGCATGTTTTCTGCAGAAAATATTTTAGTATTTGGGGTTTGTTAATTTTCATGTTTACAAAAAGCAAATGACCCATGCCCCAGAGTATTTCTGCTCTCAGGGAACTTGGAGAAAAAGTTAAAGTAAGCCATATGATTAATTTTGTGGACGCCATCAAGTCAGGCAATTGCAGTCAACCCCGCTGGCTTTAGAAATCTGAGGAGCACCAAGTGCTCCAGTGCACAGCTTCTTGTAGGAGTTCAGCTTCAGTGGCTGCTTCTCTTTTCAGGCACCAACTTATTCTGAAGAAGGAAAGGTCTACCAAGTCATACTTTCTGCAGTGAAACAGAGAAAAGAGATGCAACTTTGATCTCAGAATTTCCACCTGCCCAGAAAAATGGAACTTCTGATGACAATTGAATCTCTTTTCCTGAATATAGAATGTTTTTCTTGCACAGTTACATGAACCTAATAACCATATCAATCAGGGTTCTTGAAAGTAACGCAATACATTCTACTGAAGTGTCTGAGGAGATGTTGAGGTTAAGAATATGTTGGAATTTCTGGATGAATGACAAGGTTGTTTTTGTTTCAAAGTTAACTAGGAACATGAAGAAGCTGTGAAATACTAGGCAAAGTATACTCAGAGAAGGAACTGAAGTTTGCAAAGAGAAGGAAAAATCACGTACATGGAAGACCTTATGTGTCAAGTGCGCCTGAATTCACACGTACGTAGGCAAGCCTATGTAGATTTATAACAAGGGTGGTATGAGTGCAGCAATTGCATTGGTATATTTGGAATCGAAAATACAGCAGTGGCAGGAACACTGTGAAGTTGTATCATGTTCACGAGCTAGGGGCATAGTTCTGATATGCCATTACCTCAAATCCAGCAAAAAAACTGCACCCTGGGAGGAAAAGAGCCTGAAAGAAGGAAATAGATAGGAAAAGAGGCAGAGAGTGCCAAATTAAGGTACAGCCCTTTGCTTCATAGGGACTTACAATGACTCTTGGATAATAAAAAGAAATTTAATTCAAAATTAATTAAATGTAGCCTTTGGCCTCAAGTTCTTCTAACTAACCCTGTGAGTGCTTGAGAACACTGATATTTCATGCTTGTGATTTTCCCCTCATTGTGAATATGCAGCTTCCTTTGTTCTGGAATTTAGCTCCTTTGGTGAATTTGCTCTTCCCTTTAAAATTCCTTTATCAGAAGGGAAAACTCTCCCCACATATTTTATTGAATTACCACAAAATATGGTCTCACTCAAGGTATGTCTTCACAAGAATGTTGAACACTTTGAGACAAAACAATAGGAGCTTTTACACTTCAGTCTCCAAACTTTCCGACCAGCAGGCTGCCCAAGAATTAAAGTTATTAGAGTGCTCAAGTTATTTGCAGCTCATACTGCCTCAGTTCCCACTTGCAGGGATTCTCAAAAGTATTTCCCTAGGAACAGGTGTTCCTTCACTATAAAACTGAAGAGGAAAGAGGATCACTTTGCTTTCACGTTCTTGCAGAGTGGAAGGAACCAAAAGTTGCTGACCTTTACTAAAGTGTATTCACTTTTGTGTTGTTGCTTAGATAACAGCTACTGACAGGAAGCATTTATCATTCAAGCTTCACAAAAGTGTGGAAATTCACCACTGATGGCTCTTTCTGAAATGACAGGTGAGAAACTGTGCAGAGATGCTTTTCAGGATTTGTTAGCCCAAGAACGTATAAAAACAATTGATGACACGTCCAGATTTGAGAACACAAGAGCCCAAAAGCTGCTTTGCATTAACTGCCACAAGCAAAAAGTAGTGAAAACCAGTAGCTTGTTGGAAGATGAACTCCTGGAGAAGGTTGAGACATTGCAGATCAAGCTTCAGGTAGTTACACAGAGCAGAGCAACTGCAATGGAAACTGCTGAGTCCCGTCTTCTGCTAGGCATGCCTGGAAGATCTCATCTTTAGTCTTCCAGACAAATATATGTTTGGACTATTTGATGGCATTTTTCTGACTAAGCAACTGTGTTTTCCTTCTTTGAAAACCAGGTGTTGCTCTGGATTTCGTAGTGACAAAGAAGTAAGGAAAAGATTGGGCAAAGGTAGACAGGGGTGGGCAGACGAAAGTGCTTCCAAATGCTGCAGTATAGGCAAGGGCTGAGACAGTCTTGGACTTTCTACAGACCTGGCTTAACAGTGGCAAACAACAGGCCAGATCCAAGTCTCTGCTTCAGATCAATCACATGAGAAAGCAATCATCTTTCCTCAGACCTGAGGTTATCGGGTGTATTCCTCTGGGTTTTCATCAAAACTTCTAGACATGAGCTTATCCTAATGTAAAAGTAGAAACTTTCAGATGCATTAAAAATATTTGTGGAATCTAAGTCTTCCCAGTGGAGCTTCAAATTAGGGGCCTTCATGCATTTTCCATATTAAACCAAGTGCAAAACAAATAATCTGGTTTTTTTAGATAAAGGTCTACAGTAGTGTTTGATATTATGAAAGATAAGAATAAACTTTGTATCTGTTCACAGGTTGAATTCCTTTCCAACTTCTCCCAAACTCTAATCTGAAAATAGCCAATACCATTTTATGGTGGCCAGTGGCTGTCTATCAGCAAGCCCAGGCAGGTGATGATGAGGTCCTCACTCTTGTTATGTGCATTTCACATGTTCTACTTCACTCAAGATCTAACCTTGTCCCCTGAACTGAGCATCCCTGACCACGCATACCATTTCACACTGTTCAGAGAAGCAGGCACTGGAGCTTCTCCTAGTGACTTGTGCACACAGGAGTTCTTCAAAAATTAAACATCAGGAATGATTCTGTGAAGCAAGGCAACCTTCAGTTAGCAGAGATATAAAGAATTATTTCAAAACTAGTTTTCTGCTCAAATCAAAACATTAATGCAGACACGACTTGCATGACTGTATAGAGAAGCTGTGAGTCTTGAATTAAATATTAGCACTGAACACAATTCATAACTTCCTGAATTTGAAAGTGTACATAAGGAATTATAAGGTATTTTTAAAACTTTAAAGAAGCAACAAAATGTTTCAGCATGTTCCATACAAATTGTGTGTTGGAGATAAATAAAATATTGGGCAAGTGCCAAAACAAAAGTAATGACAATTTGTCTGTGTTATCTAACTTATTTTGAGTGAAAATTTACAGTATTGCTGAAGGTTTTTTCCATTCTCTGACAGTCAATAAAAGGATAGTGACTTTTCATAACACCTTTGCCTAAGTTTGTTACGGTAAGGCCTTTGTGTGTTTTGAGATCAAGTTCCAAAGCATCCAGAAGTTCAAATGTGCATTTGAAACTCCAGAAACCCTCCAACTCCAAACCACACACTTCTCTTTATTCCCCATCCAAATAAGTCCATGACTTTTACTTCTCCTTCAGCAGCCCAAATTTAAAGTACCTCTCAGGACATCTTCAAAGAGATTGTCTAGGCTGATAACCTTATCCTCAAGAAATGGTCAGAATACCTTTTTATCCTGATTCTTTCTGGTAAGTCTGACACCTCTCTCTGCAGACCTTCCTTTCTCTCCTCTAACACATATCTCCCTGTTGGCATTTTCTTTTTAGCATACCCATAATTACTCCTCTGGGTCTCACTATCATTCCTTCCAGCCTTTAAAGTGACCTGGTACACAATATGGTGTGCTAAAATTACCTTGTTATACAAGACTGTGGAAAGAATTTTCCAAACATTTCAAAACAGAAAAATTAACCTGATATAAAACCACTAAAATATTGTTCAATTTGTTTAGAAACTGAAGACCAATAATTTGATCATTTCCACACACAGAAGAGAACCCCATTAAAATCCTTGATTCCATTCCAGAAGCTGCTGGATACTTCAGTTCAGAACTTGAACTGGAAACAAATTTTAAGTTTCCAAGCAGAAGCTGGAAGGTTGGATTTTTACCTCTTAATACAAACAAGGATCTTAATGGTCATCTGTTTGGTATCTGGGAAAGAAAAATCTGTCTGTCTTCTAACTGCTTTGAAGTAGGAATTTTTTGGTAATTTCCAAAGTGAAATGAGGGGGGAAGGGAGCAAGGGAAGGGAACTTCTCAAAATTTGTTAGTAACTCTCAGTGGCTTCTTACAGAGAAAATAAAAAATGCCTTGTCTGGTCCCTAGCCGTTTTAAAGCACTGCTTCCTTTTGGCAGCTGCACATTGCTGAATTGAGTATCTTTTGTCTCCTATTTCTTTTATTCAAATGACACAAGTTCACTATCATTGTTATTAAAGCAAACCCAAACAGTCCTTAAGAACTTTTAGTTGTCATTTCATGTCACGATTGTTTTTACTTGAAAGCTGCTAAGGGGCCCCTTTTTCACCTCAGTTTGCTGCTTTCATGAGTGGTAACCTGGCTATTGTGAACACTAAGGCAGTACTGACTAATTTTTCTAACAAAAGGCACAGATGTAGGTTATACAGCATTTGATATACATAGTACATAGACATAGTGTTATTGTAGTATATTTTACTTGTGTTTTAACCAGAGACTCAAGAACTGATGTTTTTTTCCTCTGTAGCTTTCTTCAAAAGCCTAATAAGTTTTGTACTGGCAGGTTCTTCCCTATCAACCACTCTCTGTGTTACTACTTCTTCAGCAGATGTTGAGAAGTGGTGAAAACTCTGTACTGCCTGTACTAGACATAGAAAATTCACACACTAAGATTCGACAAACTGAAAATCAAGATCTTTATTCTGAAACATAGGTATTTCATGTTTTCATTAAATAAATCAGATATCCTCTTCTGCTTAGGTCCATATATCCCATTTGGATGAAGAAGCAAAAAACCAGTAATATTTATTTCCCCCATATTTACTGTAGGCTGAACTTGTTCCTAACAAAACAAATGTGGAGTTTCTAAGGAGTAGTGTTAAATTGCTGAAAGCTTCCACTGGAGATGCATAAAGAAAGGAGCAGGAAAAACTAATACCTTGATGTGATTTTGTCTGGCCTTAGCTATCTCATGATCTTCCCTGTGCAGCCTTTAGCTTGAAGTGATTTGATTTTCAGGTGCTGTTCTTCATATGTCTATCTTAATTCAGCAATATAAAGACTATTTCATTTAAGGCAAATTTTGAAAGATGTGGCTTTCCAGAACAATGCTACAACATCTGAGTGGTTCCAAAAAAAGGTGTTTAAATTCTCCTTTGCCAACATGCTCACGTACACTCACGTACATGCTGCCCCACACACCCTTTAGGAGATGGGAATGTAGCTTAAGCAGTACCTGAGGGAATGAAATCAGTTTTGTGCAGAATATGGCACTCCCATCATCGTTTCCTTTGGTGATGCAGTAGCAAACACGTGGGTGCAGCGAGTCCTGAGACTTTCTGCAGCGTGTTGCACTCCCAGGTTGTATGGCCAGAAATGGAAACCCACCTATTGCTGGATTGTTTCAAAGGAATTTGAGATAAGTGGAAAGCTGTTGCTAAAGATGTTCATTTTGTTCTGCCCTTTGTAAATTTCTTGTGATGTTATTCTTGTTCAAATACCCTCTCTGGGCTACAGCTAATGGAGAAATAAAAAGAACTTTCCTTGGCTTTTTTGATTGGTCTTCCTGGTTTTCATTCATGGACATCTTTATGATTCTCCTGTATTCATTTTTCAAGGTTGTCTCTGCAATTATGACACATTATCAAGGCAATTCAAAATAATATATAGACTTTTTAGCATTTCTTCTCTACTGATGGCTTCCTTGTCCTTTCTCTTCCCTTTTTTTTTTTTCCCTGGTGATGAAACACAGCTAAAAGCAGGCTGTGCTTATTCAGTTTTGTTCCTGTTCTCTGACTTAACAGTCTCTGTATCATTCTTGATTTAATGAAGTATAGGATGCAAGGCTGTTTATGAATATTTCTTTTTACAGTACACAAAAAGGAACAAATATCAAACCAGCAAAAACACAGTCTAAGGTACAGAAGGCTGGGTTTCTTTTTTCTTCCCTATTCTTATGAAAGAGAAGGAACCAGCTCAGCTGGGTATCAGTCATCACAAGATTTTGGTTTGATTTCTGCAGGTGGCAGAGGTAAAAGGCTGAGCTGTGCAGAGCCTGGGGATTCAAAGGAAGAAATTGGTCAGATGTTCCTTCACTTCATCAAATTCTAATGGGGAATGAGTAAAATTTATCAGATTTATTTTGTTTCTCATTCTTGCTCTCATTCTTTTGCAACCTAGAGTATTATCAGATAATAGGAAAACACTGACCAAAATGTACAAGCTGAAAAAGCTCCTGTTGAACACCTCTATGCTTACTAGGGATGCTTTTGACCTGCAAATCCTGCTTTTTTTTTTTTTTTAGAAGAGCTATAATAAGTTCACCATCTCTAAAGATGCCTTCATTGCTCATATATAAAACTAATGAAACTAGAGGTTAATTTTAAGAGTCCATTAAATCTCTTCTCTGGAACAAGAATCTGGACTTAAAAGTGAGATCAAGAGAGGCAGAATAGGACCTTAAGGTAAATATTCACGAGGCACAATCTCATAGTTCTGG
Organism: Monarcha castaneiventris obscurior; assembly: GCA_026261815.1. Classification (NCBI taxonomy): domain Eukaryota; kingdom Metazoa; phylum Chordata; class Aves; order Passeriformes; family Monarchidae; genus Monarcha; species Monarcha castaneiventris. The sequence continues at coordinate 2,263,223 of JAMPIT010000327.1, forward strand.
AATTCTGACAAATATATACAATATTTTCTGAAAATAATAAAATAGGAGTCATGATAAAGGAAAAGCAACATAATTTTGAACTATCTACCTCAGAAGCTGAATAGTAATAGTAGCAGTTGTAGTCTGGAAGACTAAGGGGAATGAAACTGTTTTTATAATTATTATCTTTGCAAACATCTTAATAAAACTTTAGAAAATACACAAGTGATTCTGGAAAAAATATACTGAATTAATGCAAATGAAAAATATATGAATGGTGTTATTTCTGCAATAAACAGCACATGTTTGAGGATCAAATGATATGCCTTCTGTCTTATTTTTTGTGATAGCATAGCAATTTTGATATTTAATTTCAATTTACATGTCACAAATAATCTGATTTTTTTTCAATTAAGCATGATTAACCATTACCTAATGTTCAGTTTGACTTCGCAAAATGCCTTCTCTCTTAAATGAAAATAATAAAACAGGAGGCTAAGACAAACAGGAGGCAAGTGATTGTGAATCTGTTTAGAAAAATCTCTATTGAGAATAAATCTTTCTGATACTCATGCCTCACATAAAAAGAGGATACGGACAAATGTTGAAAACTCTGTAGAAACTGATGAGGACCATATTTTTTTAGCACTGGGAAAGGTTCAAATCTGTTTTATTATTTACCTCTCTGTTGTTAGACTTAGGCTTCTGGGGTGGAAGAGCAGGAACTTAGAGTGACACCTACCACCTTTCTCTCTGTATTAGCTCCTGGAAAGCCCTCAGAGTTGTATGGAACTCAACAGACCCTAGAATTATAAGATGGAACAGAAACTCCATTATCCATGTGCTAGAATTCTTTCATTGCTTTATCATATCTTTCTGTATAAAGAATTTGTTGTTGCTATTGTCTAGCCAACAATGTTTTAACTAGGATCTGGCAAGGATGTACCTGAATTATTTTCACTTCACATTTCATAAAGTTTGAACTTAATGTGTTATGTCTTGTATGCATATAATTATTTTAGCATTTATTTTCAGAATACCCTTGTTTTGTTTGTTTGTTTGTTTTTTATGTGTAATGTAAGGGTCTCTTGTATTCTATCTGCTTATTTAGGAGTAAAAGGAAACTGCATTCCGTTTCTAAATACATTTCTACACTGTCCATATTTCAGGGCAATTCTTCTGGTTTTAGCTTCTTCAAGTCTGTTGAAATATTTTTAGAAGTTGAAAAAGAAATGTGCTTTTCAAGATTTAGCAAAAATTTTGAAATTGATAAACCATGATGTTTTCTAATAGATGTCAGTGAATGACTTCTTTGTACTTATAGAAAAGAAAAGGAATAATCTTTTTGAAATTACTTCATTACCTATTTTCTATCCTTATTGTAAATCTGGATTTATATTCTAAAGGATATCTGATGGTTGTCTCAAGTGCAGAACAACTGGGTTTTTCCTGTTATCACCTGGTTTTTGCCTGTTGCATAACTTCTCATAAAATATTGAAATAACATATGCTAGGACAGACCTTCTTAATGCTGGGGTTTTTTTTTACTTTTCAGGACCTTCTGAGATACCATCCATCTTTATTAGCATGCTATATTACTAATTTATGCATGGAACTCCAATTAGCATAACTGGAGCATAGCTGCATAGTAAGTACAGTACAGGAAAATAAAATGTTACTATCCAGCACCAACTTTTTAAATTATGTGAATGTTGATAGATATGAGATAAAATGTTAAGCTGCAGAGAAGACTTTTGCTGATTATGGTGTAAATTTCCTTATTTATTTAGTAAATCAGTCTTTTAGCTTTTAATCCTTTGTTTCTTGGCTGTCCTGCTGGGAGACTTCACTCGTCCAGGTGAACAGAATGAAGCCCCATCCAACCTTGCCTTGAACATTTCCAAGAATGGAATATCCAGAACTTCCTGGACAACCTGTGTCAGTGTCTCACCACCCTCACTGTAAAATTTTTCCTTATGGCTAATCTAAACCTGCCCTCTTTCAGTTTAAAACCACTATATCTTGTCCTCTCACCACAGGCCTTGATAAAATGAAGGAAAAGGAGAGCAGGAAAAGCTAACTCCTGCCTTTTACCGAGAGTGTAGCACCATCATGTATTCTGCCTGGCATCAGGAAACAGGGACCTTAATAATCTCCTCACTGTATGGTTTTCTTCAGGATCTGCACTCTTTCCATAGCAACTCTGCACTCTGCACTCAGCCACTCTTTGCTACTGTTTGAGAGGTGTGAAAATCCTCGAGGGAACCAAAACTAAAGAGAGCTGACCTTTATGACCTTCATAATAGAGATTATACATTGTACCTATTCTTAGTGGTAATAGATGGTACTGTGCTTTCTCTTCTTTCTGCGTACTGTGCAAGATTAAGGTCATGCAGAGGTAAACCATAATAAATTAAGGGATATGTAATGGAAAACAGTTTTCTAAGTGAGAGTTTAAAAAGGCAGGAAATCCTGAACAGTGGCTTCTGCTCTACATACATTTCTCTCTTTCTCTGATCAAGAAATTTGCATTCAATTCATCAAAGCAAAGGTAAAGATTCCTAGAAGCTTGCTCATTTTGAAAAAGCAAAGAGATTAAATACTTGGAGAGAATTGGGATAGTCCCACAGCAAATGGGAACACTTAGAATAAGTCAATCCCACCGTTCAGATTTCTGTTTCCCATTGCTGCTGTATAAATTTGTTATTAAAATGTTGCTTAATAGTACATATCAACCTATATTTGTTCCCTCTTCACTCAGGCATCCCAAGTGGAAGATACATCTGCTAAGCAGGTTTTGCTAAACATGATCTACCTGACCTAGTATACACGTATTTAAGCAATTTGCATGGAAATATGTAAATAGAGGAATAAATTTTTCTCTCATACCCTTAACCTAGCAGATTACCCATACAGAAACACACTGTCAGAAGAAGAAAGCTGGATAGCCAGGGTAAAAGGTACTAGGAAATTGCAATGTTGTGGCAACAGAACCAGGGGTTGTCACCTGCTCAAATTTTATTCAATAGAAAGTACTCTCATGAAGAGATTATATAAGAGATTTTATATATAAATGAACATGAGAAGCAAAAACTCTTATAATTCTAATATTGCTCTAAGCATATCAAGAATGGCAACAATGGTAACAAACAAGAGGCGAATCAGAAGATCTGTTTGTGACAGCCCCAAAACCCAGAAGGCAAAGAAGCAATGAACATTATATTTTTTGGTTAGCTCTCAGGTAGGAGATACCTAGAAACTTTGGGCTGGCCATGCCTCAAGGTGTAGCACAACCAGAAATAACACCAATGTCTGACATTATGTTATGTATTTATGAGGGTATTTTTAGGTCTACGTAATGACAGTAGGCATTGCATGTGCCACTTGAAATCCACTTTCAGCTTGGTTACCAGGATATTTCAAAGCATCCTTAAGTCTGCGTTATGCTGATATTGATTCTTAGTTCTTAAGTTTATTTAGGAAAGGAGGATGTGAGGAAGTGAATCTGTAAGATCTTTCTGAGGCAATTAGGGCTGGTTGTTTCTCTGTGTAGAAGCTGCTGTATCACAGAACATTGATCACCTGGAACTAGATAAAGTAGAAATAATGATTAAATAATATATATATGGATATATATATATGGAAATATCTAGCCGCAGTAGGTGGAGTGGGTGGAAACCAAAAGCAGCCATTGAGCTACAGAAACTGGAAGCTTCATTCAGATGCAGATCCTTGTTTTCATTACTCTAACATCCGTCAGTAGTTTACAGAATGGTTTACAGCTGCATTTTAAGTGCAGCTCCAGGTACTCACACCTACTTTTGATTTGTATGACTGAAATGTGCACAACTATGAACATGTATGTTAAAGGTCAGGCCATAATTCCGTTCCTCAGTCTTTTTATTTGTATCATCAACAAATAGCACTTCCTTACATAATTCACAACTATTTTATAAACCTTAGCAAAATGCTGAAAAACCACCAAGGAGATGAAAATCACCACAAATTTTAACCCTGCAACAAATGCAAGTGTGAGATATGTATAGTTTGTAAACAATGATAAATAAAGAAATATTCCTGAGGTTAACATACATATGCAAGTACACACAAAAGTACAGGTTCTTTGTCTAATAACAGGTTTCTTCTTCCTCCAAATTCTTTGCTCTCTGGTGATTCACCTATGCAAAACTACCCCCCACTGTGTTCTAAAAATCAGTGGCTATAATAACCAAGAATTAAATTAGTGCAGGAAAAAGTCTATCTTGTAATTTTGCAGGAAAAGTATCATAATGAAATCAGAATATTCTGCTACTTCTAAGATGTTTGTTGATGCAATAGTGCTGAAACATTTTAAAAAAGAAAAATGAACATTTATTCTGATTTAACAGTGTAATTTTATTGACTACCAAAGAGCTATTTCTGATTTATACCACAGAGATCAAAATCAGATGCAGTTCCTCTATAATATTCTTCCTAGCATCTCCTGTATAGTTGGAAATATAAGTAAGATTATGGGGTTTTATGCACGCATATTTGACAGCCTTTTTGTATTTATTGGTGTAGCAAATATCATTTGAATTTGGTGCCTTTTTGCTAAAGAGTCAAATAAGTTATTTGCTGTATGAATAAGTATTTGATAGCAGATCAGACAAAGATAAGGCGTGAGGTATGAGTTTGCAGATGCAATAAAATGACTAAAAGGCCAATTCATCCCTCATGTAACATCTCTGAAGTCAATGAATTTGATCTTTATGTTGAAAATCCAATTTCACACTTAAATAGATTATTTATATCAGAGTTGTTTGTTTTTTGTTTAGTACTAGCTCTTGTAAGGATACCCTGTAGGACAAAACCAGCGATATTCACTTGTAACTTCTACACATGCAACAGACAGTCTGTTTTTTTCCAAAATATATCCCTGCAACTCATGTCAAGGAAATTCCAATGTACTTGCACAGTACATATAATTAGTGATCATTAGTTTAATTAGTGAAGATTAGGGATTTAGATGAAATATGACACTTGAGCAAGAGAGAATTCAGAGAAATCAAAAAGCTGAACTGATATCAGGAAGTGTGAGGAAATATAGCTCTTAAAATGGAAAAACCACAGGATCACCAAAACAGTGGGGTAAAATTGGACTAAGATGAAGGCTAGAGGGAAAAGTATTTGAGCAAAGAACAGTGGCTGTTCCATAATAAAGAAGTAAAATAAGAAAGGTGAGTGCATATAGGTCAGCAAGGTTTAGGAAACAAGGATGTGTGAGTAAGTAGAAGGAGCACATTTTAGTGATACAACAACAATCCCAGAGGAACAATAATGAGCCAGAAGCACATGGAGAAATGAGCAGTCAAAGAAAGTGGTCAGTCTTTCTGTCTTTGCACCTGGACTCCAAGGCACAGAGGAAACTGTGAGCAGCTGCTGTCAGTGTTCCCGGATTCTCAGTCTCCAATACTCCTGTCAACATTAAGTCTTTGTCTTCTTTCTTCATTAAATATTTCACACCTGCTTTTAAACTGTTCCTGCATCTATTTCTTCTTCAGAATCCTCTGACTGTTTCTTCCTAAAAAATTTCAAGTAGAGAGTCCTTATAGACAACAGGTAAAACACGTATTCTTAATTTGATCCAGCTTTTTTAGAGATAAAGGATTTAGGGGTATCATCTGTAGCAATTCCTGTCTCTTTATAACACTTTTAATGTTTATGCATTTTAATCAGAAGTGATCAATATTTCAAATTAAGAGTGAAGATTTAGGACTCCAATACTGATGTTTCTATACACTCGAAAATTTTCTGTCAATCTTCATTTTCCACAATTCTTTTTCAAATATGATTTGAATTGGCCTTACATCTAAGCAGTAACCTATTTCAGAGTTCTAGGACATTGTTCAAATCTAATGTTTTTAGAGTGCAGGTGGGTTTTTCTTGTGGTGAAAAGAAATTGCTTCTGCTGTGCAATCTGTATTTGTAAAAAGACAGCTTGTTAAAAAACTTTATTGTCCATCAAAGTCACAAATGTGATTTCTTTGAGAAGCTGAGCATTCATGGTTTTGAAAAAATCCAGAAGATAAACTTAGATTCATCCTGCTTTACAATGTTTGGAAGTTTGCCACCTGCAAAATAACCTGTGTTACCACATGTGCTATTCTATGGTATGGGTTTGTCTAGTTTCCAATGTATCATCAGAGGTTTTCCATGTGGGAAATACTACAGGTTTGGATTGGGATTGTAGAAATCATTTGTCCAAACCTAAGTGTCTAGGTTTCCTCTAGAGAGAGAGGATAGAAAGACGAACCTTCAGGTGGTAATTCATCTAAAATATGATTTATCAACACTTTTTTGCAATCCATGTTAATCGTATTAATAAAGGCAGACTAATCCATGTGTCTGTTGATTTCTTTGAAGAAGTTTTGTAGCGCTGATTTTCAACTACAAAATTGGTATTGACTCTTCTTCATATTTATATACACTAACTCTCCTCTTTGCTACAACTTGAAGCAATTTGCTGGCTTAGACTCAAATAGTCTGTACTCTCAAGGGTCCCCCAAAACCTTTAAAAGCATTCATTTGTAACTTGTCTCCCACCAAGGAAATTTAAGATTTAGTTTGAACACACATCTTACTCAAGGTTAGTAATCTAAGAATTTCACATTTCTGCTCATTTAAAAATTTAAATTGGTGTCTTTATTGCAAAATATATTACTCTTGAAGTTTTGTTTCCTGATGTGGAAAAGTTATTAACCATTTTATATTTCTCCCTTGCCTGTATAGCTGATGTACCCATTGAAAACAGAAACATTTATTTTATTTTGGGGCCCTATCTGGATTACTTTTTATCCTGACTGCATCCAAAGTAGTTAACAATGTTGTACATTCTTCAGCTGCTCTCTTTTTACATGTGAACACATGAAATATTTGGTTTAACTTCCTAACTAGGCAGGACTGCAAAGAATTTTGAAATGTTTTACTTTATGACTCTTATTCCTGCCTCAGCTGGCTTTATTCAGTGGGTTAATTCTTCTGCTCTCCCTGGGATGACTTTACCTTCCCACTATTCCATTTTAGGTGGTTGCTTCTATAGCACAGTCCTGCACACTGCAATGCCAGAATTTCTTCCTGTTGGGAGCAGACACAACCATTTAGCCACCTTTGATGAAAAGCATTCAGTTTGATGATGTCTGCAAAACTAGCCAGATTTCTGGTGACTTAAATTTCTTAAATTTCTGTATAAAGCAGTGTCTAAACCACCTTTTGCCCGAGAATACCCAACTGCAAATATTCTGGTGTTCCTTTCATGCAGTTCTGATTGCTTTGAAATCCACGTTCAAACTGATGTCATCTTGAAAACAGAAAACCAAGAGACAGAGGGTATGGAAAACATGTATAATTAGCAGTGAAATTAACTTAATGCTGAGAGGCAACAGGTGCCTAATCGAGCATCCAAGCAATCTCCTCATTTTTAGATCTTTAGGGGTTTTTTCCTTGTTAACTGACAGATGAGAGGTAATGATGATACTGATGAAAAAAACAGTTATAAAACCTGAGGAAATCATGAATAAGCAAGAAATGGCCAAAAGACTGGCAAGCCTGCTCTCAGAAGCAATCAGAGAAGGTTCTAAGTTGATAAGCAACAAAAAGGAGAGAGAAAGGCACCATCTGGCTTTACCCTTCCCACAGAAAGGTCAGACCCCTTTGCTTTGGAAATACCCAGCCATGCACACACCGGCCCAAGGCAGCCCCAGAGTGAGAGTCCTGAGAAGCAGGTGTGTCTAGGCAAGAAGCTTTCAAAGTTGAGGCATTTTTTCTTCTTTATCTCCCAGGTTTTAGGGCCAAATTTTGGCCCTAATAGACAAAATTTGTCCTCATAAGAGTAGAATCTGTAGAGGCAGCTGGCCTGGTTCCCTGGCTGTTTTTTCTGCCAGTTAATACTCTGCCTCCCTAACCTATGAAGAGTGCAAGCACTCAGAAGAGGTAAATCTTTATACATTACAGGCAGGGTGTAGCAATGTTTCTAGTAAGGATGCATGTCATTTTAGACTTGAAACAACATGGAATTTTCAAGCCATTCAAAACATTTATAACCATTGCACTTCCTACAAACCCCAAGTTTCGCATTCTTCAGAGAGTACCCTTCTTTGGCGAGTAATGATTTTGGAGCTGTTAAATCTTTACATTATCCCAACAACATGTCAATTAAGGGAGGCATTTTATACAGATTACAAAGATTTGTCGGAGGTGGCCACAGCTTTGTTAAAGCTGTTTTGTGGACATCTTCATAATTAATGGAAAAATCATTAGGAATTCAGTCTTTATTAACCCCTGTAGCTGCAGGGGCCCATTTCATCTTAATTGCATTCATTTGGCACTGGCAGTATTATACAGCATAATCACTAATAAATGATCTTTTAATTTGTACCAATCAAGAGAGCTTGCTTTCATGCCAATATTCCTGTTTCTTTGATGTTGACCTGTCTTGATTTTTGATCATTTGAACTTAAGATGATTTACTGGAAAATCAATATCAATACCAAATCTGCCGTATTCATACATCTGTGGTTAAGTTCAATTTGGCCGTATTTTGATTGAAATAAGTAGTGCTTGATTATCCATTCAGATTTTATGAAATAATCAGGTTGGGAAATCTAGTCCTGTATTCTTATTCAAAGGCAAATAATTAGAAACTGTAGGAAAACTGCAGAGCTGGGACAGCATTTGAAGTAACACTTCAGATCCCACTAATTAACCAACTTTGTCTGTAATCTCCTAGAGGCCTCCACCAAGAGAGTAATATGCTATTACCCATTTAGCGAGGCCAACAGGGGCTTTGGCTACAGTTGTTAATAAGAAAATCTGAGACAGTTTCTCTCATTATACCCCCTGTCAGCACCGTCTCTGCAGTATAAAATAGCCATCATTGTTCTGTTGGTCAGTTAACCAGAAACCAGACTACTGTAAAAAAATACTTTACAACTAATTGAAAATGACTGAAGCATTCCCTTATCAACCAATTGCTTTGTGTTATTTGAAGAAAATATAAATGTTAGTGAAGGAGGGCAAACACAAAGTTCAGTCTCTTTAATGAATACCCCCTGCATGAACTAGAATTACTGACTTAGCTAAAGAGAACAAACCCCTTACAGCTATTACTTCAACCTCTTGGTTATGAATTAAAGGAAAAAAAAACAACCATGATCTCTTTCCTAATATTATAGCACTTACTCCCTAAGTACTGAATTAATTTATTGAGAATTTACAAGTAAATCTGTTTAATTACTATGAGCAATACGGGTCTTGTCTAAACTCTTACTGAGCTGTTACACTGTGATACAGCTCCACTACTGGCTGTGAAATAAATAAATAAATGAATTATGTAGCTCATTCTGAGGTGGGAGGGAATGAGCTGAACCACTTCAGCTGCATCATGGTAGGGATTGCAAGGGCTCCTCCTGTTCCTGGGTCACTGCCTCGACCCTCGCTGTTTTGCTTGCAGATACTTTAGATGACTGACCTCGTTCCTTAAGTCTTTGGTGATTTGGGGCAACCAGCTTTAGAACAACCCCCGGTTGCCAAAGGGAGATGAAGTTGGGAATACGTGTGTGTGTGTGTGTGTGTGTGTGTGTGTGTGTGTGTGTGTGTGTACATGCAAGTTAGATGACATTTCATTTTGCCTCCTTCCAATTTTCAGTGCAAATATTGTAAGTCCATTAGATGAATGACCAAGATTAAAGAATGGATCTCCAGTTGTTGAGATATGTATATGAAGGATATGAAGAAAAATAAAACAGTTTTAACACTGTCAGGCAGTGGCTTTGCACAGAAGACTTTCCAGGTTTGGGGGACGGAGAGGAATGCAGAAAACACTTTAATCTGAAACTGCAAGCATGAAATTGCTTCCATTAAGCTTGACTTCCTGATTATTGTGTAACATTATCAAAAGGCACACTTAAGGCTGTTTTGATACCCTAAGTGTACATTACCATTTCTAAACAAATTTAAAATTAATAATGACTGCCCTTGATGTATAATGCCTGATAGTTACTGTGGTTTGGAGGGATTTTTTACAGGAGTTCTCTGAAGTCATCTGTCCTAAAAGATGGATCAGTAGTCTCCCCTTTAAAATTGTTATACTACAGCTACTTATTTGGAGATTTTGACCAAAGAATATTTATAATAGCAGGAATTCATCTTTAGCTGCTGCTGCTGGGCAGGCTGCCTTCCCCCACAAAGTAAGCTTTACATATAGGTTCCAGAAAAACTGCTTGCCTCATCTCTGTACCAGAAAGAAGACAGTATAATAATAATTAATTATTCACATAGATAGAAACACACCAAATTTATTAAACTAAAATAATTGGGGGTGGGGGGAGGGGGAGGGGAGGAATGAAATCACCTTTATCAATAAATGCCATAGCTCATAATTACTTACATTGGTTTGGGCAGTTCTTCAGATTCCTAACTCAAGTGTTTCTGTCTTTTCTACTCAGACAGCTCTGATTTCCTTTTAAGCATGGGGTGGCAGAAGATTCTTTCATTTTATGGCCATGCCTTTTAAAAGTTCAAATAATAGCCTCTAATTTAGTCTGTCTTTGTGGACTAATCTTAGTCCAACTGCTTATATTCATCTTGTTTGCACTCTGAAGAACTGATTTCTCCAACTGACCCCTCAGTGTCTAAGTTATAGCTTAGCACTCTTCTGTTGTTCAATGCTCACCCCAGTGAAAATCCCAGACTCTTGCTAATATTTTAATAGCATGGATGTAAAAATCTTTCCTTGCTTGCTGACAGTCTTTTGGATAAACAGTAACCCATAAAATATATCACCACATATTTTATATTATCAAATAGAATCTCATGGCAAGTCTCATGCACACAGTTTGCTTGTTTATAATGACATATATTGCATGTGATTGGACATATTTTATTCTGATAAAGACTATTAATGGCTTTCCTTGGGACTTTTTTTTCCACATTGAATATACACATATGCAACATTCACTTGAAATCTTTGCTTGTCTTATCAGAGAAGTCTTTAATACCTCCTCTTAAAAAAATGTGAAATGTATGAAATACATTCACTTTTATAGTCACTCAAGAGAAAAAAATCTCTGTCGCAAAGAATCACATGCTACTTATTGTATAGATCTACATACTTATTGTATAGATCTACATATAATTTTGCTTGATATGGTTCCAAAGTGCTTTCTGGGGAAAGCATAACAAAGATTCAAGACAGAATTTGAAGAACTGAATGAAAAATAATATCTTCCATGCCATTCTCTGCATGAAGTTTGCTTTTAGCTTTCAGCAAGCTTGCAACCTCATAAGTCTCACCCCTAAAAATTATTTTGATGTAAATAAGAGCAATGAAAGACTTGGGAACTCCAAAACTATTTTTAAGTTGGATTTAATTTTAATGAGATGGAAAGAAGAGGAGCAGAGTGATTTTATTCACCAGCACATGCCTCTACTACTTGACTGAAGAACAGACACTGCACATCCCATCAGAAAAACACTGATCTTTTTGCCTCAAATCCTTGCTGGCCATGCCAATTTTTTGCATGTTTATTATTCTCATCATGGATGAGTATTTATATCTGTTCTGAATTTGTTCTCCTTTAATTTCCATTTATGTTCCTCTTGTCCTATCTTCTTGTGCTGGTCTGAAAATAGCAGCTCATGTTGACATTATCTATTCCATTTAAAATTTTAAATACTTCAATTAAATCACCTCTTAAGTGATTTTTCTTTCTAGACTTCATAGATTTAGATGTTCAGCTTGTCCTTAGAACTTATGCTTTCAACCTTGCCACCTTTTCAAGAACAGCAATATCAAATCTATAATACATATCAAAGGTAACATTGTGCAGCTTGAATATTGTCTCTAACTTTCTTAAATGTACATATTCTTCTCCCCTGGCTGACTGTCCTAGATGGCCTGTCTTTGGAACCACTTTTAAAAGGGTCTTGTCAAAGTCAACTGCATTACTTATATTCTATTCACCTTTAAATGTGCTTTATATTTATGATACCAGTGCTCAGCAATTTACTATTTTAACATTAGTTCTTAAAATCATCTAAGTATGCATTTAGCAGATGGAGAAAGAAATTTAAAAATATAACTTTAATGTTATTCATTACTATTTATCCTCTATATTTGGAATTGCCTTTCTTAATGTGCTTTGTTTTTAAAGAAACCTACCAATTTCTAATTTGTGGTTCTTAGACTCATAGTTGCACACCTTCAAATTCTTTCTATGCTATTTCCAAATGAGATGCAAGTTCCCCAGTAAAGTACCACTACAGGCACATTTTCAGATTTTATAACAAATAGTTTATGCAGAACATAATTTGCAAAAGTACTGTCAACCACACCCCTCAGCTTGGTGCCATCACCAAATTAGGAAGGCTGCACTCGATCCCTTCATCTCTGTCATTAATGAAGATATTAAATAACACTGCTCCCAGTATGGACCTGGAGGGATATTACTCATCACTGATGTCCATTGGGACTCTGAGTCACTGACCACTGTCCTCGGGCTGTGACCATCCAACCACTTTCCTATCTAACAGTTCACTCATAAATTCATCTCTCTCCACTTTAGACAGAAGGGTGCTGTTGAGGACTATGTCAGAGGCTTTACAGAAGTCCAGATAAATGACATCTGTAACCATTCCCTTCTCCACTGATGCAGTCACTCCATCATAGAAGGACACTGCATTGGTCAAGCAGGATTTGCCCTTCGTGAAGCTGTGCTGATTGTCTCAAATCATCTCCCTGTCCTCCATGCGCCTTGTCTTCTAGGAAGATCTGTTCCATGATCTTCCCAGGCACAGAGGCGAGGCTGACAGGACAGTAGTTCCCAGGGTCATGAGTACGTTTCCCCTGCTCCAGTCACCTGGTACTTCACTAGACTGCCATGACTTTTCAAGTATCACGGAGAGTGGCTTGGCCATTACATCAGCCAATATTCCTTGTAAAAGAGATGCTCCAGTCCCTGATTCACCTTTGTCGCCCTTCACTGGACTCACTGCAGTACCTCCATGTCTGTCTTGTCCTAAGGAGCTCAGAACTGGACATAACATTCCAGATGCAGCCTCACTAGGGCTGAGTGGAGGGGCAGGATCACCTCCGTTGACGTTCTGGCAATGCTCTTCCTAAAGCAACCTAGGACACCATTGACCTTCTTGGCCACAAGGAAATACTGCTGGCTCATGGACAGCTTGTTGTCCACCAGGACCTCCAGGGCCTTCTCCACAGAGCTGTTTTCCAGCAGGCTGGCCTCCAGCCTGTACTGGTGCATGGAGTTATTCCTCCACAGGTGCAGGACCCTGGATTTCCCCTTGTGGAATTCCAGACAGTTCTTTTCTGTCCATCTCTGAAGCCTGCTGATGTCCTTTCTAAGGGCTGCACAGCACCCTGGGAGATTGGCCACTCCTTCCAGCTTTGTGTCATCAGTGAACTTACTGAGGAGGCATCTGTAAGGTGACTCCCCAGTAAGTTCATTGATGACACAAAGCTGGGAGGAGTAATGAACAAGTGTCATTGATGAACAAGTTAAATACTGGGCCCACTAGTGACAGTTCTCCAGTTGTGCCTCTGATCACGACCCTCTGGCATCTGCTATTCAGCCAGGTCTGAATAATGGAATCATTTAGGTTGGACAAGACCCTTAAGGTCCTCAAGTCTAACCATTAACCCAGCACTGCCAAATCTACCACTTAAACCACGTCCCTAAGCGCAGAGCCCCAGCAGCCTCATCAGCCTCATCAGCTGAGACGCGCGGTTCATCAGTGCAGATGGAACGCCTCACTAACAACTTTGACTCTTTCCTGGAGCTCAGTTGGTTTCTTTGCAAAGTTTTGCTGTGCTTCAAAGGCTTCTCAGCCAGGTTGCTGAGACCTAGCATAAGACCCATCACGGAGTCTTGAGTGCTGCACTGCGCAATGGAGGCACATGTCTGATCCTTAGATGCCGTCATGGCATGGGGAAAACAGAGTCTGAGATGGAGCAAAAGGTCTCAGGGACCTTCGCTCACCCATGGTGAACATCCAACCTACCTTCCAGTTTAGAGGAGTCCTGAATATGAGTAACTTGCTCCTGGCTGACTTGAGTCCATTGGCAACTGAGTCTGGTAGCGTCCCTTTCACAACATCCTGCTCCCTCCAAAAGCGGCTGAAGGCACAGCACAGAGACAGCCATGAAGTTCCATCACCACAAATTCTCTATGTAAAAGCAAAAGACTCTGTTTCCCAGCCTGAAGTTGCTCCATAAAACAGACTGAATGGAGGGCAGAATCTGTCCCTAAAACATGTGGTTATATCTTCATCATTTGAACTAAATATAGAGGCAGACAGATTTACATGAGAGTGAATTTGAGAAAAGGGATAAAATGTTCAGAAAGGAAAATATTGTTGTCATATAGTTCCGCTGCCTGCAAAATGGATGAGAGATTTTGTTTCGTGTTTCTCCTGTGACACTCCACAAGACACAGAAAATGTACTGGATTTGTTTAAAAGTTGCAAACGTGGGATTTGGAAGTGTCTTTTAAAACGTTTTTTTTTTTTTAAAAAAGGAATCCCATCTCACAACTAGCCTTCGCAGTGTGCTCTTGGGCACCTTTTTTGGCATTGTGCTGTCAGTGCATTTGATTTGCTGTCTGCATGTGATGTTATGTGCCATATTGTCACAACTTAGGAAGAAGCAGTAAATTGAAGTCAAGTCCTCATTGGAATGAAATTCCCATTTTAAGGAGAAATTCAGATCTATTCAGTTTGACCTTGGAACTTGAATTAAATCTTTAGAAACTCAACTTTCTCAAGGGAAGTATGAGGTTTGTATGAGACTGGATATATTAAAAGCTTGTACAGCTCTGGTATAGTGCACATGCCAGGATGGTTAATTTTTAATTTAGAGGACAATGAGAAAATCAAAGGGTTTCACCTGAACTAATTTTCACAGAGCTAATTTGTTATACTCAAAGCTGGTTTATAAGCATTTAACAATCCATTAAAAGCAGTATTAAAAGCTCAGTTGTGATTTTTACTGAAACATTTTTGTATGTTTAACCTGATTTCTGAATGCATTTTTTATAGTTTGGGGTGGTATCATAAAAATGCACATAAGTCTAGGCTGGATTCCAATTTTGTATTGTAATAAGCAGCATTTTATGTATGGGTCTGTATGCACATTCAACAAATCATTCAGAAAGAAAAATCAAGTGGATGTGGTTATTGAAGATGAGGATGGCATTTACCTGCTTGAAATTTGATGCATATAATACATAAGGAGCTGTCCTTGCTTTAGTCATAAAACTAATCCATTTAGATTGTCATGTCAGGGAGTTGGGCACAATAGGTTTTTGCAAGACTACAGCATGCCACCACCTCTGTGTAGCAGAGCAGCACCCACACTGGAAAGCAAGGCCAGGACAATTGCTCCTGCCCTGCCTGCAGCAGGGTAAGGCAGTTACTAAATCCTCTCTCAGGACTGGGAAAGTCTACTTGCCCTGCTCCTGCACAGAGAGGTAAAACCTGAGATTTCTGACATGGCCAAATGTTTTTCTCCTGCTCTCTACCATTGCTGAGTAAATGCTGACTTATCTTCATTAAATCTGCATGCAGGAAATCAATAAGAAGTTGGGGGGCTTGTTTGTAGAAGTATCGGAATCATTCTGGCATGCTGTTAATGTGTTGATGGCTCATTTTAGTCCGAATTCGGGAGTTGCCAGGAAATATTGCTAAGGCTATCTAAGTCTGGCTAATGCAGAAATGATAGGTACACTGCAACCCATGTGTCAGAGTAAAAGGGAAGGAAAATAAAAATCTCCCAGAACTTGCAATTCCTTGAATTGCAGTAAGACAGGGGGCTTGGGCTTGACTGCATTTTATGTCTGTGCTTTTCTAGAGGAAAAAAACGGACCAGTGTATTTTTCTCACAGTAAGGCATGCGGAAGTTTAACCCCAGAAGTTCTTCCATTTCTACAAAGTAGCAGATGTACCATTTGTAATGTGTGATGCTCTGTGAGTGCTGCATTTTTGTGCCCTGGAGTGTAGGAATATGACAAGGAGAGAAGCTACCCACAAGGAATGAGGAGGTGGAACAAGATGGAAGTGGATGTGTTCAATGCAGGATGCACAGTACATGGTTTTACAAGCTGGGATAAGTCACACAGTACAGCCAGCCTGGAAAAACACTTAGCAGCATTTTTTCAGACACTTTTTTTTTCCTTTGGGCATATTGCAAGGTAGATTACGGATTTCTCTGCTAATTTGCAGAAAAACACTCTTGTCACCAGCATCAGTGGCCATAGCTCATCAGCGCCATAATTCATAGAAACATAGAATGGTTTAGGATAGACAGGACCTTAAATATTATCTAGTTCCAACCCCCCTGCGATGGGCAGGGACACTTTCCACTAGACCAGGTTGCTCAAAGCCCCATCCACTCTGGCCTCAAACACTTCCAGGGATGGGGAGTTCACAACTTCTCTGGGCAAAATGTTGCATTGCATCATCAACCTTTCAGTGATTAATTTCTTCCTAACATCATAATTGAAACCTTCTTCTCAAATTATTGCCTCTCCTGAGCATGGAAGGAGTTCAGCATTGGCAGCCCCTCTCCCTTGGATGCTCAAGACCATCTGTGTATGCTAATTGCAGTAGTGACTTTCTTATGTGGATTTTCCAACGGGCTCAAAGATAAAGCATCAGATGCGTGATACTGAACCCAGGACCTAAGAGCTGAAGTCTCTGAATACCCTCTAACTAAACTATGCTTCTGAGTTGTTTCCCTCTTACTGGAGTGATTGTATATACATAAATGTGCAGCTTAAAGTATGAGGAGTACCTTGGGACAAAGGAGTTACTGTTTGGGACTTTGGAAGTTCATAATAATAGCCACAGGACCAAAGTATTTTTAAAGGTCAACAGAACTTCAGTAATTTATGCACCTCTCTTCTGAGAAGTTATTATTATATAATCATTTTCATATGTAATTACCTTTTTCCTTTTTGCTGATTCACCTCTTAAACCCTTCATGCATTTGATTGAGAAGCATCACCTTGTGCATAGGGGAGGAAGAAAAGATATAATCAAATCATACATCTGATCTATAAGTCTGATCTTTTAGTCAATAGAGGCAGTTTCTGGTCTTTGTCACTTGCAGAGGGAGAGGGAAAATTCACTGAAACAACCAGTGATTTTTTTTTGATGGGAGAGAAGTCAGAAGGGGGTGGGGTAGGACATTGAGACTAGGAGCTTTGTTCAGTGAAACAAATGTTAACACCAGAATACAGATAAAACTTTATGTATTATTAAAGAATACATTTTGCTGTTGGAAAAATGTAATGCAACCTGGAATCATTTATTCAAACTGGTAATTCTTTTCATGTTGTCACATTACAAAAAGTCTTGATGTGTCTTGTGTCTGACTGAAAATATAAAACACTATGGTAAAGGCAACTAATACAAAGGACTATATTTTCTTTAGCCTGAACACCAATGCAGAAAGACATTACACCAAAAAAAAAAGAAAAACAAAGTAGGAAAAAGCCCCACATAAATTGATGGGAAAGGAGTAGGGGGAAAAAACAAAGATATTCTGATAGGTCATTTTTTTTTCCATACATGAGCATTTAGTCTACAGTAATCTACCAGGACTGTCAAATTTGATTGAAAGATAATGCAAGATTTTTTTTCTTGACACAATTTATAGCATGTATCCATTAGGAATAATTATGGTTGCATGATTTTGCTAGCTGTTATCTCTACAAGTGTTACTAATGGTTTTATCAATTACTCCCTGTCCAATAACTGCATGGTTGTAACCTAATTTAAAGACACTCTATCACTAGGCTGATTTGTGTAGTAGTAAATGACAGCATTTGAGACACCAGCCAAACGACTCACTTCAGTGACTTAGTTAGTCTCTAATAATTAACAATTAGTAGGTACCTAGGAAAAGCTCAAGAGACTAGAGCTCCCATGTTTCCCTTTCTTATCGAAATACAAGAAGTTACCAAGACAATCTCCTGTAAATATAAACCTTTAAATAAATTCTCCTTCTGTGGCTGATAAAAAATGTGATTTAATAAAGATGAACAGTTGAGGAATAAAACAGAACTGAACTTTAGGATCCATGGTTGTAAGATATAGAGACAATCTACAGAGGAGATACAGGATTATACTTTGAGATTTTACTGTTCCTGCTATAGTTCAAAAGCAAAGCCACTGTGCTAAAAGGGGAATAGTGCTGGCAAAATTGTGCTATTTCCTTGAACTTTAGAGCAAAAATGCTGGATGTGCAGAAAGAAGCACTTCATTACAGATCATTAGTGAGGTTTTATGTACAGCTCAGAAAGGTATTGCCTGCTCAGAACAGACTGGAGAGAAGTCTATTTTAAATGAGTGTAAAAGATGGTATTCCTCCAAGGATGTTATCTCTGAGGATTTTAAAGAAATTTTCCATTAAAAAATCTCTCTTCTTAAATAAGACTTTGAACTTTAAGTTTAAAGCAGGATCTTGTACTCTGCAAGAAACTATTTCTATGTAGGCACAAAGACATTTAAAATAACAGTGAGTGTACAGGGGTTGAGGTTTTTACAGTGCACAGTCCTTTGCACAGTCCATTAGTATATATGAATCCAGCTTGATGGGCAAAATTGCCTGGAATAATTCATCATTTGGGTTATTGTGTCAGATCTTAGTACATCATCTCTTTCAGATTATCCAAGATCCCAATGTAACAATCTTTCCCTAGGAGCCTTGAGGGTTGTGTGTTTATAAAAAGCTGCACTTTACCCACTCAACAGTCTGATGACATTTTCAGGCTTACATGCAAAACCAATATCTGCTATGAAGCTTGCACATTCTTCGTAGGAACATAGGAGCTGCCACACTGGATTAGATCAGTGATCCATCTAGCATGGTCCCTGTCTCTGACAGATGCCAAATCCCAGCTGCTTTACTGGAAGGTGTGAGAAACCTCATCAGAAAAAAACTCTGGAAGCACCTGCCTGTAAAGGGAGTTACTTCTTAAACCCTTAGTAAGTGACTGGTTCATGCCCTAAAGCATGACTGCATATATGCTTTAAAAATTACAGGGGTTTTGTTATAATTACAGGAGCTGTCACTACCCTTATAATATTTGTATTATATTCTTGATCTCAAGGCTATGTCTAGATTCCACATTCCCACTTCCCTGATCATTATCCAGGTTGAGGGCTGACCCAGACAGGCTGCAGTTTGCTTTTAGGCAATGCGGTCAAGTTTCTTTCTCCTGGGATCCAAGTCCTGCCTAGAGATGGGGGAGATAAAGAATGTCTAGTTCCCAACCTGACATGGGCTCTCAGATCACACAGTTTAAAATAGTCATACAAACCAAGCTGCCATTAATTAATTCAGTTGGTTTGGTTTGGACATTTTTTAAGTCTCTTCTGTTGCATTTGAATTTTCTTTCTTTTTTTGTTAACCCCATGCTTTGGATTCATAGAAACAGTAAGCAGACAGCCTCCTTTTTTTCCCACTAAATATTTTTTATCTTCAGTACTCTTACCATTTTCTGGTTTTCACCCGCAGTCTAAAGCAAGCAATTTCCTTCCTCTTTTCTTTTTTTTTATTTTCCTTAACTAATATTTATCCATCTAAGCATTTCATTGCCATTTTGGAAGCTCTTTAGTTTCTGAGATGCACTACACAGGATGCTGAGTGTAACATTCATTGATCTAATGTTATGAAAATAATTTTGGTTCTGTTCTCTGCCTCCAAATGTATCCCTAATGTAAATATTATTTAATATTGCTAAATGACAAAACTTATGCCTCTGATTTCAGCTTAATCTGATGACAAAATTCATCAGACAGCAGAGCATTTGTCCATTCAATGAGCTGACAAAACTGTCTCAAGTCCGGGTTGCCAAAGCCAGAGATGGTCTTCAAAATGTAGTTTTAACCTCATCCACCCTTCCTGGTTCATCTGCATATTCTTTTGAAAACCACTCATTGAGTATCTGTAGCCCAAATGATGTCATCAGGCACAGCATGCAGCCACTACAAGTGGGACAATTATAATTTTTGTAGCTGATTAATCATCATGAAAAAGTAACAGTCAATTGACTCAATCATACATCCATGGTGATTAATCACACTTCACTTGTGTTTTTTACAAGTATTTTACCGACAGTGCAGATGTTGGATGATTTTTCTCCTTGAGCCTTTTCCTTGGTCACAGATGTTAAGTAATCACCTTGTCCTGATACTTGACTTACCTAATTTTTTCTTCTTCAGTCCCTTAAAAACAAATGTGCTTCTTACGTAGAAAGAAAATGTTAAACTAGTTATTAATTTTTTTACAGTTCAATCAATATCTGAAATCACTGCAATTGTCATTTGTAGTCATAGGCGTTTTCAATAAGCATATTGCTCTTAAATCTGTTCTCTGTTATGACAGCAAGAGTACAAATAAAACCCTGACAGCAGCAGGTAGCAGAGTCCATCTTATTTTTAGACCACAGTTAGAGCTTCTAATCCAAGTGCATGAAAAGTCTCACTTGATTGTAACTAATTGGCATCCAGGCACACAAACAAGCAAACAAGAATCTTATGACACCAAAATATTGAGGTGGTAGACTTTAGTGTTAGCCTTGGTTAGAAAGGTAAGGGAAATTGCTGAAATGCCCCAGCAGATGAAAGTGTTGTATTGTACAGCTAAAACCCTAGTAATGATATTTTCCATGGAATTACATCTATACTGAGGAAGCCATGAGAATTTACAACCACTGTCTGTCTTATAACTATTATATTCTGTTGGTTCATGTCATATGTGCATATACAGAGATGATTTTGTTTTAAGAAGTGCAAGTCAATTTCTAGGTGATTTTCAAAGATTTATTTCAGATAATGCCTTACAGATAAAATCTATATATTTCCCAGTCTGCCCTCAATACTGCAAATGGAAATGTGTAGGGCAAATAAGTTGTTTACCTCAAACAACATGAGAATCAGTGACTCTAACCATGTTTCATTCTTCAGAAAAATCCAAAGATCCCCATTCTATTTAGAAAAAGTATTGTACCAACCTCTTTGCCCAGGCTTAGATCACTGTTAAGATCAATGCATACACTGGAAATTGCTTTCATGAAAAGATGACACAGCTGCATTGAATTCTGCACTAGACTCCAGTCTTGATACTGTTAATAAAGAGCCTAAGGTTGGGTATAATTGTTAATACACTAATTCTAAAAATCCACTCAAATGTCACTTATAATCAGGATTTTCTACTGTGCTAGGACCCCTGGGGAAACCTTTGAAGCTGTGAATGGTGTACACGATGACAGGGATGAACATAAGAAGGTAGAAGGCCACCGATGTTGTTTAGCTTAGTTGTATAAAACTATCACGTATATAGAAGCTTAGAAATACTGGCAGCTAGGAAGATGGGAAAGCAAAGTGTGAGATGGAGGAAACACACAGATCCAGAAGGAAAAGCTTTACACTAAACCCAGTTATTTCAAAGCATTAGGGGGAGAGATGAAGAAACTGTATGGCTTGTAATTTACAGCAGAAGTACCAAGGCAGAAAAGACATTATAAAAGCATTTCATCAAGAAGACGTCCATGACATAAAACTATTTAAAACAATAAATCAAAAAAAATTAGTCATTTTATTAGCAGTAGAGATGAACTTTACAGCAGATGTGAAAAAGTGGGATGGCTGTGAAACCTTGAAAAGGAAAAGGAGAGTAACAGTAAATTAATATGCAATATCAAAAAAAATCTTTGAATGTAAATCAGTGATTATAAATTAATTGACTTTTAATTTTATTAGAGCTGCACACACTTATTGTCTCATTTTATCATATCTTTGATATTATTATGCATAACATTTTGAAATGTAATTTTGTGTACTTCCTCTCAGTTCTTGTTGCACCTTATTTATGATTACTGCTTGGGCTGGTGTGAAGTGAATGCATATCCCTCAATAATGAAGTACTGAAGAGTTGGACAGACTTTTCAGAGTCACAAGGCCTGCTGTAAAAAAATCCCTCATGAATCTTTTACAGCTATAAGTAGCCTGGCACAGGTAATAGCTCTTCTGCTGTGGGAATTTTGGCTGAAAATATTTTTTAAAAGCTCCTGAGAAAAAGAGGATGTCAGGATATATGTGTAGTGGTGCTGGAAACAGTTGTTTTCATCAGGGGCAAGTTTTCTCCGTTTCAGTTTGGACTAACTGCCACAGATAATAGCTGCTTCCCACTTACAGTCATGCAATCACAGAATGTCCTGGATTGGAAAGGACCTCAAAGAACATCTAGTTCCAACCCCCTCCTTTGGATAGGGACCTTTCAGTAGACCAGGTTGCTTAGAACTCTATCCAACCTGGCCTTAAACATTTCCAGGGATGGGGCATCCACAATTTCTCTGGGCAACCTGTTCCAGTGGCTCACCACCCTCACAGAAAATATTTTTTTTCTAATATCTAATCTAAACCTACTCTCTTTCAATTCGAAGGCATTCCCCCTTGTCCTGTCACTACATGCCCCAGTAAATAGTCTCTCCCCATCATTCCTGTAGGTACTGGAAGGACAGGGTTTTCTAACACTTCCAATACTCTTTAATTTGAGCTGTGGGTTGCTCTCTCATTACTCACTTGCATGGATTTCTGCAGAGGAAACAGGAGCTGGGCTGGGAGCTTCTCTCCCAAGATTTCTTTTTAGTTAGAGTGCAGACCACATAGGGGATTTCAAACCATTTAATTGATGGCAGGATATGGGAACAGCAAAGAGAGAAATAAACTGATGCTGCGATAACTATTGGAGGAGGAAGAGGTATTTTCCCACTCCACAAAAGCGCATGAAGAAAAAAAGAGGAGATTGCAAAAAGCCAGGAGGGATGAGATGAGACAGGTGAGGGCAGGAGATTAGGACAGGAATAAGACGCTTAGAGAGTGGCAAAAAGCCTCCTTCTGAGGTGGAAATGCAAATGAGGTTTTCTGGATGTCAGTGCCCCTCCAGCCTTGGTGGGTATGTAGCTGTGAAACTTGCTGCCAGTGTGACTAGTTCCCTTGTAGGATCGGCACTCTAACGACCCAGGCCACGGTCAGGGGCAATCCTTCAGCTCACGAAGCCAAGGACTGAACAGAGGGTCACTTTATAGCCCTCCAGACATCAGCACAATACCAAGCAATGAGACCTTTTGATGTAGACTGAAAGGGGAGCAAGATTCAGTTTGTGTCTAAGCAAGAAAACAAGAGAAATTTATGCAAGTAAATACAAGCTTTCCAGAACTAGATAAAACTGTAGTTTATCTGTGCTTCCTAGATATATCTTGTAATTTTAGGGCAGTTGTTAACACACCTGAGGAGCCAATCTTGGAGCCAGGACCCCTGAGATCTGTCTAAGAGACCCAAGCCTACCTTGTAACGCGGTGAATGAATCAGCAGGGCCCAGGCAGCCTGTTTAGCAAGTCTGTTGGTTAAAATCCTCACGTCGATGCAGACTGTTTTCACTTTCAGCAGAACAGCATTTTCCAAAAATGTGCTGATCAGCTCTAATTATCAAGGTTACAAACTGAATCACTCAAAAGGTAAGAAATGCCAGAATCCATGCTGCCTGGGTAACCTTGCTGCTCACATGCACACCCCTTGCACATGCCTTATGATACAGTCTATAATTATCTGATTGCTTGTTATTTTTGCCCCTGTATCATTGGAGGCATGGGATGCACCTGCAGCAGGGATGAATCAGAGTTAAGTAGTGAAGGTGGTTGCTCTCCTTAGACATCCTGTTTTGGTTGGTGTAAAGACGTGTAGGCTGAAGACAGTGGGAAAAGAAAGTGTAAGGCACAAATTATGGCAAAAAAGCTGAGCAGAAGGCCTAATTCTATCCAAGCCTCCACCACAGGATTCCTCCAAGGTTCTGGTAAAATCACTTAAGCTAAATTTTGGACAAGTGATTCTTCAGAGGAGACCCAAACTGCTCTGAAAAGCAATGCCTGAGAAGGAGATTTATGAAGCCGAGGAATACCACCTTTATTTTGTGCTTTCTGGGTACCTCAGTTTAGACCTTGGGTTTTGATTTACAGAGCTTTGGAGCAGTCACACCTGCAACCAAAATCAATAACAGGAGCTGTACTTTGACAGCATAAAGCATTGTACAGTGCAATGCTAACATCTCTGGGGGGAAAAACATCCAAACACAGATCCTAAACACTGCTAGCTGGGAACACAGAGCTAATGGAAAAACTGGGCCTTCATGTGCCTGTACCCTGGCTCTCCATCTAGACAGTTTGAATAATAATCATACCTCTCACACACCAAGGATTTAATGAAAATAAATTCAATGTATATCTGAGAAGCATTCAGACTGTAAAACAAAAAGCCACAAGCAAATTAATAGCTTTGTCTTCAGAGCAGAAGAAGCAAGTGGCAAATAAGGCACAAAGCCAAGAAAAGCAATGAGGAGGTGCCAGATAGCTAAATAGCTCATTACACAGCATTGATGCGCACTGCGCCCTGAAGGAGGAAGGGATCCCAGGGAAAAATAACAGTATCTTTTTATCTAACTGGAGATTGCATCACAAGACATGGATAGAGAGAGGTGATGGCCACTGCTTGATGACACAGTAAATCCAATCTAAGCCTTCCTAGAACTGGGAAATAGGCACAGCATCACAATGAAAATGATGGTTCAGTTTGAAATTTTTTCTGAAAACAACAAAATTTTAACAAATTTTGGGGAAAAAAATAGTCACAAATTTTAAGTTCATTCACTCAGGATTTAGGTTTGTTCAAGTATTATTTTTTCCAGAAGACAACATGGAAAGATAGGGCTGACACTTGGCACTGAGTGCTCCACTTAGTCTACCATTAAACAGTACTTGATTTGAAGTGCTTGGTGTGCATACATTGCCATGCTAATACTTCTGAAGGGAAAACCCAACACAGCTTCTAAATGTTAGCTTGCCTTTGTCTACTTGGTTTTGAAAACTTAACAATCTTAACAGACCTTTCCTCCACTCTCCTGTCTGTTATACGGAGGCTGGGGAGAGTTGCTTGAAACAGTCCCCAGCACAGACGCAGCCAAATTTACATACTTCCACCACTGTATTAAGCAGATAGCTTCAAATCCATTTGTAGCCTGCCTTTGAAACATTTGTACACTGAAAAATAGAACACAATATTCCAAAATAACTTTATTGTGCTACACCTGCAGTTAAATAATTACTATTCCCTAGCATAAGAAATTTTTAAAAACTTGCAAGATACAATTTTATTTTTCTTTGCTGATGGTTCTTTGGAGACATGGAATTCTTTCTTTTGTTCCTTCTGGAAATGTCCATTATTCTGAATAATCCTCCTGATCAGAAGAACATTTGAGTGTGAGGGATTTTTCAGAAAACACTTTTCTTTTGTAGATAGCCAGACTTACAGCAGAAAAATTCTGAAAACAACTTTTGTTGTTATCCTTGCTCAAAATCTTCAGTTTTCTCTTTTTGCCAAGTTCAAAATTTTCAACAACAAAAATTCATTTAAAGCCTGAAATACTTTTTTGTCATTTCTTTCCTCATTCAGTGCAGAACTGCTCTGTGCCAAAGATGAATTTAATCTCCCCAAAGCCAAAACTCCGAGTCAGTTTTTAACCACATTGCACATTCAATCCCTGAAACAGCAAAGACAGAAACAGAACAGCATTTCAGTAGGCAGTTACCATCAGGACGTTGTGGCACACTCTAGTTTGTTGAAAAAATATAATATAATATCAAACTGAGGCAAAATCTGTTCAGTTCCTTGGCTACATGAATTGCTGGATTAGACAGTGCAAGACGGATGGAGGCTTCTCTAACTTCTCTTGTCGCTTAGGTTGCTTCCCTTGTGCCTGTGAACCAGTGAAAACTTACGGATAATTAGCTAAGCTTTATCATTTTCCCTGCTACCGTAGCACTAATTTTGAGTGGGACACTGAGCTGCCAGAAGAGTGTACCACAAGAAGCAAGGTGGCCACTTGATCTTATTGTAACACTATAATGTTCCTCAAATGGACACAAATTTAATCTATACCTACTCTACAGACATTTCCACTGCCTGGCAGCCAACAGAAGCTTTCATACCCAGGAGACCCAGGCCAGAGTGTTTTGCTGCAGTAACTTGCAGAGGCATAAACTTATAATGCTTTTACTGTTCTACCTACATCATGATGGGGGGTGGTCCCACAGTGGGCACTCCTTGGTCAAGAAACTGTGAAGCCCAAGCAGCACCCAGAAGGCTGCCAATGGCTCCAGGAGAGCAGGAGAGGAGGACAAAGGCAGTGTTCTGTGTGCAGGAAAAGCATACACGAACCGGTCTCTAAAGAGCAAAAGTATGTCCATCCGTGTTCCCAAAAATCCTTTCCCTTTCTCCTGATGGGCATGTTGAGCTAAACAGCATCACACAGGCCTTTCTTCTGAAAAATGTCTTTGTAAGTAGTGATCTGTACAGCAGTTTGTTTTCGTGGTGTTGATGGTTTCAGTTAAAATCTTTATTTAGCTGAAAAGCAGCTAAAAGCACTTGGCGGTTGCACTGTTTAAGATCCTCCCACAACATGCTAGCATCATTCTTCTTCAGGATACAGGACTGTTCTCTCAAAGAATTTGGTTTCTTGCAAAATATTTTTATACATTTTCAGCTAAAAAGGTATCCCAGTGGAGGAATTTATCAATTTCACATTGCTCATACACCTAAAATCAAGCACAAATGTTTTTAGTCAATAAAATGTAGATTTTGTGAAACCCCCCTGACAAAAAAGGGGGGAAATGGGGCTCTGACAGTGAAATTTAAAGGCTTAATGTGCTCAGTACAAGTTATCAAGTTCAGGGCCTGAAGTGAAGGAAGTCACAGGAAATAAGCATAAAGAATCTTGCAGTGGGACTAGGTCATCATCTTAAGTACTTTCCAACTGAAATCTCTATTCTATTCTGTTCTATTCTATTCTAGTCTAGTCTAGTCTAGTCTAGTCTAGTCTAGTCAACTCCATTCCATTCCATTCCTTTTAATTCAGTTCCATTCTATTCTATTCCACTCTGTTTTGTCATTCTATCAGAAAAATCTTTATGGAGAAGATTCACACAGAAATTATCTATCTCAGATGTCAGCTGAGTAGCTTTCCTAGTTTACTTTTCATTCTCTCATGCTCTCTACTATTGAATTTTATTTATACATCTTATATGCATTAAATTCTTATAATCAAGTGTTAATATGTGCCATAAGTATGTATAAAGGGGATTTTTTTCCTACATTAGGTTTTTGATTCTAGAAACTCATCAAGAAAAAATTCAGAATTTTAACGATTGACTCATTTCAGGCATTAATATTCCTTTGCATATATTTGGATTTATACTTTGTGTGTTTCATTTTTTTGCTTTGTTGTTTTGCTGTGTTGGCTGGAAGGACTGTGCTAAAATTCACCTGCCATTCAGTTTAATTTCTTGTGTTTAGGGCTGTACAACATTCCATGTAAAGCTAATCAATACAAGGATTTATGAAACATCGAAACAGAACAGTCTAAAGGAGGAAATTATAGTCAGTTCCAGTTATTAAAGATTTCCTATACTAAATTTAGTATAAGAGAATCCTTATAAATCTTCTTTTAGGGTATTTGTCAACTGCATAGACTGAAGAAACAATTGTGGTTGGTTCCACTGCAATGTGTCTTTATTTGTTGCTTGCTATTTAATGCTAGCTGGAAGGAAGCAAACCATGTCATGTGGAGGTGAAATACTGATTCGATTTTAGTCACTACCAGCTCTTCCATTAATTTCTTCTGAAATTTTACCTGATATGCAAAGCTCTGTGTAATGGAAAAAGAAACAGCAAATTTTATAAGATGAAAATAGGATGAAAATATACATGACTCTGCATCCTTCCTATATTCAGCAGTCTCACATTGCAAGATACATTAGGTACATATATACATACATATTCATACATATAGGCATCTACAGGCATTTATATCAGGTATATATAAAAGGAAAGATCTTCTTATACCATTACCTAGTTTAAATGCAGGATTTGTAGCTGAATACATTTGTTTCTTTCCAGGATTAACAATACATTTGCTAATCTTGTTTACCTTCAATATTTATCAAAGGCTTTTGCCTCTACTTTCATTGCTTCTCATGACTAATAAGAATGCTTTATACTGACAGCAAATTTTATGAAGATATTTTTGTCTCACAACACTTTGCCTACCTAAAACTTATATAGACTTTTAAATACTTATTTTTGAGGGTTTGAAGATATTCACAATTCTGGTTTTTGTACTTTAGTTTACAGACAAGAAATTGCTTTTTTTAAAAAAATAAAATTTCATTCACATGATGAATTTTCCATCAACACGACATGTATATGCATGAATATGCATATATTTTTACGCACTTTTGCAAGCACACACACACACACAGGCACACATACTCTGCGAAATTTGGTTACCTGATAATATATTAACATTCGAAGTATTTATAACAAAGAACTCATGCAGAGCAATACACTCAATCTGTATCTTTTATAAGTCAACTTGTAACTAGTATTTCAATATAGGAACATGCAGATTTCTTAAGAGCTTTAAAAAAATAAATTATCTGCATGTCCATGCAAGTCCAATTACTCGGCTAACTTGTCCATTTCTGTAGGCACTGACCTGCACTTAGAACACTTCATTTTTTTGTTTCCTCCAAGTGTAATCTGAAATCTTAATGAGTTACTTGCTTTGCTTTTGTGAAAAAACTTCTCAAATGAAAACCTATTGTCTAGCTTCTATTGTTTCTTGCTCAGTTGCCAAATATTTCTCTGGTACTTCATGACACATTAGTAAGTGAGTTGCTACTGAGTCATACATGATTTAAAATATTTTCTCATTAAGTTCTGATTTGCAGACAGCTCCTCTTGCTTCTGTTTCTTCCTTCGCTTACAAACTGGAACATAATGGGACCTGTGAAGAGAAAATAATAAACAATAAAAATCTAATTTCATTGACCTACAGACCACACAGAAAACCAGCTTATGCAAAAAGCACAGTGCACAAACTGTACATTTTCCTTTCAACATGACATCACTGTACACTATTTTTTTTAACAAAAAAAGTTTAACAATGGTGAATACAATAACAAACCACAAACAGGAAAACAAGGTTTTGTTCAGTTTTTGTTGTCACTTGTTTCTATCAGACATTGGTCAGCAGGCAAAAGGCAAGTTTCCAGTCGTTCCAATTTGTTCACGTTAGTACTACCCTTGTTCCTCAAAATGACTCTTTGTTTTACAAGAGGATTCCTTGGAAACAGTTATCAACTGCATTGTGGAGATCAACTTGTACACAAAAGAGCAAAGCAGATATTTTATCACTGCAACTCATATATATTTACAAGTGGTTGTGGTCTATTATTAATTGCACAGAACAGCTTAAGATAATAAAATATTTACTGTAGGCAAAGCTGGATTGCTTGTCAAAAGGAGTTATTTTGGGGCCAAGCAACAATCTGTCTGCTTCAGTCCTCATTGGAAAAAAAAAATCTAGTCATTATTTTGCTATAGTTTCTATTTTCAAATCTTTATATTTCCCTTTGGGATATATGATACGGGAACTAGCAATAAACAAAACAACAAGAAAAAGAAAAAGATTATGTGGTAGTGAACATTTTCAGGAAGTGAAACTGCAGAATAAGTTGACCAAGATGCATTGAAATTTGTTTCTGGTGACATAAGAAATAAACCAAGAAGTACTTAAAAGCGTTAATAGGGATGAGACCCTGTCTTTATTGCCAGATAGGATCAGGCTCCGTTTTGGGCTCACTCAGTATGTGCTGTAAGTATTCAATGCCAATATTCAAGACACAATCCTGTAATGTCATTACAAGGTCCCATCACAGTCACTTGCACATTTCCTTTGGCACAGCAGATTTTTTTTTTTGATGGGGGACAGGGTCAACAGTCAAGAAATCCCTGCCCTCTAATAAGACAGCAGGAGAAGAAAAACACTTGCTAAGCACTTCAGCTGTTCTCAGATTCATAAAAAACATCATGTTGTGGAGATGATAATGTTTCTTTTTCCCATTGGTCAGCTGCTGGGAAATCTTTGGGAATTTGCTGGGTAAAAGTTCCAGAAACTATGAGGTGCTTCTTGCTCTCACCTTGGTAGAGTAGCTGTGGCAGAACTTCTAGTGCCAGATACACCATCACAGGCAACATTTCCCATTTTGCTGGAGGGTGGGACTGGAGCAACAGTCATCTCCCTGACATTAAAACTGCTAAGAACAATAAAGAAGCTCTTCAGATCTTCAGAATGCTGATGAAAATCACAAAAATCATTACAATTATGCCTCCAAGAAGGGAAAGAAATTTGGGACCAGAAGAGACAAGGCACCTGGATTATTCACTTTGGAAGTTTGGTTTGGATTTATGTTCATGCTCAAACCTGCAGCCCCTGGGAATCAACACAGCATATTTCAGTTTGTGCATTATGCTAACAAAATCTCCCAGTTCTGCTCTTTCTCTAGTTTTGCACCTTTCACACTGCAGGAGAGTCTTTTTATCAATCTTAGTCTGTATCCCAACCTTCTTGCGTAAAGGTTAAAAAGAATGTATTGATTATACTGTGAAGTGTGCCAATGACATTTCTAAGGTTGTGTCGTACAAATCTATAGATAGCTAGGGAGTGTTCATGCTTGATCAAGTTCTTGTTATTACTGGGAGAAGCTCAAACCTTAACAGATGAAAGATGTTTTTCAAATTACCTAGCTCTGTAAAATATTTTTCCTGATTCAGAGCATTTTAACTTCCCCTTGCTGTTAATGTACAACAAATCACAGACGAGTCTACAGAAAGGAACTGTGATGAAATCCTGGTTATGGGAGATCTGTCACCAGCTTCAAAGTGGTCAGTATTTCACTTCAGGTTCTTGATATAAACAAGGAATATAAATCTTCTTTTCTAAGCAAACATTGATCAAGGTAGCTGTGTCAGATCTGCTCCTGGGCCTTTTCTCTGCCTGTTTTGCAGCTGTCACATCACCCCTGAAGCTATTCTCCTCTCTGTTTCTGCAATGGGACAAGAAATTCTGGAGTTTAGCACCCTACTGCTGTCTTACTCTGCATTAGTAGGTCCAGGAAAAGTAGCATTGGTGAAGCTTGGCTTCTCATGGATTTGCATGCTATGCTCAGATCTTCCAGTGCCTCTCAGAGGAGGAGCTGTGACTGATGCTCTTCATGCCACCTAGGCATCACAACGCTTCTCCTCCCGGGCAGGGTCTCTGGTTTGACAAGGATTTCACTGTATCTGAATTTTTTCCCCCAGGTTGACACAAGAAGGTCTCCCCTCTCACAGCAGTCTATTTTTGTGAACTTTTAGGAGTCTTACGAGTATTAAAACTGCCAGACAGCTGAAAATCTTCTATAAATCTTGTCTGGTCAGATAGATACATGTACAGAGACTGGCAGACACAAACACTTAAGACTTGCCTCTGTAGAAAGACAAGTTACAAAGATTTAGACTTTTAGCACATTTCTGACAGGATTCCTCAGTAGGTATGCAGGCTTTATTCACAGGAGCTCAAAAAATTTCATCAGCCCTATCCACCCTGGAACAGCTCTGTTCCACACGGTTTTTGTTGCTGTTACAAGTCATTCTGAAGTCTACTGACAAAAGGAGAGAAAACATGCAATAACCCTTCAAGGGAATAAACAAATCAACCTTTGAGTCTCAAATGAGTGCTGAGACACAGGTCTCAGGGCTGACACTTGAGCTCCAGACTTTAAAATCTGCTTTCCCTGTGTGTCAGCCGTGGCTGTGAATACCGAGAGGCTGAATGGCTTTCTTGCCGTCAGGAGTTGCGTACGAGAGCGGTTCAGTTCATGAGTCATTGGCTAAGCAGATGTCAGAAAGCATGATATCTAAAGTTGATTTCTGATGGAAATGTCAAAGGAGGTGTCTCTAATGCTGAAGTCACTTCTCAGTGATGGCTTGCTACTGGTTCATAACTGCTTTCTGCTCTGCTTCCATCTACCATGAAAGTTGCTGTACTACTACCTTGCATCTGTGCTCAGACAGAACTAGACTTGATCCTGTTAAATGAACTGTATAAGCCAGTCACCTAGCCAAAACTGATGGCACATTTAGTGTACTGAAACTATCCATATTACTGTTCCTTCTTCACAGGCTGAATATCAAAGTTTGGAAATACAGAGTACGCTTAATACATAGGAAGGAGAACTCTTCCCTTGCAATTTTTCCCTAGCAGTGATTCTCTCAAAAAAACTTACCTTACAGACATAAATTTGGACTTATCCCCCCACCCCCATCTCAAAATATGATAGAGTCAAGTTCACTAAGAGTCGGTATTTGTGAGGAGTACAGCAAGCTTTGATCCAGGACAAAAAGATATCTGCAAGATTTGCGTATAAAGGAAGTGCTTTTTCTTCCCATCTATTCAGAGGTACAGTCAATCTTCTGATAATTTGGTCTCCATTTTAAATTTTTTTCTGTCAAATAACTAGGTAAAACCTCTAAAATATCTCAGTCAGTTCAAGTAATAATAATAATAATAATAATAATAATAATAATAATGATGTCATGGTTTGATTTTGTACCTTTAATTTGGAAATCTTGAAACACTTCATACAAAAAGCTCATCGTTATTACCTCCATTTTATACATTTGGAGACCAAAGCACAGACCATTAAAGTAACTTTTTCAAAGCTACTCTGCAGAGCTAAGAATGGAACCAAATATTCTTTCATCCTCATTCCCCATACCTTCTTAATTCCATAAAATATTGGCAAGTTAGATGACAAACATAAATAGATCACATATTCAAATATAAAAGGCAGGAGTAAACAAGCTGAAAGAATTGAGAAATGCTTCTCAGTAAATTATATGTCACATACTACGATCTGTCAGCTCTACTAGACTATTTTCTCTTCTGTCCACACAAATTTCCGTAGCTTAAGATCTTTTGCATTTCACCGTATTCAGATTCCTTTTTAAAAATTCACATATTTTTATCTGCTCTATCTGGAATTTAATACTGTGGTGTTTTTCCTCTTTCTGAACTTATCAGTTCATCACCTCTCAAAACAGCCACACTTGCGGTATAGTTATCACTTCATCTTGCAGAATGTGCAAAATGCAGACTTTCGTAGGTCCCTCATCAACTTATTCCCTACGGTCCAGAATTTTTTTTTTTTTTAAATTGTTTCAGGTTTTTATTCAAATATGTTTATGCATTTACCAGTATTTTTCCCAAGCTTCATGACTCTCCCACAGAGACTAAACTTCATACACTTGATGTTCTTAGAGCTATGTCCTTTCATCTTTCTAGAACAAAGCCATTTTGAAAATCTCTCAGGCTTTTTGTAGCTTTTGGTAATAAATCCAGGGGGAATTTTTTTTTCTTCCCAGAGGCTCTCAAAGGGGTTTCAACTTGTATGAGGGTCTCACATGCATTGAACAAACTGTCCCTCCCCTCTCAATTAGGGCTCACTTTACTGAGGCTCAGGCAACATCTGTAGCTTGTTTTAGGGCAATCCTTAGTTCTGTGCTGTGCAGGGCAGCTGCTTGGAGTTCAGTTCATGTGTTCACCAGGCATTGCTTCAGGATAACAACTTCTATATGAGGTCTCCTGGAGTTGTTAATTAGACAAGCATTTTATTGACTGTCTTCTTGTGAGGTAGCTGCATATGGAGGGATCAAGGTGGCCCACTGCTGGAGGAACAGAGACTGTCTTGTGATATTTAAAGTTCCCTGAAACGCTTTGGGGTAGATGGATCCCTCGTTGCCTTTCCGGCCCCACTGGTTCAGGGCTCTTTAACCCAAGCTTGCACAGATACAATCCCAGGAAACTGAGGCTACTTTGCCTTTTTACGTCCTCTGTTACAACATACAGGCATTTACAGCCCTAGAAGGTACTTACATCTGGCTTAAATAACAAGGGTGTGTATTTGAGGTACACACACAAGTACGTCATGAGATCATGAGGTCAATAGCATTACAAGTATGACTCTCAATATTCATGCCACAAAGTCATGTTACCAGCACACCAGTTCCTGATGACCTTCACCATCATGGCTTCTATGTTCTGTTTTACTGTTTGGTTGGTCCTTTTTACTTTTCTGCAAAATGGAATTACAGGAAAACTCAAAATATGCAAAGTCTGTATTCTAACGTACACAGAGTTCAGGTCTGCATTTTGGTTGCATGAGCTGTTCATGGTGTTGTGTGCTGAGCTGCTCATTTAACTGCTTACTTTTGCCCCATTAGTTTTCTTCTAACTTTGATTTATTTATTATTAGCTTAGTGCTCAATAGCATGCAGTATTTATTGTGTTAAAGACTGAGTTTAGAATAGGTATACAATTATGGCCCAAAAATGGCTGGATCCCTCAAGAGAATGTCATTGTCAATATTAAGACTTTGCTTTATGCAAGACATAATTGAATTTGACCAAGTCCACTGGGGAGTTTGGGTTTGAAGGGACCTTTTAAAGGTTATCTAATCCAACCCCCTACAATAAGCAGGAACATATTCAACTAGATCAGGTTACTCAGAGCCTCGTCAACCAGACCTTCAGTATTTCTGGGAATGGGGAATCTATCTTCTTTCTAGGCATCCTGCTCCAGTGTTTCACCACCAAGTAGAAACTTTCTTCCTTATATCTAATCTAAATCAACCTTCATTTAGTTTAAAGCCATTATGCCTTGTCCTATCACAACAGGCCCTGCTAAAAAATTTGTCCCCCTATTTCTCTTAAGCCACCTTTAAGAACTGAATGGCTGCAAAATTGTCCTCCTGGAGCCTTCACTTCTATAGGCTGAACAATCCCAACCCCTTCAGCCTTCCCTCATAGGAAAGGCTTTCCATCCCCCAATCATTTTTGTGCCCCTCCTCTGGGCTGACTCCAACAGGTCAAGCTTAATTAAGAGCAAATCTGGGTCTAAGGTCTGTGTGCTTCCAAAATCTCTGCATACATTTAATATTGCATAGATAAATTTTTAGCCTCTTGGTACCTTACATGCTTTTAGCATACCACCAGGTTCTGTGTCTTTACACCAAAAGTGCGATAAGATTAACAAGTATTTTTATCTAAAACTATATGTCATGGTTCTAGAGACCTTTTTGAGAGAGTCTGATTTCAGGAAATTTCCTTCTCTTCAAATGAATGTGATTTGAGTAGTCATATGAATTCTATATATTTATCCAGCTGAACTAAACATCTTGATATCTTAAGGACAGCAGATGATTTGGAGGAGAATATGAGACTTAAACGAGCATGAAAAGGATGAAAGAATGTGACTTTCTTTACACAAGTGTGTGAGTAATGTTTTAATCAGGGAAATATTTTTTATAAGACCAAGTATTTAGTGTTGCTATTTACACCATTTCAAGTTTAGCCAGCAATGCACAGATGAAGGGGAACCACAGTTCCCTAAAAGTCTCCTCTTTTCCCCATTCCATCAAGTCCTAATCAATATCATAGATTCAGTACCAGAGAAGAAATAAGCTCCCAAAAGGAACAGTGTAATTTCCCCAGAGGACGAAGGAAGTAGAAAGATTGCTGTGACTATATGGCACTGATTATTGGGAGATCCCTCTGATACAGCTGCAATTTGGTCTTCATGCATGGTTAAGGAAAAAAAAAGCTGAATCAGATAATTCTGTTCCTAAAGTGTTTAGCATAGAAAACCACAGATCAGAAAAGAATATGATGGGCTGGAGGAGTTTTTACAGTGCAATATATCTGACACACATCTAGGCCATTAATTAGAGAGAGACTCTTTCTATGGCAGTTGATTATAGGGTCTGAACGTTAATATAGCTTAGAAATCAGAGGTGGAAAAGATCTGGTGAATTGTCAGCTTCTTGCCAATGCATGGTGCTTCTGAGCTAAGGGATGTAACTGATAATGGATAACCTTTTCTGGGTTCTATTCTTATTTGCCAAATTACAGGCGAGGAATAGGAAATAAGACTTGAGATGACATTTGAGCCATGAGTCTTAAAAAAAAAAAATTATTAAAGACAACAACTGTGTAGTGTGGGAAAGGTCATGATTTAATTGCAAGATTGTGAAATCAGGATGTTAAGCACTGGGATAAGAGGTTTGAGAGACACATTCAGTTAAATGGCTCAATAGAATAGAGGACATAATTTTTCATTTTCTGTGTAAAATAACCTTTCAAAACGCTTGATAAAAAAAAAAGAAACCTGATTTACCTGAGTAAATCTGATTTTTTAAAGTGATAAATTGCATCTATAAGACCCTTAAGAAAAAGATTCCTCTTATTTAAATTAACTCCTGCAATATGAAGCCTTCAAAATCTGATCCTAAAATAGTTTCCTTATCCTGATTTTATCCAAATCAATTGCATAAAGAGAAATCAGTGAAACGCAAATAATTTTAGCAACAGTAGCTGAAGTGAAATAACTGAGTAGCATGTAGAGGGCCATTGTTGACAAACATGCTATTATTCAAAAAGACAATACTATATCTGTAATTATGAAAGAATAATATATTCTGAAGAAAGTAATATTTACCATACGTCAAAATGAAGATAAGGGAAAAGTTCTCAAGGTACTCTCTGCATTTAGGTAGCTTAAAAATGCAAATGGTTTATATAGTATTAACTTGGTGCTTTACAGTAACTTATTGCAATGAATTTTTGTCCTCTAAAATTTATGTCAGACTTGTAAAAGCTGGATTGGCATTATATGGGACTGAGTTCCTCAGTTTATCCAAATTACATATATCTTGCAAGCAGTGCAATTTCCGATAAGCTATCTTGTCAACGTCTCAACCCTGACCTACTTATGGCATCTTCAGAGAGGAGCACAATTTTCAGCCTCCATTTTCATTCAGTCCTTGGCTGAGCTTGCCAACTAGTGTCTCTGAAGATGAGGGAAGGGGAGCTGTTTGATTTGGACACCAAGTGTTGGACCACCAAGTCATGCCTCAGAGTTGTTTGCATTAACCAGCCAACACTTACTCACAGTTTCCCCCCCATGATGTCTGACATTGGTTTTGTCTCTTTACCTATGACGACGATATGAAATAGCTGAGCTGTCTCCCATTCTAACTCGTGAAAACTGTTGGCAAGTGTTGATGTATGTTT
This sequence comes from Monarcha castaneiventris obscurior, assembly GCA_026261815.1. Classification (NCBI taxonomy): domain Eukaryota; kingdom Metazoa; phylum Chordata; class Aves; order Passeriformes; family Monarchidae; genus Monarcha; species Monarcha castaneiventris. The sequence goes on from JAMPIT010000327.1 coordinate 2,300,324, forward strand.
TCTTAATTATGACTGCCATACACCTCCGATTAGTCATTACATAATACAATCTGTTCTGTATTTGACTTGAACTAACAGATTCTACTATTGTGGACGCATATACTCACCTAGAAAGATGGATAGGCCCAGTGCCATGGAGGTGATAGACTGTACAATCCAACAGCAATCCCTGTGTCATTCAGTCTCCTCTTGAGTGTGAATTTAAATCACTTAAATCCTGAATATTTCTGTCCTTAGAATATTATAAAATTTAAATCCTTTAAGAATTCCTTTAGAAAAAAAATGTGAATCAAAAACAAATGATAGGATTAATAAACCAATTGTTCACTTGGTTTTAAAAATCCATCATGAATTTTCTAAATCTCAAACTGTTTAGTTAGGTTTTAGTTTTCACACTTGATGTGCTTGATCTTAAATCGTTCGGTAATAAAATAGAAAAATTACAAATCAGCCTGGTTAAATTAGAATATTCATAAAGTGAGGTGCCGTAAGAGAGTCATTTACTATCTTAGAAAGTTCACTTATGCAGTTCAAACAGATGAAAAATACTCCTTAATAAAATATAGCGTATATATCAGGATCAGCACCAAGCCTTTTCTACATCCAAGGGATTTCATGCATCTCTGGGTTATTGAGAATAAGCCTCTACTAACATCAAATTCTGTGGAAGTCTCTTAAACTTCTGGACATGATGACTGAGGGAATAGTTGTTCCTGGTCCAGTCAAGCCAGAAGAGAGGCTGAGCAGGCAAGCTCTCTGCAGTCCTAAAATTAGAGTGAAGCATGCCACCATCTGTCATTTCCACCTTACCTTATGGATGTTAGGATGATTGACTCTTAGAAAGTAAGCACTGGTCCTGAGTGGGACTAGACTTAGGACTATTTTAGATATTTATGCCTTTGAAAATTGTTATCTTTTAAAATTAAACCTTTTAGCTTTCCAGATTCACCTTTGCATGGCTAGATGTAGAACAAAATACAAAACAATATAAGAAAATGTCAAGAAGTGGATGGAAGAAATTGGTGGAAAGCTCAGAGGTTCAGAAGACCCATTATGCCTGTTTGATGAGGAAGCTGTGCCTCTAGGATTTGTTTACATCCTCTCTGTGAAGGGCCTTTCATAAGACTGAACATGTGGAGGATTTTGCTCATTTCTGGTCATTTTATATAACCCTTATTTGGAAGGCAAGAGAGAAACAGTCTTTGGTGTTCTTTGGCATTTCATTTTTTTTCACAATTGCAGTGACTTTAAACCTTTTTGAAGTGTAAAATACACATAGGAAAACATTAATTTTTGAAACCGTGGAAGGAGCTCAAATACTTCAAATTAATAGAGAATCCTCAGGCCAAATGACATCACAATTCTCTTCGATCTTCTTCATCACCTTCAAAGTGTCCATATACACCAGACTCACCAGACTCTCCTTTATTAGAAGACTATCATCTGAAAACAGCAGGCTGCAAGACTGTAACAGCAGACTTAATTTATCCTCCAGAAACATTGCTACAAACAATCACAGAGAAACTGGTGGAACACAGACTGACCATAGTCGGTGAAAGTGAATATAGGGACCTGACTTTTTTTCTCCTGTTCCCTCTAATGTTCAGAATTTAGCTGAAATGTAAGATTCATTGACAGTGGAGTCAGGAGGAGGGCAACTTTTGCATCAAAATATCTTGAACTATGCTTTTATGCTTTTAAGTGTTCACACTACAAAAGTTCAAGCTTCTAGTTATAGGCAAGACAAATCTTGAAGGTCTTGAATAGCTAAACTTAAAGTTACTTTTGAGTTCAAACTGTTCATAAATCAACCTCTTTTTTCTCAGCTCTTCTTCCAATCCATTATGGGTTGGGAAAACAACCATCTACATCAGTATGTTGCAGATTTTGTGAGCAGATATTTTTGTAGTCAGATCCCACCCGTTTCTTCAGACCACTCTGTACCCTAATCACCAAATTTAGATTATAAGGGCAATGTAGTTTAATGAAAGAACACTTATCATGGTTTCATAGCTTCCCATTTTGGACACCTTGGTAGCTTATTTAATATTCGATTTGTCTAAGCTTGTGTTTTCATTTCAGCTTTCCCATTTTTAGAAGGCTGATTTTAAAAATGAAATCATTGCAAACAACTTTTCATAATTTTCAAGAATCTGTCTTCATTCTGATATCATACAGTCCCTCCCTTTCGAAAACACCTCCTTCCCACCCTATCTACAATTGTGCATTTAATTTTCATCCTGGAAATTTAGTTTTCATATGTCATACCTTTTGAGAGTCCTAAAAGACTGATTTTGAGAAAATTAGTTGTTTCTAGTAATCCAATAGCAGTAGTAAGAATCAATGAGTACGCACAGTGGGGTTATTTAATCACTGACCCTCTAAGGTGTAGCAAGGAACATCAAGCTGGTGCTTAATGAAGGTAGTGTTACCTTTTGGGTTATGGTTTTGTATTTGGAATTTAAACCAGACCTCAGAAACAGATAACTAAAGGAGGGGACAAATTTGTATCAGAATAGTCTACTTCTGCAAATCAACATTAGATGGATCCAAATCTTAGAGTCAGTTTGCCCTAGGATAAAGGCCAGAGCATTATATGAAATTAGGCATCACACTTTTTATATGTCACATATATTTCACCAGTATCCACAATTATCTTTTTCACTGTCTAAGAATATACATTAGCATGTTTCTAGAAAGGGAGTCCTATTACATCTGAAAAGATATATCTAATATTTTTATTGCATTTCAGTCCACATGTAGCTAAATAGTATATATGTAAAACTGCAGTGTTAAGGGAGACTCCTCGCTCTTACTGTCTCTGCCTCACATACACACAGAGACACGCTCCTGCATACAGACATACACAAAAGGAAAGCCTTGGCCTTCAGCTTCCCCAATTATTCTTTTTTTTTTTTAGCAGAAATGCCAATAAACTGAAAAACCTTACAGCCACAAAAGGATACTATAGCAGGAAAAGGGAGAGGTGAAAAGAGGAGTGAGTATCTGCGCTGTGACAGCGTACCTGGGAACTCTAGGGCGCAAAATACAGTCTCACACTGTGAAAAGCAGATCATCAAAGCAGACTCACTAAATCACCTTCCACTGGTGAGGACACAGGCCAAGCACCCTCGCCCCATAGCAGCCAATAAGCGCCTACCTATTTGTAATGCTGCAAACACAGTTAGCAACATATTTGTTAGCAGGTGTCACTGTGATGAGAAGAGCAGACGGCAGTCAGCCTGTAATTATTGTGTGAACCCAATAGGCGTTACACACTTCATTTTGGAACACATCACAGAATTCTTTAATAGCTGGCCTGATTATTAGGATCTTAAGTTAATTTGTGCAGAATGTTATAAAAGTTAAGCAAGAAGATATTAACATTATACAAATGAGCATGGTTCTGCCTGTTAGCTTGAACATACGGCAAGAAACAGAATGACACTATCCAACACTGCAAATTTACATTTAACAAAATCGCTAAGTAACAATTTTACAGTCATCTTAATTTGCATCACTAAAACCTGGCAGCATTTCACCCAAAATGCATTAGCAGGAACTATTTATAAGATCAGTATCAAGGTTTTCATATAAAGCTAGTGAATTAATATGATTGTTAGAACAGTGCTTACATGGATGATGCCTAACTTCCCTAGAAAGGTATACTTAAGGATCACCATCACTGCTCCAAGAACACATCTTAAAACAGTTCATAGGAAAATGACTGTCAAAAGGTAGATTTGGGGAGAAGGTGGCAAAATACAATCCAGCTTCTGAGGGCAATCAAATATCATCATATTATTTACCATCTAGGGTGTGAGCATAAGCACTTCACAGTGGGGATGTTTTTAATCTATATTTGCCCAACATGGTACAGAGAAGCCAAAACTTACATTGATTTTGTCATTGTGTTTGTGCAGCAGGTGTGAACTAATGGAGGCAGGGTTCTGATTCCTATTTCTCTCTCCGTGTCAGGAATCAACCTCCCCTCCAGATCAGCCCTGCTTTGCTCCCCAGTGCAATGGGAAAAGAAGCAAAGAGATGGTGCAGACCTGGGTCTGAGCATGGAGTCAGACCACAGCAGGAGGGGATGCACCAAAACATGGAGACAAGAAGCCTTTCCAGACCCTACAGTTTAAGAAATATATTAGTACCAATTGATTTAATAATAGGAATTTAATTAACCTTGCTTTCCTTTGAAAGAGTGATATATTCCTACAAGGCCAAAATTTCCTCTCAGATCTGCTCTATAGATTTTAATTACATTAATCTACTATACTGACATACATATTTTCCTTTATACCAGTTGGCAATCTACATACCTAAGAATACCAAAGCAAACTGCTATCACGTGGATTTAAAGAGAATTTTGCCCTCGGATTAAATAAAAAAACAAAAACCCCATGACAAAAAAGGCTGAGTTTCTGACAGAGTACACCACTTGTATGCTGCTTTATATAATATGAATAATTTATATTGCTAAAAGTGCTTCCCCTGAAATATGGGTAGCAGCGGGTAATTGCCCATGGATAATACTTTATATATTTTGTAGGAGGAACATATCTCAACCCGAGAAAATACACTGGTGCTAGGGCACAACTTTCAGATATGAATGACTCAATGAATCATGAATGACTATGATTTTCTTGGGACCTAATGGTTTAACACACACTTAAATACATAACAAATGCATGAAAAACCCTAAACAATCTAAATTGTGTAGCACAGAGTGGACTGTGAACTCTTCTGTGCACTTCAGCTGCTTGGGGTTTAAACAATAAATGACTATATACATGTGGGGGCAGCTTTTATCTGGCTGATGGTGGCATCCATCTCCACTATAAGTTTATAAATCTTTCTGAAATCTTCCTCTATTGCTCTGTCTTTATAGTGACATGCAGTGGCTGCAAGGTGCAACCCAGGTTTAAGAGAAGAGTTGTGTGCGAATAAGAACATTTAACACAGGACAACATATCATATTGTTATACCACACATCATGTTTCCATAGACATTGTTTTTACTGGCATTTAAGCAGAGTTACTGCTCATTCACACACTCATGCAACTGCACTCAGGGAGTATTTTAACAAAAAACACATCTTAACTCTGAAGCTTTTATGGATTACAGCATAAAGCTGCCTGTGTCACAGGATCTGGTCTGGCACAGAGCAGCACCAGAGAGAAAGCAGCAGGTAAGCAACGTTCCAGGAAATATGTAATTGTTTTGTATACCTAGCATTAGCCTTTGGATCAGGTGATCACTTTGCAGTTGGGCAGGGAGTGAAGTTAGCTCACTTCTCCTTTGTGCTGAAGGCTCCCCCCTCATGAGTTGTTTCTCTTTCACGGTGACTCCACTCATGCCTGCTGCTCTTGCTGGAGCTGCCTCTGCTTTTTTTGACACCCTCATCTTGGTAAACTGGGTAGAATTTCATTTTGCAGAAGCTCCTGAATCTCCTATGGATTGGCGATTTAGCCCAACAAACCTACCAGTGTCTGAAAATTAAATTGGTTGTGCTGGGACTAACCCCTTTAAAAAAAGGAATGCATAAGTCAAGTCTATTTTATTTGCCTGCTTTAAGTACCAAAATCTGTCTAAAATGTGGAGATTGATCAGTCTCTATTCTTTCTTCTTCTGTCCTGGGAGATATTATTTCTCTCTAGTTAATGGTGCTTCGCATTGACTCCCTTAAAGCCTGGCATACAAACATCTGATTTTCCTCTGGACACCATGTTCCTTCCAATGTAAAATGATATTTAGATATTATTGTAAAATTTCATCTGTCTATCTGGAGCAAGACGAGGCAGGATATGAGCTGTTATGTTCTGCACATAAAATAACTATTAAAAGCTTGAGGAAAATAAGCATTAATGAGTTGATTGTAGTCCTAAGGAATTTTGAATAGCAAAAAAAGACTTAATTAGGGGCATGCAGTCCATATAAGTCCACTTTTCAGCAACAAGAGGGAGGAAAAATGGAAAATGCAAAGCCATCTTTAGGAATCATTGTCAGTTTTACTGAGATTAGAAGTGTTATTTTCTGATAGTCACGTATGCATGCAGAGTAACACTACAGAGCATAGTTAAGGTGCTCTGTGTTGTTCTGTTTCTTAATTTTTTGACACCATTTTTAAATGCAAATATTAATTCTGACATTCCTGTGACTGTAACAAAAATGCACTGTTTATTTTCCTAAACCTCTTATTTCTTCTGTGTATCTCCAGACTTAATTTTTCAGGCTAAATTGGGAAAAGGTTGTTTTTGTTTTCTGTGAAGAAAATATATATTCCAGGAGCAGAACTGTCTTGATTGATACGTTATGCATCCATCAGTTGGGTTACATGGACTATGAGTCAGGGTATAATTCTGCCCTATGTCAGCGTTTTCCTTCCCAAGTGCTTGAGACTCTGCATTGCAGAAACATGCTTCTGGGGAGAATACTTCAGAAAATTCTGCTAACTCCTTGGTTCCTTCCATCACCACTATGTCATATTAGGAGGCACAAAGTGACATCTTGATATATTGCTTATAGCCTCATATAAGGTAAAGTCTTATTAGAAAGTAATAAAAGTGACCTCCTGCTTTTTTGTCCATAATCTTGTATTACGTTAGGATGGAAAATCAGAGCTGGTTATGTTTGCCATTATTTTGTTGTATTTAAAATAATATTGTGCAACACCAAGGCTGGAGGTTGAAAAATGCTAAGAAATAATACTGTCTGGAGCAATGTATAAAATATTGATGAAAACAGAAATGACAAACATACTTCCCCATGGTTCATTTTGGGTGTGTCTGATGAAGAAAGCAAATAAACTCTCTGCTTTCCTTTACAGCGTGTTTTCAGCTTAAGTAGGCACAATGCTCAAAACGTTGTAGTCTAAAAAAAAAGGTCTGGAAATATTGTAAAAATCAGTTTAGTTTGGAGTGAAATGTGGCATGCAAGTAATTGTGCTCATGACCTGCGTTACACCACTGAGGGTAAAGGTATTATGTTAATAAGTGATTAAAACCCTGTGCCACCTTAAATGAGCTTTCTCTGCTACAGAAAACAAGTTATTTCTTTGAAGGAAGGGTTAGATTTGGAAACCTATCAGGAAATGTGACTTAAAGTGGAACTTAAATGAAATAGTTTTACCTATTTAACTTCAGAAATGTCTATTATTATATCTATATAGGCCAAAAAAATCAATTTAATTTAATGCAATTAAAGTTTAGCTTGTCCTATGTTAGGGATGTTACTCTAGGGGGAACAAAACTGGTAGCAATAGTGAAATTACAAAAGTTGTTTTATGTCACATTAGTTAACATATGCAAGCTTATTTAACATGTGGACCACAAATAAGTGTAATTATATTAAAACAAGGATCTGTAGCTCAGAAGCAATAAAAATAGACTAGGTTGTATTATTAATTCTTGTGTTAAGGGTTTTGAGCCATGTTGATTGGCCTGAATTTTTTGATTTTGTTATGGTACAAAGGGATTGTTTGAAGTAATTTGTCCCCGAGAGAGGCTCACAATCCCAAGCGGGTTTCAATTCAGCAAAGCAAATCTAATTTTGTTTGCTTTATGCAAACCAGAAGGGGCTGTGGTTCATTCTGTTTTCACTGGAGGGGAAAGGCGCACTAATGGGACCTGCTGAAATGCATGCATTGCAAACATCATACCCCTGCATATATTAAATTTAGCTATGTGATGCACTGTGTTCATCATCTCATTGTGTACACAGATATGCTTTAGAACAAAGCCTTTAATAGTACAGGAACCTTACTACATTATGCCAACACACTATTGTATTTATATTTAATGCTACAACTGGAATTTCTTCCCTTGGATAAAGTGTATTGATATGTCGTCTTTTTTTCCCTCCTGTTACTTGTTATAGTAGACAGTATACTCAGGACATTACATGCTTGAGCTTCAAGCCATCTGAAGATTAATTATATGGAGGTCTCATAATGGTTTTTAATTTTCCCTTTTTTACAGCCCAGAGTTAAATAGGAGACATGTTCAGGATCTGATTGCCAAAAGAGCAATAATCCCCAATCCATCAGATCGAGGCTGGAAGATAAATGACGGGGAATAGCACCTGCAAGACAGGTAATGCTCCAGACAATAACCACTGCTTTGACAGATTGCTACCCTCTCTTTAGAGTGGCTCCTTTTTAGGCTTTTCAAATGCAGTATTTATATTGCGTAAAGAGTACACCAGATCTGAATAAATGCTGGGTACAGAAGAAAATCCATTTCTCTAAGAGCCAAAGGAAATGTTGCCATTTATTTCACTGGGAGTCAAAGTGGGCCACTAAAAAATGTTTGATGGCAAAGTTGAAGGATGGATAAATTTATTTGCATATAAGTCACATTATTTATTTATTGAATTTTCATAATAGTGCTACGGTTCACGTGGTGTTGCTCAATTTTTTCCAGGGTGCTTCTGTTTTGAAAACAATTTCAATATTGCACAGAGACAGACACATCTCAAAACCCTTCAATTTGTCATTAGACGTTTGGCTGCTTGCCTATTTTGCTGATAATATTGCAAAACTACATTAATTTATTGAATGATTTTTGTGAATCAGTTCACACAGAATTCAGAATGATACTTGTCATGCATCAGATGATTAACTATTAAAAGCATAGGTTTACTTGTTATGCTTATTGTGTGGTACAGTTCAAAGTTTGCTTAAGTGTGCAATTTAAATTCAAAGATGGGTTAGGAATAATGATTCTTCTGCTTTTAAAGTTCCTTCACAAAACACTCAGGAATATTCTTCCCAATTGTGTTCTGTGTGACCACTTACCATTCTCTACAGCTACTATTCTTGCTTAATTATTTGTGAGATTTGGAAATCAAAAAATTTTCAATACACTAACACAAATATCTCACTTTCAATCCCCAGAACCCAGGCAGCCTGGATGGGTTGGTGGGTCTCCTTGGGCAGAAGGTCTCCTCATGAGCAAGTCCAACTACAGCACATGGGATCAGAGCCCTCTTCTGTGCCACTTATGCAACTCAAAGGGTGTGACTGCACTCTTGATAGAGAGAAAATACATGCTAATATTTCCTAATCTTGTAAAGACACTCAGAAGTAATGCAGATAGGTAAGATTTTGTTTGTGTGCTATCAAGGAAGGGATATTTGAAAATAATTATATTCTCCATCACTGTATGTCACCTGCACATTCTTTAACACCTAGGTCAACACATGCAAAGGTTTGATGCATTCCTTTCTGCTAGATTTAGGCAAAAAATGAGATGTAGATGCAGAATCAGGTTCTAGGCAAACAATATTTTAATGGGACAGTTTCCTCTCTTAAAATGGCAATTTCTTGAGTAACAAAGTAAATTTTCAAACTAAACTGAAAAGTCTAAGAATATAAGCAAATAAAACTTTAAAAGGACAAATAGCTGAGAGGGGTTTTTAGAAGATAAATCCTTCTGAAAGTGAAGGAAAGACAGTGTTGTGCTCTGCTCTTATGTTACGAGAGAGGGACTGGGCCAAGATATTTCTATGGTGTAAGGCAAGACAGGAGAACTGAGTCAGCATAAATCAGTACCTGCAGGTCAATACTGCTCTTCAGAGCTTCACACTTTGACAGAGTGACTTTGAAACTATTTTTATTTGCTCCAGCTGAGGATCTGGCCTGCAAAAAGAATGGGCACAATTCTAAAGGTTTAGAAAATAAGTGCTCTGATCAAAGTACTTTTATTAGCTGAGGTTATTGAGCAAATATTATCTGAAATAGAGCTTAGAATGAAGAAAGAATGTTTGTCAGAAGAGTTTAAATTGACATAATTTTGCAGAGGGGGACTGGGGAAATGTTGAAATTACCATCAATTGCAGTCATAAAGTATTTTCACTGCTAAATATGATTTATTACTTGCTTTTATTTTTATCATTTCTCATTTATATTGGACTAACCACTTTACAAAAATTAATAAAGTAGTGCATACTTTTAGAACCTTAAAGGCTAACTGAGATGAACATAAAGAGAAATGAAGGGAAGGGATGCAATGTCACTTCAATAATGCAATACATATAGCAAGAGGCAATCCTTGCTCCAAGGGGTCTTCTGTATGAATAGACAAGGCAGATAAAAGAGCTAATATTAATTCCTCAGTTTATGGAGGGAGAACTGAGGCACTGAAAAATCGAGGGACTTACCCAAATTGACAAAGAAACTCTGTCTGAGATAGACACTGAATCCATTTTCTTCATGCTCTACTTCAATACCTTTCCCTCCCCAAAGGCTGATGTATATTAAAATAACATAAACTTTATACAGTCTGAACTATTCATCAAGATCATGTGGGGCTGAACCTATTTCAGCTTATTCTTAGTTGAGGGTCTGGCACAGTAAGATGCTCTATTAATCCCTGGAGTGAACTGATCTAGACTGTAACAAGTGTTAGACTCCAATTGTGCAAATGATTATGTAGCCTAAGATACCTACATAGCCTTGTCAATATCTGATCTATGAACAAGCTTACAATTAGGTACTTACATAAGTTGTATTTATTAGCCATTAGCTGTTAAGAAATTATTATTTATTACCAATACAGGTCACACAAAAAATTCAGTCATATCCATACAAAAACATTTCTATCTTTTAGAGGGGTTTGAAATACAGAATGAGCAAAAGCTAAATTTCATAGGTTTCTTATTTATGGAAAACGCCAAAAGAGTTCAAAGGAAAGCTTATTCAAATAATAAACCAGTAAGATCTGTTCATCCAGAGGGCTTCAGGAGCCTCAATCAACTTAATGAATGGCTCAAAATAATTAGAAGAATAGAATTAATTTATTTTCAGTAGATTTTTTCCTACAATGTGAATAAAAGTAAGTTGGAAAGTTATTGTAAGAAAAAAAAAAAGGGTTCCAACTTGAGCTACACCAGATAAAAGGATTTCTGTTTTCTGGGTGCATCTTGGGATTAAATCTGTTAATATTTTCCAGTATAGTTAAAAACCCAAACAGCTCATAGAATCATCATAGAATCATTGAATGATTAGGCCTGGAAGGGTCCTCTAAGATCAACTAGTTCCACTGCCCCTGCCATGGACAGGGAACCTTACACTAAACCAGGGTGCTCAGGGCCCTGTCCAGTCTGGCCCTGAACATACCCAAGGACAGGGAGTCCACAACACCCCTGGGTAACTGATCCATTGCCTCTCTGCCCTCACAGCAGAGAACTTCTTCCTAATATCTAACCTAAACCTACCCTCCATCAGCTTACAGCCATTTCCCAAAACGATAAAGAAAAAATAAAAATAGATAAAGGATATAATTAGGTAGAAACCACTGCTCATAAATAAAAATAAATACAAAAAAAACCCTGTGCATATGAGTTCTCTTTGCTAGATCCTCTTTTTATGAAAAAAAATACATATTTTGGTTCTTTTACTAGTAATAACATCTGCTTTGATTCTATTAAAAAAAAAAAAAGATTTTGCTATTGATGCCAAAGCAAAACACAGGGCTTGTCTGTATTAATATATTTTTCATGCCTATCCTTGCTGTTCTCATTGGGAATTCTGCTACAAAAAGTCCTTCAGTGTAAAACCTTTAGATATTCTGGAAAAAAGGTTCAATGATGCCCTAACTATCAAATGGAAAAAAAAATCCAAATCCTCTAATACAATGTTGCATAAGGAGTTGGATCAATATTTGGCTTTTTTTCTCAGGTTTTAATTTAAGAGATTTTGGGTGACATTCAATGAAGTATTGCTTCTAGGATACCTACATATTGAAAACGATAAAATCATAAAAGTTGGAGAAAACACTAGCCCAGTGTAAATAAATGCTTGCTCCCCATGTTACAGTTCATATAGAAAAGAGCATGAGCAATGTCATTAGTCGATACAGGTAAATTCGCATATATATGTATATGTGTGTGTATATGTGTGTGTGTGTGTATATGTATGTATATCTATATATCTATATACAAGAAGCATACAATAAACCATGGCTCTAGATGATTGTTTCATAGGCCTGGCACTTGCTCAGATCAGGACTTGCTAAGCCATGGTCACAAAGTTTGTACCTTGATTAACACAAGGCCCTGACACAGTGTCAACTGTTAAATTTCTGAATAAATTTGATTTTTTGTTCTGTTTTAATTTCTTGAAGGAAAGATGCTGAAGTGTTTTTTGCACATTGTTAGCACTGCCCAAGGGCTAGTGGTGTTTGTACTCTATGTGCAATGCACTGCATGGGATTTTATTGTGGCAATTATTGTAGTTCATTAACTTTATTACAGCTGGATTAAAATAAAATTTGGTTTAACAAACTATAAACTAATAAAACCCATATTGTTTATTCAAAATTATAACTCTAAGAGTCAAACACTGGGGTCATTTAAAAGGACTGACAAGACTAGCAGAAGTTAAACTGATCTGCAAGAAATGAACGAAAATGCCCTCCTCAAATGGAGGCTGCATTGCCTCCACATTACCTTGTTTATGCAAACATTATGTTCTTGCCTCAACCCTGTCTTCAGCTCTGTGCTATCCACATAAGGACTCCGGCTTCTGGAGGTGATGCGATGTGCTGCTGAGCCGCATTCTGCAGGACCCCTGCAGAGATTTGCATGTCCATGCCAGCTGGAACAGGGTGAGGAGTCCAGGCAACCTGATGATGAAGGCAGACTTGAGCAAGCACCAAGTGACTTGAAGACAGTTGGACCCAAATGCAGAACAGCAGCAAGGGACCTCATTGGAGTGGCGGGGAAATCACACCTGCTTCTTTCTTTTCAGATGTGTCATTTAAACTCTTTGCTTTGATTGGTTTGAGAAATGGACTTGGAGGGTGGTAAGACTTAGCAGCATTTGTGCCAAGTTCCTTACTTGGCACATGTCTCCTTAAGGCTGCCAACATTCTGCTGAGGCTCAGCTATGGATGTGTACCCTGGAGCCCCATGGGGTCCTCTAGGCCTAATCATTTCCACTCGTGTTAAGTGTCTGGCCCAACTAAAATGCTATCAATATCTTCTCCAGAGTCTTTTGGTATGGGTGCACAGGAGCAACAGGAGATGGCATCCAGGAACACATGGAATGAGCACTCAACATGACCCTGGGATATCTAGGGAAAAGGCAGTCAGTTACTTTATATGAATATCAGAAACATCAGATAACATCTGGGAGTTTACACAGCTGGAAACTAGAAAGATGTTCTGGATGTCAGAGATGTTGCCCTTCCAAGTGCTGGTGGTACACATTACACAAGGTACTGCATGGAATTGTCATGAGAAGGGCAGGTGCAATATTGGGATGAAGAAGCAATATCTTTCTGATAAAGGTTCAAGCCTTTATATATTTTTATATTTCTTACCTGGAATACTTTTCCAGGTATTATATTACCAGGAATACTTACCTTGGTTCGTTTTGACTCACATTTCAGTGTGCATACAATTGCTGGTATATTTGGAGTAGTGACAGGAGAATACTATGATAGTCAGGGACCTCAGGATCTGTCATATTAGAAGAAAATCTAAGATCTCAGTAAACTTAGCAAAACAAAGCCCGGGTGACTGGCTATATACACATCAGGCTGGAAAATATCTGGGAGAGTGAAAAGCTATTTACAAAGGTTTAAAGCTATTTTGAAAAGATTGACACAAGAACAAATAGGTATAAACTGCCCAAAACTAGATTCAGTCTGGAAACTAGGGGATTTATAACCAGGAATGAGGTAAACATCTGGAACAGCCATCCTCTGTTGTGGGAAGAAAAAACATTATAACTACTTCTAAGCAGCAGCAGCTTGAAATATGTCTTGTCTTACCAGCAGATACAGGACAGATTTAAGAATCAGAGAGTTTAGCTTACTGACCTGCAGATTTGACACTCTGCTGTTATCAGAATCTTGGAGGCACTGTGGCAGGTATCACCACTGATAGAGATGTTTTAGTGTTTTTGGCCATTGGCAATGAATGGTATTTGATCTGAAACTTTTAAAAGAGTCAGTAGAGACTGTTTTGCTGACCAGTATGTCTATAGTCAGCATGTCTCACTAAAACCAAAAGATTCTCTAAATGTCTTTCCTGCATTGTGCAATTAAATCTGCATACAAGTTGCCCTTAATATAATTTGTTGTATGCAAATATCAGATCCAATTCTGCCAGCTTTACTTACGTTAAGTAAACCTCAAACAAACAGTTTCTATGAAGTCCCAGTGGGATAACTCTCATGGGTAAGTGCTGCTGCACATAACGAAAGGTGGCAAAGCTTGGCTAGAAATGAACAAATATGATGCTTCTCTATTATTTTCAGCCTCCAAAGAGATGTGACACAAACATAATTTTATAGCTGGTTGGCAAAAGATTTTTCCTTGGATTTGGGCCACCCCCAATAAAAAGAAATGTCCCAAATGCATGCATATCTTATTAAGCAAATTTAAAGGCTTATTCCTTGATTTTCACTGTTAATATGGGCAGTTGCACTGCCAACTGTGGGACAAAGGTGATAAAGGCAGATCAAACAACAAATTTTGGAAGTTGGTTAATAGTACTTTTCAAAACCTCTCAGCACCAACAGAGTAACTTCATTGCATTATATCCTCAAAACCAACTCTGGCACTACCAATCATCGGTGCGTTCTGAAAGGCATCATAGCCCTCTAGCAGTGAATTATGGATTGCACACCACCTTCCTCGGCAGCTTGTTGAACCAGAGTCATTTATTCAGTTGGTATTGAGAGTCTGGGGGCATGACAGTACATCTGACCCCTTTTGGGTAAAATTTGATCTGGCATTTCATTTCACGGGCTCAGCCACCAGTCTGTCAAATCTTCATTTTGCGGGTGCCCAGTAGAACTGCTGACGCTTGTCTCTAACTCCTGGTGCTTTCATCTTTCAGCGGCAATAAACATGTCACACTGCTGAGGTGAAACACAATCTGGAATTAAATTTACTGCATATAAAATATGGTGCCCTCTTTATTGGTTCAAATACTTGTCACTCATAATTTATTTGAAAGTGTATGGCATTCATGAGGCAAGAATGCTGCTGGAAATGGCGGTGGGGGGAGCTGCAGAACTCCAAGCCACAGCAGTTTGTAAGAGCTCTTCTTCTCCTTTAACATCCATTTCCCCATCCCTTGCCGGTCCTGACTGTTATAAACGCATCAAATATGATATCAATGCCTCAGCCAATAAACAGTATGTGCCTCAGTAAAAACAAGCTCAGGTAAATTTGGCCATGCAGCTGCACGCTAGCTGCAAAGTGGCTGGAAGAGGATAACTACTACTGCCCTCAGAAGAACAAGGGTGTAGATGTTTATACATTTACATCTGGGGGATGGAAGAGTGGGAAGGATGGGAAGGAATCAGATTTAGTCCTAGTCCATTTCAAACTCGCTCACCATGCCTTTCCTTTCTGCCACTCAACTTTTTCATGATTTATTCCAAATACTGTCGATCAGCTTTAACTAATACAGTTCTTGTATGAAGCACCTCTCTAATCTCTTCAAACACAGATGTGGAAGCGCGGCTTAGAGCATGGAGGCCAACAAAAGCACTTTGCCTGTACCAGTGATTAGCTTTGATTGACATAGTACACTTCTGCTTTCACAGGCATACTTTAACACCCATAAATGATTGTTTTAAAATGAGAAGCACTGGGTAGTGCGGCTCTGGCTTTAGTAAATATGCAGTACAAATGTAGTAGCAGATAACTGAGAGAATACAAAACACTTGATATTCTTTTCTGGCTTTTCTTCTCCTTTTTCAGTTGTGTCCTTTTGGGTTGTTTTTAATCTAGCATTAATTCCTAATTGTCAATGAAAAATTATGGTAATATGTATTCTGCTAAAACCTGGACTTTTGATCCCGCCCTGTGTGCATTTCACAGTTTTTTGTAATAAGGTGCAATGGGAAAAGTAGTCTGGTTATGAAAAATAAGACAATGCAGAATGTGAGGGTTTTTTCCTGTTGTAACACACAACTTTATTTGTAATAAGTTGATGAAAATAAGGAAGGATTAGAAAGAGGCAGATTCAGGATATGTAAAGACATCCAGACAACAAAGCACAGGGTGCCAGCAAAAGAATGTCAAATATGTGCAGCAAAAAGCATTTGCAGATACAAGTTCTGTTCTGTTCTAATTGCTTAATTGACAATTTTTTCTAGAATCCTCTTGATGTATTTATGAATGCAGTCACATGATGCTTGAATACACACTCAAAAATTAAGCACTAAATCAGAGATAATATCAAAAAATTAAAATAACTTCCACTTCGACCCACCAAGCATTCATAGCCCCCTTATCAATCAATACTGCCCATGCTTTCTTTCCCCCTCAAAAAAAAGCCAAGCTTTGCTCTGTGACCTATCAGCCAGGCAGCCCACATTCTGATGGGACAGTTTGGGAAGCAAGTCACAGTTTTCATCCCCTTCTGCTGATCTCAGCCTCTGGTCACACATGAAGAGAGAGGTGTTTTCTTTGGGTATCAAGGAACTAAACCATTTAAAAGCACACAAATTTGAACCAGCGTATAACACTACACTTGAAAATGAACTGGACAGGAGGGCAGAAAATGGGGCACAGCTGTAATGAGATCCTGGTGAGAAACACCCATTAACAAGTGAATAGCCGCTGTATGCAAGAGGTGAAATTTCCAAGCGATCTTAAGATGTAGATTTGTGTAAAGTGTGTAGCCAGTAATCAGTAACCCAATAAGGGAGATACTACTGACAGAATGGACTCCCAAGCGTTTCTGTACTTATACTATGATATAAAGACCTGAATGTGCATTTTAGTTACATGGTTTCATGAAATGATGACACACAGGCTTCTTTCCTTCCACTGAGTAGGATCTAGTATCAAACCCAATTGTGAGACTCCTAGTCTGGTCTGTAAGAGCCAACAGGGCACTACACATAAATACTGACACTATACATAGCCAGAGTGAAACAAAAGTAAAATGGAAAGATAGCTGATTGCAGCACCTCTGCATTCAAAACTATATTGAGGATTTATTTTACCCTTATAAAGAAGAAATTTCAAGTAATGTACACAAGCTGGGAAGTCACACATTTGTGTTAATAATTTTATGAGTCTTTAAATGTTTTATACATAACGCTGTCATTAGTTGGGTGATAAAATCTGTATTCCAAGTTTCCATCTGTGTGTGTGTGCATGTATATTCCAGCATTTCTGCAGGTATGTGCACATATGTATTCATGGCACAAGACAAAAAAAATCAGACAAGTAATTTCTGCTGAATCCAGAGATTTTAATCTCAATGAAAGAAGGCTAAGTAAATTCTGGTAGTGGGGATGTCTCAGTCCCTTCTTTGTTGAACAGTTTTTGGTCTTTGTATTTTAAATATGCAGTATTGCACATAAGGAGAAAAGGGAAATTAGTACAGATCCTGGATATTCATGGTCAAATTAAACAGCTTTCATGGGAATGATCTATACTTCCACAAGAATCTAGACAGGTTTTATACAGATTTACATGCACTTTTCTTGTACTGAGAATACAGTCACCACAATTCAACAAAAACACAAACAAGACCAAGCATCCACCCTGCAGAAAACAAACATGAGTTCTACACTTGCAAAGTTCACAGGATAAAAATCACTATGGCAAATTTTGCAAGAATAAATAGCAACCTTTTTGCATTTGAAAATGTTTCTGTTCATTCTTTAGCCTTCCTGTCAGACTCCAAGGATACTCTGGACTTGCTGCACTTTGCACTTTGTCCAGAAGCAGTTTGGTTACCAATGCCCCTCAGAAAGTGAAGTCTTCTCGTGAAAACAACATACAATTTGGCTGGGGAGAGAACAGAGGCCTGAACAGCTCTTTCCCGAACAAAGGATTTCTTAAGTGGAAGAAATTCTCTTCGTCTCGCCTGAGTGGCTGGGCTGACATCCGGGGAAAAAGAAAATCCTATTCCCATTGTACACTGCTGATGGAGAGCCTTGTGCAGTCTTAATTGTTCTCTGTCTGTCTGCTATCTGACACCTTATACAGAATGGTACATTTCAAGTCCTCTTCCAATTTTTGTCTTCTGACAGGGATAAAAAATGCCTTTTCATATATACTCTTCCATGTTTAAAACCCATGGCGACCCACTTTTCAGGAAAATCAGCAAGGTCCTTTCCTCAAAATCCCATGCAGAGGCCCACAGTTCTGACTGTCTCCCAGCCAGATTCAAAATCGTTTCCCGTTGGGTCAGTGCTTTGTGTTGTCCATGGCTGGAAAGAGTCCCCGGGTGGGTTTTCTTCAGTCATTTCTTTCTCTTGTATTTCTTGCAGCTCATCCATTTTCCGCCAGCTTTTTCTTTCATCATCTGTGCTTGTGCTCTTATCTTTCTCCTTTCTCTTCCCCATTCATGGTCTCCATCCTGCAATTTCCCTTTTTTTTGCATGCTTTTTGCTCTTGTCCAACCCCTTCATATCTCTCTTCCTTTTCTTCTGCACCTTTATTTGTTTCCTGTTCTTCTGCCCTTCTTCCTGCAACAGATTATTAAGAGCCATGAAACCTGCAGCCACAAGCTGTGTCTGACTAGGAAACCTGAAATGATAGCTAATATATTTTTTAAGTAAAGCCAATCCTCAGCTTTACTTTCTGTGAAGTTAACAGAAGCTGGGTGCATTTGCAAGCACTTCCTATTTATGGGCCTGGGTATGTTTTAAGGAGCTTAATCTTAGTCCCTTGCCTTGAAAATGCTGGTCATTGTCTCTCCTGCATGAAGATACAATAGATATATAGTTTTATATCTATTATATATAAATATAAAGTTTTATAGTGGGAAGGAGGGGGGGTCTTTCATCTCAACTCTGTATGCTAATTAGCATCACACAGGCTACATCAAAACACCATTGAGAAACAAAAGTAATTTCCTGCACTTGTCCACGTCAATCTTCAGGAAACAATGGAGGGAACTCCTACACTGCACATGCTTCATCTTCAAGCATAGAGATCTCCTAAAGTACTGTCCTAGCTGATCAAACACATAACTGTGGCAATAGGTTGAGAGCAAATCCTTACTCCAAGTCATTGTGACTTTCTCCAGCTGCCACACATTTGGGAATCACCCATGTTCTCTTGCATGACAGGCCTCTATGTCATAAAATGTCCTACTCTTGGCCTCATGCTTGAAGTAAGCCATGCAAAAGGACCCAGTTCCTGTTGCACAAAAGAAGGAATGGTAAAATCTGCAGTGTAAACTAAGAGAAAGCTGAATATCGCCTTGTGAGGGTTTCAGTTCTTTGGAGTTTCAGATTTGCTAAAAATTCTGTCATGTCACATATCATCTATTTCATTCTCTTTCCCAAATTTTTGCACCTTTTTTGAGGCTTGGGATTGATTTCTGCAATCCTCCAGGAGAAGCAATCATCACGTTTCTGTTTCTTTTATTAGCATTTGTCTTAAAACCACTAGCACATGTCTAGTTCTCTCTCTTTTTTTTTCCAGATTCCCAGATGTCTATTTTTGGCTCCAGCAATCTGTGTTTCAGAGTGTTTGTCATGTGTCAAGTTAAGATTATAACTTCGACCATCTAGAACAAGAATTTGGATCCAGCATTTGCTAGGGAGGATAGGACACTTTTTTATCAGGAGCAGAACAGCTATCTGGCATGACCCCTGCCCCATCAATTCCCATCTTCCCTACCAATAGGGCAGTAGAAAGTGCTGGAGTGGCAAAGAAAGGAGATCCACTGGCATCGTGCTCATATTTGACGTTTCACCCAAGTCTGGCTTGGACATTCTGGAAGAAGTTTTGAGTGCAGCCAGATCTGGCAAATTGTTCTATTATACCTCAGCAGCACTCTGCTGTCAGTATGAAATGTAGAGTGTAAGGCGGACCACGGCAGGAGCTGCTGACAAAGCGGAGTAGGAGATTCATGGGTAGTCTTCAGTGAACATGGACTACTCAAAGTATGTAGACATTCCCTATGCTTTTTGTGGGTTTATATCATTTAATGTAAACCTCTAAAAGAGCACTAAAAGAATACACTAGTGTTCTTCTAACACACATCTGACAAACATCTTTTAACAAATACATGGCATTTTATAAGGCTTTAGATCCATTCAGCCCCAAAATACCCTCATGGACAATATCAGAATATATAGAACAGCAGTGCGGATACAAAGTCACATGGATACTTTTACTCATATTGCCTTCAGTTTAGTTTGCACGTTGTAGTAGTATTCAATACATGGTGAAGCGCACTTCATTCCAAAATAACAACATAAATTCCCACTGAAGGTCTGTGGTTTCCTATGGCACATGCTGGAGTGTGCACCATGCTGAAATACAGGCAAACCTGCCTTCACTTGAGCTAACCTTAATTAACCAGATTAAATGTAGCCAAATTAATATTATGCTACTCAACCATGAATCACATTACTTAACTGTAGTGGCTCTTAACAATGCTTAGCAAAGCAAACATTTATGTATGTCTGTAAGCATGTGTGTCTGTAGGAATGTGTATATTAACGTACACACGTGTGTCTACCTGTGTGTATATATCACAGCAAGAATTCAAGGCTTTTTGCCCCAAGGGAAAGCACTGGAGTGTCTGTGTTGAATCAGTTTCAGTGCTGGTCACCAGGCTGCAGCTGTGTTTTTGAAAGCGTGGTTGGTTTTTTATTCACCTCAGCCTGAATTTCAGTTTTTATCTTTGGACTTCCTCCACAGAGGAATGAGACAGACGTAGGAAAAAGAAAAAGGTCGATTCCAAAATTGTAGCTTTGCCTACAGTATTCTTTTAGCATTTGTGGACATTGATCAAATCTTAAGGTTCCATTTAAAAAATGCCATCAATTTATTTCTTTTTCAGAAAAGGGAATAAATCTTTAGAGAACATGATCACTTAATTAATCATAGCGGGGAAAAGAAGACTAATGCCCAGGAGTTTGGTCATTAAGAGAGAACAGAATGGATGACTGGATAGCTTCAAACAGAGCTGGGCAATTTTTGCCTCAGTGGAGACTCATAGCAATGGAGAGTCTGTGGGGCCGAACCTGGTCCATGCCAGCCCATGTTTTCCCTGATTTAGCTGTCATCCTGTTGACTCCCACCTGCCACTTCTGGCACAACCAGTGTACACTCAGCAATACACAGCACCTACACAGCATATAGCCCTAACTGGAATAATAAAAGCAGCAGCTTACGGCTGAGCCTGGAATCATAGAATCATAGACTGTTAAAGGGTTGGAATAGACCTTAATAAACATCTAGTCTCACCTCCTGCTGCTCTGGACAGGAATATCTCCCGCTAGAACACATTTTTCTGAGCCTTACCTTGCTTTGAACAATGCACCTTCCCTGGGCAACCTGTTCAGTGGCTCACCACTCTCACAGGTAAGAATTTCTTCCTAATATATAACCTAAATTTCCCCTCTTTCAGTTTGTACCCATTACTCCTTGTCCTATCACTACAGTTCCTGATGTAGAGTCCCTCTCCGGCTTCCCAGTAGGCCCCTTCAGATACTGGAAGTCTACCATGAGGTCTCCATGCAACCTTCCCTTCTCCAGGCTGAACAGCCCCAAATTTCTCAGACTGTCTTCATAAGGAAGGTTCTCCAGTGCTCTTGTCAACTTCAAGGCCTTCTCTGGACTTGTTCCAACAATTCTGTGTCCTTCTTATGCTTGGAGCACCAGAACTGTTCACAGAACTCCAGGTGGGATCTCAGGAGGGCAGAGTAGAGTAGGAGAATCACCTCCCTAACCCTGCTGGCCACACCATTTTTGATGCAGCCTGGGACACCATTGGCTTTCCGGGCTGTGAGAGCACATTGTCGGTTCATGTTGAGTTTTTCTTCAGCCTTCACCCCCAAGTACATCTCCACAGTGTGGCTCTCAATCACTTCTCCTCCCAACACGTAGGTGCATCGGGGACTGCCACAACTCAAGGGCAGGACCTTGCACTTCACTTCGTTGAACAGACCCACCTCTAAAGCATGTCAGAGTGCCTCTGGATGGCATCCCTTCCCTCCAAAGTGTCCACTGCCTCACAGAGCATGGGGCTGTCAGCAAATTTGCTGAGGCTGCACTCAATCCCACTGCCTACACCACTGGTGGGACCTTCACTTCTTCTAGTCCCACCCGCTCGTCATCCCCATCGTTTTCCCTATCATGATCTGTTTCAGCAACAAGGACTAGAGCTCTTTCTGGCAAAGGATAGAATCTACAGCAGGGTTTTCATGAGACAACTGTCACCCTATTTACAGGCTGCGTATTAGTTAATATAATTAAGGCATTGGTGCTGTAAATTAAATAGTATGGAAGACATTTTGCTGGCATAAGATCTGCACAGTATTTTTCATATGCTTGCTTATGAAGCATGAAAAACGAACAAAAATATACAAATTAGAAGTCAAGATGCTCAGAGATTCTGAAAGGCTTTACCAGTACTCTATTATTTGTGTTCTGAGGAACTTTCAGGAGATTTCCATAATGGATAGTGATGAACTTTTCTTCCTTCTTTTCCTTCCCCTTTTTTAAGTGATAGCTGCCAAATTTCATAAATCCTATAATGTTCTGCACTGTAATTAGTTTGGAAGCCTGTAATTGTTTAAGTTTAAGCCAGCAGATAAAGGATGCCAAACCACTTGAGCAGAAAAGTTGTATTAATGGCTTTGTATTATCGCTTGCTGATTTATTTAATCTCTTTCGATCAAATTGTGATTCTCAAACAAAAACAAGAAAAACTCAAGCGGTTGTTTTTCACCATGAGGAGGAAATGGGCAGAATGGACACACACACACAAACACACTGAGACAAAAGGGCTTTTGTGGCAGAAAGGGTGCATCGACAGACTTGAAGGTCAGTCATGATTCAGAGGAAAATATGCTGTGGGAAGAATTGCATTCTGTAATGACAGCTAAAAATTGTACTACATTTGGTTACAACTAAAAGACTTGCCCCTGTGTTTCTGCGCTGTGGTATCCCGGGACACCTTTCCCAGTGTCAGCTGAAAACTAGTGCACTTGTTCTAGTAATCAGAAATACATTAATCTGCAACATTTACAGCTCTGTACTGTTAACATCTCCCTTCATACAGAGATTGTTCATATGCTTTCATAGCTGGAGCAGCAAAAGTTTAGCATCAGATGTGAGAGAAGACAGGAAGTGTATTGAAAAGAGAATATGTGTCCTTGTCGGCAATTTTTTATAAAGGTTATAGCAAAGGTCCTTTTCCAAATCAGTGAAGATAAAGTACTGCAGGGTTCATATGTTATTAATGGCCTATGTGTTGGTGTGCACCATTTATATGATGCTGCCACTCAGATATTGTGTTATCCTCTCGTATAAGATACTTTTACAGTAAACATTAACAGAGGACAGCTCAACGCCATGATATAGGAAGCAGTCTATCTAGCTGCTATTCATCTTCAAGGAGCCAACATTGCATGCTATACATAAATTTAGCTCAAATGCATATGTTAAGAAACAATTCTGCTAGTTTTAGAGTAAACACAGTCAATTTTTACAAGAGATACTTTATACTTTGTACCATAGCTCCCTGAATTAAGTTTTTTTGATTCCAGTGCCACATCAGCCCATCTCTGAACTTTAAAAAATATGGGAGAAATTTCATTAATATTAGATTACTTTCTACTCCTGAATTCATCACATTCTGAATTTCCTTGATGGATCAAGGCCTCTGTGAGAAGAAAGTTATATTGAAGTTTTGATGTAGCTAACAAAAAGATGGTGCTATTTTTATTGCAGACAGCAGGAATTATACTCCCTTCGTATTCACTTTTTAGGGGGGGCTAATGACACTCATTGAAGGAAACATGTCCCTGGATTTGCTACCAAAGCTAAAGGAACATTTCCTTGTAATGGCAGCTCATGAGCTTTACAGAACTTTACATCATGGAAACTGAATGTTTGTAAAAACTGAAGGACAAGTAGTATTATTTCAGATTTCTGATGTTTTGGACTTTCTTTCAGACATTGATTTTCCATTGGAAAATGTTTTCACAAATATTTTTCTCTCTCCTCTATCCATCTGGCATTCATAATCAGTGCACTACTCTTTTGATAAAACGTGATTTCCTTTTCTACATTCCTATAATACATCTCTTCATCTATGGAAAGCATTTAGATATCAATCGCTTCAGTACTATTCATTATTGCACCTCTGGATAGGTAGAAGGATTAAAGTATTTCATTTTAGTGACCCAGTTTAAGACTTATACAATGTTAAAGTCCTACCAATAAGCTGGTTTGAAGACTGATACATGGACCTTGTATAAGGCCTTCTGCCTCAGTAGACTCTCATCCTTTATAAAAAAGGTACATAATTCTGGATTTCACACATGCAATTAGATAGTGCTTGGCAAACGATACCATATTGCTAACAGGAAGCAAAGCATTAAGTACATGTTACACAACATTTAATTTATTGCATGATATAGATGCAATAGAGAAAAAATTTAATTAGCTGGTATAAAAAGTGAAAAAGGGCAATGTAACAGCACATCAGGAGACTTCAATAGACTCTGTAAATATTTTTGATATCTAATCGTAAAGACATAGTTATCTGCTGAAGGCCAAGGATCAGGACATTGCATCTTTCAGTGCGTGGAGAGAGAGGGATGGGCTAGAACAGGGAGCCATGCTCCAAAAAAATTACAAACACTCAGCTATCAGAGCTATACATTCCTTGGGCAAGAGGCTGTGAAGATGGGTAAGTCCAGACAACATGCTGGATTGCAAAGCATCAGAAGTAAGGATAAAGGTCTGATGCTGGGCCAGGTCAGCAGCACCCAAAATTACACATGTACAAAGGCACAGGCGCTTCTGCACACACAACGCACTGTGGAAGTCAGGGCAGGGCTGCCATTAACACTCAGCCAAAAGAAAAGACATACAATTGATGAAGAATTCTTTCATTTTGGCTTGCATTTCAAGATGACTTGCACTGCTATGGTACCAGCCAGCAGACCACACATGATTGCTTAGCCTGGATAGCCACAAAAAGAGTATCCTGTATAAAATGGATACAAAGACTAGATAATCTCCAAGCACCAGTTCTGATGAATTTCTGTTGATTTAATTATGATTTAATGACATGCACCGATATTTACCTGATATTCTGAGGTTCCCCATTCAAGGCATTTTTTTTCATTGGAAAGACTAAATTAATTTGATAATATGCAAACAAAGTACTCAATTTGCAATTATGTGTATGGGAAACTTTGTTATTTCTCTTGAACAATTAGTACTTTTCCATATGATGCTGCACTTAGCATTGATTTTTTTAGTACATTTTGTACTGAGATATTTGAAGAAAACAAATTAAAGCAGAGGATTTATGAGAAAGCCTCACAAAATACCAAAGATGATATTGTCCTTACCGAACTCAGGTGGTATTCAAAAAAAGAGAGGTGGGAAAGGCAAAAGAAAGAGAGCACAAGCTAAATTCTAGAAAAAAAATAATTACTAAAATCTTACAAGCCTCAGGGGAGACATATGCTTGTAATCAAATTCTGGGAAACAAGCCCCTGCAAACTCTCGCATTTCAACTTCCAACTCACTGCCATGTTCATTTTGTGGTGAAATGTGACTCTTAAAAAACAAACAAACAAACAAAAATCAATTACAAAATTTCCACTTTTCCATGCAAATGAAAAATCTCCCAAGTTCAAAACAGAGCAGCGAGCTGCCTTCCAAACTCTTTAGAAATGAGGTAATGGCTTCGCGATTTCATTCCTTTGGTTGGAGCAAAGAATAGAAGCTGGGAAAAGAGAGTCTCAAAAAGTGTACTCTTTATCCCCTCCCCGTTGGTTGCCTTCTGCAGCTTTCAGCCCCAGGAATGCAAAGGATGATGTAGTGCAGCCGGTATGTACGGAAGCACTTGCAAACCCATTGTACTTAATGAGACTTGGAAACCCGTCAGAACCAGGGCACTTCTTCTTGCGATGCTTTTCATCAAGGCCACAAAGAGGAACAGAAGAGAGGCGTGAAATGTTCCATAGTTTTTGTAAATATTTAGGGCAGGACTTTTTAAAACTAGCCAGCTGATATCCAAACTCAGCTCCCAGGAAGCTCCTGCTGAAGATCCTATTCCTTTCAAGTATTGTCTGTGTTCTGTTTCAGATCTCAGCCTTGAGGATACTGCTACTGCAACACTGGACCAGCAGTCAAGCAGTTGAGGAAGAGATGCAGAACAAAACTCTTTTCCATACAAAAGGAGAGTTAGTGGAAAAGTGCACTATTTTGAAGGGTTTGGATGTTATTTTTTGTTTTTCGCTCAGCTCTCTGTGCTTGCCAATTGTAAAAACATTTTAATATTCCTGACTTCACAGTTCTTCACAGTGTAAACTCTAACACTACCAACAAAATATGTAGCCTTAGATTACACCAAAAGCCTCTTGTTTGGAGAAAAATCAGTCAGGGGTGTTGTGTCCAGCCTTTGCAGAAGTGTGAAATGGCCTGAGTCAAGTCCAAGGTGAGACAGATTTAGCCAAGCTTTATGACAATTACATAAGCTGCCCAAATAGTTGTCACCCAGCATTGTCCAAAAGCATATATCCAAGGTCCACCAAAGAGATAATTCAGGCTTCAGGTGTGCTGCGTTTCACTTAGTAAAGGGCACATTCATACCACTGTGTATGTGGATGTGTTTGTAAATATATGCATCTATAATTTATGAAGCCACCTATTTAAGATTCTAGTCATTTATCAAGATGCTTTTGAGACTTGATTCCTTATTTTGCAGACCAAATGTTAACATTTGATTGAATTTATTAACTCAATTAAATAAGAAGTGTTCCACATTAGAAAGCAAATGTCGGAATTAATCCCCCAAAAATGTGGTGATGCTTTAACTAATATCCTGTGACCTCTTGATACTCTCCGACACTTTCCTGATGATCTCAGTATAAATAATCACATCAGAGATTTCCCAGGGATGTCTCTCCAGAGGATATCAGATGTCTCTGCAAAGGGTATGTGTGTGCCCCTATTTTGACCAGGAGAACTGCAGAACGCACCCCCTGCCGTCTCCTAGTCTGTCCTCTCTCCATCCTTCACAGCCATTCCTTAGCAGAACAAGGTGCCAAACCTAGCTGCAGAGCTCTTCAGGAAAATATTTTCACATAAATATGGAAGTCCCTTTGCTGACTTTGACTGCAAACAGGAGCAGGATGTGGAAATTAGAAGAATGTTTGACCAGGTAGATGGCCACAAAAAGAGCAAGTACCTGGGGAAAGGAAATCCAACCACACACCTACAACCCAAAAAACTTCCTTGTTATTAGTGATCCTGAAAAAAATATATTTTTGCTAACTTGGAGTAACCAAGGCAAGTGTCTATTCCTTTTCAAGATTTGCCAGATGCAGATCAATTTTGCACCAGCCAAAACAACAGCACCAAACTGAGCCCATATGTGGACAGACTGCCTCAGAATCCATTCAAGGCAGTACAAGCCATCACTGACATCTCACCACCACACTGTCTGCTCTGCTTCTCACCTAGTAACTTGAAGTCAATTGGAAGTGGGACCTCCATCTCCAAGCTGATCAAATCATCTCCCATCCCAAGCTCTCCTTGTAGTTAGGCTGTTCTAATTCCAAAAGAATTGAAAATAAACTATTAGAGGCAGTGCATGCAACAGATTTTCTCATAACCACTCCAATTTGCAATCTGGTAAAACACTAAAGGTGACTTTTGCTGTGCAAGAAGAAAGAATCAGCAACCTATTCTCACACCAGCAAAAATTTCTTGAACACTTGCACCAGGGAGTGATAAAAGTCTGGACACCATGGCAATACAACAACAAACTGTTCTCCCCTAGTCAATCATTGAATAATTCATGAAATTTTTCATAAATAGAAGAGTAGAGAATATGAGGGATCTTTATTCTGTGCTTAGAAAAGAAGATGAAACATGCAGACTCTGGACTTCAACCTTAACATAACCTCAATGAGCTAAAAAAGGCAATCATAAAGGTGACAGAGAACAGGACACAATTATAACAGAGCTCCACAAGCATCCAATGCAATCTAATCCCAAATACCCTAATTACCATTCTGCATTGTAAGTCCCAGACATTCTTCTGGCCAGGAGCTGAAATACCTTTGGTGGAAATACCTTTGGAGGTATCCCTACTATCCTTTGGAAAGACCATGCCTCAGCTTCCTGAGCCATTCAGGCATCATGCTGGACAGGGAATATCTGCCAGGTGCATGTGACTCTACAAGTACAACACACTCCTCAGCCCAAACTTGCAAACTGTCCAGGAAAGAATGATAAAATAGAGACATTGTAGGAAAGGCTTCTCTGTATAATCTTAAGAACTCACAAAGGCCTGGCTTTATTCTCATTTCTTTCCATGTTCTGTTTTTCCACAGACACCTCCTAATAGCTACTATTGGAGTAAAAATATTTTATTAAAACTGCTTTTTCATTTTTAAATTCTTATGGAATTCATCACCCCAAAAAAGTATTCTTTAACTCATAATTTGAGATAATCATTAATACCCAGTTTGCGATTTCTCAGGAAAAGACTGCATGCTTTGTTGATGCTTCCACCACTCAAGATGAAAGTAAAAATTTCATATTCCACTGCACATTCTAACAGTAATGATTCTTACACTATATATACATACTCTTGTATATAGTGTATATATTTATATGATATATACTGTATACATAAATCAGTATTCTTACAATAATTTCTGTATTTTATCTCACATAATGCCCCTGTCTGATACAGTTTTTTATAAGTCCTGAAAGACTACTATCTCCTCATGCAGTGCTCCTACTCAGACAGAAGAATCAAGTACATTAACTATTGCCCTTTAATATGAAAAAAAAAAAAAAAATTGATAGTTAATTCTCTCCCAGAGACTCCTATTTGATTTTCATCACTGTCAGTGCGGGTGATAAGAGATGACTTGGGAGTCACTGTTCTGCTGCAGCATGAGTCCCAAACATAGCTAATGTGTTAACTGACTGTCATGAGAAACACAAGAGCAGCTCCCACCAGCTTTTTGTGTTATGTCCCTGGTTAGTTTAGGCCTAGCATACAAGACAGCACTTAACCTGATTAGACTATGTTTGCATGATAGGTACTTATGATGCTTAAAGCATCTTTCTATTGTCATGGCTATGATCTGACCAGTCTTTGACAGAATCATCTCTTTTGTTGAAGAATGCTCTCAACATTGCAGGAATGAAATAGATCCTTCTGTCACAATCCACTAAGTCTTTCATCTTGCTTCCTTATTAAGCTTCCTTTTTTTTTTCTAGTCATCAACAGTAACTAAAACTCTCATTGAGTTTTAAACTTTCCCTTGTTTTCTTAAGATCTACTTACTGGCTTTCAGTCCCAGTGAAAAAAAACCTCTTATTTAACAAATGCATCATATTCTACAATCAAATCACTACCAGCCCCTTTTACTTTTATAATTTGGCTTAATTCAGAAAATGTCATGCTTCACATAAATCACTTTTTTTTACTCAGAAGTATCCCTTATTGAATAAACTAGTGTCATTTCAGTCAACAAAAATAGAGCACAAAGATCCTAGCCGTCCTTTTGTAGTTTACATTATTTATCCACCTATAAAGTGATATGATTCTGATGCAAATTAAATACATTTTTAACTTACATTTTCTCTTCTAATAGAAAATTACTTCAGAAGGCTAGAAATGTTCCTGTTTATGTAAGTGAACTTTCAATTACTGTAATCCCACAAGAACTGTACCTGTATATATATACCCATGTTCATTCACAGCTCCCGCAAAATTGAACCCATTAGGCAATGCTTCACTTTGTTCTTGTTGGCATTGCCATTCAGGTACTTTGATAAAACAAGCAGATTGAGCCCTTTTAGGATGACAATTCAGAAATGTTCACTCTCAGTTTTTTGTTTGGATCCAGGCTGGAAATATGACACATTGCAAAATCCCACTGAGCCGGATTTATGGCATAATGTAATAGATGATTCACCAATACTTTTGCTTGTGCCAGACTGAGACACAGACCCTAAATCAGCAATCAATGACAGGTTTGGAACTTCATTGTCCATCTTAAAAAAAATTAAAAATGGAAGCAAAACAAAAAGTTTCCACAGGACATTACTGTGGTTGTGGAGACACAGAAGTACCATGATATCAATATTAACATGCAAACATTAATTTCCATATTTATGTAAAAGATCTACTGTAGCTTTGGGAATGCTAACACGAAGTTTCCTTGAGCTCCCACATGCAGTCTGAAATACAGACAAAAGGGATCAAGTCCTACCTTATTTTATTTTTTGGGATCAAAGGAAAAGGTATTTTTCACATGAAAAATGTAACTGCTAAACTGTAAACTGGAAAAACATTCAGGGTACTCAGTGCATCACATTTTAAGCAACTGTGTGCTTGAGTTTGGCAATAATATGTTCTGAATATGTTCTGAGATACTGGAAGTGTGTCTCTGTGTGTGCGTGTGTGTGTGTGCTGTCATAACCTATCTGCCCAAGCATGGACTGTCTTGAAAGATTAAGTGCACCTATTTTGAACTGGAGGCTGCATGCCATAATTTTTAGCTAACCCGTTTCCTTCTTAGTGAAAACAGAAATAAAAATATATTGTGCACACTTCATTGCTAGAACCTTTGACCTCAGCTGCCTGTCTAGCTGAGACTGTGATGAATGCTTTGTGTCTCTTCATTTTTAATTGCTCATAAATTGTTATCCCATGAAACACAAAACTAGCCTTGTCCTCATTTTAGTAGGGGTTGGAGGTCAGCCTAACAGTAATACAATTAAGGAGTGTCTTTGTGTGGGGGTGTGGGAGTGAAGAGGGCAGGAGGGTTACAGAAGGTTGTGGTAGTGAAAGATGTATTCCTTTCCAAGGAAATACAAAGCAAATTCCACACGTTCAAACAAAAGTCTTTAATGTTTGACAGTGTTGAGAAAAGCTTCTGGGAGGGCATTTAGAAGGGCAATAAAGTACACATCATTTTCTATATCTGTATAATCATTCTTAAAAATACATGTACACATGGCTGCATATGATAGCACCGATCTTCTCTTTGCAATGGCAGACTTAACCCTGAGGGTCAGATTTTTACCCATGCATGCATGTTCTGATTTGCTGATTTCAGAAAAAATAATAGCCTACCTTTGACTCCTCTATAAAATAATCTTAACCACATCTGTGGAGATAACTGCAGAGTTACTTTAATCTGAATAATCTTCTTGTGGTTGTCACACCCTTCCTGTTCTTGAAAAGCTGGACAACTTTTAATTCAAATAATATACAGTATGCTAAAACACAAAAATATCTTTCACTTTCAAAATGTCTGGCAATAAATAACAATAAACTTAGTGAGATAAGGGATCTTCCTGTGCCCAGCAAGGGCATAAGGGATCTTACTTTTGATTTTGGTTGAATTAATATGAAAATAAAGCAAGCTTGCTGAATTTGCTTTTACCTCACACCACACAAAATTCTGTTATCTGTTTAACAGAAGATATTGGGCTTTTGGCAATTGAGCATGTCTTCAGATTCCTGCAGACAAAACCATTCTGGTAATACTGGGTTCTTGTTGAGGTTACTTTAGGCATTTTATTCCAAAATCTGTAACAATTCTTGTTTTCTCATTTAGGTCTAAGAAAATGTGGTATCTGTTGCAGCCAAGTTCTCAGCAACCTGTCACAGTTCCACTGATCCTCTCCAGCTTGTTTTCTTGGTGGTGATGGTCACCCCAAAAAGCACAGAATCCCATGGGTTAATAAACCCTCAGGCTAGGTAGGAAAACCCAGGCATCTCCCTGGTGGGGGGGAGTTTGCCATTGTCCCTTACAACAGACTCCAGGTTTGTTGCATCACATGCAGTCCTGTGGTGCAAGGCTTCAGAAATGACTCTGGAGAGGGACTTCAGGGGTCTTTGATGGATTATGACACCCCCTCAGCTGCCTCTCACATCAGTGTCCCGTGGATGTGGCCTGTGTGGTTGGGGGTTCCACAGCTGGGCCAGTTCGTGTAAGGGAGAGGTGATGGGTGTTCACTGCCCCTGACCAGAGGTTACACCTGAAACCTCCTCCCCCCACCTCATTTCAGGGGAAGCCTGTGTAAACCTGGCCTTCTGAGGGCTGTGGTCTCCTCAACCCCAAACTCAGCCAGGGAAAATTTCTGCTGTGTTTGGCTTTGTTGTGGATGCATTCTTCTTTTTCAGCCTTGTTTGTTTTTTCCTAGGCCTGAGATAATTAAAGAATGGGTTTTCCCTTTATCTAACCTTAGTGGTTTAACTTACAGCCCAAAGTCCCAGTCAGGTATCTTCAGGGAGGCTTCTTTGGTTGTACCTTCTTTATACAGTTTTTGTTATAATGAGCAAAACTTTATATCAATATTTGAGGCATGAAATATTTCAGTCTCTGACAGCTAATTCCAACAGTTGCTCATAAAATACTAATAACTGTAAAGCTAATATAGCATTTAGCACCCAATGGTGAATTCTTCCCGGAGAACAGAAAACTCCACCACTTAGTCATAGTACTGTTACCAGCTCATATAGATTCCAGTGGTCCAGATAGCAGAAATTTTTAGTCTCAGTAAGTGAAACTGCTGAGTTTGACAGCCTAATGATCAGTACCTCCTCACCTGCATGCTCACCAGTGACCTGTTACCACACTTTCACAAAACATCCTACAGTTTCCTCAGATACTGCATAGAAAGAGATGCAACAAGTTACTGTGGGAGTCTCCTAGGGCCCCAAGATAAAAATGTGAACTGGATTTTCAGGATATTCTGTTTTCCTTCAGAACTAAGTTTGGGTTATTTTTTTTTCAAAATTGAAAAGCATTTATTTTTTCAGTTACTAATATTTTATCATTTTACTTCATAGAATATTAATTAATTTCCCATGAGCACTAATGCAGTGCTATTAGGAAAAAGAACAGAAGTTATTGCAGTATATTGTTCTCCCTCTAATGAGGGATTCCTTCTTGCTTTAGCTGTGCTAGTAGTTGAAATTACAAACGGTCCCACTAAGATTAAATTATATTTCAGGTGTTCTGTAAACTGAATTCTTACTTATCTTTAGCAGATAAAAAACAGATTAGCATTTCCAGGATTTGGGGTGGAAAAATATGTATTTCCCTGATACATGGGGGTCTATCACATTATGCTGTAATGTTTATCATGACTTCTGCAAGACCTATCCTTTTAGTTAAAAAATCCATTTCTTAAGCGTGGTGATTCTGAGATTCCTAGCTTCCTTGCTCAAAATGTAAAAGCACAGTACCATCCCTTGCCACCCAATGTATGTTGTTCTTTCAGAACCAAAGTTCCACTTAAATTACAGATAACAATCTTGACTGCCCACATCCCAGTGTTCTCAAAGTCTTCAGTGCTAAAACCCAGTATATTCCTCCACAGTCTGTGGAAACCTCCTGAGCTACCTGTTGTCCTGGTTTCAGCCAGGACACCCATGGTTAGAAGCAAGTGTACTCAGAAACATTCTGTTCCTGTAGGATAGGAACTTACTTTGAAGGAAGAAATTTAGCTTTCAACATTGAGTCACTTACATTGTCCCTACTGGAACTGAAAAGTTTAGTTGTGGTTTAGGATAAAAGATATTAGATCTCTCTTATGTTATAGATTAGCAGTTAATACATTCATAGAAGAGAAAACTCGGTGCTAGATCCCCCCAACTCAAGGTATATGAACCTATGGTCCACAAAAGTGCCTCAAACACCAGGCCACAACTACACTAGATGTAGATCTCTCTCCCTGCGAGCCAGACTGAGAAACTTCTGCTTTAGGATTCTTTTCTGAGGAAGAGTAGTCCTGGCAGTGTCATTGTTTTGTCCATGATGGTTTAATATTAAACCTATACCTATTTCAAGGGCCAAGGTCTGGAACTCTAGCTATGCATCACTGGAGGCAGAAGTCAGGATCCTGAATTCCCTTCAGCTTCACTAGGGCCTCACATCAGCTGCTGGTGCCCTTCCTGCTTCCTGCTCAAAATCCCCACACCAGCCCCCTCATGTCCTCAGCAAGCCACATCTGTGCACTGCTGTCACTGCCTCCATTTATCATAGGAGCACCTCGTTCCATGAAATCCTTCCTGCATGAGAGGCTGGACAGATTGCATTTCAATACTGAAGAAAGCACTGTGTTGGTTTCCTTCACATTCAGTGGAACTGCCAAGACTGATGGCTCAGTATCTTCAGAAATGCCCATCCTTCCTCATTCTTTATGTACATATGTTATTTTCAGAAGTTTTCTCAGGACTTCCTACCTAAAATTTAAGCATATCTTTGTTGCAGATGTTTTGGTCAGACATAAGCTGAAGCTCAAACTACAAACTCTGGTAGGCAGGCCTTAACATTTACATGACCCTTCTATAGACTTAATTGGAAAAAGCCTAGTATCAGCCAGATAAACAAATCAGGATGTATGTTTCTGATGTTTTCTCGATTAAAATTTATCACAGCACGAATGATAAATCTTGGTGTTCTTACTGAATCACAGCATTGCC
Organism: Monarcha castaneiventris obscurior; assembly: GCA_026261815.1. Lineage (NCBI taxonomy): Eukaryota > Metazoa > Chordata > Aves > Passeriformes > Monarchidae > Monarcha > Monarcha castaneiventris. The sequence continues at coordinate 2,334,767 of JAMPIT010000327.1, forward strand.
TTACAGCATTCACACAGGAAATGGCACACCAGTTACTTTTCTCTTAATACAGTCTAATATTTCATTCTACTAATGGAGAAGATTTCTTTCAACATTGTGTGCAAAGTCTCTCTTAAGATTCAGTAGGGTCAGGTCAGGTGGGTGTTGCTGCCCACATCAGCTGCTCAGCAGGAATTTCCATCAGTAGGCAATCTGAGTACTAAGAATTCAATGGGTTCTCCCCCCCTAATTTTTCTAAGAAAATGGTGCTTTTGAATAACTTTGCAACTAAAGATACTTTTTTCCATAACTTGTCATGTATTCAGTTGTTCAATTAAAGTAAATGTTCAGAATGGAGACTGAATCCTTGCTAAGTTTGTATTGGATAATGAAAGGCTATATGATGTTTTGAGGTCAACTGTGAAAAGTGACCTGACATTAAAATCAGATTGAAAGCAAGCTGTCCTAGAGATGATGTGGCCTGTGACTGGTTTTCCCAAGGCTGCTGATAAAGAGTCCACCACCTTTTTCCTCTTGTGAGTCCCTTACAAGGGAAGGTAAGGGACACAGCAGCAAAGTCAGTCTGTAACCTCAGCAGAGGCAGGGGATGGAGATCCATGTGGCAGCAAGGATACAGGGGGCAATTGATGTGCTAGAAACCACATGAGCACCGGAGAATGGTCATGCAGGGATTAGAGCTTCTCCCTCTGAAAAGGGAGCAGGATTGTTCACCCAACTGAAGTGCATCTACACAAATGCACACAGCATGGGCAACAGACAAGAGGAACTGGAAGCCATGCTTCAGCAGGAAATCTGGGACACAGTTGCCATCACAGAGACTTGGTGGGACAAGTCACAAAACTGAGGTGCTGCAATGGATGGCTATAAATTCCTCAGAAGCAATAGGCAAGGAGGCAGAGGCAGTAGAGCAGCCCCGTTTGTTAGGGACTGTCTTGACTCTCTGGAGTTTAATGACGGTGGCAGTAAGGTTCAGTGTTTATGGGTAAGCATTAGAGGGAACTTGTCAGTGCTAGGGTAACCATTACATGATCTCTGGGGTCTTTTCTAATCTTACTGATTCTATGAAAGGCCAGCAAGATAGGGTGACTGCTGATGGCAAAACTCTGCCAAATATCACTGAGGGAAGAGAGGTCCAAGTCAGTGTCTCCCTCAAGTAAAACAAATTGAACTAAAAATATCAATTCTAGATGAATTCTTGAAATACATGTTCCAGGTATGTAACTCCCAGATATGTTAATAAAGCAGCTGCTTGGCCAAACAATATTCCTGATGTGTCTATTCCTCTGGCACTGGGAAGAAAAACTTTTTTTTTTTCAAAATACCACTTTTAAAGGAAACAGTCATCACCTTATGATGATGAGCCTACTTCTGTACATCATAATTAATTTTCTTTTTAAATATATTTGAGACTCTCATTTGCAGAAACTCATGCCTAGAAATAGTGCATCATGTGCTTTTAAAATGATTTAGCATTCATTATGTACTACAAAGGTCCTGAGTTTATGAGCTATTTTTCTTTAGGGCCATGGATTTTAAACAGGATGTTTCTCAAAGCAAAGAAGAAAATTAATTTGAGACTTCAGGAAGCCAGTGTCAAGGCAAAGCTAATGGCTCTAAAAATGTCTTCTCCAGCATGTGGCAACTTCTGGAGAGAACAATCCTGGACAAAAGCTGTGCCCTTTGAGGTAGCAATTTAACTCTTTCAGAACAGGAATGCAGAAAGAAGTGTTGTTGTTTAGAAAGCAGGTTATGCTTGGTCAGGATGCCCATTTTACAGTCCTAGTGTCAGAGAGCAAGACTAGTCAGGATTCCAGGGCACCTGACTGTGCTTTGTGACAGAAGCACATTGCTGCCTTGCATTTTCTCACCAGTCTCACGACGAGAACCAAGAGAGCAGTGAAAGCTGTTAAATGTAGTTCATAATGCAGCCATATCTTTGGCCTTAGCCCCAGCAAGCCCAGATGGGAAATAAGGGTCGTTTAGAAAGAGAGCATTTCCCACAAACTAGAGAGAGATGTAAAACGTACTCACCTACTCACAATTTTCTTCTTCTGAAGTGGATACTGGGTCCTCTGTGACCCATTAGAGCTGGATTATTCTTCCACTCTAAACAAAGAAGCTACCTGGTATTTTTTGCAAGCTTCTCAAACTACTGCCAACTGCCCAAAATGGGAAGACAAACCGCAAATCCTAATGAATAAACATTTTGCAAGATTAGCCATCTCCAAGCAGGAGATGTTCGCTTTTATCTATTTAATTTATCAAACAAAAAATGGAAATGAAGATGGTAAAGCAAGATACCAAAATGATGGAATCGAAGGATTTCTCCCTTAGCTCTCAGCAGGAGTGCTTTCTGAGGGACAAAAGGATGATTAGAGACACGATGCAAATGAGAGAGTGTTCTGGGTGGGGTCTCTCCACATTCACTGTAGAAAAGGAAAATTCCAAGCAGGAAAATACATTTTAGCTTGTTCCCTTGTGGGTGTCTGGTGCTCAGTGATGCATCACAGGTGGGACGTATCAAACAGTAAAACAAATCTTCACAAGCATAAGAGACATTTAAGATATCAGGAAAATTGAACCCAGAGGAAAGAAAATCTTTATTTGAGAATGGCTGTGTGTTTTATTATGTTGGGTTGCTTTTTTTTCTTTACTGCCTTTCCACAGCATAGAAAGAAAGCTTTCTTTTAAAATGAACAAACAAGTTCTCTAAATACTGCAGAATTTTGTGCCTACAGGTCATGGTTGGTTTAAACAGTACATAAGCGAAGGCATAAAAGAGCAGGTATGCATACAAGAAAAGAAGCACTAACCTGCTGAAGCCTTTTCCTTGGCAGCTGCCCAGATAAATGCTGGTCTTAAGTAAACAACCTCATGGACTAGAGAACTTCTGAATTTATACATCAGGAAATAAATATTAGATGTGGGTATTTGCCACCCCTTTTTAAAGTTGCCCACATAATCCTAAAATTATATCTGATGTACTTCAGTGATTAATTTGTGCATAAACAGACTCTTTTGTGAGCAGAATTTTTAAGTTCCAACCACTTAAATTCCGTCTTAAGTGCTAATGTGTATAAATAACTGATCTTATGGAAATACTCAAGAGCACAGGAAAGGAAAGTGTTTGGTTCAAATGACAACTTAAGCATGCTAATATGAACTGAAAATCAGTCAGAGAAGAGGCACACTATTATTGAGGGTGGTGAGTGGCCTCACATGTACTAGCTCTCTGAAAATGCAGTAAATAAAGCAATAATTCAGTGTAAGTGATAAGAAGCAATCTGAATAACAGAAAGTTTTATAGAAAGGTTGCCCTTTCTAAGGCATCATTAACAGAATTTTCAGAACTTTATGTAACACCATGATACACACACTTGAATCCTGCATATTCAAGATGCAGAAGGTAGAAACCTCTTTTTTTTTTTTCAAATTTAAAATTATGAGAAAGTTGGATAAAATCTAGAAATGAACACATCTATTGATTTGGGATTTTAAATATTCTGAGTGACTATAAAACATCATCTGAAAGATAACTAGTTACTTCTACCACATGCTAAGGAAACCAGCAGACAATTCTCAGTGCAATTCACTTCATCTGATCACAACTGCAGGTTACATGACGGGTCTCAGAGCTGAGTCCGGAGTCCACGGGCAGGACAAAAACTTCCAGAGAGCAAATCATTCCACACCACTTCCTCTAGCACTGGATTCAATATCAGAGGTACTTGGCCATTTTCATGAGCTGCACAGGGGTCTTAGACACTAATCTGCACCACCTCCTAGCCTCCAGATTACTATAGTTTGGCAAAGTGGGCTTCAACAGTAATGGGCAATTTCACTTTTACTGAAATCACACAGTCATATTAATCTGATTTATATTTTCAGCTCATAAGAGTAGAAACTATTCCTAGGCCTGAGAAAGAGCTCAGGACTCATTTATTTACTACCATTCACCATCCCAAAAACAATTTTCCTTTTCTTCATACTGAATTTTCACTGAAAACTTCCACTTCCAGCTCGTCTTACGAACAGCAATCAAATGGAGAGAAAAAATATTGGAGTAGATAACCCTACCCTCTTCAGTATTAGAAAGATGAAGAAATTTTAGGGTTTGATGTTGTTTACAATGTTACCCTCAATGACAGGAGCCTTTTTATTTAAATTCCTCTGACAATTCTCTAGGCAGTCATGTTGGTCCAAACACAGTGGTGTGTTTCCACCATTTCAACATCTGTGTATTTGATGTAAGAGCAAATGGTCAAGGAATTCCCAAGAACAATAGAAAAACAAATGCACAAGCTGTACAATGCCTCCTTGGGAGTGGAAATGGTTGCAGTGTTTAGTAGAGCAGCCAGGTACTTGGACTCTCTAAAAATAGCTGGCAAAATTGCAGAGTGCCAGCAGGTGAAAAGTCCGGTCAGCACATACATGTATCTTCTACGATGAAGTATGATGAACATCAGTCAGTGATCTTGCTGTCTTCTGACACCAAAAGGGCTTTGATCAAAACTAGAAATAAGCCCACAGTAGTGTAAAGCACCCGAGGCACTTCTAGCAAAGCCAGCAAATTGACATGGAGCTCTTTCGTTATATGACACCACAGTTTTGAGATGAAATCTGTGTCTAGGTAGAAGTCCTCTGCACTGAAAGAATGGTAGAAATCTCTTTTTCCTATCAAGAAGGTGAACGATGCATGAAGTGTGCAAGTTAATTAACTTGTTCTGGGAGAGGAGAGGAGAGGAGAGGAGAGGAGAGGAGAGGAGAGGAGAGGAGAGGAGAGGAGAGGAGAGGAGAGGAGAGGAGAGGAGAGGAGAGGAGAGGAGGAGAGGAGAGGAGAGGAGAAGGAGAGGAGAGGAGAGGAGAGGAGAGGAGAGGAGAGGAGAGGAGAGGAGAGGAGAGGAGAGGAGAGGAGAGGAGAGGAGAGGAGGGAGAGGGAGAAGGAGAGGAGAGGAGAGGAGAGGAGAGAGGGAGAGGAGAGGAGAGGAGGGAGAGGAGAGGAGAGGAGAGGAGAGGAGAGGAGAGGGATAGAGGAGAGGAGAGGAGAGGAGAGGAGAGGAGAGGGAGGAGAGGAGAGGAGAGGAGAGGAGAGGAGAGGAGAGGAGAGGAAGAGGAGAGGAGAGGAGAGGAGAGGAGAGGAGAGGAGAGGAGAGGAGAGGAGAGGAGAGGAGAGGAGAGGAGAGGAGAGGAGGAATTTCACCTGGCAGGAATTTCAAGGGTATTTGGAGACCTGGAAACGCTTCAAATAAAAGCTGTGGCTCAATGAGAGAACTGGAACATATAAATCTTTTTCTTCTACAAAAAGCATTTATTTCTATAAAATAAGAATAATTTCTTATTTCATCACCACATTCTAGTGCATTTATTATTTTCTCTTACCCTTCCAAAATATCCTTCTGCATAAAGACATTGGAATGTGCATAACGCATTCAAGAAAGCATAAAGGAACCTTACTATGATGAATTTGTGAGCAGATATGTCCTCCTAGCAGAGGGAAAGCAAGTGTTTCAGTGAGATGTTAGATCTTTTTTGTTTTTATTTATTTGTTTGAATAATGAATTACTCTTAGCCATTTACTGAAAACCTTTTTGGGTACTGTGTTGTTTCTATACCATCAAGACAGCCTGCATGGAATTTACTGAAAATGAGATCTGTCTCTGAAAGCTGGCCCCTCGTTTGCTTAGACTGTCCTGCTCCACAGTTGTAAAGTTTGTGTTGTTGCTACGTCTGCAACATTGCTGCTGCCTCAGCCTGAGAACTGCTCCTTGATGAGACAGGGAATTCCATTAAAAAAAAATAAAATAAAAAAGTATATTTATAGAAGCAAGGCTGACAAGGGGAGGGGGAGGGTATGGAGTGAAGTGGAGAACAGGGCATGAGCACTCATGCTTGAAACCCCTTGCTTGTGCAATAATGAGCTTGAAAGCCTTGCTGAAGTGGTTTTACAGCTGTGCAACAAAATGGTGCACTCTCCTCCCTTAATACTGACATTTTAATGTAGGATCACAGCTATTCAGATTGTCCATTGGAGCTGGCAGGCTGATGGTGTGAGCAACTACGCACTCTCATCAATGTCGCTTGGATGAAAGCTGCTGTCAGGCTCAATAAAATGGCAGGCTAGGCCAATCTGGCACACATGAAAGGAAACTGGAAGAAAGGCTTAATTGCACCTCCAGCAGATTCCAGTTATTCTGTTGGTCTATTAACAACATGCAGCCTGGCACGCCAGTCCAGTCCAGTCCGCTGCGCTGCGCTGGTAGGAAAAACTCCTTGAAGGTATGGCACAAAGGCACTCTGGGTTAGACCACCATAACCCAAGCCAAAGGGGTCACAAGTCTTCTCAGCTGGGTTAGCAGCAGCTGCTGCATCCAGCAAAACACTGAGAACACGGAAAGGATCCCTAAAACAAAAGGCTGAGTTGATTCATGCTTGAAGGACCAGCACAGGATCCACCAGAACAGGGGGGATGTCAAGATGGGCTGGGCACTCTTCTGAGATATCTCAGGGAAGATCCAGAAGGAAGCGCACACATCAGAGAGAGACATTAGGCCAAAAGAGAGGGAGAAGAGGCATGATTGATGAAACCAAATACTGTCGCATTCACTCTGAGCAGAGTGATGGGTGGCATCAAGGATGGAGAAACTAAGTATTTGTGTCTTTCATCTGATGGTAGGGGATTGAGCAAAACCAAGAGACTGGGGTTTATTAATTGACTAATTTTTGTTTAGTGGTCATGGTGGTCATGACCTATTGTTGGAGTGTTTGCAAAAAAATGTTTTCTGCTCATGGGCGGAAGGAGACAAAGAAGAAAAATGTACTGGATACAAATATCTTTCCTAAGGATAGGGAGCAACAAGCCCTTGAAGCCATATTTTTTTCTCTTAAATGGAACTGAGATAATGGGAAGTAATGAGACACCTCTGGATATCTCCTTTTGCTAGCATAGCAATGTGAAACGAAGGAAAGAAATTCTCTAATTTAAAAAAAAAAAAAAAAAAAGATGCTTCATACTTGCAAGATGAGGCAGAATTACTCATTTCTTTATAGATCAGCACCAGGTGGCCACAGGGTAAAAGATTTAGTCCATCCATTCAGTCTGTCTTGGAAGGTGTATGAGGATTACATGATTTCTTAGTATTTTTATTTCTTGCTTTTTTTTTTAATTTTACTTGCAGGCATGTTCAAGGACCACATATAACAGATCCAACACTGCAATTTTATTACTTTTTGAAGCATGATAAAAAGGAATTACTCTGAACAAATATTAACATTTTCTATAGAGTTATTCTTTTGCAGCGCAGTCTAGAATTACTCAAGAATATTATGTACTGTGATATGCTGAGGAAAACGAATATATCCCTGTCTTGTGATAAATCCAATTTCAGTTGCACAAACCCTTACATTTCTAACTCTGATTGGATCACAACCCTCACTCTCACCTATACTTTGTGTTCCTATACTATCTGGGAATGAATGGACCTTCTCACTGTTAGGCACACAGTACCTACACAACCAGGTAGGAGAGACACTGTGGTCATCAGTATTGAAATTACCCCTATTGCTGGAACCCTCTGCATAGGAAATTTGAGCAAATGAACTCAGTAGCTCATCCATATAATGACCTGCCAAAAATAGAGAGCACAGTAACTTCCCACAGGACATGGATAGATAGAAAGCTGCAAATGCTCCTTCTGTCAGCCTGACAAAAATAAGGAGAAATTCTTATTCTTTCCTTAAAGAACAGCCTCTCTGTTTAAGTTGGAATCGCCCGTGCTTATGTATTAAAGAGCCAAGCTGCCTCAGCTTATGATCCTTAAGATCGCAGATATAAAGAAATTAGACCAAGGAGGCTGTAATTTTTAAGCACTCAGTAGCTGAGTAGGCTGTTTATGAGAAATTTGTTTTGGATAAATAATTCTTGTAGGGAACTAGTAATTCTGTCCTGCCTATTTTCTTTCTCCAAAGTACATTATGGTTCCCCAGATCAAACAGTGAAGTCACGCATGTGTCTGGATCTCAGGATGCTGAAACAATACACTCATTGCCTTGAGAGGATGGAATAGAGGGTTCCACTGCTTCAGAGAGTATTTAGGACTTGGAATAACTTCCCAGAGATTCAGGCTTGGAATCATGTTTCGAGGGCTTGGAAATACACAGATCAGAATTTCTGCAGCAGGCTTGTGTCTACTGAGAAGTTTAAAGCTTGGCAGCATTGTAACAGACATTAAAAATACATGAAGCTTCCTTTAATGTAAAGTCCTCTGATGGTAAAGTGGATGGGCATTGAAATGGCCAAAGCCATTCCCTTCATATGATTTCAGGAAAGAAATGCATCCTTAGCTCAGTTTCATATGATACAAATATTCATCACCCTAAAAATTCATCACCTAAAAACAGGGATCAATAAAAACTGGAAGAACTTCATAGACACATTCTTCCCTAATTGAAAAGCTTAACATGGCCATTGCAACAAGAATAATACACCCAGAGTTGACCTACTTCAAAATAATTTAAAAAAAGTTATTTTATGGCTGCTTGCATCACTCTATACACTTGTTTCCTTGAAGACAGCTTTATATAAAATATAAATATTCCTTGCCAGCATTTTGATCCAAGAGAAAAGTTTCATCCTTCAATAGTGCACATAATAGAATTGGTCAGATTTGAAGCATGGAAGCACTTCTTTATCTTGGATCTTTAATATTTTACAGCTCACGCAACAGAATTTAACCAAACCATTGGAGATATAACTAATAAGCTCTCCCCACACACAAAATCTCATACTATAGACTTCATTTTGTTTCTTGCTTTCCTGATTTACAGGTAGTAAAAACATGGTTTAAATAAGATATAAAATTTGCATTTTTATTTAATTATCTTCTGGGACAATTAATGTCCCAAAAAAATGCAATATTTTGGCCACAAAACAGATTTAATAAGAACAAGAGTGGCAGCACTAAAGTCAAAAGAAAGGTCTATTAAATCAGTAACCCTACTGATTTAAATAGGACTAGGACTGCACCCTGTGACTTTACGGATACTTATCATGCAAATTTCCAGAACATCCTAGTAAGCTTTTCATTCTAAGGCACTTACAACGTCCTGCCTCCAACAAACTGTTTCCCCGAGATGCACATGCCATGCACTTATACTTAAACCTCTTCTCTATCCTAATCTCGCCAGGTTCTAGAACAAGATGAGAGCTTGGACCATAATGCACTGCTCCCAAAACTCTTAAAATTATGAAATTTTGCTGTAAATTTTAGGAGAATGGGTTTGTTTAAAATATTTTAATAGTATCTTTCACCGTTCCTATAGCATGAGATTAAATCTTAAGAAGTATCTCTTCTCAGAAAGGTTTTAGTCTGATTTTCTATGTCAACAACATCAAACATATTTTTCTAACTCACAACATACTTTGAGGTGCACTCTTCAGAGAGACATTGAAAATCATAGATTGTTTTATTTCTTTTTGATTGAGGAAACCCCCTTATAAATAGAGCCACCATGGCTAAGAGGAAAGTCCTGTAAAACCAGGTGATAATGAATATGATATTTTAATAGCTTAGTTTACAATGTTCTGTGTTTAAAGATTTATTTAAAATAACACTAGGAACTGACCGGTCACCAAATATAACAGGCAAGGAAGGGCAAATGAAATGTAGAATTCAAGGATGTACAATAATTACCAAGTTAAGACTCATCATACACAAAGCTAATGGCTGAAAAATTAGATGTATGGTTTAAACTAACATAGATTTCCCCTAGAATAAACGGAGAAACTAAATTTCAGCAGGCAATTCTTCTCACCCTAAAATGGTTTCTGAAAATTAGATCAATTGCCATCTAAAGGTGCCAATCTCTGACCAGTGATGACTGCTGGCCTCAAGACATATAAGTTAAAATGGGCATCTATCTTCCGACCAGCTACTGGCACCGCCACTCGCTAAACTGCATGGCAAAGTTAGTAGGAATACAATGCACTAGCAGGAGTCTGGATGTACTGGTTTGAGTTCAGAAATGCCCGCACCTCTAACATAGGCACAAAGTAACAGCGATGCTGAGAGAAGCCCATGCGCAGTTCTGAGGGAGTTTTGATGAGAGGCATTCGTGGTAGCTGGCTTTTGGATGACTCCAGTGAGCTGCACGTCAAGAAAGCATGTCATCCACAGGTGACAACAAAACTGACCCAACAGGTAATCCCAGAGAAACCGTATACATCCAGCAGAGAAACAGGACAGCAAGGAAAACAAAATTTTTGGTACAGGATGAACAAAGCACCCCAAAGTTGTGCTGTAACCATTTCAGTTCGCTCCTGTTGTTCCTACCCAGAAAATCAGTTTCTTCTCCTGTAGTTTCCTGCCTCCTGATGACAATAGAGAGCATGTATACTCCGTATTTAATGACAAGAAGCTGCAGCGCATACTAATGGTGCCATAGCTTCTAATATCATCCAATATCCCCTGCTGGCTTTGCAATTACATACACATGGAGCAGGGAAGTGGCATGTGGCACTCCCAGTGAGGATAAGCAGGTGTCTAGAATTACCTACTGACATCTCTCAGAGGAAGAAGGTAAGTGTGAGTTAACTGACCCCACACACAGCTCTGAATGCCTTGGGGTCCCTAATGGCAAAAGCTGATGTTGGAATAAGGGGAGTCTGGTCTGTGTGTCTGAGTGACTACCCTAAATTCCCTTCCCCCTCCCCTGGTCAGGAGGACACTCCTCACACCCAAGCCAAAACCAAATGTTTTGTCATCCACTATTGCACCCAGTGTAAAGGTATTTAATCAGAGCATATTTAACAATAATAATCAAAGCATATGTAATCAGGGTCTTCATCTTCAGTTTGTGGTATTCCCTTCCACTGAATTATACATGTAGGAGTATGTAGCTCAGGAGAAACAGAAGTGTTCGCACCTTGGGATTGGGAACATTATTTCTCCCGTGTATTTTTTCCTTCAGACAGAAAAAAAGATAACAAATGGACAAAGGGCAAGCTTTTTAAAAAGGTTTTAATTGTTTCTAGAGTTAACAAAGCAACAATATTTTGTGTCTCTGCTGTTATTTAATGCTGCAACCTGTACTAGATTAAATTACATGGCAGTGTACTGGACAGCAGGCAAAGAACACACTATGCTCTACTCATTACTGTGCCCTTGACTAAGTATGTGGATTTGAATGCACCTGCGTTCTATAGAATCCTATGTCCTTTACAGGAGAATGATCCCTGTTTAGAGACTCAGTCATCAAGACCGGACTTCTCCCCTAAATATATAAGGAAATACATAGCCGGGTCACTTTTCATTTGCACAAAGCCAAATGACCTTGTGTGTTTTTTCTGTATACTCTCAGAGCCAAAATTGTTAACTTTTTAGATTTCACACACGAATTAAAAACTATTGGCAAAATTAGGCTATTTTTTAAAATTTCTGAGATTTTAAAAAAATCAGCTTTTATATTCATAAATGAAATGTGCTTATTCATATATATGCATGTCCATATGAGTGTGCCTATGATAAGTGTTTCTATGATAGATAGATAGATAGATTAGATAGATAGATAGATAGATAGATAGATAGATAGATAGATAGATAGATAGATAGATAGATAGATAGATAGATAGATAGATGACAGCACGTCTTCGGTAGTCATTACTTCTGCATTACTCCTTCTTCATACAGGCATCACTTTTACTCCTGTAACAGTAAGTTTAGTCAGGAAGCCTCAAATTTCATTAAATCCTTTATGTCTCTTTTGGCGTGAGAGCAGGAAAATCAAACCGTGAACTAAACAAGTTATTTGGACACATCTCACCAAAGCAGGAGCTGGGGATCTGTGAAACCAGTGAGTGACCTGCTTGTTTTCTACTCTTCGAGCTGTAAGATTCTCTAACTCTGTTAGCTTTTCAATTCCTTTATATTTTCCGTCCAGGGAGAGAGGAGGGGGTTCGAAATGAAAATCGGCACAGGTCACTGCTTTGGGATGAAAGACCTTGTTGAAGGCAGGCACCTGCCCGGGTGTTGGCGTGGAGATGGATGATGAATTGAACACTGCCACCTTTTGGCTGTGGCCACGGCCAGGGAGTTTCGAGGAGGAGATTTTTGCCAGACTTCCTTCTAGAGCGGGCTGGGCATTTGGCAAAAGCACCCTTTCATGCCAACCCAACGCTGAAGCACTTCCTAGTACCGCCCATGATAGCACACCCCATGTTGGCATCCTGTAACTTCGATTTCGCTCCTTATCGGTGAGGTCCTCGGAAGTGAAAAGATGGGCTAATAATACGAAGAGCTGTTAGCTTTACTAAAGACTAAGTGCAATCAAGTTGATGTAAACAGTCACTTCAGCCTGACTGTGGTACACTCTTCCTGCCTCAGGAATACTTGAGAGTATCTCGCATTGTGTTGTGCTGAAATAGTGTTTTCTCAAGCGGTGAATTATATACAGTTTGTACTTCAACCTCTTTTGAGCACTTAGCTGTGAATGTTTGTATCAGTGCCAGTGAGAGCGAGGTGATCTCATTAGAAAGAGAAAGAAAATACTATCAGCCACAGAATTATTTCCCAGTGATTAAATGACTAACTCTTATTCACATGCTATGTCTGCAGTTCTTACACAGGGGTAAAAAAAAATTTTAAAAATTAGAAAATTTTTAAAAACCCACCCAAACATTTGCTTTCAAGACCCCGGCGTGCGTCGCTTGCCGAGGTGTCCATCCATGGCTGCCCGAGGTGCAGAGCGGTGGCTCGCTGCCTCATCCAGGTACTACCGAAGCGTGTTCTCCCCACGCAAATCTCACCCACACAAGCAAGTGTGGGCCCTTTCCTCACACCCTCTCCCGCCCCCGTTTTAACATGGGCAAAACCCCGTTTGCTCGGCGGCTGAAGAGCTCCGGGCAGGATGCCCGTCCTCGGTGACCTTAACGGGGCCGGGCTTCCACCTCCACTTTCTCCCCGAACTCTTCCCCTTTGTGAAGCCGAGCGTGCGGCTCCGCCGGGCGCTGCAGGTGCAGCGGCACTCCCCGGGCAAGCCGCGGGCGCTCCGGCAGCCCAGCGCGGCCTGCCCCGGCCCCGCCGCCCCTGCCGCCCCTGCCGCGGCGCGGGTTGCCCGGCAACGGGGAGCCCCGGCCCGCCCGCTTCCCCCGGGGCGCGGCGGCGCCCGGCCGGCGGCGGCGAGCGCGGGCCCCGCTCCGGCTGCCGGAGCCGCGCCGGGCCGGGCGCTGTCCCGGTGGGAGCGGCGGAGAGCCGCAGCCCCCGCGCCCCCGGGGCGGCTGTCGGCCACGGCCGGCTGTTCCCAGCCTCCCCGGCAGGCTCCCGGCCCCGGCGCGTTCCGCCCGTGCCTGCGAGTTGGGCGGCGGGCCCGGCCGCCGGCGGAGGGGTCCTGGACTCCGTCCATGGGCTGGTGTGCGAGGGGGGAAGACAAAGCCCCCTGGCTCCCCTGCCCCTCCTTGGCAGAGCCCAATGCCCCGCTGCTTTCATTTGTTTTTGATCTGCCTCATTAAAAGACTATTGATGGCTTTAACTATTGTCCTTGTTTAGGTGCTGATTTACAAGCGCTAATATCTGACTGTGCCGAGATTAATGGGAGCCCGTGAAGTTTACAATTATCCGCAGGTCCTTTGACCACACATGGAGGGGTTTGGGTTGGGGTCACGCACTCTTATGAAAAACTCCAAAGCAGGCTTAAACCTGGGAACATTTTAATAGGATTGAATTTGTAATAGGATTTGGCAGCTTGGCCTAAACTATAGGGTAGGGGGGTTTGCTCTGGGTTATTTTGGAGTTGAGTTTTGGGGTTCTTTAACCTGGTGTCATTACTATGGCAAAACAAGGTGCAGGTTTCAACACTGGGTTTATTTTTTGTGAAAACCAAAGCACAAACATCTTCGGTATGGAGTATTAAAATAAGGAGTCCTCTATCTGAACATATAGTATACATAGCACATATGTGATAGGCTCCGATGTTACGTATTATCTGATGTGTATCTGCGTTCTTTATATGAGCTTCAAGCCCCTGAAATTAGTGACAACAAACATGGCATCTATTAAAAAAAAAAAAAGAGATGAATGTGTTACTTCACTGGAGCAAGAGTTCTGTTGAATAACAAAAGATTCCCATGCCAACTCTTGCCTTACTCAAACAAAGCCACATTAGGAAATAGTAACTGTGCAATAAATTGGATTTATTGAAAATAGTGCTACAAATAAAGGGGAAGTTACATGGGAAGGTGGGAGAGAACCTAAAAGTGAATCATATCAGCAATTAGTTCTCACTTAGAAGTTGACAGCAGCGAGTTTCAGTGGTAGCACAAGCTCTGTGGCTGTTAATTCATTTTACATCACTTTGTGCTAGGCAATAATGCTGGTATGCTTCTTATGCTACATAGATTGCTGTGAAACCAGATCTTATGAATCACCTCATTAATAGGCACCCTCATTTAGTAGCTCTGGGTTTGTGGCTTGCTGGCGCTTTTCGTGGGGTTTTGTTTTTTTCAGTAACACAGCAAAACTGGATACACATGATACTTGTCCTCTGGGTCCTGAAAGTACCTTCTTTCAGGACATAAACTGGAAATCCTACAGCACCAAGGGAGGTACAGTGGTTAGAAGGTATCATGAAAAAATCATGGGAAGCTAATACAGATACAGTTTGCTTGGCTTTAAAAGTTCTAGTACAGCCAACTTCAGGGAAATGGGAGCTTATGAGAAAACAGTGGCAGCACTAATGTATGTCCCATGAAATCTCAGAAAATGCCATTGGCCTTGCTGGAGTAGAATTAGGCAAAAGACAGGCAGAGTTTCCCTCTATTGAGAGCTTCAATGCTCCATTTTTTGAAGTCAAGACTGACGCAGAAAAGTGCTGGTGCCAGGGGTCTGTATGTGTGTATTCTAACTGCTCAGTCCTTTGCATTATTGTAATCCCAGATGCTGTGCATCTTTCCTGTCCTTATAAAATCAAGGACTTAGAGTATTCTGTGACAAAGTTGTGGGTGTCTGGCCCCCTCAGCGAGATTTATTCATTTCTATAGCACTCTGTAACTGCTCCTTGGAAATTCTGAGGCAAAACAAGCAAACAAAAAGAATGCTTCTAATTAATTTAAGTATAATAATCATTCCAAAGGCCATCCATGGCTCTTTTATTTTCTAACTTTATTCTAGTGTTGATTTTCAACAGCATCTGTTCATAACTGCAATGAAGGATTTGAAGATATATTGGATATAAGGGTTCCTGACAAGTAAGTGGGCATCGTATTTTGCAAAGTAACCATTCCAGTCACCATATAGCTGTAGCCTTATTAGGAGAATTAACAGCCAACATAATTATTATTTGAAATGTTCATCATCTCTGTTAGCCTTCAGGAGTAAAATGTGGAAATGAGTGGGACAGTCCTCACCTCCCAAAGAAATGTTGCTTTATGCTATTTGCAGGTCCAAGAAGACAAACCTGCTTCAGCTTAAATTATTCTGGAAGGTTTAAAAATCTCATCAGGATTAATTATATTTTTAGTATTTTCAAGAAAACCTTATAGAATCATAATTTTGAAGCTACTCTGGATCTTGTGGTGAATTCAGTGGCCATGACTCTACAAGAGACATGTAGCCCAGTGTATAAGGAAATGCTGAGACTGTTTTAACCAGGGAAAATGTTTTCTGCTCTGCTATTTTCTTTGAACTCAGATTATGCTGTCTCATTAGCAGTTCCTCACTGTCTGACTGAAGTAGGAATCTGGATGAAAATGAACTGACAGCAACTTAATCTAAACAAGTAGGACATGGTAATTGCTCACAGAGAAAAGTACTTTAAAACAGTTAGTAAAAGCCTGTGGGGTAGGAAAGGAGGAAGTGGAGAGCTAAACAGGTAGGGCTGACTGCTGGTTTGGTGCTGTGCTAGATACAGAGATGAGGCTTTTTCTAATATCAACTGGAGCTTAAGGCTGAAGCCCTTCAGGCTGCCCAGTGCTATCCTCTCTGTTTCTTCCCCCTACGTTTATTGATAAGAAGCTCTTACACTTTCAGCAGCAGCACTGGTGCTTCATTCTGGAGCAGACCAGGAGATGATGCACCCAACACTGATGATGCACCCAGTGAGGCCAGGTGTATACACTTTCATTGCCATTTAAATGTGTAGCTCCACAGACACGTCACATTTGCTAAAGCCAGCACTGCCACCAGAAGAAGCAGTTCTGCCTGCTCCTGGTCCCAAGTAGGCTTTTCCATCCATCTTCCTCATTGCATTATCGTGTGCCATCATTCCAGCAGGCACAGGTCAAAACATCTCTGACAGCTGACCTTTGTAACCCACCCCATGGAAAAACATGGAATGGAAGTAGAAATCCCCACCATTGCTCACCATGGTCAATCCCCTGAGCCAGCTGCCTGGGGAGCTGCCCCATAGGGCTGGGGATTAGGAACGGAGGGAGAAAGGAGATGATTGCTACTTTTGGCAGTAAAGTCAGTGCTGTTATCTCTGCATGATATAAAGAGCTGGCACTCCTAAAAGCCTCTTGAGGGTGGCATTGGGGTGCCAAGCAGAGCACAGAGTGGTAAGGCAGCAAGAGCGAGCTTTAGGCGACCATGATTGTGCACAAAACTTGTGAGGACCAATGGGACCAACCCAAGGAAAGGGAGAAAAATGCCTTCTGAGACTGCTGGATGGGATATGGATGGAAGAAATTTAATAAGCAATCATATGGATTAACTTTGTGTATCCATGAGCCCATTCCAAGAAGCACTGCCTCTCTGTGTGCATCCACTGTAGCAAAGCCAGGTTCTGCAGTTGCCACAGGGAGGACTGACTTTCAAAGAGCCAGTGACAATGGCAGCTGCTTTCAGCTGTGCACCTGCCAGACCTTTAAAAACGCCAGGATGGATAGGAACCCAAATTACATGTTTGAGCATAGGCAATCACCATGTTTCTGCTGTTATTATTTTGTCTTTCCGGTATGACAGAAATTTAAAAGAAATGCATGCATTTTAAAATTATGACAAACATGATAGACATCTGGTTTAGCATTGCAATTGTTTCAAGAAAAGGTGTTGTAAGATGTAAAAATATTATGCAGTTTTTATTCAAATGACTGAAGCTTATTTGGGACATTTTGTTACTTACTTACAATATACAGAATAATTTTGAATTTATTTATAATGATTGATTTTGATTAATAATGAAGTTTTACAACTCAAACTGGAAGGGGGATCTCCTTCTTACATCTTTTAATGTTTTTAATGTGACACCAAAACTATAGACAAAAACCTTACTATGCATGTATGTGAAAAGAAAAGTGGATAGGAAAGAGAGATTACAGTCACTTAATCTGTAACACTTACACTAGTTTAAAATTAGAAAGCTGTAACTAATTATCTCATTTGCAAAGATTTGCAAAATCTGACCAAATATCCATGACAGAGTCTAATTTATCATGTATCTCATATGATATCTTTTCCATAATAGCTAAATCAATGAGACCCAAGTGCCAGTCATTGATCTAATGGACAGATGGTGATTTCCATTTGATAAGGATTAAAGTTCTGGCAACGAGGATGACTAGCGGTATCAGTTTTTCTTGTGGTGAAGAGATTGTTGAGAATTGCCTTCAAATATTTGTACTGTAAATAAAGGTTGTGGTTTTTTTATACAGAGAAGCCAGCCCTGCTTCTCACAACCATTGCTTTTTGTGTTTGTCAAGTCACGAAGCCACAGTGAAAACGTTCCACATTCAGCTTCACTCACCAAGTGTGCAGTGGGGTTTAAGGTACTTGTTGTCTGCATGGAACCAGAATTTGCTTTCTGATGTGCTGTATGGGCAGGTGAGTGCATCTTTGAAAGTTGGCAACATCATGAGTAGGCTTGGTAAGTGTTTTTTCTAAATGCACTTTGTTGCTCAGGCTCTAGACTTTTCCAGACACCCCCTCTGACATGAAAGGACCACTGATGACATCCCAGGTGTCTGGATCCATATTACACAGAGGGCTTCTGCACACTGATGAGGTGACTGGGTCACAAAGGTTTTTCAGCCAGGCAAGTAGATGGCTCTGTCTGGCCCCAAATTTCTGTGTGCAGTCCGTAACAGTAATTTTCCCAGAGCAAAAAATAGTGAATGTCCCACTAGATAAAGATTTTTATCTTCACCAACTGCCACTGATTTGCTTGTGTTCTCCAGTTGGATTGCAGCATGGAAGCCTACAAAATGAACTCACAGTATTCTTTTGGAGGAGTCTTTCACTGAGGTCATTGGTTACAGGCCCTTTAGAGGCAAAAAGTGCTTGTTTCTGGACATCCTTGATGTGGTATGTCCTAACTATCATCCCTCTAGGAAATGAAGGAAATCATGGCAGTTTACTTGTATGACTTCCCACA
This sequence comes from Monarcha castaneiventris obscurior, assembly GCA_026261815.1. Taxonomy (NCBI): domain Eukaryota; kingdom Metazoa; phylum Chordata; class Aves; order Passeriformes; family Monarchidae; genus Monarcha; species Monarcha castaneiventris. The sequence goes on from JAMPIT010000327.1 coordinate 2,353,124, forward strand.
AGAAAAAATGAGAAATAAAAAAGCAATACAACAAAGTGTTTCACATTGTATTTTGTTTCCTTCTGCTCTTACTTTCATGTTTCTGCTGCTTTTACTGCTGTAAGTTCCCTCAATGGCTCTGGTCCCTCTCAGGTCTTAGAGCTGCAACCATGAACCAGGAAAATGGGAATACGTCCTGGACAAACAACTAAGTGAAAGTAATAGTAGTTAAAACAATCCCAAAGTGTTCCTGCCCCAAGGATACTACAACCTGAGGAATAATGTACTTGCTGTGTTCTCTTCTAATGAGCTGCTAGCTCAAAGTTATCATTGTGACTATGTGTTTTTCCACAGAGCTACAGGGCAAGGTTTCTTTTTGACTAGAGAAAGTCTAAAGTGTATCTGTATTCTAAGAATGAAATAGGAGCTAATAATAGATAGACAATGACAAGGGAGTAAACAATAACCTGATACCTGCTAGGATGGTCAGTCATGTTCTAAGCACTGTTCTGTATGATAATTAATCTTTAAACACCTCTGGTAAAGTCCTGATTTAAATCCAAAGGAGAACAAGCTCAGCAAAGAATCTGTAAGAACTCTGTATTGCACTGGATTCAGGCAAAGAAAAATCATATATATAAAGGCTGGTCCAAGCGGTGAATTACTGTTACTGGAGTCTGCTCTGTCAGAGACTGTGTGGCTGTAATGTCTTCTGAGCCTGAAGGAGCACAGCTAGCACTGACAGCAGGGTCACAGGGTGCTTTATTTATTATACAGTGAAATCTGCCTTAAATGAGCACACAAGGAAGCAGTAGAAAAGGTTGGTTAGCAGGAAAGACCACGAGCTGGACAAAATTATACTTAACTTGGTGAGTATTTTAGAGAAGCCTGTTCAGACCCTGCCAGTCATGCTGGGGGATGTGCAGCAACACTGGTTTGGACAGTCTTAAGTGCTGTGAGAGCAGCCTAACCAGTTCATAGTTATATTTAAATCCTGGCATTCATGTAAGTGGGGGCAGAAGATACAGACAGGGAAAGGAGGACTTCAGCTGGGAGCAGGATGGATTTCCTTTTCATTTCCTGTGTATCCTGTTGCTAGCTTTTATGCTAGAACTCTGGATTAGGATGAGAAGGAGATGGAGGAATTTACTTTTTCTCCAAATAATGTACCCCAAAAACATCTAAACAAAAGTCAGTGTCTAATTTGAGTAGTGGAACAGATTGGGTATAGAAAGCCTGGATTAATTGCTGTAAGATTAAAAAGAAAACTTGATGCAGGCATCACTACAATTTCTTGGAGGTGCATTTCTGTGTTGAGAGCTGACCACAGAATGCTGCCATCTTCTTGCCTTCCCATTTGCTCCTGCTGTCAAGCCCTGTTAACCCAGAGGTGTCTTGTTTTCCTGCCACCCTCCCACAGTTCCCTGAAAACTGACTATATACTCCAAATTTCTTTGGTACCTCATCCTGCCCCTTCGGTCTCTTTTGAGGACACTCACTATTAGTGTAATTTTTACTGTGTGTATTTCCAAAATTTGCCTTTTTAAGAAATGTTAGACTACACAACAGGGTTGGGTTTTTTATTAGTTGGCAGAGGAGGTGAAAAGCATTTGGTTAGGTACAACTGTATAGTTGTAATTTTTTCTTACCAAATATACAAATGAAAACAAGTTGTCCTGTGAGTATCACAGCTTATGGAGTTTGATTTCCTATAGATTTGTATCCTGTTTCCTTCCCTCACTCCCACCACAATAGTTCTGTCTCCCTCTGTAAACCCTCTGACATCTGTCAGGCAAGAAATAACACATACCCTGGCTAATCTGGACCATGCATATGCAGATTGGGCAGCTGGCTACTACCAAGCCACATAACATATCACATCCGAGTTCTTCCTGCTCTCTTTTCAATGGGGTTTTCATGCTGAGTCTCTCTCCACTTCCCAGCTGCAGATTTCAAAAAAAAAATGCATTTAATTGTCTCTAAGACTTCTGCTTCTCTTTCAAATTTTAGTTAAATTGCCCAACAGACTAAAAAGTTTTAAAGGAGACTGACTGACAGAAAAGTGGAGAGCCAAAAGGACAGAAGCTCCATTTCCTTAGCAAAGCAGCCTGAAATATTTCACATAGATCATTCTCTTTAAGGATAATACAGTATTTTGTGTTACTCTTCTATGGCACAAACAGAAAATGTGAAAGGCTGAATCCAAAACCGGCTGCAGAGGATGGCACTCAGGTCCCTTTACCCCAGGGTATAGTCACTTTTCCCTGTACCAGGAACCAAGCTTCAGCCTCTTCAGGGAACAACTGTTGTTTTAGGTAAGGATTTCCCCACATCATCATGTTGACACTTTCACTCTAGACTGGCTGAGGTGTCATTCAGTGAGGCAGGAACTGATTCTTGGGTGATGATCCCTGACACCAGGCCAGAGAGCCATAAACTGGTATCAGTTTGGTAGCACTGGTGTCTATTTCAGTCGGACAGCATTGGCAGGTAAGTCGAGTGTAGATCGTGCCAGTTGTTTGAGAACAAAAGCACCTGGATTCTCTTTCCTTCTTTACCTACTGGGGAACAAGTAAGATCCTTCTGTTCAGAGTAGGATCCTGAGCTCGTGCCTAACTATTCAAGTTGTTCTGGCTTTTACACTGAGACCCAGAGCATAATTCTTGCTTGTCTTTTAGCCTAATTTGCTGAGACAACCATGGGACTAGAAGTTTTGGATGGCTTTCTTGCTATGACTTAGTGAAGATTAAAGTGCAATACATTTAGCTGTGAAAACTCTCAAAAAAGCATCTAGAGAACACATGAAACCTACATGTAGGTTTCCTGCAAAGACTCTAATTTTTCCAAATTCAAGCAAATTTTTATCGGGGAGAACAGTAGGCACATCTTTTACTCCCAACAAATTGTCTCAGACAAGCATCAAGTACCTGCCTGTAAGCTTACATCATTGAACTGTTTTTAAACCATTAGAGCTACTTGACATATAAAAACATATTTTTCACTAGCATTCTCTTCAGAAATGATCTGCCAGTTTTAACTGAAACCTAGAAAAAATACTTTGACTCTCCAACATGGAAATTTATAATCACATGCAGTTTAGCAAAGTTACTTCAATGAATCCAATACCATAATAGTGACGTGTGACACACAGAACAACCAGCTTTACATGTATAAAAGGCTGGTGGTAAAGCAAAAATCTTTGAATCTTACAATGTATTTTGCAAAAGCTGAGGCTCATCTGACACTCTTATACAAAATTCAGCCTGCCATGAGGCAGTCCTCAGGTTTCATATTGATTACAGAAATTATGATTCCATACCCAAAATATCATAACAGAAGGAAAAAATGGCAAAGGGATAATCAGAACCAGTGCTGAGATTTTCCCTTATGTTTGTACACCTAAATTTAAAACATTATTTTAAAAACTTAGAGGATCTGAAAAATGCCATTATTGTACATAAGATTATTAATCTTATACTTTTAATGTGTTTGAGCATATTTTTGTAACTTCGTTTTCCTATCAGGAAGAAATAAAGGGAAAGGCAAACAAAGTATTGGGGGAGAATTAGGGGGTATTGCAACTTCACTGAAAAACTGGAGAGGCTTTGACATGGAGGCTTCATTATCACTTCCACTCCTTCCCTGTAGGGATTCATTAAAATGTCAGCCGTGTGAAGGTATACCAGTAAATATATAAATAATACATAATAATTCCATTTGCAGATTCCACTCGGGAATACTAGCCTCAAACCATTTTAGTCTTGCTTATACCAGGGAAAATCATAAGCATTATTCTGCTACCAGTGATTCCACTGGTAGTACTAATGTTGGTGCTGCAATAAAAAGTGGGCACATGGCTTTTCCTTCAGTATCCTCACACCAAGCTAACATCCTGTGGTTTGGGAGCCCTGTGGACTTTGTTGCCTTCTGCATCACAAAGTTAAGAGTTGAAATAGCACCAGCTCAATCTGATGTAACGGTGGTCTCCAGCTGATTATCCCTGCATGTTTGGACTGGGTGGGTGAACTGTCACTTCAGGTCATCCTACAGCCAGGTACAAGAAGGCAGTGTTCTTAAGAAAGTACAGTTATATGTTTGTGCAGACCACCTTAGTTATTGTGTTGCCCAAAACTTGTGTGCTTAGCTTTGCCCAGACTATGAGAACATGGCTAATTATGTATGCAGTGTATATGTTTATCAGGATCCCTTTATCATGGTCCTGCTTTATCATGGTTCGGCCAAAGGTGAGAGAGCTCAGCCTGGCTGCAGAGAGATGTCACCTGATCAATGACTGCATCTCTCAGGATAACAGTGCTAGCCGGTATGGAGAAAACATTAACAACCTGGGGACAGCTACTTGGCAGTCTGTGTGAAAGGGGTGGGTGGTCTCAGCCTTGCTCGTGACAGCCAATTGGCTGATGAAAACTCCCTTACATTAATCAACACCCTAACTGGCAATCAAGAGATTTTAGGAGCTGAATCACAGAATGGTTTTGGTTGGAAGGGACCTTAAAGATCATTTAGTTCTAACCCCTCTGCCGTGGACAGGGACACCTTCCACTAGACCAGGTTACCCAAGCACTGTCAAACCTGGCCTTGACTAATTCTTCCTAATATCTAATCTAAATTTGCCTTCTTTCCATTTAAAGCCATTCGCCCTCCTCCTATCACTACATGCCCTTATAAAAAGTCCCTCTCCATTTTCCTTGTAGGCCCCCTTTAAGTACTGGAAGGTGCTATGGAGTGTCCCTAAAACCCTCTGTTCTCCAGGCAGAACAACCCCAACTCTCTCAGCCTGTTTTCATTGGAGAGGTGCTTGATCCTTCTGATAGACTTCATGAGCTCCTGAAGAATTGCTCCAACAGGGCCCTGTCTGTCTTACATTGGTTGCCCTGGAGCTGGACACAGTACTCCATGTGGGATCTCATGAGAGCAGAGGGGCAGGATCACCTCCCAGGTCCTTCTCCACAAGGCTGCTTTCAGATCATAGAGAACAGAGACTGGATTGCCCTCTTGGCCTTCCCAGTGGCTCTCAAAGAACAGGGCCGAAGGCAGAACCCGTGAACAGCACCTTGGGAGACTGCCTAACACAGTCTGTAAAACCCTTTCCACGGGATTACAGTCTCTGGGGCTGTCAAGTCACTACTTTGTAAAAGCAGTAAGTTGCCTTTTAAAAGATGCTAAAGGAATCTTAAGGAAAAAAGTACATAATTACTATAAATGCAAGTTTTCCGTTGGGTCATACATCTTCATTTAACATAGTGATTTAGTGATTCCTAAAGGAAATGATTATAGTCCTTTGTTCTTAAACAAATAAGTTGTGTTCTTTATCCTCCGAAAAAGCTGATAATATGATAGGTGCAGCTCCAAGGAATAATTATACTAAATGGCCGTGGATACCTCAAAAGACAGAATACATCTATTATGCAGAATTCCCTACAGAAATCTTAGAAATCTTATATGCATTGATTGCTAGTTAGCATTAGAAAGACTTTTGCAAGTTGACTTTACCAAAGCAGCAACTATTTGCATTAGCAAACAGGCAACATCAGCCAGCTGATAAGAATACAGTGGAGTAATGCAATTAATATAGCTATGTCTGTTAATTAGTGTTTGCTGACTGTCAAAAGAAGATACTGTTAGGAGACAAACTTATTTTCCTGATTAAAGAGTAGGGCCCATCTTGTTGAATTGAGCTGGACCCACTTTTGATCTAATTAAAGCTAGCAGAGTACTGTGTGCTGGAAACTTATGCCACTCTGACATAACATTTGCATATTCATAAGTGAGATAGATTGATATTTTGCAATTAACATGGACCAATGAGAATAAAGCCTAATTAGTAAACATGCTCTCTTTATTAACTTTCAGGTCAGGCCTTTGTCATAATATAAAGTAATAATGGAACAGGAAGTCCTTTTTAGAAAAAGAACTTATGTCATGTATAGTTCATTCCTTTCTCACTCAAGCTCCATCTACTTGTTACTCTACTACTGCTCAGAGCCATTTAGTTCATGACTGGGATGGTGCTAAGGAGAAGGAAATGAATGAGAGTAAAGAAGGAATATGAGGTCAAAGTACAAGTGGAAATGTTGGTAGATACAAGACTCAGCTGTAGACAAGTTCATTAAAATGTGCCTTTTTTATTATTTGAGTTTGCTGATTTCAAGTCAAATCTTCAGGTTTGGAATGTTCTCCCAGATCCTCAAGTGACAAAAATGAGATTATATCAAGAAGATGTAATGTGTATGCCAGAAGCAGGAGTATGGGAAGAGGGGGGTGGGGGGGAAGAGATAAAGGAGCTTTCACAGCTCCACAAAACATAGAAATTGTTAGATTTATATATAAATTATATTTTTATATATAAACAATAATTTTAAAGATCAGATTGTAGAATAATGATCTGCTCAGAATCAGCTGGTAAAATATTTAAAAAGCAAAATTTAGCTCTGCATAGAGCGTACTACATGTGTTTTCCAGAAATAAGTCTCACATTCCTAACTAATGTCCTCATTATGATTAAGTAAAATTAATTCTGTATGTCAGTGTTTACAAATTCACTGATTCTAGCCTTCATTTTTTCTCTATTTAAAATACACAAGGATAAGGCATTTAACTAAATGTAACACATCAGAAAATGGCTCACAAACAAATATTATGCAGTATAAGCTCCCATTAACTAATAATGTAGTTGACATTGATTGAAAGTGATTAAGTCTAGTGCTCTTTTTCATGTTGTTAGTTAAAATAAATACCAGTCTATAAGGGGAAAAGTTGGCATCTTCTCATTTTGCAAATGGGATGAACAAAGCTGACTTCTTCCTCATATTAAGTGAAACTAAAGGATTAGTGGATGCATTAGGGAGACACAGGAATCCAGGTAAAGCAATAATAGTCAATGAGGCAGTCTCAATCATTCACCTTTCCTACTTAAAAGAGGTTAGTTACCTAATGATAAAATTTCATGGTCAATTTGGAATATGTAATTAAATCTGATTGTAAACCTACTGCTATTTCTCTCTTCTTCGGAGGTCAGCACAGCAGTATAATTCCTGACCCTTGTCCATGAGCATTTTCTTATAACTGGCACCAAATACTATTTTGGAGGAGATATCTCTTTTCCCTAGCCTTCAGTCTGCAGCTGGCTTTTGTGTGAGATCTGATAAGTCAGTCACACAGATTCCCATCCCTAAATGTCAGTAGTGACAGGAGCCCAGACCCCCACCACAGCCGCCTCCCTGGGAGTTTGGTGCTGGCTTTGCTGGTCTATCCCCACTTGCCTGTCTACAGGGGGCTGGTCAAGAGCATGCCTGAATATGGGGGCCCAGCTTGGTGACATGCTGACAGTGCTCCCACAAGGTGCAGTCAGGCATTTCCTGGAGTGGTTTCAGTGTCCACAGGGTGCCACATGGGTGGAAATCCTCAGGCCATGGTGAGAGCTGTATGGGTAGTCCAGCTCCACCAACCCTCTTCCCATTTCCCTGTTTCCTCCTCCCCCTTTCACCTTCTCACTGCCAGATGTGCCTATCAATAAGACAAATTTAGGACTGCTGTGTTCCCAAAATTCCTGAGAGAGGGCAATAATCTTGTTTTCTTTTCTCGTCTTCATAGCAGGATCCGAGCAGTGATTGATGCCTGTACAGGTGATGCACCAGACCTCCCCAATGCTCCTTTGCAGCACAGGAGTTTCCCAAACAGCTTTCTCCTTTTTTCCCCATTTCTGCACCAAAGCTTCTCCTTTCTGACCCAGCTGCAGGGATGGAGGAGCCAGGTACTGTACATGTCTTCCTTCTGCCTCCTGCCACCACCGTCCCTGCAGTGTTGACACTGCCTTTAGGAGTTCCTGCTCCGGGAACTGTGGTTCTACCCACTCCCTCACTGGCTTTTGTCAAAGAAAAAAGGAAAACTTCTGTACTGGCAGTGACCAAAAAAATGTCCTGAATATTGTTTGCAGTCAGTGGAAATTTATTATGACAGGACCACAAGACCAGAAAATGAGGACGCTTCAGGAAAAAAATACAGTAGCCTATGAGGAACTGTAAGTGATAAAGTTAAGGCAAATAGTGATTACTCCATCTGCATAATGGCACTGTTTCAAAGGCTAGAAGGAGGATATCCTACACTCTGGAAAAGCACAGAGTTAGCTACAGACAGGATAAGATGGAATCTTATGAGGCTGAAAACAAAATTCATGACAACTTCCTGCATCTGGGCGCAGTCCTTTAAACAGAAACTGACCTGGAAACTTATCTCAGTCTGGACTCCTAAAGAAGGTGGCATGTTCTTAGGAGGAGTGTAATTGGGTGTGTTTATCTCAGACCTTGCATGAAGCTAAGAGGAAGAACATCTTACTTGTGGATGATGATAGGCTTTAGGTATGAACAAGGCATCTGATTGTTCTGCCTTGGCAATATTGAGGCACTTGTGAGAAATGTAATTGTGAAAAATGACAAAGGCTGTGGTTTCTAGTATTTCCAACGTTAGGTAATATCTCAAATGAGATTTTCAGAGATGTAAGTGTACTTTAAATACCGAAGTCTTTTTCTGTGGCTAGCAGTTAGGTTTTACGGCAATTTATTTAAGTCTTTCTTTCATTATGAATCCCTACATCTTCCAGGCACCCATCTGAAAAATCACAGTTTGAAGCCTAAATCATTTACTATAGCCACTATTCTTTCAAAATGTCTTAGGTGCTCAGATGAATGGCTCAGTGTTAAAACTTGATAAATTCAGATTAGTGAGGAATTATAATCATCTAATATCAAAAGCATTTGACCACTGGAAGAACTTATTAAGAACTGCTTTTAATTCACCATCTCAAGTAGCTTTTGATTCAAGATTAGATTTTCAGAAAAGGAAATGCTCTAGTTCAAACAAGTATTAAATAGAAGAAATCAGTATTGTCTGTACTGTTGTTATAGCACAGCTCTGATTAGCTGCCCACTATAGTCTGCCCTGAAACCTGAAAGTTAATCACTGACTTAACATAACCTTAAATTGGAGGGGGGAAATTGCATTGATCTCTATTAGCTAAAAAAAGTAAAACAAAAGAAAACTAATAAAAGATATATTTCTATAGGCTTTTAGGTCCCACTATCATCTTCGTGAGGTGATTAAGAAAGAAGAATATTCTCCTGTGTAACTGTGGCCTTAACAGCATTAACGTGGCTCAGAACAAGCAGATGAGCAGTGATACAGGTCAGCTGGCTGGCACTGGCAGGTAGAAGAGAGCACAGAGAAGGTACTAAGTGAAATTAAAAGGATAACAAAGACAATCTGTCAGGTCATCTGTCCTGTTTTGAATGCAAAATAACATAGGAGCTGGGGAGGAGACTGTAGCTCCCACATTTTCCCAATCCTTCTTGAAATGGCTCGTTTTCACCAGAGGAGAAAAGTAATTTTGTTCCTCCTCCTCAGAAAAGACCTAAAAAATGTCCTAAATGCCCCTTGAGCACGTATCTCTCATTCATTCAGAATAAAAAAGTCAAATTAAAAAAAAATTAAAATAGCATCTCTGTTTCCAGACTCTCCTGGGCATGATGACAAGGGTGGAATGAAGTCTCTGAGCAAACAAGAAGTATCACAAGACAAAAATTGCTGAGTAGGAAACAAGAAGTGAGACTGCACAAATATGTTAACACATCTGAAAATCATGTCCTTGTAGACTACGGAGATATTAGAGTGTCCAAATATTCTACTTTCTACAGCAATTATGAAACTACTTTCCTTTGTCTTCATGAAAAACAAAACTTCCATGAGATTCGTTTTCTTATATGACTTTATCCATCCCCTAAAGGACTGCAGAGACCTGTAGTGGAGAATGAAACTTTTTCTTCAGCACCTCCTCCAGTGTACTTCTGAATAAATATTCAGATACCAACACTGTAACCTACAGTTTTATTTATAAAAATCCCAGTATTTTTAAGGATCTGTTGTGGTGTCATTTTTGTTTGGGCACTCGTACTGCCTCTTTTACAGTGAGAAGGCCCTAGATCTTTCACAGTTCTTTCAAATTGTGGATTCTGATCCTACTTATCTCATCAAAAGAAAAATGAAGGGCATTAGGTACATTTTTACTGTGCTACACTATTCATCTTGCATGAAAAGACAAAGCAAAATGGCTGCCTTGCATGCTGCAATTTGCACTCTGAATTATTCAAATGCTTTTTCTTTCTCTTTTCATAGTTTGATGGTGCCTGAATCAACTCAAACAAATCAAAGTGGGTAATAAATTGATATAATTTCCCATCAGTCTTGCAGAAAATCTCATTCAAAATAGCTGCAGGTTTGCCAGTCCATCACACTAGGAAGGCTTCCTGGGTGATGGGTCTGATGCCAGTGAGTCACCACCCTTTTGTTCTGGGGCTCGTTGCACTTCAGGGCTAGAGTTGCTGTTTTATTGCACAAGGGTGTTTCAGATAAAACTCTGGTCAGCAAGATGTTCTTGTTCAGAATGGCAGTAATCCCATATATTAGTAGAATGCAGCAGCATATCTTTATCAATCTTGTGAATGTAACACTTTTTTATGTAAGAGATTTGACATCCTCATAGCGTGTTGTATGCCAAAACTCTCTGTCAGAACCTAATTACCATGTGAGTTTTGATAATGATATAAGCATGAATGGAATCTTATAAATGCAGAATGTTTAGTTTGCACTTGCCATGCTCTAGAATATTTGAAGTATGCATGTGTGAGGTATACTATGCATACTATACATTTTTTAAAAGCTTGCCAAAAAACAGATCCAAAAGTAAAATATGGACGTGGACATTTCCACGTTTACCAAGTGCCCATCACCTGCTTATGGATCAGAGATTCTTGGGAAGGACAGCCAGCTGCCCTAACCTGCTGGAGACAAATCCAGGTATCAGAGAGTTAAAACACTTGCTCATTGGTTTTCTCAGCTCCTATTTTAATTTGCTCGCTTTTTTTTTGGACAGCTCTGTGAAGGCAGTCTGGTTCGCTGCTTCACCATACTAATGAGACTCATCCATCTGCCTCTGTCACTGCCAGGCTCTCTTTTCTGCTGGAAGTCAGAGATGAACGCTCAGGACAGGTCCTTTCTAGGCTGCAGTACTTAATCATTTCTAAACACGCTAGATGGCCTCAGGCAGTGAAGGCAACAAGCATTTAACCCAGGCTTGGCAGCTCAGGCTTCCACATAGGCTGGCTCTAAGCCCTGATAATGAAAAGTAGCTGTGCTTTTACTCTCCACTTAACCAGATGCTCTTTGCTTCTTGGGGCAAAAGGTTAAATAGATATAAGAACCCATGCTAGTTTTGAAGCCTTTTATTAGCAGTCCTTATAGAAGTGAAGTAGAGCATTCTGCTCCCCTGACTACGTCTCTCTCAGAATCCTGTATTTAGGACTGTGTCCACTAACTAGAGGAATGTAACCTCCTCACCCAAAGCTCATTTCTTGTTCAAGTAACAATAAATAGAACCTAAAGCCCACTTTGCCACTTAATTATTTAATGTTCTATTTTCATAGTAAGAATGGATGAAGGAGACATTACCAGTTTTGTTTAACGGTGGCAACACCTTATATTAACAGTGCAGATAAAGCACTTTTTCCACTGTGGCTGGGACAACTGATTTATTTTTCCACTCCATCTACTGCTCCATATGTCTCTGGAATCTGCCTTTTTCCCAGAGCTCATGTTAGTATAAAGCAATTGTCTGGGATGTGTAAGAATTAAGTATCCCATCATTCAGGCTAGACATGCAATTAGAAGAGTTGCACTAATTTCCACTGCTGAGACCCTGTCACTTTAATTTATCCTTACTTTCCTGCATTTAGGTCTTCTCTGGTTTGAGGCCAAGGGTTTTATATAGTTTGAGGCCGTGGTTCTGTAATGCCAGAGGTGGGGGGGAGGAGAAGTTGGTGGATGTGGGTGGGAGGGGGAAAAGAGCGGACAAGGGGAAGTGTTAAGGGCAAAAGAAGAATAAGAACTGGCTGAAAAGAACAAAACTGACATGTACACACTTAAAAGATCTAAAGCATGTGCCAAATAATGATGTGTGGAGCGGCTGCAAAGGAAAGTAAAGCTTTCAGAGAGGAAGTCTTTATTGAATTGCAGCACCGGGCATGTGTCTCACCCCGGATTATTTTCTTTTTTACAGAGATGTTTAGCATTGAATCTCAGCACCAGGGTTGGGTTCAAATGGCTCAGCTGAGAGTGCTGCCAAATCTGTCCTCTGCTCTACTCCAGGTTTCCCAGGGGACAGCCAAGGGTGCAGGAACATCAGCTTCAGCTCAGGTACCATGTCCCTACTCCTGCTGGCTCCCGCATTGAGCTGGCGGAAACCCTTAAATTGGCATAAATCTGCCAGTGCACCACCGAGCTCCTGGATGAAAGTCCAGGATGACCTCAGACAATACTTTTTTTCTGCATCTAGTCTTTCTTTGCACAACATTCCTGCCACAGTCAGGATGAAATTATTCATAGATTCAACTGGTAAATCTTGAAAAAACCCTTCAAACTTTCCAAGCTTGCATGCAATGAAAACCCTCATTACATATCTTTATAGAAAACAGTGAATCACTTTCTAATTAGGAGGAGTTTTGTATCAGGTTGTATATGTGGAACTGTCTGGGTTGATTTGTGTGAGTGTTTGTCAGTCCAGCAGAAGGAAATGTGCAGAAAATAATTACTAATACTGGATGATGCAGAAATACAGTACTACAATAAGTAATTCTCTTGCTCCATTGTTTTTCAAACAATTATTTAAAAGTACCAACACAATATACTTCAGTAAATTTAAGGAAAAGTGTAAGCAAATTGTCAAAACCACATCTACACCCATTAAGTCTTTCTTAGTAGGGTAAAGAAAATAAAGATATAAGCTGTCATTCTGGACTTGCATCTCAGTGATGACATACTTGCAATTTGTTTTCATATTTTCTTACTACTGGGGAATATAGAACACTGTATTAGACATACTTATTACTAATAAAGGGTTGACGAGGACTAAATAATGCTGATAAGCTCTTATTATAACTTAATTAACTCAGTTGCTTCCTATAATAATATCCATCCATTTGGATGGTCTGATGCAAGGACCAAATCAGACATGTCAAGGGAAAGGCGCAGATGAAATCTAGGTGGATCCTGGATTTATACTATAGATTCTAGAAATTTAACTCCATGTTCTCAAACAGATTTGGTAAAATGAAAGGGGAATTGGGCAACTAAGTGCCTTTGAAGCTCTGAGAGTTCATGAGAGCTAGTGGTGAGGAGCCTGACGATTAAATTGTTCATTGTCAGTATAGTTTTATGCATTTTTAAATGCTAAGAAAAATGTTATTATACTGCCCATGTGCATATCAACTGTAGTTGAACTGTACATTATTATTAATTGGGTTTATACACTTGTATCTGGAGACCTGCCAAGAACAAGACCCTGCTGCTGGGCTCTATACAAACAGTGACACTTTGTAGCTTGAGAGTTTAAGCTCTATGAACAAAATAGAGTAAGGACAAGGGAACAGAAATGGATGATGTAATCAAAGTGAATGTAATGATGGCTTGAAAACACCATAGGAACATTGCAGTCTTACAGGGTTTTGCTATCTCAGCCCTTGCACTAGGATGCAACCAGGGCAACCTTGATCTCTCACCATATGTGCACGGCTAATTTCCATTGACCATTTGTGTTTGCAGAGAGCAGAGAGGAAAGGGATAAAAAGCAATTCAAACTAAGACTAGAAATGTTAAGGGAGGGAGAAGATGGGTGTAGAATCAAGTAGGTAATTTGCAGTATCTTTCCTCAACCCTGACTTCACCAAAGTTTGCTACCCCTCCCACACTCATCCCCCTTCTAACTTTTATGTCCTTCTCCATCGTGGGCATGAGGAAGAGACCAGCCCCCACTCAAGCCTCGCACGGGTCCCTCACCATGTGTTGCAAGGCCTGCCTGTGTCTTCTAATGACAGAAAGAGACTGGTGACTGTTCTCAAAACAGAAGTCCTCAACCAGTTTGTTCTCACCCCATAGTGATTTAGGCTGTATTTTGTTGGATAGTGTGTGAAAGTTATGCTGGACGCTGTGAAGATCATACTGAAGTCAGATTTGTGTTTTTGATGGGTTGTGAGTAATGGCAAGTCTCCTTCCCTCTCTGTCCTCCTGCAGTGACTGTCATTTAAAGCAGCTCAGCTGATCCCATCTGTCATAGCAGAGATCAGCAGGAGAGTGCAATTCTAATGCAGCCAAATCTTTTCTTATAGAGGCCATTTTTGCAACAACTCAGTGAAAATAAAATCCAAGCCTCGTATGAGGTAGACCTGCAAACTCAGTATTCTCAAGAAGCCTCCACAAAATATTTAAGGAATATGTGAACTTCATTCGTAGTCTGTTCTCCAGCATGTTCATACTTGCTGCTTGTGTTTACAGGAGCAAAATGAGAATGTCTGCAGACACAAATAAGCAGTATTAGCAGGGCAATTCATCAGAAGTATGCTTATTCTTCCAAAGGCATTTGCATAATAATAAAAGAAGAAAGGTATATAAGGTAAACTACGTATCAGCAGAATTGTTTCTAAAAATGAATGCTATTCAAAGTTTTCCAAGAGGCAATGGGAGCTCTTTGAAATCCATGAGGTAATTAAGTGGTGTAAAAACAGAACAAGAGAAAAAGGAAAAAGGATGAATGTAATGCTGTAAAATGCCCCCTTGTCCGGGGGTTACAGCATTTACCTGGAGCTTGGGTGACCCTGATTTGCCTCAATGCCCTGTTAGAGTTTCCCTATGGGAATTTTGGACAAGTAAATTCCTTTTTGTGCCTCATCTTACCTGTAAAGCAAGAACAGCAGTATTATCTTAATTCTGGGCAATGCAATCAAGGTTTTAGAGAAGTGCAGAACAAGTTCCCCAGAGATCCTGTAGCTTTAGTAAAAGAAGCGACAACATCCCTCCATTTCAACAGGAGTTGTTACTATGTAGTAAATTCTACTATGTAGTAAATTCTACTATTAGTGCCTATCTAGGAGGGAAAACTCAGCAGGGACTAGAAAGAGTAAATCTTTTGTTCCAGGGCCCATGGCACTGCTCAGTGGTCCTTTGTCATGAGAGCACACACACACACACACACACACACACACACACACACACACATATATATATATATATATATAAAATAAGCTCTTCCATGCTCAGATATGATGTTGGAGACCATTAAAAGTTCCCAACATAAAAAGATGGTCTTCAAACATCCAGTTACCAAAAATGAATTTTAAAAGATAAAAAACTTTGCATTCACTGAACAGAGTTCACTGTATAATGCATAATGTTTGAAAAGTGCTCGAACTGCAGCACTCGTTTAATTTTTTGTAATAAAACATTAAAGATGTATTTTCAGTCGGATGATTCCATGATAAGCTGTCTCACACTGCAGGTAAGAATATAATAATATAATGGAGGGAATTAGCAAAATTATCTGTGTCTTCCTGGTCCTGGCCCTGAAACCAATACCACTGTTGGCATCTGGAGGCTGCACCTGTCATGAGTTATGGCCCTTGTTTTTACAGGAAGGATAAAACTGATATTTCAGTGCCATTCATCATAGGTAATAAACTCTCCGCCTTAGTATAAATGCATTTATGTGCTGCTATTGGAAACGAGCACAGGAAATACAAGCAGTCAACTGTATATGTTAGATACACTTTTTGTAATACTTTCTGTTGCTAACAAAATAAGTCACTAGCTCTCTTCCAGGGGTAGTTTGGCGGTGTTGAAATCGCAGGCTCTGTGTCGTGAAAAAGCACGGTACCCTCTTTGCCCTTTAAATCTCATAACAAGGTTAGAGCTTCAGCTATTTTATGAGCTCTGAATTGCCTGGCCAGAAACATGGACCCAGGGTTCACGTTATCCCAAAATATTTGGTCACACAACCAAATGCGTTCTGCTCGCAAGGGCTGTCAAGATGTCTGGGTGAGATAAAGGTCATATTTTCTGATGGTTTCTTATGAATGATAGTGCTGATGAGTAGCAGAGCACAGGAGGCAGCAGGGCCCCTAGGTCTGTATTTGACTTCCACGCTCTCCCAGCAGCCCACCCCACTTGCTGGAGCTCATTTCCATACCAGCATTGTGGCCCACCACCTCTCTGCCTCTATATGACTTTTCCTACAAGCAGGTAACGAAGATTCAAGTGACCTTCCCAGCTAGTTTCTAGGATGAAACTCTATCCATTGTCAAGCTTCATCTTCCTAATTTGCTCCGTGACTTCCCCTCAGTGAGAGATTACTGCACTCCTCAGATATGGATCCACCCAGATGGGAAGAACAACTAAATTCTGGCAAGAACCTTCCTACAGCTTACCATGTTTCTGACCATGACAGCCAGTTACTCTGGAGAAGTTGGTTTGAAGGTTTAATCATCTAGTTTCAAATAATTAAACACCCCAGAAATGTATTTTCAAACTATAGCAGAGTTGTCTTTGCCCTCCAGTTATAAATGTCAGTAATCAGTAGTGCCATTAATTCTTTTGAATAGTCTTAATAACTTCTGTATCAGCGATGGGAAATAACATGAATGCTATAGTGGAGGATTTTAAAGCCAGAATAAGGCCATGACTAAATAAAGGAACTTTTTGGTTTACCTGGTTCCTAAGGGAGGCATATTAAGGGAGTGATACTCTGTTACACCACACAAGGATCCAAGTCATTTAAAGCACAGTATGATTTAATTGTAATTGTGCCAAACTTGGTTGTGCCAGAGGAGTTGGACCAGAGGATCTCCAGAGGTCCCTTCCAACCATAACAACTCTGTGATTCTATGAATAGAAAACAATGACACCATAGAAGGAGAAGGTGGGTTTTTCCTTATTAATGCATATTCTATTTACTCTGTGGAATCACATAGTGGACTGTGAAAAATAGCTACTTAAAAATCTGGGTTAATGCTTTAGGAGTGTAAACTTTTTAAGAAAATAGCTTGGATGTCTGTAGGAATCCTTATACAAAAATGTAATGCCAAGTAATATTGTCTAATTTCCTCTTTTCTGTAATACAGGCCAACTGGAAAAAAAAAATAAGCAAGTAAGAGAATAGCAATGCATTTGGTCATGTGAATTTTCTCATTTTCAGGGACTTTGTAACAAACATGAATCTTAGGTTCTTCATTAATTTGGCCAGAAACACTGTACGGGCATACCAGTTTAACTTTTCTAACACTTTTCTAATGGTTGTTTGTAGGAAGGCTTTTTTTCCATTGTTGTTTTAGCCTTTCCTCTGTTATTATGAAGGACAATATATATCATTTTTACTGCAAAGTGCCAGGCAAGCCAGGATATTCAAACGAACAAACCTGGATGCTTTACGGCTTTTGCCCTCTTGAAATCAGATCTGAAAAATATAGGACCTAAATATCAATACTGTAAGGTTTTAGTTTTATATGAGGCATAAATCTTAACAACCCACACTTAACAATGAGCTCAGATTTTAACTTAATCTTTGGCAGGCTGAGAATTAAAACAGCACACACTCTGTTTTGTCTTCTCTCCCAGGCGGCTCCTTGAAAAAGGCACTGTCTGTGCCAGCAAGCTTAAAGGTTTTATAGTTAGTGAAAAGCAGATCCAGCACTGCTTAGGTGGGCCATAGGCTCCCAAAAGACAAAGAATTGAGTCTTACACTCCCCAGCTCTCTTCTGCTTAAATAAAGTTGCTAGTTGCCTAATGAATGTTAGCTGTAATACTCCCTGTGGTCAGTGGGGCTGTTGTTTAATGAATTGCTTAATGTGCTTGATTACTGTTACTATGTGGAATGAGGGAAATAGCCAGAGAGATTTGAAAGACCCACTGGAGAATACGATGAAAATGAATTGGATCAATAAGAAGTTTTTGCTCATCTCTGAACAACACATTATGTGCTTTATTGTTGGAGTTGGGGATAATGTAATTTTGTGGCTTGTTGTTGTGCTTTTTATAATTCAGAAATATAAATCTCATTTGACATTGGGTTTTAGGGCTGGCCTTCCTGGAGTTATAAATGTTCCCCTGACTCCAGTCCCGGTTACTCACATAGACAGATAAATTAATTAGGAAAACTTTTATGCCAATTACTTTATGCCCTTGGCTTTCATATGTTTCTGAAGAGCGGCAGCTAATTAAAGATATGATTCATAATTACTGGTCGATCGAGTAGTTGAGTAATGGAATCAGGAACTGTTCCAAAAAAATTATCCATCACATCATTACTAATTGTTACATAATACATAAGGATGTAGAATTCAAATAAAAAATTACTCACATTTGAAAGATTCATTCAATTAGTGGGTTTGGGATATTTTTTATAACAATTATAAACACGAGATAGTTCTCACATTTTTAAAGATCACAGAGGTTTTATAAATATTTATAATTAAATAGGAGCATAATTTCCAGTGAGTAAAGGACTCAAGGGCCTAGCTGGAGGAGTGGGTTAGTAGTTAGTGAATTTATGGAAGCTGGAAATTGAACCTTTGGGTCAAATTAGGGCTCAAATGAAATAAGTATGATGGTGTCTTCCTAGTCCTGCCACAAAACTGCTCTAGTTTGGCAAGCATTGCAGGCTAATTCCTTGAGAATAGAAGAGCTGTTACAAGTTATAACTTGGCACTGAACAACGCACAGAAATTTGCACAGAATTTGTCAACACTCATTTTTCACAGTCAGCATTTGCTGTCCCAGCAAGAAGATCGTAACAGTACCACAACCTGGTAAAACTGGTGAAATAGTGAAAAAAAAAATTCCTCCAGCTCTTCCTTGCTAAGTTTGCAGATGTTCTGTGTTATCACAGTTTATGAGCAGTCATGACACTTCATCAATAAAATATGTCTTGGAAACTTAAGTATGGGTTCATTCAGTAATTCAGATACCCCACAGGTAAGCCTGGGAAATCTCTTGGTTCAGTTTTCTACTGATTCCTTATAGCCCAAAGCAATTGTGTGATGAAGTCCTCTGTATCTGCTAAGCCTTCAGAATAACCCCTAAACCTTAAAAAGCAGGGCCAGCAATACTTGCAGCATAAGCCTTCACAAAAGCTGTGAAGATGTCCCAGCTAGAAGTTCAAAAGTTGCCATGAGAGCACCTTAAGAACCCAGAAGAATTTTGGCTCACTCAATATTTATTTGAACTTCCGGGAGGGCCTGACCCTGCATATTCTTCATCTCCTTCACTTATTTAACTCAGATCTACAGTATTAGCTTTTTCACCTACTCTGCAATGTTTTTTCTACTACACTTGGTTGGTTGTATATGATTAACTTAACCTACCGCTCATTAGACACATGGCATATGGTTTGGAGGAGGATTAATAAATGTTTTGCTGTATCTGAACGAGAGGGAGAAAATGAATGAAAACAAACTTCCACTTCTGCTTACAGCTTTAAAAGGCTATTTAGCTGCCATCCATCTGCAGGTACCATGTGCTGCCCTCCTGAATATCACCAGGGAACAAAGGAGAATTCAATTAAACATTTTGTATTCTAATTGACTTGGATCGCTAGAGATATCTACAGCAGCTTGTAGGAGAACCCAGCTGATGGATGGATAAGAGCACTCAGCAAAAGAATATCCCAAAGACCTCAAGGTCCACAACAGTAAGACAGACACAAGACAGCCAATGGGGAGATGGACCAGCAGAAAGCAATTGGCCCCTTCTGTGACTCAACAGTGAAGTCAAATCTCCTGAAGTCCCCATGAGTGCAGGGGTCTCTGATGAACTTTCCTCTTACCCTGTAAAGATGCTCCAGGGAATACAGATGCTTATTTATTATTTTCTTTTAAGGAGCCCTTTCCTAATAGTGCTACATCTTTTAACACCCTATTTTGGTATTTCAGGAGTCAGTACCTCCTGATGAAGTGCACCAGGTCAGCTGAGCACTTAGGGGAGAGGAAGGTGACAAAGTGATGCATAGAAGTCTTCAGAGGTGTTAAGGATTGCAGCTGTAGAACTAAATGCTTTTAAAACTTAAAAGTTAACATCCTAGGGAATAATAAAGTGCAAAAACAAGTAATATGCAATCATGATATTATATTAGATGGAAAATCAATACTGAACCTGGTAGTCTTATTACAGTGTGTTTCTATCATGATGGTTAGTCAGAAATAGCTTTTAGGGATTAATGGTGACAACCTCTGACCTGTCAACATCCTTATCAAACATGTGCCTGGCAGAGGCACAGATGCTCCTCACCTGCAACAGCGCCACACTGTGAAAGGGCTGTCTACAAGCCAAATGAGGACAGACATTCATAGCTGTAGAAAAATCCCAACCCCAACACAGTATAACTTTAAATCACAAAATCCAATGAAAAGAAAAGAAAAAAAATAAAAAGAGCACTTTGAAATTAATTAAAGCTAATGTCTCTGCAGAAGTTTTGTTTTTAAACTTTTAAGCTGCTATACTGCTTGTTTATGAAACAGTATAAATGTATTTGCATAAATGGAGCAGGGTGAGGAAAGATATTTGAGTTTGATACAGTTAGTGGGCTTTTATGGAAGTTTAATTTCTTCTAATTTTAACACTAGCATTAGATGTTTCAGCTGTCTGGGTGTTTGACTAGAGCTAAAAACACCATGGACATATGTCAGACCTTCTCAAGGTGCAGCAGGCCACAAGAGCAGTCAATTCTGAGTATCTTTGGGGCAAAGTTGTCTGTTGCATTTTGAGGGGTTTTTTTTTCATTTCTGTTTAAGAGAAGAGAAGTCTTATGGTCTGTTTTAAGACATTGTAGTCTGTGTCTTAGAAAAAAAATTCATCTAGATTACTGTGTGTATATGGCACCTTCTGACTTTAAAAAGGAAATAAAGGTTATTTTCATACTAGTTTTTTAATTACTGTACAAGTTCATTTAAAGCACTGAAAAGGAGCAGTTTTGATTTAATGGATGAAAAATTACATAGACTTACTCTCATTATGAAAATAGCCTTATAGCTCTTGGTGAAATGGAGATTTTCATATTTGGGGTAAAATCATCATGCCAATGGTAAATGCTGCCATGTAGCAAATTCCCCTATATGTTATATATTTTATATAACTACATGAAAATACGGGTTTAAACTACAAAAATCAAACCCCTTCAGCCATGTTTAGTGCTTGAAAAGTCACATAACCAAGACTAATTAATCTCCTGTGGTTTATCAGATCAAATCAGTAGGCGATGGATTTTTCATAAGTATTTGGGGTCACAATTCATTTTACTTTGATACATTTAAACATTTGATAACGAAAGTTATTTCAAAATTATAAACCTGAACTATCGTGAAAGTCAAAATGGAAAGCTTTCTTTTTCTTTTCTTTCACAAATAATTAAAAACAATATAGACTTACAAATACAGGGTAATTCAGTTGCAACAGCATTTTTTGTTTGGAAACCTTTTTTTTTTTTCAAAACAGAAACTTTTTCAGGCAACTTGAAGAACAGCTGATGGGCTTTAGTCCATTATATTTGGAAGGTGCTACGGCTTCCCTGAATTATCCATAAGAATGAAGAATGGAGGTGTGCAGAGTTGCAAGAGGGCAAAAGGGGAGGGAGAAGAGAGTTGTTGAGAGGTGGAACAGGGTACATAATTTCTGCATTAGCTAAAAATTTGCTACTTGCAACCAGTGCCAATTAGCAGCACTAAGTAATCACGAAACTGTGAAGGCTGTCATTTCTGCATTTCTGTCTCTGAAACACTTCAAACTTGAGCATCTCATGCAGTAACTTTCAGGCAAAGCAAATATTTGTCACTTCTTGTATTTCAGCTAATTATATGCTTTCACCAGGAAGGTGCTATTTATTCTGCATGCATGAACTTCTTTGTGGAATAAATATTATTTGCAAAAATGCAAGATAACATGGTTCATGGTTGTGTGTGTCAAGTGTAATAGGCACTATTAAATGAGATGTACCCTTGGAGCACATTTCATCATTACCACCCTTCTGATGTCGAAGGCAAATGTTTGATGTTGCAATGGATTCCAAATAATGTCCTGATGCGCTTCATATCCCACAAAACTTTCACTACCAGCAACAACAGTTGGGTTGTGACCCTACAGCCAGTGAAATTCTGTAAGATTTCATGAAGTGCAAACTTAGTCTACGAAGAGGCGTAAGATCCATTATCTCAGTGGACTAAATTGCCATAGTCTCAGGGCTTCACCAACTGATGCAAACTGCGCTGAAAATCCACTAAACAGCACAAGTTGCTGAGACCCTTTCATCCTCAGACTCTACTCTTGGAGCTGTCTCCTGAGCACAGGTGAGCATTAATACATAGCATTAAGAATATATGGTACAGCACTGCAAGATCTCCCTGTCTCTGTCCTGATCCTCTGAGACTCTTCCCTCCCTGCCTCAGCGTGGTCCCCAGGGTGCCTGATCCCCTGGCACCCAGGGAAGTGACAGTGCCAGAGGGCTGGTGAGTTCAGTCAGCAGGACTTCCGCAGGGGCCGACAAGAGGCGTGAAAGTTCTCTGAGGCAAGACGAGGTAAACAGCCATGGGATTCTTCACAAGGAGAAATAAATGCCTGTTTATGACAGCTGTTCTCCAAAACCACCACACCTCCAGCACGAGCAGTGAGACAGGAGAGACATTCTTCTCCCGCTACTTCCTTGTGCGTGATGAGAGCTGGGACACTCTCACGGTTTGGGCTGGTGGTGGCACACAAGTAGGTCAGATCAATAGATGCTCCTTGCAGTAAAACAGACAGCCTAAATTATTAATATTATTTTTGAAAAATAAGGCGCTTGTTATTACATGATTCATGCTTGAAGTTTTCCAAGCACTTAAAACAGTCCTCATGATTTACCAGTAAGAACAGATTATTAGTGTCCGAGAATTTAATTGACTGCCTCCTCTCGGCCGTTGACTTCAGCAGTAAATTTTTTCCAGTTACCTGCTCAAAACAGCAGCATCTGCCCCTTAAACAACCGGCACGATTCAAGAATGGGAAAGTGTCTGTACCTTCTCACAAAATAAAGCAAAATATGAGGCTAAAAGCCTCAATATTGTAAAACTGGCACTGTTGGAAACAAATCACTGGGCACCTTGAAATCTCTGAGGGGCAAAGAAAAATCAAAGCCAATTTCTAATATTTTTCTTTGTAGAACTGCTCTCATTCTAAAACGAAGAGGCATGTGGAGTATTCAGGCTGAGGTGAAGGAGATGGGCAAGCACAAAAGAGTTTGTCTGCAGCCCTGGGAGTGTGCAATGCCACAGGGTGACTTTGTCTAATTTATTCAGCAGTGAATTCCAGTGAGATCTCCTCTCAGCCCTGCTTACACACACATATGTTCCAATGTACAAGAGCCCTCCTCTCTCACATAAATGCTGACACACAGATGTATAGCATGCACGCTGTACTTTCTGACTTGGCAACTGCTGGCACATCTCAGCTCCACCATGGAAGTAATCCCCACATATGTATAATTATTTTTAATGAATTAAGTCCTTGAAGTGTGAAGATACATAAAGATCTTTATAGTCTCCTTTGACACTTGAAGGTAAATATTTGCATTGTGCACTTCAAATTAGATGTGCAATGCCTGTTAAAAATAATGGAAGCTGGAAGTCTGGTCTGTCTAATGATTTCCTTCTTGATCATTGTGATAGTATGGAAAATACAGAGAGCAGGTGCTTGAGTCCTTCTCTGCTCCCCTGAGGATGGAAAGATCTGTTGGCAAAGTCACCCCTAGGGTGGATGAGAACATCCTTTCTAGAGAGGGAATCTGCTAAATAAATGGTCCCCTTCCCTGGTGCTTCCTGAGTGATAACAGGCACTTTCAGTTCCCTCTGCATCACTGTGATACAGACATTTTGTCACCTACAGCTATTCTATAAATTATGCTGAAACATTTCTCAGGTCTGCTGTCAGCAGGGAAGGAAGACCACTGGTGCTGTCACAGAGGAGAACACAAAGGCTACAGGGTAGCTCTGTGCACTGAGGGCAGAGTGAGAACACCAGCTTGCTGTGTTCATGCAAGACGGGGGGCATGGGGGCAAGGAGGCTCCTCGAGGTCTCCCAGAGCACTGTGCAGCCCTGCTCATTGATGTGAATTAGCCAGTGAGTAGCTCCATGCCAGGAAGATAAGCTAACCAAGCCACACAGAGCTCCTCACCAGGCTGCCTGGTGCTCTTCCCTTGCCTGAGCTCACCCATTTGGGTCTGGCTGGGCAGTCTTGTCCTTAGTCAAACCTCTCAGATTTGGGCCATGTGTGAAATTATTCAGAATTCCCAAAATGGATTGCAGAAAATGCATTTGCTGATGGGGTCAAACTGTCCCACAACACTAGGAAGGGACAAGTGGGTTTGGTGGATTGGTGCTTGAGCCTCATCTTTTCCCTCAACCACCAAGAGATCAGCTGAAGTAGAGACAATTTGTCACAATACAGCCCCAATCCACCTGAGCTGTTTGCTTACCACTGAGGCTGAAATATTCATCCCATGTGAGGACCATCCAGCAATGCCTGATAGGATGGGGTTCCACCATCCTGCACTTAGTTCCTCCCAAGGAGCCCTTAGCATTAGATACCATCATTCCTGCCCATGGCACAGAGGTTTGGGACTAGGTGATCTTTAAGGTCCATTCCAACCCTTAACATCCTGTGATCATGGGCTGGTCTGAGATCTTAAAAGCCATTATGGTCATCTCTGCAGTGTGTTAGGACAACTTCATTGTCCATAGCTGTTGCACCACAGAAAAAGGGAAAAAAGGTATACATTTTTACTATAAAAAAAGTCACATCTTACTGAATATATACTTTAAAAATTGAAACATCTGTTGCAGTGAAATTCTGCTGTATGTAAGGATGACAGGCTTATTCTTCTTGACCAAAATCAATAAAATAAACCCATGATTACCACTCTTCTATGTAATGCTTTTGATTAAGTCATCATTCCATAGCCAGGGTATACAGTGATTCACAGGGATTCATTGACAAGTGCCTGCTACAATATACAGTATCACCAGTTCCCTACCAAAAAAAGTAACAGAACCATATATAACCTAGAGAATGGCTTGGAGCCTTATTGTGAGTGACTCAGGAGGAGGGAGAGCTAAAGAAATGATGTGTCACTCACTCCTAAATGTTGCAGTTGTCTGGTCTGTCGCTCTGATACACTGGCTTTGCAAGCCTTTAGTTACCTGGAAAATCCCATAAGAGCCTCGAGGGTGGGCAAAGAGGCAGGAGGAGGCTGAGGAAGGGAGAGTGGAAAGAAAGAAAGGAGGATTAAACTGAGGCACTCCTGTCAGGGCTACATTTCCCCTCCAGAGAAATCCTTATTGTGTTCCAAGTATCGCAAGTGTGTATTTTATTGAGGAGAGGGAGAAGGAACAATCAGAAACTCTGTCACATTGTATCACTGTGAAAAGTAGTGGTGTTTTTTTAAAGGCAGGTATGTCTGGCTAGGGCAATTTCTCATTCCTTTTTAGGATCTTACATGTGGTTCAGGATGCTACAAGAAAAAGAGCCAAGCCCCCTTCCTGCACACCATGATGTGAAGGAGCAGAATATGTGGTGGCCTTTCTTTGATTCTAGGTAGCCCAAAGGTGCCACCAGTTAATTCACCCCTTGGTGCATGTTTACAGGCATGGCAGGTTGTACCGAGACACCTGCTCAGGTCCAGTAGCTTCATCTGCAGGAGAAACACATTATTAGTGGCTCCTTCAGCCCATCAGGCTTTCCCTTCAGGGTGATTTTTTTGGGAAACCCACAAACCTATCCAAGGGTGCTAGGGAAGGTTGGGGGAAAATCTTGGGTGTGGAGGGCATACTCACATCTTGATTTTCTACCAGCAAAGGGCAAGACAAGAGTGTATTTGATCCCTTTTTAACCTGACCAATCCATTTGTAGAGGAATATGCTGGGTTAGTGAACAGGTAACATCACAAGAGAGCATGTTCCAGACTTCATGCTTTAATAGTTGTCCTTTGTTTAACCAATGAGAAAGTGACTCTATTTTCATTTGTTAAGCATAAAGAGAAAGATTGAGCTCTACCAGTCATGGATAATTATGCCTTATGTCTCACTTTGATGGTACTTTCACTTTCTCTGAAAGCTACGCCTAAGTTATGACTAAGCAAGGGATATCGTTTTTATAGATCTCAATGAGAAGATGCCAGAACAAATTGGGACGAATTCTTCCATTGTGTCAATATCTTGCTCTTTTTCAAACAAGGAACATGATGCCTCCAATTTCACTGATTACTAGTTTCAGTGTCAGCCTTATCAAAGCAATGATAGGCTCAATACAAATGTCCTCCTAATGTTATTTTCCCAACAAAATGTACCTGACCTGTAGTTTTAGAGACAATGTAAAAGAATAAATCATATTTTTCTCCTGGCTCTATCTGGTTTTTAACTAGCTGCTTAATTTAATGTCACTGAGAGCCCTCATCCAAGGAGCACCTCAATACTGAGCATTTCACTATGCTTCTTTTTTTTTCCCCTTGTGTCAGGATTAGGATTCACTTATGTTTAACTTATTCAGTTCTTTATGTCAGCAAAGCTGATCCTAGATTGAACACTAAACTTTCTGAAAATAGGGTTGTCCACTTTAGGACAGAAAAAAATACTGTGCCTGACTTTGTCTGGCTCTGACAAAGCTCAATTGGCCTTTTTATGCCCTCCAGTAGCAAGGTTGGATTCTTGCAAATGTGCAGCCACTGTCAGAGCTACATAATTGAAGGACTGACAGTTCTCAAGACTTCATTATTATTTTTTATTAGGGAATCTGTTGGCACTGACAGTTTTTTCTCATACTTTTCAAATACGCTGGATAGTGGCAGCTGAGGATTCTGCATGACAGCTTGCATTGAAGTATCAGGGTATTTTTCATGTTGGTACAGAGAGAGAAAAACTGTCAACACGAACAAAAAACAGACCTCAGAGATGGTTTTATATATCTAAGTTTATTTAAAAGTTAGAGCTATTTTGATTTGTCATTTGCAAATTTTAATTATATGTGAGCAAAGGTTATTGTTAAAAATGTAAGCACCAAGAAGAATTTAATGCCTCTAAACAAATACATAGTAAGAGCATAGTCAGCAAGGGAAGAAGTTTCCTGATTCATAGCTAGTTTCTTTTATTTAGGTCACCACTAGAATAGCTTCATCCAAGCCTATTTTTTCTAATGGTTCAGTACTGAATGATGCCAAATCGTGAATGGCCTTCTATACCCCTTCTTCATAAACAAGAAAGCAGAGCCTAGACAGATTGGTTTTAATGTTGATCTAAAGCAAAGTCTTTAAGAATATATAGGGAAACCGCTAAGGTTGTTCAAAGAGTGTGTTTCAAATGCAGGAAAGATTTTCCTTGACTTTGCTGTCATAAAGGATTGCATTGGACATGACTAGTAACAAAACACTTGGCATACCAAAAACAGGACTTTCAGATCCCAAACACCCAGCAAGGAGCAAATTGTGTTGAACACAGAAGCAGGAGATGTGGTTCCTTGGCAGAACTCATGAGCAGTGATGCCAAACTCTGAGCTGAATTACCAATGGGGAGGCAGTAAATGTGAATAGCCCCAGATAGGGTTAGAGGTCTTCTTTTCTGAATGAGCACTGAGAGAAAATAAGTAGTGACTCTACAGTAATGCAGAGCTTTTATAAAATTGACTCTTCAGAGACACAGGTTGATTAATTAAACTCACTAAAGTGGATGTGATTAAAAAACATATTGTCAAAGCAAGACAAGAAAGATGATGAAGAAGAAAGATTTTTATGTAAGAAATCATTATTTGCATGAAATCATTGTGAGTTCATACAAAGGGTTTATTGAATGCACATCGGCCAAACTTATTGATGATTATGGATTTTCTGGATATGCCTCAAAAATAGCATTTTCACCCCTGCATAATTGCTTTTTTTTTCCTCCCAACCATTTTTATAATTTCATTAGCTCTGTGGCTCCCATAGTATAAGCTATTTATTGAGAAATGCTATAGTCACATCAACAAAAAAGTATTATAAATTAAGTAAAAATCGTCTGATAGTTCAATTTGTATTTAAATTTGCTGGAGTTTTGGAGTTCTGTTTCTTTCTTATTACTAATATTGTAAAAGACAAAGAAGTCTTCAGAAGAGGATGTACATGTTTACGTGGTGAATTACTCTGTTAATGGTACTGGGGCGTCAGCCTACCCAAATAACCTTTGTTTTCCTGGATGATGAGTGCTCACTGCATCTCATGACTTCCCCTTGGTCTCCATGATGACAACCACAGAATCAGGTTCCCAGGCCATTTCCAGGTGGATAAAGCCATGCTTTCAGACCCACTGGAATCTCTCTCCCTTCATGTCTATTAACCATGAAAATAACTCTCTGCACAATAATTGCCTGTGTTCTTTTCCAGCTCTTGGAACAAGTCCATGGACAGAAGGTGGCAGTGGGTTTGTGTTTAAAAATCATTACAGCCTTTCAGGATTTTAGCTATCTTTTTGATGGGATGCTTGTTCTAGTGGATGGGGCAATTAATTGGCAGAGGAGAAATCTGCTGATCCCATCTCCTCTGCTCTGTTGTGCAACAAGTCGTGAATCACCTCACAGCCTTGTTTCCATCTATTCTCCATTCTTCATCAGTTTTGTATGTGTTGGCTTTAAGATGTTAAGAGAAGTAAATATTTTTCTGCTTGCTTTTAGGCTGTTGGAGCAGTTATCTTTTTCTGTTTCTCTAAGTGCTAATGAAACTGAAAATTAATTTATTTTTGAAGCTTGTAAAAATAATTAAGAAGGCAACTTTAAATTTTTTTAACTTAAAATTTTCCTTTACTGCTTTGAGGTATTAAGATAGTCTTGTAAATTCATGTCCAGTGATATAAAGACTCTACTATGCACGTCACCTGAGCTCCAGTCCTGAAAACCAGATTCACTGTGAAACCAACAGGATTGGCCAAGGAAAGGCAAGCTAAGCATTCGCGTATGTATATGGGATAAGCTCTTTTGTTATAGTCTGTTGTACTGGTGTTGCTGCAGTTGTTCTCTGTTTGATAGAAGGATTTCCCATTTCCAGAAACAATAACAAAAAAAATGACATTTTTAATGAAGTAAAAGCATTTTTATAATTCCACAAGTCTTTCCAAGTTCTTCTAAAACTTCAAATAAAATTTTAGTGTACCTCATTTTGACATTTTTGACAGAAAAATAAGACAGTTTTTGAAAAAAATAACAAGAGATGAGTAAATTGCACACTTAAGTATTGTAGAAACCAATTCTACAGACCAATAAAATATATGCTGTACATGTACTTGCAGAAGTGGTCAGCTGTATGACCAACAGTCAGTGTGCAGATAATTGTTCTTCGGTGTACAGGGTCCCTCAGAGCTTGAGTTATGACCTACATATTCAATTTCAGCTCTGACACTCAGGAACTTTCTCTTGGGAGAGAGGTACCAGCAAAATGGGATCCTGTCATGTGCAAGCCTCTGCAGTGGCCAGAGTGAGGGAGTGTGTGGAATTTGAGGGGAGCATGATGGAGAAGGAGCCTGCAAGGGGAAGAGCCAAGCCAATGCACATATAGAGATGGTGCATCAGAGGAGAGCAAGCTCACAGGATGGATCAGCTGCAGTTTGCAGACCCTAGATGGGGGCATTATCTGGACATGTTTAACAGATTAGAGATTAGCTTCTCATGTAAAATATGTACTGAATGGCATATTCCCTTTTGCAAGTTCACTCTGGTTTTATTCATAATTCCCTTACATATATGTAGAGATTCATAGATAAGATAAAGGTAAAGGTTATAAAGATAAATGTGATAAAGATAGATTATGAAGTGACTGTATGTATATATGATTGCTTTGTAATGTATTTATACATATATATGCATAAAACAAAATGATAGAAAATTACAGCATTCCTGTATTATGTGCAGATTAAAATGCATCCTTTTGCCAACAGGTCTCTCCAGAATAGTTGTGCAAACAGTGTATATCTCTCTGTCATGCAACTGTGGGTAATTAACATATGCAAAACACTACAGTCCTGCTAGAAGCTACCCAGCCCTCCCCTGAAATTTAGGCTCTATTTATTTACAACAAAATAAAGTGGACCCTTCTGGAAAGAAACATGGCTTTGTGGCTGCACCAATGCTGTCGCACAGATGCTTTAAATCTTTTATATCTCCCAGACCTCCAGGGGCTGGTGTTGGATGGTATTGAGCCAGGGCCAATAAATAATTTATGCTAAGTAGCAATTTAGTTGTTTGGCTTGGGGTAAAGAAATCCAAGAAATTCATAAATAAAGTTCCCATTTTTGCTGTGTTCCAAAAGTTAATTTATGTTACTCTGCAATTAACTAACATAAAGGTGAAAAAATATGACAGGCCTTAGGTAGAAAATAAAGCTCATAAATCTGCCGTATCTTAACTAGTGGTGCTTTAGTGATAGTTGGTGCTTGCACTTGGTTTCATTCACCTGTATTTGCCTGACCCAGAAAAATGTAGTAATTAATTTCTAATATTTCCCCTTTGAAATAAACAAGCAAACCCAACATTTTTTGCTTTGCTCTTTGAACTAGAAAATAGGTACTAGATCTTGGGAGGTGCTTTGGCAGAATAGACCGAAGTAAAAATGTATAATATGTGGATAAAGTCTGGTCCTCAGACAGTCCCTACATTTGATGGACTATGTTTAAAACCAGATGCACATATTCAATTATGTCATTTATGTACACACACATGTATATACAATGCATAGGATTCAATGTAATACCTGAATTCTTCCCCTTAACCTAAAGTAGATGTTTCCTGACAAAGACATGACTTTTCTTCAGCATCATTCATTATCCTTTGGATACTGTGTGTACTGTTTAAAAAGATATTCTTTCATATATGTAAGTGTGTGATGGTTGCATTCATTAAACACCATCGTTCTGTCAGGAAGAATAAAATTATATAAATATATGCTATATCTGATGTACAAAATACGGAAGCTGGGTAGACTGGAGGAATGAAAGGCAAAAGACTCGGTTCAGGTTGTTCCAGGATGAAAAAACTATGCATGTGTTTTCTACTTGGATGTTTGCTGCAAGCTCTGAACCATAATATTTAGTGAGACTTTGCAGTTTTTATTGCTGTGTTTAGAAATTTTGGACAGTCCCTCTTTCTAGTGAGGAAGGGTAGGGCATCCCATTGATTTCACAGGTTTTGTTACTCACAAGAGGAATTCTGACCATGGGTGCAAGGAGGTTGTCTGTTACCTATTTCTACAGAAATAGATTCTGACTATCCATAAATAGAGAAAAAATTGAAACATGATTATGCAATAGAGAAGGACCAAGTCCTCTGCTTCTCTGCAGCACTGTGCAGTTGCTGGTTTCTGTGAAACTACACTGATTCGAAGCAGTACAATGTCTCATATTTTCAACTTTAGGACTCATCTTTGCAATTACCAGTAGTCTGAACAACTACATTCAATATCCTTCCTTTCAGGATGCAACGAAAGGGAGGCTTCTTTCCTCCCCTCAGTTTCACTCCTGCAGAGTACAGTGTTGCAAACATCCCTCACCACAATCAATGTCTAACTTCAAGGGCCCTGTAAGCTTCAAACTTGTTCAGAGGTGAAGTGGCATGAAAGAGTTCATGCACAGATACTCAGTTACTTGCCTGTTGTAAAAAAAAAAAAATCTCTGACCATTTTCCAAAAGAAAAATGGTTTTGGAAGAGATTGCATTTGCTGTGATAATGGAACTTAGAATATGATTCCCTATTCACTATAATATCTGTTTGCTTTTTCTGGAGGTTTCTGCATGAAGAAGATGAATTTAGCTCTTTACTTCCTGAGATAAAAAGAAAATTAGATGATGGATTTGTCTTTTAATTGCAACCCAGAGTATCTTGATTTCTGACTCTCACTTTTAATCATGTTCCAGGCATTGCTCTGTGTCAATGGCACAGAGGAGCTCTGGGGTGTTGCCGCATGAGTGAGCATGACCCCTTTTCCCTCTTTGTCTGACTAGGGACCACAGGTCCTGGGCCCAGGATGAACAGTCCTAAACTCTTCTCAAGTCTACTTTTTAGAAACAAATTTCAATTTTGCCAGAGAACGGTTTGGAAAAGACCATGTAATTCATTTAATGGAAGACAAGGTGTGAATCTACTCATTAAAATTCATAATGAGATGCATCTGGCATCTTAACACTTCTTACTATTCTGCAAATAGACTTTGTTAAAGGCCATTTTGCTCTTTCTAGCAGGACTACATGGCACAGATAAAGGGTTTTGAATTACAGAAATGAGAATACGTTTTCAAGTCTATTACCTCCAATTTCCAGTCATTAAATGATTCAGTGGGAGAGTTTCTGCTTAACTTTAGTGACCTCTAGCAGGGACATCAAGCCAAAGTGACTCATGAAGAAGAATTTTAAGTCACACATTTTTATATACATTTAAAAACAGAGGTTTTTAAAGCAGTTCAGCCTGCTCCTCTCAGCCTGACTCAGATCAGATTTCAACCAAAATAATGTTTCCTCTAAATACATAGTGGGAACAACTAAGTAGCATCATTCCATTCTTTTCTGAACAGGTGTCCTGTGTACAGAGACAAGGGGGTGGAGCTGTCACCTCTGTTTAGTCAAATACCATTCTACGTCATAGCCAGGGTGTGGTTTCAGCAGGGGAAATGCTGTGGCCAGAACAAGAAGGAAGCCCATTTTGTCTGGCTCACTCCAGCAAAGGGACCAGCAGACCCAAACACCTCTCTCATTTATTGTCCCTCCCTTGCTGGCAGGGGGAAGTGGGGTGGCTTATTTGGAGTTTAGTTCCCTGTTGCTTGTCAAAAGCAGCACAACAGGCCTCCCTCCACCTGAGAGTTGTTCATTGCATTGGAGACTCAGAGAAGGAGCCAAGAGGATGCTCAGAGCTTTCTAAATTCTGGAGTGAACAATCCCTTTTACTCCATCAAGGTTAAAGGATCTGGGTGAATCAAGGCACATTTTCTGTTCACATATCTGGTTCTCACTTCTGCCTCCGGAGCTACCAGAGACTGATGCTCTACATTTTCCTCCTTTCACTGCTGCTCTACATTTTCTCTTTTAAGAAAGTCAGAGGGAAGGTAGGAAGCAGTTTCAGCCCTGAACAAAAGAGCAGAATGCTTTCACACTTCCACCCCTCCTTACCACAGAGGCAGTGGGGTAAAGAGGTCTCCTACCAGCAGATGTTGTGGTAGGGGTCTCGTCCGTCAACTTGGGCAGATAGGACAGGAGTGTCCTATGCCTCTTCCTCTGCTCTCCTATTACTCTCTGAAAAAGTCTGTTTCTCAAGTGACTCTTAACAGAGCCTAAGTGCTTGGTTACGTGGACTTTTAACATTTGCATTAATGATGGAGGGTAAACTAACATAAAACCAGAAATGTGAAGCAAAAAGGAAGGTATTTCTCCAGACACAGAATGCTCAGGAGCATGAGTAGTTCAGGAGTATGCATAACTAAAACTGTGTATGCATGGAATTACATACAGATCCATAATTGTGAGAGCTTGATCTTCCAGAACATGTATTTTGTATTTTAAATGGATGCCATGAGGGTTATATTTGCTTACAGTCTTAGATATAAACTACCTTTCTAACACATCTTTCCTAATTTAAGAAATTTCTGAGTAAATTAGAGGATTTATTCCATAGAGTGTGCTATTGGGTAGCTCATGCATAAATTGGTTCAAAGTTACATATATGCTATGTGTATCTCCAGCTGATTTTAGTGAGGGTGCCTTGTGGGAAATATGCCACCCATGATCAACCTACCTGTGTAGTTCCATGTTAGGTTTACACAGCAGAAAACAATTTCTTTATGCAAAACACAAGTTACAATGGTGATTTCTCAGAGTGGAGTGATGTAATTCATGCAGCAGATTTATGCATCAAGTGCCCTCATGATGGTGGGGAAGTGAGCAACTGGATGTGTGGAGCTGAGCTGCCAGCTGGAGTTAAACCATAACACTGCCATGACATGAGATTTTTTAAAATGATTCATCTCTGTGTTGATTCTCAGGTCTCATGTTTCACACCTGCTTACAGTAGGTAAAGACTATGTATTTGTAACTTTGCTGTACTGAGCAACAAGAAAGCTAATGCAGCCAATTCAGGACAGAAAGAGGTTTGCACAACATGCCCTAACCAACCACCCAGTTACTGAAGAGGGAAGTATACACATAAATACCAGCTGGTACTGGTAAAGGAAACTTAATTAGTAATATTAAAGAGTGTTCATCATAGTAAATGTTCAGACGTGTTTATGGTGCTTTCATAGCATCTGCTCAGGACTCCATTAGTAAATATTTTTTTAAACAGGGTCTTCCTCCCCCTTTGAACCTTCTTATGTGATATTACTAAGATAATTCATAACTTCCTCTCAATGTATATTCAATTTCTGCTTTCAGCTTTTAAATAAATACTGCTTATCTACATACTCTCTTTGGTTCACCCCTAATCTGCTGTAGAGCTCTGGGGCAGATCAGGACTGTACATCTGCAATTTAAGCAGGGCGTTTCCTTGTGTGGAGACCAGTGTTATGTCGAACAGTGGTGCTTCAAGAGCAGAACATGTGTTTTTGAGGAATAATACAGGTGCACATCACTCATATTTCGTCTTGCGGCTTTCACAGTGGTGCTGAGATTACTAAAGAGGGCTAGAGGAGAAAATAAGCCTCAACTGCATGGAATTAAGAAATTCTTCCTTACAAATTCACATAGATGGGTTCAATTCTTAACATGTTGTTAGGAAAGCAGAAATACTTTATTCCATGTAAGCTTCTGCATCCTATGGACCCTTCTTGATCCACCTGAAACTAGAGGAAAAAGTCTATTGAATTAAGTAAAAAGCACAGTCAGAATTTGATACTTGGGAAATAAAAGCAATTATCTACTAAGCCCTGTGTTACCATGCTTTATTGATGAAACTTGGCATTTCAGATAGTTTTGCCCATAAACACAACAGAAACACCCCTGGTATTTCTAGTGAAAACCACAATTTCAGATACAGATTTTTGCTCCATGTTAACCATGGTCCTGCATGTCTTACGTTTGTATATTCTAAAATCAAGGAAATAATTTTTAAAGAACTTAAAAGTATTTTAGCTAGTAAAATCTTGAAGTTTCAGCTTTTCTTTTCTGGGAAAACAAAGGAAAAGCCATACAATATATCTGGTGATACAGGATGTGACAAGTGTGCAGGTAAATACTAATAAAATACATACTGTAAATGAGGCATCCCTCACAACTGCAATTTTCCATAGACTCTTTGGTACTAAAGGTGTATAAGATCCCCAAGTCAACTCATCCACTCGATCCACTGTGCAAAATCATACATGTTGAAATGATTATTTTTATCTGTTTCAGTTCTTTTTTCATTTTTTCGAAATTATTTAAAAGCTAAAAAGAAATTATCAGAGGCTATGAAATCATATGGAAAATATCCACAAAACAAGGATTTTCTCTAGCCCAATTTTATACATCTAAGAGTTGGTCTTATACTCTGGGACACTTAGTTTCTTGTAGTGAAAAAGGAAAGCCAGGCCTCCTTAGGCAATCACACACACCATTCTCATGTGGATGTCTAGTACCAGTGAGAGGAGCCACCTGCTCAAAGTCCCTTTCCATCTTCATTGATCAGAAAAAGAGCTTAGGTAACTATGCTAAATCAGGTACCAACTCTTAGATGCTGAAATTTAGGTAATGATTATCCCATTCAGTGATTCTATTTTCTGTTCAGGCCTTTTGAAAGTGGCAAATTAAAAATAAGAACAGTTGTCACAGTCCTTTCTTAGTTTTTCAGCTATTTCTTCCCATGTGTTTTTCAGGATTACCCAGAAACCTATTCAGCTGTTTTCTCTTTGCTTTCCACAGGGTGCAAGTGGCTGTGTAAGTCTCACACTGTGGTTTCACTTTCCATCTCAGTAATTTTAATCAGAACCATCTCTCAAGACCACGAAGCCTTCCCTCTGCACTGACCGAGTGCTGGAGACTCTTGCTAGAACTGTTTCAGTATGGGAATACGCTTGACTTTTTCAGAACTCTGTGTAGCCAAGGCACTTTCACTTGCAAAAGGGAGGCCCAAACATTTCTGCTCATAGAGTGACTCAGTTACTTAAGGAAAAACAATGGGATTAAGAGATCCAAAACAGCTGTGTTCACCCAGGCTGTTTAGCTGCCTAAAGATTAGACTGTGTCAGTGGTCAGTGGAAAACGAACAGTCTCCAGGCAGTGGTTTAAGCCTCACAAAGGTTGCTGTCACAGGTGTCCATGAACCTCACTCAGCAAGTCACAGACTCTCTCTCTTGATGCCTAACTCAAAATGAATGCCTGATTTTTAAAGGGCTGTAGACAAGTGAGACACACGCACCACCCTGTCATTCCAGTGCCCAGTTCAGCTTGACTTTCCAGGATATGGACAGAAGTGAAGTGAATCTCACTGCTCCTTCACACTGAATACCTAAATGAATCCCAGCTTTACTATTGAGACCTATGTATCTGCTATATTTGATGTTTTATTAGCAACTACTAGAAGTGTGGTTCTGACTGAAAGAGGGGTTTTAATTTTATTAGAACAGAATCCACCCTGAGCTTTTCCTAGAAATTTATGGCCTACAATTTTTATAAAAAAATATATTATTTGAATAGAACTATAATACCAAGATAGCAAAATACAACTGAATTTTTAGTATTTTTCCTACTTCAGCTGAAGACACACACAACAGCACATGACACAACCAGTATTTTAAATCTCTCAGGTGGACCTTCAGTGTAATACTCTATCTATTCATAAAGAGAAGCCCCATTATTATTGTTATTGTTGTTACTATCATTATCTTTACTGATAGGTTAGCATCAGTCCTGAAAATTAAGTTCTTTTCCTTCAGTTCATGCGGTACGTGCTCAACACATTGTTGATATTTGACATCATTTTTTGTAACTGGAAAGAGCCATGTCTTTCAACACACTACTTACCCCATCAAAATTTCCTGACAGCAGAGAGCAAAATAACTCCTAATTTCCAAAGATTTCCAAATTAATGCTAATTCTGAGTCTTTCAGCACTCAAATATATTTGCTATCATTTCCCCACCTTTCTCATAGAAAATCGTTCTACTTTTTATATATATTTTTACTTATGGCACATTCCAAAATTTGGCCTTTTTATCTGTCTGGCTTTTCTCCTCTCATTTATCATCATTTTCTGCTATGTATCTGTCCAGTTATCTTTTTCTTTCCTTTAATTTCTGTTTCTTGGTCCCCAGATAGAGAATGAAATATTAGGTTTGTCAAGCGTATATCATTGTTTAAATGCCTGGAGATGATGGGTTAAACAGCACAATCAATGAAACAAACCTCCAGTGCATTGCAGCTACTGCAAATGATGTTCCCTCTGGCTGTTTAAGACCTACCAAGTCAATAACCTATTAATATCATACTCTGCTAGGGTCAGCGCCAAACAAGTCACACGTCTTTTCAAGGCATTCAGCTTATGAGGGATTAAATGAAAGGCTGTTGGTCCTTTGGTGGCCTTAAAAAAATTGTGATTTTTTTAATCTTCTTGCAAGATTAAACCTTGTTGACTGAAATAAATTAAAAATTTAAAATGGATCAGATAGTAGTTACTGTAGCTACATAAAATCATAGAGCAACACAAACTGCACCACCAGTAATTCACGTGAATCCATCACTCCTCTCTAGAATCTGATAATATTTTGCTGATATAGACTGCAAAATAAGTCAGCCACCATGACACTTTGCTCTCTGTATATACGGTGGAAAAATGTTTAGTCTTATCCCTGAAAATAATAAAGTCTTCTGTTTTTATATTTCCAAAATAGAACCACGAAGTACAAATAGGTTATGATGCCACTTAAACTACCATCTAATATGAACACCATTTACAGTCAGTTATTTTTCATAAACTGAGGGCTGAATTTTACCCAAGGTGCACTTTTTAGGACACAGAAGGTCTCTACATGCATCTGGAGAAAACTTTTTCTACTATATCAAGCTCTAATTCATTGCTCGAATCTGCAGACCTCACCACAATTAGTGCAAGTGGTTAATAAATAGTATGACAATGTGAGAAAATGTTGTAAGACCTTCTGAGAAAGCAACATTTAGCCTGAACTTTGTGAGCACAAGCTGGGACATTTCCAGCTCCAAAACAGATGTGACTCAAGGGAATGAATTTTGTGAAATCCAAAACGTATCTCAGAGTCCTTCTAATTATGAAGGACTTTCACTCTGAAATGATCTGTTGGATTATGTTGTGTCCAAAGTTGTACCTGATCATTTGCAATAGGATTTCTACTTCCAGGCCCCTTGTGTCCCGTTCTGAACTAGAACTTGAAATTTTTCAAGCTTCCACATTGTGAGTCTTTCCAAGTATGAACACAAGAGACTTGAGGCAAATAACACAATGTCATTGGGAAGATGTTGCCAGGAGACGTCAAAAGAGCTCCCAATGCCCACCCAATGCACACTCCCAATGCCCACCCACACATCATTAACAAACCCCTTAATTCAAAGTGGTTAACAGGAAAATAAATTACTTCCTCATGTGCTCTGGATAAGATTGCAAAGTCAAGAGGCCTGGGTCACTGAAGATGTCCTGTCCAGCCCCTGTGGTCTCAGAGAATATTCCTACTGCAACCATACATGCAACAGGTATTTTAATTGGGACCTGGGAGAGTAATGTAATACTGGATGCAGGTGTAAGTCAAGTATCCCATTCCCATACTGATCCTGGACAAAAATTGTATTCAAAACACAAGAACATGAAGGTCTCTCACTTGGTAGAGTTGCTTTTCATTCAGAAGGCTCAAGAAGAAACT
This sequence comes from Monarcha castaneiventris obscurior, assembly GCA_026261815.1. Classification (NCBI taxonomy): domain Eukaryota; kingdom Metazoa; phylum Chordata; class Aves; order Passeriformes; family Monarchidae; genus Monarcha; species Monarcha castaneiventris. The sequence goes on from JAMPIT010000327.1 coordinate 2,391,864, forward strand.
AATGAGAAGGAGGGGAGAAAGAGAGCTGAAAAACAGTGATAATTCATCGCCCAGATCAGGGGTGAGCCTGATCTGATGCATCTCATGTTCCCTCGAGAAGAGTGAAGGTGAAAGTATCAAAAAGCTGGGGCTCAGTCCTGGAAGGTGGTGACTCATTCAGTCCAGTAGAGCAAAGCATTATTTTCACACAATATTTAATGCCAAAGAATAATTTCACTGACTTTGGCAATGTATGCTGAATGAATGTCAAACCAGTGGTTAAGGTCTCCTTGTAAACATCTTTCAAGGCTCAGTTTCTAATTTAAAATAAATAAACAAGAAACCTGATCAACATGAAGAAATACATTCAGTCTTTCCTCACACAAGAATTTACACAGGGTTCAAAATACATTGGCCCAAATTAAGCAGAAAAGAAAGAGAAAGTACCTATCTCATCCCTGATTATGAAAAAAAAGAACTTCAGGGGCTCGCAGTAAAGCCTTCTGGCAGAAAGAAACTTCAAAATCTATCCTTTTTTTCCCTTAACTGAGAATCCCCCTTTGAAGTACACTGCAAAGGATTCTGCCTGTCCCCAGAAGCCCTGTGCAGTGCCGCTAGCCATCAGCTCCCACCACTTCTGAATTAACATCCCACAGACACTCTGAAGGAGCAGCACACCTACATTTCCTAGCAGATAACTTATTTAGTATACGAGCTCCTGTTACCCACCAGGCCAAAAGAAAAAGCACCGTACCCCTTTGGTATTATCCCTGATCCCCAAGAGGAGGGATCAGCTCTTCCATGAAACATCAAATAACACATTGCAGGCACAGTGGATTTGTGTGTGTGTGTGACTAGGTTGTGTAATTTCCACAATGCTCTGTGGTAGAGTTTGGGGCCATGCTGCTTCACTGCTGGGAAGGTTTGCTCTCTGCATCCCTATAAAGCTTAGCATTTATGAAAGCATTACAATTGGCCAGATTTCTTCCCTTTTCATCAGCTGGACTGGAAGACTGATCCATCTCTTCACACATCCCTCTCTGGTTATTAGGTGGAAAAGGGCAGCAGCACCCAGTGCTCATGGGGACTTGTGCTCCACTCAAGGGGCAGACATCTCCCCAAGCCCACTGCAAGACCCTGATCAAGACCAGCCACAAACAAGAGATATGAAAGTGAATAAAGAAAATGGTTCATCTACCCAAATTTTGTTTTCTGAAACAACCACCAAAGTGGATTCCTTTTCTTAGGAAACAAAGAGAAATACCAAATTGTTCGTATCCTGGATAATGACTGACTATCCTTCCCAGATGCAAAGTGCCTTCTTAAACCTAGAAAATTAGTGATTTTTTCCTGGCCTGACACTGAAAATAAAAGTTACTATCAGTATAGTTAATTTATACTGACTAATACCAGGACGTATGTATGAACAATAAATCCTTTATTTGAATCCTCCCAAGTTCCTGGCCTCAGTAGCATCTTGAAGTAGAGCCAGTGGAAGTTTTCTCCACCCACCCAAGGGAGCATGGAAATCCTATTGCTAGTGCTGCTGCCTGCTGCACCAGTTAAAGGAGCAGAAAATGTATCCTGGAATTCTTTACTGAACAGTCAAGAAGGTCAACTGAATAATGGCCAGGTCTGTATGAAAAAGTCTCTGTGCTCCTTTTACCCACACAAGTATTTTCCAGGTTGTCAGAAGGACCTAATAAGACACCCCATTAGATGATCCCTGGGTATCAGAACCTTCACTTACCCATACCAACAGAGAGCAGATCAACACTGAGATATGTTAGACGAGAATCTGCACCTGAAATATTTTATACCTCTGTGTCATGGCTGTCTTTGCTCCAAGGATTATGAATGTGGGCACTGGCAGTTGACAAAGGCCCTATTGTAAATAAAGGCAAAACCTTTTAGTAGCCGAAACCAATGTTGTGTCTTCTCAGTGGCAGGAAATTCCCAAGTGCCATGTCTGAGTCTTTCAATCACAAAAGGCTCCCTTTCTTCCCACTGCAAGTCAGTGGTAAGTCCCTCATGCCTCCTCTTCCACTCCTATCTCCCAAAATAGCTGGCACCAAAGAGTGCTTCATCCCCTCAGGCTGTTGCAGGGATTTAAGAGTACAAAACCTCCCTTCAAATCTCACTCTATGTTTTCCAAATAATGCCATGTCCCTTTGCTGGGATGGAAGCCAGGTACATGCAAGCAGCTGAGATCTATTGCTATGTCCCTTTCATATGTTATTTGCCAATTCTATTAACTGCAATCCCAATCAGGCAGAACTAAACCTACCCTGAGCATGGTGGTGTTTTCAGTAAGATGAAGTCAGTGAAGGATGTGTCTATGTCCTGTTCTTCTTGATCTTAGAGCTTTATTCAATCCATTAGAGCTTCCCCTCCAAGCTCCACTTTTCTTCAGTACCTGCTGCCTTTCCTCATTTTGGTGTTGTGATGCCCTTTCCATGCTGGCTCATGGACTTTTTACTAAAGAGCTGTAAGGAAACATGGATAGCATTCAGAGAAACAGTTAATCCTATCACTAAGAAAGTTTATCTTCTCATTGAAGTTTTTTCACATATTAAATATATGTCTTTTACCCAGTTTTGAGGAAAATAACCAGTATATGGCAAGGCAGTGTGAAAAAAGAGGAGCCCTTGAATATACATTTAAATAGTACACATCACTTTGATTTCCACCCCACTTCAGAGTTCTTTCCTTGCTCATTAGTCTTGCTGTAATCCCCACTATCATCAAAGTTTTGTGGGGCTTTTTTTTTTTAATCCATGTATCAGCCACAAAAATATGTTAAGAGGAGAGTTTGGGGAAGGGTCCACAAAATGAACATAGAATCAAATATTGAATTAATCAACAAAATTAATATTCTGGAGTTTGATTGACTGAAGATATTAAAAAACATAATATAAATACATGTCATCACGTTCTGATCCAGAATGGCCAGGTATGAATTCAACAGATAAGTTCAATGAGTTTTGAACTGTGCTCTCCAAAACATGCTTAAATGTTGCTCCTATGTTCTGTCTTTTCAGAAATGGCCTTTTAAGAAATCCCACATCTGTATTCCAGCAAGTAGCTTGTATCTAAGGTTTTTCAGATGCTCCACAATAGTTTTTTGAGCATAAAGCAGGATTTCTAGAATAGTTCAGTCCTTGCCTCTTTGCTGTTAGTGCAAATTTTACCATGTGTTCATTGCACACCCAGTTCAACACAACAGCCAGTGCCAAAATCTAGTGTTTAAGAAAAGATGTAACTTTGTTGGGTAAACAACCTCTCCTCTTTCTGTTCCCATCATAGTACATGGTGGGAAGCTAAGTGAAAGTTGGTTCTTACAAGGATTAAACAAATGTGGAGATTTATCTGCTCAACAATATTTTCTTCTTCCTTCTGCAATTTATTATGATGTTGACAGGGAGATGTTTTTCAGTATTAGTGTTCTAGAAAGCAAATCAGATCTCTTTGTACGAAAAATCAAACTGCTTCCAAGAGTTAAATAAAATAAATATGTTTGGTCAATGTGTCCTCTTTCCCACCTGATGCTGACATTTCTTCACAGTGAAAATGGGAGTTTTATTCTGAGCACCCCTGAGGACTTCTGCAGTTAATGTTCTGCCTAATACAGACAAAATCAGCAGAGGCCATTTTTACTAAAGGCTTGATTAAAACTCCTCTGGGAAAATACTTCTTGTTCATCTTGTCCAGAGGCAGGAATCTTGGTCAGAGTCATAGTTCAGATATTGCTCTGTCAAGGATGGCCAGGTGCTGTTCAGGGTTGGCCCTGGGAGTCTGACACCAAGAAAGGAGGTCTCAGGTGCCTTATCCTGTGTCAACACAGTGCAACTCTGACATTCAAGTAATATGGGGGGTTTTGTCCCTATTTATTCCTCTTGAAAATAGTAAAAATAGAACCTACTCCCAAGTAAATCTCAGGAATAAAAATTATTTAAGTATTTGTCTACAATTGGTCTGCTCATTTTAGTATTTGTCTACAAAGAAGAAAATATGGAAATAGCTACTTCTGATTAAATATCTCACTAAGGGAACTGTTGCTGGGGGAGACATGAGATTTCAAAAGAAGAAAGCTTCTCAGAGAACAAAAATGGGTTACCTATCATGAGGGCTTAGGCAGCTGATGTGCCAAATGGATTTCCTAGTTCCAGCTCTGGACTTCTCATCTTCTCAGGAATGAACAAGAAGGATCCATATTAATCTGTGTCAATATGACTTTGGCCTCTAGTTCACAGTGGAGTCACAGTGGTGCATACATTGCTTGGGATTTTTTTTTTGACATTGTATATGCCGCATATAATGTTTTATTGAAAAGTAAAGCAAAACAAAGAAAGAGAAATAGGAGTTATCCTGAATGTCCTTTTTGACAGCTATCACTAATGCATTACTATAAAAACAGATATTTTTATTATGTACAAGTTCTGGCAGTATCACTGGGAAAAAGCCATGAACACGGCATAGCTACAAAGTTTGGTACATCCAGTGTTGTCTGGATTGTTTGGAGTTTCTCTTCCTGTCATTTATACTCAGCAGATTTTGATTATGATGTCCTTCATATATTAAAAAGGAAGCCGTTATTGAGGGCAATGTGTATAATGACACCACTTTTATTGTAATGCAGAATGCATGGCTTCATGTGTTTGCAACATTTTAGCCAGTTCCTTTCAAATTGAAAACAGACACAGAGCCATTCTGAATGCAACCTGCTAGGTTTAGCCACCAATCTTGTGGCTGACATCTGTACAAACAGCTCAGCCTTCCCCAAAGTTGAGGAAACTTCTAAGAGCATTCTTCTTCAGTGCCTCAAGTTTTAAAAGTAATGTACAAATGGTGATTTCTTTCATAAATCGCATTAAAGCAAAAGATTGGTTTTCCTAGGGAGAGAAGCATGGTCATTTTTCACAAATGGAAAGTGTCTGGTCCAAACAGAGCACTGCATTTAATACATCACTATTTTATTCATGTCATTTGTAAACAGAAAGATATCCTTGCCAATGTCGGTATTTTTTCTCCTCTTTTGCCCTTTAAAAAATGCTTATAAATTAAGCTTCCTTCTGCATCTCTGAGCTCAAACTTAAGGGCAGAGGCCCTCTGAGGCAATATGAGGCATGCAATTTTCCCACCAAAACTTCACCAGGAACAGGTTGTACAGACAGAGCCTCAGGAGGTGTACTCTGAATCCCATCCTTCCAGAGACACAGAGCTTGTCCAGTGAAAGTATAGTTGGGAACTCTCCCAGTCTCAAGTCTGCATTTTCCTCTCCTCCCTCAATGAGAGATTGTCCATGGGGAAGAGAAATTTCCCCCCAGAGGCTGAGAGCCCTGAGCTCCCCCAGCTCAGAGCCAGGGGCAGGATCTCTGCCATCACCAAATGTCAGTTCCTAAAAAGCAGCCCTGTGACAAATCCGTGCAACATGTACTGGATGGATCACTAAAGTAGCCAAATGTCAGGAATATTTTGAACAAAGTCACTGTCCACTTGCCATCTCCCCAGTTTTTAGAGATTCATGTCTAGACCCAGGAGAGGAACTAATAATGTCAGATGATGACATAATGAAAAAAATAATGAAGAGGACAACCTCAGTAAGAAAGCTTCTAGAACAGTGTTGTCAGGATCTGTTTTCTGTTCATTGTCATTTGATACCTTAAAAGTGCTCTGGGAAAAAAAATATTAATCATTTGCAGTAAGGTTAGGTAGTCATTCAAAGTTGGTGCAGTCCTAAATTAACGATAGAGGCAGGTCAGGTGAACAGAGCAATCTAGATTACTTGATAAACTAGTCTCCTTTGAATATCAAAAGTTATCGATACTCCAAATAGGATGTAATTCATCTCAGAACAAAAAAAAAAAAAAAAATAATTTCAGACTCACAAGAGTCTGAAACCCCTTGGCCCAGACTGCCCTGACCCTAAAAACCCACTTAATGCCCATATTATGTACCATTGCAAATCTCCCAGTCCAGTGCTTTGACTGTGAGGGATAGTAAATTTAAAAGCAGAGGAATATCAAACAGAGAAGTGAATTGTGTCTAAACAGCACCACTGAGAACATTACTGGAATATTGTCCCCATCTTTCAGCCACTTCAAAACATATGTAGGAAAAATGTGAAAATAACCCAAAAAACTATTACTATTCATTAAGAATTATGGAATATTCCACTCTGTGGTAAGAAATCAGATAATTCAGTGTGTTCATTTTCTTCAAGAAAAGGGTAAGAGCAAATTCATGCCATATAAAGCTCTACCTTTTAAAAAGAAGGAAGTTTCCTGATAGCAGATGGCTCTCTAATGAAGAAGAGGCCTGACAATCAGAACCTGAAAAGTCAATCTTCACAAATGATGATTAGAAATAAAGGACATTTCTTTAACAGTGCTATTAATTAACTAATTGAGTAATTATAAAGGATGTGGTAGCCTTTTGAACACCATGAAGTATTTATGTGTTCAGTGCAGAAATTGTTAATTAATATCTCCAAATAGCCCCACACAGCTCCAAGGTTAGATAATCAGTCCACTTCCATAAATAGATGGATCTCTTGCCTCCTCTTGTTGCCAAAAGAATCATTTCTCTTCGTGCCACTATGCATACCTAGGCATATTAATCCAGGCTCTAAGAGATACAATATAAATGCATTGCTGTTGGGGTGGTTGGGGTTTTTTTTATTATTTCAAAGTCATCTTACTGTGAAGACCCTTTGAAAACACAAGAATATACTTTTTCTTAATATTTTAGGAGAAATTGAAGCCAAGGATTTGTTCGAGGCTGTGCTGTTCTGAAAGGAAAATGAATATATGGGATAGAAAACAATCAGCTTCTACAAGATGAATAGTTGTTTACCTGGTCAGGTGAGGAAGGAGCCATAGGCATACAAATGCCCCTGCTCCTGCTCAGTCGATGTACAGGGAAGGCAATTGCACAGAGAGGAAAAAATGAGGGGGGCTCTGTCATTCATTCACTTGAAAAGCACCAGAGAAAATCTTAACTTTGTCAGAGCACTGATGACGAAGGTTTCCTAAATTACAGCATTTGAGAAGGCGGGTGCAGATGATGCAGCCCTGTGGTCCATTTAGGTGCCTGAACATATAAATAATCTTTGAAGGTGCTAAAAGTTAGCTGTACAGTAACTGAGAGCTTGTCCTCTCACCCCTCTGCCCCGCTCCCCTCTCCTCTTGTTACTAGGACCATGTAAGACAAATTGTTGTAGAGAGCCTATCTTTTAATCAGGCTCTGAACTCTCCATATAACGGTGTGTTTTCTGGATTTGAGCTTGGGCTGCATTTTCTTTTCCCTCCATAAAATACTCCAGGGATATCAGGTACCCACTCTTCAATGGGTTGGTTGGTACTTGATGTCACTGGTCTCAAAGCTATTCACTGTGAATAATGTTTGGTCCTTTTTTATTTTAATTGCTGGAATGGCTGTGGATATAAGTTGCTCGACACAAAAGGGTGACAAATAATGATGAAAGACACTAGAGTGCTCTCATGTGTAGCTTGGACCAGAAGGAGAAAAGAGATTATTGCAGCTGAACTGGTCACATGGAATTTGCTGGACCTGCCTGCTACAACCCCCTCCAGCCTCTCCCCGGGAATAGTGCTCTTACAAGCTAAGAAAGACACAGTTGGCACAAAAAAAAAAAAAAAGAAAAAAAAAAAGAAAAAAAATGATCCCATTAACAATGACCTTTAGAAATTTCAAGGACATAACGCTGCCTTTGTGAAGTGTAAACAGATGCATTGTCAAATAGTTAAAGAACAGAATTGCTCCTGGATCTGTCATTTACCTCCTCACTAACTCAAACTCCAAACTGTAAAGAGTCAGGAGGAGACGGCAGCAGCATGATTATACAGTTAAAGAGACAAATACTTATGTTGGTCTTCTCAGCGACTGATATTTCTATTATATTTTTAATTAACATTTTAATCCTTTAAAATCATTTTAATCCTCGGGAAGCATGTTACAGAGTGAAATCATTGCTATGAAAAGTGTCAAACAGATAATAGCTAAAATTAATGGTTTTGTGATATATCAAGTTTTCAAATTGTTCTTTTATTAAAAGAGCCTGACATTTTTCATTACAGCGAGCAGGGCTTTCTGAATAAAAAGTAAGCATGTACCCCAGATTACAGAACATTTAACTATTTGCATGATAAAGTCTTCGTCCTGGTTTTCCATCTGTTGAAAGAGCTGCCAATAGACTAGATAAATATCTTTTGTGGTGGCAGAGCAAAGCCCAAACCAAGGTATCCCAGACTCCTCCTCATGCTCTTTCTTGCTTTAGCCAGGGCTCTATGTAGCCCCCAAAGCCCTCTGCGAGATCAGGGCTCACTGGGGCTTCACCATGTGCTGGGCTCAGCTGGCTGTCATTGCACACCCATGCCAGGGGCTGCTCTCCCTCCTGCTTGGCTCAGAGTGCCATTGGTGGTTTTCTCATTTTCTCATTGAGCACCTCAAGGCAACCTCTGAAAGGCTGTAATTCCTAATAGCATAAATAACCGTGTGCATAATTGCAAAAACACTTCAGTAAGTGGATATAAGCTGCTGCAGAGCTCATCTTTAGACCTTTGCAAACACACAGTTCCTTGTCTCACAGTCAAACTCTTCCTTTCTGACTTCTCTCAATGTAGCTAGCACACACAAAAGTCAGAACGTACAAACTGTAAATCCCCTACTTACTGGGAGCCATAAATAGCTACAGGTAGAGATTATGACCCATAGGAAATGGGATCATGGTCTCAAAAATAAAACATTAAAACAATTCCTCTAAGAACTAGCCTTTTCTGAAAAATCACCTTGGTATTTGATCTCAAATATGTCTTCTTGTCAAACAACGTGCTGGTTCAGCGGTGAGTAGAACTTCTCGTTGTGGAAGTTTTGCAATGTTTCACTTGGATGTGGTTACTCCAGTGGTTTTCTTCTTTTTGTTTTTTCTTCTTGAAATGGAGAGCAAAACATTACCTGTGGTAGTAAAAGAATGGCAAAATGAGAGAATGAGTGATCCCATCAAAAACTGTGGAGTGCCATCACTTGTGCTACTGGGTACACACTGGATAAAACAGAGCTGTTTGCAGAGGTCTGCTCTTCGTGCTGAGGAGGCCCATGTAATAAGCAGAGTGTAATGAAGCCACAAGTAATGCCCTGCTGTCTGTGGTCACCAATCAAGGCAATGTATGAAACCTGAATGAAATATTTCCTCAACCCTCCCTACCTCTGTTTGGGTGCACAAAGTTCAGTTAGGCACTCAAGAGTTTGGAGATCTGTTTTAACAGAAACTTGCATAAATACTGTAATGCCGCAGGCTGATACTTCAGGAGATGTGGTGTATTACCCATCTCTGGCACTAACTTATTGAGAGCCCTGGATACCTCAGTTCCTCCTCTCTCTTTCCCAAAAGAAGGAAAAATGGCATTTCTGTCCCTGGGGACACCTCTGTTAGTTGTCACATACAGTCGATGTGAGGCTCTGGTTTGCTTGCCTGCTCCCCTTCACACCCAGGGGATCCAGGCTCTAAATAGGGGACTGCAGCACAGAAGAGTGAGGGCAGCAAGCTGGGCACAACAAATGCCCTCTTGGTGGGTGCACAACCACAAAACTGGAAGGACAAAGAGCCACACCCACATCTGGTATCTGTCTGTCAGCATTTCAAATGAAAGTCAATCATAACCACACCATATCCCTGTGATGTCAGCGCTAGATCTTTTTTGGGGAATTTCAGCATGCCCAAAACCTCCTGTCAAATTTAGCCCATTTTAGCCCTAAAAGGGACCCACGTGTCACGTTTGCCCGTAAGTCCTTGCTGCCCAAACTGTGTCAGCTCCCTGATAGGTTTCTGGTGATGTTAAAATTGCTGGGTTTGACCTCAGGAGCCATGTCTAGTTTGGGGTGCCAGCAGCAGAGATGTCCTCACCACAAGTGGCGTCATGGGAGCCTGGAGAGTGGAAGCACCACCAAGACTGGGTTAAACTGGGGAGTCGCGGGGGAGGCAGCAGGTCTCTATCCCTGCAGGCTCCTGGAGTCTGGATTTTGGTACCCCCTACCCTTTCAAGGTCAATGCAGTGACCTTGAGGGCAGGCTACAACGTCTATTTATTTTCCCAGGCTCTCTCTTGCAGCGGGAGCGGGGCAGAGGGGTGAGAATGGCAGGGAGAAGGTAGCATCCTTCATGGGGGGAGACGAGGGGGGCTGCTTCTGCTTGTGGCTCTACAGAGCTTGCACCTAGTGTACAAACTAATTAAGATGCTTCCTGTATTAAAGAATAAACACCCATACATTGAAATCATGCTATAAAATTAATAGTGTGGTAAATCCAATATTGCTAATAGTAAAATTCTTTTTTTACCTAGACAGAAATTATTCCAAAATCAAAATGAGGAAACAGTGATGTGTTGGCTATAAAAAAATAAACAAATCCATTTATTTTCTCACAAAACGTCCATGTAAGCTGTAAATCCTGACCCACATTAATTAAATTTCACTTTTAGAAAACAGTGCTGCAAATTCCCCTTAATCCACGAAGTCTGACTTAACTTGGGGGGTGATGGGAGGAGATTTCTTGATTCCCAGCAAAGATCTTTCTTGCATCCACTACAGAGCCTTAGTCTTTATTCCATCGTACAGTGAAAGAAATGCAAGGGGGTTTGAATGCTGGGGGAAGAAAAAAAAAAAGGGCAAAGCAAAAAAAAAAGAGGGGGGAAAAAAAAAAAGCCGCCTTCTTTGTGTCCTTATCTCTCCCGATGCGTGTTACATGTTGCAGCAAAGAGCAGGGGTGCTGAAGCCGAGCCCAGAAATCCGACTGGATTTGACGACGCCCCCGGTAAACAGCGTGGCACAAAAGTCCATTGTGCTATGAGATAACTGCGGGGCTGAATGGGGGAGGCTGTCACGGGGGGGATTGTTGGGCCAGTCACCATCGGATCACAGTCGAGGCCTGAATTCCTTTATGGTTCATCAGGGCCTGTTGGTACCACAGAAAGTGTCATGATCCTTTTTTTCACTGGGGCCAGATGGTGTCCTTTTCTGAGGCCTTCCTAATGCCCGGTTTTCCACATGTAAAACTCCTGGGAAAATGACCTAACTCACAGCTGCTTAGTGAGGCTTGAGCAGGTCTTTAGAAAGACTTCTGTCAGGAACAAGGCGGCCGTACCACTCCGGGGGAGCAGGGGGAGGCCACCAACACAAACCTACCCCTCGCCGCCTATATTTAAGCGGAAATAAAATCCCGCCGGGCCAGCGCCAGCCTGCGCGGGCCGGGCCCAGGCCGGCGGGAGAGGCACCGTCGCTGGGCAGAGAAGTGCCAGGAGGGGCCGTGGAGCCGGCAGCCGCGGCAGCCGCTTTCCCTTCCCCGGCGAGCAGATGGCCTGAATAAAAACATAGAATGTGGTCCAGAAGGGTCGGGAGAGGACAAAAAGTGAGAGGTTCCCCAGGCCGCGGGCAGCCGCCCCGAGAGAGGGGAGGGAGGGAGCCGCCGCTGAAAGGGGCGAGGGAGAGTGGGGACTTTTGATGTCGGGAGGGCCGGGCTGGCCCGCTCCCTCTGCTCTCCCTGAATGATTCCCCGAGGAGCCGCACGGCCGCAGGTGCGGCGCTTATAAAGCCCAAAGCCTTTTATATCAATAAAATAATGCCTGGCCGGAGGAGCTCTCCCAAGGCTGCGAGGGATGCAAAGCTGAACAGCTTCCGTGGCGGTGCTTATTTTCCCCAGTCAAGGCGTTAGCAATAATTATCTTGATAACTTTTAGCCACGGTGATTGACCTTTTAGCCTTCTCTGCATATCACTGTATCGGGATGTTTTCATTTGCATGGCTCTGCCAGGGAATTTTTTGGTTTGGACTGATGAAAGCATCTATTTCCATCCTTTGCACATTCTTTTTTTTTTTTTGGAAGCACTGTGTTTCCAGCCATACATCTGTTGGTGTATCTGCAGATATTTCAGCAACTGCTATACCTATCCTACAAGTTTTCCAATGGTATTCTATTTTCAAAAGGCTGCACATAAATAAGCACAGCTCAGTAAACATACCAACACTCGGTTTTATTTTACTTGTTCTGTGACCCAGAGCACAGCTTTAATCCCAGTGTTAAATGCATTTCCCCTTATATATTTTAAAGTTTAAAGTGAATATGGGAAGTTCCAGTAGGATTTCTTTCCTTAACATGGACATCCAAGAAATTAAATAGAGCTGTCTGAAAACTAGCTATAATTGTTCAGGAGAAATTGTGAGGAGGTTTTCATTAAAATGTTGTTTTTTCAATTAAAAACTGAAAGCCAGAACTGAACAACTGTGCTAAGAGTCCTTCAATGCTGATACGTTAAAAATCAATTTTGGTTTCAAATATTTAATTTATGAAAAAAATACAGAAAGATGCTTACTCTGACATTTTCCATTTTCAGACTTGCACAGAACACTTCTATGAATGTTTTTCTTTTTTTGGCTAAAATCTTTTTTTAACATGTTTTTTAGTTCCAACAGAATCCCAATCCTCATTTTTTGATTTTGCAGTCAGATCTGAGTGGAAAAGAAATGCACCATTGATCTCAGATAGGTATTGTTCAAAGGTTTCTTTCTGTGCTTGTTAAGAATACAAGTTAACTTTGTTACAGAACATACATCCAGGGCATAAAAAGATGATACAAAAGAAAACAAGTAATTTTTCAATCTCACCTTCTCAGCTAAAAGAATAAAAGATGGAAGAAGTGTATGTAAAGATGCTCCTAGTTGCTCAGAGTAATTTTTCAGTGCTTTTTTGAGCGTGAAACTCAAACAAAAACAGCCCAAAAGTGTTTGGCCATTCTAAACTGCTCCGTTCTGGAGCATCTGCCTTTGACCCAAAAACTACTGACATCCGTGAATTTCGTTTCTCTTTGGTAACTTGCAGATTATTGATTTTATCGTTTGCCTGACATTTCACAGTGCATTGCCTCACTTACAGAAATGTTCAGCATTTACACTGTGATGTGAACTGTCATAAAGTGAGGTAACATTCCATAAAATCCTAAGGGGAAAAACACTTTGATGAGATGCAGTCCAACTTGGAAGGACTGTGTTTTTTCTCAAGCTGTTCTAGGCTCACTCACCCTGAAAAAGCACATTTCAGAAGGGACAAGATAATTTTAAATAAGAACTGCAGTTTAAAAGGAAAACGAAAAGGATGAAATCTTTGATTGTAACAAGAGCAGGAGTCGCTATTGGTGTGTATCGTAAAAGAAGTGAAATGCTCATGTACTTGCTATGCTCCGCTTTCAGCAGAGCAACAAAGTTCAAGAGAAACAGCTTGCACTTTACATTTTTGATCTGCTCATTCCCCTTCTTGTTCTAAAATGTATCACTGGGCCTGAATACCCCCAAGAAATCAGGCAGAGGCATCCGGCACGTACTTAGGATCTGTGTCTTGCAACAGAAGGAGCCCGAGAAAGAGAGCCAGCCCTTCTCCTGCTGGGTCAGTCACATGCAGTCAGGCTTTTGCACAGAGCTAGCCTTCTGTCTCCTTCCTTTCAGGGGCAGAGTAACATTTTGTAGTGACACAAAGAAATTCTTCCCTCTCTTGGTCATAAAGACCCACAGCACTAGATCCTCTTTATCAACTGCTCTTTTCTTATAGGATACGATATATTTTATTTACATATGAATTGATCAGTTTGTCTGGAAAACTTGGAAAGCTCAGTGGTTCACAAAAACATAAACCACTCTACTTGTAGTCATTGCTGAAACTTGAAGAAAACAGCAATCGCTCTGCTTTGCCTAACTCTCCATAATCTATGTCCTCTCCATTACACATGTTATTATTGTTCAGGGCTCAGAGTTGGGATGTAATTAGTTAAATTTTATGGGTGACAAAGCAGAGAAACAAACTGCAATGAAATTATTACCACAGATAAAACAAAAGTATTTGGCCACATTCTTCTTTTGGGAAAAAGAACCTTGTAAAATACCTGGCTTTTCATTCCCTTTGAAAGTGGCTGTGCAGTTTGTGAGAGACACGTTGCAGTAAGCATTCAAAATCTCTTGTCCTGTGTCTTGGGCACACACCTACAGGTGCATGTACAATACCAAAATGCATTTCCTTCCAGACTCTGCTGTCATTTCTTGTACTTTCCATATGCTGCTGTTAGCACGATGCAGCTCACCAACATCTGCATGGCTTGTAAAGCAGGAGAAACCAGGACAAAGATAAACGACAGGGAGATTTTCTGGCTTCATGAGTTTTCATCCTAGTCCAATCAGAATCTTGCAATTTCTCTTGGTCTGGTAATTGAGAAACACCAAATTAAATTACTAAGTGTAATTTTAAGACAAACAAAAGTACCCCTTCACATACAGCATGCCTGGGCTCCTTGTACTGTGTAATTCCTCCCTAGAAGAAGATGTGGAAGGCAAATGGGCTCAAAAAGCAGCTACACAAAGCCAGAAAATAAAAGTCCAGTGGATAACCACGTCTGTGTCAGGAAATTCCTAAATTATAGATAGCTGAAAGCAGAGACACTCTGCCATGGGAAGGGTCACTCCGTGCTGTTCTCCTCATAGTCTTTCCCTAAGCAGTTATTACTAGACACTGTCAGGGACAGGAGCAGAAGGACCTTTGGTCTCGTTCAGTACAGCTGTTCTCTTGTTCCTCTGTTCTTATTTTATTCCAGCAACATAGTCTATTTTTATTCTTCTCCCTAGAACTGTGTCCAGCACACTGGAAATGATTTTACTAGGAATCCAGACTTCTGTGACTTTTCATGGTACTCACAGGGATACTTTTTTTCTTTCTTCATCTGCGCAGGGTAGCTGTGTCAGAGGCATTCTCTGTCTTCTCCAGCTCAGGATGCTGAAATGCCTTGTAATCAAGAGGCAATATACTCAGGGGCCTCAGTGATTGTCTAGTGAGCCTGCAAACAACATTAATGTCATAACATGGGTAGTTTGACACCTATGTAAAAGTAAGGATGGCTCCTCTCCAGAATATGTCTGTCACCAGATATTGTCTATACCGAGAGCTTTAAAAAAGGCACTTATTTAATTCACAGGAATGATACTAAAATAAACCCACTGTGTAGGATTCCTTTACTTTCTGCTGACATGGATATCACCAGAGGAATACATGAATCTGAATGTCACAGTTAAAATCTGTCATAAATGTGTGGATCTATATGGAAAATGCAAAATAACTAACCTTCGCACACTGAGTCCCTGCTCAACCCAAGCAAAGGAGCAGCCTTAAATTCTGTTTCAGCCTTGTTTCCCATCTCATGTTTATGGCAAAATCTCATGTCTAGCAAGGAGCATCATTCATTACTGGATAAAACCATTCAATGTTATTCTCAGAAGAGAGTAGTTATAGGTCATGGTGCTGACCTCTTTGCCAGCAACTTCGCATGTCAGACACTCAAGAAGCCTATCAGTAGTATGCTTCTAGTGTGTCTTAGAGATAGATTGGCTCCAGAAGGACTCTAAATTTGCTGTTGTCCAGGATTGCACAGGAGGGATTTAGCCTCCATGCTGTGGTTTGTGATCAGACTGCACTGGAATTCTTGCCTGGCACAATCAGTGCCATGTCTCATGCCTGGGCAGAGAAATGGGACTGAGCAGGGAGGTGGCACGGCAAGGGCTGGAAGCAGAAAGGGCTGAGTCAGATGAGTTGCATGCTAAGCTGATTTCCATTCAGACCGAGGCAATAGGTGGGCAGCACTTTCCCCATATAGCCCCAGGTCTGACCTGACGCCGAGGCCAGAGCAGTCCTTGCAGCCCCTGACAAGTGGAGGCACAAGTCACATTTCCTTAGTGTCTGCACAAGTGATGCCGTGTACCCGTGCCACAGGTCCCTCGCTGCCATCGGCAGGCCTGTTTAGCATAGATGGATCGTGGCAGCACTGCAGCCTTCAGTCTAATGCCAGATGAAATTTAGAAGAAATGTAATGCCAATTTGGAGAACCAATGAAGAGTGGTCCTTAGTCTCTGCACAAAGTAACACAGTCACCAAACACACTCACCCTTCAAATCACAGACTTGCTCCAAATGTGCTGGAAATTGCCCTAAACCAAAACCTCAGCCCAGATTACCTCCAGAAGCCTGGCAGAAAAAACATGGGTTTGATCTCTCTGATAACTTGATGGGCTGCCGTATCCAAACAACCAAATTTAGGAAAGCCTGGATTTCTGTGTGGATAAATCCAGCCCTCTCTACTGGGTAAATTCACACATGCCGGTGTAAATTAGCAGCGACGACTATCCAACTATCAAATCAGTAAACTGCACTGATGATCAACTAGTACCAGCAGCAAATCAAGCCTATAAATGCCTTTGATTGTGGATCTCAGTCTATTAGAAGTTATGCATCCCAGTAAAGACTCCTGGCGTGGTATTCTGCAGCAAATAAATACACATTTTTCATTGCTAACCTGTCTTCTTGGTGACTCACCCAGGCAGAGAGCTCCTATCTGGGTTTATAAGAATAAGCAGTTTGATATGGAATTTCATAACATACTTACATGTTGCTCACATCCTTCTGTTGAGCTAAATTGATCTTTTTTCTTCTCATTTCCTGGGTAGATTGCATTTGGTCTATGAGTAAACACAGTGTAGCTGCCCCCTTTTCCCAGGCTTTCTAATGAGAATGTGCTGTCTGATCAGGTGCATGCACTCTGCTGTCATTTGCAGCCTGACCTGAAGGTCAGAGGTGATTTGAGCAGGCTCAGGGATGCATACAAATCACATCCTCTTGTCTGTCTGTTTTGTTGACTGGTTCTCCTCAGGGTCATGGCTATCTTAAGTAGCAGCCTGAAGGATAAAGTGCGCCCTGTCTGAGCTGTAAAACTTTGACTTTGGACCAATTGCATCTGACATACAGCAGCATGAGGGTTGGTTTAGCCTTTGGATTCAGAACAAATCACTGGCTATCAATAGCTGATAGTGACATGCAGTTTACTGAATGTCCCCTTTTCTCTGGCAGCTGTATATTCTTTGGGAGAAATGGATGTGTTTTTAAGTTTCTAAGATCATGTTTTAAATATGATGTTGCACACACTCCATTAGAAAGTAAGTGTAGCAAATAAATAAATAGCTAGAAAATGTTATGCTATTTTATGTGTTTGCTTTCGGGCTCCCAGGTGGTGCACAGTATGGGAGATGTGGGAATAGACACAAAATGCCATAAGAATGACCTGCTCTAAACCAAAAATTTTTTAGGATTAGCTCACTTACTGAAAACTTTTCAGGAATGATATTGAAGAACAGCCATGCAGAATAAAGTATTCTGTGTCCTCAAGACTGGTGTTCTGCAGGGAGCTTCTTTGCCGACACGGCTGCACTAGCACGGCAGTCGAGGCACGGGGTTACAGGCACAGGAGCAGCATGCTCTACCCATACCCTGAACTGTGCACAGACCACCAGGCCCAGTCTCACAGTCCCCATCCCGCTCCTGCCACCATGACAGGGCTTGCCAGTGCAGCAAACACCCGCTCATGCTGAACCCGAAAAAGGAGAAGTTTGTAAGGCCACCAAGCAGGCATCAAAGAGTTACGGCTCTCAGCTGGCATCAGCTGAGGCTGGATTCAAAGCAGTGACCTGGAAGCAAGTGGCTCCGTATCACCCCCATGGGTTGCCCAGCCCCCTAACACTTCCCTTATTAAAAGGCGACTCTAGGACTATGTCAGTGCCCTTGTGCCTCCACAGCATCACACTAAAAACCCACCCTGTCCTATATGTATGTAAGTCAATTTCATACAAAGGAGCCACTCTTATTGGTCAAAATGCTTTGGTGGCTTCTATTTATTGTCCTATTAAGAGTCACATTACTTTTGTCAACAATTGTATCTGTTTCATTTTGTCAGTTCTGCTGTCACAGCACTGCTTGAAAATTTTTGCCAAGTTTGTGCTGTAGAATTATACTGAGGGGAATGTTGTGTTCTCATATTGCAACTTGGTGGGAAAAAAAAGAAGGGAGGATTATTATTATTATTATTATTGTTATTATTACTATTATTATTGTTATTATTACTATTATTATTATTACTGAAGTATCTTTTTTTTTTCTTTTTTTTTAAATCAGCCATAAAACCAGAATAGCTGAGATGCCACTCTCATGTTGCATTTCTCATTTTCTCAGTTTATCCACCTATAGAGGTTATCCAGGACTTACAAACTTTTCATAGAGTACATGTGTAGAGCTCTAGTGGTTGTAAAGAAACAGCCTGGATAAGAATTTTCTACCAAAGTGGATTTTTTTCACTGAACAACCTGATTATTTCATAACTTCCTTTTTTTTTTTTCCCCACAGAAAGTTCTTCCCTACCAAAATAAAAGAATTTAGCTATTACATTAAAAAATGAAACATTTTCAGTTTTCAGCCAAGTTTATTTGTGTTTTGGGTGAAAAGGATGAAAGGCAACTATTTTCAAAAGATAATCTCCTTTTTCAGACTAGTTATGAACAAGCTGTATTGTATCTGGTACAGCCTTAAACTATCATTAAACAATAAAATATTGATAGTACACAAAAACTGGTGAATTCATTTTTGACAGGTCTCATCATATCTGAAGACTAGTCCCAAGATCTTTCAGGTCTTAGTGAAATAAACAAAGGGTTCAACATATGGTAGAATTTCAGCCTTAATGATATCATATCTGTGAATCGCAAAGTGATGCTACAAGATGAAGAATTGATAGCAGCATAATAGGATATGTTCCTTTCCCAGCAGAATCCAACAGAGGATTGTAATAGTTCACCAGGGGAAGTAGGGTTAAAAACCTCTGACCCCTGATATCACATAAACATTGCCAAAAAACATAAAGCCCTTGATTGACAGTGAGATGCGTGACTACCTCGAGTCTGCTCTGAAATCTTTGCTGATAATTACTGGGTTGAATGGTATGAGAAATGGGCAAGGAGGGTATCAGCCACATGAGTGTACATACTCAGAGACCTGAGCATCTCTAATAAGAATTGATGTAGTGTGTCATTTGTAATTTAATCAGCAGCATTACATCTTGATAGTAAAAGGACTATCATGAACATTTTCACAGTAAAGTAAGATTAACAGACACACACCCCAAATCTCTCCTGCCTTAAAGTAATGTTCCACTTGTGACAGTAGCTGATAAATAGAGGAAATTGTGAATTTATGCTGACACGTGACCCTGATCAGGTCCCACAGCGTGTAGGCATTTTGCTGCATGTGGCACTAAGTGCCAAGCACTGACTCGAGACTATTTGTGAGCACAGGCAGAGCAGTGCCAACTCTGATCCAAATTTTGGCCTCACTCTTTTCCAGTCGCTGTTGTATCCCTGAGTCCAGGTCTAGATCCAGATCTGAGCCTCTCACAGCCAGGTCCATTCCAAACATATCCCTTTTTTTTTGGTTGGTAAGTTTGGGAGCCATCTGCTTTACCTTCATGTCCCGGTTTCTCTGATGCATTCAGTATTCAGAATGCACCAACTAGAGCCTGCCTGACATGCAAGAAAGCTCCATGGATGTTTGGAAGAGGAGATCTACCCTAAAGCTGATGCCTAGGAGTTAGTCATCTCAACTGAAGTTCCTCAATTTAGACTTGCACTGTAATGGTGGAAAATAGGCCCCTCTAGAGGCAATTTGAGCAGCTTAGCTAAAAAACTTAAGGTGAATGGTTCTCTGAAAAGATTTTTTCTTTCTCTACCCTCAATGAAGAAAGAACAGAGTGGTTAGAATATCTATGCTTAAGACTTCTTAAGTGAGGTCAGTTAAATCCTTACTCTGCTTACTCTGCCTAGGAAGTCCAGTCTGCAGACTCTCCCAACATCTGTGTCAATATTTTTTAATCAAAACTTTAAGATTTCTCACCAACTGTGTCTGAGTAATATTTTTTTCCTTTTTTTTTTTTTTTCTATTTTTAGCAATGCTCAGTTGTGAGAGCTGAAAGAATTAGCAGTAAATTTACTCATGGGAAAAAACACATTATGACAATGAAGCAAAGGTCTCTAGTGTCTGCAGTCCCACAGTGAGTATGCATGTTCAGATGTGCATATTAATTGTCATTTATATCGGTGGCAAGAGGCAAGGAACAAATGGTGCATGGGCATCTGTTTTCAAATGCTTACCCAAGGTGCTGACTCACGTCCAGAGGTCACCTGAAAATAAAATTAGTCCCTTAGGATCCAGGCCAAATGTTCTGGGAAAATATCCCATCTCAATAGTCTTTGAGTCTTTGAAGCAACTGTTAGTGACTGATTTTTTTTCTCCATTTTTTCCTTCACAAATGTAAAATAACCTCCGGCTAATAATGTTTTCAGAGCCTTCTGTCTAGTTATGCCACAATTCCATTATGTTTTAGCCTCTTTCCTCTCATCCACCAAAACAAAAAAGGTAATTCATATTGCAGTTTTATCTTCGAGATCCATTGGTATAAGTCTCATGGCACAACCTGATTTTTTTTTAGGATGTGTTATTGTACTTCTTACCTCTAAATTTCACTCTGTGTTGTTCAGTAGAGAGTAAACAAATATGTTAATAATGCCAAAACAGCTAACACAAGATTAAAAAACAATTAGAATTATAACTTAACCAAATAACAATGGACTGAATCTCTGACAAATATGTTAAATTGTGATACAAAAGAGCTTAAAGAAAAGCTAATGTTTTCCATTATTTACTGTAGGCTGTTTTCATGAAGATATTCTCCTACACTTACAGTTTTTTGGCAAAATCCATATATAATTCTCAAAGTGAGAAATGTTGGTTGTTTTCACACTTCTTTTGGTTAAAACCTCTGCCGTAATCAATGAGACTTTTGATTTCCTCAAACAGGTTTTAAAAATGTCAGCTAATATCAGTTTCCATCACGGTGTATCTCAGGACTGGTGGTTTAACAATTGCTCTCCAGGAGAATTACTTATTTCTTGTTTTATTTGTGTGAGGAGCTCTACAGTGTGACAGGTCCATGAGAAAGCGAACCCAGCCGAGGAGCAGGTGGTCTGCTGCTCCTATGTTATTGCCATTATGTTGCCTTTGTTAAATTACTCCATAAACCCAAGTTTCCTCGTTGCCATTTGTTAAATTTGCCTACCTCCACTCTGTGAGCACAGATAATCAGTCAAACCTTAATTGGGGTATATTTAGATCAAAGTATGCAGCCAGCGTTTGCTCCCAGTACCTGGGTTGCAAATGATAGTCACATGAGTGGCTTGCTCTATTGGACATGCTTTTTGTTTAACCATGATCATTGCTGGCAGGCGGCTTTTTCTGCAAGTGAAAAGCCCTTTAGAATTCCTCTAATTCTGACAAAGAAACTGTCTTTGGGAGGAGAAATTGAGTATTGCCTTCTTGCATCTGAATAGTCTTTCAGCTCTATATTCACAGCAATATACTTAATATCCGCAGACAAGAAGCAGAAGGTTTGGATCCATGTTATTTGTTCCTTATCTAGCTTCTAGAAAGTCTTGGAAGCTTGTATTTTTACCAGTTAAGGAGATATATGTAACGTCTGTTAGTATAGACATGAATTTCTCTTGAGAAGTGTTGCAAAAACACTTTGCAACAAAAATCACAGAGGTTGTCTTTTTTTTATTTAAGAAGCAATAAATCAAAGCAAGGTTTGTGTAGGGATGAGTGATACATCATCTTTGCACTGCTCCTCTGAGAAAGGTAGAAAATGTTTATGGAAAGATTTCCATTTTTTACCTTATTTCTGACCTGATTGCTGGTTTAATCAGTTGTTTTCAGACTGATTAAATTGGCTTTATTTATTACCTTTCACATCTTTCATTTTCATCGGTCGCACCATTTTATATTGTCTTTTATTTATCCATATCATGGTAGCACCTAAAGGCCCCGTCTGAAGTTATAGTCCTGGTGCTCTGAAAACTACAGAGAATAAAAGGTGGCTCATTCCCTGAAGAGCCTGCAGTTTAATCAAGACAGCAAGACACTAAATTTCAGATACACTATCGCGAGCAAAACACCTGCAATTAGTTCGGCACTAGTAGCTCTTCGAGGTTCAGTTGAGCAAAGGCATACACAGCCACTAGATTTTTTTTTTTTTGAGCAGCCCCATTTAGTTCAAAGTGACAAGGACATATGCAAAGCTGATGATAAATCTTCCAGGGCAGGAGGTTAGGTTGTGTGACCAGGCCATTGGCCGGTTGAGAGGGAAAGCTGTCGTTAAGGACAGAAAGTTGACCTGCTCTTTGGATTTCTCTACATTTGAATGCTGAGTTAACAAAGCACAGATTTAGTATGTTTAAAGAGTCAATGCGGAGAAAATACTGTAAAGTAGCTCTGTTTTCCACAAAATTCCTAGCAGACCTTATTCTAAAGGAACTTTGCAAAGAGTAAAGGCCACTTTTGAAGCAACATAAAGGCCACTTTTGTCAGTGAAATAACTTGCTGGACTTTTTCCCCACAGATTTGTATAGAGCACTGGTTCACATCAGGGTCTGAAAAAAAATTAGTTTTGATTGTATATACATACATACAAAAGGGTAAACAGTCTGAATAAAGCCCTTTGTACTGGATTAGTGTCTTAGCTCTTTAACCCAAGCTGCAGGTTTGGGATGTCTTTGTTCAGTTAGGTTTTCGGGGCTGACCAAACCGGGTGTGTTTGAGTTTCATTCCTCACTCTTTTGAGGTCTGCAGGACTGATTCCTTGCATTCAGTGCCAGCAGTACTGTAAGTGCCCGATGCTTTATTCTCTAAGCTATTCATCCTTTCAACCTTTGGCTTTTTTTTCCTTAATCCATCTACCTTACTAAGTTTTCAAGTCAAGTGAAATGTTAAATTTGCTTCAAGCAAGAGCAACACAGAAGTAACAGAGAGCATGCCAAGAATTTCTGGCCATCTAGTTTATTTGTTCTTTGTGTGTGTGTGTGTGTGTGTATAAATATATATGTACACGTGTGAATGTGCATGGGGGTATGTGATTACACCACGAAAGATGAATCTACCATGCGAGAGAAGTGATGTAAAGCACATATTCCAAAGGATATTATACAGAGAGAGGCAAAATAAACACATTTTAGTGACTTTTCTCTAATATCGGAAACAAGTAATTGCTCTACATCACGAATATTTTTGTGGAGAATTCAAATGCTTAATACTGCTTGTCTGAAGCCTTGATGACTTTTTTTTTTTTGGCTGCAGGGGACAAGAGGCTTACACACATGCCACTACTTCAAAGATTTGCCTTCTATTAATTTTTTACTTAAGCTTCAGAGTGTTAAATTGTTCAATTTAAGCCGTGAATATATTTTATAAGATCATCCTAGCCCACCATTTTTCCCAAAATAGAGAAGTTCAGGATATTTGGCAGTTTCACCTTCTCACCAACTCTGTGCAAAATATAAATGAATAATCTCTTTGAACCTCAGCAGCTTGTGATATAGAGAAACACAAGTTCAAACCTTAGTCTTTCCTTAACGATGGAAATAGACTGTTCTAAAAATAAGTGCTGAATTTGATGATTTAGATTAAAAAAAAAAAACACATGCACATCATAAATAGAAATGTGTTGTAACTTTTCCAATTGGAAATTAAAAATAATGGGCTATTTTCCATTTCCTTGTGGGGCTTTCATGAGCTGGATCAATATAATGAAATGTTCTAGTCAGCAAAATAAATCAAGAGCCTTTTACTGTTTTTATCACAAGAGATCCCCAGTGAGGTGAGGGAGGAGAACAGAAGAGAATGCATGACATTATGCAACTATCCTACATCAGAGTGCGAGTCCAGCTGCTGCTCCTGAGCTGGATGCTGTCTCTGCCTCGCCAAAGCTAGGAAAAAGATGGAAAGGTGAGATTGCCAAGAACAGGGCACACTGTCTCTGATCTGTCTCAATTATAGAGAAAAAAATGGGGATCTGTTGATTTCCTGAGCTCCCACCGTGGCTTGGAGACTTTCTGTTTATGCATTCCTGGGGATGAGAGCCTGCCTGACACTACTGCCCCAAAGCCAACTGAAAAGATTCCCATCTTACTTCTGTGAGACCTGTACCAGTCTGAAATGCAGAGTTGAGCCTGATGGCATGCTTCAGATGGGACCTACAGTGGAGTTCCTGGAGCAGAGTACTCCCCACACTGTGACTCTGCCCTGGAGGCTTCTCACTACTCGCCATGGTCTGGGAATCAAGAGCTGCCTGTCTGCAAATACTGCTTAGAGGGCCTGGGAACACGTCACCAGAAGACCACTCTGGCCACTGGGTTTACGTCATGTTGTGTTCTGCAGGAAATGTTTGTATTTGTTTCAGAGAGAAGTCCTGCTGTTTCAGATTAAGTGCCTTTGCCATCTGCTAAAAGAATGGTAAAACAGCACACAGTCAGCTGTTAAAGAACAGAGAGAGAAACTCAGTGCAGAGCCGTGTTCTTGCTAGCTCCATGGTAAAAATTCCCATTTCATTGGGTGGTTCATTATGCTTTTTTTGGTGAGATGAAATTCATTTCTCTAAAAGCCAAAAGAATTCTAGTGTCAAAAAATACAGCTTCCATAGCAGTCCTAGTTCACCCCAACATCCCTCTGCTCTCTGCAGCCAGCACCACTTCCAGGGCAGGATCAGACACCCTGGAGGAAAGATTCCCGGGGTGCCAGCCATGAGCAGGCCACTGCAAACATATGGACACCCATGCTCTGAACCAAACTATTAAGGAGGAAGAGCTGTGAAGGCTGCTGACCTATTTCTTTCTATGAACAATTTCATTTGGTTCTTTTAGGCCTGTCCAACTGGCAGGGACTGTGGGACAGTAGAGCTTCAGACCTAGGCTGACTGGCAGTAGATGGGACTGCCTGGAAACTTGCCAATCCTGATTGCTCCTTCAGAGCAGACCATTTCAAAGCCAGTGTAAGGAAGAGATGTACATCAATCAAGAAAGTGCTATTACTCTTGTTAATAACAGTAGATGATATATAGAAGGCTATCAATGAGCTTAGACTTTCGGGTTCCCTAAGGCTAATGCTACCCAAGTAAATTAAACAACTTGAATGAAAATCCTCTGGCACTGAAACTTGATTGTCTGAACCATTAAATTGCTAGAAGGGTCCTTGGCACAGTTTTGACCAGTCCTACTAGTGCTCTCCCAATTCCTGGACATGCTACAGAAGTTAGGTCAGTCCAGAGGCCATTCCCATTAGGCAGTCTGTGTATATATGGATTCAAGCTGTTCCAGGCCAGCTGGCCAGAAAACAGTCCTGGACGTGTTTGATTCACCCATATAGATGCATCCAGAGTGTACTGAGGTTATTAATACAGATACTCTGTGTCCTAGGCACCAGACTTCGGACTCTGTGAGCACATTAGACCATATCCTCATCATGCTGCAAGGCTTGTCATAGAAGGCTCACCAATACTAAGGTGTTTCAGAAGTCTGGAAATCATTTAAGATCTTAGAGAACTTCGTAGCATCAAGTCTGACCAAAGAGCCACCTCACTGAGTAGCCTGTGCCCAACAGTGGCCAGAAGGGGATATCGAGGGAGCAGTATAAAAACAGTACAAAAGCCCTGTTATACTCTCCTGAATATCAGCAATCTTTAGTTTAGGTATTTGATAGCTAAGGATCCTTCAGTCTTGGGAAATACTGCATCATCTATTGCAGTGATAAAATTACCTTTTTGTTCATATTTATGGGCAGAAAAAGGAAGTACTGGTATTCATCTAACTATGCTGGAAGAGCCAGGTTGAGTTCTGCTCCTCGGGCTTTCCTGGGAGCTCTTTCTGCATATTCTGAGCACTTTGGGAGTGAGAGTGCAACATGCACTGGGAAGATAGACAGGTAGATGGAGGAGGGATGTTTAGCCTGCAGGCTACTAAAAAATATGTGCTCCCCCTGATACTTACTGTGTGCTGTTTTGCTCACTAGTTGAAAGGATGAAGGGAAAGCTGGTCACCTCCTACTCCTTTTCCCACTTAACAGCTTGTTCAGCTGAATGTTGGCAAGAAGCAATGAAGAAGGCATCTAGGAAAGGGTGAGGAACATATTTTGCTCTTAACTTTAAATAAATAGGCACATGTGGTTAATGAGTAAGGTACTGGTCACTTTGTGGTGAGAAGTCCTTCCAGTGCATCACAGTGGTCCCACAAGACTACGTATGAGATCTACTTTAGTCCATACTTGATTTTTATGGCAGTAAGCCTGGACATTTTAATGAATTGTTCCAGAAACATACCATGAACGTAAATCCAATGTCAATTAATGTTGTTTTAACTATTGACAGCAGGAAGAAATAGTGATCGCTGTATGTCAATACAGTAAGCTAGAATCTTTTAAAAACCTAAAAATAAATGTTGCACAGATAAGTTTCTGCCTTCAAGACCACATGAAGCAATGCAGATGGGAAGCTAATGGATATTCTCTTCTCAGAGGACAGCAAAAGGGGACATTTGGAGCATTCCAGGACTCCCTTGTCCTTGCTGCCTTGCAGGAATAGAGTGAGATGTGTACCCCAAAATAAGGCCTTTTGACAGGCTGGACACTGTGCTACACCAAAGGCTGAAGTGAGGCTTTTTGCCCTCCCTAAAAGCCACCAGGGTGGTCTGTTTGCCTCTCAGTCATCCTTATGAGCTCTCTGTAACCCTTCTCTGTCCTTTTCTCTCCCATTTACCATGCTTCAGAAAACATCATTGTATTCCTCCATCATTTCACCCTTCCCTTGGGATGTGTGCGAGTATTGTCTGAACACGTCCTCTCTTCTCTGGGTTCATTTTCCCTCTGATGCAAATCAGAGACAGTGAGGGCCCCAATCCCTGGGCACTTCTCTGTGTCAGCAGTTGCACTAAAATCCAAGCAGCTTGCCCCTAAATTTTAACCTGGACATGCAAACAGTTATAAAATCGTTATTTGTTTTTCATACATTTGGGAATGTTTCTTCTCAGATTTCACTAAGCTTGGCCATGGCAAACTGTGACAGACAAAACTGTGGCAAAAGATCCCCCGTTTTGGTAGACCTTCTGAGCTGTCATAAGAAGGAAACATATATGGAAAGGAAACAGAGCAGCAATGGCAATTTTCAAGGATGGGCAGAAAATGCCAGGTGTAATAGGGTTGTTAGAGACTTGGCTTCACTAGTTAAAGAGAAGCAGCAGAGACAGGCCAGTAATTGTATGTGTGTTTCTGCAAGCTGACCTTCCTTTGAAGGATGCTACAGTGCAGCACCTCCCCCCAAGGAGTAAAGAGTTCTGCAGAGAGAGGATGTGAGAAACTAAGAAAATTTGCTTTCTTGCTGCTGCTTGCCTGGTGCCTTCTCTTTGCTGCAGGATCATCTGCATGCCAGATTAGGGCACACTTTCTAATTTATGTTTTCACTTTTTAACATGCAGCATACAATAACCTGCACCCTACAGCAGCCCAAAGGGATAGAAATATCTGTTCTGTAAAACTTGGCCCATTTAGCTCATTGCCTCGAGTCTGAGGGCACTGGTGAAACTGAGAGTCAGGAAAATGGTTCTAAACTTTTTATCTGACACTACAATTGAAGTGGCTGTACTTCAAACCATCTGCCTTGCAACTTATATGGTATTTCTAGCTGCCCACCACTGCTTTTGCTACTGCCACTGAGCAAAGGTGAGAGAATAATAGCTACTATGACAAGAATAGAGAGTAGGAAATGACAAGTTGCATATGCATTTGCACTGCATATTGCAGTGTGATTTGTCTTCTTATCTGAACATCTCCTATTTTTCCTGTAAGGTCTAGCACAGAATTAAGCAAATAGATTATATCTCTGCTTCCACTTTTATTTCTGCCCTTCCTGAAAAAAAAAAGAAACTTTTATTCCATATTTACCCAAAATTATTGCTTTTACTACTGCACTTACATTCCCTGTGCCAACCAGTTCAGCCTGTGATTTGGCTGGATCTCCAAGTCTCTGAGAAATTCTGGTTTCATCAGACTGATCTGGCTTTTAAAACCAGTCTCCTGGGCTGCATCATGCCCCACTGTGGGTACATAGAGGTGAGTTGTGAAACCCTTGGCTGCAACAACTGCCTAACACAGACACAGATCTCCTGAGGTCTAGATGTCTTGTCTGATGACTCTGGAAGATGCTTATAAACCATTCCAAAAGCCTGCACACCCTCACTTTCATGTGTTGGTTTAACAGTTTTTGCTGTAATTGATGGGGAACAGTATCCTATTGCCCCTGGACTGCTGAGAAGAGAAGAAGGACGGTTCAGGGGTTCCAAAGCAGCACTTGCTTTTAACCATCAAGCTGGCTCCCTCCAGGATAAGTCCATGGCAGGGTGATACAGTGGAAGGGACCTTGGGGGCTGGCCAAGCAGTCGGAGAGGCAAGCAGATGTGCAGACAGTGAAGGGGGTGTGGATACAGATGGGGATATGGATATGGATGGGGCTGGGGATGCAAGCACACCTGTAGCATTGAGGGCAGGTCCATCTCTGTGGATTTCATAATGTGCAGTAGAATATCAAATGATTTCCAATTGTTACAAAGTTGCTTATGGGCGCACAGTATTTCAGAAAGAAATAAGTTAACCCAAAAGAAATACTGTTTGTAGAACAGTTTTGAAGCACTATCCTCAAAACTGGCCTTTTGATTTTCTGCCTCAGTTTTCTTATCTGTAAATAAGCTTAATATTTAATTCAGGCATGCTATTTGGTTTAATTGGTTGATAGTTTTAGCTTAGAAAGTTAAATGCTGTGTGCATTTTACTTAGTTTTCTTACCATTAATTTAGCTGCTACTTTAATGAGTGGCCCTAAGCTTTTCCTGTGAGCAGCATCTGAAGCCAGAGCTCTGCCAGTCTTTAAGCAATGAGGGACATTCCTCTGACTGTCCTTGTCAGAGCAGGGGGAAATCACACAGCAATTTTCCACGATGGTCTCTTGGTGTGGGCCATGGACCAGAGCAGCACAGGGTGTTGCCTCAGTCATCAGCTAGGATTAGCCCCTCTACAGGTTCAGGGAAGAAGTCCCATGTAAAATGAGACTAATGGAAATGGTAAAGGAGAGAAAGTTTCTTCCTCCTCTTCTATCCCTGGTGTCAGTTAGCATAGGGACTTCAGCATAATATTATTATAACATTTTTTACAGTAGGAATTATAATTGAAATTTGTTATGTATGAGGATAACTAAAATTCGATCATTTCACACTCTTCAGTCCATGCCTGAGGACGTTTTGGGGTAAATAGATTGCTTAGAAACAGCCAGTGACTACAGCTAAAATTACATTTTACCAACTGAGCTGAATGGCTTTTTAATTACAACACTGATGTCCGCATGCTGTCACCACCGTCTAATACTAAGATGGTATTGATTTGATTTTTAACTTTGATGTACCAGGGGAGAAAATGCAGAGTAGGATTTTTTTCTGAAATCTTTTTTCCAAAGTAGTCAGAAGCCCCAGCTCTAAAATTATGTGTTATTTTTTATCTGTTTCCTTTTCTATTTGCTTGTAGCTTGAATATTGTTACTGTCCACTCTGAATTTGTTTGGTTGTATACAAATATTTTGAAATTAAAATTTATAATTTCATGGTACTGGTGAGCCTCAGTAACAATTAAATTTGTGCTATACATACAAATGTTATATGAAACAACTGAAAAAGCTACCAAGCAGACCTATCAGAAAGCCACAGGAATCTACATGACCACAGACTCTTGCAACAATGCAATCCTAGTGCATTAATTTCCTTAAATAGCAATAAGAAATGCTTTGAAACCAAGATGTCAAGTATCTTATATTTTATGAGAAAGTACTTAAGGATATATTCTGTACCTTTACTACAGCAGAGACTGGTCACTAAGTGCTCCTTAGAGCAAGGGAGTCTTTTCCTTTGTGTATGCAGACGTTTCCTTCTCCGTCTAAGGAAAAATTTTAAAAACTTGCCTGGGATGAACCTGTCATTTGCAAAAGGATTGCTACCTTGTCCGTGAGCTGTGAGGAAGCCACAGTCACAAAGCATCTCTTCTTGGGCTGCTGTGCTCCATGGGGAAGAGAAAACCATCGCCTGCCCTGCAGGCTCCTCCACTCCCAACTTGCTTAGGCTCAGATGAAGAGCTAAAATATCATATCTTTATGTGAATATCAAGTAATATTGGTCCAATACAAATAGGTTGGTGATTCAGGACTAGGAAGAGTGGAGTTAATTCAAAATCCATGTAATTTGAAGGGCCTTTAACTACCATCTGCCATGGGTGTGGAGGTATGTTTGCACAACCACTGTGGAAAAGGTAATACATTTACCATGCAGGTGGGATTCTGGTCTGTACAGGTATTCCTTGGTGTCATGGCTTAACCCCAGCCTATTGGTAGAGCTGGGAATACAGCTGACATCATTAATATCTGAGCTAACAATAAAAAAGGAAATGAAAGTATATTAACTGCACCCACTGCATAGCCATAAAGGCAAAGGTCTGTCTGAGATTAACAAACAGCTTTTCAGTGGAGATGGGACTATAACTCACTTCAGGGGCTCTGATCTTTGATGAGTTTATGAATGAAAACAAAGCTCAAGTGAATGAATTACGAACATCATTCACTCAGTTGTCTCATACACTTTTATGACCTTTTAGTGTTTTCAGTTGCCAGGAGGATGGGATGCTGGGATGGCCTCCAGGAGCCTTTACTTGAGCTCTGGCTCAGTTAAAGACTTGCAGTGTGTCCTTGGGAAAACCTCTTTAATATACCTCACATGTCTGCTCCCCATTTGTTAAACAGGAATGATAATTTTGTGTCATTTATATGTAGGTCACCTGAATGTCAAATTCAGTAATGAAAAGTTCTAAGTTGTAGTCTATTGTGCTATATTTGCCCTGTCATCAGTAGGAATACTCTTACTTACTCCAGCTAATATACATCTATGTATATATATATCATTTCCAACCTAAACTACTCTGTCAAATAATCAAGCAAATATGCAAACAGAGCCAAAAGAATAGGGAGAAATGAGAACATCCAAAGAGGAGAAGCAGTTGTGGTAACCGACTCTAATGTTCCCAGCCCAAGGACCTCATGAAGAAGTCTCAGCAGTATCAAGAAAACAAAAGGGAAGAAATAATTTGGACTTCTGTGATGTTTTTCAGGGTTAATAATTCCAGGTTTTTTAGCCCAACCCACAAGGTCAAAGAACTACATGAGATAAGTTCTGGTTTTCATGAAACCATGTGACTGCTGGATCTGGACCCCAGTTGCTGCAGCATGTGCAACAATGGCGTGAGGTATTTGCCATGCCGCTGAAGAAAACTGCATTAACAAACAGAGTAGGCCTTGGCTTGCTTTGCTTTTTGCTGGGGCTGAATTTAGAAATAGGGGTGTGGTCAACCCATTCCCTGGAAGCTTTCCTATCCTGCTGCTCCTTCAAATATTTTGCCCCAGGCTGACTGATTTTGTAAACCCAGCTCTGTCTGAGATAGCTGATTGTGTAATGGATATTATCTAAAATTTTACCCTGTAGAAATTACAGTAAATTCCATTACCTGTCTTAGGACCATTACTGGTGCTTTGTATGTATTATTTCATAATGTGTATGCATATCGCTTACCATACATTAAAACAACCTCTTAGCAACATATTTTGAGTACTCTACCATCTTTTGGAGTGTGGACAAAATGAAGGGAAGATGTAGGCTATATGCAAATAGGCAGTTTCTGAAGGGTTAATGAACAATGAGGAATTTGTGTATAGCTCATTAATTGTTATATTGCATCCCTTTATCTAAATTGCTAGTGGCCTGCTTAGTCAATTGAAACATATTACTTTGATATTAAAGCTGCAATCAAAATCTTTATTCTTGTGCATGTTCTACTTGAGAATACAAATCCTTCAGAATAGGGCAGTTGGAATTATCTTGAAAAGTATTACAATTCAATAAACCATATGCTCAAAAATAGAGACATCAGGTTCAGCCAAATATCCTAGGAACTGATGTAGTTATTTTGACTTTCCCATACAAACAGACCAATTTGAAAAACTGTATGAAAAAGCCCATCAGGGTTTGGATTTAAATTCTGGCCTCATGTTCAAGGAAAATGAGAATGATAATTCCATGCCAGCCCATCACACAAAATTAGCGTTGTTGTGGTAGTATAATAGAGCCCTGCACAGGGAGGGTGGTTATTGTGGATTGTGATATGGTACATGGAGGTTTTTGTATTTGTTACATAAGCACAGAGTATTCCAACTAGTTTATGATGCTCTGTGAGGCGTATCTGCTCTAGATTTCTTCTCTAGACCAAGGAGTGAGAGAAGAACTTTAAAAGCTTTCCAGATATTACTGACGCTTAGTTGTCTTGACAAAATGCTGTTTGCACCTCTGTGGAGATAGCGATTTGGACACATTCCCAAAATAGGCATCTACATTACTCCCTAAAATAAAGAAGGATGAGCATGGCCCTTAGTGCCCAGGTAGCCCAGGGATATTGCAGAGCCACACTGCATTTGGCCTGTGTCATACCAGCCCAAATGTGATCCCTGTTACAAGCAGTTTGAGTGGAAGACAAAAGCAATAAATGCAGCAGACCAAAAAGAAGGCAAATTAGGGGTAGCAACAATCAGTAGAATTGGTGCTTAGCCACCTACATTTTCATTCATCACCAGGAGGAAAGTTTTTAAAGAGGCACCTCTGTAACCTTCATTTAAATCTTGAGTGGCTTCATTTACCATGCTGGAGTTGGTTAGGAGTTGCAGAAGTGTATTAAGGGTTGGGCAGCAAAGTGATGAAGTTTTTGTCACCCCAAGACACACAGGGAAGTGTTGAGAGGCTCAATGCAACTGTGCCCATACACTCAAATGTGCACTCCAGCAGTGAAGACACAGAGTACCTTCAGGCGTGTAGGGGATTGAGGTGCACCACTTAGAGCATTTCCATTACATTTTATGTGACATGGTTTCCTGAAAGAGCCAGCAAGACACAGAGCTCTCTTCGTCTACCCAGCTAATTTAGAATGTACTGTGATCAGCAAGTGTCTATGCACATGTATGTGTGTCTGTATATGTGTGAGTGTGTGTGAGTGTACATCCAGGTGTGGGAAATGCTATGTTGCTGGGAGCAGTAATTTTATAAATAGGGAAAATGACTTACCAGTGCAGTAGGAAAATGGACACCCATATTAATATTCTGGTTGTTTCCGAGACAAAAGGAGGATAAGAGCTGGAAGTGAAATAGGATCGTTTGGTCAGAAATGTCTTTCTGTTTTCCAGGCTGTTCACAGAAACCTGTGTTTCCATAGACAGTCATATGCTTTTGCATTTCAGATTGTTAGTGTCATGACAGCTATAACTAAGAAATATTATGTATTGGGTAAAAAAACATTTTACGTATTTCGCTGATAAAGTTAATTTGTTCAATGGACATCAATTAAAAATCAGGCTTTCTAAAATGTACTTTTTAGTGTTAAATTTGAGAATATCAACTCAAATAAATCAAATTTGTCTGCAACCTAAGGAAAACAAATGCTTGAGCATTTTTTTAAAACACATGGTAAATAGAAAGCTCAATAATGAGGAGATGGTGCCAGGAATGCCAGGATATCATCTTCTTACTATGATTCAACTTAAGGTCGGTGACACTGATGTAACTTTGACTTCAAGAGAGGAAATATTTCATAGTAAACAGAGGAAGAATTAATCCCCTTGGAATAGTAAAGGTACAAATTGCTTTAGTTTTCATTTCTGTACTGCTAAATTTGTTTTTCATGTGTGGGATTGTAATTGATGACTGCTTACCTGTCTGCATGAAGAAGATTGCAAAAAATGCATTCTGATTGTCAGGGTTGTTTGTGTTAGTGGCTAAAATAGCAGTCATCATGCTGAAATCTTCGTAAACAACATACAAGCAATTTTTTTCTTCTTAAGCAAAACAGAAAAGGAGAAAAGAAGCTTCGAAGCCAAAATATCTTTGTATCATCTGGCTGACATCTGGGAGTATAATGTACAAATTTTCCTGGAAATATGATTTGTATCAGCTAAGCTAACACCAGTGTAGGTGCTAAAGCATTAGATCTTCAGTTAAAGCTTTGAGGGATTTGAGGAGATTTTAACACCAGGTATCCTAATTCCCTTTCTACCAAGGTTCACAGTTAAAATAAAGAGGTTTCTTCCATAGTATTTGCCAGTAAATACTGTAAAATCTATAATTATTATTTTCATATGCCAATTTCTCAACTCTTCCAAAAACTCCCAGTTGCCTCTCATTATCTGATAGTCCCACATCTAAATTTCCCCTGATCCCTTACAGACAAAATTATGTTCCAGTTAACAGTGTAATTCATTAACATTCTCTGTGTTGTAGAGGAAGCAAAAGCAAAACAAAGCTCTCTCCAGTTAACATTATTTTCACATCTTTTCAGGAAGAGGTGGAGTTGTTTCTTTATTTGTCTTTGCTGAGCTTTTATCTTGGTCATTGTTCTCTCATGAGAATTCCAGTGAATTGGAGAAAGAAAATATGATTTTTGTTCCCCGTATAGCATATGAGCATGATCCACCTTCAACATTATTTGGGACATGTTTCAGTTTTGATATTATAACAGTGCAAGTGACTGAGACTAAGGATGCTTGGATTTTATCCTGCCCTTGTCTTGGAACTGCCTTGAGGAAGTGACTTTTATTTGAGGGGAGAAAGCCACCAAGTCTATCTAAGACATGGCAATTGTCAGAGCCCGATGAGTTAATGAAAGGGAAAACACAATACTGAAAACAGTGGCAAAGGACTCAGAGCAGTGACCCAGAGACCCATTCAAGTTCTGTCTTCTTATTTTTTTTATTAACTCTCATTTGGATTAGACCAGAAATGGAGTTTGTGTTGTCTTATTCAAGAGCAATGAAATCAGTTTAGATTTTTTTATGGAAGAAAAGAATCAATTAAGAACTTCTGTTTCATTTCAGGAATGAAATTTTTTTTCATTTCATTTAAGGAAATTATGTCAAGTATTTCCATTAGGGTCATTTTCCAGAACCCCTAATAAAACACTTGCCATACTTTAAGGGAGAATTATATATAATTGGGAAATGTTAGGTGTAATTGGGAGACATTTGGAAGAGAAAGGAATCTGGGAAGGATCAGTAGCACACCTCTTTTTGCTCTGAACTGAACCAAATTTGCAATTTTCTATATTCACCCTTTGTTTTCCCTGCCACTGGTGGTGTGGGATGTATACAGGGGCTCTCATATGGCTGCTTTTCTCAGCTGGCCTCACTGTCCATGCTAAGATGGGTTACCTGAGTGTCTGTAAGTCTGAAAGGAGGGATGACAGGGAATGCTCTTATAGACATCCTGATGCTTTGGGCACTCTTTGGGTAAATCCACCATAGCCTGTAGATCCCTTCCATTCTGTGGATCTCTTGTGTGTCTCATGTTTTCTTCAAAAGGACATCTCATCCCTGATCCAGGAAAGCACATGTAGGAGACTAACTGTATGTTTTAAGTCAAGGACAAACAACAGGTTTACAGGAAATATGTATTTGCAACTTTTGACCAACTGCTTTTGTTCACTGGTTAGTATTAATAATAAGTCAGATACACTGCAACTACTCCATCTTAAGAATACGTGTTTATGTTTCGTTTGTGTGTAGGTCTGCAATATGGTTCCTATTCCCTGGAAGAAACATGCAAATAAATCATTATGTGCTTTTTCTGTGCTCCATTATACACTTCTTCATTCAGTTCATTGCCTTCACAAGACCCGAGAGTTCATTTTGGTGTCTGTGTTTTCCTAAGGCCTAATGGGATCACATACACCACAATGCAGAAGGTGCTGCATGACACTCACATATTCCTGCATCACTGCTCAAACTGCAGTGGATCCAGACCATTTTCTCTGGTTAGTGTTTACCTGAAAGTCTTTGTACCCTTAATCCACAAGCCTGCAGCAGGCAGCCTGCTCAGGCACTGCCAATAGTGAATATTTGGACTGTAATAACCTGTAAGTTGTAACTTAGGTTACAGCATCAGAGAAAACTGGAAGACTATTTCTCCTATTGACAGTGGGTAGGTCATGATTTTGTGGACTGAACACAGTAGAATTTCTCCATGCTTTTCCATGCAGCTTTATTTTTTATTACTTGGATGTGATAAAACAATGGCAAAGGCTGTTCCATTGTTGATTTCCAGGGTGCCATCCTCTCTTGTACTCAGGCAATCAGATACTCTTGCTCACAGGGCATACACCTCGGAAATTTTGAAGAAAATGTGCAGAAGTAGGTCTTTGTTGTCTTGCCCTTTGCACATCACAGAAGGACTCCACCTGCTGTAATTAGAAAAGGTCCAAACTTACTAACTTGTAGCCTTTGCATGTCAACGGCTACCTCTGGGCAACCAGCAGGCCTGGCTCAAATTATTTGCATCTGCTGGGTTTTGTACTATCATCCTTTTCTTTTTTTAAGGGGGAAAAAACAAAAGTGTATTTCCCCCTACACATACACACAGCCTTCTAATGGTATTGTAAAATACACTCTTCTGGACTCTGTGTTGCTGTAATGTTGTTTCAGCTGATAAGTGTTAACAAGAAGCCAATACAATGCAGTATGAAGCCAGTGTGAGAGCTCCACGGGAGCAGATCTTTACAGAGAACAACAAACACTGTAAGATGATATGTGCGATCTTTTCCACCAGGAGTAGAGAGGCGATAGATTGAATGCACCAAAAGCTTTTTCAAACTCCTCTGCTGCTATCCAAGTTTTACCTCTTTGTCTATTTGTATGGTCAAACGAAACTCCGTTTTCACTCCTTTATCTTATTTTTTCTTTCCTTTTGTACACTTTACT
Source organism: Monarcha castaneiventris obscurior (assembly GCA_026261815.1). Taxonomy (NCBI): domain Eukaryota; kingdom Metazoa; phylum Chordata; class Aves; order Passeriformes; family Monarchidae; genus Monarcha; species Monarcha castaneiventris. Next base: position 2,428,508 of record JAMPIT010000327.1, read on the forward strand.
TGCCATTCTAATTAGCTTTCTATTACTACTTTAAGGGGCAAATAGTGATGCCTGTTCTATAGACACTGAGAGCTTTTCTGCAGGCAGCTGTGCATAGGTTTGCTTACACTGTTAGGCAGGAAGGGCTGGAGCGAGGATGGCTGCTTGCCTGGGCTGTGGGAGAGTGAGCACGAGCCCCTTTCCAGACTGTGTCTGCATCACCAGCCCTTCTGGAGGCAAGAAAGCTGACACTTCTCATCCACAGAAGGGTAAGAATGATGTTCTCTGAGGAAGGGTAGTTAGGGAATGAATATATGGATGATTGTAAGATGCTAAAGAGAATTAAACCTTTGTGTGTTCCTGTAAAGTTTCTATGCCCTTCCACTCAGCATGACCAGAGTTCCTGTCATCTCCTGGTTCTATGTGCTGCGCACATCTAGGGCTGTTCAGAGCAGCTGAAAACAGGGCCTAAAAGAGCACCAGGTCTTGCATAGTCTTACAGAAGTCCTCCTACCTGTGTAAGGGCGAGGATCTAGTGGTTAGAGATGAAACAGGAGACTTCAGTGACCCTGGTGATGGCATTTGCTTCCTCTTACTCATCTGACATTGATCCCTTTTGCAAAACACTTCTAAGTCTGAGAAGCATTACATGGGAATTAAGTATTATTTATTAGGAGAAGCGCTGAAGGAAAATGTGGATTCTTGGTATTGCTTTCTTGACATGGCTGAAAGGAAGCCTCATGCCAGGGAGCTGTGTTCCTCATACAACCTTTTGGATGTGAGCACTCACATGACTCATGGTGTTCATCTGCTGGTTTCAAAGCCTCCAGGAGAGTCCATCTCACAGGAAGTGTTCATGAGGTACAGGGAGAGAAGCAGTCTGCCTAGGATCACCCCATTTCCAATGGAAAGCCTTTGATCCATGTGGTGTGCAGAGACCATGATTGTTCATCAGTGAGGGCCCTTCTGAGACATCTGGGCTTGCTGTGGAATGCAGGGGAACAGCTCTGCATCTCTGGAGACCCTGCAAACCTCCCGTTGCCTCCTGCTTAAGGCAGATCCAAGTTTGGCAGCTCTAAGCTGCCGACTGCGGATTTGTGTGCATTTAGGGCTGGCCTATTTGTTTAGCTATAGCATTATGCCTGTGGAAAATGCTGGCCAATAAAGCATAAACGCCTTTGTCCCACTAACATTGGCACTTCTTGTTTTCTAAAGGACTCCTGAGACCACTGAAATAATGCAATTAGCACAAATGTGGTATGGTAGAGCAGGGACAAAAGAGAATAAGACAGGTTTATTCTGCAGAAGAAAATGCAAGTGTAGTTTAATCCTACAGTCCATTAGGGTGACCATCTCCACACCATGGGCAAGTGCAGGGGACTTGAGAGTTCGAGCAGGTGAGAATTGTGGTTCCCCAGTCAAGTAATTGAGATTACTTGCTCAAAATTCAAAAGCAGAAAAATACAGTATATGAAAATGTACTTACCAGAGTAAATAGAAGCTGCTTTTGCCAATAGTTAAATATTGTTTCACTGCTATTGGCCAAGCCATTCAACACACATTAAAAAAAAAAAAAAGCAAACAGATTGTCTTCATGTTTCAGGAGAAAGCAAAACAGTCTGGAGGTGGCAGTGGCCTACACAGAAAAATGTTGTCCTGAGTCTCAACAAGTTCCATCTTGTCTCAGACTTCATTTTGTTTGATTTGGGGCATTTAAAATTATATTTTATTTCTTACCTGCCAGCATACTCCTGCTGGACTGTTCAGTAGAAGTGAGATGTCCTCATTAGATGATGTCTTTCTCTTCCCTTGCTGGTGCTAACATGCAGAGCAGTCACCTTTTCTCATTCCTTCTTGGTGTTCCCAGCTAAAAATGCTAATTGTGCAATTCAGTGCTAAGACCAAGTGCTCTGCCTTTGCTGCTTCTCCACTCCCTAATGGTGGAGTATATGGCAAATACAGCCATGCTTAAACATTCCTTCTTAGGTCTCTCATAGATAACTGTAAACGTGAAGACAACAATTCACAAAAGGCTTTCCACAGTTACCAGCACATAGCTCTAACGCCAGTGGTGGATACCGTGCACATTTTCCCTGAGGAGTTCAACTTCCTCTTCTGGACATTCTGGCAAAGACATTCAGACTACTCTTAGGGAAGCAGTGGAACTGCTACCCCATTGTGAATATCTATATTGCCACCTTTGAGTTTTTAATGCCCACTGGAGGCTTCTCTGTCCAGGAGGTTTTGCTGGGCCCCTGCAAGCCTGCCTGTCTGCCCCTTCTTCTGCCTCCACACTGCTGCTGGAACAAGGGCACTTATTCTGCCTACACCAGGCTTATGCCCATTTACTATGCTCTTTACTGATGCTATGAGGAAGAGTCACTATCTCACCTGATTTTAACTTTTTCAAGATTTGGCTTCTGACCTCTTTCTACAAACAGTGGAGGCAGACAGACATCTCTAGGTTCAGCCTATCCTCAGAGGTGAATCCCCCTGTACCTGATTCACTCCTGGTGGAAGCAGAGGGTTACAAATTGAGCAGCCTGCTGCTGCCCTTCCTTTGCATTCAGAAGGGGTGACTGGTGGAAGGAAGTCGCCCCAGGTCTTAGGCTCAATCAGCAGAGTCTAAGCAGAGAAGAACTCAGCCTGGAGGAGTGCCCACCTTCCCACCTACTTCCCATTCACCAAAGCACATTGCTTCCCAACCCACAGGGTACGTCTGTGCCTGAATTACAAAACTGTCTTCTTCAAGCCTGTGTGGGCAAGAGGTACATGCATCAGTAAACAAAATGTTTAGAAACACTTTGCAATCAGTCTATTTTTAATCTTTCCCTTCTCCCTCTCATTCTGTCCTGCCCCCTTCCTCATTTTGGTTCATTTCACCAAATAAATATTAAATGTTTTTCTTTCACATGCTCTGATAGTTTTCTTCAACTCTCAAATTCTTTTCTTCATTGGAGAATATTTTAATATATTATAAAGTGTATTTTTTTATAAAGAGGGAGTTTTCAACAAACAAATCAGTCACAAAAAATAAAAATTCATCCTGTCTAACATTATAACCCTATTCTAGGTGAGTTGGAGCAGTTTTGCAGGTCCTTCATCACCCCATCATGTCTCCTGCAGCAACATGGGCCAGAGGAATGACCACTCCTGTGGCCACTCCTTGTGTCAGCTCCACTCAGAGCCAAAGGCTCTCCATGCCACCCCGAGGAGCTCTGCAGGCTGCAGCTCAGTGGCACAGCCCCGCGGGGCACTCACAGGATCAAACATAGGCAGACAGTCCCTTATGTGGGGGAGGTAATCCATAGCAGCTCCACAGCAGTCAGGGAAGCATTCCCAACTGTTGGACTCACTGCAGCATTTTCTGCAGCATTGAGAGAGGAGAGGGATACAGAGAGATGGACTTTCACTTCTTTGGGAAGTACAGATGTGAAATATCTTTGATGTCTTTTGTCCAACCATCCAAACTCTCTCACAGGTAAGAATTTCAAAAGTAAGGAACATTTCCTCTTTCTGCTTTTCCATAAAGGGGAAAAAAAAACCAGCCCTTTGACCCAAAAGATGCTTATAGGAAGAGGGCAAAGACCGTAGGCCTTTTCCAGTGCTGCTGCCCTGCAATAATGACATTAGTCCCAAGCCAGGAGCTAGACCAGGAAGGAAAGTCAGATGCAAGGAATTTGTCTACACTTCTGGATCCCTTTAAATCCAATCAGATGTCATTTGCCAAGGCTGATTGCACCAAAGGGGGCATGTGAGTTTGACAATGCTCTTTTGTCCCCAGGCTTTAAGATTCAGTCCTCTAATTAATACATCCTTTTAACCTCAGTGTATGGGCCCACCTTTACAAATAGCTTGGCAAGTGTGTGAGCCAAAGAAGATGCTGACCTTATCAGCTGGGACGTGAGCTTGCAATGTGTCAGCTATATTGAAATTACTTCCATGCAGAAACCTCCAAGATAATTTGCTGGACTTTCATGTGAGATATCCAGTGTCCACTGGGGAGGAAACACTTGGCTGGGACAGCATGTCTGTAGTCTCTGAGAAAAATGACACGCTGCAGTTTTGCACTCCAGCTTCCAAGAGCTTGCCCCTGTGCCTCTGCCATTCCTAAGCCGGGTGCCCTCATATACCCTGCTGCTGTGACTTCCACTCTATTTTGGTGCAAGGTTTTTGTGATGGTTTCACTTTGTAATTAGAAGTGCTGTGAAGCGTAGCTCAGAGTGTGATGAAGGATGGGGAGGATGAAACAGCAGGAAGCTGCAGAGGGATGCTGCCTTTCACTCCCTGCTCTCCTGGAGATGGAGCTGCTGGTGTCACAAGGCTCCCTGCAGCAGGGCACTGAGTAGGGCAGCACTTTTTGGTACTTCAGGCAGCCAGCTTTGGGCAATTATCCTTTCCCCACATGTGAGCAGTGGGTAGCTCCCCCCACCACAAGCTCTGGATGAGCATTGATCAGCAGGTGTGGGACTGGCCAGCAGCCACCAGCAGAGCCTGGGCTCTGTGAGCACAAGGCCAGCGTCTCCTTCGCCTGAGCAGTGAGGCTCAGGCTGGCCACAGACCCATAGAGTCACAGGTGAGAAAAGCCACTTGCAGGGTTGGATCTTTGTCCCACTGCAAAGACAGGAGCAGGAACAAGGAGCTAAATGATCTCTTTCCAGCACACACTGGAGGGAAGAGCAGTGGGTAGGGAAAGGTAGCGCTGGTCAAAAGTCTTTGCACAGTCGCATGGTGCAGGAAGGGGAGTGCAGGTGAGGAAGGACAAGGATGTCCTGGTCCTGGACCAGCAGGCATACATCCAGCTAGGGAGAGCAGTGTTGCATAGCTGTGACAAATAGGATAAATGCTTCTGATCTGCTTGTGTTTTCTCAGGAGACTCATGTCTCAAGTGCTGAAGACCTAATGCCTTCCCTTATTTGACCTGCCCACACCAACCATACTTTTTGTTCATCAGGAAATGTTGTTATGGCCCCACTCTACTGGAAAGATCTGTCCCAAGCAACAAAGAAAAGAAAACAATCGAGAGAATCTCCTAGATCAGTTGAAAAAAAAATTGCCCAAGATTAACCCTTAGAAAGAATCTGAGATGAAATAAAAAAACCAACTATTATAACATTTCAAAAGGAAAGAAAAGGAGAGGTAAGAAAAATCTTTCTACTTCCTTCTGACACATGCAGCTTGTCAGCTAGGCTGGCAGGCTGGGCAAGCAGAGAGGGTAACTCACTGAAAAGTGAAGCCTGTATTTTGATTGAAGAAAGACTGTGCACAATTAAGAATCCTTAGCATTTTCAGCCATGGACAGTATTCATCTCTTATGTGGATAAAAAGGGGCATTTCCCAAGGCCAATATTGGATTTTTGCAAGAACTGCATTCCTGCAGAAACTACCCTTACTCTGAAGCCTACGTGATCTCGCTTTTTTTATTTGGCTATAAGGAATTCAATGCACTCAACAAGATGTAACATCTGTCACACATCCGCATAAGCATTGTTTATTTTTATGAAACATGAGCTGTGCTTACAGTTACTCACTCTCACTTTGCATCCCTCAAATGAGAATCTGCAAGGAGAATCACAGCACTTAATTTCCAGTGGTTTGTAGAGGCATAATATACAAAGTGGGCCTTCTGTAGCACACTGATAATCCTACATAATTACACATATATCCACAACTAGTGTCAACAAACTGAAATCAAAGTCTGCTTTGAAAAAAATCCATGTTATTACACAGAATAAATCACACAGAGGAGATGTACAGCTGTATTCAGACACTGTCTAGAAGATGGAGAAGAAAGGTGTGACTGAGCAAGGCTTCAGTTTTGATCCAGAGATGCTGCTGACTCCCTCTTCACCTCCAGCAACTTTGCTGGCTGGGTTCCTCCAACTGTGAAAGGCAGAGAGGATAATGTTTATGTAGAGGTGTGCTGTGAGAGCTATTGGCTGCATCCGTGTGAATGCTAATTTATTACTGGTGAAGTATAGCCCAGATGAAAGTGTTACAGCATGCAGCCTTCAAAGCAGATCTGCTGGTTGGCACTGCAGATTTTTGTCTGAGAGGGCTGCATAACCTAGGCACAGTCTGGAGGTGATGACTGCAGGGATAAATTCATAATCTGGGCAAGTACGACAGGGGAAGAAACATGCAGGGGTTGTGGGTCTGGAAAACAAGCATAGTGTGTTTTGCTCTGAATTTTTAGCTTTCTTTTTACCCTGTACTTTATCTGATTTTCTAGTAAGTGATAGTCTTTTGATCCAAATTCACCTCTGTTTAAGTCCAGCATCCTGAGAGACATTTACCCACACATACACCCAGCAACTCACAGCAAAGGAGCTTCTGAAGAGAGTATACATTCTGTACTGTACATGTGAGTAGAAAGATAAAAGTGTGATGCAAAGTATTGTTGTTTATAACTGGGAGAATCTGGCCTTTAACTAGATGCCATGTTGTGTTGACATCTGTCTTCCAATGTGATAATTTTTTGTCCCTTTTGAGCAAAATGCAGTGAATATGATGGGGTACGTCAAGTCTTTGCACCTTAGTTCGAGGAAGCAGCCTACACACAGCACTTCAGTTTCATGAACGTCCAGATGGCATATTTCTGGGGGAAGGGGTGAGTAAAAGCACACGCTTGTGTGTCTGTGTCTCTGTGTGTGTGGACACCTACACACGTGCATTTGGCTATGAAGCCACTGATCAGTACATTTGCAGCATAGAGGTAGAAAGGAATGTGTTTATTCTGTAACCCATAAAAGCATCTCATCCATCATAACTGGATCTTGTGTGAGCCCTTTCCCCCTCCATTGGGCAGATTATAGCATTTGCCACAACTCCAGACCAGGGGTGGGTTAAATATGGAGTTTGCCAGCAGCTCACATCTCTCCTGTATCCATCTGACACACACAGTCCTCTCCTTGCTCCTCTTTACTTCAGGCAAGAGAATGACTTGGTCTTCAATAAACTGAGAGCAAATGGCTGCATTTCCAGTACTTGCTTACCTTGAACAGTAAATAACCAAAGTTCAGACAGTTGCCTACAAGTCACTGTGATGAGCTGATTGATGAATAAGCCCATGCTGCACTCTAGGTAAGCCCTACAAACCCCACCCAGATGTCTTTCCCTTGCAAGGGCATACAATCCACCCAGCTCTTTAGCCTGGGGCGCGATTTATCAGCACAGCTTCACTTTACTGAGGCTGAAATGCCAGGTCAAACAAGAGGAGCAGGCGCTTCTCTGCATTGCATCCTGCAGGGTGAAAATATTCATGCTCTCAAAAGTGTGGGAAGATTCTTTTCCAAGCAAGCAGAAAAACTAAAGTTGTACCTCCAGAGTGCTTAGGGGACACGCAGGCCCGGAAGTAGCAGCACACGAGAGGAGAACCCCACAGAAAAGTGACAAGATTAAAGGATCTTCTCTCCCCCGCCCCCTTCTCCCATCCCTCCCCCGAACGGGTAGCAAAATCAAAGTTAAAAATGTATCCATGGAAGGGACTGATGAAAGATTAATAATTAATTTTAGAGCAGCGATACAGCATTTTTTGAAATGTAAATTTGATGCGCAAAAGTGGCATATTATGATAAGCAGGAGCAACAAGGGAGAGTGAGTACAGGAGGGCCTGTTGCTCAGAGACAGGCTAGTGAGGAGCACTTACAGCCGCCTTTATTTTTTCTCTTCCCCTCCCTCTCTCTCTTTATGCAAACTTATTATCTGAACTTAGAGGTTTTGAAGAAGTTTAAGGGCTGCCTATCTGAGGCACAGTCTTCAGAGCGCGTCTCAGCTGTGGTTTTGCCTTGAAAGCTAAATCTCTAGTTGTGCATTGCCATCCAGTGTCTTCCCACACTTCACTTCTCCTGACCGCTCCTGTCACTGTGGTGCTAACTGTTCCATTACATTACTAAGACTTTCCCTTCTGCTTCTAATATTTGGATTTAATTTTCTGCCCCATCCCCTCCCCGCCCCATCCCCACTTCCCTCACAACTCCCCTCCTCCTTAGCTCAGGCTCTTTTGAACCATCTCCTTTTGTGCTTTTTCCCGTGCATGGTGCAGGCTCTTTTACTCTTGCTTTTCTTTCCCCAGCCCTGTTTACATGAGGGCTTTGAGAGCAGCTTCACCGTGCGCTCTCATGAGAGTTGTGCAAATTGCACCAGTGCTTTCGTTGGAAGAGACACTCATCTCTGGAGCCCCATGCTGTGCAAGAGTGCATCAAGACCAAGTAAGCCCCTTGATGCTGCCTCACGCTGTGATCCTCCTTTGCACAGTGTCATGTGTCAGGACGGTTTTCCCACAATGCATTCTTTAGTTCGGTGGCAGGGAAAAAAAAAGAACAAATAATCTGCTGCCTTCACAGGCAAACACATTACCTGCAGGGCAGAGAGAGGAGCCAGCCTTCTTTCACTGGATCACATTCACTTCCTAAAGTTGGCTTTGGATGTGTTTTTATTAATTATTGCCCAGGCGGTCCAGACTCTGATCCTTCCAACTTTTTGCCCATTGCTTATTGGTTGTTTTTGCAAATAGCAGAATTTTGAAAGAGGTTGAGGGGAAAAAAGAATTTTTGTACTTTCATTTTGTACTTTCATTTGCTTACTTGGATTCAAATGATGGTTTTATTAATGCATATCGACAGACCCAAACTTCGCAAGTACAATTAATGCCGTATAAATCATTCATATCCCTGCCCTGTCATTTACGGGAATACAGCATAAACTCCATATCCTTATCTTAATTAAGCTGATAATGCACAACAGATACAGCTCCGAAGTGCACTGAAAAGAGCCCTGAAGGCTGCAGGCTCTCGCAAGCACGTGTTTGAGCAGGGGTTTCGCCGCCCAGCAGCCACACGTCACCTGCTGCAGCAGCTGGGCAAGCTCTGGAGCCCGCTGGAGAGCAGGAACGGAGCCCTGCATCGCTCCGTGCTGTGCTGGCAAGGCTTTGACACTGCCATGAGCTTCGGTGTTTCTCCTGCAGGGAACCCACGTGGCTGCACAGCGGAGCCTCGGGTGTCGGCAGGGAAGCACCCACGTACACCTCCGAGCAGAGGCGCGCCATCGGGGCGGGACGAGAAGGCTGGCACGGGCAGGGGGCAGGATGCAGGCAAAAGTTATAGCAGAGCGATCTGAAATCACCCAGCTCTGCTGGATGCAGAGGGACCGGCTGCAGCACCACACTCGCCTGGGGCCATGTGGGAGCAGTGTCCCACGGACGCTGCACCCAGTCCCTGCACCTGCAGGAGGGCAAGCGAGGCGCTGCTGCCTTCTCCCTCCCTCTCAGCAGCCTCATGCGTTGCCCATGTTTGCCCTGTTCAGGGAAGGCTGTGCATTCCTCAGTGTAGCTGCCCTTCTGTTCCTCCACAGACCTCTACCTCCCTGCCCTACACCTCTCTCCACGAGCTCCACGTTCTGCCAGTCCCGATGTACAAGGTTAGCTGGCAGAACGATGGGGTTTATGTGTCTGGCATAGCCCCGGGGGGGATGAGGAGGGAAGGTAAGCTGGTTTTTGGAAAGGAGGAGAAGGAGTATTCCAACAGTGCAGCTGGAGCAAGAGGCAGGCTAAGGTACGAAGAAATATTACAAAAGACTATTTCTTTGGCTTTGCCCCAGAAAAGCATCCCTATTCAAGAGGAGCACTTAAGCATTTGCCTATGTTTAAGCACGTGCTCAAATCCCGTTGACCTAACAGAAAGGAAGCATATGTGTTTAAATGAGCATATGCTTAAGTGCATTCTTCAGACAGGAGGGATGAAGGCAATTAAGTACGTATCTATATGCAAGCTAACTATCTGTCACTTACATTTAGTCATTGCGATGCATTTTGGACAGTGAACAATTCTGGCAAGGAATTTTTTTACTAATCATTTCACAACATTTGATAGCTTTAATGAAAAGACAACATTCTCTGTTCCTTTGAAATAAGGTTTTTTCCCTAAAAATACTACAATAAATGAATAGACCAAGCCATAGATTTTGCAACTGCGACTTTTCTTGAGGAGGTAACAAATAGCACTGGAATATAAGCTGCTGTGTGTGTCCACTCTGGGTCATTTCACCAGAGAGAGACATCTTGCATAACCATGAAAGGAGACAGAACTGTCATTTAAGTCTTGAAATACAGAATAAACTTTTCCCATCCATTGTTCCCTTGTATATGTGTAAACGTTACCTTTAGTGAGCATGATTTGATTTAGACCTTCCCCACATTGCAGCTGGTTTAATGGAATGCCATAATAGTGTCACACGGTTATTCTTGAAAAACAGCTACTAAATGTTGATGTTACTTATTGTAGCAATATTTATGTGAGAATGCGGCAAATACTTGGGAAAAGGTTTTAAAGGTTGAAAGGCGAGTATAACCATAAATTATGAGAAATGCTGCAGTTGGGAAGTGACATAAAGTTCAATGGCCTCAGCTGTCGACACTGTGTGTTCATTGTTTTGGACGCTCATGTGACTGCGTCTCAGCCAGCCGAGGGCTGGTTCTCTCCCTTGCTGGATGGGATTTCAATGCAGGACTGTGGAGGTTTTTAAAGTGATTCTCTAATGTCTATTGTGTAACTTTCTCATCTCTAACACAAGAATCACCCTAAAAGCCAACCTTAGTACTCTGAGTGACTGAAACAGATGATGGGGTTCACATTAATGCTGGCTTACAAGACTAATTCATGTTTTATTTCCTCATAACGCTGAACAGAGAAACAGAAGACAAAAATGCAGTGCTGACCAGTAAGGCAAATTTGTTTGTTTGAGGGTTTTTTCCAGGATCTTTGTACTGCTTTTTGGAAGTCTTACACCCAGCAAAGTGCAGAGAAACCCAGAGCCAAAGCCAGCCCAAAGGGTCACAGTACCACTGACACTGTGGAGTTTTCCTACCAGGCAGAGAACACCTGGGGCAGCTCTTGCCCCAGGACTAGGAGGGAAGGAAGAAGGGATGGAGCTGGTACAAGGAGCCTGGGGGAAGATCTTCAGAGCTGGGCTGGCTGCTGCTGTCCCCTGCCGTGGCCATCTCTATTTGATCTCATGCTCAGCAGCAGCCTGCTGGCTTCTTTTAGGCTGTGACACAGGCAAAGCAAGCAGCAAAGCAAGCAGCAAAGCCAGGATAACCTCTCTGCTCACAACAGCCCACGGCATCTTTTGCCTGTATCTAGACTAGCACAAGGGAAGCCTGGAATAGATAACATCCTGAATTGCAAGATCACTCCAAACTGTCCTCAGATATACTGTGCCATCCTCCTACTGATGCTCTCCTTAGGCAGTGGAGAGCTTTATGGCTTAGGTAGATTAGATTGGTCCCTTTATAAAGTCCATTTTGAAATGGAAGTATCAGTTTTCCAAGCGTTGTGGCTCCCAACCTCCCCTCAAAACTTTGAACCATGCTGTGGAGGGTGAAGGGAGGAGATAGAACCCAAACCAGAGGGTTTCCTTTGTGGGCAAAGAAGAGTCCACACACAAAACTGTGGGCCCGTCTCAGAGAGTGTCATTATGGGTTATCAGAGTCCGGTCAATAAAGTCCTTAACAACCATACCTGTGGTTCTCCATACACACACCCCATGCTACCTGCTGCCTTGTATCCCCTCCACCCTGCCCCTGTCTGTGCCAGTCCCTGATCAGCTCAGCAGATTCAAGGTACCATGATGTGAACACTACCCGCAATTATGGCATGATCTACAGAAATGTCCACATCTTTGAGAAACTCCACTTTTCCTTTGGTTTTACCTCTTTGCCTTAGGCTTTCAATTCTCTGTGCCCATTGGTATCAGCAGGATGTTCATGAAGCCTCTGGGCATTTTCCTCATGCCAGGACCACACTGGTGTTGTCCCAAGAGGTATCAGGTCACCGATAAGCTATCCAATTGACAAAGCCTCAGAAGTTGTCCGTGAGCATGCAGAATCCTTTTGTCCTGCTTCCTGTGGCTGGAGAAGCTCCTTCTGTTCAGTAGCAGAAGTGAAAAAACCAGGAACTTCTGGAGACAACTCTGGCACCTAGGTCTCACTGCACCACTGTAGGAGCCTTGCCAGCCTGATAACTTTTGCAGGAGCAAATGCACTTTGAAGATGGAGCACTTTGATGCTCAGGACTTAGAGCTTCCTATCCTTTTGCAGCATTGAATATGTTATGCAAGCACATGTGGCTACAGGTGCATGCATTTGCACAGTGTTTGTGAAATATCACTTATTCTGAACTTATAAAAAGTCTGTAATGCATGTTAAATTATTTTTCCCTGATTTGAATATTTGTTTAATAAATGGACAGCCTGTAGCAATGTTCTCTTCTGCCAAGACAAGGGTAACAGGGACGTTGTACAGATAAGCATTTAGCAAAGTTGGAAAATATCATTAGCACATAAAACCTAAAGTCATCATAAGCCCATAAAAACTATGGTAAGCCAACAAGTCAAATCTCAGTAAGTCTGTAATCACATAACCCCTGTAATAAATTGCTGTTGTGTAGTAAAAGCTGATTAAAAATTGATTAAAACAGTTCAAACTTTGTAGGTCTCACCTTAATGCATCACATAGTGTTTACCCTGGCTTGCAAGGAGCCCTTTGCTTCCTTCCCTCTCCTCACATACCCACAGCGATGGGGGCAGACAAGTTCTGCTTACCTGTACCAGACCTGCAAATCAATAACTTATCATGTGCAGAGACAATGCCAAATGAAAAATACTCTGCTTGAACCTAGCAAACGTGCAGGGCACATCATCTAAAGCACAAATATGTCACTGGCCAAGTGAGATGGCTGCCAACAGCACTGTCTTGTTTTCAATGCCTTTTCCTCCTCAAAGACTGATAGTGCGTGTAGCCCAAAGTTCTTCCTGACAGCAGAGGGGCACCTGAAGTACAGCTAATCAGCAATTTAAGGATCCCAAATATGAAAGTGAATGCCAATACCTTGCTGCATCCATTTCTTCAGACAGCTGTTGTGGGAACAGATTCAGGGCAAGCTCTGCACACCAGGCAGTGCCACAAAGACTCCTTGCTTTGCTTGCAAACCCTGGGGCTCCTATTCTGGTTCTCTGGGTTGATATGAATTAACCTCCGTCCATTATTTTCTCTGATTCCACCAAGAAGCAGCAGCCACAGCATTTCATCATGTCAATCCAAGTCTGCTGTAAATCAATCACCTTGGTCCAGCTGCTGTCTGTGTCTCAGGAAATGCTCCCCAACTGACAACCACTGGATGCTCTACTGTATAAATGCTGTTTCACTGTGTCAACATCTCACCTTTCACAAAGAAACAGCTCACACAAAGTTTCCATGGTCTGTCCTGTCACAACCATGAGCAGCAGCAAGAGGAGAAGTTCATGAAGTTCAGCATGCACATGGATTTGTGATGGGGACACTCGGAGCAGCCTTGCCTGGCCCCTCCACACTAAACACCCTCAGTGATGAGTGATCTCAGCAGCAGCTCGGCTGTGCCATCCATCTGGGGGAACCACCCAATGTTCCAGTTGGAAATGTGCTGTAAAGCAGCAGCTGATTTGTGCTGGTGGCCGCATGAGATGTGGTGCTACATAGCCTGGTGACGAGTAATAATCTACTTATCTTTTCATTTCTGATAGCTTTGTTCACAGGTAATCCCAAAAGAGGGGGGAAAAAATCACCAAATACACTGCTTATTGCAAGTCTTTTATTCTGTCCTTCCTGCAAAGAAAATAAAATTCAAACAGTGAAGGGAGCATGAAATCTATTCCTGAAAGTAATGCAGAGTATCAGAGTTTTAGAGCAAGAAATGTCTTTTTAAAAGATGCTTAACTAATAATGTCTCTGTAATGATAAAGGGGGATTTTGAGAAAGTCAGTGCAGCACTTCTAAGTCAAAATAAAATTTCCAGATCTACTTTCAAATGGAAATCCCCAAAAAAATCTCTGAGAAAAAAGTTAGCTGAAAACACCCAGTCACCGATGATATCTTTCTGTTCAGGGTTCAGTACACCTTGTCTAGGAGACAGAGAGGCAAGGGAAGAAGGCAAGGCAAGGCAAGACTAGGCAAAGAAACGAAAAACATTTCAGGAAATACTCTATTGCCCACTGAGAAACCTTCTAACTTTTAATCTTTAACTTGACTTTAAAAAGACTATGTTATCAATTAATTTCTGAGATTTAAGCTATGTAGAAAATTATCAAAGATATTGACTCTGAAAGAAAATGCTTGTAATTCAGTTGCATAAGGGTGAGACGGAAAAATCCAAATGTCAAGCTAAGTCAAAGAAGGATCAAGAAGATCGAAGCTGTGGGACTTTTTCTTCAAAGTTACAATCTCTTAGACAGACAATTAAATGAATGTCTGAAAGTAGAGGTTTGGGATGGTTTTGGAGGCTTCCAAAGAAATACCATTAGTAGCTGGCAAACTGCAAAGCCATTAAAAATAACCTTGAAGTTGATACAAGTTTCATAGAAGATCTATCCTGAAAAAAGTATTAAATGTGCTACAGAGCTGGCCAGGAAAATCGTCTATTCCTTATCATTTGCTTCGTTGGACATCTACAGGATAACAGCATGTGCTGCCTCAGTGAAAGTTAAAGAATGATGTCCATAGGGCAAACAGTTATCTATAAACTCATTTCTTCCAAACCTTTAGGGAGACAAAATCCTTTTGATTTTATTGAATGTACATTTCTGTCTAATCTCCTGCCAGCCTCTCCTTAGCACTACTAGTGGCTGCAGAATTGACCCCGGGCTTGAGTTGAGCTCTCCCTTTGGAGTGAGTCACAACTCCTGGAAACAGGATGTAACGGCACTTTTGATGCCTGTTTGAATGAAATGGACATCAATGCAATTCATCAGAGCATTCTCAAGCCGTGTGGGATCCAAAGATTGCTAGTGTCAATCATAATTTAACTTCTCACCCCATAAATGCGTATTATTTCTTTTTCATGATCATCACACACTTCATAGTCAGAGGCTCAGACAAAGATGTTTGGGGTCTTGCCTTTAAAAATCAGTACTTAGACTCTGCTTCAGCAAGGCACCTGAGTTTATTCTTAGCTTTATTTTCAGACCATTCTTCAAGGAGCATCTCTACACCTTAACTGCTATAGTGTAATTAAGAAACACTCTGGGGACAAGATTCAGACTGCCAGTTTCACTTAGGGAAACCACAAGCTTGCTATTTGGAGACAAAAATTAGGAGTATTGAAGGAAAGGTTCCTTCTACCAAAACTCCATATGCAGTCCATGGTGAGAAGCAAGCATCTCCAGGAAGGAGTTCATGCCACGTGCCTTTGATAGCCATCTGAGATGAAATAGTCAGGAGTTTCAGAATCACACTGTCTTGTCTTTAGTGACATAGAAATGCAGAGGTCTAAAGAATATAAACCTTTATAATCTCTTTCTCCTCTTCTGGTCCCCTTCCTCCTCACTTTGCCCATTGGTTTGAAGAGACATATCTCTACAACCAGATCCTTTTGGTCCTCTCCTCTGCCCCTGACATCTTTCAGACCACGGTACCTTCCTGGCTGGTGGGCAGGACATGCTTCATCAGTCTTTCACCTGTGTTTCCCTAACACCTCCTGAGAAATCCAGTCTTCTATAACCTGTATGTCCTTCAATTGTGTGAATTTCTGCTCAGCTTCATCAGACAAATATCTATAATTTACTTTTCTCCCCTTCTGGACTAGATAGGAGAAATGGTTTTCTCTAGGCCAAATCCACCTTTTTGCCCTAATAATCTCTATATGAATTTCCCATCAGCAGAAGACAAGTTTCTATCATTAACCTGTCTCAGGTGGAGAAGCCGAGCCTCTCCCAGCCCTTCCTCAGTTTCTTCCCCAGTAAGGAAGTAAAAACACCAGATAATTCATCTAAGTTCAATATCCAAAGCAGATTTATATGGAGAATGCCTGGTGTCAAAATGTTAAGCCCTCCATAGGCAGAATACCCAGCCAAGAGCACCCAGCAGTGCAGTGTTCTGAGACTTCATAGCACCAGTTAAACTCAGGCTCTGTGTCTTTTTTATTCATTTCTAAGATATGCATTTGTGCTTTTTGTTGTCAATTATTGATATTGCGATATTTTTAAGAGTTCATTGTTACATTAAGACCCTCATTGCACAAATCATGTAGACGTACTGAAGCAGTGGTGAAAGGGTACCAGCAAGCTGGGAAGAAAAAAAAAAGAAAAGATGTTTAAAGAAAAGTAATTAGTGTCACATGGTTTTCTAAAAGGTCCCAGATGTAACAACCAAAGCAGATCTAAGCATGTAAGACAGAAAGGTTTTTGTACCTTGAACTACTGAAGAGACCAATCACACAAATTTCTCCCTTGGAGGCACAAGCTGAACTTAGTCTGCAGGTATTTGCATGAGATGTGCCTGGATTTAGTGGGCTCCAGCACAGGTGGATTTGGGTTTATCCATGTAATATAAGATCAGTAATGGCTGTCAAGCTCCTTAAATACTATTCGCCATCTCTCTGGGGTACTGTATTTGCAAAGAGGACACTGTGGAAACAAATTAAACTCATGCAATCTTCAGTGAGCTGAAGATGCATTTATTTGTGTGGCCCTATCTCTGCAGCCTTCTTCTCATGCTTCTACAGCAAGACCTAGCAAGATAAAACAGAAGCACATTCCCCTGCTAAGCCTCTGACTTTGCACTGAAACAAGCAGCAGTTCCCATGGGACCAGGTTATCCCAGCATGTCACTGCCATGCTCCGAACCACGCCGATGCCTTTTCCTTGGGCGATGGCTCTCTGCCAAAGGAGCAGATCTGCCTGCTGCGCTGCATCCTGACACTGCAATAGCCACATGTGCAAGCAAAATGCATCCTCATCTCCTCCTGTCTTCGTATCCCATCCCTGGTGCTTGCAGACAGATACTCCTCCAAACCTTACATTGCAATCAGTGACAGCCAGGGCTTCGCAGCAGCAGGCAGTTTCCAGGTAGTACTCCTGTGCAAGGGATGTCAGTCTTTCCACATCTGTGGATGGAATGGTAAGGAGAAAAAATATAGTAGCTCTTTCTCAAAACCAAACTGTCTCAGCCACAATCTTACTCTTTGCCTAAAAATAAAGCAAACACATTCAGAGTCTTAGCCAATTTGCTGTTGCTTGAGCTTCATTATGCTGTTGCCTTCAATGATGCTTGGCTTTTCTTCCCAGATCTAGGTGAAGCTGGTCCATGCTGAAGTCAGTTATCTCTTTAAGAAAAAATTCAATATAAAATCTCTGCCTTTGGCTTTTCTCAGCACTTGCCCTTTCACTCACAAAGCTTGTTTATGGTGCAAACGATTTACAGAAGTCTGACAGCAGTTCAACAAGGTGAAAAGCAAAAGGCAGAAGAACTCCACGTTTTTGTCATGTCATAAACATGATAGAACAACAAAAACAATTCCATTTTCTGCTTTCTCCTTTCAGTAGTGATAAAGTCAGATCTCTGAGGAGGTATTACTTTGAAACTAACAGTTAAATATGTGCCTTTGAGGTTTTTATCCCATTGTTTTCCCTTTAAAATTAAGTTTAAAAATACATTGGGGATTCAGTAGTATCTATAATTCTGTCTCTAGATTTCTGCTTCTCTGAGATTTTCTTCTTTGTGTATTTTACTCCAAAACTATCTCTGTTGTAAACAGGTGCAACTTTCTCATCTTCCATGAAGCTGCATCCATACAGCCAGACGTACCAAACCAGACATTTTGGGAATGCATCCCCTGCAGTTCCTTCCTTCCCTCCTTCCTTCCTTCCTTCCTTCCTTCCTTCCTTCCTTCCTTCCTTCCTTCCTTCCTTCCTTCCTTCCTTCCTTCCTTCCTTCCTTCCTTCCTTCCTTCCATATCTGCAGGCCAGTGCCAGGGTCTCTTTTCCTCTGCTCCCCACAATGACCCTCTTTGCTTGAACAAGGATGACACCATCCCCCAGCACATGGTTTCATGTTGACCAGTATTGTCACATGCCTGACATGATGTGTCCCACACAGAGGGAAGAGGGCATCTCAGCAGTCCCAAATCAGCAGTCCCAAATCAGCTTTCTGCAAGTCCCGTAACACCTGCTTCTTCAGTGAACCAGCTGAAGAGAAAGTGATATCAAGCCCAGCCAATACCCTGAAATGACTGCAGCAGGAGAAACTACTGCCCAGTTATTACTCAGATTATTATTTTTACCCTTTTCCTTTCTTTTTTCCCCATAAGCCTCAGCACCAATTTTACCCAGAATATGTTATGGAAAGGGAAGAGGGGAGTGGAAGGGGAAGGGGGAGGAAGAAGGTTGTTTTCTGGCTGTCAGGCAGAAGCACATCTAAGCTGGTCTTTTGGAATATTTTGGCTCAAAATGGAGTCTTGTAAACATGTAGCTAAGGGACACAAATGCATCTCCAGATAAGACATGGGTAGGCCTCTAAGAAGATATTGGTTTCTGACCTAGGTTTAGGCTGAAGGTGTTTACAACAGCACCAAAAACTCCTGAGGTCACAAATGCTCGCATACAGTTGCTTCCACGATTGGATCCAAAGACCAAATCTATGACTCTGCTCGTATTCTGCCCTCTAATTTGTTTCAAAACTGTCTATCAGTGGGTACATATGCAACCAACAAAGCACGACTGGTATGGCTGGCTGTTGGCCAGCATGCCACACTGTTAATCTTCCTCCAAATGAAAAAAAAAAAACAAGAAAACCCAGGTCTGCTTTCTCTTTAAGTGTGCACCACAGTAGGATTTACTGACAAAGAAGGCAGAATACACCAGAGAGAAATGCATTTCCAACTATGTCCACTGTGCTAAGACTTCTTCTTCCCCAGGAAAGGTTAAAGGATGTTTTAAATGATGTGAAGGAGATAATGTTTTTAAGTTGAATTAAATTTACAGAGGCATACACTGACTTTCTGTAAGGTTCGTCAATGGTCCTAAATAGTTCTGAGTCAAGATTAATGTTTATAATCTCTTGGCCCCAGTGTTATTGTGGGCTATTGATCATAAGCGAAATGAGGACAAGTTCCCACAGCAACTTAGTCCAAAGATGGTCTTTTGACTTCAGTGGGTTTGGTACACTTCAATGGGCTCAGGATGTTAGAAAGTCCCCTAGAAAACATCTGTTGCAATGCAAATCTCTGAACTTATTTGAATTTAAAGGAAACAATGACACAAATGTGAAAGGGCAGAATAATTTTTCAAATTATTCTGCTTCCTCTCTCTGCTACAGGTTTCCTGAAGTATTTGGGCAAAACCATTCATCAGCACTTAGAGTTCCCCCCTCCAAAATGAAGTAGTACTTGCCATCTGCAGAGATGGGTTCTAAGAGAAGTAAGTGAGAAAAGTTCACAACATGTGCTGAAACCCCCAGGTGGCAGGGTTAGAAAAGTATATTAGCTGCAGTCACCTTATTTATTCTGCTCGAAGAATGATAAGGACCACATTTTCTAAGGGGTCCCAATTCATCTTTCTGTTTGAACAGACAATGTAAAACGGCACATCTCCATCTTGTGCCTTTCCTCACTTGGATTCTGTCTTTGCCCTCAATGGAAGGAGAAGTCCTGCAAATGTATTTGCATTTCATAAGAGCAACTCTCAGCTTCTGTCTGCAGCCCCCAGAAGCCAGCCCAGGGGTGCGGAGGGGAAGCGCGGGCGGGGAGCGCTGCTCTGTGCCCCTGCCGCGCCCCATGAGGAGAAAGGGTTTGCTTTTCTCCCTTTTCCTCCTGCCAGAGGAATCCCGGGGGTGGGCTGGGAAAGGAATCCTGATCACTGCTGGAACGGAGAGGGGGAGGAAGCTCATTCATTCACCACCCTCTGGGCCGGGCTATTCCGTAACCCATTGAGCCACGCGCTTTTCCTCTCTCTGCTGACCCAAACAGATTATTTTCTCCCTGGTTCTTGTGTCAGCTGGATGTGACATTGAAAACTGCAGCTGGGATGATTTCCTCTACACCAGGCTTATGCATCCCACTTCCTCAGCCCCACTGAGGACACCTTTGTGTCCCTGCAGTGCCCTGCAGGTTTGTCCTGCACAGCCTGGAAACACTCATTATGTATCACAAGGATAATACCCCATGTAAGACGCCCATCCTATGATGCTCCACGCATTTAGTGTAACTCTCAATGTAATTCTAGTGTCAACCCAGCTGACCCTGTGGGGATACCTAGCAACAATCCTGGCTCAGAGCTCTGCAAAGTCAATGGACATTTTTGAATCTAACTTTCTTAAGAAAAAAGGGCTTGCACAGTCATGCTGGTTTGGCACTAGCTGAGTTCTTGTGGGTGTAAAAGACAGAGGTACCCTTGCTGCTCTACCCCACCTTCCTCCTGAACTCATGAACATTTTCAGCTTAACCCAACAGAAGTGCACAATGTTCAAGGCTCTTCTTCTTCCTAAATGTTTCATTCAGAGAAGCAAATGGCAGAAGAGCCAGACCTTTCCAGTGCCCTCTCTGAGAAGGCAGCTAAAGGCCACTTGTGCCCACCAAGAGATCCCAGAGAAGGTACTGAGAGGGAAAAATACCCCAACCCCCATATACCCTCTGCTCATTCCTTGAGCCCTACTAGACGCCATAGGATCCAGTCAGAAGACACAGTGCAATAGGAAATCAATTTTTGTAAATCTCAGTGCTAACAGAGCAACTTATTAGCTTTGCTTGCAGCAAGCACCTTTTCTGAAATCCTTTTCTGAGGAAAAAAAAAAAAGTAAAACTTTTTTTGAGGATGACTACATCTTGCTACATCTGCTTCAGGACAATCTGGAGCTGTGGTACCACTCTTTTCTGATTCTGTCTATGTAGTTGCAAAATTAATTGATGTTTATTGGCAAGACATCAGATTTCCCCCTATCTTGTACTTTTCTCTGAATCAAAACTCCAACCAATCATTTTGCTTTAAATAAAATGTAATCACAACCTAGAATTGATTTGTGGGTAAGATTGCTAGACTAGGGGAAAAGGTGTGGAGGAATTTCCCTATGAATCAATTTCCTGAGAGAAAAAAAAAATTAAAAAAAAAACAAAAAGAGCTGCTGAACAAAATCTAAAGTCCAGTGTAAGTTCTACAGCAGCTGAAAACTGGATGGATAGACACAAGCAGGAAGTCATTATGTAGATACCAAAGCAAGTTATTTAAGTTAGCACCTAACAGAAGCCTGGAGGACTGAGGGATGCGAGGGATGCATGCAGGAGAGCAGAATCCTGACCTCTCCAGATGTTTTCATGCTAACAGCACCCTTCTCCTCCACTGAGCTCTTAAAGATTGTCACACAGAAAGATGCTGGTGAAGGGAATGTTTTGGTTAATCAATATGTGTGCATTGTCCTCTTGCACTGGTAATTGTTAGTTTCAGCTTCACAGGATCCTTTGACTCAGAATCGGTATGGAATCAGTGTGTTGCCTTTTGAACCACTTAAACCAGTCTCAGATCTTATCTGTGCTGACATTTTGCCGTGGTCATCATCAGCAGTGAACTTGGCCCTGCTGATGACACCTGTCCCTTATGGCTTTGAGACCTACATATTCCTACTAACATCACAAAAAACTCTGTATCAGTCTTGGTATTTTATGGGTTTGCTGGCATCAAGGTCACAACTAGGATCTTCAGTGTCCAGTGTGCATTTTGGGATCTACAGCTTAAAACAATGTGCAAGGTGTTGGTAAGAATAATATGCTGTGCTGTCTGCCAGCAATCAGATTTATTAACCAAATTCAGCTTCAGCAGAAAGCATGAGTTGTTTGGAACTCGACTGAATTCAGTGGAATAACTGGAATGGATGCCATTGCAACAAACATGAAATCTGGTCCTATGTCTTTCTGTAGTCTACCCGGTTTAAACTTTAATTCAAAACTAATACTGGTATAACTCATGATTTTGGCAAAGATATTTTTGAACTCCTTCATTCTACTGACAAATTGTTAAACTGGATTTATGCGCCAATCTTGAAATGGATCATTTGGTTAATGGTGAATTTTTCAAGAAAAGAACTGATTAATGAGCCATCTGGATCAGAAATGATTTTGATATACTTTCCTTTGACAGTCTTAGTGAGAGAAGCTCAAGTAGATGTCAAAATGCATTTTTTGGTTTCTTTCGTACCTGCTTTGTTGAAAAGATTGGCTGTAAGGTGCAACCTCCTTACTGGAGTAAGGACTTACAGCAGGGTTTTTCTCTGTATTTTGGCTTGCTGTTTTACCTAATCATGTAAAATTAACTGTGGACAGCAAAATGGCCAGGGAGGCCCACCTACCTGGGGGTGGCCACAGGAGGCAGGGAACATTGTTGAGGCAGCACATATTGGCCCAGCAGTGGCTCCGACCTGCAGGATGAATGCAGCTCCTCCTGCTGCCTGCAGGGAAGTCAAGTCAATGATGTCCGTGACTCGGTATTTCATCTTCATGGGATACTTGTATTTCTGTGTCGCAGAACTGAATAAGGGAAAAATAAATCAAAACCAAATTTCAATTTTGTTTTATGATATGTAATTAGAGGACAATGCACTCAAAACTTTTGACAGTGTCACTTTCAGAAAGCAAAAGCCTAGGTCGCCTTCCAGTCCTACCAAGATGTTTCAAGCTGATCAAGATCTCTTTTTGTTACACAGCAAAACTCCTTTTTGAAGCTCCTGCTGAAATTTTTGCTGCCTTTTTCTGTTGCCTTTTAACTATTTAGGTATCTCATCTCTCTTCTCTGACTGTCTTTTAGCTGATTCTTTCAACCTGTGTTGGTCACGTTCACCCTCCAGTCTGATGCTGCAGCCATCTAGGCAGATATATAATTTGAGGTACTGGAGTTTCTCCATTGACAGTCTCCAAGCTAGCAGGAATAAATTAAATTCATGCAAAAGCTTTACATGATCCAGATTCAAAATACCCCCAAGTGCAGTCAATGCCTTTGTGAGTATTTGATCCTTTTATTTCAACTTGGGTAATCCTACATCTTGTTTGTGATTCTGTTTTATCTGTTTTGAATTGTGTTGCTATTATTCTGTTATCATAAGTAAATTACCATTATCTCCTAATCATCTTGGATTATCAGCTTCTCTTTAACCTCCCTTCCTTAAGAGCTTGGAAAAGAACTGGGGGGTGGGTTGAAGGGGAAGATGGTCCTATGTCTAGGCATCTAGTCACAAAAAAATTTCCCTAAAGTCCAATTTGATTACCATAATAGTGAGGCTGGGTTGGTTTGAATTTTTAATTATTTATTACAGTCTTCAGAGTGTGGCATTGTGACTGACCTATTGCTTTTTAATTATTTTGGTTGCTTTTGACACTATTAACCATGACATTCTGCTGATCCAGCTACATTATTCTTTTAGTTTTGGCACTGAGATCATTCAATGTCTCTGTCCATCTCTGTCAACAGAAAGTCAGCCTCTTCTTAAAAGATCACTTTGTCTGATGGTGTCTGCTGGAAAAGATGATTAAATCATCACCTCCAACTTGTAGGTATGAATTTGGGTTAGATTTTTGTCTCTTCTGGCACTGTGTAGATTTCTGGCTCCAATAAAACAGTAATATCCTAGGGTTGTTTTAATCTTGCTTCAACATGAAAAGGAACACGTAATAATTTCAATAAAGGGATGTCAGCAAGACAAGCTTTTATTAGCAGTCCCGTGCCTATTACAAAAGCTCATTATCTTTTCTCCATTTAGTGACTGGAGGAGGGAGAGTTTCGAAAGGAGGCAGCTAGTCCTGGAAACCCCTGAGGGATCAGTGCCCTCCCTGTTTGCCCACTACTCCCTGTTGTCTGTCATTATCTGCCTGTGTTGCACTCCTGTTTTGCCTGATTCCAAGGTTGTTATTACCTCCATCTACAAATACCATTTGTAAAATGGTAAAATTCAATACACTTTACAACTTCTATCAACCAAGTGTAAAAAAGGAAGGAACTGGAAGAAACTGGGCTGTGCTGGTGGGGTGGAACAAGCTGTCAAAAATCACATCCATGTTCACAGCCAGCCACTGAAAATGAAAGCTAGAACATGAAGCTTCCCTCTGGGACTGTGTGGGTGAGTCTGAGCTCATGAGGCATCTCCTCATCTCTGCTTCACACAGAACCAGCACCTGGTCACAGAACCTGGACCAGGTTTCAGTCAGCCATTGCTCTGTCTTCATTTATAATGATGGAATAATTTAGGTTGGAGAAGACCAAAGACCAAAAATTAAATCTAAAACTTGTCCTTTCAGACTGTATGGCTTTACAGTCTAATAAAAGAAGGGAAATGTTGGAAAGAGGAAAAGGAGAAAAACCAAATGGGTCAATATAAACCCCAGAAATCATAGATCTCCACAAAGCCTTTGGGGCAGGACTTACCTAACCAAAAAGTAATCCTTCTCCTCAAGCAGTAGTAGATAAGAGGAATCATGCCCTAACAGTGCATATATTTTCTGCCAGGAGAAGCAGACAATAAGTACCATCTCAGAGGAAAATGCATTCCTTTGCAGACACTGAAGGGAGAGTTGACAGGAAGGTGCTGCTGTCAGCTCTGAATGCAGGCTTTGAAGCAGCAATATCTGGGGCAGAGAACAGTTCTTGGGGGAAACAAACATTCCCTGATTGTCTTTTCTCATTGTTGGGCAGAACCCCTTTAGCCAGTGCAACGCTCCCATTCCCATTGTGGTTCCTGCTATGCATTGGGTACCCCCACTCTGCACTGCCCTGCTCCACAGGGCTGTGAACTTGCCTGCCAGAGTGAACACAAGTTCAGAGTTTGCCTGTTTTCTGCAAACTTTTGGTTAACATCTTTTACAATATTTTTTTCATCGATGTTCAAAATGCTGCGTTCTTAACCTGGTGGAACCTCCTGATTTATTCTTTTTTGAAGGACACCCATTTAGCCCTAAAGACGTTCCTTTTAAAGCTGAACAGGTTTTTAGAAATACCTCAACTTCTTCCTTCCCCAGAAGACGGTGCCTGAAACCTGGCTGAGCCATGTACCTGCATCATGTAAAGGCAGTGACAGGACATTAAAAAAACCCCTCAGACATAAAACACTGCTGGGCTCTTTTATGCATTGACAATATTAATGATTGTGGCATGTCTAAATCCTAATTCCTTTAAGAACATCGGTGTCTCAAACTGATTTTCTGTGGTGCTTCTCTGACAGTGGGAAAGTAGATTTTGAATTTTCCCTTTCCTAAATGTACTTCCATGTCCTTGTACCACTACATTTCATCACTGCCAGCTCCATGTGCCTGCTGTTCTGCCAGAGAAAGCACATTAAATGAACCCTCAAACTTAACAACTGTGGAAGGAAACCAAGACACGAATGATGTCTGACATGGTTAGAGCACTGATACCACTATTTAACAGTGGAGAATTAGTGAAGTGATGGATAAATCACTATGAAGTGTGTTTTGAGCCATTTCCCATGTGTGTATGGTGATTGCTTATGAAACAACAGCATCAGTGATTGCTGGAGTCTTTACTTGTAACACCATCTCCACACTACAAAATACCATTTTTGTTCCATCTGAACTTGATGATCAGTCAAGTATAGAAAAGAGGAAAGCATTACACCCCACAAAGGTGTGTCTTTAGCCAAAGAGCACAAAATACCAAATTTTGTCTTATAAACAATGCATGTTCCTAATCTAACTGGATCACAACTTCAGCTGCTACAAATGAAAAGCTATCATGTTTCATCACCACTTAATGAATTCCAAACTTGCACTGGTTTTACTTCTAGTTCCTGGACAGAATCCCATGGACCTCTGTACGTGGACAGATTATGGTACATAGTCCCAAGCACTTATTTTGTCTTTTATGCTTCTGTCTCATATAAAAAAATATTGAATGCACAAATATCTCACAAAGATGTTGGTTCCTTTTTTCTTGGCTTTGTTAGTTTATAGTAAAAGAACCTGCTCCAAAGCAGGGAATTGCCTTTGGAAATTATATCCTATAGAACATAATACTGATAACTGAGTAATGTGTACTTCTCATATATTCGTACACCAAGAAGAATAGGAAGGAAGAGTTGAAAACAAAAGGGAGCAGTAAAGCAAAAAAGGGAAGGAGCATCCAGGAAGCTGTTCTGTGCTGTGCTATCATTGCCAGATATAAAAGTTTGCCAATGTGAGGTTCACAAAGAAATTGGTAGCACTTGACCCACATAGCTCTTTCCACAAATCTGTATGAGCTTACGTGGCAGTTTTCAAAACCAGTTTTAAAAGAGAGGTATTTATAATTCTTCTTATATCTAATTCCAGAACGTTAGGGCAGCACACAAATTCTCAGTTTGTTAGTGATGAGTCCTTTTTATTATCGAAATTTCCAAACTATGTAAAGATTTGACTGAATGCTAAAATCAGACTGTAATCTTGCCAGATCTGTATAAACACTCTTCTCCTGTTGGACTGTTCTCTTCTAAGGAAGCTTCCTGCAGCAGTTCTTTTTTGATTGTGAATACACACACACACACATTCCCTCAGAAACAACAAAATCTGAATCCATTTGCAACATCCAAATGTTAGCTGTTAATATTTATACAGATGAAGGAAAAAAAACTATTGAAGATGCTACTACTAAGTTCCTTGCAGGTCTTTTGGTTTACAGGTATTCATAGAAGATGCAAACTATTCCAGATCGGACTGAAATACAAAGATTTTATTAAAATCCAAGGGAAAAAGAACCCACAGTCCCAATCAAGCCCATGGGAATTTTTCCATTGGCTGTGCTGTGCCAGGACTTCAAATGGGTATTTAACCTGGCGAAGAAATGAATAGAGACGATTGCAGGATTTCCTCTCGTTTGAACGTTCTCATTAGATGAGGCCTCGGTGACCCCTGGGTTGATGGGTTGTTTCAATGTTTAATTGCTTTGACCTTCAGGGAGTTTCTTTTCATGTCCAACATAACCTCAGGTTTTTTTAGTTTAATGTGACAAATTACTTTATAAAAACAGCCCTGGATATTTTCATTAATTCTGGACAAATTGTGTTACACATAAAAGATGTCTTTTTCACAGATGCTGTAACCATGCCAAATAGTATCGTAATTGTTCCTTTTTAGCTACTTCGGTATATGTCGGTACATATTTAGAGTAATTGGTGTGATTTAGGAGAGTATATAAATGATGACGTAATTCTAAGAAGGGTAGGATCACAAAAAACACATAATTTTGATCCCCTACTCCATGAACTAAGCCTTCCCAAGTGTCACATTTTCTGAAAATTATTCATTACTTTTCTTCTGAGAAGGGGGCACAGTTCCTTCCCAATTGCCACTGCAACACTGACAGAGACACAGAAGAAGCCGTGGTGGTGATGTAGAAAAGGTATTGGTTCTTTCCAAATGACCCCTGTCCAGCTGGGAGCTTCATCTTCCACATCTCTGAGACCCTGCAGAGTGGTCCAGCTGCTCCGGAGCTCTGGAAGGGCCACCACTGGCTGCTTTCCACATGAGTCGGGTGTCAGCTTTCCCAGGCACCCTTGGGCCAAAGCATGTCAATGAAAGCATTTCAGAGTCAAAGCACACAAGCCTGTGGATTTCAGGTTTTCCTGATTTTCCCCTCTCAACAAAGAGCGTGGAGTTGCACATGAAACTGCCAGGTACTGCGCAGTGCTCCTCCACTGCCTCCACCAGGCTGGCACTCCTGTGGAGGAAGAAGGCCCTGTTCCCTCACGGTAAATCCAGCATAGTCAAGTTTCCACCTGCTGCAGACTGGCCTCTTGGTTGACACAAAGTGCGCTTATGCCAGCCTGCCCATATGGAAATGAGAGGCTTAGCTGCGCGCCTCACACATGCGGATCCCCATTTGCAAATGTCACCTGTGAAAGACAGAGGCCACTCCAGAAAGTACAAAGCTCGGGATTGTTTAGGCAGAATGGAAAATGACACCCCGGCATTTACAATGGGATTTTTATTATCGATGTCACAGATATGATACTTGCTACTGACATGCTTGAATTAGAAGAGACAAAGTAAACTGTTAGAAAGAAGAGGCCATTGAACTAAATACAAGTGTAACCTGCGCGCTTATATTGTGGCATTCGATTTCCTCTTAAGTCTTGGGAAGCGGGGGCAGACAGCAAAGGGGAGACCTGTGTTTCAGCTGAAATCTCTTGTGTCTACACAGGAGAGTAGGGCCTCTCCAAAAAGCAGACAAAGAGCCAGGAGCAGGCAGTTGCGAGAGGTTTCGTTACAGGAGATGGAGTTTGCAATTCCCACTAGCCTCCATCCCAGAGCAGACCTCTGCAAAGCTGCAAGTAAGGAAAACGTCAAAAATACTGCAGTTGGGAACATTCCTAAGCACTGAGCAGCTAATGACATGTCATGGTCAAAAGCTACATTTGTTGTGTCCTAAGCATACCACTGCTGACACAGGTTTGGGATCTCTGGATTTATAAGAAGAGCAAGCAGTCATCCCATGCCTCAGAGCCTGAAACTGGCTGTAAGAACCAAGAGGCTTTTTTGCCTTGAAGAGTTTAGGATGGGAGCTGGGCTGAGAAACCAGGCAATCCAGTTGGTGCTCACATGCTCATTTGCTTTGGAAAGACAAAGTAACTGGCGCTGTGTGGTGAAAATGAAAAAACAGCAAAGTTTCTGAACATGTCACCCAAAGAAAATGTCACCGGTCACTCTAAGCTTTGTAGAAACTGCTTATAATACCAGCAAAGTAAAGAGTGACTAGGTTTCATCTCTACTGGTTCTTTTCTCTTTTAAGGAAATAAAAGTATTTTTAAAGCATTTCTAGTATTGACTGCAGAAGACTCTGTGTTAAGTGCTTCATTCCCCAAGAAGTTTGGCCCCTGAGGGCTTTTATGATCATAGCTCAAAGGATTGAATCTGTGACAGACAAACACAGATAGATTATGAGATGACTTTGAAGGCCAAAAATCTGATCCCTCCGTCTGCAAAACTGTGTACAACTGGAGGAGTGCAGCTGAATTATCCATACTAAAACCTCAGTGTCTTCATCCCACTCAAAGAGCCTCTCTAAACACTGTGCTGTCAGGAATAAGAAAGAACAGCAAAATAAGCCACTGTGTGATTCAAATATTCCTAAGTGGTCACTGAAATACCCTCCCCTTGGCCACAAGACTGCATTCTTCAGCTCTGTTTGCTGCACTATGAAACACATGAGGTCATTTTTAGCACAAGCCTTATGAATAGAGACTGGAATTTTCTACAAGGTCTTCTTTTCTTATCCCCCATTTCTCCCCCCCTTAAAAACAACTCCCAGTCTGCCAGTACAAGAGGGTTCACTGTCTGGGAATTCTCTGCCCATGATACCTATAGCCTTAGAGGGGACCTGGTGGCCCCTGCTGGGTCTGCAGAACCACTTGCCAGTTTACCTGGGAGCAACCTGATCTCCTCCTCCTGCCACCCTGCCTGGTATCATCTAGCAACAGCAAGAGGCTAAGAAACATCAGGAATAACAGACTCAATTTTCCTCCAAAGCCAAAGTTTTATGTTAAGGAGGAGAAGTGAATGATACATTGCAGGTATTTATAGCAATTAGATGCTGCCTGTAAGAACATGAGCTTGTCAGGAGGAGCAGTGACTGAAAGGCATGCAGACAGCTGCTTGATGAAGTGGTGTTCACTCGATGAAATCTGTACTCTAAGCATTTTTAAACAAAAAGCAGCTCCTTTTAGATGAGACCTTTAACACTGGGTCTGGAAGTGGAACATTAAAGGACTCTGGCACAGGCATCTCCCGATGCTTTGTATTTGACACTTAGAGCTACCATTTTCTATTGTTTTCAGCCTCGATTTAGGAGCTTCATCATTTCTCTAAGTGAAAGAAGAATCTGTCCCTTAACAACTACCTTTGCTATTTTGCCTTTTGCAGATTTATGCAGTGTGTGCCAAACACAGCAGAGAAGAACAGCCCATACCTGTGAGTTACTGGCCAGCTGACCAGCAGTGCCTTGTCATGCTGGGTAGAGACTTCTGTGTCCAAACACTTCTCACTTCAGCAAGGAAGAAGGGTGAGACTTTCAGGTCTCCAGGGGCACTCTGCCACACCCGGGGTACATCCCAGCCAATATGAAACCACAAAACCTATTCATTGGAATCCGTGTCACTTCCACTAAAATGTTATTAATGAAAAAATATTTTAGATTGCAAATTCTTTGTGTTGACTCTGAATTTTTAAATAAATAAACCAATTCTTAATTATTCAAATTATGCACACTTACTGAAATTTAGGTTTTTCTGACAGTATTGCATAGGAACACACTAGCTTGGAATAAATAAAAACCGGAAGCTTTAGGCCCAGTCCTTAAATCCGTTCTGACATGGGTGGCAGCAGAAGGCCAGGGCTACTTCTCACAATGCAAACAGCCCTTGCTGTTTTTCTGTATTTCATTCTTCTGTGTTTAATTCTTCCAGCAGCTCCCTGAAATGAAGTCCTGCTGGAGCAAGAAGGAAGCCTTAGCTAGAGACCATGCCCCAGCTGGGATACATTTTGCAAGTTTTGCATACTATTATGAGGACTTAAATTGAGCCCTCCTGCAGTAGCACAGAACAGGGAACTCCAGTGTAGGGGAAAAAAAACCACATTTAGATTCACCCAGATTTATATCCTTTGATCAAGAGCTGCCCCTTGTGCTTATGAGAATCTCATGTAAATATCTGCAAAGTTACTCCTTTATCTGCTTTCACATTTCTTTCCAGAGAAACCTTTGCCATGTTATCTGCAGCAACCGTGGTTTCTTGGGCTCCTGAAATCATGGCTCATATTGCTGAATATTAGTATCTCATTATCTTTTTTCTTGTTAGGGATGTATCTACCCCTTGTTTTAGAGGTTGTGACCATATTTTATCCCTTACTTTTGCAATACCTATAAAAGTGGGGTCCTGCTGTATAACTGGTCTCCAATCTGCCATGGTAATGGAAAGAATTCTTTTATTGCCACTATGTTTTACGTAGCTACATCTTTCAAAGAACACTGCCAAGGTTGGGCCAAAGTTTAAAACTCACAGAAGCAGACTTTTACAAACATATGTCTGAATAGAAACGCTGCCATTGATTTTTTTAATTGCAAGTGAAAACAGTTGTATTTGATGAAATAACCATTCCCCTGAACTTTCCGCCCTGAGCCTGAAAACCTAAAAGTGAAAGTGACTCAAACACAGGCAAACCTGACTTCATTGATTTCTATTGTCCACGGTGAGAAAACACAACCAGTAAACAAAGCAGAAAGAGTGACAAGTAAATTGGATTTTTAAAAATTCTTTCACTTTTAATAATGTTAAGGTGGGATTTGTAACACAGGTAAAGGCATTTGTTTGTTTTCAACTCAGGAGCTCTAAGGTGACAGTGTCCCTTTAAATGCCTTCCCATTGTAATTTATTTGCTTCGGGGATGACGGCAGAGAAGTTCACACTGGAAATTCTTGCAGCTCCTGAAGAAGTTAAATTTGCCACAAGTTTCACAACCTTCTTCGGAGAGAGTTTTGCTTTCAGGTCATCCCAAAGCAAGTCTCTTCCCCCACACATTTGTCCCTCTGTGGGAGATGGGACCCCAACACATCCCAACAGGGTGCTTGCGCACACCCTGACTCTCCCACCAAGGGAGGAAAAAGAAGATTCAGGCAGCTCAGGTGGGGCTGGGAAGGATGAAGGGTTTCACATCCAAAGATGAAAGTCCAGAGGCTTTTATGTCACAGCCTTCACAGGACAGAGAAGCTGGTGAGGAAATAGACTCTCCCCCTCCCACAAGCCAAGGAAAACTCTGACAAGTCTCGATGGTAATTTGGCCCTCACTTTTCTCAGACCCAGATTCTTTGGAAATCTGTAGAGTTTTGCTCAAGAGGAACCCAAGACAAAGTGGAGCAAGGATGTCAGGATCTGGCATGCTGTGGGGAGCCACGTCAATGACTTCAGCTGATCAAAACTGCCACTGTGGGATGAAAATTCCTGTACCAAACTGAAAGTCGGAGTCCTGCGCAAATTGTTTATATTGCATATTATCAAAATAAATGATGTTTCTGTAAAAATGTGAGGCTTTTCTATGCCAGAATTGTTCATGCCATAAATGCCTGAATAAAGCAACAGCAAAAGTCTCTAAACAGAGGAAAGCCACTGCCTTTGCTTCCACTCATCAGCGTGTCTGGATAAAAATCCCCTTTCCTGTTTAGTGTTTGTCTTCCAGACTTTCAAGTGTAAAAATTCAAGCAAAAAAAATTACTGTGTAGCAGCTGGCCCATTTAAGGAGGTGATACATAATATTCAAGTGATTACACGAATGGCTAAAAGTGTTGCATTATTCCCTATTTTCATTTGTGCAGCATAGCTTTGGCATGGTGACGAACTATGTCAACCAGGAACCTTGGCTGCCTTCTAATGGAGAAAGCCCCTCAAAGATCTTTGATGTGACAACGAAACTGGGAAATATTACTGACTCACAGCCTTTAAGCAATCAAGAAGTGATCAAAGCAGTGACTCAAGAATTCAAGGGAAAAATTACATGCTCAGGGAAATGAGGAAAGCTTATTACCTACTGATATTCAATAGAACAGGCAACTGAAAGTCTAATTTTGTGAAATATGCTTTTAATTGGTATTCACCGACTTATTGTATATTACTTATGTAAAAAGGAGCTTTTAATTCCAAAAAAAATTAATGGCTCAAAATTCTAGTCATGATAGTGTGGGGTGGAAACACTTAGTCTCATTTCAACTCTGTCCTACTCCGACATAAAATGATGGGCAGGGGTCTTCAGGGTTCACCTCTGTGACCTCAGCCCGGGAGCCATCAGCCTTGCCCAGATTTCTCCTGTCAGAGAGCGAAGGGTTGGTGAGGGCATCTGAGCATCATTCTGTGAAGTGCCTGTACCTGCAAATTAGGCAGGGGCAAAGCACAAAGTGTCCAGCTCTGGAGTAACAGCACAATCCCCACCCAGTGGCTGGGGACAGCCTGGGATATGAAGGGAAGGCAGCTGAAAGCACCCCGGGTTTGGGGAGAATAAAGTGCAGCTCCTTTGAGCTACCCTGTGCCGCATGTCCCAGCCCATTGCACTCTACCAGCTTTGGCCTGGGGTTTGGTCTGCTTTCTGGAGAGTCTCAGGTCCCCACAATGTGGCCAGGAGGGGAAGATGGGGTGTAAAACAAAAGGCAAAGCACTTTCCTCAAACACAGAAGTGCACCGGGGAAGCTCCTGTCCACTGCCCAAAGTCAATAGGATTTGTACATCCAAACACTCCAGAGAGGCTCCTACAGCACATGCTAATGTGTAGATGTTTTCCTGCTCTCTAATTGGTTTAATCAGGTGAAATCACCATATTTCCCAGTTTCCTACTATGGCTGTGCCATCACTGAAGTTGGGATGGCCATGGGTGCTTGCCCCTGCCCAGGAGCTCAGGTGCACAGTCTGTCACCCAGCCTGAAGATTGATGGCAAGGGGACATGTTACAGAGCTGTGGCCATTGAGTGCTAGTGAGACAAGGAGGTTTCCTTCTCAGGCAGGTTAGAGATGGGACAGGGGAAATTCCTTTCACTTGATCAGCATACTTTTGCTTTTGCTGAGAACACCCATTTATTTGCCTCGTGAACCATTCACTCACATTAGCTACACATAATTTTCTTACACCTCAACAGAAAGACTATCAACTAACTGGTTTTCTGACTGCCCATTGATTGGTTGTCAGGCATCTCTATATGCAAAACGCTTTGATTATGCCAGTGATCAGGTAAAAATTGAAGCTACTTGTCTTGACATTACATTCTATTCCCCCTAGACTCTACTTTTTAAAAGGTCTCAAATGCTGCAAAATGAGAATTGTACATTTTTAGAGAACGCTGAGAGGATGATCCATGCTGACAGGCATTCACTCGCTATC
Source organism: Monarcha castaneiventris obscurior (assembly GCA_026261815.1). Lineage (NCBI taxonomy): Eukaryota > Metazoa > Chordata > Aves > Passeriformes > Monarchidae > Monarcha > Monarcha castaneiventris. The sequence goes on from JAMPIT010000327.1 coordinate 2,462,167, forward strand.
TGCCACAGGTAGCCCAGCATTAAGTGCTTCAGGGCACTGAAAGGATTTGATCTAATCTTATATTATAAGAAGCACCCAACATTGTACATTCTCTTTTCCAACACAGACATTTATGTACAGCCTAAGGGCCCAATCCTGCTCCTCTTAAATCAGTTGGAGTTTTTGTCTTTGCTTCAGCAGCAGAGGGGGAAGGAGCAACTTTTGTAAGAGCATTAATGATGGCTGTCCCTTAGTCTTTCCACCCTAATCACTGTTTAATGGGAGAAGGCAGACACAACAGTGCTGGAAACGCTACCTCTGTAATTAGAGCAACCTGCCTTCCAGCTTTTTTTTCTGCCAGGTAACTTCTCTTCCATTGCTTTTCCTTGCTAAAAATCTGAAATTCATGCATTGGCTGGTAATCTGGATTAAGGAAAGGAGAGGCTCTTTCAGCAGAGACAGAGTTGTATGAACATCAAAAGATTCAGGGTTCTTCTGTAATAAAAACAAACTCATTAACTGCATTAGAAGGACATGTACACAGCATGCAAATACTCTCAAAAACTAAACACTTCTTGTAAGCAGCTGATGAATTGTGCTTATTGAAACAAAGCCTGAATACAGAAGCCAATGACTAAGACTTAAGAATGCTTTTCATTTTCTTTCCCATCTTGTTAGCCAGTAAAATGCATTTATTGTATCCTGTCATCGCCATTCATTGTAGCACATCAGACTTTAAACCCAGAAGATATGTTACAGATGCTGTGCATAGCTGCATAACTGGGAAACATGAGGACTTAGCTGAATGCAGGTTTTCTCTGCCTGATCTTTCCTGATATAAATGTTGGAGCACTCACACAACAAACCCAGGGACCGATCTCGCAGTGTTCATGCTGGTGATCCTTTCTCTTACAAATAACACAGGTCCTTAGAAACTGGCTTCTAGCTGCTTGCAAGAAGTACTCATCTTTTTCTATAGCCTGGAGCTACAGGACTGGGCTCAAAAATATGGAATTAAAAGAAAATACTGACCAAAACTAAGGACTGCAGCAAATGCTTTTAATAGCTTCAAACACAGAGATAAAAACATGTATAAGTTTGAAAAAAACATCCAAAAAAGGTCTGTTTCCATATCACTTTATCCGTTCCTGGCTGGCTATAAGCAGCAGAGCCTGATCCAGCTAGATCTTATTCATGTAGGTAATCCCTTTGACCCTAGTCATAAAAACATTATGCTAGCTCAAGATAATCTCCAAGTATCAATCTGAACTGATGTCTGTGCTCTTGAGCACAAATGTACATTTTTCATTTCTTCCATCTCTGAGCTGTAATGCTAAGCAGGCTGTCTTAACATAATATTTTGTTTAAAAAAAAAAAAAAAGAATCCAAGCATATCCCACCAGAAGTGACTTTTAAAAAGAAAAAATCCAGGTGGCTCAATTTGGAAAGAAACTTTGGATTTGTTGTCGTTCTCTTTCCGTGCGCTTTTTTTTCCCAAAGGCAGACATTCATACACATATAATTCCCTCTCCTTGTCACTGGGCTTCTGGGTCAGTGAACATTCCTTTGCTGTAGTGTTTTTCAGATGAAACTCCAAGAGAAACACTGTCCTCAATGATGGGTCGGATACAGAAGAGGAGGATGGGCAAATATTCTAAGATTGGCCTGGATTCTTGCCAGGAGCAGAAGAAAAGAGCCTTTGTGTTTGGACATCTGAAGGCCAGGCATAAACATGTTAGCCGATACTTAACACCCAAAGCCAGAGCCAGAACCGTTAGACACCCTGAATAATCCCCACTAGGCCTCCTTTGGGTTTCAACTGCCCAGTACAATGGGGCAGCCTCCTCCAATTACCAAATGTGTTTCTTCTAAAAACATCCTTACAGGAACTCCCAAAATAGCAGCGATTAAAAGCAAACAGCCTGTAATTCATTGACATATGCAAACCTTTTAATGTTTTGCAGGAGACAAGTTGCAACTTTTTGTACCTACAAGACTATTTATGCATTTTTAATAATTACCCTTGTATATTATGTGATACAATTCCTTTAGGCATTTAGTTAAGAGAAGCAACAGAATTCACATTCAAAAGAAACTGTTAGTTTTGCTGCAAGAAGCGCAGCTAATTTATGTAGTGAATTTTTTATACATTTTTCCCCTGATTTCTCTTCCCTGCTGTCCTCTTTCCCCTTTCTTCTTCACTACATTAAGAAATTCTGATGTGCCTGCAGCAACATCCACTGGTGGGGAGCGTCTGCAGTGATGCCAGCCCTGACTTCCCAGCAGTGGAAGGCAGCAACGTGTGCTGCTTCAGCAGTGAGCTCTCCCTTCTCAGCCCCCTTGGGACTCGCCTCACCCCAGGGTCCTCTCTGATCACACACCTTCCTCGAGCTGGCGGGTTCCCTTGTCACCTGACAGGCAGCGATCCCGATCCCATCTGCTCTGCACAGAAAGCAGCACGAGGAAATCTTTCCTGCAGATCAAGAATAAAGATGCTTTAGCAACCAATGTGGTCCCGCAAGCTCTGGCTTTTATTTGCGCTCAGATCCCCGTGTTGCCACGAACGCCTCAGCTCCAGTTTAGGGCGAGCTGATGGAAGTGGCAAGCAGGGAAATTCAGGCACGGGGCTGGGCATGGCATGCCTGCAGCTCCCACCGCCTGCACGGGCACACACAGGTTTGGGAAAGCAGCGCCTGAACGAGCAGCACAACTTGGCAAAGCAATGCAGGTTGTAGCAACAGGCAGCACTTGGCCTGCCTCAGGGGTAAAACATAAAGGGTTAGGTTCTTCCTCACCAGACAGCAAAGGACCAAATCCCCAGCTGTATTCCTGCTCTGATTTCATCCATTTACACCTGCTGAAAACCTGCTCCTCCCTCTCTTCTTATAACAACAACCAAGGAAAACCAGGTCAAATACTTTTGTGTTACTGTTGTTTGACAATATATTTGAGGAGGGATTTTCAAGTCAGCCATTGCAGATACTACACTTGAGGAAAATGCAAATAAAACCTATTTCTTAGCATGTGCAGGTGACAATTACTGCACAGCAACATTTGCCTTGGCTTCAGAAGGCAGTTTGTCAAATCAAGGACTTCATCTTCCCATTTTAAATTAGCAGTAGATAATTAGGAACTGCCCACAATTAAATATTAATGTTAAAAAATAAATAAATCCCAGGACTTCCCTGTTTAGACAGTGAGAAGGCTTTGCATCAAAAAACACAGGACACATGAGAATGTGAATAGTAAAAAGCTCATAAAAAAGAAGGATAAACTCTTCTTTGTGTGCTTACAGCATTCATTTCTTTCTCTGTAACTGAGAACCTATACAAACAAATGGAATAAAAAGACGACATATACCTCGGTATCAGCTGTAATCTGCCAATTCTTCAGCCAAACCTGCTGGAACACAAAGGAAAGGGGCAAGGTTTACACTAGGTGCACACTGAGTCAGTTCTTGTCTCAATAAAACTGCTCCTCAGCTCCTGTAGCTGCAGCAGGACAAGTCTAGGTAGGACTGAAAATCACTTGCCTGGCTCTAGTAGTATTTCAGCCCAGCTCCTTGCTCATCCTCAGAGTTCACTTGAGACTGTGACTCACTGTAGGTGAATCCTTTCCTGGCTACACTAGCAGCAATTTCAAGCCCTGCATCATCAAAATTCCTGGGCATCCAGCTGCGTGGGAGGCGTGGATCTTTGGCTGCAGAGCTCACGGCATGCACTATGTAGTTTCAGCATCTGGAGATAAAAACAACCAAGCAAGAAGCATCTGAGCCTGTCTCCAGTGCACACGGCAGGATTTGGACTCTGTGGGGCAATCATTCAGTCTGGCTTGGACCCCCTGAGCTTGTGCCACAGAGGATGCTTCTGCTCATGTGTGTGCCCAGCCTGCTTGCAGCCATAACAGGGGTAGGGCTGCCAGGTGGCTGGAAAGCCTGGGCAAATGTGCAAACACTCCAAATTCCTCCTGAAGAAGTATTCTAGGCAGGGGAAGATAATCATCCACAGAGAACCATCTTTGTATGGCTTTATGTCCTTTGTGGGAGTCCCCTCCTGGAGTTAGGTACCTCCTCTCAGAATTCCTACCTCCAAAAAGTACTGAAGAATCCCTCGACCAGCTCCAGATCTATCTCACAGGAGGGCAGGGGGAGACCCTGGTTCCATTGTGGCTGAAGACATCGAGCTATTAAATTGAAAAAAAGAACTATTTCTCCCTGACCTCATCTCGATCCCTTGGAAAAGCTCCCTTCCTGCGACTTTACATGCCGGGAGTGGGGAATGGAAATGCAACATTGTTTCAGTGCATCACAGGGGCTGTGTTTGTAGCAAAGTTATTTTGAGAAGAAAAAAAGGCTTCAGGCTAAGAAAGGTTTACCAAAATAACAGCAGCAATTCATGTAACAGTAACAATTTAGAGCAAAAGTGCAAGATCATACCTGTTTCTGGCTCTGACACTTCGGGCAGCATTCACTAACAAGAGAAACTGTGTTAGAATTACTGAACTAACATTACTTTCATACATTTTATGGGCCAAAATGATTGTCTCAAACCCTTCTGAAGCACCCAGATGCTCAGGGTGCTTTGCAGTACTGCCATCCCACTCTGGGTGGATTTTCCAGCACCAGGGAGAAGCCAGCCAGGCTTGTCTCAGTCAGTGATGCTTCAGCCTGGTGAGCTTGATGATTTGGCTTTGGATAATGGACCAGGCTTGCTCATGGCACCATCCCACCCACCTGAGTGTCTCCAGAAGCCCTTAGAAATCAGTCACACAGCAGCTTAATGGAACAGTGGACATTCATTCGGGATGGCAGCTTTCCTGCACAATTCAAGAGCTATAAGGAGGTAATTATTCACGGGTTTTTCTGTGTGACAAAACTATTTAGAAGGAATTGCAATTTGACGAACACAACTGAGGGAGGAGTGCCCTTCTTTAATTCCCCAGCAAAATGGAGTCACCACCCAGCATCATTCTAAGCCTCCTTATTTCTCATTAACCTTAGCATTTCCTTTCTTGCCCCTCAAAAAGCACAATTACTGACAGTAATGCCTCTCCTGCCCTAATGCCTCACTACAGTATATACCTTTTCTTTTGACCTTCTCTCTTGAGCCAGATTTAAGCCTCTGGTAGGCTTCATGCCGACACCTCTGTAAGAAAAGAAGCACCATTTAAGAGACAGGCAGGAGAGTTATCAAATAAACTTTCCATTTTATTTACAGTTCAGGAGCCTTGCAGAATGACACACACTTATGGTTTGGGATCACTAGCAATTATTGTAAAGGTGAAAGCAGATACTGCAAATTTAACAAGCCTTTTGTATGAACTAATTGCATTAGAATACATTAGTAAGGGTGCACATTGTAGGTTTTATGTTTCATTGGAAAGGTCATCCTAGATTCTGGTTGAATAGTGAAAGAGAGGAAACCATATTAGCAGTTTATCCAGCAAGTGTCTCTAGGATGAATTTCCTTCAGGTCATTTGCATTATTTGATTGTAGCTGAATAGTTCTCCCTCTGCTAAGCAAGTAGGGGAAGACCTACGGTGACAATAGGGGAAGTTCAAAGTCTTTGAGCCTTATTAGAAGGCTCATTTTCTGCACACATTTTCATGCACTCATTTCCCAGAACTAGGCTAGCAGCTGTATAATCAGGACAGCAACTTTACATGCCTCCTGTAAAATATGAACCTCCCGGGGAAAGCTGCTGTTAGTTTTCAGGAGGCAAGAGGGTTCCTGCTTCTTCAGAGGTGTGACACCCTGCTATGCCCCACCACAAAACCCCCCTTGCTGGCCCCTCTGCAAGTGATTTGTGCCAGTTCCAGCCCTGCTTCTGTTACTTTGGGTGTCTCTAAAACACTGTGCTAGGGACAGTCACTGCAGCAGCTTTGCCAGCCCCCAGGGCTCCAGTGGCTTTGCAAGCCTAGAGGTGATGGCAGCCCTGTAGAGGCTGCAGAGGGCAGAGGGGTGGTAGCAACAGAGCCAATGTTTGGGGAAGAGAGAGGGAGAGAGCAGCCCAGAGGGTCCTGGAGGAGGTTGTGGGGTGGGGAAGCTGAGCCCAGTAAGGCACGAAGTTTTCACTCAAAGAGAAAACTCCTCTTCCCAGTCAGGCAGAACTTCTGGGAAACCATCTTCCAGTGCTGCTGCATCCTGTGGCTGCAGGAAGGGGGCTAAGTGTCAGCCAGAGAAGGGCAGACACTGTCCATTCAGACATTGTTGGTCTGACAGTATAGAATCTTGTGATTACTCCACGAATACCCACCAGGATTTCCAGAGGAGTGGCTGGTGTTCACTAGTTTTACTGAGCCGTGTATTTCAACCAACCCTTCAGAAAACCTCACTGCGTAAAAATCAAGAGGTGGCATTCTGCTAGGCTGAACAGTGCCAGCAAGGTTAGAAGAAAAGCTAAACTGATGTTAAAATTGTTCCCATCCTCCCCAAGCCTCTCTCTATTGTGTAATTGGCACAGAAAACACAGCACCCTCTGGGAGGCTGTAGTGGCATTTATGCTGTCGCTGGCCACCTTTGCTCTGAAAGGAGGTGGCTTCTACCCATCTGCCACTCCCAGAAGATGTAAAAGAGAAGAGCATATGGTTTTGAGAAAATGAAAGGTCCTGGTATCTCAGCTTGGTAAAGCTATTGACTTACTGTCTGACCTCTGGCAAGACACATGCCCTCCATCTGCCCGGCTCAGGCTGGCTGCGAGACAAGCAGAAGAGACTCTAGTGCAGAGATGCTGAGTTTGAGTTTAGCTTGTCAGAGCCACAGCAGCTGGTCACCCCTTTGATGTTGACAAGCTACATTAAGGCCCATTTCAGCCAGCTCACAGGAGCTGGGTCTTCTCACCCCACAAATTCAAACTGGCTGTAAGGGTCACAACAACTTCCCAAGCCCAGGAGCACAAGGAGTGCAAAACTATGCATAATAGTATGACTGCTGCAAGGGTGAGCTGGGATCCCCTGAGCCCCACTGTGCCTCGTCCCTCAGCTCCACAGCCCATTCTCCAGCTGCTGCAGCCTCACAGGCTCTCTGCATCTGCTGGGACTGCACACTCACTCCTTGCCTATAGCTCCTTTTTACAAATACTTACACTCAACCACAGCCAAGGGAGCGAATCAATCCACTCTGCATTGCACGTCACCTCTGGCAAGGTTAAAACTTCAGCTCAGCAAAGCCCTTGTGCATTTGACCATGGGGACTTGCCCTGTGCTGCAGCACATCATGTAGGAGAGCTCTGGGCATGCAGAGGATGACCAAGTTCCATCAGAAACCAGAGGCACCTCAGCCTTCCAGATCCGAGACAGCAAAATTGTAATGTGGGAAGAGTAAATATTGTCCATCCTTCATTAAAGCTGCATAGCAGCCCAAACAATAATTTTAACGTACTCCACATTAAAAACGTAATACTTCAAACCTTAGTGTCCCATAATCTGCATACTGAATTCCAGGGAGGATATTTGATGGTGTGTGTGCCACAGCTCCTGTATGTATGTACTATATATCCAAAGGACATGACAATCTAGCATAGCATCAGGTAAGTCCTAAAAATAGCCATATTCTAAAGCCCATTTTAAATATTTAAATATACAATCTGAAATAAAAATGGAGTGTGAAATATCCATATTAATAATACTATCATCAACCATTATTAAAGTCAAAGGCTTGGGTTTACATCCCTGCTACAGTCCCATTAATAACTTTATCCTGACAAATGCACCCAGGACCTATATTTTCTTCTTCTTCATCATCCGCTTTATCATTTCTTTTCACAGGGAACTAAAAGCTGCAAGTTCTAGAGGAAGGGTAAAAGCTTCCATATCCCATCAGGTCCCATCAGCAGAAATACCCTGAAGCTGCTCCTGGTCCCTTCTTGGTGCCACTGAAACAGGCCTGACAAACTCCATTACTCAGCCGCCCACCATTTTCTTCTCCCCCATTCTACACAGATACACGTTTTCACCGTCCTCCAAGTTTCCTGATCAATTAATAGCCATGAAACTTACATCTGGAACTTGAAAAATATTTTTAAGCACCGTCCTCCAACATGCTTACCACCTCTGTCACCCCTCTCCTTGTTTACTTCACCCCTCTTAGATCCTGGTGTTTCTCTGCAATTCAGCAGGAATGGGAAGGGACACTGCTCCTGACTGCTATGAATATGATGTGGATGAGGAAGAAAGGATTCATACCAGTGGTATGTGGGTTAAATATCCATTATATCAACATCTTTACACAGCAACAAAGTAAATACAGAATTTTTAACAGTTCTGTATTTTTTGTGTTTTGAAAGGTCATGAAAATACTTTGAAATACATCAAATCAATAACAAGAACTTCAAACTACTCTCAGAAAACACTAAATAGCTACATATAAGAATGATAAGAATTGGAAAAAGCTTCATATAAAATCATTTCTCACTTCAGTACCCTCTCATGGTCTGATGGAAAGATTTTTCTGCTCTGGAAGAAAATGATTTGTTTGTAATATCGGTCTAATACTATTAGTTATATTGATTCATGTTAGACTATAGACTGGTGAAGTTTTCAAAGCTTTAGCATTACACAGCTTATGAAAACCCCTCACAGAAGCTTTGGCCTTGGCAAGGTGCAGAGCAGGGTCTCCCAAATGGTGTATATTTTGCTGGATTATGTTTAATCATGTCATATAATCATTACTACAGATTAAAGTGTCTCAATTGGTTGAAATAATTTTATTATTACATCAAAATCTTGAGCATGTTTCCTTGGACTATTCTACAATTCTATTTCTCCTACTATTCTCATATTTTTAAGAATTCAAAATTCAACACAATTGCACCAAAGTCAAAATCAGAGCCTACTTTTAACTGGTACCATTTCAATAAAGAGTCTTGGTCTAATCTTCCCAATGATACCAAAAGGTTTGGAACAGGCCACAGAATCATAGTGATTTGGGTTGGAGGGCACCTTTAAGGATTATCTAGACCCTATGATTCCCACCTAGTTCTTAAAACTCATCTATTGCTCAATCCAGTTCGCTTGAATAAATACAAAATTCTTGGTTTACACCTGGAAAATGCTTGCACAGGACAGTCCCACACATAATCATTATCCTCCTTATATAAAGGGTAAATGCTGTGTGGAGCTTCTGTTTGCCAAACCTCCATGACTTTTCCAAAACTTCCTACAGTATCACTACAACAAATTTGCTTCTTGGGAAGATCCCTTGGCCCTCCTGCCCCAATGATGCATGAACCCCAAGGACTGGACATATTTTGCAGGGGCTCTGCAAAGGCGAGTTACTTTTACCTCACAATTCATAAACATAAAATCTTATCACCTGCTTCTCTGAAGGGTTTACTGTCTTGGTTTGTGTTAAAAAACCAATAATAATAAAATCCCTTTTAAAAAAAAATTCCTTAAAATCTAGAAGATTAACAAAATAGAAACACTATTTAAGGTGATGGATCATGTAAGGTAATCACTAAACTCTCAGACTGTAAAATAGGATTACACACCATTTCTTCTTTTTTTTTTTTTTTTCTCTCTTGGACACTGCAGTATCAACTGCTGTAGTCCTAAATTTAGCCAAACACTGCAATTATCAGATGTATTCAGTTGCAAAAGCTTTTGTCACTTTTGTGGTTGTCTGACGGTGTACGGTTCAATCATAAAAGGGCAAATGACAGGCGGGTGTAGGAAATGAATTTTCTTCTTCTTCCTGACATACCAGGGGAAGGCCCCCTGCTGTAATATGGAAAATCTTTTATGCAAAAGAGCACAGCAACTTACAGAGCGCAATCACTATGCAGACTTTTGTTGGGGTATTTTTTCACAATTCGGCAAAGAAAAAGGAAGAAAAGGCGGCCTTAAAATCATGTTTAAAAGTTCAAATTTGCTTTTAGCATTTGGGTATATTTATAAGTTTAGGGATCTAGTAATTAAAATGCAATGAATCTCCTTCTAAGTATGAACATTCCTTCTTTGGGCACTGCTGCTTTTCTGGTGATCCCGAGGCCACAGCAGCAGTTTTTCACGCACAGCTGAGGCAAGGTGAGAGGCAGAGAGGGATGCTGAGTCCAGCAGGGCCACCCCATGTTGTCTGCCAGGAAAACAAAGGGGAGGCTTTATATTTAGTATTTATACTGGTATTTCTGAGCATAATGCAAACAAAAATCTGGGAAAACATAGAAAAATAACCTTCCTGCAGGTTTTAAGTAAAACTGCCTTTGGATTAAATAATCTCTACCCTCTCAACAGAAGGGACTTTAACTCCTTCTGGCAATAAACAAAATTCTTCAAGAGAGGGCATATTTAGAATTTGTCATTTAAAGGTCCTGGTGTGAAGTGGTATTTCGGCAAATAAGCATCACTCAGATTATCCACAGTGCTTCCAGATGAAAACAGGTATGGCATAAAGGTTTATTATTTGCCAAAAGATATTGGCTCATGATCAATGCTTAGCTATATAAACCACAGGTGGCAACTTTGAAGTAAGAAAAAGGCCTGCTCCTTACACAGAGGCTGGCAGTGGACACTGTGGCAAATTTTCTGGGGTTTCTCAAGTCAGTGACTCTTCAGCTGAAGGGAAATTGTCCAAAATCTCAGGGGCACAGCAGTGCCTCCTGGGCTGGCCTTGCAGACTCTGCTCTCTCAGGGATCTTCACAGGCTCCTGTCCTGGTCAGGATGCAGCCCCTGCAAAGAGGGAAAACAGAGGGAAAGTAGAGGTTTTGCACCCCCAAACTTCCTACACTTCTCATCAGGCATTGGCACAGCATTTCCAGATCAAATGTGGGGTCACCTTCAGCTTAACTTCTTTCAATCTTAACAAAAAATGATACCTTTTCTTGTTGTTGTTTTCCAAAACATCTATTTCCTTTGCAATTTTTTTTCCAGGAAAAGCTTATGTTTTGCTTCTAAAAATCTTTTTTTTTAGTTAAGAGCCCACATTTCTAATGAAAAACAGTCTCAATGAACAATCTCTTTGAATTACTCACAGAAAACTGAATAAATACCAACAGCAAGATATGTTAAGAAGGAATATTTAGTTCCTTAGGCAAAAAAGTAGACCTTCAATAACCAATGGCTAAACTACAGCAGAACTGGTCCCAGTGAGTGAAAATCAGCTACTGATTTCAATGAACCTGTGTCAGTTTACCCCGGGTGAAGTTCTGGCCCACTGAGCTCAGAGAAACAAAATGTCACCTTTACTTTCTAAACACTCTTTCTCAAATAATATTCCCCTTGTAATAATGTGCAGCGAGTGTTTAGCTCAACGTGCCTCTTATAGTTTCTGTTTGGGAGATGATTTTTCTTTTTAATTTCTCTGTCAGGCACACTTATTGAAGCGCACACGCTTTAGACAGATGCAATCTGCAAAAAAGGTTTGAAAGACAGTGATTTATTTATGAAATTCCTGGTTGAGAGGGTGAGGTAAGCCACACAAAAATTTTAAAGCTTCTCACTAATGTAAGGCATATGTGTTATATATGTAAAACATGGGGAGGGAAAACATTTAGAATATTTAGGCACAAAACCTTCACCAGGTAGAACTGCAGTGGGAGAAAAGGGGCAGCAAGTGGAGAAAAAGACATAAGGACAAGTTCTGCTCTGCCTCTAATTTCACTTTGTTACCTCAGGGCCAGCAGCATTTATTATATGGGCTTTATGCATACATCAAGGTTTTGTTCTTGTGTGTTTTATGCTGTGTAGCCAACACAGCGATCAAACCTGAAGCTCCATGGTGGGAGCTTAAGTTCACTAAAAGCATAAATTCACTAAAAGCCCCTGCACTAAAGTGTTTTGTTTCTAACTAAACTCCTCTCCATGCCAAAATCCTTTGCTCCAGCTGGGAGATCTTTTAACTTGCAGATGCCTTCCAACAAAGTGGGCACACCGGAGTCCAAGGTGTGCACTGGGGACACAATTATTTGGCTGTCGGTGCCAGTGTCCTGGGATAAATGTGCTCTCCCTCCACAAGGTTGCTCTTCCCAGCACTGTGGAAGGTGGGAGGACAGGCAGACACACCCCAGCAGTGCCACTCAGCAGCATTTTAAGAGGGATTTCTCCCAGTCCATCTCCTAGTGCTGAATGCCCGGTGTCAGGGCTGGCTGAAGAGGAGGTGCATCCTAACCTCTGAGGAGCAGGAGACTGGGAGGAGCTGGTGGGAGCATGATCCCTTCCCGTGCCAAGCCATGAATCACCAGGGATTGTCCATAGTTAGTGGAAGGAAGTAATTGAAGGACATCCATGTGGAGAGGAAAAGCACCTGTTTCATGCAGGTTGCAGCTAAAAGGTGCCACAAAGCAGCCTGAATTATGGGAGGGAGAATGATGTAGGGAAGAGCAGCAGGAACTGGGGTTAGAGAGATTCCTCTGGAGGCTAGAGTTAGCTAGGGATGTATCCAAACATCTTTTTAAAGCACATCCAAAGAAGAGAGATTTTTAAATTGTTAATGGTCCTAGCTGTAAGCAGGTGGCAATTTTTGCAGGCTTTTCAGCTGAAATGGCATTGAGAATTGTGGAGGTGAGGTGGCAGTGGCTGAACAGGCTGCCTCAGAAAGGACAGCCCCTTTGGAGAGGCAGGACCATCAGACTGCTGACACTGGCAGTCAGGAGCTGCTAAAGTAAGGCACAACAGTGATCAGGAAGGCATTGGAGCTGCTCTCTAGCTTAATGAGGAGAGGAAAGTTGCACTCAATAAGGTGGACAGTGGGGCTTTGGAGGAGAGATTCAAGGTGTGAGGTGAAAGGGAGAAACAGGATGTGAAGGACCAGTCAGAAAGATGATCCTAACAGGGATAACTGGGATACATGGCCAAATGCAGAGGTCACTCTCACCACACAAGGGAGAAAATCTGTATTTGCTATAAAATCATGTTCTGCTCCACCATCTTGTCCATCTTCCTGGCACAAAGTATGGAAAACAACGTCAAACCCTGTGGGTACAACACCAACCCACCATCACACAGGGCACCAGTACCGGGATAATGCAGAGCTGGCAGTGGAGAAATCCAGCCAAAAAAGATCCAAGCTACAGTGTAACAGTGGGTAAGCCCTTGAGTTACCCGACCTGCTCCAATGGTGAGGAGCAAGGTCCTTTCTGCCCTCCAAAGGGAAGAGCAGTGACTTAGGAGGCTGCCAGTAGCTCCCCACCAGTGAAAAGGGTTACAAAAAGGAGTCCTCACCTGCAGTGTAAGAGCTATTGCTGGCAAGACCAGAGCTGAGGAAATTAAAGTTTCAGACTAGATAAATCATATTTGTGGTGTCTTCTTTTTCTTCCTGAGAGGTGGGAGAGTTAGATGGAGGGCAAGGTGAGGATATGCTGAGAGTTGAGATTTGCTATGTGGATGCACGAAGGAAAAGATGACATTAATCAAGATGGGACATGAGAAGAGTTTTGGCAGTGCCCACAGTGTAAAACTGAAAAGGAAGATATGGCAAGCATTAGAGAGGACCCCAAGGGGATGGGGCTGGGGGTGGAAAGGAGATGAGAGAAGAGGCACGGAGAGATACCAGATGTACAAGATAACAACCCAGTAGAATTTTGCCAAGAATAAAGGCTTCTGAGCCATCACTTTGAATTCACATGTCCACCCTCTACTAGTAAAACCATTAGACAGACAAGAATTAAGAGGAGAGAAATCAGTCGCCTGCAAACTGCTTGCTGAAGACATGACATTCCTGAAGAAAAATGTACACAAGCCTAAGCAGCTTACAAGAGCGAGCTATCTCACCCGGCTCACCCCCCACGAACACTATTAAATCCGTGAGAATCAGAACAAGGAAATTGTCAGGGAAAGGCTGCGATTAGCCAGGGTCTCGACTAGAAAAATAGTTTATGAATTGTCATAAAAATTTAAAGCTCAACCTCACATTAGCTGCTGCAGTGTCTCTGCTCCCACCTACAGTACAGTTCGTCTCCCTCTGTCTTCATCACAGACTGTGCCAGTACAAGGGGGAAATCTTCTGAATGTTTCCCCAAAATTAAATGCTGAAACAGCATATCATTATTTTTGATATTCAAATCTATTATTAATAAGCTATACACTACAAAAAGATTCTGAACATGAGTGATATATCTCATAATTCTGACCTATTAACAGAAGTACATGAGTCTCCCTGGACCAAAAAAATAGTTGTTAAAAAAGATGAATCGCTTACTCAAATCAAAATAACATGACAGTTCCATGAAAGATTTCAAAATAAAAGTTAATATGTTAATGGATTCATTTTACTGCTCCTAAGACACAAACAGACAATGCAGAACAGTCAGTCATAGTCTTGTTAAATAATATGAATCAACGACTCCATCATGTTTGTATTAAGCAACAGGCACTAATACTCTCTCTGATGGTGTATTAGGGTGAGCATGTCAGTAAGAGGGCTGAGCCAAAGCACATTCTGAATCTTCTTTGGTGCTAGTGACCAGGTACGTAAAATTTTGTCATATACCTAATTATTATCCTGCATGCAGGGGCAGAAGCATCGCCCCAGCTGAGGGCCGCCCTTTAAGCCAGCAAAATCTTCCCAATTTTCAATTGCTCCTAATCCTCGTGGTTTGTGTGGGACTGACCTTAGCAGCTGGTGTGTTACCTGCCATGCAGCAGAGTGCTGGGAGCTCCCTGCGTCCCTTCTCCTAAACGCCTCTCCCAGGAGAGAGAACATTTCCCTCGGAGAATACCCAACAGCTTCTGATGGAGCCCAGGCAAGTGTCTTGAGCCAGGCTGCTGGCTTTCCAGTAGTGAAAATGAATGGAGAGCAATATCATGCTCAACGTGCACTAGAGGAAAATGTTTCTGAAAATTTTGATTTTAAAAAAAGTAGGTTTTTCCAGTATGAGTCGAATAAAAATAAAATGGCATTTCCTTGATATAAAAATAATTCTTCTGGCTTCTTACAAGTGCTGTAACCCTTGTAGAAGTATTCCTAAGGAGAGAGAAGATGCTTGGGAAGAATGTTGCCCTTAGGGAGTGGTGGAGGGACTTTCTCCAGCCCCATGGAAGTCCTGTTCAGTTTTGGCTGCATTATGGGGGCTTGATAACCAAAGTCTTTATATGCACAGGAGTTACTTTAATAGGAATGAGGGGTAACAAAAATCTTCCATTTGGAAGTGGATTGCATTGTAAAGGCATAAGGGATTTCACTGCCTGCTCAGAATAGATAGATGGGAGGGTTTTAATGTAAGAAATCAGGTGGTGAAAGGACAGGAAACAAGTGACTTGTGGCTCCTGCCGTTTAAGCATGAAAGAGGCATGTGAAGAGGCATTAATTTCAGCCACGCTGGGCTGAAGGGTAAGGACTATTCACACAAGTAAGGCTTTGGAGGACTGGGCTTGTAAACCCCAGCTGCTTAAACAAAAGTCTGAGGCACCTTTTTTCAAGAGTACCTAAGTCTGGTTTTCTAAAGAACCTCCCCCTCTTAAGTCACTTAGGATATATCTACCCCTTCCATGTTGGATAATAGAGGGACTGTGCCTGGGCTGGTGGAAGGGGAGGGATGAGAGAGATGTCAGTGAATGGGGCTGTGGGCTCAGCAGGACCTCCACAGGCTGCTGGTGCAGGGCTGGATGTACTGGCACGGGCAGGGTGCTGGGGCCTGCTCGCTATCCCACATTTTTCATTCCCTCAGGCACTTTCAAAACTGCTACCTTAAGCCTGCAGCAGGATTTCAGCAGAGGTCTCTTAGGCTTTAAGCAGCTTCTAACTGTATTTAAGTGCTTTATCCCTTGAGTAGGATAAACAGGTTAGCAATTAACTCTGGTTTTCTGACCTCTAGCTGGATAACCAGATCTCTAATTATATTTTCAGTGGCAGTGAATCTCAAGAGTTGTGTGACACTATCTGAAAGTTTCCACTCCCATGTAGCATCTGCAGCTCTATGTGGAAATTGGCAGCAAGAAATTATGGGCAAAACAGAAAGCCAATTTTTCCCTTTCTTGGTACTTCTGCCTCCTCAGCACTTCCAATCCTTCCACTGTGTTGCTTGGAAAATATTTACCCTAATATGTAATTCCTGGTATGCCAGACAGGTCATATTGAAAAACAAAAGATTCTGAGAAGTATTTTATTCAAAAATCCATTTTTTTTTAATAGGATACTTGTGGTAGACAATATTCACAGGAGTTAAGAAATTAGAGGCAATGATGAGCCCCATGCCTCGATAGGTTATTTTCCATTGTTTCTCAGTAGAGCACTATCTTGAGAGAGAGGGTGTTTTTTAGTGCTACAAAAATACTACTTATGCAAAAGAAAAGAAAAAAATAAGAAAAATTTAATGTAGCACTTACTGTAGAAGCACAAGTGACCTTCGGAAAGGTGATATGGTTGGAGGGACAGCTCTGGAACTGGCAGAGCACACCTCAGGAACAGAGTATCTAGATGGCCTAATGCCAGGAGTTAACAGTGACAAAGCAGAGCAATTTGGAAAATCAGCTTGCTGTCATCCTGTATGCATGTAACTCTTGAAATAAAACAGTGATCTAATACAAAGGAAGTATATGGATTTACTCTGACAGCAATGCCAAGCGTTCATTCTAATCAAATGCCACACATATTCTCACTTTAAAAGGGGTAAAATAGACAGCAGATTAGCTATGTTCACATCTTCAGAATGAGTGGTCTTTCCACTAATTTTTCCATGTGGATTCCTACTACCTGTACAGAAAATTCATGTCTGTGTCTGAGCCCACTTCTTACTTCACTGCCCATACAAATTATCCTTTCTGAAGACAGATGTGAAAGAACTGTTGAAGGTCTGCATCAAACCAGAAGAAAAATAAACTGCTTCTTACTTACATAGAGCATGATAATTTATTGTAATAAAAGCTGGTTTGGACTCACACCACAATCACTTCTGCAATTCAGGCTTCTGTGCTGCAAAGATTATTTTGGAGAGCTGTGCCAAATTTCCCTGTCATCAGGACAAATGGGCAGTCAGACACTGGTAGATTCCTTCTCAAGAAGGTGGAAACTAAAGTAAGATGTGCACACCACCAGATAATAACCTACAAAAGTAAAAGCCAAGAGAAGAAAATATGGATCACACATCAGCTGGAAAGCCAATTATAGAGGTCTAGAGGACCATGACAAAGTCATATTTTAATTCTCAATGCAAAAGACAGAGGGGAGCCGATTAGTTCCTGCTTAGATCTTTCCCTTCTCAGTGGCTTCCTAGTTTCTCACAACTTGCCACCAATTCTGTTCAGCAGGGGCCAGTGCATTACACATCCAGCACCAGCCAAGTCCCTGCTTTGCCTGCTCTACCACTACCAAGACAAAAACTCATAACAAAGGTTACTCACACAGTGACTATGGAGAAGAGATGCCCAGTGAGCCACTGCTGTTGGAAATTGCATTTCCTGTGTTTGTGCAGAAAGGGAACAGTGGGAATATAGTACAGAAAACAGGTGAGATGCATTCAAAGGGATGCACACCTGAAGCAGTATTCAGTAAAAGAGAAAGAGATCAACTGAAATTTTAATTTTTCTTATCTTGTAAAATTGGAGACTAATTTTTTCATGGAAAATTTTCTGACACGGACTTAAGGAATAGCCTTTAGCATCCAGATAAGCTTTGTGGAGGATATACCTAGAAGTCACTGAACCCAGAACAACTTAGCAGGGTATAAACTGTGCTGCATGAGGCCAGACTTAGCAGAAGGACAAAAGCACCTATAAACTTCATGTCTATTCCTGTGTTGAGCATCCAGCCTATCCAGTGCCTTCTCAGATCACATGGCACAGCTGGAGCCCTGTAGTTGCCCTTCTGCCTCACATGGAGACAGAGACAGAGAGGCAGCCACCTGAGGAACAAGAATGCAGGAATGAAATTGTTGCAGATCACAGATTCAGGGCACAAAACACTCTGAGTGCTCTAAATAAAGGTCTGAAAGAAAAAAAAAAACTATGCTGTATAATTTATACCTCAGAGAACAAAAAGATGGGGATGTTTCTGTTCTTTAGATGCCTGAAAGACTCCAAATCAGTCAAGAAAAAATAGGTAGGCAGGCTATTCCAAACTGAGCTTAAAGGAGAATGTGCAAAAAGAGTTGTTTCATGACTGAGCCTACCCCACAAGTGTGTTCTCATCCTCTATAAGCTGCTTCTAGGCTAAAAAAAGACCAGACATCCTTCCTGTTTCTAGAAGTTCTGCCCTGGGTTTTTTTTTTTTTGGAACAGGTTATAAAGGCTGGATTCTGGAACTACCTGGCCAGCCACAAACTTTTCAGTGGTAAAGCAAAGACAGGGGATCCAGTGGTTGCTGTTGAATAGCCAACAGTAACAATTTGTGCTCTCCGAGTGCATTCTTCTCCAAGAAGCTTTGCTGTTTCCCTGTTCCCAAAGCGGAAAATAATTGCTTCATGAGAGCGTTGGTTTTTTAATGGCAAGTGATATACATACACCAATATTCAGATAGTCTGAAAATTAATACTATTCTCTTTGGCAGTTTTGGAGGTTTGTTTTTCCCCTTTCCAATTTACGTGTAAGTTTTTTCAATCCCATTAACAAATCTCCTAGAAAACTAAAAGTGATCCACACACGGTTTGAAGCTACTAAGGAAAAGTGGCACTTGCCCACTGACATGGTCCAAAGATGCCATCACACCTAATCACACTTTTAATGCATAATAAAACAATATTTCACACATTTATGAAGGGGAATAAAACCAATCTGTTACTGGTGCTTTTGGTTTGGTTTAGTTTGCTCAGGAAGTCATGACTTAATAAGAGCCCTCCTCACAGAAAGCATGCAAGTCTGAATTAGAAGTGTGAAACTGAATTTATGAAATAACCTTGGCAGTAAATAATAGCACACCTCAAACCAGGATTCATCACACACCTGTGTGGTAGGGAATGGAAGTCAGCTTCATCCCACTAAGAGTATCAATCACTCCCAGGATGCAAATTCTGTGAGATACAGAGAGATTACTTTACATAACCTGCAGAAAGTATTTGAATCAATGTAATGAAAGCTTCAGCACAGCATTGTACAGCCCACAAGTGTCCTTACAAACACACTTTTTTCATCATTTTACATATGAAGACAAGTATAGTATGTAGACAGATGAACTAGCCTGTAGCTGCAAACATATTAGGCTTCATTCAAAGATTTATCCAAAGCTTTCAGTAATGACTCTTCATCAGAGGAAGCCTCACCTTCCTTCAAATTAGCAGCAAAATTCCTGTGACCTTTGTGCCGAGTGGGTCTTCTACCCTAAATGCATTTTGGGTGCTCCACTTCTTTTTAACTACCTCTGGCATCTCTGAGTGGTGCCCAAAGGAAGCTCTGCCAGCAGGACACACAACACCATTCATGTGTGTCTACCACCCTGGCTGGGAGTGCTGTTTTGGAAGTGTTCCCTCGGGACAGAGATCACCTCATGGACTGCAGCTCTCCATAGGCCTGCCTCTGTCTGTTCCAGTATAGGCACCCAAAGGAAACATCTGCATTTCCAAGCAGCCCAGAATCCACTAACAAAGCTCTTCTGAAAATCCAGCCCCTGAGTGAGATATATAAAGTCAAATTCTTTTAAAACACCTGTCCCAAGAAGTTGGCCAAACCCTTCTAAACGCCTGTCCTTGGTGGCCAAGCCAGGTGCCAGGGAAGAGGGAGCCAGCACAGCACAGTCAGTCCAGACAGCCACTGCTCCCTGTGGTCTGTGTGGCAGGCACAAAGTTAGCCAGGCATTTTGCTGGGAAGGCAAACACCACAGCCAGAAGGAGACAGTCTGTCTTATTTTTAACTTCTACTACATATAATACTTGGGTTCCATTTACTGCACATACAGTCTCCTAAATACTCTGTTATTTGGTAAAACTCTGTATCAGAGCAAATCCTTGGATAATGTATATTGCAAGGGATTTCTGACACCAGGGTACCTCAGGAAAAAAATGCATATGAAATGCACAGCAGAAAAAAAATGAAGGTCGCATCTTCATTCTCATGTTTTTATACTGTCATCAATGTATAAAAACATAAACATAAAGACATAAATCTTATAGCTCATTTTATGTGGTTTTTTATATTTTGAAAAGAACTGTTTACCTTCAGTTTCATATTTTATTCCTTATGAAAGGAGATTAATATAAAAAAGTTTTAAAATTAAGTATTCCACTGCCACTTCTTTTCTATTGCACTATTTATTACCTCTTTGAGACTGCAGAAGAGGGATGCAAATGACACTTTATTCCATAAGTCTTCAGGTCAAACTCAGCTGCCTGCCATGCTGATCAGATTTCCTTTTTTTAATTTTGGCAAGGGCTAGATATAACCCATCTTCATATTAGATTTTGCAATGTAATCCTTGTTATCTAAACCCACCTACACCTGTCAGCATACGGCTTTCATTTTTTCTTGTAATTTCTTTTTTTTTTCTTTTTTTTTTTTTCTTTTTTTAGATTCACACGTAGACTCTCTACCCAAACTGATATATAAAACATCAGGGAAAAAGATAATAAACTTGTTTGGCAAAGCCTGAGAGGAAGCATGGGGCCAGAGAGCTGAGGAGGTCCAGGTCCTGCAGTCACATCCAGAGTTAATTGAAGTCACTGCCAGCCTCCGTATAACAGAACTGGAAGTCTCTATTCAGAAAGAAAAAAAGAGAAAAACACCTTAAAGAAGTGCTTAATTCAGGGCACATCAGATCACCAGCATCACCCACCTGCTGGAAATCAGGCCCACATCTAAACCTCGAGAGCAGATCAGCTCTCATTGCCATTACGTTGCCATTTGTGGGGGCTGGGGAGGGTATGTGGAGGCTGCACCCCAGAGCACAACAGCAACATTCACAACAGCCTTCATTCACTCCTCTGCAATAATTCTTCTTCCTATGTTCTACAGAACAGTCATTTAATATTTGTTTCTAGGTAATTAATTTTGGAAATGCTCTTCATTAAAATTGAACAGATCACCATGTGTTCTGCATGTACTGCAGGCACCCAGGTAACCTGGGGCTTGTGCTGTGCAAAGCTGGAGACAGGGGAGCTATAGGTAGGATGGAGAGAATGCAGATTTATTTGATTGTTTTTGAAGTGTGAATGAACTGACAAACCTGATTTTCCTTGGTGCAGTAATGGCTCATCTCTACTTAAAAATTAGTAGATGCTTAACAGTGTTAAATATTCAATGTGCAACCAAGACTTTGGTCTTTACTGTGCCCTTATTGGAAATTATTAAGCTTATAAGCCAGAAAAATAATAAACCTCTGTTCCCATGAGTTAAATTCCCTCTTCCCACCTCAAGCGGTCATTCTAGAGCTTGATTGAAAGGTGATTGAGGAGACAAGCAGCTGTCTAACCAGGACCCTGGCTATGAGGCTCCTGCAGCTGCTCCTTGCCTGTTCTCATGGACAAGTAGGACCATCAGAAACTTCTCCATCCTATTTCAGCAACCTCATGACTTGGAGGACCAGGAAGGTCAGGGTGAGCACCAGCCACCATGACAGGCAGCAATATCATATTAATCAGTGTCCATAGCTCATCTACATTTAAGAAGTTTGGGATACCCAGTGAGCATAACTCCTTGCACAGTGCTGTTCTCTGTTCTCCCCAACAAATTAAAAAGGTGAGGGTTTCTTTCACTTCCAGCCAGAAGACTGAGTATAATGAACTTGTGTTCCAGCAAATAACAGGTCAGATTTCCTACTCTGGTGAGCGCTAGTAGTGTCCCACCCACATTATAAGGGAGGCTTTGAAATAAAAATAATACACACACAATGTATAGTTATTATCTATCTTTGCCATACACAATTAAAACCTAAAAAGAATTTGGTCATTTGATCAATTCCTCCAAAGAGGTCACTCCACTTTGGATGTCCAGTCTTAGTCAGCTGGGCCCACATATGTGATCACACAAGCACATTTTAATTTATATACACAAGAGAAGAAACATAATTCTGACATTCTGTAACTTTTGAAGGCTCAGTTATTCAACCTTCATACCCCTCAAACAGATGGAGTTCAGGAGGAGGAAAACTTTATGACTTGCTTTAAAATAAATGTAACACTGGGTAGGAGAATTAAGTCCTCCACTCATAATTAAGTCTGTGACATCATTCGTTGCTTGAAATAATGGCAGTAACAGGCTGTTATCTTTGAAGTGCTGCTCACCAGAGGTGTATTACAGCATGGGTATATGGGAGTGTGTTCAAGACTACTGCATCCACTGCTATGTGCAAGTCAGGACACAAACGCAGAGGTGGCACTCTTGGATCCTGCTGAGGATGCCTTAGGGAGTGACAAGCCCTTTGGCCTGTTTCCCTCAATCCCCCTTCAGCATCATATTCTGTCCTATTTTGGGCCCTGATGTTTCCCTCATCATCTTAATTTCATCCTGATCTTCCACCTTCCTCCTCTTTTCCCTTGTCTGAACCCCCATTCTCCCACCATCTCTCCACACTTCTGGTAGTTCTCCCCCTCTCAGTACTCCAGCCTCCTCCCATAAGATGAAACACATAAGATCACAAGAGAGCAAACCCTTACTGGCAGTTCCCCTACCCAGAAACACAGAAATATAAAGTCATCACAAAAGCGGGTTGCAAGGAAGACCTCCCCTAACCCTTGGGCTGGGATTCTCTTTCTCCATTCACAGCCTGGTCTTGACCAGATCAGGGGAGAAGCTTCAGTCAACAGACTGCAAAGAGCCTTCAAGGATTGTGACTGGCCCAGGATAAACAGCCAGCTGTAAACTCACATTTTCAGGAATATCAGAGTTTGGTTGAAGGCACTGCAAAATTCTGCCCTTCTGTACCAAATCTTGTTGTGCTAGGCTTTCACAATGAAATAAGAGTGATTTTTTTTTTTTAGGAAGTTCAAGTGTATCAGTTTCCCTTGATTTCATTCTCTGAAACCGTAGAACCATTAAACTGGCTGCTTCCAGGATAGTTTGCCTTTAGTCAGAGACTAGCCAAAAAAAGCTCTTTAATTTTTATAAGTTTGACAGAGCTATAAACAATACTGCCAGTCCTGAGCATTAAGAAAGTACAAATCAGGCCGTGCACAAAAGGTCTCATAGATTAGCTGTAGAAGTGAGAATTTTATTTTTTTTTTAAATAGCAGTAAAAGCAGACACCTGCCATTGAGGTACTTTAGCTTTCTCATCGAATTTGCAAGGCTCCCCTCGCAAACTTTGCAACTTTGTAAACTCAAGAAGCTTTTCTTTTGAAATGAAAGATAGGCTGCTTATATTTTCACTTGTCTCCTGGATCTTGATCTGGATGAAAACATCAAGCATCGAAACACTCAAATCAAGACAGATGGCACAACTATGTAAGCAAGAGGAAGCAGAATTTCATGATGAAAAGCATCAAGGAACATATCTATAGGTGATATCACCAGTGTGTCTATCACGCTCCTCGTATCTCTTATGATAAAATTCCAGCCAATGAATCTCAGCTCTGTGGTTACTTATGTGCTCCTTTCCAGTGAATTGGACGAGATTTCACTGCATGACAAAGCAAGTGATTTAGGGGTAGCAGTACTCAGTACAGTAAGAAGAGAGTTCAGCTTCTTGCCCTGATCTTCTTTCCTTGAATCATGTCTATTTTCTTACCTAAAGCCATGATAAAAAAGAGCTGTAGCATTTCTAAACCAGCAGCAGCCCTAACGAGTCCCAGTCAAGCACAGGGGACCATGGCTGAGGCAGCAGCTTACATAAGCAGTGCCTGAGAGGGTCAGACCCTTTTGGGGCCAGGATCCACAGAGATGTGTGCATCAGTGAGCACATCTGTGTGCAGCCCCAAGCACTCCAGCAGCTCCCTGGCGCCCCAGGCTACAGTAGGGAGAAGAAGCACACCCATCTACCACGTTTGCAAGAAAGGATGCTGAAGAGCTTGCTGTAAAAGCTGCTTCCAGACATGCCACACTTGGCTGCCCTGGGAAGCAGGGTGAAACTCAGTGGAAGAGGGGCTACAAAGGGATGTCTCCTGGATATGCCCCTCTACATCACACTGGCTGCTGTGGGCACTTCTGCCCCTGCTGACCCTTTTCCCAAAAGGTGAACCTATGCGTAGCACTATATGTGCCAACTGGATACCCTGGGGATTTGCTGAGAGAAAAAACAGATATGAAAAAGGCAATTAAGTGGATGCTTGTTCCTGTACTTCTATATTCCTGTAGCTTCCAGAAGAGCTTCCTGAATATGTACCTAATCCCTTGACACCTTTTCAAACAGCACACTGACTATGGCCCCTGCAATGCAAGGATGATGCTAACATATCCAGAACTTCCTGGGACATATTTGTGTGGAACTGATAGCACTGTCAGCAAGATATGGGACAATGGTCCAATAATAAACTGGGCTACATGGGCATAGAGATGGAAAAAAAAATGCAAAAAAGTAGAAGGCAAGAATCCCAAGCCTTCTTACTTTTAAAAAGGGGAACATTTCAAAGTGAGTATCAGGCACCTGTTGTTATGTGCTAGTGGAGAAATCTTTCCACCAGATCCACAGGGCAGGTCTGAGATAAGCAGCTGGAGAATGATAAGTTATCTCTGCTGCGATTCAGGAAATATAGATGCTTCAGATGCTAATGGTGTGTCAGCAGGGAACCAGACACACAGTGGACTGAGGTTAAGTAAGCCTAGGAAGGTGTTTATTCATGTATAACATTTGCAGAGAAGGTGACTCCCTACGTCGCTCCTGGCTGCCCAGAGGAACGGCTTATAACCAGAAATACGCTCAGAGAAGTCAAGCAGAAAGGTCAGACGGGGCGAGAGGTGAATCCCAGCCATGACAGCCCTCCCGTGAGCTCTGGCACTCCCCAGCTCCGCACACATCCCGGGAAGGACGGGGGTGTGGCTGCCTGCCCCTGCCAACCACGGCCCCTGGGCATGGCCCAGCCGGGCTCCGGTGCCGGCACAGGGGCACTGCCAGCGCTGAGCGACCGCAACGTGCTGCAGCTCGGAGGGATTAGAGGTCACTTGTGCATCCTTTGGCACTGGGCTGGATCGACTGTAGCTAAACCATTCCCAGCAGACATTTGTCCAATCTATTTTCAAAATCCTCCCACAGTCACTCTAGGCAATCTATTCTTGTGCTTTCCAACTGAAAGTTAGAAAGCTGTTCTTAATGTCTAATCTAAATCATAAGTCAACTTTAAAAATGACAAGTATGGTTAAAAGTTTCAAGATTTTTCCTAATAATAAATGTGGTTTTCATTTTATTTCTCTGTTGGTTTCTGCACATTCAGGGTACTTTCAAATCACTTTTTAAAACATCCCTCTAGAATCATGATGTATAGAAACCATATTTATTATTTTTCACAAGAGCCGAGATTGTCATTTAATTACATAAATCCAAGAGTAGGAGATTTAAGGAGGAAAAAAATTGCAATAAAGTCCTGAGAGAGATGCCAACACTTAATTTAGCTGTAAAAGGTTTTGGGGGTTTTTTTATCTGTATGCCTCACAGACCCATTGCCCAAAAATGTTCTGAAGTGATAGCAATGTCAAGCAGAAAAGACATCTCGCCCATAACTAATAGAGAAAAATATCTCAGGTGTAGGAGACTTATATTCCAATGTATATGCATACATATTCCTTCATTTACCACTCATCAAAATCCCTTCTAACTATCCCAATCATGTAAACACAGTCTTTCAGTAGATGCTTTGCAAGACCCCATTCAAACCAGTTAATAGCAAAAGAGGTAGATTCCTCCTGCCTCACCGAAGATGGACCCCTAGAAAACTGCCACTTTTCTCTGGTGCTTGAATTCAAAATCATTACTCAAAAAATACTGGACTCACTTTCTGATTCAAGCTTTTGGAAAGTGCAGCCTAAGGTTGCTACAAACCCTGATTCAAATCAAGAAACACAATAAAAACACAAATAGGAGCTTTGATCTTTTACATCAACAGCACCAGACATGAAGAGAAACTACACTGGCTCAACTTTCCAGATACACATGGCTGGGCACTGATTCATCCCTGGAGACAAACATGCTCAAAATTTACATCCTCAAAGCTTGTTATTTATCACTGGAAATGCCCAGCTTTTTAACTAGGGTGTCACATTAATTTTGCTTAACTTTACATCTGTGGCATAGTCAGCTGTGTCTGAGTGAGTTACCCTAGGCATTGCACTTCCTCCCAGAGCAGACACAGAAGCAGAGCAGATGAGCTGTGCCTCCCCTTGGCTGCCAATGGCCCCTGCACTGCAGACATCTGAAGTTAGGCCACATTATTGTCACCCTCACTGCCTGCATCCTTCTCTCCAGAGCTACCCGGGGAAGAGAAGAGAGCAATTCCTGGTAAGAGACAAGTGACTGTCTCTGCTTACCATTTCCTGTCAGCAGGCTCAGGCCAGCCAGCATGCCCTTTTCAAGGTGCCCGCTTATCAGGATTGTAGTTGTGATAAAGTGGAATGCACTTTCAGGCTGTGAATTCCCTCGGAAAGCCAGGTATCTTAAAATTAGGTATTGCAACGCTGAGTTTCAGACCCCTTCTATGTATCCAGCCTGAAGTGCATTGCTAATCTCTCTTCTGCACCTTCAGCAAACACAAGGGAGGGAAGAGGGCTTGTGGGTGTCCCAAGCTGTTTACCTTTTGCGTTTACCACATCACACCGGACCTATACATAGGATGTGCCTTTTTCTATATGGATATAACACATTATCTACAAATTACATTCAAATCAAGAAGCAGTGTCTATGGTCTTGTCTTTTGCAGGGTAATCTAAGACAGTAGAAATGGTCCAATGAAATGTCCAGGAGAGTTTCACTCCTAGAAAAGAGGAACACATACTCATGGTGTCAACCATGCATTTAGAATGTGAAGGCATCTAATTTCCAAATGGCCCCAATTTCCACCTTCAGCATGCCTACAGGGAATATAGCGTCAATCTGGATGATCTCAGCCATGTCTGGAAGGGCTGCTTCTGCTGTGCTGTGTACTGCACCTGAAGCCAGTCCCTCTCAATCTGTTCCCCGCTCCTTAGACTTTTTTCTTTGCCCCACTGTAGATTAAAATCTACAGGATGAAAATTGGTGTCATCACTCCCAAAGCACTGTGTGGCAATAGAAAATCTGGGCCTTGTTGATGCAATCTAGCAGCATTATAACCAAAAACTTGTAACTGAAAGTATCACACGACTATAACAAGGGGCAGTTCTCCCATTCCCACCTGTAATGACCAGGACACATTCAGATAGGAGGCAAAGAGTGAGGTCTTCATCTCCTGCCCTTAAAACCAAAGCAGGCAGATTTTTAAATGAATTCATTTATTTTTTTCAGCAGCCATGAATATGGACCTCTTTCAAAATAATGTATGAGCACTGGATATTTATTGACCAGGCTTTTCTGGATAGTTACTGGATAAATATGTTGGTATAGTATAAAAAAGCCTGTAAGAAATATGAAGAAAGGAAATAATGGGGGGGGGGGGGGGGGGGGGGGCAAGTAGTACAAGAAGCCCCGCAATAAATTTGTGAGAACTGATAGAAGCCACTACACCCAAATTGCCCTTGAGTAGTCCAGCCTAACTATGGTTCACCATCCCAAAAGGTTTGAACCAGCACTGCCAAAACTCTGGAGCAAAAGGACTAAATCAGAGACCCTTTTGGCGGCACGAAGATCTTTTATTTTGAGCAGAGAGCAAGTTGTCGTGAAGCCATGGCAGGGAAAACACACTGACACGGGGTCCCCCAGGATTACTGGTGCCAAACACAGAAGCTACTGGCAGCTCACAAAATGCTTTACTGACATGCCAAAGATAAAAATTCTGTATTGCCAACTACCCTTACCACACATCCCAAAACCTGCCATATGGCCGAAAGTACGACAATGGATTTTGCCATTCCTCGGGTTTGGGTGTGAATTGACAATGAGTCTAACATATAAATTACATCATCTTTTAACTTTTTGTGATATATAACATCGGACAGCTTTGTCTGGGACAATCCATCATGAACTAGTCTTGTTGACATTCTGGATTCTCTCTTCTGACCTTGTCCTTTCAGCACAGGCATAATTGTGCTTATGATAATTTTATTCCCAGTTAGGCAGTGATTTTGCACACCTTTGAGTTACGGAATAACTAAGAAGCCCGTTCTCAGTACGACTGCTGAAACAAGGCACCTTGAACCAATTTATGCTGAAGCGCAGTCCGGTAGAGTAGCAGTAAATAAAAGTGGATAAACTCACCTCTCTCAGGGCGCATAAGTAGGTTAACTCTCTTTAGTCCTGTTTACTGTTGACTATACCCCAGGTGTACTCTCTGCTGGGGGCTCCCCACTGAGGAAACACCAACCATATGTTTACACAGCAGAAAGTGGAGGGGGGAGATGTACGACCCAGCCTTCACGGTGTGAAGGGTCTAGCAGGCAAAGGGAAGGGATCCAGGCTCATTTCTGCCATCCAGCTCACGTGCAGAGAGATTCCCATTTCAGCCACGGAGCTCTAGGCTCAGTTATCATCACTAATTTTTCTGTGCTTGCATATCATCATGGGGGTTTAGGGATTTTTTTAGAAATGTAACACTTTAGCAATCATCTAGGGTGATGGGCAAATCTTTTTTGTTGAAGGATCGGCTGTTCGGTGTCACTTTAGTGGGAATATACAATTATTATGGTACATGAATTATTTGAGCTGTTCTCTATGAAGACTGATTGCCTTTCATGAGCCGTGTGTGGGAGCAGCAGAGAAATCCCTGCTGTTCCAAGTGGTGTCGGCACCCCCAGACAGCCGAGCATAGCTGCACAAGTGCAACTGTCACGTCACCTGTGGCAGTGCCTGAGTCATGCTCCCTGCCCACCCTGCACTCAGAGCAAGGCAGTGATTTAGCTTGTTTCAAACCACTGGATTCACACAAATGGGAGAAAATAAGTTGGACTGCAAATACTTAAAATTAAACTTTGAGCTGTCACTCACCGCAGCAGAGAGAAAGGGGCATCCCACCACGTCCATGTCTGCATTTTCAGTGAAGAAATGGTTGTGTCAGCTGTAGCCTCCTCTCTATATGAAATGTCTAGACCAATTATTAGATTGCTATAACAAATAGGCTATTGCACTCCCACTGTGATAACTTGGTAACCAGAGGAGTGCTGGTGTGTTTTAGTTGAATACCCCTACCACCCAGTCACTTCTGCCCTCTTCAACACATTTTTCAGCCCCTTCAGCTCTGCCGCTGAAGCTGACAAGAGGGTATGGAGGAACCCACATCAGCTTGACCAGAGGCAGAAAGTAAGTTCCTACAGAATCCGTTGTTCTAAAGCTGGAAAGAGTGGCAAAGAGTGGGAGCTCTGCAGGCTGCTGCTTTTTTAGCTGGGTGCCACAATATTCTTTTTTGTGGTTTCTGGATCTGCTTTGTTACCTGTGTTTTTCAACTGTTTCTGGTGGAGGTTCTTGTTCCTGGAGTGTGGATATTTTGCTGAAGATGCTGCTCAAGTTTGCAGACTGCTTGTGTGCTACAAGCTAGCTTTTACTGCCCTCAGTGCCTCTGGTCCCCTGTCTATCCAACTGTATTTGCTATCAAATTTAAAATAAAAGGTATTTGTTATTTATTGGAAAGATTAACTCCCTGGGGAATAATGACTTGTTTTTAGCATTGGTCTGACTGCATGGCCTAGGCTTCAGACCTGAAGGAGAAATGCTTCTGGAGATCAGGGCCGAAGAGCAAGACAATTAACTCTTATCTCCTCCACAGCCTCCTCACCTACTCCATTTCTGGAAGCTGTTACTTAACATAGCATTAAACATAAGTGGTTATCAATCCAGTCCAGAAAGTGGGCACAAGACAGTAATAGACAAGAAATTGATGTTTTTGACAAATACTGAAGCTCATGGAGGAGCAGTAACACTGCAATAACAGAAACTGAGTTTCAATTGAGTTAAAAAGCAATTATCTGGTACTATAGAATGAAGTGAGAACGAGGAAACATTTCATGATGTTACGATTCCGCTTCCTCACAGTTTTTCGAGGTGGGGAGGGGGTTGCTATGACTTTCGCATTTAACCATGAGGCTACCAAAGGCCACCTCAGCTGTGCTGCCCAGTTGCTCTCCCAAAACAGCCTCTGGGTAGTAACATTTGTCCTAGTCCGGCTTCCTCGGACTTTTCTTTGGGAGCTTTCCCGGAGGCTCAGCACAAAGGCAGACACAACGAAGAACCATCGAGGCACAACCAGCATCCCACCACCAGGCCGAGGATGCTGCCGGGAGGACGAAGCCGATAGGGCCGCCTGCCCCCGGCATCCTCCACCCCGCGGGTCAGCACCCATGCATCCGCCCCGCACATGCTATCCCCCACACACTTTTTTTTTCCTTCAATTTATTTTTCCCCTGCAGAAGTCGAGGTTAAAACCCTGAAACCCGAAGCGGTGAAACCGAGCCGCTTGGCCCCGCCGGTGGCACGGCCCCGCCACACACGCCCGTGTCCGCTGCGCGGCCCTGGAGCCGCCGGGATGGGAAGGGAGGCGGGGGAGTGGGGAGGGGACGGGGCGAGGGCGAGCGCAAGCCGCGGGCTGCTGCCCGGGGTGACCGTGACCCGTGGGTTATGCGTGGGTGACCGCGGGGCTGCAGGGGTGAAGGAGCAAGGGAGAGGGGGTTTCTCATGGGCAGGAAAAGGGCAGGATCCCGTGTGCCTGCGTGGGGGAGGGAGGGAGAACCGCTGAGGTTTTTATTCTTGAGAGAAGCAATTAAACTCAAATTAGTTGCACTCACGAGGTGGAAAGCTAGCCCCGTCTCTCTGTCCTTACTCCTCGGGGCGGCCGACGGGGGCAGCCCCTGGGGCAGCGTGGGTGCCCGGGCCGCTCCTCGGAGCATCCCCGGGCTGCGGGCGAGGCGCTCCCGCATCTCCCTGCGCACCCTCGGCGCTCCCCCGCCCCGCCCGGCCCCGCTCGCCGCCACATCCGGGGCGGTGGGTGAGGGAAATTCAAGTTAAAGAAGGGCTGACCCAGAGCTGCTCCCCGGCGCCGGTCCCAGTCGGCGGTGAGCCCCGGGGCTCGGGAGGAGCGGGACGGGGCCGGGAGCTCCCTGTGAGGCCGCCGGGTGCCGGCGACGGAACAAGTCCGGTCTCCCCAGCCTGCATTTTAATCCTGAAATCTGGAAATGGAAATTGTTTGATGTATGAGGAGACGTTATCTAATTAGGGCGTAAGAAATTTAATCTTTCCAGCAGGCAGGTCATATAATTAATGTTAATTTAACGCTCAAATTCTCAGTCATTAATTTTTATTCTCTTAAATGTAGTTTGGCAGGGCCCCCTGATCCATGGCAATGGATTTTACTGAATGTAAGAGCACACTTGGTCTTTGGAGTGAATTACTGGAGCCCTTCCTATCCCAATAACAAGATCACATCATGTATGCATTATTAAGCCATGTAATTGAATGGTCCATAGTTTGCATATCAGACTATTAAAGTAATGTGTTTTGCTTTTCTTCCAACACGTAATGTTAAAGCCTTTGCGAATATTTGGTGATTCTGATAATTATCACCAAATTACTACAAATGTTCTCTTCATTAACGTGATTTCTCTCAAGCATTTTTTAAAAATTGTGAATAATGCATTAAGTGGTGGCTTGTAAAGTGTTTTTTTAAATAAAACTTGTCAACTACAATTCGAAAATTAGAAAAGAAGAAGAAAGAAAGAAAGAAAGAAAGAAAGAAAGAAAGAAAGAAAGAAAGAAAGAAAGAGAGAGAGAAAGAGAGAAAGAGAGAAAGAAAGAAAGAAAGAAAGAAAGAAAGAAAGAAAGAAAGAAAGAAAGAAAGAAAGAAAGAAAGAAAGAAAGAAAGAAAGAAAGAAAGAAAGAAAGAAAGAAAGAAAGAAAGAAAGAAAGAAAGAAAGAAAAAAAAAAAAAAAAAAAAAAAAAAAAAGAGAAAAAAAAGAAAGAAAGAAAAGAAAAAGAAAAAAAAGAAAAAGAAGAAAGAAAGAAAGAAAGAAAGAAAGAAAGAAAGAAAGAAAGAAAGAAAGAAAGAAAGAAAGAAAGAAAGAAAGAAAGAAAGAAAGAAAGAAAGAAAGAAAGAAAGAAAGAAAGAAAGAAAGAAAGAAAGAAAGAAAGAAAGAAAGAAAGAAAGAAAGAGAGAAAGAAAGAGAAAGAAAGAAAGAAAGAAAGAAAGAAAGAAAGAAAGAAAGAAAGAAAGAAAGAAAGAAAGAAAGAAAGAAAGAAAGAAAGAAAGAAAGAAAGAAAGAAAGAAAGAAAGAAAGAAAGAAAGAAAGAAAGAAAGAAAGAGAATTAACAGTTGACAGTTGCACGGAAAGAAAACAATTCTCCTCTAAGATTGGAAAAGACGACTTCCCTTTTTTCCCTATTTCAGATAAGTGACTCTACACCTTAAAAGTTTCACTTCATCGGGAGCAAAAGTGCATGCAATCTAAAGAACTGTCGATTGCAGATGATACAGAACAGATGGAGGAACAAAGTTGAAGCTTTTCCCTTTACAGGGAATAGATGGGGACATAGGCAGACAGACAGAGAGATTGATTTGAAAAGATACTGACCTCTCTCCTTCAGCTGCAATTTAACTTGTCCTGGGGAAAAAAAAAAAAATCTCACAAGTGAGACCTGCCTCCTCCCCTGTCGGCCTCCTGCCTCCCCCTGCCCCAAGTTCGCACTGTCATCTGAACAAACTGCTGCGCCGATCTCAGAAGGTGAATAATTCTCAATTAACTAAGTAACTAACTTTCTTTGTGCAATCTTGAGTCACTCACTTAACTAAATCTTAAGCCTTCGAGACCCTTCATTATTGCCTTCCCCCGCCACACTATTTTCAAAGTTCAATAGCAAGGCAACAAAAAACACTGCTGCAAAATAAGAGTCTCTTTTAAAATTAAAGAGCTGCTCATTTGCATCGGAAAAAGTTATTTTTTTCCCTGCTTTGAATTATTTAGGCACCAAAAAAAAAAATAAAATAAAGGACACCCCACAAAGCCTCCCGCAGTCCGTGTCAGGATCAGTGTCACGGATGCTCTGCAGGGTGCGAAGCCACTGTGGCCAAGCGGGCAGGCGCTGGATCAGGTGTGCTGCGGGGCAGCGCGGCTCGGGCATCCCGCGGCGCTGGCAGGTCGCCGCTCGCAGCCAGCAGCGCTCGGACCCCGCCGGGCCGGGCTGCGGCGGGAGCGCGGCGGCGGCCGCGGGCCGGGGCGGGGAGGGGCGAGGCGGCCGCACCGCGGGGCCGGGGCCGGGGCCGGGGCCATGGAGGCTCCTCGCCCCACCTGGAGCCCGGGTCGGTCCGCGGCCCGCTCTTATTTTGGTTGGGAGCGGGCAGCGCTGCCGGCTGGAGCCGGGAGAGCGAAGGGAGGCGAACTGTGCTCCTCTGTTTGGTTTAGGGTCGGGTATTTTTTTCTTTCCCTCTCCCTCCTCTCTCTCTCTCCCCTTCCCTCCTCACTATAGCAACCAACGCCAGCCCGACAAAAATGCACCCTCTGTGGACAATGGCCCAGCCTTCCTGCTCGCCTCGCTCCTCTTCTTCCTCGCCAAGAGAAAGAAAGTTTCCAGCCCCCCCGGCCGGTTCTCGCCTCTCCTCCCGAGGAAGGCTCCGGTGCAAATCCCGCTCAGCCCCGCCGGGACCGTGCCGACCCCCACGTGGGAGGCTGAGGGCGGGGGGCCACAGGAGTCGCCCCCCAGCCGGGCCCCGATTCCCCAGCCCTCCTTGCCAGCGGGCTGGCAGAACGCCCCCGAGCCACGCCAGCCCCGCGTCCGTGAGCGGCCAGGGCCGGAGCGGGGCTGCCCCAGCGGGGCTCAGCTCCCGGCTCCCGGGCTCGCCTCTTCCCTGGAGAAAAACAGCACCCCCAGCCTGGAGCGCTCCGCACCGCGGGGACCGAGCGGGGCACTGGTGACCGAGAGCCTTCTAAGAAGGCGCTTCTCAGAGTGAGGAGCTGGAGTCGCGCCCAAAAGTGCCCCGAAAGTTGTAAGAGGGGAGGGAGGATCACGCCGCCCGGTAAAGCAGGGGTACCATTTATCTGAGCTCTTCCCGGGGATGTCTGCTTGTCTCCATCAGGCGTGAGCACTGACAAAACAAACAAAAAAGCAACTGTTAGATTTGTCAGAGAAAGCCGGGCAGTTTTCTTTTTTATTTCCCT
The DNA here is from genome assembly GCA_026261815.1 of Monarcha castaneiventris obscurior. NCBI lineage: Eukaryota > Metazoa > Chordata > Aves > Passeriformes > Monarchidae > Monarcha > Monarcha castaneiventris. Next base: position 2,496,131 of record JAMPIT010000327.1, read on the forward strand.
TTTCTTCTCTTTTTTTTTTTTTTTTTTTTTTTTTTTTTTTTTTTTTTTTTTTTTTTTTTTTTTCTTTTTCTAAAATCTGTTGCTGTGTTTCGTCCTGCACAACTCTCCGAACAGAGCAGGCTTTGGCAAGACCTTTGTGAGACCGCTTTCCCGAGCCAGAGAGGCTGAATCGCCTCCCCTCTCCTTCCAATTCACCTGCTTTTCACGCCAAGAGAAACGCCCTTCCAGCTCCAGCACGGGGCGGTCATTTCCCAGCCAGGCTTTTGAACACTAAATTGCAAACTCCGTTGCACCAATCGCATCTGGGTCTGTCTCCGAGAATTCAATAAACAAGCTGTATTAACTCCAACCAGAATTTATCTCGTAGACTGATGGAATTCGTCTTTTTTTTTTTTTCCCTTTTGCTTCTTCTTCTTCTTTTTCCCCCAAGGCCTCATATTCACCACTCAAAATTTAGCAGCCTGCCTTTGATAAATTACTCAAAGTAATCCCTGCAACAGCTAAGTCTGACTGGTTGACGTTGCGTTAGAAGTCTTCATAGCAGTATCTGTCTATAAAATATTCACTTGCGGACTACAAAGGGTGGATCATTTTTAATGACAAGATTCAGAACTGGAGGAAGAAGGGAAAAGATTAATATCCGTGAATTCAAATAATTTAATTTCAAATACTGAACTTAGAACATTATATCCCACTAGTTTAAACACTGATGCAGATAAAATACCAGATTCTCAGATGAATGAAGCAGCCGGAAGAATAGAGTTGTGGGGAATGTTGGAAATGAACATTAATACAAACTTTACAGGAACTTTTTTTTTTTTTTTTAATTCTACACCTTTCTACGTTCTGTCTTCTGGGATAATCAGTATTCTAGCAGGGCAAAATGTACATGATATTACACGTATATGTATGTATATCTATATACGCAGGGAGAGAGATTTTATTTTCTCTAGACATAGGCGGAGAAATCTATTTAGATGGCAGATTTTAATTTCAATGGGTAATGTGAGCTTGTGCAATCAAAGTTATCAATTTCTGTCCTTTTTGTTTAGATTTCTTAGTTAAATGTGTTTGTTATATCTACCCCGAGGAGAAGCAACTTGAAAGTGTAGCTTTTGAGTCATCTTATAAATACATCCCTGAGGCTGCAGTTCTTGCCGCTTTAAGCAGTTTTCATTAAAGCAGCCAGCTGCCTCTTTGTGTAGATTGGATTTTTTTAAAGCAATCACTTGTGAAGCCCCGGCCTCAGTTTTGTCTCTCCGCAGGCCCTTAAAGTTGAAGTTTCATTCATGTCTTGGGTCTCTCCGCCGAATCAGACTCCTCGGAGCAACACTGGAAAGAGCCACACGAAAGCACAGGCTTGAATACCTCATAGAGAAAGGTTAAAAAGGAAGCAGAGATCAAAACAATCCCATCTCACAAAAGGTGCATTAAATGCGCCCCAGCAATAAGCACAAATCTTCCAAGTTGGCCTTTAAAGCGAGCACCAGGAGTCTCACGTTTATTGCACCCAGCAATTCTCTGAGCGACTCTCCGCGTCTTTGCACTCCTGGCGCATTTCCTCCTAAAACAACATCTAATGGGTAGATAATAGAGACGCGGAAAGGAGGCGCGGGGATTTCTCCCCCTCCTCCTTTCCTTTTAGCTGCGTGAGTCTACCTCAAGGTTTGGAGAGCAGAGTTTAAAAAAAAAAAAAAGCTTTTCACCTCTGAACACAACAGGCATATGCAAATATATATTCCCCACCCTAGAGCCGCACGCATCCAAACGCACACAGTAGCGCGCGTTTGGGGAGCGTTCCCCCAGCCCCCCGAGCCGGGGAGGCTGACGAGCGGCGGCTGGAAGCCGAGGCTCGCTAGGAAGGAGCCGTACTCTTGTTTTGTTGCTGGAAATGCAGCTTTCTCTCCGGCACGCACGGAGTTGAAACACCAGGGAGCCCAACATCTCGGCAGCCGGAGCCCGCCGCGGCAGCTGGGGGCGGGTGGCGGGCAGGGGACCCCCAGGTGGGGAGCTGGGGGGGCCGGCGGGGGGCGGCCAGAGGACTCCCGCAACCCGCCCGCGTCCTTCTGGATGCACCTGATGTGTATGCAGCACCTCGCCTCCCAGCCAGGAGTCAGCTCCAGTTAAGTGGCGCTCTATGTATTTTATAGCGAATATTCTCGAGTAGCTGCACTGCAATGAAGGAGATATCAAGGAGGCCTGTCAGTTCAAAGCTTTTGGGGTTGTTTGAAAATCTTCTTCACGTCAAAGTAAGCAGCCCTAGTATTTGAACAGCTGCTTTGAACAGTGAAAAGGGCTGAGCTGAATCAAAACACTGCAGTGTCTGCCCAAGACACCGCATCACCTTCAACCTGCTTTTATGCGAGCAGAGAAAAGGAAAGAAAGGCTGGTGAGACCTCCAATCCCGCGGGGTCAGCTCCGCCAGAAAGGGGCCACATGACTGTCTCTTTTACATCCCGAGTGGCCCGGACCTGAGCGGCGACCAGAGCCGGAGCCCGCGGCGGGCAGCGGCGAGGCGACAAGACCGGCGGTCGGGCGCTCGCTCCCCGCTCCCCGGCGCTCCTCTCCACGGGGGGAGATGGGAGCGGAGGATGCTTAAGGAGCGGTATTAATGACAGGGCTAACAATGATGGGGAGGACGAGGAGGTGGAGTCTGCGGCGGCTCTGAATGCACCGGCCGCGCTCCTCGCTGCTCCCAGCTGCGCCTCCATAGGCGTGCGCTCCGCCGGGGAGGGGGCAGGAGGGACGGCGGGGGGCTCTGCCGGGGAGACGGGGTTTTGTCCGCCTCCTAAGGCCGCGGTGCTACTTCGCTAACTGTGATTACGGCTGGGCCGTGAGATCTGCCGCTGGGGCGGCGGGGTGAGATGCTCGCAGGACGGTGACCGTAGCAGGCAGCACCTGCCAGAGGGCTGGGCGGGACAGAGACGGCAGGGAGGGGGTCAGGAAGTGCACGACAGGGCAGGCTGGGGCAGGCCTGGAGGGGTTTTTCCCCCCAGAAAAGTGTTGGTCGAATCTCCTCGACCCCGTGTCCCTTCTCCTGGTTGCGGCAAGCCTCGGGGAGCGCGGTGCCGTCGGCACTCCACGGGGAGCAGCCGTCCGTGGGGCGTGCGCACCCCGTGGGGCCGGGGCACAAGGGAGGTCCCTCGGACGACCACCGGGGTAGGTCCGTGCTCGGCGAGCTGGAGGCGCCCGCGCGAAAGCCTCTCTCTGAAAACGACGCGTGGCGTGGCCCCTCGTGTGTCGTCCACGCACGAACTTTTGGCAGCGGACCTGGAGGCGGGCTGGCGGAAAAGCCGCCCCCGGCAGAGCCTCGGCGGCCTCAGGAGCGGGGCGGGAGGGCTGGCCCGGGAGCGGAGAGCGGGGCGGCTCTCCCAGGACGGTCCCCGCGATGCCTTGGCAGAAGCCTGCTGCGGACTTGCCCTGTTGTTTTGTTTCAACTCACTGGTCTACACCTAATTGGGAGGAGAGAGAGGAGAAAATGAGCATCAAATTATAAAATTCCTGGGTGCCCAGTTGTTTACACACGGGAAACAAAAGGCAGAGCTTCACTTCACAGGCACTGACTTCCCTCTCCGCAACCCTCGCAGAACAGGCAGTATTGTTCTCCCCTTCGCCTGCATCTCGAAGAAATGGGAAAAAAAAATAAAACAAACCTTAAGAAGAATCACCACTCTTTCATGGACAAAGTTTGCGCCCCCCCCCCCCTCCTCCTCCTCCTCCTCCTCCTCCTCCTCCTCCTCTTCTCTCCCTCCCCTCCCCACCCCCCGGCAGAAGGAGCTCTTGATACGCCGCTAAACTAACGAAACGAGGTAACTCCTGCTGCGCCCCTTGTCTCAGGGCACTGGATATCCTGTTTATGCTGCTGCTGTGTATATGTTTATGTGCAGGAGCCCATCCCCCTCTGCTCCACACCCCCACGCAGAGGAATATTTCCAGGCAAGGAGCCTTTCCAGCGCTCACGTTAAATACGATGATTTATAAACAACTCGCAGAAGAAAGCTGTTTCTTGTTAGTAGTAATAAATTCCCCGGTCCGCCCTATTGTGTTATTTCGATGAAGATAGCGGGAGCCTGCGACGCGCACCTACCCCCGTGAGCGGTTTATTTTCGAGACAAAGCTATGAGGCTTTCAGCTCAAAAATGGGCAGCGAACTCTTTTCGCGTCGGCCGGCCTGGCGCTGCTCATTCCTAGGAAATCCGAATCCAGTTCCAGGGTCTCCTTCCTTCCTGTCCGGGCCGCAACTTCTTTCTTTTTCCCTATCCCCCATTTTTTTCTCTAATTTTTTTTTTTTTTTCCTCCACCACCCTCTCATCCCCATCTTCCGCATCCGTGCAGAGTCGCCAGCGCCGCTGAGGCGGTCCCGCAGGCATCCCGTCCCCACGGGACGGGACAAGCGGAAAAAACCAGCTCCGCAGCGCCGAGGTGCGAAGCCCCGTCACCCCCGGAGGAGCGGTGCGCTCCGGCGACCACCAGGAGCCGGGAGCCGGGCAGGGCCGGCGAACAGGCAGGGGGCCGCCGGCTCCCCGCTCCCCGCTCCCCGCCCCCGGGGGCGCGGCGCTCCCGGGCCGCTCCGGCGGGGCTGGCAGCGAGGCGGCGCTGACAAAGTTGGGGGCGGGCAGGCGGGCACCCCCGGCCCGCAGCACCCGCTTCGGCCGCGCTCCGCGCAGGGACGCGCGTCGGGGCGCGAGCAACAGGAGCCGGCGGGCGGACCGGCGGCAGCGGCGGCGGCAGCGGCATCCTCCCGCCGGCGGCGCGGCGCGGTGCGGCGCGGTGCGGTGCGGTGCGGGCCGGGGCGGCGGGCGGGGCGGGGCCGGGGCGCGGCGGCGCGCCCCTGCCCTGCCCTGCGCTGCGCTGCGCTGCGCTGCCCCCGCCCCGCGGCCGCGTCCCCCGCGCCCGTTCCCCCTCGGAGTTTGGGCTCCAGCGGGGGCGGGGCCGGGGCGGGGCGGGCGGCGGGGCCGGGGCGGGGCGCGGCCGGCCCGGAGCGCCAATGGCGGGCGGCGGCGGCGGCGGTCGCCGGGAGCGGCGGCGTCCGTCAGGGCGCGGGCAGCCAATGGCGTGCGGCGGCGGGGCGGGGCGGCCGCGCGTGCCTTCGCAGTGGGCCCCGCCGCGCGGGCCGGGGGGGCGCGGGCGCCGCGCGGCGCCCGAGGCGAAAAAGTAGCTGTCAAATGCGCGGCGCCTTTAACCGGCGCGATCAGTGCGGCTCGGCGAGTCATGGCGACCGCAGCCTCCAACCACTACAGCCTGCTCGCCTCCGGCTCCCCCATGGTGCACGCCGAGCCGCCCGGCGGCATGCAGCCCGGCGGCGGCTACCGCGACGCCGGCGCCCTGGTGCAGGCGGACTACGCGCTGCAGAGCAACGGGCACCCGCTGAGCCACGCTCACCAGTGGATCGCGGCGCTGTCCCACGGCGGCCCCGGCGGTGGCGGCGGCGGCGGCGGCGGCGGGGGCGGCGGCGGCGGCGGCGGCGGCGAGGCGCCCTGGTCGGCGGGCGCGCTGGGCCAGCCCGACATCAAGCCGGCGGTGGTGCAGGCGGGCGGGCGCGGCGACGAGCTGCCGCCGCCGCCGCAGCACCCGCCGCCGGGGCGGGCGCCGCACCTGGTGCACCACGGCGGCGGCGGCGGAGGGCACCACGCGGCGGCGGCGGCGGCGGCGGCGGCGGCGGCGTGGCGGGCGGGCGGCGCGGCGCACCTGCCGCCCGGCATGGCCGCGGCCAACGGCGCGCAGGCGGGGCTGCTCTACTCGCAGCCGCCCGGCTTCACCGTCAACGGGATGCTGGGCGCCGGGCAGCCGGGGCTGCACCACCACGGCCTGCGCGACGCCCACGAAGAGCCGCCGCCGGGGCCGCCGCACCACGGCCCCGAGCACCCGCCGCCGCCCCACGGCCCCCACCCCGGGGCGGCCGGGCCGGCACCGTCCGCCGCCGCCGCCGCGCCCCCCGGGCCGCCGCCGCACCACGACCCGCACTCCGACGAGGACACGCCGACCTCGGACGACCTGGAGCAGTTCGCCAAGCAGTTCAAGCAGCGGCGCATCAAACTGGGATTTACCCAAGCGGACGTGGGGCTGGCGCTGGGCACCCTCTACGGCAACGTCTTCTCGCAGACCACCATCTGCCGCTTCGAGGCCCTGCAGCTCAGCTTCAAGAACATGTGCAAGCTGAAGCCTTTGTTGAACAAGTGGTTGGAGGAGGCGGACTCCTCCTCGGGCAGCCCCACCAGCATAGACAAGATCGCGGCGCAGGGCCGCAAGCGGAAAAAGCGCACCTCCATCGAGGTGAGCGTCAAGGGCGCGCTGGAGAGCCACTTCCTCAAGTGCCCCAAGCCCTCCGCCCAGGAGATCACCTCGCTCGCGGACAGCCTACAGCTGGAGAAGGAGGTGGTGAGAGTGTGGTTTTGTAACAGGAGACAGAAAGAGAAGCGCATGACTCCCCCGGGAGGGACGCTGCCGGGCGCCGAGGACGTGTACGGGGCCAGCAGGGACACGCCGCCGCACCACGGGGTGCAGACCCCCGTGCAGTGAACTCGCGGCGGGGGCGCCCGGCCCCTCCTCCTCCTCCTCTCCTCCTCCTCCTCCTCCTCCTCTCCTTCCCCCAACTTTTGATTGTCCTCCTTTTTTTTTCTTTTTTATTTCTTTTTTTTTTTAATTTTATTTTATCCTATCTTAAGAAAAAAAAAGACAAAAAATCAAAAAAACGAACAAACGCGAAAAAAAGAAAAGAAAACAGCGAGCGAGCGAGAGGGCAAGCGCGAATCACAGCGGACAGACAGATAGACAGACAAAGCACCTGCACCACACTGTCCCTTAGACGGTAGGAGGTGTGATGCTGTATTTTGACCTTTCCAGGCGAGTGCCCGTGCACGGGAGTGGAGTGGGTACCGCGCACGGGCAGGCAGGCGGGCACCGGCAGGGCAGCGGCAGGCACCGGCAGGGCAGCGGCAGGCACCGGCAGGGCAGGCGCAGGGCGAAGCGGTTCGCACAAAACTCCCTCGCTCGCTGGCCAAAACATGCGGCGCTGCCCTGCCGGAGAGGGGGCGGAGGAAAAGGGGGGGCACAGCCACCTCGGGTCCTCTCCGCAGCCCCCTCCCGCCACACAAAGGCAGATGGCATTGTGGAATGTCGCTCGGTGTTGGCACATGCTGCTGTGTTTATTTTCTGTGGATCCCCTGTATGAATATATGTTAAGAAAAAAAAAAAAAGGAAGAAAACTGAAAAGCTATCCCTTTTGATGTAGACAGTATTTAACCGTACCAATTTGCACTGCAAGAAAATCGAAGTTTACATAAACAAAATGTTTATTTTTTCTTTTTTCCCCCCTTCCTTTCCGACCTTAATTTTGCAAATGACTTGCATTTTCCACAGTGAGTGTTAGTCAACCAGTGACCGGTCTACAATATGTTACTGTGTTCTAGCCTTTGCTTTATGTGTATATGTGAACTTTTGTTATAAACAAGTATTCTTAAATACGTGTAACGCTTATTTTCTCCTTTTACTATAGCAAAAATAATTAGTATATGTGTGTGTATGTATACATATGCATGCGTGCATAGACATACATACGTACACATATACATAATCTCTCTATATACACATATATATGCACCTCCAGCTTCCATTCTCCAGAGATGCGACTCTCGTAATTGCTTAATATATGCCTTCAATGGCAAGAGTCGAGTTTGGAGAAGGGAGAAAAATGCAAATCAACAAAGTAAACTTCATTTTCAGGCAGTGTGTCTGGGGGTCGAGGCGCAACCAAAGGGGGAGGAAAAAAATATGTGCAACCCTTCCAGATTGTGTCCGTGCGGGCAAGCAAGGCCTGGTGTGGGGAAGGCAGAGAGGGAACAACATGTTTCCAGAGTTTTCCCAGAGAAAGTGGCATTTCCTTGAGAGGGAAAGGGGATTATTTAGCTTCCCCACCACCGCCCCCTCAGCGCCCTTTCCTTCCCCTCCTCCCCCCGCGGCTCCCCTGCGTGCCTTTGGCATCCCCGGTCTCGCTGCCCAGGCCGATATCAGCCTCCAAACTTTCTTTTATTGAACAGTTTTACGTCAAGGCAGAGGCAGGGAGAGCCTGAGGAGCTGCTGGGCCCGAGGTGGGGGTCGGGTGCTTACACCTGCCTGTAAACACTTGCTGCCCCCTCCTCTCCACAGAGACCGTGTGCATTTCTTTTTCACTTTACTTTTCATATTTATTTTATTTTCTATTTGTATCCAGCCCCTCTCCCTCCCCATCCTCCCCTTGTCCTTTGGTCAGATTGTGGTATAATTTATTGAAGGAAAGGACCAGTTTTAACTTGGGCAGCCTTGTGTCTTTCACTGGGGAATGAAATGAAGTGGGAAAAAATGCCATTTTTCAATCCGTGTTTCCCCCCCCCCCACCTTTGCTAATAGTTTTAAAGTGCATTTCGTGACATTATCTTGATGAGAAATGGTTAACCTTCCAAAATAAAAAAAAAAAGAGAAAAACCCACGGGGACAAAAAGGAAAAAAAAAAAGGAAAAAAAAAAGGAAAACAAAAAGCTCTGAAGGGAAGCAGAGGAGCGGGACCTCGGAGCAGCGCATGTATGTGCGTGTGTCTGCGTGCGTGTTTGTGTACTTATGCACACACACAGCTATGCATATACATTAGAGGAACTTTATGATAGTTATAAATTCATAAAGGGATCATTTAGTCAGCACAAACGGGTGCTATAGAGACAAAGCATTTTTATAATCTAAAAGTTTACTTAGTTGAGTGTTGGACAATTATGGAGAAAAAAACAGTGAAGCATTCTCTCGCAGAACTCTCCTATAAATATTGCATTCAGTAGCTAAGGCTTTAGAATATGTTTCTCATTGTCTTTTAAAATGCCTGTGACACTGGGTTTTCTTTCCTTCTTTCTTTCTCCCTTTCTTTCTTGCTTGCTTGCTTTCTTTCTTCTTGGTAAGACAGATGATGATTTCTAAGAGGCACATGCATTAGCCTTTTTCCTGGTTTTCCAACAACTGTTAAAATGATACGGGCACCAAGCTTTTCTCTTTTCTTTCTTTTTTTTGGGGGGGGGATTTGGTTCTTTTTTTGTTTGTTTGTTTGTTTGTTTATGTGTTGAGCTGCTTGTTATTTAAAGTGTTGAGGACTAGCGCCTAGTGAAGTGAATCAGATCAGGGCAGATCCAGTGGTAAAGGGAGGAAATGAACTTTCAGACACTTATTAATATGTGCGTAAGGTCAGAAAACGGAGTCGAGAGGATGTTTGAGAAAGCCTCAAACTCCAAATAGGTTTACTTAAAAAAAAAGTTACCACACAAACCTTACCACTATGTATATATGTTTAATATTTGTCCTTTGAAATGCAGAAATAGTTTCAATGTTTTCTTTGTCTATTTTTCTTTTTTTTTTTTTTTAAATGCTACCCAGGGAAATATTTTCATATCATTTTTAAGTGGCCTGCCTCAATGTATATTTATTTCTTTTAAAGCAAACAGGTTCTGGAAACTGTTTTTCTGTAGCTTTAAATGAGTAGGTGAACAAAATCTATATGGGATGTAATTTTTTTTTTGGTTCAGTCTCTTTAAAAATACTTTGTTTTGGTACATTTGGATGTGCTTGTGGGGAAAAATAAAAACGCAGAGATCCTTATATATTTATGTTAAAGTAATATTTTATTATCTACATAAAACAGAAATGCACAATACCTTCATAGTTTCTTCTAATTATTGAAATATCGTTATTTTATTTTTAAAGATAGCACAGATGGGCATAGTTCTTAAGATTTGGAGGGAGAAGACCCCAGTACTTATACTGAGTTGAGTTCTGTGTAAAAGCACCGCCGTTCCTTTATATTTCGTGGAATTTTTGGAATAAATTTGATGCCTATACCGAGAGCTTCCACGCTCATAACTTTCAGGGTCTTGAAGGAGAGGCTCGGGAGCTGTGTTCATTGTGTCTCTCCGCAGATGAACCACAGCCGTGTGTTTTGGAGCATTGATTTCTGTGCGGGTAGGGCTGTCCTGCCTTTGATGCTGGTGGTGAGATCTGCTCCTCAAGTTTGTTGCATGTTCTGGCGGAAGGCATGGGGGAGAAGGGATTCGAGTCTTCTCGGTCTCTTTTTATAATGTAACATCTGACTTCTTTAAAAAAAAAAAAAAAAAAAAAAGAGAGAGAGAGAGAGAGAAAGAAAGAAAAAAAGCAAAACAAAAAGGCGGGGCTTAATGCTGGGAGTACCGTTTGCAGGAGGAAGGAAGAATGCGGCTGCCCAGCGGGGCTGCGCACCCCCGGGCCGGGCCGGGCCGGGCTGTGGCCCCGGTTTCACGTTAGGCGTCTGCGGCTCCGTGCGTGTGAGGAGCCGCTCGGTTCTCCCGGACGGGCACCGGCGGCGGGGCGACCCGCGGGGCTGGCGCGCTGACAAGCGGCATCCAACTGCGCGGTGCTCGCACACGCGGCGGTGTGTTCGGGTCCTTCTTGGCTGGCTCGGTTTCCTAAGCGCGATATCCTGCTTTTCTCCCCCCGTCCCCTCCTTCACGATAGTTTCTAGGCTTATTAGATTTAATCATCTTTTCTAACTTCTTGTCAATATTACACTCATCCCGAACAGATTCAGCTAAATGATCTTATCAATAGTTTCGAAGAGAAGTGACAGAAAGAAGAAGTGTTTTGTGACCGCAGACGTGCTGACGGGTAAAATGTTGAAACTGGGTATGGATTTAAAAGTCCTTGGTCAATAGCCCGCGGAACGGGCTGCGGAAAGCGAGCAGCCTCTGCCCTCTGCAGGACACTCGGGTGGGCGCCCAGGGAATATTTCTCCTTTGACGGCAGGGCCCCGCTCTCGGTGAGCGCTCCGGTGTCGGGCGGACAGGAGGTGACTTGGATGGATGGTGCTCGGCTCGGCTCGGCGGGGCAGCCCTGGCGCCGCGGGGATGGCCCCTCAGCCGGAGGCGGCGTGGCGAGGCCGCTGCTCGGGGCCGGGCCGCCCCCGGCGGGGGGCCCCGGGCTGCTCCTCCGGGGCTCTTTGCCCAGCAAGAGACTGGCCTTACGGGAGCGACTTCACTCGTCCTTCCGGACTGGTTGTGGGGAGGCCGGCTGGTACGGGGGTCATTCTTTTTGTCTCCTTCGGTTTCTCTTTTAAGAGAAAGGAGAGGGGGAAATGGAGCAGCTATAGGATGCTCCTTCTGCAGGTGGATGTCGGGGTGCGCGGCAGCTTCTCGGGCTCCCTCGCTCTCATTTCCAGTAGGGACACTCTGTCGTAGGTCAGATGTCAACAACAAAAGCCCTATTTCCTCGGTTCGCCCTCTCTCTGGTGGAGGCCGAAGCTGGAAGGCCGAAGCTGCATATCCTCAAGTCTTCCAGTCTTGATTATCACCCCCAGTGTCGCCGGCCCCGCAGGGGCGAGAGGCAGCAGTCGGTGCTGCCCGACACGGGGAGCTCCCGCCGCCGCCGTCCCTCTTGAGGGTGGGCAGTGGGGGCCGGGATTTGAAAAGAGAGAAGCGGAGGAAGGGGAAATAATCCGACAAATCCCCCAGGCTGCGGAGCAGGCCGGGATGGTGTCTGGCCAGGTGATGCTCTCGGGCTGGGCAGCTTGTGAGAGCCCCGGCGGGGCCAGAGGCCCCAATTGGCCCCGGCTCCGCCCCGCCGTGTCTCTCTCCGTGGGGCTTTGCTGGCGGCAGGTCGGGGTTCCCCCGTGCCCCCTTCTGCAGTGCCCCGGCTTCCGAGAGCGCTTGTGGCCGTCGCCGGGCCGCGGGAGTACGGCAGGACTGTCCCGGCTGCCTGCGCCTTCCCGGCCTCCGGCCTCGGACCCGGCCCAAGCCTGGGGCTGCTCCCTGCCCTCCGGCTGCTCCGGTGGGGGAAAATCCTCTCCCCCGGCTGCCTACCCCTGCTTGCCGGGCGTCCCCAGGCCTCGGGGTCGTCCCAAGCCGCGTTGTTGGAGGTCTGGTGGCTCTTTGTTGCGGTGCCGTCGGTGAGGGGGGAAGAGGACGGGGGACGCGGCCGGGGAAGGGAGGCGACGGCCCCCGGTGGGTGATGAGGCGCGGGGGAGAGCGGTCACCGGCGGGCGGGCGAACTGGGCTTAGTCCGGCTTAAACCTCTGGCCTTAGGTACAGCACTGGCGGAGGGTGGCGGGCATGGAGAGTCCCCCCAGCCCGAGCTTGCGGAGCAGGGAGTGGGGATGAGGAAGGAAGGAAAGAAATTGCCCGCGGCTTCTTGGCAGTGGATGGGGCAGCGGCGGCCCTCTGCTGCCTCCAGAACGGAGGCTGGGCGTTGGGGTCTGTCCTGGGAATCGTGGCTCTCCCGCCTCTCCTGCTCCTACGGACGACTGTATTTATTGTGCGTTTCGGAAGGGACGCAGCCTGGGCTGCCTCTCTGGCTTTAAATCTCGAGACGGAAAAGATTAAAAAACAAATTTTCAGAGTTGCAGAGGCTAAGTTGGCACTCTGTGCTCGGGCTGTCTTCGGGGGTGTAGGAAGATGCTCCGCATAGGCGAGTTTGGCCCCGGCTTTCACGGGCGCTGCTGGGGGAGTGAGCCCTTCTCCGGGGAAAATTAGTTAGAGCAAAGGCAAAGCGTGGTTTAGCAGAAATAGTAAAACAAAAGCAAGGACTCGTCCTCAGACACAACTTCTCATCCAACTATAAACCAAACAAGTGGGCTTTTCGGCAGGCGTGGATACTCAAGCCGCAGTCGGCCTCACCCCGTAGCCTGGCCCACGCTCTGGGTCTCTTCCTTCGAAGAGCTTATCTCTCCCTGCCAACTCGCTGTAAATACCTCCGAAACTCGGCCAAGTGTCCCGAGTATGCCGGGATTTCCCGCAGGGCCCCCGGGGCCGGGAAGGCCGCCTGTGCCGGCGCGGAGCCCCTTCCCCCTCAGCCCCGGCTCCGCAGAGGCCCGGGGCCAGCGCCGCCAGACCCGAGCATCCCCGCGGGACGCGGGCGTCCCCCCCTGCCCTCCTGTCGGCGGGCCAAGAGAGAGAGGGATGAGGCAAGGACAGCGGCAACGGAGCGGCCGAAACTGTGCCGGTGCTGCCGGGAGGAGCGGCGGGTCGGCGGCGGGCGCTGCTCCCCGGCCGGGGCCCGGGCGGCGGGGGAGGGGGTCCGGGACCCTTCTGCCCCAAGGAGGCGGTGAGTTCGGCCGTGTCTGCCTGCCCCGTCCCTGCCCCCGCCGGGGCACAGCCGCTGGCGGCCCAGAGCAGGAGCTCTGCATCCCTCCGAGAGTGGGGATAAGGGCGTGGGGCCGCCCGGGGAGCCCCATCGCTCCTACGGCAGGGCCGGGGCCGTGCGGGCCGTCCCAGCGCCGGGCTCCAGCCCCCGCCCGGCTGCAGCTCTCCCGGCGGTCCGCAGCGTCCCGCCCGGCCGGGCTGAGCTGTGCATCTCCCTGTGTCCCTGGGCCTGTCCGCACAGATGTCATGTTTAAGCATTTTTTAAAAAGAGCAGGCCGGTAGGAAGTTGGCGGCCGGTGTTTCTCTCCCTCCTCCTCGCACGGCGGTAAATCCTGGCAGGCAGAGGCAGCTCGTAAAAGTGATGACGAGACCGCTCTCCCCCTCCTCTTCCCCGTCCCGTCTCCTCCCGTCCCGGGAGTTGTAAGAGGCGCTCGTCTAAAAGTTAGGACTTGTTTTTAGCCAGCCTGACTCATTCATTAATTCTCTTTCCCTCCTTGATTCATTCATGTCTACAGTCATTCATTGCCAAGTCCATGGAGGCATCAGTTCCTTGGTCAGTAGGGGAGACGTACAAACAAGGATGGTGCTATTTATTTCCCTCTGCCTGTGGATTTCTAAGACGTTCAAGCAGGCACAATCATTAAACTAATTTGTATTTGATTGTTTGGGCGGACGGGGGTGAATTTTATTGCACTAAGCATTCAAGCACGCACGCATCGCTGATTACCAGTATACATTAAATAAAGTTGTTTGTACACATTGTCTTACCACATATAGGCAGTCTTATTATTCTAATTACTCTAATTAGTGCATTGAAATGTTTTCTACTTGATTTGAGGAGACAGTGATTAGTTCTATTACTTCTTTTAACTCTTATTTCATGGAAAACTGTTGATGCATGTTCCAATTACCTTGTTTTTCTCTTTAATATAGCGTGGGCCAAAATTATTATGAAATGATATCGTTGGCGGGTAGAAACATCTATCTATTTTCCCTTTCTAAAAGAACTGCAATTTTTTCATACTCCCTCCACACCAGATAGAACACCCTCAAAGCGTTCACAAGTAATTATTTCTAGCCAAACCGGCACGTTTCTTCTTTACAATTTCTTCTCCTAGTGCTTTAGTATTTTGTAACTGTAGCATTAACCTTAATAATGTTTTTTTTTTTTTTCTTAAAAAGAGAAAAAAAAAGAGTCTGACGTATACTTCACGCAAAGCTATTTCATAAGTTTTAAATTAAGGTTACTATTAATTGATAGGATCAGTTCATCAAACATGTTACTTCGATAGGGAATTGTAATTAAAACCTTAATCCCTTTTGAGACTTAGTTTTATCTTAAACACTTTCTTGAGGGATTTTTCCCCTCTTTTCCTTGGCGGTTGCTGCTTGAAACACGGTGGGGGTACAGAGCGGACCCCAGACCCCACCTGAACAGGGAGGTTATTTCGTTATCAAAATACCCATCTTCGCTTTTGAGCCCATTGAGGTTTTGTGTCGAGTTTTGGAATGTGTGTGTGTGTGTTGGCCTTTTGTGTTGATGTGGCGGCCACTTAAACCCAGACGGCGACAAAGCGGGAGGCGAGGATGGAATCTCGCCTTCCTTTCACGTTACAGACAGGGAGAGTGGCTATTTCTCGGTTATAAAAATACTGCTATTTTGTTGGCGTTTCCCCCCTCCTCTTCACGTTAGTTTGTTAAATAAATACGAAGGGATGGGGGAAAAATAAAGAAGGGACAAAACAAAAAGGAAGAAATGCAAACCATCCCTTAGATTCTTAGAAGTCCAGGTCTGGAGGGAAATCTATGGAGTTACATAGGTAAATACTGGGCCTAGGCTGCTTATACTTTTAATATTTAAACTGGGATTATAGGGGATCTAAAGACGCCTTCCTAACCTTTGCCAATTGCCTGTGCGAGGAGAAATCCCGCAAGATGCACCAAGGAGCGAGACGGCTTCCCACTGCCTCTGACAAACGACTCCGCCGCTGGTGTGGCCGGGGACCGACTTTCCCCCAGGGTCGGCGCTGGCGGGGGACAGGCAGCGCTGGGGTTTGGGGGGTGTTGGTGGGTGCAGGTCCCGTTTCTCCTTCCCGCGGGGCATCGTCTCGCCCCTCTCCGCGGACCGGGCTCAGCGCTGGCAGGGCTCCGGTCCGGGGAAGGCGCCACAGGCCGGAGCCGCGACTGGGGCAGGGATTGGGGCCGGGAGCGGGGCCGGGATTGAGGCCGGGATTGGGGCCGGACTGGGGCCGGGATTGGGGCCGGGAGCGGGGCCCGGAGCGGGGCCGGGATTGGGGCCGGGATTGGGGCCGGGAGCGGGGCCGGGATTGGGGCCGGGAGCGGGGCCGGGAGCGGGGCCGGGATTGGGGCTGGGGCCGCGCGTGGAGTGCGGGCGCCCCCCAGCGGCCGCGGCCGCCGCGGCGGGGGCTCCCCCGGGAAGGGCAGGGGAGCATCCAGCATCCATCCCCCTCCCCGCTCCCGGCCCCCTCGCTCTCCTTGCGCACAAGGACCACGGGGCTGGCCTCAGGGACACCCCTCGGAGAGGTCGCTGGAGCCCGTGGTGCCTCTGGGCGGGGGATGACAAAGTCGTGAGTACGCTTGCTGTCTTCCTTTTTTGTTTGTTTTTTTGGTGGTTTGGTTTTGGTTTCTTTGAGGCTTTTTTGGTGGTTTTTTTTTTTTTTTTTGGGTTTTTTTTTCCTTAAATATACACACAGCAACATCTAAACCTCACGTTAAAAGTGTTTCTTGTCCAGTCGTCTGGATGGGATTTTTAAAAAAACCGAAACAACAAAACCCACCACCCCAGCAAACCCATGGTTTATTTGCAAGCCCCCGAAAACTGGGAGAAGATGCTACTTGCCTCCCCTCCTCCTCCCACTGGGGAGGTGTGCAGTCCCTCAGACTGGCAATCCCTCTTCCTGCGTGTTGGGTAGCAGGAAAAAGCTCTGTCACTTCTCCGCGGCGCAGAAGCAGACCCGCGTGGCCCCATGGAGGGGGACCCCTGTGGGGCTGGGCTGTCCTGACCACGCTGCGTGGGCGCGGTGCTGCTCCTGCCCTCCGGCTTGCAGGGAGGTGCGAGCCCAGCGCCGGGCATCCCGCAGCCGCCGGGAGCTGCTCCCTGCCCGCCGCACATCCCGCGGCAAGCGAGGGCACAGCCGGGGCAGCGGGAGCGCGGCAGGTCCCGGGGCCCTGAGCACACCTCTGCCAGCGCCTTCCCACAGGGCTCCTTCCTTCTGGGAAGGCAGTGGGCTCAAACACCACCATTTCACCAAATGGCTTCTGTTCCTGCTGAAGCCGAACCACCCCACATGCCAGACCGGCGTCACCAAACGCCTCCAAAAAAACCTGCAACAACCCCAAAATCCTCCTCCAGTGGATGAACCCCTCATTTCCCAGGAACAGAGATCCGGGGGCAGCCCTGATCTCTCGCAGGGCCTTTTTGATGCTGGCTGGGTGCTGTCTCTTTACGCCCAAGCCCACGACAGCCTCCCCAGGCCGTCTGAGAGCCGTCAGGAGTTCGGCTCTGTATGGGCCCAGACCCCGCAGCAGCACGGGCTGGTACCACCACACAGGTTTACATCTTGTGTTTATTTCAGTGCTGCCGGTTTGTAACTACCACTTGCCACGCTGTGTATGTAGGTGCTGAAAATGTTAAAATATTGTGAATATCAAGAACCCAAGACATTCAGACATTCTGCTACAGCAGACTTCATTGCACTGAAAACTGATAAGTGACATATCACGATCTCAGAGTCTCTTGTTAACTCAACAAGCAAATTGAGCTGAAACAAAACAAAACAAAACACCCAAGACAGATTAAGTTTTAGAAAGAAATAAGCATTCTGCACAGAGCTAATCATGCTACAGGCAGCCAATACTGTAGCACTGAGCAGACACGGGAGAAAATAACCTGTTTTCCAGCTGAACATCAATGCTGGACTTGTTCAGATAACAGAAATGAGATGCTGTGGTATAGCAGGACTTGGAAAGGTAAGCCATGGCTACATCTTCAACTACAGACCAAGCCTGTGTCCGTCCTACCTGTGGGGATAGCTCTGTTCACAGTAGGCAAAAAGCTGTAACAAAGGTTCAGCCTCTAAAGGGAAAAGCTGGCTTTGTTCCAGGGACCCTTCCTAAACCAGCTGATAAGTAAGGATTGATTTATTTGCTAATAGGTCTGAGAAGCTGGAGAGCATTGGCCTTTTGCATACTAATTTTGCATACATGCTCAGTATATAAATCATATCCCAAACCAGAGGTTTTTAATTTTGGGTGAAATAGAGGCCTTTAGCTTAAAGCAGTCCCTCATTTAATCGTGCAAGTCGGGCTCTTTGAATTGGGCAAGAAAGGGGACGGCCAGCGCAGGCTGCCCACATGCCTTGTGCAGCCAGCCAAGAGAGGTGAGTGCTTCAGAGGACCTGCAGAGAGGCCTTCAGTCCATTCGGCTTTGGTCCTGCCTCCTCTCCAGCTGACCATTCAGAAATACAGGCCCAACCACAGAAGCGGCCAGGCCACTTGAGGTTTTGGATCTACAGGTTAGATTTCACTCCCTTCACTTCCCACAGGCTCTACCCACAAGGCTGAAATCAATCTCCCTCTCCCCTGCCTGGCTCGGCACCGTGACTCTTGCCCTCCTGCCTCTACATCTCTAGTGAAAGGGCACAAGGGGGCTCACCCCAAGAACACACGCGTAACCTGGTGGCTAAGCCTCAGCTGCACCTTCAGCTAATTCCCCTTGGCCTGAATCCAAAGCTTCCCACATTCTAGCACTGCTCCACTGCCAGACTTGGATCTAACTCTCACCAGAGGAAATCAGGTTAGCTGGAGTAGGCTCCTGCTAGTCCTAAACGCGCAGCCTACATGGGCACAGGCTGTTACAGGCAGGGGAAAGCCCTGTCATTTATATGTGCTGAACGACTTCTAGTTAAGGTAAAATTCAGCAGTGACCAGAGTCTGGGGTAAGAAGGACACATTGTGGAGTTTGCAGGAGTCCTTAGAGGCAGCAGCTGCGAGTGTTGTAAAACACAAGTAACAGCCTCATTGAAATGTTACAATTCCAACCTGTTACCCAATACAGAAGAGCATCCCAAGGGAATATGGACCATTTTCTCATATCTCTTTTGAGACAAGATACAGCATTGCTATTTCTTGGCCAGAGAGAACAGCCTCTGCCTTCTCTGGACAGATCCTGCTACTGTGTGTGACCAGAGCAACAACAGATACAGAGAGTTCAGTAGCAGATAGAAAGATGCAAGAAGCTGGAATCCCCTCACTCTTCCAAATTTAAGTTCATTATCTTAGGAGACTTCTGGGGAAAAGTGTTTTTTATAAGGAGACAGTGCTGTTCTGAGGAAAAAAAATATGCTAGGGAGCAAGGCAGTACATGTACTTCCCTGCAAAGAGAGAGGAGAGTGTCTGCATTCACTTAGTCTCCTACCATATTTAAGGGAACTGGAAGGTGTAAAAACTGCCTAAGGACTGTATATTTAGGAAAAGGCAAAAAGAGGGGTTGTAACCCCACCCCCTCACAACTGACTTCTTCCTATCAGGTGACAGACAGCACTCGGTCATGAGCAGGAGATCCTTAATCCGTGCCTCCTTTACAAAGACCTGCACTTTGAGCAGAGGACACACAGACGTGAAAGCCTCTGCACCTTTTGGAGAGCAGCAGAATGCCCATGGATCAATACTTTTACTTGAAAGCTGCCATAATTCTCTGAATAGACGGAATTATTTAAAAGTATGTATATAAAAAAATCAGTGCAGCATTGTAGATCTCTCAGTTTGATCAGTGGCCACAGTATTTTGATCTTACAAATCCTTTCTCTTAGCCAATTCAAAGAAAATGATTTATTCTTGCATAACATGTAAGTTCTCCATGAGTCTCATTAGTAACAGATACAGTAAATACTACCTGGTGACATACAAATGGAAAGTGAATCAGAACTTTTTAAAAACTCTTCCCCAGATCAAGCAGCAGCCACAGCACTGATAAAAACATAGTCCAGGGCAGCTGAAGGCTATGTCCCACCATTTTTTTTTCCCTTCCACAATCACTTAAAAAAGAGGAGCATCTTATACTCAGCACTAGGTAGTGGTTCTAGAAAAGATATCTGCTGGGGGAATGAAAATTACTGCAAATCATCCTATCACATCTATCAATGAAAGATATGGGGAAAAAAATAGACGTGTTGAAAATAGCAATCAACCAGATAATCTTGCAGACAAACCCTTTGCAGTTACTAAACAGAAGCAACAGCAAAAACACAACGAAGAATTCTCTAAACAGAGATACCCCACAGTAAGTTCTCTGAAGTTTATCCCAAACACAGTAATGTTCTTCCAGATTCTTCTATGATAAGGCTTCTGTGCTACAGTAATGTTAATATTTATTATTAGATACTGATTAGATATCTAGAAAAGATAACCTAAGTAGATTGCCAGTCACATCTTTCTGTCACAGTCAGTGTAGTTTTTAAATACAGACTATTTAATGTCAATTATATATATATATTTTTTTTAGTATTTTTCCTGTGGTGCACTTTGAGCCCTGAGCTTGTAGCCAGTTAACAAGGCTACATCTAAGCATGATTCATCCTTTTCACAAGGAAACTATGCAGACTGCATCACGGGGTTCCAACTGCATTTAGAGACCTATTGGCCTGAAGTTTGAACTGAAATTGTTTGTGCATTTGCATCCAGAGGGGCAGACATGACCTTGCTGCAAAAATGCTGCTGCATTTATTTTAACTTCTGAAGATATTTGTCAGTTCAAAACTGCCTGGTCATGGCATCAGGGCATTTTTATTTCTAGCTCTAAAAAAATGTGAGGGAAAGCATTATGTTAAAATCTGTTTGTAATAATAAATGCCTACATTGTATATAATGACATTTGATTTTACCAGTGAATAAACAACTGCAGCATGCATGGTATCAGATCTGCAGCATTCTGTTTAAATTTCAATCAAGATTGCCAATTGCATTGCAAAGTAACAGAGACAAGTTTGCATTTTTTAATGTTTTCACAGAACACTAAGCTTTCCTTCATTCGTCTGGACATAGAGCAGGTTAAAGTATGAGTATGGAGAACACATAGCTCCTTTCAATTGCCCAAATAATAATGCACATCTGCCAAATAATAATGTAATGAAATGTATTACAGGCTCTCAGGCATTAAAGTCTGCAAATCCTGAAATATTTTGAAATCTGGCTTTATCTGTGTGGGTTTTTAAACTGTTCGCATTACCAGAAGTGCCACACAGAGAGACACCTGACACATTTCAGATTTTTGTGTGAATTTTTGATACTGTGAAACAGGTATCAGCAGAAACAGGGCCATCAGAAATGATGCCTGAAACTGTACTTAGCAGGTGCCAAAAGTCAGTTGTGTTTTGTCCAAATGCACAGAAACCAGGTCCAGTCTTGTTCTTACACTTCTGGATAACTGGAAGCACCAGCAGCTCTAAGTTGATGCTAGAAGACAGTTTTAGCATATTTGAAATTATACTGGCCTGAGGCAAAGCTGTGATACAAAAGCTGAACCCTTCAGGAGGTGCTGGAGATTAAAAGTCTTATTAACAGTTTCTTTAGAGATGTTAGAAAACTCAAAGCTCTGCATCCGGTTTAGTTAATTGCCTCAAACAATTAACACTATCAGGAGAACCTAACACTCGAAAAATTTGTCTAGAAGCAAATGGGCACTGATTAAACCAACATCAACTTTGGAACCCACAAAACCACTTTAGATAATTCATCAAAAGGAGGACAAATTCTAGCAAAGCAGTTGCTCATTTTCAATTCAACATTTGGGTTGTTCTTGACAAGCGGAGTCCAGGTGATCACCTGTCCCCTTCTGGTGCCCATTTTCAAAGCTGTGGAACTCTTAATATTTTTGCTAAATTCAGAGTTTATCATGTCACTTACGTTCCACATTCAAAAGCAACTGTACCAGTCGGTACATAATTAAAGGGATTAAGAAATACCTTATGGTAACATAATTTGCGCTGGAGTAGGAAATTATTCTTGAAAGAAATTCAACAATTATATTTTTCTTGGAGGTCTCTCTTGGTACATTGTAATCTCCATATTTTGCTTTATATCCCATCTGTCTACATACATCTGTTGTCTCTTGCTCTGTACCACAAACTGTTTCAGGCAGTGAAGCATCTATTTTGTGTAACACACCTAGTTCTGTGTGCTTTCATAGGACTAGAGGAAGCTAGCCATTAAACAATAATACTCTTTTCTAATAATATTTTTTTTAAAAAAAAGCTAGCTTACAAATTTATATCCAAAAAACATCCAGGCTGTCTTATTTCAAAATGGACAGTGATAAAAATATAACCAAAATGTTCCTCAGAATGCATCATATTGTGTTGTATTTCACTGTTTTTTTAAAAGGAATGCACAAAAGGTCAATGAATGTAGACAAATAATTTATTTTTTATTTATTCATTATTTTATGTACACTTGGCATTTTGCAACACAGGCAAAGGGAAACAAATTAAGTGCAAAGCAAGATAAATATTACAGGTTGAATATATTTTAACACATTTCTGTCATCTCTGAATTAGCAGACACTGACAACTCAGGGAGAACATTAATTTAAACTTCTTTATACTGGCAGTAATAGAGTAAACTGCACAACACGGTATTATGACATTTTAAATGCTCCAACACAGCAGAAGAAAACAAGCTTAATTTGCTAAATAGAAATCACTGGTTAACTCTTAAAGATAAGAAAAATTTATCTTTGAATTAACAATATAAGGCATTAGATGATTTCTCCATAATAAATGAAATCCTTCATGAATACAGGGCTAACATCTGTTTTGTGTGTATGTGTATGTTCAAGTCAACCCAGACCTCACACCTCAAAAGCCTGAGTCAAAGGTATCCAAATGAGGAGGAGCCAGGTATCCATGCCCGAGCTGCGTCTGCAAATGCAGACACCTTTGGGTTTACACACAGAAAGAAGATACAGTAGCCAAATCAGAACAGAAGGAATACACCAATAACATTATCTTCCACTTACTCTCGGTCAAGCAGAACATGGATCAGGGGAAAAACCTTGTTTTGAAATGTAATCAAGTACTTGCCTAAGTGTAACAGAAAAGCATGAGTCTCAGAGAGGAATATTAAAAACAAATATACAGATGTTAAGATAAGCACTGCTAGTATACTAAGAGGAGCACAAAACTAAAAGTAGGGCTAATTACTGAATAGGAACACAGAAAACAGATTTGGGATCTAAGACTGCACATACAGAAAGAGCTCCTGGAATCCTGACTATATTTAGGCCTGCAATGGTGCAAAGGAGTGGATGTTAGCTTCGTGGGCCAATGTAGCTTAACATCAGGAAAATAGTCCTGAAAAACACATCCAAGAACTGCTGCCCCTCCCTCCAGCTTGGTTTTGCTAATCACTGCCTTCAGCACACTTTAAATATGCTATTAGCCTTTCTAAACTAAACTTTCCAACATCTGTTTGGAAGGAATGGATCTTTGTTGGGGAATTTATTGAAGCCAGTCAGGACCTGAATGTTCTCCTATGTTCACAGCAGCTTGAGCCACCATCATGAGGTGCAAATAAACAACCTCACTTTGGACATTTTTGTGGCACAGTAATGAGATAAACTATGTAAAAATTAAGAAGCTTTGGATCACAATCAGTAGTGGCTATCCTCATTTATGCTAATTTGAATTAAAACATTTTCACAACTAACATGCTCCCACCTGCTGCTTGTTATTTTTTTAATTGAAGCTAAATGCCCCCTTCCTTCTGCTGGTTTTAATAGCCAAATTGGGAGGGAAAAAAAACCCCAAACAACCAAAAGCACAACTACTAGAAAACAGTTTTCTAGTTTTAAGCAAGATATTTTGTAGGGAACAATGAGATCCAGTTCAACTAACAGAGAAAAGCAAGTGGTGGCCTTTGGTGGAAGCAAGTGAAGCTAAGGGACTAATAGAGAGCACTGAGGGGTAAGCAATCTCTTACTCTGAATCCACTCGTGCTAGCTTCCAACAGAAATTTTATTTGGTCTACACAGACCTCTGCTTTTCCAAAGGTCAATTCAAGACCTCAATTTAAGACTAATCTGATCTGAATTACCCTATAGAAGAACCTATCTACCCAGTGACAAGACCCTAGGAGACTAGTTTCCTAACTTTAGTATCTACTCTAGATATTTAAAATTCAATGATATAAATATCCTCCAGCTACAGAAAATGTGCTTAGAGGCAATTATCCCTTTTGTCCTTCTCAACTTGTTATTACAAAAAGGCGTAACTTGCTTCTGGTGCTTAGAGGCATAACATGCACAGCACAGGTATTTACAGATAGTGTCTGGAACTATTCCCTCTATTGCTGCTCTTCCACCTTTATAGAAATTAGTTTCTTTAAAAGGTAACACAGTAGGAGTTTCTTGTTACATTACTCAAACTCCTATTGTTGTGGCAGAAAATGGAGCATACTATTAAATCATAAATACGATGGAAGTATTTTGTTGCTGGTTATGTGATGGGGGCAAGGAGAGACCTACTATGTTTAAATGAATCCAGGTACTGGGTTTAGGTATTTAATTGTGAAAGTCTGGAGATGTCCTTCCCTCTCATCTGCACATACGAATAAATGTGAGCAGGAAATTTCCCCAGGCAATTCACACACCTCACTTGCAGAGATCAGGCCAATCTCCACAACCCCCAACTCCACCACCTACCTGGCAAGGACATGAACGCAAAATGCCACAAAGATGCTGAAGAGCTGCAGTGGCTTTATGTTCACTAACAAGATCCAGAAAGATCACCATCACACAGGCTTCACTATGACAGCTGAAGGGCACCTGTAATTGTCTGTATGCCAAAGTTAAATCAGAACGTGCAAGGTCTCCCTGTGAACACATCAATTTCTGGTTATTTTAGTTTACTTTTAGTAACTATTCCAAAGTAACTTCAAGTATAGACTAGCCATTAGTTTCCAAATCACAACCAAACCAGCTCTTTTTAATTCACTTCTGTTTATTTCAGAACAGTGGGTACATGCAGAAATCTGTGGCACTGCCCTAAAGAAAAACCTAGAGACCAAGGTCTGATAAAAGGGAACCCATCTTCTGATGGTGAGCAGAGTCAACAACTCTTGACAATGGTAAAATAGGAAATATACAAAAGATGGGAATTCATGGTATCTCCCTGAAACACTCAGACATCGCAGTGTTTCGTAAACTTGGTCCTCTTTTTCACCTGAATTCAAACATTTGTGTTTGACACTAAGAACAGGTAACTCCTGCACTCAGTTTCCAATAGAGTAAGCAGGAATAACTGGCACCTAAACCATGGCAATCTCAATTCAGTGTAAGGTCTATGAAAACCAATACTAAAGATACACAAACTAACTGTTCCTAGTGTATTATAGACAACTCAGTTTCTAACCAGAAACTATTGCCAGTGCCCAAGAATAGTTATTTTTCTTAGTCCTTGGCGTAGCTTTCAGACTTTGGAGTGACAACCATACTCCCATAAACCAATTATGTGTTTTGTATGTTATGAAACTGCATGTTGAAAATGTTACCAAAATTTTATTTCAGTTAAGTTGCATTTAGATTTTCCTGCTAACTCCAACTGAGAGGAATGTTACTTCTAAAATAACAAAAAAAGGAAATGTCCAAGATTCTCATGTCTGTTTTCAACATTACGAGTTCCTTATGATAGGTATTCTTTCTTTTCCCCTATCCCTGCCTTCTTCATCAATCAGTACACTGAAGCGAAGAAACCAACCACAGGCATATCTTGCATCATAAACAAAGAATGGATGAGGTTGGAAAGGGACCTCTGGAGGTCATCTGGTCCAGCCTCCACCTGCTCAAGCAGGGCCACTCAGTCAGCTGCCCAGGACTGCAAGTATCTCCAAGCATGGAGACTCCACAAGCTCTGCAGGCAACCTGTGCCATAAAATGTGTCATCTTGTGTGTTTCAGGTTGTGCCCACTGCCTCTTGTCCCGACCATGGGCATCACTGAGAATTTGGCTCCCTCTACTTCATTCTTCCCCTTCATCAGATATTCCTATACATCAATTACATTTCCCTTGAACCTTCTTCAGAAACATTACCATTTTTACTTCCAAACTGCAGTTTATTTGTCCTCAGAAAAGGACCAGTTGCAAAAAACCTGAGCAATTAAGTCTTACATGCACCTGTGTGTACGTGCATGAAATAGTTTCATTAAATAACAAAAAACATGTCTTCACAGTGGTAGGCAAAGAAAAAATATTTTTATGTAGTTGATAAAAATGAAACAAGGAGACGTCATGACTTACTGCACAAATGTGTGGGAAAGGTCAATATTAAGAGCATCTAAATGGTAAATCTTGATTTAGAAGTATGAGCATGTGATATTATGTGGAAAGCTATGTTTCTGGGAAAGATAACAGCTGATCTAGAGCAAGGCACTTACTTTCCTCACTTATAGATTCTTTTCTCAACCTTCTTGACATTTGCATTTCTTCAGAATCCAAGGAAAATGCATTTCCAAATAGTTGAAGGTATTTTTATTTTTTTTATTTTTAGAAAAGGTGAACAAAACATGCAAGAGCAAAACTTTATTCCTCACAATGGATCCCCTTCAATTTAGGACGTCTAACTGTGCCATTTACCATCCTTAAATGAAAACAAGACGAGGAGAAACCAGAGCTATGTAACTCAAACAAAAGTAACAGTATTTAGTCCATTAGCTGAAAAGGCAAATCTCACCACTGCCTCTTATTACAGAGGCTGAATCTTCTTAAAGAGATTTCTCCTGCTGATGCCCTCCTCTGAAGCTCATGAGGACCTGTAACATGCAACAGTCATTTCTCAGCCCTCCCAAATGTCAGTTACCACAACTTGTCCTGTGCCTGGTAACATTTAATAAAGAGCACCTTCTTGCATTTCATTATCAAGTCAGAAATCTAAAAATCACAGAAATCATCATCTCAGTGAAGGACTAATGCCTTCATTTGGGAAAAAATGTTGATTGCATCTGACACACCAAGTGCAGATGCATTAAACCAGGAATTTTTAGTCTAGCAATTTCAAAAGCTAAAGCTTACAGAATCATTGTGAAAGAGCAATAATGAACATGTAAATCATAAAGTCACTCTCATAGTCCTCATAATAAAATGCTACATTTTATCTAGTTTTTGTAAATTTAGCAGTCCTGCAGATGTGACATGGGAAATATATCCCGTAGGATGCAATAAGTACACACAGTAAGAACCAGGACCCAGCACACAATTTTTGCAAATGCACAGTGGGTGACATTTCTGATGAAGTAGAGCAGTTAAACTACTCAGTCTTAATTAATAGCAATATGAAAAATTATCAAATAGTGGCAATACATAAATTATGTTTGTCTGTTCATTTCATGCATTTACAGAACTATACATACAGCCAGTTAGGTACATGAGATTTTGGAACACGGAAAAGGGATGCAATTCCAAAAAAACCCAAAACCAAAAACCAACCAAACAAAATAAAACAAATTACATACCACAGGCATTGGCAAGGGGCAGAAGCAGATCCTGGCACTAAGAAAACTTCTCAAGTTGTCAGAATTATTCTATTTGCTTCTCTCTGGATGGAATTTGAAGGGGTTTAAGGTTTAAGGATGGATGTTGTTTCAGTCTTATTTTTCAAGACAGGTAGTACAGCACTGGATGGAATTAATCTCAGTTTGGTATCTAACCTGAGCTAAATCACAGCTTCCACAGTCTCCAGAGAGGCTCTCTAGAACATGATTCATTCTACTTTCCTTAAATGTCTGTCTTAGGAGATTAATAACTCCCTAGAGCTGCCCAGATTCCTCCCTTGAAGTAGATGCCTAACTTTCAGAGAACTAACATTCAGTGAGATTAATTCTACTCATTGTGTACCACGATTACTGGACATCTTGTATCTGGAAAACTTAGCATAAGAGCTCTAAGGAAATACAAGGGGTTTGGTAGTTTTTGTTGTTTGTTTGGGGGTTTTTGTGTGAAACTTGAACCTCCAAGTACATGGGGGATTATAAGGTCCAATCTCCTATACAAAACTGTTCTATGTAAGTCGTGCTCACTAATGGACTTAATCAGGTATATAATCTAAAGAACAGAAACCCCACCCATTTCCATAGAGCTATGTAGCCAGACAGCTCAAAATTATGAATACAAGTAAGTACACTACTGAATTAAAGCCTTGAAGAGTTGAGAAGATGCTTTAAACGGTAAAGTTATTATACAGGTTTTTAAAACTACCCAAGGAATTACATCTTTACCTACAGGCCATCCCAAATCAATTTCATACCAGAGGGTATGGAAGCCCCCCTTTAGTTTAAGAACAGGGGCAGTTCAGAGCAAACCTCTTTTTGTGGACACATTAGCCATGTTTTTTTAACATTTGTTGCCAAAGCACATAATTTACAAAGCTTCAGAAGACAGATAATCAAGCAACAGGATTTAAAAAAGGAATATCTTTAACAGCAGAATTTAGGTAACATGACTGAGGGACAGTCTAGTGATGGAGATGACAACCCAATTCAAGAGTAATTAAATTCCTCCAATGGAGGAAGTGACACCACTCATTTTGGATTACATGAAACTAGAATATAAGTTTCCCTCTACATGACTGCCTCACAAGGAGACAGTCCACAGTAGTTATCGGACTTGGCATTTGCTCTTCGTACCCTGTAACACCTTTCAGGAGCGGACAAACCAAAAGGCACTTTGGCAAAGCAACATTGGAAAGCCAGCACATCTCCTGTCCAGGCTTCTCCTGCTGCATGGCTGGAGAGGAACTCAGGCTCCAGGTACAGTAAAGCAACAGCTGAAAGCAGAACTGCTATGAAACATCTTTTGCTATTACACTCACTTCACAAAAGTAATTCCTACATGAAAAACTTTGAGATTTATACACGTTTAAGTTTGTACACACATCAAAAAAATTCATACAAACACACGAAGATATGTATGTATATACATAATTTATGCATACATATGTATAAATAAATAGACACACTTAAGTATAAGATAGCAAAGCTAAAGAGACAGCGACCTACTCTTGCTTCTTTGCAATATATAAGGAAGGTCTAAAAGCAGGTTGTTTTCTTTATCCTACAAATATTACAAATGTCAAGTGTGGTCTAACTTCATTTTGCTGGAAGACTTCTTGGACTTATAAGGCCATAGCTAAAAGAGCTTCTTACTCTCTGATTGAAAGTTGAAGTCTACAACTACAGATGGAAGTCATTCCCAATCATTTCTCAGGTCTTTGAGTTAATTATATGTTGGCAATAGCTAAGTTTTAAACAATCCAAATAAAAAGTCAACTTCAAATTATCTTCCAAGTAACAAGAGAATTCCTGAAAAAAACAATTTCAAACAGAAGATGCAATATAAGAAAGAAAAAATCCTTCAGTATGAAAAAAATTTCAATTTAAACCTTCTTTACACTACCTAAAAAGCAACAGAGAATGAAGTTCTTTACACGTACATGATTACAAAAACACTTATTTGATTCACTGAAGAGAAGTTAAACTGTATTATCTACCAAGTTTACCAGTTTGAAGGCACAATGGCTATCACTTCATCCACATCCCATTCTATTTACAGTGAAAAACAAACAAAAAGGATCTCTATTAAAAAAAAAGGAGATAAACACAGAACAACCCCTGAGAAGTGAAATTTTACAACAAAAACATTTGTTTTGAAATTCTGTTCTTTGTAAACTGCCATTATCTGAACCTGTGTTCTCCTGTAAGTAGAATAATAATGTTTAATACTCAATTACAACGAAAAATATAGACTAAAAAAAGTTAGAAGTTCCCAGAAAAATAAACGAACCCCAAACTGATTGAGAGAAATGAGGTCTCACAGAGAGTCATACCAAAGCCGACATCTTTCAGTGTGAAAAAAAAAGTAAATCAATCTTAAGTTCTCTGACAATGCCCAGATTTCTAAAGAAAAAAATGGAATGGCATAATCTAGTTGGAAATCCCATAGTGCCATCTGTGTGGAGGAAAAAAATCAAAAAGCCAACTGTGCATGCCCTTCTTTGGATCTGGAATTCCCCAGAGATTCAGCAAAATTTAAAAATCTGAAGAACTGGGTCTTTCAATAAAATCAGATAAATGTTCTGTAGCTGTTTCATGACACGGTTTATAAAGTATTGGCACCAGCACAAAGAGTTCAAAGCAGTCACTCAGGAGTCACAGAGATTGTCAGATTTTTAATGATTTGCAGCAGTCCTCTAGTAGCAGTTGGTTATTTACTGCATGAACTGAAGTGTTCTTTGTCACTGATCTTCAGTACAATACTGTACTTCTCCCAGACAAAGTATTTTTCTTCTCATTCCAGCAGGTAATAAGTGCTATCAGTACAAGAATAACAGAACCAGTATCAAATGTCAGCCTGTATTTTATGGTCCATATTCATCAACAATGGTTAAAAAGGTAAAACTCTAAACCAAAACTATACATAGCAACATACTCTAGCAGTGGTATTCGAGGAAAAAAAAAAAGAGAAATGCTTAATCCAAGAAAGTGCTAAAGGAAGAAACTTCCAGAAATTGTCCATCAACACAGTCTTCCTTCGCCAGAGGCTAAGCAGTCTTAAAGAGAAAGTGCAGTAGTACTTTGAGCTGATCTCCTCTTGGGAAAACAAAACAAAAACCCCAAATAAAACAAATCCAGTACTAAGGTTTGATGATCATAAAATCACCAAATCATATTGCCCTTGTTTCAAACCCATTAAATTTTCATTGCTGTTTTACTGAACAAGATGCTTGTTTTTACACCTGACAGTAGATTTGATGCCAGTGAAAGGGACAGCTGCTAATGCATTACCCTAAGTTCTACTTTTCATGGTACTGTGCATGATAACCAGATGTATCACAAATCAAGTCTTGACCATGACAGAAATTTAAAAAAGAAAACTACTCCAGAGTTTTCTACACATTACCAGTTACAACACTAAGTACCTGGCTTAAATTTTGTATTTCAATACCAAGAAGCAGCTGTCAATTTTATCTTTCATTTCTGCTCTAAGTTCAGGTGGTCCAGGTTCTTGCATTTATCTGTTGTGTCACTTAGGCTGGACTGTAAAACATCACTACATCTATTTCAGGTGAAGGAAGGGAGAAAAATGTATCAGATACAACTCATTGAAAAAACTCAAAGAAGACAAAGTGCCTTTTCTATCTGTTCTCATACACACTTGAACTGGCTTTCAAATAACTAATTATGGGCCAGATCATAACATCTTATGCTGCAGGCCAAACTAGAATGCTACAGTATCTGTGTATGTATATACAAATACATATGTATACATTTATATATACACACACGAACACATGAAAAGGAAGCACCCATTTTTTCCTTACTGCTAAATATTGAACTTCTGCTTTCACCTGGATATTAACAGTGTATTGTGTCTAACACCCTGTGAAGGGACATTTAAGAAGACATTCATTTGCTTCTCATTAAAGCCAGACATATGGCTAGTATTTAAAAACATGCAGTGCCACCAATTAACAGAGTAAAATAATTCTTAGGTACAATATCAACTTTAAGAAACATAATACATTTAAATGCATTTTACCCATTTGTGTAGATAATTAATAGTTTCCACTATTTCACAGCAGATTTATAGTCTCCTTAAAAAAATCAGCACAAATTTACAGGAAAACAACTCTGTCAAACGAGTTCCACAGCAGCATATGTAGGGAGTCACTGGGTGAAACTCTTTTTTATGAACACATTAGGAAAGTTGGCATTCAGTTCTAGCACAACTCTATTATCGATCTGTGAACAGAAGGACACATCGAGTAAAGAAAGATCTTTACAAGACTCCAGCAATTTTCTTAAAGATGCAGGGCTCACCATCCTCGTTCCTGTTCAAAACCAAAACAAAACAGAATTGTAAAGTTATCAAGGATAGTGGAAGGTTTTAAGCTGATAATACTGTGTCATGAAAAAATGCTACTAAAACACAACTTTTATCTAGAGGGTTTATACATCCAACACTACTGCAGAAAACTGCTGGCAGACACTTCAACTCACACAGCTCCATCTTCAGCTAACCAGCACTCCAAAAAACCACCTAGTTCAGGATCTTGTCTAGGGGCAAGGCCAGTTATGTTCCCCACCCTCCTTACCTCCTCTGCAAAAAATGAAGCAGAGTTTTTAAAGTAGTTTTTCATGGGTGAATCTTCTCAATTGCTAAAAATTATAATTTCAGGGTTTTCGAAAGTTATCTTTCATGAATTCTACTACTTTTCTGAATTTCTTCATACTTACAGCCCCTACACAAGTTCCACAGTTTAACTACATAATGTCCAAAAAAAAAAAAAAAGAGAAAAAACAAACAAAAACTCCAGCCTATTAATTGCAACAATTAAGGTGCAATGAAAAGAAGCAGTGAGATCATTCCCAGTTCACTATTTCTAAATAATTCATACTCCTATGCACATCTCTTCTGCTCCCTCAAGGCCATCTGTTTTCCAGACTCCCTTGCATCTCAAAATGACTCTTGTTGTGCTGTTTCTGCACCAATTTAGTACTTTTGAAACTGGATGACCGGAACAATACAGTGCACTGAGCACACAGTAATTTTATAATACGGTCTTACGGTATTTTCTCCATTTCTTGTCTCTCTAATCTTCTCTATTCCCATTAGAATTATGCTGGGCAATGAGCTGATGTTTTCCAAAAACTGTCCACAGGATCTCTTCCCTACAAAACAGTAGCTAATACAAACCCAGCCCCCTATATATTTAGTTGATGTTATTTTGCCTCATGTGACTACTTTGCACTTGATTCAATGCTTTCGTCCTGCTTTATCACCTGTTTAATAAGTATCACAAGATCATTCTGCCATTTTTCAGTGTTAAATTCCTCAGTTTAAGATTTTTCGACTCTGAATACCTGTGTGATACCCTCTGGAATTATTCACCCCTCTGCCTGGATTAGCAGACCCTTGGTAACCACAGTAGTGACATAACTTCAGTGTGAAAAGAGATTATAAATTCTTGTCCTCTGTTGTCTCTGAAACACTCATAATCCAGGAGAAGACATCTAAATAACAAAAGCAGCAGAACCTTGACTAAAGCTTTTGAAAATTCAATGCTCTATGGATTGGAGCAGTGCTCACGTTCACCAAGAACTCCAGGGAATTCTAAAGGACTGGAGAAGCAAAACTGTACTAGCCTTGCTGGGATGCAGCTCTCCTTCAAAATACAGTAATGTCCCCTTGCATGTCCACTGACTGTGTCATGGCTGCCACTGGTTTACACAGAGCAAAAGATGATCTTACTGTTTTGTAGCTCCTAACCCAAGCCCTTTACAGAAGGTTGTGCCATGTCTGTAACCCTGCATTACTCCAGCACTGAGGCCGATTTAAGAGACAGATCACACACCAGAAATAAGATTTCCAGAGCCCTGTATTTGAGCTCATTTAGAACCACTGAATAAATACCATTTAGTCCTAACAATTTATTATTGTTCAATGTATTGATTTGTTCAAAAGCTTTCTGTATTGGCATTACAATTTAAGGCAGCTTTCCAGGCTAATCTCCTGGAAAGAATGGCTCTGATCTAGAAGCCTACTTGATCCCCTCCACCATGAACACTAATAGCCTTGTACTGGGGTGAGCCTTCACATCTGGACTATCTACCAAGCTCAGTCACTCCTGTAAACTTCTGACACAGCTGAAGTACAATATCATTCACCTCTAGCCAATGGTTCCTAAATACTTCATATTCACTGCCTTACTGTGATTTGGTTTCACTTTCTAGAGTTCATCTTCCTATTTTCATTCTCTGAATGGGATTCAATTTCAGAAAGACTCCAGATGGTTTCAGTAGTCTCCCGTACTCTTCTGCATAAGCAAGGGGGTATCTAAATGTGGTCTTCAATTATCCTATGTCAGACTCTCTGATTAGTTGCTTTAAGACATTACTGAACATCACCCAAGGACAGTCTTTGCTATCATGTCCACAAACTCTATCTCCTCTACAGAGACAAAGCTTGTCACTATCACTGTGGTTTTTAACTCCTTTATCATTATATAATCACCACCATCAGAACTGTCTGGTGGTTCATGCAACAGTCCCTAGGGCTTTACACAGAAATTCTGTAATATGCTTTATTTATTCACTTCATTTGACCAGGAACTTTACCACAGCATCACTGTTCTACCATAAGGACCCACTCTACCATTCCAAATGCAACTCTAGAAACAACACATTATGCTACTTATCTTTTTTTCCAACAAGCCTTAAAATTGCTACTACATCAGCACCTTCATCTAAACCCAGTCTCATTTATGCATCACAGCTTTCATGCTTCAAGATCCAAACGTGTGTTTCTACAAAAATGCTAGATTTAGATGCCTAGCCACAGATTTTTTGTGTAGGATGTTCTTCATTCCTTCCTACCTGAACTTTGATAGCTCTCCTACCATTTCATCTAAGACTTTTAATAGATTTGCAACTAAGTAGGTCATCTTAAATTGCATGTTTTATTGCACATAGGTTTTTTTCCTCCTCAGACTCAAAATTTTATTAGGAAATACCTTTTTCTAAAAGCAATCCAGTTGGGGTTTGGTTGTTCACACCAC
This sequence comes from Monarcha castaneiventris obscurior, assembly GCA_026261815.1. NCBI lineage: Eukaryota > Metazoa > Chordata > Aves > Passeriformes > Monarchidae > Monarcha > Monarcha castaneiventris. The sequence continues at coordinate 2,529,870 of JAMPIT010000327.1, forward strand.
AGGATAAGTGAACATCATCTATAGTCTTACTTTTATTTATACAATGTACAGTTAGTAATGTATATATCTTAAAAGGCCTTTCAAAAGCCTTTCAGAATTTTAATACGCCACATTTTCCTTTGCTTTTGAAGGACTGACAATGTAGCCTGCTAGTTAAATACCTATACAGTGCATTTTTCTTCTAGAATTTGGAGGCTTTTGGATCTTTACTACAACTTCTCCTACATGGACTAATCAGCCATTTCTCAGAATGCACACATAACCAAAACATTAAAATCTGCTATTTACTTTTGCTGTTCAGCTAATTCTCTAAAAAAATTCTCTTGCATCACCATTGTAAAAGGCACCTCTGAGTAATGGTCTCTTTCCTAGAACAATTATGTATATTAGCGGTAAATAATTTAATTTATATCCATCATATATCAAAGTCTTCAAATTCTATAGCTGTTTAGGAAACCTGTGCACAACAGCTATAAAAACTGCCAGAACTCAAATTTCTTGGGCAAGGGATACTACTACACACAAAATAATATTTCAGAGTAGCAACCTTGAAAATAACTAGCACTCTTCCCTCAAATGTTCTTACTTTTTTCCTTTCTTCCCCTAGACCAGCCAGACTAGCCTTTTCTTTACATTTTACTCAATCTATTGCACACAACTCAAATTCAAAATTTTAATGTGCTACACATTTTCATGTTTGAATTGACTAACTACATGTTGATGTTCTCAAGATAAAGCTGAAAACTTTGACAGCTGGCAAGGGGGCAGTTGGGTTTTCTGTTACTCAGGAAGGTGTGGGAGGTGTTGGAATGTAGATAGGAATACATGAATTTTGTGGTAACGAGGGTGTCTACTTTTCATTACTCTTTTTGTGCAGGACAGAGGCAGTTGGAACTTTTGGGGAGCGAGGTTAGTATGATTTACTCTTCACCCTTGACAGGAGCTGAGAACCCCACAGCAAGAGAACTAAGCAGCTGATGTGACGTGCAAGAAAAGCTTTTGGCACTGTCAATTCAGGTTGCCATCTGACTTGTCACATTGCTCAATGCTGATCACAGTTTGAAGACTAGTTTTTTAACTACTGGTCTAGAGGTGTCCACTTAACTTTTGATAGCACTGGCTGATGCACTGCGTCACTACAGAACTGTCAGATGATCATAACTGGATCATTCTGACAGAGGGTGGAAACATGCCATGTCAGTCAGCGGAAAGCATGTGGGCTGGGAAGGAAATGATACTTGTAAGCAGCCAGTTCAAGATGTAGTGGGTAAAAGAAAGCTCAGAACTGAAAGTTCAAGAGAAGCACATCCTCGTGCACTCAGGGACACACACCACGCTTCCTCTTCCAAACTTACGATACAGCAGATATGACCAGCCCATGATTTTTTTGAACAGAAATTTACTTTCTATGTTTTACACAGCACAAACACAGCTGACATCCAACAATGCTTTACATGGGCCAGTAAGTTTACAGAGCCCTTGAAAACCAGCAATTTTAATCTCCTGCAGAGTTCTCTGACTCTCTAACAAGGAAATTGCCAAACAATTATGGTAAAGGACAGATGGGTAGCAAGCCCAGGACCTATCACCTTAAAACAGCATCCAGGCTATATATAATGTGCATTTTGCAACACTTACAGTTCAACAAGATTTCTTTCAGAGGCTTAGACTCCTCTACCCCTGAAGCTATCATGATGATAAATTACCCATAACTGAAACAAGAAGTTTTCTCTGACAAGTTTGTAAGTTCCGACAGCTGCAGAGACACCAGTAAAGTGTCTTCAACACTGGTGACTACAGTGAAGACATTCTGACCCTTACTTAGGTAAGTGCTTGTATACAGCAAAATCCCTTGCTTTTACACAGCTTTTTGAAGCAAAAGAAGTTCCCTCACAGCACACAGTGCTAACCTAGCAGCAATACCTCTAGACCCTCCACAATGCATACACAAGCCAGACATTTCTGTACTTGGGAGATGACAAAGGATATAATGAGAGCACCTCTCATTTGCTCACATCACAGAGAAGACCCACTGTTCAAGGTTACTCTTGCAAAGCTGAGCGCTGACCTCTGGCCTCTTACAGCCTCAGACCTGTTGCCACACTTCTGCTAAAGAACAAAAACATACTACGCATTTATGGAGCTTAAAGTAACAGGATGGCCCTGTATCACATGCAGAAAGTAAGAGCACAAACAGAGATTTATGACTTCCTTGGTACTCCTGCACAGTGAGAGTCTCACTCTTTAGTTCAGACAACAGAGACTTCCGCACTTACATGGGAACACTGGGCAACTCTACCTCCAGATGACACAATGTGGTTCTACTTGACAGCTCTTTCTTTTAACCACAGACTGTAGTGGTTACTATATTCAGACAAAAAAATGAACACAGTTTCCTGGCTGTTGCCAAAAAAGCAGGCTAAGTCCTTCACATATATCTTATCACCTTGAACTGACTTGTTTACAGCAGAAGACAACCTTTTTTTCATCCTACCAAGTATTTCTCTGAAGGAAGAAAGTAAGAATTTTTTGCAGATTATTCATTTTGCAGATAATTCAACTGTATATCCCCTAGAGAGGATTTATCTGAACCCAGCGTGCAGTCTCACCGGAAAACTTTGACTACAAACCCACCTGACTCAGGAACATTGGTAAGCACTCAGGGAACAGAACAAACTCCTTTTTCACTTTCACATGTTATTTAAAAAAAAACAAACATTAAGATGTCAAACTGAACTAAAATGTAAATTCAAACACTAAAGAAATGTGGCAACAAGCCTTCACTGCTGTCAGAGAGGCAACAGAAGTAACAGACTATCCACAGGCTTAACAGAGCCAAGCTACTCTCTGGGGAGCCCCTGGTGCAGTAAGGAGGTCTGACCACCTTGTGGGCAGGCAGCAGGTCATTGTAAAAGAAACACATGGAAGTGGGTGGTCAGGAGCATATGAGTGTTTCTGAAAGGCTTAATTCATGGAAACCTTTCGTGTTTGAACAGGGCAATGTGCCCCTGATAATTTTGCTACAAAGCAGATTCTCTTAGTGATACGCAGAACACAGTACCCCAGTGGGCATAGACATAAAGTCTCTACGACTTGTACTAGGTGGAGTTAAGTTTTTTTCTGTTCATACCCCTTTGCCATGTTGGTCAGAAGGTAACTTTCTCAGTCAGAGGTGATTAAAACTCTCTATCATGATAGAAGAGTGTAATGTGGGTACAATCTGAAGCCATATGCTAAATACTTTGCAATGATAAACACTGACAGCCTTAAACTTGCTTGCAACATTATTCACATTGATGACTCTCAGTTCTTTGCAGTATCCCTCTCAACATAAATGTATTCTTTTCATTACAATTATTAAATGTTAGAAGTACACAGAGCAGCTACTTTATTCCCTTCCATTTAAATCTTCCTTTTTCAGATAACCTGTGAAAATAAGTTGGTGAAAGTATGAAGAATTTTCTCCCACATTGATGTCACAAACATCCCTGCTGTCCTACATTATTATAAAAAGAAAACCTCATATGCCACCATAAAAGAGTAAATTCAGCATCACACAAAACTACACTTCTCAAAGTCCTTACTCGAGAGTTCAAAGTATATTTACTTTAGATCTCTAAAAATATTTTCAACTATGGAAGCTGCAGAGGATTAGAAATTTCAGATTTTTATGTTTTTTGACCCTCATCACTTCCTTCCCACCTTACTAGAAAGTCTATTTAAGTTTTGCTGTTAATTACTCTTTCATCTTTTTTAACTCAAATTCACTTCCTGATAAAAGTGATGAAGAAATTCAGTATTGCATAGTATATAACACATATATCACATAAATAACAAATATTTATTGCACAAAAGCAATAATCCATTTATTGATCACAGACTCATGCTATAAACGTACTTCATCACACTTCACAGAAATAAAACCACAAACAAAAGCAGAAAGAATGATAAGAAATTGGATCTTCTGATAATCAGAAGAGAAAAGCTCCAGTTAAAAAAAGTGATGGTCATGAAAATAAAAGTTACTGGAAAAAATCTTGCACTTAAATTCCAGTTGAAGCAATTCCAGTTTAAGCAATTCATACTCAGCAGTCAAATTATACGGCTGGTATAAATCCACTGGATTCTGAGTCAGAATTCATGCAGTGAGTAAAACATCCCTCTTTTTTTTCATGTGCTAAACCATAATTTTATGAAATAACTATTTAAAAAATATGTTTAGAAGACAGTTTTGTCTTTTTTCTTTAACTGAAAGGCTTTTGAGACACAGTAAAACAAACGGCAACATTCCCACATTCTCTTACCCAATATATCCAGCTGCCGTAAGTGCGTACAGTTGGCAGCGAGCTCCTCGATGTCCGTGTCACACACAGACCTGTTGGCCGTGAGGAAGAGCTTCTGCAAATTGGGGAGTTTACGTGCAAGGTTTGTGAAGCAGCCTGTACTGCTCTGCAGCGTGGGGCACCAACCAAGATCAAGTTCTTCCAAAAGCTGGCAGCCCGAAGCCAATTCCGCAATCCCGCTTTCAGTTATGTTTTTACATCTCCACAAATCCAGACTGCGAAGCTTTTTGCATTTTGCTCCCATCATGCTTGCTATAAGGTCATAGTCTTCAATCTGCAAGGAAAGCAAACACTCAGTCATGTGTAGCATTGTTCCAGACATACAGAGGTGTTTCAAGGTTTGCTTCCTAACACACATAACAGATCTGTCTGAAGCATTTGTCATTTCTAAAGAACTCTGAAAATTGCCCATTGTATGGTACAGTGAGATCTACTTTAATAAAAGACAAAAATAAAATACATTTCCTATAAACCCCAGATATAGGTGTTTTTAAATTCAATACTGAGGATCAAAATGCAGCAAAAGTTGTTTCTTTGGAGAAACTTTTTTTTTTTTTCAGTTGTTTTCCTTTTAAAAGATGATTACAACAGCTGTTATCACCACAGAAAGTGCAACCACTGAAGAATGCTTGAAGAATTTACTCATTTCCATTTCAAGTTGATCAGTTGCTGCATCTCCTTATGAAAGTCTCATTAATTACTTATTAAGTGATTACGCATATAGAGAATGCTCAAAAAATTAGACAGAGGCTGAAGAACTCAGAGAAAGCCTACAAGCTACATTTTAGGCCTACTAAACCACTACAACCCTTCAGTATATGACCAAGCTGCATTCATCTTGGACTTTGCAAAGAGTAGAGTCTTGTATCACCCCCACATTTAACACACCTTTGTGAAACAAACCCAGACTGAATTCCAAAGCAAGCGACTGCACACACCCACACCCACCCTGAATGGGTGGTGTCACTCACCATGACACAGCTGCCCAGGCTGAGGTGCTGCAGCTCCGAGCAGAAGTTCAAAATACTGAGCAGGGCTGTTTGCTGCCACGGGGGAACACATCAGAAGGAAATATGGAAAGTGAAACAGAGAAGAGGTCAATTAGACATTAAAGGCTGTCACTGCATTTCCTGAAATACAGCTCAAAACTCTTTTGCAGATGCCTCAAATGCCACCTAATGAGTCTCTGGGTACTTTACCCATTGATTGGCTTAAAGAAATGGTAATCGTTACAAACCTTTATGCAAGTCACTCTGGATGGGGTTCTGTGCTGCCCTGAAGATACCCACACACCACTGACCTATCCACTCATTTCCCACAGGAGAGCTGATGAAGAAGCGTGGCAAGATCAAATATCAGGCAAGGCCAGCCTGCAAACACAGTGGGCTGGGGACACACCAGGAGAAGAGGGCAGGCTCTGACATTCACCCATCAGCTGCAGCCTGATGGAACTGCCAATAGAGCTGCACAGCATCAGGGCTGGGCTGGTGACTTTAATGTCAAAGGAGGCTCTGTGCTGACAAGGATGCTGACAGCCATTGAGCACTTGTCACTACTATCAGGCAGACTGAAACAGATATAATGTGTATTTTACAGTCCTGTTCCTGCCATTTAATGTGGCCATTCTTTGCCGAAAGTACTGCACGTTGCTCAGCCTGAAATTGGACTGCAACATCGGATGCGCCTTACAAAAAGTACACAGCTGGTTTGTTCCACAACTAAAGAAACTTTACAGATTTTTACCTGTGTTTCTAAGATACAGAGAAGATCCTTCTGCACTGTCTGTAGCCATTATTTTGTTTTGTAGATGGAAACACACACAGTATGAAAAAAAGAACATAATCTGGGATTCACATCACAAATACTTGTGCATCATACTTAAAACATCACTTCATTAGGACTTTGTAATCTATATGAACTTTAAAACAGCGGTAGGCTTCACAACATACTAACAACAAAAACGTGGATTTCTACAGGATATCCAACAATTTCTAACAGAAATAAACCCCCAAGCAATATACAAGTGACAAAGTGATCTACTGCTATTAAGTGTAATTACAACAAGAACACTAGTCAACAATGTTTGTATGCTGGGGTAGTATAATTTTTGTTTCTTTAAATATAAATTTACTTGTTTTCAGAAAGTTTGTAGTTAAATGCTTTACTTAGTTTCCTCAGTTTGTTACATTCCAATGAAACTTGGCAGAAATATGATCCTTCACATCACCAAGAAGAAATGTCTGATTCCTTGCACTGAAGACACAGAACAGGGACACAGCACAGGGTATTTACAGGGACCATTTCAGACATTTAATTGAGGTGTCTCCAGGGAGCAATTATAAACACCCAACACTTGACATGTATGGAATCTCAATTCCCACCTGGCCTTCTAAGATTTGATTTCCCAAAGGCAGCCTAAAAGTAGATGGCAAGAGTAAGCCTTCCTCACATCTATCTTGGTAGAAGTCCTAGAAACTCACTGTCCCCATGCTTGCTTGACTTTCATTCATGTTTTTAAAGGAAAAGGTAGCTAGGGAATGATACTCAAGCATTAAAAATTCATTACTAAAGAGGTTATTAAGAATATTTGAAGGTTGGTAAATGTGTAAATATCCAATTCATTTTAAATTGTGCCCTTAATAAGCGAATGGTTCATTTGGATCATTGAAGAGGAATAAATAACTCAAAGAGAATGAGACAGAGTGAAAGCTATAAGCTTTAGAACCTACTCAGATGCACAAATTAAAAGCAAAATCCCCAAACTGCTGTCTGCAAACCTTAAATATCGGAGCTAAACAGATCAGTCTCTGATCTGTTTAGCTCCAAACAAGGTTTCTGCAGGTATTCAGATAACTCCACAGGAAAACTGAATATATTGCTGCATTCCACCAAGTTTTTTAGTAATGGTTTCCAGGCTGGAATTTAAACACTGGCCTGAAAGGATGGGAAACAACAATCTCTTTCCTCAATTGACACAAACAGTACAAAAGTAAACAGTCACTCTGAACAGCTTGTACGATGTGGAATCAATTCCATGCCTCTTCAGAGAGGGGTGAAATAAAGAGGAAGACTAGTATTCATAGTTATCTTCATAGACAACTGAGCTCTTTGGGAATGTCATGGATCTCTCTGAGTACCTTTTTAGTCCCTCTCTTTTTTAAGACAGTCCTTCCTGTGCTGCCATGCACTGAGTCCACATTTTCAAAGGTCTTTTTGAATCTATTATTTTAATCATTATTTAAAAAAACAACTTAAAAAAACCCACTAGAAATCTGAGTAATAGAAAGGAGCTTGGTAGAACACCATGTCATAGCATCACAAATCATGCCAAGTCAGGCTCAAGAGTAAACAACTACATTCTCAACATTCATTTTACTGGCTGTATTAATTCCTCTTCTGGGGCGCATACATGCCCACACACAGCAATCCAGATTTCCTTCAGACGCAGTGTCTGTTCTTCTGTAACTGAGGTGGGCTTTGCATATGCCATGTAAGAAGAAAAAACCCTTTGTGCATGCCTAGCTGTGTCTCAGTCAGTTGAGAACCCAGGTGGCAAAAGACATGAAAATAGCAGGAGAGAATGGCAGCTCACAGAATCCATATGCACTACATATAGAAGGACTATCATTGTAATAACCTGTCTGCGTCAAGCCATCTGTCAGTACAACAACATGAGCGACAACACTCCTACTTAAGCAGAGGAGATCAGCAAGGCAATCACACGATCCCGGAGCTGTAACACAGGCCAGCTTCCAAATGTTAAAGTGCTTCACAGGAAGAGCTAAGCGGCCACCTAAACTCCGGATCAGCAAGCCTTAACCTGGAGTTTAACTTCACTTTCTTGGCAAAGCAGAGACAGTCAACTCAAAGACTGTCTAACAGTCTTTGACATCTAACAACATTCTTCAGGCTAGTAGCCAAGACATGTATAGTCTGGAGATCTTTTGAGTTTCCCCTGAACCAAAGGCAAAGTTTAGCTTCATACATGCTCCCTTTTACAGCGATTGAGAGAAGAGTGGATGATTATAGAAACCCCAAAATACACTAAAACAAGAAAACACTCTTTAGGTGTTAGAGAAACAAACTTTAGGTAAGATTTACTTTTGCTTTGTGGAGTTATGGCTTCAGTGGTCTGAATTTCTTCTGCCATCCAAGCCAAAACAAAACTTACCAAAGTAATCAATTTTTATAAGATACCACAGATAACAGGAAAAGTTCAAAGTGGGGTGAATAAAATGGTTGGCCCTATCCTCCATCCCCAGGAAAGATGTTTTTAGATGAGGAAAACATACAGTGAAGAAGTTGCTTTCAGAGAGAAGACTTTGACGTCAAACTCATCAGAAGGATATGACAGCGCTGCTAAACACAACATTACAGAGCAGATTTCAGAAATATTTTAGGGCATAGTAGTGAGTCATAAACCTCAGAAAAAGGGAAGAGGGCCTGAAGATTCTCTGAAATCTTTATATACTGGTACAACAAATGTCTGTCAGAAAGGACATCAACAGAGCTGATCCTGGCATGAACAAGAGACAAGATTACCTGAAATCCTACTTTACTCCACACAAGACAGGTGATAGGTCTGCCCAAACATCAAAGTCCTCCACCCTGTAATGCATGCCTGGACACATACAATAATACCTACTGGAAGACAGTTATGCGCTGTGTATACTTCAAATAAAGAGGTGATATTGGACTAAATTGTATCCTACCTGTCTTTGTAAAGGCCTTGGCCATCACACAAGTTTTGACTTCGATGTTGCAAAAGCATTGCTGGTTTGAACAGACAACCCACCAGCAGAGAAACTAAACACTGGTGCCAGAGGATTACACTTGGTAAGACTGAACCTTGCTTGACTTTTTTCAGGATTTTTTTACATTCACGATCCAGCAAAAAGCACAAATAATTTTTGATGTTAGTATGATAAAGAAAGCATCCATCAAACAGAAAGCCCTTCTGTCTGTGGCAGATGTGACTCACCTGTGAAAGATGCATTTTGAATATTTGACTATTTACTCATTGCAGTTTCATTGTCAAGCATTCAGAGATTAAAAAAATATAAAAAGGGTTTAAAAAATACAAATGATGCACTATAACATCACGTAACAGCTGCAGTGCCATACAAGGCATGAAAATAAGTGCACCACGTTGTGACTCTGGAAGATAAAAGGAAAAGCTTAAGAAAGACAACAAAGTTTTGCTTTGGGTTGGTTTAGGGAAGAAATAGTCTGCACCTTTTAATTAACTTTCTATAGATAAAGCTTAAAAGAGTCTTTAAAATCTGTTACTTTTTTACTGCAGACAAACAAGAGGTTGTTTTTTCCTCTTCTCAGAAGAACTTTGTCTGACATAAATTGGGAATTTTTCCAGCCCCTCAATAAGACTAGAGCCTAAATCTTTTACAAGACTTTTATTCTTCTGCAATTTTTTTCTTCAAATTTTTCAGTGAAGTTAATGTTAACACGAAGGAATCAAAAGATTATCTTAAGATAATTAAAGACTGCTTCTTCCCTTCCTTTGCTTGCTAAGTTTTTAATCAGGGTTACTAATTCTCCAGTTAACCTTTTTGTTGAAGCAAAAATTGAATTATGCAGGATTTAATTTTGCATTTTTAACATTAAAAATCCAAGTTACAAGTAGAAAGTATTTCCTTCAATACCCACCCCACAACCCTGCCTCAGTGAGGAGAGGTAAATATGGTAATGAGGAGGTAGCTCTGCAAATTGCTCTAAGCATTCTGTCTTCCTAAAAACTATCTAAGTCAATGACTTTTGAATGAATTCCTTAAAATTCTTGGAACCTGAGACACTGAAAGAAAGAAGAACTTGAGAACTGCAGACTAAGGCCAGGTCAATGAAAACTATGTCTCTCTCAAGCCCACCAATCACATCCGTAATTCTCAGAAGCTGACTCTACAGCAGAAAAATCAGAACATTCTTAGAACTGCACAGAAAGGTTCCTCTGTTCATGATCTAGGCCGAAGCTTCCCTTTTGTTCCCAAAAGGTTTAAATTTACAGCAAGGGATGCTGGAACTGGCTGACTCACCCAGAGAAACACACAACTGTGGGAACAGATTAGCCCAAGACATCTCTAACTTCAGCATACAAACCATGAGTGCTACTTACTGTTGTTAAATTAAACTGTATTTTCAAACAGTTGATGTATCAGTCTATATTAAGCCAGTGAGCCAGTGAAGTAGTGTTTCATAGGTACCATGCCAAAAAAAGTTTTAGCATACTAAAGCCACCTGTAGTAAAAAACCCAACCAACCAAACAAGGAAATCCTCAGAAGAAACCAATTCTATTTCAATCTGAGTGCCACTATTGCTACAAATATTTGTAATTACAAACACCCCATGCAAATGTAAAAGATGATCTTGTTAAGACTGTCAAAAATAATTAAAAATCTACAAAAATTCACAATACGTATTTTTTCCTCCCTTTGGCATTATACAGCCCTAGAAGAAAGACAAAAATCAACTGTCTGGGTGAGGGGATTTTCTTGGCACAGTCTGTGAAAGAACTAAGTCAGAAATTACTTGGCATGTGCTGTTCTACCACAACGATTAAAAACCGCATTGGATGCAAAGCCAGAATTCTGCAAACTTCTATAAAACGATGCCTTTTGGAAGGTACAACAGGGCAAGCCAATATTGCCTGTAGGGAAAAAAAAGTCTACTTCGTGAATTTCAAGGTATCATATCACATCTCTGCATCTAAAAACCTACAATCATGCTGCAGTAGTCCCCAAAAGCAATTTTTTCTTACAGAAAGGAGAATGTAATACATTAATAATGCAGAAAACCAAAAGTAGAGTAATCGTGAAATACAATTTTCATCTAAATCTGCTCCAACAAAGAAACTGTAAAACATGATTCCAGGATTATTTTCTCTCCCATTCATCCCCTGCCCACACACAGTATTTTAAGGCATCAAGATAATTTCAGTTATGGATTTGTTGGTCTATGATACTTCAAAACAATTATGCTAAAGATACAAGGTACTGTGAGAGGTTTATAGAGATGAGATGCATGCTTATAAACATGTAAGAGTCAGTGGTTTAACCAGTTAACAAAACCACAAAGCCCATTTTAGATAATTATAAAGTACTAGCCTTAGTTTTCAGAAGAAGTTTTCATACCTGCTGGTTGCCCAGAAAACACTCATCTTTAGACTACTTCTAGGATTTTGAGTTCTGAGGATAAATACCTATTCTCAGTAGCTTATTTTTTACAGAAAAAAACCCACATCTGGGGATAGTACACAAACATTCAGTAACACACAAAATACATAATGTACTATTTCTTGAAACTAAACTTGGATCTAGAGGTCTACACAGCTAGTCAAGTTGTTCACCTTCTTTTGGTCTGTTTTCACTTCTCTATATGTAAATTTTCAGCTAAATGAAATGTTACAGAAAATGTCAGTTATAGAAACTGGCAGGGAATCATACGCCAAATTAGAACTAAATGGTGGCCAAAGTTATTTAATGCTTAAGTCCTACACTTCCCCAACCTATTTCATAAGGAAACAAATAGAAGTGATCACCTCACCCTTTACAAGGTAGTTTTTGTGGCCTTTTGGAACAACAAGATGCCCATGTAGTCTCAGACAGAGATATCCACTGCAAGGATCCAACCACTTTGTGCCCAGAAGTGACTATATCTCTTAACCAAGCTTTAACAACCCTTTTCTCAAATTTTCCAGAGGAAAAAGGGTAGAGCTTTGTAACAAACTGAACTTCCTGAAACTTAGAAAAGCCTGTTATGTACAGTATTTCAAGTCCTTCCACAAACCCCTATATAGAGTATCCTATATAGTACCACATGTCAAGAGAATCTCAGCCTTCTTTATATTTATCCTCATACCACAGCTATAAAATGAGTAAGTTGCTACTACACAAATTTTACGGATGGAAGAAGTGTGGCATAAAGAAACCGTGCACCATGGTCCCGGTCAGAGACCAGGAGAACAAAGCTCCCAGGTTAAGTCCTCAATTAGTGTCACCAGCACTAAGTCAGAGAATCACACAAGAGCTAAGTGTGGGAAGGAACTTCTGGAAACTGTTTAGCCCCGAGCACCTGGCTCCAGCTCAGCTGGCATCTCCAACCTGACTGAAAAACGCTGTCCAGAGATGTAGGACCCAGTCCCTTTCTGGGATAAGCCCCCCACCCTGTCCTTAAATACCACAATCACAAGTGTACTTGAGTGATGCCTTCTGATATTACCGCAAACAATTTTCATTTATAGATTCAAAATAAACATGGCAGAAAATCATTTTCCTCCACAGTAGAAGCTGGCATTAGAACAGGAATGCTATTCTCCCTCAAGCATCCATCAGCTATCACCTTGCAAGATACAACATGGAAAGAAACATGATGAAAAGGGAGACAATTGAAATGTATTTGCTGAAAATCAGCTTCCTATCTTCCCCTAATGCACTTGGATTACAGGACCATTTTGAGATATGATTTTTGAGACAGTGATAAAACTTTTGTCTCCAAAACTTCACGACACATGTTTTAAAAAGCTGCTGCAATATGAACATTTATAGGCATGAGGTAAGAGAAGAACAAGGTGGAATGAGCCTTACTACCGAGTGCAGGTGTAGCCTTTCAAAAGTCAGAACAACTTGGCCCCTCATAAACAGACCCAGTATAATTTGCAAGCTGGGATTCAGAATATACAGGGGCACCTTGTTGTTCTCTACAGCTACTTGGCAGTGCCAGGGGCACAGCAGGGACTGGGACACAGCAACACAGCAATTACTGAATTAATTCAGTGAAAGTAATAGTCTCTGCAGTTAATTAAATTACTGTATTCTGGTTTTGCTTTATTTGGTCAAATTATGTCCTCCCTTATGTCCGCAAATCTGTTTTACACCTTCATTCTTCCCCCTCACTTCACATTACAGGCTCAACCAACCACATTTCACCCTATGAGCCTGCCATGAAATCAAAAAGCACCATCAAAGCCCTGTATCACATGATTATTTGTCACTGACTCAACTTGATTCCAAGAATCCACATTCCAGCTAGAGCCTTTCAAGTTTTTTTTCCAGTATTTGCTTGCAACTCTTCATCCTAAAGATTCATACCCAAGCCAATGGAATTTTGTCCAAACGGAAAACCCTTTAAACAATAGCTCTCAAAAGTACGACATGACCCATATCAGGTTATTTCTGAAAACTCTGTGGAACAGTTTAGTTTTATGGTGGCATTAACTTATATTGCTCATAGCACAAGAAGATAAGAGCTACAATTACTGCTACCATTCCTCTGCTTCTTTTTGGTATCCAAGATTTCGAGTGTCCTCTCTCACAGCTGCCCAAGTTCCAAATTTGTGTTTGGCCAAAATTATCTGGGATAAAATCTATAAATACAAATTTGCTTTAAAATGTGTGAAAAACAAATTCCTTTGTCAATTGTAATTGGTTTTGAATTTAGTTCATTTTCTATCTCAAATATAATTCCAATACAAACTTTAAAAACTTTTTCTTTACATATTAGAAAGATTTCAGAATGTCATGCAACATGAAATATATAATCTTACATTAAAATTTACACCCGTCAATAAAAAGACTGACAAGTTCTCCTACTGTAGTTGTGGCTTTGGTTTCTTTAATATACAATTTTGGCTGCATTATTTATATGGACTAAATACTTCACAATAAGCATTAAATTAAGATAATATTCATGCTCAAGGATAAAGATGTGCATTGCCAATTACTGTATACAATAATACTTCCACTGTTCATTGTATTCTTCAAACTTATCAATGCCAACAAGGGCTTAAGTTATGCTGCGAATACACCCTCAATGAATAAACATGAAGGCGTTATATATCAGTGAATACCAAAAACAACAGCACAAAAATCCCACAAATACAACAGTGGTCTTCAGCACAGAGAAATTACACTTATAAAAGGTTGATATTAGTTTCTTAAAGCAAGATACAAATTATTCAAGCATATACATAATCAAACAACCTTTGAGAACCTTTAATAATGAACTTTTAGCACTGGAAAAATAAGCTGCATTTCGTGGGGAGGAGTATAGCCAGGCAGGACACTTTGTTTAGTTACGAAAAAGTTACTGAAAGTCACTGGACTTCCCTTCTTCTAACAGAAAGGTTGAAATAATTCAAAGGCATTGGAAGCTTCAATTCAGAGGTTTGAAAACAATTTTATACGCACAACCTCACACTCAGTATGTCAAGGAAATAACATCCTATATGGCCTTAAGAATCAGCAGGGTTAGGACCAAAGAATACAACACCCTCCAGATGGTACAGCAATCTTCCAAAGTAGCAGTGCACTAAGTAGCAAAACACCAGCGTTGCCCATTTCACTAAAAATATATACTTAAAAATTGGAGCTTTGATTACAGAGACAATGGCAACATTTTAAAAACAAAACCTATCCAAAGAAAATAGCTAAAATAAGAAGAAACTGTAATTACAATTGCTCAGACAACATAATGTTATCAATTTTACTAAGTTTCCAGTGTCCTCAAAATCTATGCACTTAAAAAAAAATCACTAACAGTAGTCAATTTTCTGCAGAGTGTTTCCTTAGAATTTCTCTGTTAGTGTCACAGTAATCATATACATGGAAAAAGTACACCAAATACTTTAAAATTAGATGCTGAAAGAACTTTTTTCCTCTTTTTGAGTATTAAAAGGCAAAAAAGTAAAGGGAAAGGCTACAGCAAGACTTAGACTGCATAAGAAAATCCTGTATCTGGGCAGGTACTGGAGGGTATGGGAGAAATACTATTTATTTTATTAAAATGTTAATTCTGTATTTTTTATTAACCATAATGCAATACCAGAAACAGCATTATCACATATTGACAAATACAATGGAGGATCATCTCTTCCTATGTTATTTAATCATGTCCAAATCCACAATCAAAAGCAAAAGTTGTACTATTCACCCAGATGTGCTCTAACACATGAAAATTTTGTGCTTTATGTTGCATATTGCTTGGTTTAAGAAAAAAAAGCAAGACACTGAATTATTTAGGAAAACAGGCTAAATGAAGTGAACAGATTTTTATTTTGGTTTCTTCTTCCTGGGTTTTGAGACAGAACTTTAACAGAACACCGTATCAGGTCTGTTCTTCTCACCTTCTTACTTTCTCGTAATAAACACATACTTGGTATCAGTTTCCAGTTTTTTCATAGTAGATTCACAGCCTCAGATTCTTTTCACTGAGCAGACCCCTTGACAACAATACAATGCCAAGCTCTTGATTAATCATTACCATTGTTCTCTGTTTGCTCCTTAGAAGCTCCAACAATGAAGACTGCAGTACAAATTTCACAAAAATCAAGAACACTTGCCACTCCTTGACAAGTTTTCGAGAAGTCTCAATCACTTCACAGCATGCTTGATCAATCTATCCTGTTTTGCATATAGCCACCACTTACTAACAAGCATTTCTGTACCAGCTGAAAAGTATGGAAGGAATGGCAGCCAATTTTGTACAGATAACCAAAGATTTGCACTAAGAGAAGCTAGTGTTGAGAAAGATGTTATTTCTACAAATATGTGACTTTTGTAGCTCTAATGCTCTAATTCAAATCCTATGCCATATCTTCATTCTTTCCCTTTTATTTTTTGACCTGTGATGCACAATGTATATTGTTATGAAGTAACAAGTAACACACAAGCAACATCTCCAGTTTACCTGTCTAAATTTCCAGAAATTTCTCTTTCACTGTTTGTTAGGAATAGTGTCTTTTGTTCATAATTATGTATAAAATGGAAGCGTAATCTTAAATAAACTTGATTATGAATGAATGTTCTTGTCAGCTACAAGCAGAGGCATGTCCATACACATGAGAGGCAGAAGTGAATCTTCACAATTTAATGGCTTCAAAGCCAGGAAATCTTTACCACCTACATTCGATCTAATTTCAAGCTCTGCTCAGCAAAGCGATAGCAGAGGAATGACAGCTACCCATCACTTCAGAGTACATCTCATCTGCTGCACTATTACAAGCATGAAGTCTCAAACTTCAGAAGTTACCTGAGTAGAATCAAAAAGATTCTAATCAATCAACAGTGGAAAATAATAAAATTATACAATCACTACCTCTGTCACAATGATCTTTCCTGGATCTGAAAAAGCTTTGTGAGTAAGAGCCAATGGTCAAAATGCAATAAAGGAGATTAATCCAAGATTAACAGAAAGAACTATTAATGTAGAAACAGAACAGACACAACCAAGGCACCAATTCAGCTCTATTCAAAAAATGCAGGGCTCTCCAATTTGCTTCTTGGTTTGAAGAAAATAAAAATTGCTTCAATACAGAGAGCAGCTACCACAAAGTAACAAGTTACTGAGGGGCACTGGCTTCACAGTGCCTGTGTGCACACTCCACTGCAAACCCCACAGTAAGCACCAATGATCCCAGGCAGTCTTACCCTTTAATCTAACTACCCTGTGTTATCCACTCACCATTAGCCACCGAGCTAGACCTCAGGCACAAAAGTACTGAGGATTCACCAAATAAAGGACAAGACTCTAGCACGTGTCAGGTGGGAACTGCTTATGGATGCAGTGTGGCACTCTTCACTTCAGATGTCCCCTGCACACCTGGTTGACAGAACCTACTGTTCCAGCTTCATTCCTTTTATTACACTACAGATTAAGACCCCACACAACCCAGCATCACAGCCTGGCTTCTGTGTACCAAAAGCACAAGCACAAGTAACACACACAACCAAACTCTCTTAAAATGTTTAATCTAGGATAAAAAGTCAGGAAAAAAACCGCAGAGACGTGGGTTTTCCCCCATTTTGGAGCACCTTTTGCAACAACAGAAGTACATGTATGAGTGCTTCCATGTAAACCACAGTAGTAAGGTTGTAACACATGAATAATGGAGCTTCTGAAAGGGAATGGAATTCTTCTGATTCAAAATCCCGAATTTACAAGGATGCAACATTTGTAAAATGTAGCAAACTACAAGAGACTCCTTAGCTGTAGCACACAAACATTCCATCCTAGAAAGGAAATGCGTTGCAGCAAGCAGTAACAACTCTGATTTGGACAGTCAAATAACTGTATAAAGAAGTAATTTTTACACCCTAAATGAAAAGTTTTCTAAAAAACTTGTGTTCTGTGTCTCAAATGCTGCTAATATACAGACTGTAGGAATCTAGTAACTAGCAAGTGATTTTAAAGGAGAGAATGTTGTGAATTAAAGAAAGTTACTAAATATAATTTTACAATTATATTTACTAAATACAGTTTGTCTGGAGTACACTTCAAAAGAAGAGAAAAGCTTAAATTTGTAATTTTACCACATTGCTTAAAACAGCTGCTGAAAAGTCACCAATGTACCATGACAGTTAAAACATGCAGGCCAAAAGCTATTTTGAAAATAAAAAAACATCCTAAGGTTTTTTAAACTACCTTTGGACTTTCTGGATTTACCTCTGAATTTACACTCAAAATTCTAATTTAATTCTTCATTATTGGAAAAAAAACCAAACCCAAAACCAACTTTATCAGGACTGAAAATATTTATTGCAAAGGTTAGAAATAGTTGTTCCTACCTCCACTTTTGTTCTGTAGAGAATGAGACGCTTTAGGCTCCCCACTTTGGCTATGTGGTTGAATGCCTGAGGTGGTATTTTATCACATGATGAGAGATTTAATTCCTGAAGATTTGGACACATTTCAGTGATGACCTCCAAGCATGTTTCATTGAGGAAATGGCCACAAGACAACTCAAGACGTACTAGTTCAGAGCCACAGACTTTCAAAAACCTGTAAAAGAACCCCATGTTTAAAGTGAAAAATTAACATACTTTCAGGTGAGAGTCTGCATACTGTCAAAACCTTAACCATGTAAACCAGGAAATAATTTCTTTCAACAAAGAAAAGACACTAATCTTGAAAATTCTGTTTTGGTTTAGGAAGTTAGAAAATGCTTTGTTATTAATTCTGAGACAATGGAGCAAAGTAAAACACTGATCATGTTTGAAAAGCTTTTTAACAGCTGAAAGCCAATTTTGACAATGGCAAGTTTACACCAATAATTTCATATTTATCTCAGAAAAATCTGCAAATGTAAAAATTAGGTTAAACAAATACTTTTAAATGGATGAAATATTAAGAAGTGTTTTAAGGCTTTGAGAAAAAAAAAGATCTCATTCTTTTCATTAACAAGTCAGAATCAACAGTTCCTAGCTGTTCTAGAACACAAATTCCTGAGGAATATTTGACTTTCATAAGAATTATAGAAAATTAAAACAACAGATGACAAAAGATCCAAAATTTAGAAACTTTGATGATGGTCTCTATATTTTGCTTTCCTGTCAGAGACCTCATGTCAGAAACTCAAACTCTTTTATCTCTAATCCAAGCTTTAACCAAAAACACATAAGCTTAGTCCCTTTTTATTTCAAAGAGAACCTTCAAACCATAAATTAATCACTAGGCTTGTAAGCTTGATACTTAATAGGATGAGAAACTGCACGTTTGCCATAATTATGTTGTATTTGGATAGTTTCTCCAGTAGAAAAACTAGTTTCTTAAACTAGGGGCTGTAATGAGTTTCCCATGTTACTTCCTAGAATAATGGAGCTACTTGCCGAAGAGCATGAATTAGTTTCTCATAATAAATATTCTGATCTGCTCTATTACCTACAAAAACATTGATGCAGACAAAGCAGCTTCAGGTTCTGACACTTCCACCACAAAGTTAGTATTACTTCTTGGGTTTAAGTGATGTAATAGAAATGCCAGACAGACACAAGGCTCCTGCTTGCACAAAAACTCCTATTACTACAATGAAGAGTTATTAGCCTTCCCAAGCATTGGTTCATGCTGAAGCTTAGGATGAAATTGCTGCTGGTCTTAGAAGAAGACACATTCAGGGAGGCATTCCTCAATGACACCAACAGTAGCTCAAGACTTGAAATTCATCTCTCAAGATCCAAGTTTTCAAGCTGCCTCCTTTCCTTATTTTTTCATTACTCGCTCAAGTCATACTTGCCATTCATCACCACCTTTCTTTATTCCTTTCACCCTGCACATTACATGGCCTTAGTGTGATTATGCAGATCCTATGTAATACAGAGGGAAAAGGAGATTCCAGGGTGGTATCTCCATCCCTGGATGTTTCCAAGAGTCACCTGAAACCTTGACTGACCTGATCTAGCGTTGGGGACACTGGCACTTCAAGTGGGAGCTTGGAGTAGACGACCTTCAGAGGTCCCTAACATCCAACATTTCTATGAGCCTAAGCAAACAGAAACAAAGAGAGGGTCTGAGACACGAAAGGGGAGACATAAGCGCCAGAGCCACAGGAGTTCTGCCACGTATGGTCTTCAAGTCTACTCCTCCACTGTTTTTTTCTAACTACAGTCTCTATCTAGAATCTATTTTAGCTTTTAAAGTCAGTTTAATCCAACACCAAGCAGCTTCCATATTGGATACAATGAATTCACAGAGACTGGTAAGCCTTCCTGTGGGAATGTCAGAGCTGAAATGACATGACAATTCACAACAATTAACATCGGGTATTTAAACATTTAAGTGCTATTTCAGACTAGCAATAGAGTTCAACACTGTTATGGAGAAATGCAGGATGGAAATCCCCTGGAAATCAGAGTAGAGATATATGGATACATTGCTGATTACCAATTGGCCAATTCCTCTGTTTAATGAGTGCTTTAACAATACATTCACACAGCTTCTTTCATCAACAAATTATCAGGTTTGTTTGAATGATGGTATTTTCCATAAAACTTTGTCAGTCACCACTTATTATACCTCTGGCTTTTAATTTGCTAACAAATAAATATTTTATGAATTACTCCATTACAATAATGGATGTTAGTTTAACTGCCATATAATTTAACAGGGCTTGGCTGTTACAAATGTTAGTAGAGATCAATGCTTTTCTCTTTCTAGGACTATTAAAAGTTAACATTACCAGGTCAGGGAAACACTCAGTTAACCCCCTAGACTTGGAGAAGAACTCCAGGCTCACCAGCTTGAGGAGTTATTATCCCCATAACGTTTTATTTAAACTCATTACACTTGAAACACACAGGCAGACAGCAAACACAGTGACAGCAACAAGCATTGCCCTTCATGGCTTTGCTGCCTTGTTGGAAGAGGTTATTTAGGAGACATGAAACAGAAACAAGAGGGGGATAAGGTGCATGCAGCAGGGCACAAGAATGAGCAGACATGCACGTAGGAAAGAGAGGAACTGGAGCAGAAGGAGGAATCTGAGGAGGTCACCAAGCAGCACAGGGCAGAGAACACCAGGCAGAAGAGCACAGTTCTCTGAATGATGGGGACACTGCGATCTTTGCATTAAACAGACTGCTCAGTACAGAGGTTTTTGCTACTGTCTTTCTGCATGGATCTCCACGTAGAGCCATATGGCAAGGTAGAATATGAGTTATCATGCTTTCAAAACAAATGTGGCATGGTCTTCATACTTCTCACACTTAATACTGAGTGACTGGCTCGACTGAGCTAATTTGAAAACAAACAACACTCAAAAAAGCACCTTCTACCAAATCAAAATTTCTTCACATACCTCTCCTTTAATCACAGAGGATTGACTGGTTCCTGTTCTCAGTCTCTCCTCTGTTCTGCAGTCATCCATCCCCTTAGTTTTCCTTTGATTATCAATATTTTATACACACCATTTCTGAAGTGATTTCTCTTCATCCCTTCATGTTTGTTATAAAATACGACTAAATAACCTAGAATAATGTGAACATGTGCATTTCTTTTGCTAGACACTGGATTGGGCCTTTCCCTTGAAGTTTATCCTCACTCTAGACAACAGTATTTCAGGCTTTTTAGTTATTCAGTTTCGGTTTTTTTCCATTTTTGGGTTGGGGGGCTGATTTTTCTTTTCCCGGGGGGAGGGGACTGTTGTAAGCAATCTCACTTTCCATCACCTTCTGCCTACTGTCAAGAACTGCTGCTTATTTTCAACCCCTTCAGCTTTTGGGAATGAGTAAGTCCTAGTGAAGTTTTTCTGAAACATCAAATATATTTATTAGGAGGCAGGATGATATTTGCTCATGGTGATGTTAAACCCATTATGAACACAGGGTCACTCAGCCCACTAACACTTTCCAATCTTGAAATTCGTGTCTGCATCATAAGCATATCTCATGATACAAAATCAAAATCCAAGGTACAAGAGAGAGTACTCTTCATGTCAGAATATAAGACCTCCCAAACAAAATTATCAAAATATCTTTAGATATGTGCTTATGCAGGTACTGAACACATCACATTTGCTCCAATGGTTTCTGGTGGAATTGCACTGGACCCAGAACCTACAGTTCGCTGTCAGCTTAATGATCCTCACTTACTCTATACTCCCCAGTTCAAAGTTACCGAAAACTCTCCAACAAGCAGGGATCACAGCCCTGTTCTCCTTCATGTATTCATCCTCCCCAAACACAATTAGCTACCTAGTTTTATATTCCTTTAGTACAATTAACACAACAACTTTCTACCATGCTGATTTTACCAAATCTTTTTACAATCAAAATCTTCAGTACTGATTTTGTACTCATCGGCATATATTCGGATTTGGTATCCAAGGGGGAGGGTGGAAAAGGTAAGCAACTTCCATTTGTGAACAACACAGGGTTGGACAGAGTTTTTTTTCTTTAGCACCTTCCCTTCTAGTGTTACCTAACATTAGCATCCACTTCCGGCATGTTACCTCTACTACTCATATATAGCCCCATTTGCCAGGCCTTCCTTGGTATCAGTCTCCTAGAATCAGTATTTCATAAAAACTACCACTTCTGTTTGCTTCAAGCCAACCATATGCTCCCTCCAGCTACTCAGGTCTCCTGCTTCCAGAGCCTGCCACCAGAGAAGAAAAATGTCAAAACCCACTTGGATTTTATTCTTTCTCATTTCACTTTCAAGATCTTGAGGTCCCCTCTTTCTTATTTAGTTCTATCTATATGATTACTTGCACACACTCACAGAGGACTTTCTGTTTTACAATTACAGTCTTGCATTTAATAAAATGGTTTGTGGAATTACATTTTAATATCATTCTTGTTCATGTACTTTTAAATTCACAGTGATGCTTTTAAGACTGCCACATTACATGACAGCAGCAGCATTTAGCATGGGTATGAGTGGAGAACTGGGTACACAGAGGTGTAGAAGCAGGAGAAAGAACAAATGGCAACACAAGGGCTGGTGGAGAGGTGTGTGTTGGTGGAAGTCGGACTAGCAGGTCACCAACATGCGTGAGCGTTTGTGCAGGCAGTTTCTCAGGGCACAAAGCTTAGGAGATGAAGGACAGGAGCAGCACAGGATGCTGAGACCACATGCTGGACAAATTGATTTGGACATACACCTTGGTTCTCCTGGTGCATGCAAGTATTCATGCTTGAGACTGAGACTTTTGGAGGTAATTTGGTTTTAAAATTAAGTCATTTTCCCTTGCTCTAGCTATTCAAATTGGTACAATGTTATTTTCTACTCTAGCATGTATTACACCTCCTTTTTGGTAAGCAAATCCTAAAACATGGCATGTAAGTAGGAAGAATATTAAGTATCTGATATTGTGTTTTTCTGAACGCAGATTAAACTATTTCAAGAAAAACATGCAAAACAAACATTGTAACTTACTCTCAGTTACAGCCAACCCTAGTTTTACTAAAAACCTCTGGAAATTAAAGCAAGAGACAGACCTGATTTTTAAATTGAGAATCCCTGTGAAGTCACACATTACTCCTATTTTCTGTGACTATTTGATGCGTATTTCAGTAATTTCTCTGACCTTCCTGCTAGTTTGACTTATAGCAAAGCCTCACCAAATTAAACATTGTCAAAACACACTTCTACTAAATGCAATGAAAGCCTTCAAACGTGAACAACAAAACCGTTAAAGAAATATTCCTGGATGTGCTTGACATGCAAATACTGCATCACTAGCCTGAAAATAAAACACTATTAATTCATTTTCACAGTGTAAAATGTCAGACATAAATAAAAATCCTAATTCCTCATATATTTAAAGCAGAAGAGTTTAAACAAGTTAATGACATTATCAGTGATCCAAGGAAATCTGCATGCAGAACTCTGTTTTTAAACTGTCATTGTCCTTGAGCTGTTTAAACCTCAGAGCATTTATTCAGCACCTCAGTATTTAATACACCTCCAATCAACTCCCCTCACTCTTCCTATATAGGTCCTACCCTCCCACACGGATATTCCCCCCTGGCATGAAGAGATTCACCAGACCTCTAAAGCCAAGAAACGCAGTGCTGCTTATGTAATGCTTGCTCTGAAATCTTTGCTTATTCCCTGTCATTTTGCATTTCAGACTCCTGAGACTGCTCAGATACTCCTTTCACTTTTTTTGTACACTTTTAGTTTAATCTAATATAAAGTTTAGTTAGTTTATATTACACGCTGAAATGAAAAATTTATGATAGTAATTTCTAGCCCTAAGGAGTAGATGTTATCAATAAGTTAAAATACCTTCAGCTTTGCCTCAGGATGTTCATATGCCTGAAGCATTCTGTCTTCTCATGATAATACAGTATTTGCTCCAGTCACATTTCTTAAATTACTCTTTTTTCACTATAATACATTTTAAAAGAAAATATATATTTCCAATAATTTCTTAGTATTTTCAATAATTTCATGCACATATGAACATTTTAAAATAACAAATTTATACAAGCTACTAAGTTTTAAGACTGTCTTAAGAAACTACAGATAAAAACATTTTTGAAAGATATTTTCCGAAATAAGATTTAAGCATGAGTATCATTTACACATACCCTGACTTGCAGAAATCATAACTTAAACTATACAACTGTAAGAATTAAACCAACTCTACCAGTTTTGAATTCAATAGTGCCAACTGTAACTCCAAATGCTGAGAAAAATGCAAAAATGTAAGTGTCCTGGTTTTGGACGAAAGGAAAAAAGGTGTGAATTCTTGATTACATGTCCTGGATGCTGCAATGTCCCCAGGCTGGTGGTATCTTAATGACAACCAGGGCAATGCAACTAAAGCACACGGACAGATTTTCCTGTCAAGGAACAATACCTCTTACCAGGAAGCTCCTTTTTTTCAGCAAGAGTTAGATTATTTTGAAAACAAATCTTGTTCTAGTAAGTCTCCTCTATTAGTAGATACTTTCATAGCAAATGAGCAGCAAGTTTTCCTCTCCTGGAGGCCAGCAAATTTGACAAATATGCTGATAAAGACTGTCAAAAGAAAAATTTGTGCTGGGGAAATTTTTTTTAGAAAAGACTTTTACAGAACAAAGAGTTGCAAAATTATTTCTGTAATAGAAAAAAGTTTAAAACCAGACGTAGTTACAGTGGAGAACTTTTGTTTCAGAACGGAAAATAAGCACAGTTTAGACATGAAAATTATTTAGCTTATAACTTTGCTTCTAAAATTTACGACTGAATTGCATCTCCCATTCCCAGACTGCATCCATCTCTTCCAAGAAGCACTTTCTCCTAAAACTAAGATAACTTCAGAATTGAATCAGTGTCAAAAAACTTTTTTCCCTTTGTCACAAATAAATAAAATCCCTTATATTAAATATACATTGAAAATATTTACTCACAGACTATTAATAGTCAAATAATGTATATTCATTACTTAGAAATGCTATATACATGTTACTAGTAGTTCAGCACTGAAGCAAAAAATAATTAGTAATAATGAAGTCATTTTCAACTAAGTGGAATTCAGAAATGCCAGAACTGTAAAGTTTGTAAGTCTGAATTTGGCATTAATTTCTTCTGAGACTACAAGGATTTTTAGCAGTACTGTATGCTAAAAAAAATATTCATGGAAATGAAAGAAAGTTGCCACAAAGATGCACATATGATTTCAAAGGACAGACTTAATAGCTAAGCATCAGATAACAGGCACTTCATGATTTCAGAGTTGAATCCTCAATTAAAGCATGCGCATTTATCCTCTGCATAACGTATCTAACATGAAATCTAAATTTAGGAGAAATTTTTGTACCCAATTTAACAACTAGCCAACGTCTATTTTATTTTTCTACCAATAAACACAAAAAAGCATAGGGTTCTTGCATTATACTGGAGGGTCTGGAAAAACAGAAGTGACATTCCTGTCTTGACAACTTCTTCAAAATATTTTACTTTCTCAGTTAAGAAATTTAGGCACGAAAGGAAAGAAAATGTCTGCATACTTGATTTAAACTTTTTATTCAGAAAACAAGTGAGAGTTAAGACAACATTTTCAGATTTATTAAACACTTCTGTTTCTTATCAGTCAGTTTCTGCTTTCACCTGCCATTGCTGATTACCCTTTAGTTGAAGCAGCAACTTTTGCTTAAATGAAATGCATTGATAGAAGCTGTTTAACTAATGCAAATGAGCAAAGAAGCAAGAAATGATATCTTAAAAAAGCAGAGAACACGGCTGTTATACAGAGAAGAATCCCTGCAAATTTGCTATTTTAATGACCTACAGCACAGTCATATTTTCAGCTCATTGGAATATGCACATGCAACCCCCCTGTTTTCCAACAGGGCTAATGTTTTAAATCATTTTTATGAAAATATTTGCATTTACATTGGACTCCAGTGATTACTTGGCTCATACCATGTGAGCATGCAATCAGTTTATTACTGCAGCCAGTCTAATACAGTCCTACTGATGACTCATCTGTACAAGGAACAACCACAAACATTTTCCTTGCGAGATGAATTTTTGACAGCTCCGTTCTACCAGATCCAGTTTCAGAAGCCCAGAAGAAAGCAAAACACTGCTCCCCTCGGAAGAAGTCTTTCAGTCACAAGCAGCTTGGAACATGCAGACTCTACAGATTGCAATGGACTTCTGCTGCTATACTTAGTTTTAGCTGCTCCTTTTTTCTACCTCATAACAATCACACCCTTTGTAGTAAATCCAAGATATTTCTTGCCTTTTAACGAAGTTTCAAATACTTAGTCAAACTACAGTGCAGCAGCTCTGCAAACAGAGCTTGTCAAAACATTTCTGTACATTTAACACTGACCTGCTAAATCCAGAAACAGAGATGGCTCCCCTGTTTCCAGTCCAAGATAAATTCAGCCACTGGATGAGAGTGCAGCGAGACTGTAGGTACTCCAGGGATGTGTCATTAATCCTCGCCCAGTAAGGTTGTAAACTGAGATGAATGTACTGTAGAGGATCACAGCAATGTTGATACAGTAGCTTACAAGTTTGTGCTAGTCTACACAGGTCTGGTACTGTAAGGTGACTCAAAATCAACTGGATGAGCTATATTAAAAACAGGGAAAAAAAGTCACAGATGGTCATATGGCACTTAAAACATTAAAGGAAAACTGCAAAGGAATAAGAAAATATGTTCTAACTTCAGAGAAAGTAAAACCTTTTACTTAAAAGTAACTTCTCAAATAAATCATTGATTAACTATGAAACAGAACTGCACAGCTTCTCAATTTGACAACATGCTAAACAAGAAAGGAAAAAGTAGACCAGCATATGAAAGGGACAGGAAGCTTTCAAATTAGAAGTTTCTTTTCCCATGCTAATTTAAACAGTGATGTATATGTAAACACTATGTTTATATATGTCCTTTCACTAAGTCTGCTCTTACACTGATCAGAAAACAGAACTGGCATCCTCCTCCTCCTCCATATTTGGTTTTTAAGATGGGAGATATTTGCAAAGTAACCATACCATGTCCCAGATTTCCCACACCCTGGACCAATTTCACATTTATTCCTCTTCTCTCTGCTTTAAAAATCAGTGTTTTGTCTTCCATATTATATCCTCTCCTCTGGACTATGCAACCAGGTAAAAAATTCAACGTAATCAGATCTCCTTTTACAATCACCTCCTTGCTCTAATACCTCGAGAGCACTTTTGTTCTACACCAGAGCCAAATCTGAAAGGCAAAAACCCCTTTTTAACTGTATCAGTTAAATCATCTCAGCTTCAGAATAATCACCAGCTTTTCTGACTGCCATCACTGTAAATGTTTTTGTAATGACTTATGTCACACTCAGAAGGTAAGAAATATTCCTTCTCTCCTATCACACTCTGTTTTCCTTTCTAAGGAAAGATCAACACACATAAATACTCGCTTTAGGAAATAACAAAAACGCCCAACAAAATAAATGAACCTCCTTTGGCTTAGGAACTGAGAGAAAACGCACTCAAAAAATGAAATCTAAAAATTAATGTTTACTTTACCAGAGCTGTCTCTAGCAGATATAAGTACCTGCACTCAAGTTATATAACTAAAATTGACTGTTTTCAAGCAGAGTGGGAAACAGTAACTCACTGAAATGAATCAGTGTAAATTAAAAAAACCACAACTCACAAATCAACTTAAACTGAAGAGAATCCTGTGGTCCTTTCAAAATACCAACATGTTTCATTTTAATGTCTTAGAAGGATTCATAAGACAAATCCGCCAAAAATCAGAATAAAATCTGTGACATAAAATGAAAATGGAGCCTTTTTTGAGATCCAAACAGATTGTACTTCCAATGCATCAGTTTATTATGCAGCTACTTTCCACCTCCCCTCCTCCCCCCTTCATTTTTGGAACAACAAAACAATTCAACTTCCTGCAAAATGGAGAATGTTACTTCCTACTCAGCTCCAGATTTAGTATTTAGATTTCCAACAAGATCTATGTCTCTTAAAAAATTTTAGTTCAACTCCAATGCAAAAATACAGTGTTTGATACACTCCAGCTTCGTTCATGCTTGATTTCAAGCCTTTCTTGTTCTCCTCTGCTTGCTTGTCCTTTTCCCTAAAAATAGCCCAGGCTTTTGTCTCTGCAGGTGTCTGGAACTCTTACTCAGATTAATGCAGAGGACCTGCACAGATATTTCAATGTAACAGCACTTCATATATATATATACACACACACATATATATAGATATATATATGCATATAATAACTGCAGTTATATTATAATCAGCAAAGTTCGCACCCAACTGACATTCAGGAACTTGTTGATTTGTAACCTGATTTTGGAATTTTGGAACCTAAAATATCCAAAATAACCAGGAGCTAACAAAGACATAATCCCAAATTATCTTGATTTTTGCTTGGCTCAGTCCCATAATTAAGCTTTAAACTTGTCTAAATGAGTTTTGTTTGTCATTCCAATAGCAGATACCTAAGCATATGCCTATTTTTCTGAGACCATCAATTCACTTGAAATAATTTTCGATATTCTGAAAGACAGCTTCAAACTATTTCGCAAACTTTCAGCTAATCCACACTACATAGGTCAGCTAAATATCTATTTTATTAATGCCTTTTCCCTCAGATTTTTCTCCCATGGTTACTTACTAAGTTTTCTAGAGCTGAAAGCTCAGCAGAGGCTGCACAACTAGCAGAATTTATGCCTACAATTAATGTAACATAATAATGTCTGATAAAAGCAAAGTAACACAAATTTCATTCAATGAGAAAAAAGTTATTTTGTAACTTCTGAGCAATACAGAGAACGGTGAATGAAACTATAAATGACTGAACAATGTCCCTTTACACTAATTGATGTTTTGTGTACACTGAGTGTTTTGTAACACGGAGGATGTCTTTCCACACCTGAGATGAAATCTCTTATGTCTCAATCAAAAAAATCGATCTTTATTTTTTACTGAAGTCATACTATTTCATAATATCTAGAATGAAAACACACAATGAAATGTCACTCCTATGACATTATGTTATAAAGTGCTTTTTTTCCTGGATTTTGGTTAAACAAAAATAACAAGATCAAAACGTGCAGGCTAATAACCATTAATCACCATTAGCCTGGAGTCTGGTGTCCGTCAGGAACATGCTTTTTATGTCTGTGTATCCTAGCATAAAGTACAATTTGATACCATAATGAGTATGTGACATGATGTGCTGTACTGTGCTACGCTGTGCTCGTGGTGATTGCAGGAACGCTACAGAGCCGAGTATCTGCTTTGAAAGCTAATTTCATAATGCAGTTTCTCACAAACAACAGTTTTTACTGTGCTTTCATGAAAAATTATGACAATCATTATTATTTCACACTTTCCTATAAATCAATCAGTAAAAAACCAATAGAAAAAGGAAAACAAAATATAATTTACAACACTGATGGCCTTTTTAGGCTATGATGGACTAAAAGTACAAAAGTACTCCCTCTCCCATTTCCAGGGCAAACATGGCACATGCCAGCTTTAAACATGTGGCAAGATCAATGCCAACTACAATGAACACCTCCAAAACCAAAGATTTCCAAATCATAATTCTCCACAATTCAACAAACAGTAGTACACAAAATCATTGTGTGCTGAGCACAAAAAGGATCCTGATTCATACCCAATCCATATTTTTAAGATCATGGTAGTCCCTGATAACAGCATCTCACATACATGAATATTTTTTGAACTACCAATTAAACAAATATAACATCTTAAAGAAAAAAAAAGCATCTCACCTGCTGCAAAGTTTGCTTTTAAGCCCAGACAGAATTTCCACTCTTCAGTACAGGGGGCAAAACTTTACCAATGGTGTAGTTTCTAATAATACTATTGAACCAAAAGTTTCTCTAGCTTTTTTAAGCTTTTTTGCTGAATAACAGCAAGCAACAGCCATTTGCACCTAATAGAATGCTACCTGTGGTAGAGCACAATAATGCACAACTTGGTTTGCTCAGAAAAGAATGCCTGGATGCTGGTCAAACCTACAATAGCTGTACTTTCTAAAAATTTCCTTTTTCAGTTCTTCCACATGAAGATGAAATGGTCTTCCAATAAAAAAATACACTGGCCTATGCAAACCACTTATTCAGAAACAGACAAATGTCTTGCAATTTTTTTACTCTGCAGCTAGAGCTGCTACAGCTTAGAATCCATTTAATTAGAACTGATATTAAAACATGCTCAGGTAAAGGACAAAGGACATGAGCACAAAAAGGCAAAGAGAGAAGGCAAGAAGAAGATGGTATTCTAGGGCTTTTGACATTTCTCAGCATAGTTTAAAAAAACACACACCTGGTTCTACAACAGCGTGACTTGCACCAGCAAATGCACACAATTTGATAGCACACGTGAACACCAGCAGACACAAACAGCTCATAAATCTTGTAGGCAGCCTTTGGAAAAATCAGCTTCAAGGAATGACAAAGATGTCATTTATATTTTTCTATACCAAAACTTTTATAAAAACTCTGTTTTGGACTGGAGGATGCAGAGTGTCCTGACTCTCCTCTCTGGAGAAAAATAAGCTGGGTTTTTAGTAGCCAGAGCACCTTGGTGAGTCTCAAACTGCACAACATGTATGCTGTGGCAGGTATTCCTCAGCTTTCCCAAAAGCTTTGAATTTGTTCAGGCCTTCAGGCCTCAAGTATTCCTGCAAAGCCAACTAAGCCTTACTCCTTCCACTTTACAAGCAGCACAAGCTAGTCAATGAACTGGGAAGAAAGACAAGGACATGAAGTGTCTCCTCTAAAATCCTTCCTCAATTTTAAGGTAGTTCTGGAGAAGAGATAGTACAAGTACTTCACAGCTACTAAGGGCTGGTTAACACCAACCAAGATTGGGAAGAAAAACTCTCTGACCTAGGTCATCCAAAAATTTACACTTTCTTCTACAGAAGTCTGTGCCCTGGGAAGTTGAGCATTTTTCTCTCTTTTAGACAGGAGCAATCTTACAATGTCTTTATAGCTCACGATGCAGCAAGCCATTCCTAATGCCATTTTCAGGAACACCACACTCTATGAAAGGATAATCTATGGAAGTTTGAGAAAGACAACAAAGGCAAAAAAAAAAAAGGCTGGAGGAACTGCTGTCAGAGGGCAGTATGAAAAAGCTTCAAACAGCTCAAATAAGGAATAGGCACATGCATGCAGACTTAGGACAGTTAAACACTGACAATCAATATACACCGACAGAAAAGGTATAATTTTTCATGTAATGTATCAATCAAAACTGGGAGGAGTCGGCAATCACCTTACTTCATCCATAGTTTGAACACTTCCCATAAAAATCTGACATTTTTCAGCCTTAAATACAGCATGCACAGTACTGCTCTTATATCCAATATGATAAAAAACTGTCACACTACCAAGTACAACATTTTTGTTGTTCTGATGCCCAACCCTTCCAGTTGGACTAGAAAGTAGGAAACTGGGATTTCTGCTGTCACAAAACCAGTCCAGAAATAGTCTTTTATAGTTTTCTGACGAATATTCCACTCATATTTTTAGTTTCTTTAAATCAAAGCAGAAGAAAAAAAATGTTCTTGGTATTGACAGACCATATAAATTTATTCATGAACCCAAACATGCTAAAAAATGGATAAAAAAGGAAGCTGGTAGACAAACAGGAGAGCGGAAAAACACAATAAAGTACATGGAGACAGAAGTTCATAGGAGTAACAAGACTACACAAATACTTTCTAAACTAAAATTTTAGTATGTGTAATCAACCATTTACGGTTGGATTCAATGATCTTGGAGGTCTTTTTCAAACTTCACGATTCTGTGATCATGGGGAACAGAAAAGAGATTGATTAATCTCCCTGATATTCTACTATACTAGAAATCAATTTATCCAGCCTTTTCAAACAAGAAAAATTCCCACATTTAAATGAAACTTTATCTACAATAAGGTCTTTGAATTTCTTAGACCAACATGTTTTCAAACTTTCAAACAATTATGCAAAGTACTTTCTTTACTTCAGTACTGCTATGTAAGCACCAACAGTAAAATATATTGAACACTATGCGGACTCTGGGGAAAAACCAAACAAACAATCAAAAATACCAAAACAAAACCCCAAAACAAACAAAAAAACCACAGAACCAAACCACCACTACCTCATTTATTATTCCACTGCATCGACAACAAAAAAACCCCAAACCAAACTCAAGAGGTTTGGTTTCAAGGTAAGTTTCAAGAGAAGACAGATAAGAAATGTTACATTCTCTTCCTCTCTCTTTCTTCTTTACAAGCAGAGCAAATTTCTGCAGGCTACTAGGGCATATGGTCACCCAACCATGGCCTTCATGTGTCAAAGTGGGGTACTTAGAGTCAAAAGATGTGGTAAGACCAAAATACTATTTGATTAGATCAGGTATTTCTGCAAGCACCCTTCAGTCAGTGGCAGCACCTCACCACACTCCCTTCCCTTTCCAAAGCAAGTCTGGTTCAAGCCATGAGCACTCTGAGCATTTGCTGAGTTACCACAGTAAATGAACTCTTGCTGCCTCTGCCAGACTGCAGCACACACTGAAGAGCAGGAATAACCTTGTCTCCAACCAAGTCCGAAGGTCTGACCAGTAAGTAAAGGCTCCTTTCCACTACGTGCCAGCAGTTTATTTCAGGAGAGGTAAAGGTAATTGTTTCATCTCTCAATTACTCCAGTCAGGGTACCAGCCTCCATAAACAGCTACGCCCCACTGAGAATTGCCTGGCCGGCACATGGTATTCAACAATCAAACTCCACACTTTCATTATACTGGAAATCAGAAGAAAGAAAATACTCATCTACAGACTCTGAGTACACTTGAAACTGTCAGGGGATATGAAAGTTTATTCACAACTGTCTTCTCTGCTAATGATAGAACAAAAAGTATTAAGCATAAAACGAAGACAGTGTGCAGAAGTCCAGCTATAGGATACTCTACCTGCACCACAATTCAAAACTCAGGTGCATGGAAAAAGCTAATTTAATAATAATATAAAAACATTATGGCACTTTCAAGAACAAAGCCCTGTAAGTTTTGTAAGAGAGGGAACAGGAAGACAAACTTTTAGCCTATTCCAAACTACTTCCACTTTCAGGTGTTGACTGAATCTTTTCATATATCTTGAGTATTTTCTTTGTCAAGCATGAGAACGAAAAAGCTATCAGAAAACTGCAAAAAGCTTCCAAGCTCAAGAGCTGGAAATTCAAGACTAGAATAACTGGCCTAAAAAACTGTGTGTGAATGCACAGATTCTTGAGAAGTAAGAGTGCAACAACTATGCAAATACCTAACATCCACCATGGAAGCAGACAGACTTACAGAATTCAGGCATACCTATACAGTAAATGCAGGAGATTCCCAAGGAATGCAAAGAACTGAGAAAAAACAACAATCCTGGCCAAAACCCTGTAAAGCACCTTTGCACCCTTATGATCAAGACAATTGTGATTATATCTTGTAATTTTGACAATTACAATTAATGAGCATAAACATGCTTTTCTTACCTCATAAGGCAGTTTATCAAAATATCCATTAGTTGGCCATTCCCTGAGGGTAACAATGTTGAACTGTTTATTAAGGGTGTCCATTCCGCAGCCAAACTTTTCTTCATCCTCATCTTCATCTATATCATTCATATCAATCATTGAAGTCTTAAGTGAAAGCACAGGCCTCTCTTTCACACCATGTAGTACTACTGCATCCAATTCAGTGTAATAGTCCAGAAGAGAGCTGTTCACTTCCAGTCGGATTAAGTTTGTGGGAAAGTTTATCTGTTTGATACAAGGTGTGAACTGCCGAGCCTGAGGCCCATTCACCTTTGTAGGTGCCTCAGACCAAAGTATTTCCCATCTGTGAAAAAAAAAAAAAAAAGACACACATACAGCACAGGAATTAAAATCAAAATTACTAAAGCAATTCCTGTTCTGATGCATGTTCTGTCAGAAGTATTTAACAAGCAAGAAACATGGCTGAAAAGATGATTTATGAAATCTATGTCTTCCCTAGATTCAATAAATATTCTATGGATGAACTTAACAGGACACACTAATTCAGGACCTTAGCATATTTTCTCCACATTTTTAAATAACAAAACAAGCTGTAGACTCATCGTCACTTGTGCTAGTGTTATCTGTCCCCAAGTTTTTCTAACATCTCACAGGTAAGGCAATTGTAACAAATGGATTACTGATGTCTTCACAATGATGGCGTGTTAGAGTAAGTACACAAGGAACAGTCATGCCATGTAACCTAAACAGAGTCATCTGACCTCTCATTTCCTACAAAACACAAGAAAAAAACCCCACCGCTCAGCCTTTTTAACATCGAGCCTGTTCAAATTACAGTCTTACAAGTTACTAAAAAAAAAATTCAATTTTACTTTCTTTATCTGCTTAGGCAAGCAAAATGTTCCTTTTAGAAGTCATTCACTGACAAATTAGCAAAAAAAGTACAAACTTCAAGTCATTTTTGAAAGGGTCCTTTGCAAAAGACGTCAGAATTTCCAAACTGCCAAACTGAAAAGCCTTTCTCCTCTTTGGTCCAGTGACAGACAGAAGTCCAGGGCATGCACAGAACTACCATATGTACATCCTTATTTTCACACACAGACCTCAAATCTCCTCCAGTAAGTGACAGGAAAACTTGCTGCCAACTGAGCAATCTGGAAGAACCAAGTCTTATATTCCTTAGATCTTCAGCACTTCCAAACTTGCCTAAAGGCCTCAAAGCAAACATGCTGTTTACATCTGCATTCATGGAAATCCTTCTGTCACTGATGCCCATGTTTTTCCTCCCTCAAGTGCATTTAATTCCTAAAGAAGAAAGCCTCCAGCAGTTACTACTGCTACTCCCTTTGACAATAGGCTTACCTCAATACTAATCCAGACACTTCCACATGTGCTCCATCTCTTTCTGATCACCCTAGACCCAGCTTCAAGGATTTCTCTCAGAGTACTTGTCCTGTCACATGAATCTCAGAAGCACTCTATCTGCTCCCAAGTACCTCAGCATCTTGGCTTTCCCTACCAGACACCACTACTTACAAGTATTGCTCAACACAGCTAGATACTGCAGAATACTTGTGGGGACAAGAGGGGAAATGTTAATTAAAAAAAAAAAAATCAATCATGCTTTACTTTCAGAAACAAATGCTTAAACTTTTTCCATCATAACAGGAAGCAAACCAAATGTAGGGATTTTCATTAAAACACTGCACACAGCATAAGTAAGGTTTAGAAGTTTGATATTTGCTAGTAGTAAAATCAAGAAAATTAATCCATACAGGCTGAAACTTCCATTTCACAACAGACACTTTCAAGTACGCACATATAAATTTTCCTATCCTACATCATGCTGCTCTCCAAGTACCTTATAGTAAAATGGGAGACTTGCAGAAGTCTTATGTCCAAAGGAGAAAAAAATAAAGTCATGAACTAAAAACAAACATACAAGACTAGTGAGTATATGGCATATCAAAGTACTAATGTAGGAGAGTGGACAGTTCTAGCCTAAAATCAACAGTTTTCATAAGAGAGACATACTATTAAGAAGAGATTTCATTAATTTATGAAATGAATGTCAACTCATGGCAAAGTAACAGCTGTAGTCCCACTGTCACACCCTCTCACATAGGTCGATTCTCTAAGCAAATACTTAATGCTGGCAATGCACGTGACCTTCCTGGAACACGTCCACATCACCATCTGACATTTTGCTTAGACACTTCCATATACCCGCTCCAAGTATCCTTAGGGAAACTCAAGGCTATTTTTTCACTAATCTAACACACATTGAACCACCAACTTCTAGCAGAATGTGTCCATTACTGACTTCTCCTTTTGTACCCTGGAGAGAGGATTACCTAGCAGCAGCAGAGCTCTGGAAAAAAATAATGCATCTGGAGATACGGGTTCATCAAATTGCAGTACAATAACCAACTCAAGCAGGCAGTATCCAGTCTCCAGTCTTTGTAATGAACTAGAGAACTAGAGAAACTAGAGAAACTAGAGAAACATGCAGCGTGACTTCACAATCTTGTGAAACTCCACATTACAAACCAAATGCTGATGAACAACAAAACTGGTGACAATTTTTCACTGTCCCTGTCATACTGCCTACTTTTCATCAACAGCCCACCAAACTAACTTCAAAGGCCTTAGCTCTTGGTTTGCCTGGAAAACCTCACGTCTGCCAGGTTGATCTGATGATGTTCTCTGCTGTGGTGGCACCACACGCAAGAACGGGCAATAGCACTTGCTCTGTGTCAGGGCTGGTAAATCCTTCCCATGTGTAGGCATGCTCTTAACCCATAGCTGCAAGTGGAAGCGATATCTTCCTCTACAATCACCACTGCGATACTTAAATGGGCTGCATGTAATCTGAATGGGAGTGAAGAATTCACAATGGGATCTAAAAAGTCTAAATTTCCAAGAGGCTTCAGCAAGAATTTCATTCTTCTGTTCTGGAACATTCTTTTGTTATGGTAATCCATTTAAAAATCTTTCATAAGAAAGGCATGATTGCAGTCAGTCCTGGTTTGAGGATATATATCAAAATCAGTTTCCCTAATAAGGTTGTCTGCCATTTGTTCCAAGCTTACGATGCCCAATCAACTATTTAACACAAAACAAAGAGAAACTGAATCCCAACAAATACCTTTGAAGAAGTCAAAGGATTTCTGCCTGCCCCACGTCCCAAGTTAATTAGGTAGCTCTCAAAAAATCAAGTAGAATTAAATGAACGCAGGTTGTACATTATTTGTCCTCCAGTCTTGCAGATACACAGTAAGAGCTGATCAAAGATGTCACAATGACAATGCTGAAGGTTTCATCAGCAATGTGCTAGAAAGCCTCAGTATTTCCAGCAAGGAGTGCCAGGCAAAGCCTGAATAGGAGTCAGCAACATCTGTATTATTTTCTCTAGTCATTGAAGAAAAAGAGGCCATTAAGTGAGTTTCTCCATTCAGCCTTAATGGACTCAGTTTTCCTATTAAATTTCTGTCTCATGAAGACAGACAGAAACTCAATTTTCTCTGATACTAAAGACTCCATACACCTATGTGGTTAAAAAAAAAAAAAAAAAAATCCCATTCCCCTTCCTTCACCATGAAAGAAAATACAGTCTAGTGATTTCTAGGCTGAGAATCATACTTGTAAGATCTGCGTCAAATGAGAGCATATATTTAATGCTTGCTTAATTTTTGTTGACCTAATGCTGTTGGAAAGGTTTTTAATGGCTAAGATGATGCCTGAGCAGACCTGGTTACTTCTGAAGAAATATATGTAATAAGAGAGAGTCTTGAGAAAAAGGGCTTCCAGGAAAAGCAATCAGATTTCTCTCCAGCAATACAAGATTAAACTTTGCTTGCAATTGCTGAGGTTTCTTGTATTGTCAAATCAAGATAGGTATAGAAAGTTAAAAAAGCACTACAAGCAATCCAATAAATGCCTGCCTCAAGAAACTAATAGTTGAGTTAAAAGCTACAAGAAGGGAGAGTTCCAGATAGACCAACAAGGAGAACATAAGGAAGCTCAGAGAATATAACCACACCTTTGATGAAAATGCAACTTCTGCAACAATTACAATCACACGCTGCTCTAAGCCAAGCAACTGCACTGCAAAAATCTGTAGATTACCTACAAGGAAACATCTCCTGCCTGCAAACATGCCAGGGATGCTTCAGCACACTAGTTCAACCCAACCTGGAAAGTGTACCACTGACCTCAGCTGTGAGCTCATAAAGGAAAGGAACACTGGGAAGATCATGGTAAGTCTAATTATTATGAGAAAATACAAAACAAATTTTCATTTCTACCAAGAGTTCAATTCTGAAATACCAGAGATGGCAGACAGGACTCCAAGAATGCTCAGGACATTTAAAACAGCAAAAGGTACGTCAAGTAACTGCTCTATCTACATGAGCCTTTTAGGAGTTTCTCAAAAATGACTGTATTCCATGAAACCAGAATTCATTTTTCTATGACAGGCATCTGAACAAGAAAAAGCTGTTTGCCTGAAGATGTCAAAACAAGTTTTAAGTAAGGATGCAAATGTCTAGAACTTGTGTGTTACACATAGGTGAGATACAGGCCTGAAGCTTCCTTATCACACTCTAATGTGTTGATGGTATCAGCAGTGTTTTGGGTGTTTTCATCTGAGATTCACAGGGAATAAAAGGTAGAGTGAAAGAACCATCTGAATGCCACTCTCTACAAGAACTCACAATATTTTACATTCAGCACACTGCCTTTCTGGTTTGACTCCCTTTTTTTAAAAGTGGGGATTTCTTTTTTTAACCAACATTTTGATCCCTGTCCTGGCTGCTTAAATACAATAAACTTCCTGTTGAAGGAGTTGGAGCATTTTATTTTGTCCATCTTCATTAGCCTGCTCCTCTGGCTTGCAGCAGCTCCTGCCTCTACAGGCTTTAAGACTTTCAGAAACAGAAAGAAACTTTGTATACAGCAAACACACCAAAGCTTGGCAATACTGAGCCACACTTAATTTTCTAGCAGAATTCCAAACGATGTGAAATTAAACAGATTAAATAGAAATAAACAATAGGAATACACAAGGCAGGTCCCAGACAAATGATCATGGTATCTCACCCGTGAGAAAAAAACCTAATCAGTGTCACACTTTTTCCATAGAAAACAAGAAAAAATTAATCACAAGATAATCTCTAATTACTGAAGAAGAAATCACTGCACAACAGTATGGACATATGCTATGAAATACCACCCCAAATACAGCCACACATTCCAGACTAGTTAGGAATCTCTGATTTTGAGCCTTTGTAAAAGCACAGGAATATACAGCGTCACTATGTCACTATATATGATATAAAAGCAACGGTCAAATTAAGTTAAAAATGACCACAACAGGAGAATAGGGACCAATTTTTATTTCATATTCCAAACTTAAAAACCAGAGTTATTTTTATAAAAGGAAAAAGTTGAAAAGCTTCTGAAAAAATTATTTTTGACTTGGTAACTCCCATTTAAACAAAGACTAACAACAGCTAACTATTAAGAACATCAAAATATTTCAAAAGGGCTGACACTGAAGAAGTCATTAAGGAATCATCAAGCGTAAGCCTTCTGGGTATATAGGGGGGAAAAGAACAGGAAAGAAAACATTTTTCTCAACACTGAAGCTAGCTGTATCTTACCCATCAATCTAATACA
The DNA here is from genome assembly GCA_026261815.1 of Monarcha castaneiventris obscurior. Lineage (NCBI taxonomy): Eukaryota > Metazoa > Chordata > Aves > Passeriformes > Monarchidae > Monarcha > Monarcha castaneiventris. Next base: position 2,569,132 of record JAMPIT010000327.1, read on the forward strand.
CTATAAGAAACAAAGAAAATTCTCTTGGTTGGGTTCAGCTCATGCTGAACTATCAGCTGCATTTGTCCCCACCACACAGGTATAGAGCTCTGCCCCTTCCACTGGCTGAAGCTTGGTGACAACTCAGCATTGTCACCAAACCCTACAAACACAGAATGTGCACTACAGTACAAAGTCCCAGGGCCACACTACTATAACAACCATAACACAACACAATCAAAAATAGGGATTGATTTCTTCACCACACAAAAACTGAGACTTTATGTTACAATATTTCCATACTCTCAGACTATTAGTTTTTTTCTTGGGTCTTCTGCACTCAGGTAGTTCATGCAACAGATCTGTACATGGAATGTTAGTATAGTTTAAGGAATTACCAACACTTCTCACCAGCCAAGGTATGACAGGCACAAATGAAAAGCACAAAAGGTTTCCATGTGCTGTAGAACAGCAGTTTCTCTGACATCTATGATTTTTAAAAATTGTTTTATGTGGAGAAAAGTGATATAATACCTTCTGTGTTTCAAACAGCAAAAGATATGAGAGGACAGAGATCCTCCAGTAGCTGGATGCTGGTTAAATTGTAATGAAAAAAACTTTTAAACTAACTGTCGTGTTCTAAGCATTAGGATTACTTAGAAACAATTACATGCCCTTGAGAAGTAAATGCTTATTCCCATTCCATGAAGATCTACCCCACCTCTAAAGACACTCTGAATAAAGCTCACCAGCACCGTACAAAGCTGTGACAGCAGTACTCAGTGCACCAGCAACAAAGGAACATGACCAAAGACCATTTCCTGAACACCTGCATGAGCTGTTCTTTCATGCAACTGAAGCATAAAGTGAGTAATACATTGACCAGATATGTGGGTGTTAGCCATTTTTTAACAAGAATACATAAAACTCTCTTGGGCAAGGGCTGTGATACACTAGCTCCTTACAGAGACTCTTGTAGCCTAGAAGTTTTTGTACACAGCAAAGTTTTGAATGAGCTGATGTTTTAAATACTAGCCAAAGAGAAAAAATATTACCTAGTTGGAGCAGTATAATCAAATAAGCATAACATTTAAGCAAGTCTGAACAGACTTTTTCCTCTTAACAGTTTTGACTTCACTGTTAGTTTGGCCTTCTTTGTATATCAAAAGTAAGAACTGATGAAAAAGAACTTTGCTAATGACCTGCCCTTTCTACACCAGTGTTCAGAAACAGATACAGCTGATAAAACAAAGCAGCACTGAAAGGTTTCTTTGGTAATAAGGTGATTTAAAACCAAATATCAAAATAGTCAGAAGAGAAAAACAAGGTTCTAAGTGCCTTTTGAGTAAGTAGGCCATGGCCCTTTTTAACAGAAGAAAATAGTATGGCAGTGCTTCAAGACCAAAACATCAGTTAAACAAGGAATCACCTGAGATTATAGCAGCATTTCATCTTCCAAAAAAGAATTCTTAGCTGGTATCTCAGAGAATTTTTGCAAGTCAAAACAAGGGACCATGAACAGAAGCAGAAAAGAGATGGCACTCTTGCAACTCTTCAGATTCCCCTCATAAAGGTGAGCAAATGAACAGAGAAAAAATATTGTGTACCTCATGTGGAGAAAGGCTTCCTACATCTTCCCTTCAAGACAGCATACATAAGACACTTGCCTCCTTTAGAAGAAAGGAGACAAACCAAATGTGCAGCTCTGAACAGACAAGCCCTGCTGAGGAAAGGTAAGCCAACAGAAATAAAAAAGGTCTCTCTAAAACTCCTCTAGTATCAAGACTAACAAGTACTGAAGAGGCAGCACACACAACTGTTTCCGAGGATGCCTGAGACAACCTTTTTCTAACCAGAAATGCTGTTAACCTACGTAGGCAGGACAGAAGGGATTCTTGCCTACAAATTAAAAAGCCATATCCTACAGAAACTTCATCTTCTATTATGAGGAAGGGCATCTGAGCTCTCACTCTGACCACACCTCAAGAGAAGTCATAAAGCACATACTCCAAAGTTTTATATTAGTATTTTCACTTCATCTCCTTTTAACTCGCTGAACAACTTTTTTTTGTGCACCTATTTAAATAGGTCCTTCAGTTAACCTTTCTTGAGCTTTGTTCCATTCTGTGCTCCATCATAAAGAAGTAAAATCTACATCATAAAATAAAAAAGAAAAATGAAAGTTCACAGAGTAATTGCCCAAAAGTCAATTCACATTAGGTTTTGAATTTGAAAGTCTTAAAGCTGCCTTCACCACATACCATTCTGTAAATAAGCTCTGTATTACATTGCCAAATGTTCTCATACTTCTAAAGTTAGGTGGCCTATTATTATTATTACTTTGACCTATCACTGTTCCTTGAATTCAGATGTTTACTTTAGAGCTATACAACATATTCTCATTAGGCTTGTAAAACAAGCAACTGCACTTAACCACAGTAGATGACAGAATCATACAGAATAGCTTAGTCGGGAATTTTGAAAATAAACCATGCCACCTGATTTTCCAAGGGTTTTTGAATGAACATCAATGGCCTAGTATTAGGAAGCAAGGGATACTAAGTTAGACTCAAAAATACACTTTTTAGCTTCATCTGTAAAAGGCAAGTCAGGAAAAAAAATCACCCAACATCCATGCTAGCATTGTTTATACCACCAAAGTGTGTATATCATAGCAACTTTTGCAGGACACATTTTGTTAAGTATTTCTTCTATCAGCTCTGCCTTCCTTTATATCTTTGGTATCATTTAATCTCTTTTTGATATGGAATATTTCAGTTGCATACACTGGCAGGTTCTCCTAATGTTTTTCCCCACCATGTGCTTTGACCTGCTCTCTTTCTCCTTCCATTTCTATTTCCTCACCTCCTCACTAAGAGCTTCTCACCTCATACCCAGTGCTTTTCTTTACTATCTTACCATTCCCCAGGTTACCACACTCCTGACCCTGCAACTGGAATTTCATCAAGACTTCCTAGTATAAGGAAAACCAACAGCATCAAATCCGCTTCTTTTAGCTGAAATGAGTGTAAAAAGAAAGTGCAGCTCACACCCTTTGATCAGACCAAAAATAAAGATCAGACAAATGGCACCTTTTGTCTGAGTGTTCTGTGCTTCTGGTTCCAGCTTCATTTCCATATGAATAGCTACAGTGCCTGATTGTACTATACATGCAACCTAAAGCATGCAGAGAAGAAAGACTTTATGGCTACTTGAAGCAGGATGATACAGCAACCATAAGTCCTCAGCCTCTTTTACACAATTTCCTCTTCCTACTGGAGGAAGAGCTCAGACCTACCATTTCAAACGTAGTGTTTTATACAGACATAGTAATTATTGCCCATAAAAATTCCAACACCAAGACCATCATTACATAAATTAAATTTGGTATTAGAAGATGCATTAATTCCTACAAAACATCCACATCTCCGAAGTTGCTACCAAAAATGAGCCACCACAGTTTTAAAAACATGAAGAAATAAAGAAAATTTTAATGGGTCAGATACAAAATGATGATAAATATTAGGAAGTAAAGTTCATTAAACAGCCCTATTTGTGGCATTTAACATCTTACAGGAAAGCATAAAGGAAGTAAAAATTACCTTACTTCAGCTGGTGGATTTTGTGAGTAAGGATTTGCAGAGCACGCCAAAATCCTGACTACAGCTCCAGGATGATAGGTTTCCAGAATGTGCACTGCAGTGGGATAAACTGGTTCTTCAAAAGCAAGTTCCACATAGTCTTGGCTACAGAAGGTGGACGGTGTCCTCTTGAAAGGCAGCCGAGCGCTCGGGCAACGATCCCACCAGGTCCCGTAAGTTCGAAAGACAGCAGTCTGGGTAAAGTCACCAGAACTAGGGTACACGTTGGGAATACCTGCTAAATTCCACATGGTATAGGACATGCTGTTTTCACTGCCATAGTGAGAGCTGAAATCCAACACTTCTTTGGCATACTGAACTATTTCAACATTGATAGGTAAGGCTCGGGTGTTCGATTCGATCGCCCTCCGACTGTTCATTTCTCCTCTCGTCGCTGTCCTAGCTCGGCGCCGAAGGCACATGTAGTAAAACATGCTCAGAACTGTTAACATGGGAAACACTGGTGACATCTAGATAGGACTTAGGAAGATGCAAAAAGTCAGGAGTCCTTTATAAAGTGCATTAACTGCCTGTGGTGTTTTGAAAAAGAGCTGATAAAACAGAATGAATAAACACAGTGAGAAGATACAGCATTCTTAGAAAGCAAATTGAGCTCTTTTGAATATCCTCTTAAACAAAGTACTGCTACTAAAATATTAATAAATGATTGTATTTTATTGTAAGACAATTGTTTAGTTGGCATGGCCTCCCACTTACTTTTTACCTTACTTCCCTTTTTTTTTTTTTTTAAAAGAGAAGACTATGAAGAAACATTAGCCAAAACCAGCCCTCAAGCAACAAAAAAACTAATGGTCAAAATAAGCATTATCTTCAGGGATTTATTAAGAGAAAAAAAATTGCACTGACTCAGGGAAATTAATTCAAGTATGAAATGAAATTTGGCTCTCGCTGTAAACAACTTCGAAAGCATATCTGAAGATACACCTTCCCATTGTGAAAATACAGCTTCTTAAAACCATTGTGAATGGTTTTATTTTCTTAAAAAAAAACATTGCAAATGGTTTTAAGAGTGAAAAGAATGAGCTTTTGGGCTGTTAATCTAAACTTAACCCAGTTCCCTCTACGAGAGTGCTAATTTGAAACAGTCACAAAAATATTGCCTTTACCATTTGAAGTTGTCCATGACAGCACACACACCCAACGACAGAAGGGTCACCAGCCTCCTGAAGGATGCTCCAAATTCACTAACAACATCATCTTCCTTTAAACCATGCAGCAAACGAGGTGTTCAAAAGAGTCCTGGCATCAGAAGCAGAAGTCCCCACAGAAAGCATTTTAACTCTGAACAAGAGAAAATATTTTCATTAAAGTAACAATTCAGTTAAACACAAAATGTACTAGATCTGCATACCTAAAAAACCCAAGACAAAATATACTATTAATTAAGGATACCTATGTGTTTCATGCAGCCTACACCAACACAAGTAAAACAATCAAATAAGCAGGTTGAACAGTTAGAAAAAGCTAAATTAAAGCTAAGTTACTTTACTAAAGTTTTCTATTTACAACAGTGAAGAAACACTTATAGTTGAATGTTCTCTACAGGACACAGGAGGGCTGTATCATATTCCCTGCTAATAAAGATCCTCTTACATATGCTTGTCCCATATTGAGCAGCTGCTCCATACCTGCGTGATGTAAACTGTGAGTTTTACCAACACACAACGAAATGTGGAGCGTATTCTCCAATTTCCACTGGCACTACACAACACACTCGGGCTATGAATTCACATCCTCCAGCACCACAAACTGTTTCTCACAAACTGGCCTTCTCATTAACTTGTCCATCAGCTTTACTAGGAGAGAATAAGGAGTTATGCCTGTAACCTGTCAGAGGCCAAAACAGGGATGACTAAGCACATCTCAAAATAGAATAAATGTTTCTTCAACAGCCCGTGCTGGAGTTGCTGCTTCGTTTACCACAGGATACACACTGTGGTAATCTCTGAACCAACAGACATGACCCTTCTATTGCAGAAGACACCTCAAGTAACAACTAACACAATGCCTCACCCTGCCAGGCAGACAAACCACGTACTTCATGTTTGCAGTCTGTACAAGTGAGACCCTACTATAGTGTTTTGGGAAGCATAAGCTTCAAGTAGGGTAACTAATTAAACAAATGGAAACTTTTAAAAGTCTCTACACAAATCCACAGTGTATGATTTTTGGGTCAGTCACTTGTTCCCATATTCAAAAACACACAGAGATGTACAAACAGCTCTCTTTTGCCTCAGTGTTTCCAGCAAGAAGGCACGTGTGGTAACAGATAAGGACAGGCTGCACTATTTGCCCCTCTTATCAGGACAGCAAGGAAGTTTACTAATGAGGTGCTCAATTCTCACTTTCTTGCCTCTTCTATTATTGGCTTTTTGTTTAGTTTCACATGTTGATGCAGCTGCCAACAACATGAATTACTCCTGATACTCAGTACAGAAGGGAATGCATGAGACAATATGCTGGATTTACTTCCAGCTCCCCCAGAATGCCAACAAAAAGTAATGTCACATGTCCCCCAAACAACCTGAGCCACCTTTTAGAAAAGACACTGGTAAAAAAAGTAGCACAACCCTGAACCTCTCCTCCTCAAAAGACAAAAAAAAAAAAGAAACAACTCCAATCTGAAAATTGTGGTTTTATTTTTTCAAAGCAGAGATGCTGTAAGATGAAAGTAAAGAACACAAATACATTCTCCTTCTGGATTTTTTCCCTCTTAGAAAGAAAGATCTCCTTAAAGAATATGCCAACAGACATTAAACTTCAACAAACATACTGTTATCAAGCCCTGGAATCATGGGTAGATCAGCATATACACCACCTTCAAACTCAAAATTTTACTGATTAACATGATTTGAAGGCTGCTCCATGGAAATTATGGCTTTACAGGTCCTAATGTTAAGAACCATTCAGCTGTGGTACTTCAAGATGAGGTGGGAATCATTTATCTCCCATACACAACCTACACAGCTTCACGTCTGCACTGCAGACTCCAGGCTTCCTCTGGCCACAGCCTGCAGCTCTTGTGGCACTGCTGTAAAACCCAGCTGTGCTCCTTATCTAAGCTCGTCCAAGAGCAGCGAAACCATCCAGTGGTTCAGAGCTGTACATCTAAACCAGGTCTAACAGAGGAAATAACCTCAAATCATGCTGAAGGTTTTCCATTAGCAGTAACATTAATTTGGGTCATTCCCCCTCTACCAACTTCACTATTTCACAAAACCTGTAAAAATTTCATCTCCTTTACACTGACACAATTTTGTCAATTTTGGGTGGCATTGGTCAACAGGGTCAAAAGTAAGTAAGCATAAACAGAAAGCTTTCATGAAAACATATTAGCCTAAACAATACAAGTGGAGGCAAATTAGTTTTAAAGACTTAAGAACAATAGCGGATTTAGTAGTTTATAACAAGTAAGACAAAACAGAAAACTATTATAAAAGAAGGACTAAATAAGCATTAGGACTACAATACAAATAAGAATTCTTCTTCTGGCATTTTAAAAGAAGTAGTAAGGATTGTGTGGACTTAAAAGACGAATGAAAAATTGCTCCAGAGTTTAAAGGATAACAAGCTAGTGCAAGAATTACATTAAATACAGATCAGTAGGGCCAGATGACACAAAGAGATTTTTTCATGAACTACCAGAAGTCAAGTTGATTTCTAATTAAAAGGATTTAACTTTGCAAAAAAAAATTAAAACTGTAGACTCAGGTCTAGGCAAAGCTTCGAGATAAACAGCTCTGGAGTTTATCTCATGTACATGCAAAGTTTATGTCAAAAGCTACCCCCCTCCCTCAAACTGCTTGATTATTTTAAAAAGATCCACTTAGACCAATGCAACTATGCCTTTCGATCTCTGCTGTGCCTTTGATCTGTTGTATATTACTAGTTTTTTTTTGTACAGGCATAATTATGACAAAGGAAAGTCTAATAAAGGTTTCTTATAGGTGTGTCTTTTTATCTTCCTCCCAAGCAGCAGCCTTCTACATCTTCTGTTTCTTTCACATCATGATTTTTTCAGTCAATTCCATTAAATGGACTGAAACTGTGCTATTAAATACCAGAACCTTCAGCAGCCACCAGAGACTAGCACAGAAGGTGCCAACAATTTGGTTAGAAACAAAAACAATATGCTATGAACACACAGTGACATTGTGAGCGACTATCCTGTGCCTACATGTCCATCTTGCATTTGAGGCTGGATCCAATTCCCAGCCTCTCTCTCTGGGGCTGCACGAGCCCTGTCCTCCCATCCCGTGCAGCACGCAGCCCATCCCTCTCTGCTTCACAGCTTTCCAGCTGGCACTGCTGGAGAGCCAGGCAGATGAGCCCAGCCAGATATGAAACACTCCCACAAGCAAGTGTAGTTCTCAGTCTGTTCTCCCCAAACCAACACGTGAACTCAGGGCTGGCTTGAGGGAGGAGAAGGAGTGCACAGGCCCCAAGTCAGACCAGCTCAGAGGGCTGCCAAAATGTTATCTCTACTTTTACAAGACAGACAGGACTCCAGGAAATCACTTGGGACTAGACCTGGAATAAAACTTTTTAAAGAGATACTTTCTTTCAAAATACATTAGAGTCCATTCTATTATTTACAATATCTCCTACCCAGACTATTATTTAATTGGCAACTATTTCAATTATATGAGCAAACTTCCTTTCTCTATTCCACATAACCCTTCTTCTCTTTGTGCTATACATACAGAAAGGTTTCTAAGACTGTAATTCACTATTTCCTTCTTCCAAGCACAGAAAACCTTGATAAAGTAAAATCTCTTCCAGTTTCTGCAGAGATTTCATGGGAAAACACACTAATTAAGTTAAAGCATTCAAAAGCACTGGATCTCTTCAGTCTATTTTGCCTCTTTTTACAAGGAGTTCTTGTATACAAATCTATTTTCCTGCTTTGAAGCAGCCAATCCAATTAATGATTATTGTACTTGAAAAAACAGCATGAAGCTGAGGCAGGGCAGGTTTAAGCTGGATACGAGGAAAATGTTTTTCACCCAGAGGGTGGCTGGGCACTGGAACAGGCTCCTCAGAGAAGTGGTGACAGCACCAATCCTGTCTGAGTTCAAGAAGCGTTTGGACAATGCTCTCAGGCACATGGTGTGACTGCTGAAGTGTCCTGTGCAGGGCCAGGAGTTGGACTCTATGATCCCAAAGTGTCCCTTCCAACTCAGGATATTTTATGATTCTACCTAATCATTTTGGTTGATTTGGCAAATGCAACTCCTCAATAATCACAATTTTATCCCATACAAGCAGAAACAGGACAGAGTTATTCACCAACCAGACTGCTGAGAAAAGGTGGGAAATACACAGAAAAATACTTGAGATTTCAAGGGGCTGTGAAATGAAGGATGTGTGTGAAAACATAACAAGTAACAGATACTAGATTTAGAAAAAAAAAAAAAAAGAAATATGGCACATTTCATCCCTGAGCCATCCCTGGAAAAGCACATGATAGGCAAGAGTTTGTACTATTTCAAGAGAAGCAAATGTTGTACATGCAAGTCATGCATTCACCAGGTTTGATTTCTAAAGCCAGTGAAGTAATAATTCCTGTTTACACCAGCTTTGCTAATCTCACATTTGGGAGCACTGAGCAGGGTTTTCTTTCATTTGACCACAAAAGAAACAGCAATGTTGAAAAATTACAACAAATGTATAAATGACAAAAACAATGGATTGTCCTATCTGTCAAGAAAGATTAATGCAATTTAATATGCATCTTAGATAAAAGATGGTAAATGGGATATCTCTTAATTATCTTTGTACACTAATGCACAGAGGGAATACTGGATCCTTACATTACAGTCTAAAACAGTACTTTTACCACAGGTTAGCAACTCTTGCTGTTAATTACCTAGATTATACCAACATCTACACTCAACTTGTTGAAATTAGAAACTATTATTAATTAAAAATTAATAAGATCTTACAGTATACTTTAAACTCACGCCTCATTTGCTGTGTTTCTTCCCATAATATATTGTGGCACTAAAATGAGTCATTTTATACATTTCTAACCTATAATTTTACTATTTGAAAAAAATTGGCATATATGGCAATTTTATCTATCTAAAATCTTGTGTTGCTTTCATGAGCACCAAAACATGCAAAATCCAAGAATTTCAGATTACTTCACTGACTGCCTTCCTGCCAGGACCAGACTCATCATGTGGTTTAGCATTGAGATATAATGGAGACAAAAGTTTCTTCGGCATCGATTACATGTTCCATGTGGCCACCCTATCTTATGGAGGCGGCTTTCCCAGACAAAAGAAATTGTTTCTCAACACGGGTAAATCATCAGGTAGCCCTTTCTATTCAAAGCCTAAAGTTACCAGCATTATACTACTTCATTCTGACCAACTACTCGTCCAGCTGTGGTGAAACTCTCCTCTTCATGTCAAAAAAAATTTTTTAATTCGCCATACTACTTTTAAAAAGGAATTTGCATGCATTTGTCTTATTTGTCTTTTCACTTTTCTCTTGAGATATCACACTGCTTCTCCATGCAGACATACTCTGTATAGCATTTACTTGCTGGTCAGCTGCTTCCTCACTGCACTCATTGCAGCTACTAGGCCATGTAGTTGTTATCTTCCACTGTCACAGAATCACTGAATCAATTGGCTTGGAAAAGGCCTCTGAGATAATCAAGTCCAACCTATGACCTAAAACCACCGTGTCATCTAGAGCATGGCACTAAGTGCCATGTTTCCTTAAACACCTCCAAGGACAGTGACTCCACCACCTCCCTGGGCAGCCCATTCCAATGTCTAACTACCCCTTCTGTGAAGAAGTTGTTCCTCCTGGCCAACCTAAATCTTCCCTGGCACAGCCCAAGACTGTGTTCTCTCGTCCTGATCATGCCCCTTCACATCCAATTAATGGTCCATTTGTCGGACTACACTGGTAGCAAGTAACAACCCACAAGAAGCGAAGCACCCCAAAGTACACACCCAAAAAATAAAATAAAATAATATCGCAAGTTCAACTCCTATCCTGCTTTCTGTTGTGCTGTGATCGGGCAACTGGGGGAAGCCGTGTGAGCGTGTAACACCGCAGGGACCGAGCAGCGGCGGAGGACCCGCAGGAGAGAGGAGCACAGCCCATGCCCAGCCCTGCCCGCTTTGTCTGGTCCCGTTCCTTTGCACCGTTCCTCCCCTCCCTGCTCCATCCCTACCACTTCCCACTCCCGGGGCGCCCGCGCTCTCTACCGACGGGGCAGTTCCCCTCCGGGGGGCAGCTCCCGCCCAGGCCCGGGGCAGCGGCGGGCAGATGCGGGCAGGACTGCCCAGTGCCGCCGCTGCCTCCCGCGTCCCTTCCCCGACGGCAGCACCAGCCCGGCCGGGCCCGGCCCGGCCCCGCCAGCCTCCCGCGGGCGGGGAGCGCACACCCGCGGCCGCCCGCCCGCACCGACCGCCCCGGGCCGGCCCCGCACCGGGGCTGCTTCAGGGCCCGGCGCTGCGGCCCCCCCGCGCCCGCCCGGCGCCGCCGGAGCCGCCGGAGCCGCCACCCTACCCCGTCCGGAGGGCGGAGCCGCCCGGGCCGCCGGAGCCGCCGCCGCGCCGGGCGCCGCCGGAAGCGCCGCGCACGGAGGGCGGCGGGGGCGGGAACGGGGGAAGCGGCGCGGCGGGGGCGGGGCCGCCGGCTGCGCCTGCCCGAGCCCCGGCGCGGGGCGGGACCGAGCGGCCCCGGCGGGCAGCGGGCGCGGAGCGGGTGTTTTGGGATAGCAGGAGTATGGAACTGTACGGGTTGGACGGGCCCTTATAGATCATCTAGCTCCGACTCCGCTGCCATGGGTAGGGACACCTCCCACTGGACCAAGCTGCTCAAAGCTCCATCCAACCTGGCCTTGAACAATGCCAGGGATGGGGCATCCACGATTTCTCTGGGTGATCTGTTCCTGTGTCTCACCATCCTCAGGGTTAAGAATTTCTTCCTAATGTCTAACATAAATTTCCCCTCTTTCAGCTTGTACCCATTACTCCTTGTCCTATCACTGCAGTTCCTGATGCAGAGTCCCTCTCTGGCTTCCCTGTAGGCCCCTTCAGATACTGGAAGGTTTCCATGAGGTCTCCACAAAACCTTCTCTTCTCCAGGCTGAACAGCCCCAACTTGCTCAGCATTTGTAGGGGAGGTGCTCTAGCCTGGACCTGCACCAATACTTTCATGTCCTCCTTAGCTGGGAACACCAGAACTGTTCACAGAAGTCCAGGTGGGATCTCAGGAGAGCAGAGTAGAGGGGGAGAATCTCCTCACTCTGCCGGCCACACTGCTTTTGATGCAGCTCAGGACTCCATTGGTTTTCTGAGTTGTGGGAGCACATTGCCAGCTCATGTTGAGTTTTTCATCAGCCATCACACCCAAGTCTTTCTCCACAGTGTGGTTCTGTCACTTCTCCACCCACGATGTAGGTGTGTCTGGGATTGCCACAATCCAGGCGCGGTACCTTGCACTGGACTTCAGTGATCTTCATGAGGTTCACACAGCCCCACCTCTCAAGCATGTCTGGGTCTCTCTGGATGACATCCCCTCCCTCCAGGATGCTGAGTTATTGCTGTGTTGTGGTTTGTGACTCAGGGCTGCTCTGCCCTGTGTCGTGTTGCCTCTGCAGACACAAAGGCTGTGGTGAGGTGGGTGCTGTGAGCCCACCTGCCTGTGACGAGCCCCAGTTTGGTTTGTCCCAGGGCTTTTTACCAGGCAGCATGTAAGTCTCATCCCAGCCTCAGCCCGATCGGGTTATGCTTTCAAAGTCATGTTTGAGTTCCCAGCATGTCATAAGGGAAGCCCTGTTTTTAATTGGTTTTAATGTTTGCTCCAGCATACTGCAGTGCACCCCTTGGGTTCTTACCTGGCATGTTGCAAAGGAAGTGTCATGGTTTGTGTCCGTATAATTTAATTTGGTACATGTGTCCAAGCACTTGTGCTTTCTCTCCCAAACACCTCTTCCAGTCAGAGCTTCTGCAATGATTGCCAAAATTGCTGTTACTGCATCTGGTCTCCTCAGGTCTCCAGCAATTCTCCATCATGTTAGATGGTACCTGGGATCATTCAGTTACAGTAGAAAACAGAGTTGCTGACTTGTATTAGGTGGTCAAATATAATTCTGAAAACCCAGAAAATATGCAAATGCTTGCTATCTAAGGTGCTTTTTGTATAATGCTTTAATATAAATTCTATGCATTTATAATAAATTGCAGATACAGGAATCTATAAGTTTAGTATAGAGTACATCTCAGTTGGTAACTGGAGTGGCAGACAAGCCACCACACAACTCTGCTTTCCACAAGAGACATGCCAGGATGACCAGCTTATGGGTGATTCGTACCCCTGCATGCACCTGTGTGCACACATACAGAAATGCACATATATAAACTCATGTTTTGTACACATCAGACACAACTGTACTATTTTAAAATAACAATTTGAGCCTCAAATTTTAAGGCACTGCTTCTATGGAAGAGGAAGCTAGACTTCAGCTTTCAGTGACAACAGTGTAAAGTGCGTTTTGGCATCATTTATCCTCACCTCGGTCCTACAATTGGATGCAAGCTACAAGAGTATTTATAAAGGAGCTTTCAATAACCACCTTCCCAGGAAGTGTCCAGCTCAAAGTTTGAATTTTCAATACAAAATTAAATTGGAAACAAGACTATGAATAAGTTTGGTGAGTCAGAAAATAGGTTAGGCATGAAGATGAATTTTGTAGTTTATTTTGTTTATGTTATTGTTTTCATTTTAGGTTTTGTACCTCTCATGCTATCCTCCCTTATCAATTTAAATGAAGAGGGAGGGAATACTTGGAAGGCACAATTTATCTAACCCATTTAGGACTTCTGTATTAGCATTCAGTCTATCACCTAAGAACAGGAACCCAAAAGTTTCTATTTCTGTCTATTGTCTGCTATAAAGAGAAAGCAAGCAAGAGACATCTGTACAGAGGTCTCTGTTTGGCCAAATCATTCCTATCCTGTGTTTATTTTAATAGTGTATGGAGGTTGAATTCTGTATCAGTGATAAAGGCAGATGGATAAGAAAAGTTTTTCTCTTAGTCCATCCGTCTGCCAGCTCACAGAGGGTGGAAAGGATTGCTTTTAAAATTACCATTGTCAAAGTTCTGTTTGGTCTAGTCTGCTGGGCTTGTTCTGTAAATCATAGGGAGACATGGATACCTCCAGGTGATCCAGCAAATCCCATTCACTCCTATGGTAGGTGTCTAAGGGCATGGAAGGTGTCACTGGAGATACATCTCTCTTCACTTAGAATAGACCATCCTCGAGCTTTCAGACAACAAATAGGATGTGCTGTGTGAACACATCCTTAACAAGCTAGAGAAATTACAAAACCAACTCCATCATTATTCACAGAGGCTGCCCAATGGTGTGTAGTATTTTAAAACTGCACAGAGACTAGTATTTATTGAAGGGGATAGAGGACATTGGGTGACAGTGTCCTTTTTGTCTAGGCTGCTGTCTCAAAGTCACGCTGTGTGCATTCAAGATGTGCTCTAAATTACTGTCAAATTGTCATTCCACAGGCTTTGCAAAAATCAATTGATGATCTGTTTTTATTCAACAGTTATCCACATCTGGAGCTGACAGATAATTTCCAGTGAGCTATGGCACATGAACACTTTATACATATTTCTATATCCACATCAGCAGTAAAACTAGGCATAGAATATGTCCCAGGAATAGTCCACTGTGTTGAAAGGAAATACACTGGTAGAGCAGTACAGGAAATCTTCTGTTTATAAAATAAGAATGAAACTTGGCTTCTGTGTGTTAATCAAACTTTGTAATCACCAAATTCATGTCTTAACAGGATTCTGCTTCTCCTTCAGGTTTTGCTCATTATTATAAGCAGTGGTATGTCTTGCTCATGAGGGGAAATCTTACTGCAGGCAATAGCAATACTGTTATTTCAAAAATAAGTATAGAGCATGGAAAGGCCATGTAAGTGGCATGGATAAATGAGAGTAAGTTGTCTGTGTCTATACCAAAGGCACATATGGTGGGTGATATTTCAATTACTTTTGACTCCCAAGACAGGTGACTAGGTCTTGGGTCCACAGTCAGGTGCTTTAACTCATCCCAAGGCACCATTGCGACGACCGATTAAAATGTCGAGAAGGAAACTTTCCACGGAAGGAGGTAAAGATCCCACACATCAGCTACTGGCTGTTGGAGGTCCAAGGCTCATTTATATTCTGCACTCACAAAAGACGTCCAGATCCACTTTTCCAGGCAAAGCGATTGTTGAAAAGGCATAGGTAGCAAAGGGATTTATAGTGAGGACAAGGAATCTGCTGATGAAGCCGTGAGGCTTACCTGAACCTTGTGTAAAGTCTTAGGAGACAGCTCCTACTGAAAACAAGGTAACACTTTAGTTAAGTTTGCAAACAAAGGAGGCCTGTGTTGCTATTTCTAACTTACCATTTGAGAAAATGTTTTGCAGGTAAACAATTCATGCAGGAAACTAGCTGACTTTGAGGTCACTAGGTCCTGTTCCCAGCAGGAAACTGATCTGAATTTTATTACCACTTTGCAAAGCTTTGTATGTTAAAGTGTTAAATTGAACCCTAAAAATAATGAAATAATTTTAATCAGTGAGTTATTTTTAATACAACAAACTTAGCCAAGTGCTAACTGCAAACAGCTCTGAGTGCGTATGCATAACACCATTGCCACTGGTGTGAGTTGTTCTGTCTGGCTTCCTCTGCATCCCAGGATATTAACCCAGCATGGAAAACATCTCACTGCCTTTTGGGCCAGCATTACTGCTTTTTGATATGTGAAATTACATATATTCTTTGAAATGGAAGAAAAAGTATACTAAGTCAATGGGACTGAATAAGTTTGTAGGTGTTTCCATGAGTCAGGCCTAACAATTCTTTGGCTTTTATGTTAGCTTGAACTCTTTTTGAAAGGAAATTTTTTATTCCCTGGGAGTTTTTTCCCATGTAACAATATTTTGTGTAGCATTCTTTCTATCTCTGCTATGCTTTATGAAAATTCTGTATCGTGTAGTTGATCATATTTACTGCATTTTATCTTTATTTTCTTTTATTTTTATCAAGATAAAAGAGAAGAATGTGCCGCAGTACAAGTATGTGCTTAAATTTTATATGCTATTAAACAACTGCTGTGTTTCATCTGTGTCTCTGCTGCTTGTTACTAGTTCTTGATAGATCACAGAATTTAGGCTATAGACTCATTGAGCAAGGGTGATGTCTTCCTTTGCCTTCTGTAAAATCCCTATTATACATGATTTTATATATATATAATTTATAAATTATATGGGAGTTACAGATTCAGCATTTGAATGGCTGAGCACTGTGTAAACACTCCACATGATATGTAATTAAGCTTTAAGAAAAAAGCATGAAGAGTGAGAAAATCCTGATTTATCAAAATATAGTATTACCTGGACATGTCATGGTTAAACATCTTTCTTCTTTGCTTTTTGTCTTTCTGCAGAAATATGAGCAGTAATCCTAAAGCCTGGAAAGGATGTGCTGACTGAAGTCTTTGTGAGATTTTTAATGAGGATTAAGGAATCTGAGATAGCAAAATCTACTGTATACAAGGAGGTTGTTGTGCAAGAATCTTCAGACAAATTTCAGACCAGAATCCTTTGTCAGCAACAGTAGGATCCAGTAAGGATAATGTGCTAATTTTAACCAGCAATAGGCTTCATATAGGGATCTGAAGAGACAGAGATAGATACGATCTTATTAAGCTTTTGTGTTGACACTGCACAGCTTGTTACTGCATTTTATTGAAATTTAGGAGCAGGACTGTAAAGCCTGTATCACATTTTAGTAAGATATACAGTAACATTGAAACTTGAATAACAATTGAAAGAATAAGTAGGAAATTCCCTCAGCCCTTGGGCTACCACCGTTTTTCTCTTCCAGCAGACAAGTAAATGCTCTAGGTGTCTGTGCCATAAAAATTTTCCCAGAGGCAATTCTGGCAGAGGACCTACTTTCTTCAAACCAGACCTGCTGCTTTAACCTTCTGAATGTCAGATTTCTAAAACTAAGTGCTCCTGGTGCACTGCTTGGCTGTTTCTAGTCTAGGCTTTCCTTGCAGCTTGCTAGGAGTGCAGAGAGGTATCACAGGCAGGTACACTCAAGGAACAGGGACAACCGATTCTTTCTTTATAACAAGAGAGCTGTAACGTACATTTAAACATCGTCTCGTAATTTCATGAAAATTACAATGAAAAGAAAGTTCTAGCAATTAGAAGGACAATTAGTGTTTTATCAGACTTATGATATTGATTGGTAGTAACCGTTAATCATCTCAAGTGTCATTTATCATGCTATTATTTTTCTTTAGAAATTTATCAGTGTTTTCATATTTTTATGTGGAATGGCTGTATGAAATGTCTGGCAACAAGGAGCAGGGGATGGGTAGTTTTGAGATGGATGTGTATAATGTCCACACTGTGCATTTTTTAGCACAAAAACCAGGGAAATAGATGCAGCTGCAGTGCAGGACTTCAAAGTTTGCACATCTGACCCATGTTGATCTCAATAGAGAGATGTCATTTAGCCTCAGAAAAAGACATTGTCATCCTCTCATCAAGCATCACATAACTATTTTAAACTCTATACAATACCTTCATATGACCACAGGTATTTTTATAGGTCAGCTGTGTTCCATGGCTACAAAACAGACTGTGGCTCATCCACTGCTGTCACATTTCACAATGACATGATCAGTCAAATCAGAACTCAGCAGAGCTGAAGAGTTACAGATGCTAAACAGTGAGATGATTCCACGCAGGGCTTAGAAACGTGGAAAGCATTGAAAAGTACTGTGAAGTTCATACTGCTGTTCCAATTGGATCAATGTTAGCATTGTTATCAGCAGCACTGAGTGGAGAAGCTGGTGGTGGTGCTTTGCAAATGGTGTCTTAGGCTTACGATATGACAGATCAGATGGGCAGAAGTTTTCTTTCAGAAATAGCATGTGCATCCACAGATGCAGAAAAGCTGTTTTTAGCTATGTAAATGTGCCAACAGTAAAACCATATGCTTATTTGTTACCTTTTTCCATTGCTAGAGATATCACACAAGTATGAAAAGTAAAATTGATATATTAAAAGACAATATAAGAAAATGTATCTATAAAAAGTTAAGGATGTTATAGTGCTTGCTGTGTTTTATTAAAAAAGAGAAATATACAAAGCACCTTGAAAAGCTTATTTATGATGGAATATTTCAGAATATATATTAGAATTCAGCATCCTATTTTGTTGCCTTCTTCTAAAACAAAATTATTCCTGAATTTTAGTGAAGGAAAGTCTGGAAGCTCTAAATGTATGCAAGCTTTAAAAAGTCATGGGAAATCTACCACAACTTGGGCAGTTAATGACCTAATGACCTCTTGGTTAACCTAATGAGTCCTCTTCAGCAAGCAAGGGCACAAAAGAGGAAGCTATCTTCTCAAAGAGATAAGGTCAATTTGCCAGCAGAAATTCAGTCCTCTCAGAGTTGAGGATAAATGGTTTCTGGTTGTCCATCTGAGCTTGTCATTCAAGCATTTTTCCAGACTGTAGAGCAAACTAGGGAAATGGATTGAGAAAGAGGGCTCGTGTTGCTAGGGCAGGTGTGTAAAGCTGGCAAGACTTTTCTAGTTTTGATCTTTGTCCTTTTTGTTTTGAGCAGATAATGTGTAAGTAAAGAAACTGACACTTCCCTAAATAGATAAGCTTTTAGCAGCCAGTTTCAGGAAAGACTTAATGAGCTTCAGCTTCTAACTAGAAGCTTGTATCCACCTTCTTTTCCCTGCTATACCAACAGCCAAAAGGTACACTGTGTATGTGTGCTTGTAAATTCCATATGCGTAGACACACACACTTAGGAAACACTTCTGAACTCCTTAATTTGTGAAAATCTTTTAAGTAGGGATATGGTACATATACAAAATAGCACAGTCAGATGTCTGACCCAAGCATTCTCTGCTTAGCAATGAACTTCCTACAGCAATAGAAACAACTGGACTAAGTCACTTCTGAAGTATGCATGGGTACCATGTTGGCATTCAAATGACCAGAATATAAAAGCCATGGGTCTGGGTTTTTTTCATTCTTGGCTAATAATTATACTGGAATTTTCTACCTTAGTGAGCTGGATGCTCTATTTCTGTCTTACAGCTAGTCAGAAGCAAGCAAGCTGTTAATTCTTAGTAAATTGGGTCTTAGCTTATTTAGCTATCTCCTATTTTGCAACATTTTAGCTTTTGAAATTGTCATATTTTCTTGTAAGAATTTGGCTGGTTTCCCTAATTGATAAAGTAGGTTTGTGATCTAGGTAATATTTATAAAGAGAAGGTTAATGGGAGAAGGTTAATATAACCTTCTCTTTATAAAAAGAAGGTTAATATCAAGCAACGTGGTGTCTTATTAGTACACAGAGGAATCGTAATGGGCAGAGCATCTACATGTAAGTTCTCCATTCAGCATTGCCAGGGAGAAATACTGGAAAATGGGAGTAAATGCTAGCTGATCCCAGACAAGAAAAACTAGGTATCATTTTCAAATAATTCCTTTTCTACATCCTCACAGCATTATTGCTTTGCAGAGGTCTTATGGTGTAATGGGAGGTGATGGTTCCTAGCTATAAAATTACCAGCCCTGAGAAGCTTTAAAGACTCAGGTATGTTCAGGCTGAGTCAAACACAACAGAGTCACACACTGTTAAACCTGCGTGGTCTCTGATTTTATCAGCTGTAGGTTGATTCCTGGTATGTTAATGAAGACCTAGGTACGGTTTTCTTGATCAACATAAGGCTTAAAACTTGCAACTTAAGCACTAAATAAGATATATTTTTTTGAGCTGTTGCATCTGATACCTCAGTTATTCATCCTGGGAATTGATACACAATTAGCATGAATTTGTACTCTCATGGAAATAGATGGTTATGTTAATTTGGATGCAATTGTTGAAAGAATTCTGAATACTGAAAAGACTGATATTAATATCTTTCTGTTGGACACAGCTCAGACTGTGTAAGGAATAAATTTTTAATGTAGAAATGTCTTCACTGTTTTTTTGTTCCATTGTCCCTTCAGTTTCAGGCTATTAGGCACATGTGCCAATGACTTCACCTAATTGTGACTGTTCTATATTTTTTGACTACAAGTATATATAAAAGAGTTGGCCTGCTTCTGTACTGATTTTTACACTTTGAAGTGACTGGAATTAACCCATTATAAAGTAGCATAAGGAAGATCTTAGGTAGGTCAGTTCTTCCTGGAGGTTTTTCCTCCAGCATATCATGAGAGTTGTCAGTGAGTTACTGGTAATGCAATTAATTAGTTTATCCGAAAACAGGGTAACAGTGTGCAGTTGCTAAGAACAGCAGAATATGTTTTTCATGGCAAAGTGATTTTATTCTTAGTTTTTACCAGCAGTTTCACCAGAAGAGTGGTGTTTGGTTTGAATCTGTTAGTTTGTGGGGTTTTTTTATCTGTTGATTTTTCTGTTCCTGCATCAAAAGCTTTCCTTACTGTTTGGAGGACATAGCCAGGGATCATCAGTCCAAGCCTGAAGCTGCAATGACATCTGCAGCTCCTGCACAGGTTTGGGATGCACAAAAAACTGCTTATGTGCAAGCAGCCCACTCACCTCCACACAGGGGATATGAAGTTATTTGGAATAACTAGCAGAATTAAATGGGGTTTTTTTGCTGCCTGCTGTTAGCTTCCAGTTCTCATTAAAGAAACATATTTAGCATTGTTTATGAAATTTTTCCCTCTTCTATTATTATAACCCTTTAGACTGAGTATTGTCCTGTCCCTGGCTTCCTGATGATCACTTATTCTGGGCACATAGTTAGTTTTGAAGGTGGCATTGTTATTGACTGAACCTGCTAACTGCTTGAGAAAAATGTTGATTACTTCACATTCCTGAAAATTAATCCTGAAACCTTCCTGAACTATATTAATCAACTCCTTTAACTTTTTCTCCAGTGGAGAAGGTGGAAGCCAGCAATGTCATCGAAGAGCAGGTGCTCCTCCCTGCCTCATTAGCACCTTGCCTTCTCCAGCTGCAAAATCCTCAGCCCCAAGAAGGCTATTTATAGCTTTTGAGAAGCTCCCTTGGCCTGGCCTGTTTCTGCAGATAACCATTTGTCTGCCTCTTGCACCGTGTTAAATCAGCCCCTTGTGACAGCACCCTCAAGACGTGCAGAAGCAACGACTCTGGAATAATGTGGTAGGTCTGAAGGAGATGGATGGCAGCTGGGATGAGGGACCAATGGGAGCATTTAAACACAGCAGCTTCTGAGAGACTGAGTCAGAAATCAGGAAAATGAGGATGATCAAAGGGGAACAAGAAGGCACAGGAGGGAGGAGGTGCAGGGACTCCCATGAATAAGAGCTGGATGTATCCCAAGACAGGAGGGTAATGTTAAAATGCCTGCAAAGCAGATGCTGGTAACAAGTTACTTTTAATTTTTTAATATGTCTGTCCAGAATGTATTACAATCAGAGTGAGAGAGAGCACTTTGCCCTAATAATAGAAGCCATGTTAGAAAAAAATGGGAATATTTTCTTCCCTGTATTTGCAATAATTATCTCCTGACAGTCATCTTTGCATGATGTTTCAAAATCAAATACTACTCTTGGATTGTGATCAGCAAGAATCTTTGTAGTCCTCTGTCTGCAAAGTATATCTCAACAGATGTCCTTGTGGTTTCAGGATATCTATGGATGATTTTTCCTTCCATGTTCAAGGCGGCACAGCCTGACTAACCAAGGGTGTTACTCTCAAGCACCAGGCCAGCTTAATTCCACACACTCTGGATGCTGGGAGTAAGAATCAGTATTTCAGGTTGGCATGAAAAATCCTGTGTTTCTAATGACAGTAGTGATAACCACGATGACAAGTGCTTTTTTTATGATGTTAAAAACCTTTAAATGTTGATAGCAGAGGTGTGCAGTGCAAGTCAATGCTGTGGTGACCCATTTTCAGCACGTAGGAAATGTCCCTGTACAAACTCCTGTTTACAGTAATAGCTGGGCACACACGTGGAAATCAAATGCTCTAGGTTGTAACACCCAGGTCGGCTGCAGCCAGCTGAGTGACCTTAAATATCTATCACTTATCTATGTACGCAGATGCTCTCCCTTCACAAAGGAGGATTAATGATGTTACTTCACAGAGCTAATGAGAGAATGAATCAGTTAATGTTTGATTCACAAGAGCTGTAAAGCATTATATAGACACTGTTTGTTTTTAATTCCTCCCTCTATCATTCTGGCTAATAGGCAGTATTTTTCATATTAATACCATTATTAAAATCACATTATATTTCTCAGATAACCCAAAGCATCTTTCTGATACCCTTTTTCTTGCTTCTTTTCCACTTAGCATTTCTCGTTCAGGCTACCTGGGTTGCAGAATCTCAGCTCAACAATATGCACTGGTTAGAAGATACAGGCAGGTAGGATCATGTGTGTGTCCCTGTCCCCCCTTTCCCTGGGAGTCACAATCAAAGGGCTTTATTCTCCTCTTGCCATACCTAATGATCTCTGATTTTTCTTCAGTTTCAGGATCTCATTCTTGAGATCCAGTTTACTCTTCTGGATGGAAAGCCTTTCAAAGATCTGGCTCAGAATTTGTCCTCCTACTTCTATAAATCTGAAAGAGGTCGTTCTCAAACAGTGTATGTCCACTTTTGGGAAGAGCATATATGCTTTTCCATCTGGCCCTTGCACTGGCTAACAAACGTGAAAAGACATCATCAGCAAATGATATGAAGCATCATGTGTCATTTCTTTCTTGTTTACTACCAAGGGACTTAGAATTTTGTAAATATTTTTACAGGGTCTTAAAACCACCTGTATATAAGTTGGCTTATAGTCAATAATGACAGCTCACCTGTGCAAGCCTGTGCCCTGTTAAAATAAAAGGTAGCAGCAATCACACGCTTGTAATACAAATAAGAATTCCAATCTATGTTCATCTCCTACTTTTTTGTTTGCTTTTATTTTTTCCAGTAGAATTTCTGGTTGTCAAACCCATACATTCCTCAAACAAGTCAGGCTATATCCTATCCTATTACAAGCATAAGTGTTCTAGGAACACAGTTTGAGGATGAGGCAGGTCCTCTTTAGAACTCCCAAACGGCTCTTGTATTTCCTTTAAGAAAAAAGCAATAAATCACTTTTTTATTTCCTTTTGTTACATGCTATTAGCCTTGCCAGTGTGAGATGCTTTCTTGAAGCAACTGAGACAGCAGTTCGTTTGAAGCCTGCATGAAAAACATCTTTCCACGCTACTCTCTTTCCAGTCCACCCAGTTAGAGTTTCTTTTTACTTCTAACTTTCCATCTGGATCCAGAGCATTCTGAAAAATCAGTTCTCACTCTTCCAGGGGTTAAATTTCTGCTAACAAATACGGACTATTTGATATAAAAACCATTATTGTTTGATATGTCAAATAAAACATTTGTCAATCAAAAGTCTTTAAGCACTGGGCTATGTGACATTTACTCTTTTATAAACCGACAAAGTCCCTGGTGGCATGCCTTTCTTCCTCTCATTTAAATAGTGGTAGGAGAACAAATCACACTTCAGGGCAAGTTGATAACTGCCAGTCACGATTTCTGCCTTGTTTACTATAATGAGCAGGGTAATAAATGCATCTGACCATTTCAGCTGGCATTTGCATAGATGAATGATTTGTCCAGTCAGTCGCTCTCCAGTGATTTGGGCCTTTTTGTCAGCACAAAGAGCATTCAGTCTCCCTGGAATTTACAGCAGCCAAGCTCTCATTAGCAAACATCCTTTACCATGAATGATTCAAATAATTACCACTGAAATAATAAACTGTTTCACAAAAACATTTTATTTGATGGCTCCAAACATCAACTTTTCTGAATTGTTGACATTCAAATAAGCCAGAGAGCTTTATTGTTGAGCAACAATGATCCCCTTGTAAAAGGGTGGGCATTGTTTTACCTCCAGCAGACCTTTAAACTTGGCCAGATATCAAATGTGTCCCTCAAACAGCCAGCCAACGTGCTGGGTAATTGGAGGGCACGTACCAGATGGAGCTATAGTAAAACTGTATGTTCAGGCTCCCAACTAATTTTCACTAGATTTACTTAGGATATTGTGAGCGTAAAATTCCAGACTAATTAGCAGCAAGTTATCCCTTTGCTTCTACAGGAGTTGTGTAATTATTAAATGCTTCTGCTCGCACTGAGCCCTCAGTTCTGAGTTCTCTTCTGTAATGGTATTCTACTGCATAATTAAGTGTTATTTGATATAGTTTTGGAGTTCAATCAAATGAGCAAGCAACAATTATACCCCATTATGATCTCCTCCAGTGCCTGGCAATAGGAATGATGTCACTGCATTTCCAAACCCATAGCATGAGGCAAAAGGAATTTCCTGCTATCATTCTCCTTTACCCTTTTACCATGCATAATTAGGAAAGTTTTATTAGTTAATTTAGAGTAAGGCCATTTACTACAGGTTTTCATAGGCTGCAGGAATGTATTCAGTTTTCATTGCAGCGTTGTTTGTATGGGTATGTGCATGAAATTATTATCTTAATATCAAGCAAACGGGATTCAATTGCACATTTTATGCTTCTCTTAACTGTAAGGAAACAAAATAGAACAACAGAAGGGGGAAATATTTTACTCATCCTAGCACATTCTTCATTGCATGATTTCACTTCCACATTATGGTTGGGTAGGTAACAATAATCTCAAACAGCCTAATACCTGAGACCTTGATGTTCAGAAATAGAATAACTGAGCACTGATTTTCATTTACAGGCCCTTTATATTCCTCTGGCAAGATAAATTTCTTCTGCTGCCAAGGAGAGGTAGAGAGCTCTTAAAATATGTGAAAGTCAGGCCAGTAAAATTAAATACATTAAAACACATGACTGTTATTTGCAAGCCATAAAGCATACTCCCTAAGATATAATGTCTAATAATTGTCCTGAGTCAGGAAGGCAAATATTTAGAACTCGACTTTTCATACTTAGGTATTTACAATAGGATGAAAAAAATCTGCCTCATTTTTATTCACTCAAGGGTAATTGCCCATTACAACACCTACATTTGGGACTATATATCCTATTTAAGTACCAAGCTTTGTGAGCTGAATCCAAGTGAACAAAGTTACTTAGATAAATTGAACACTATCTTTGAGCTTTCCAAGTTCATCTATGGACATTTCTTCTTCATCCAGCCAAGACCATTCAAGTTCAGTCTAGTTCAGTTATTTTTTATTTCCTCCTGCTGTTTCTCCAATCTATAGTCACTATCTAGATGAAATAGTCTATTTCTCATCCTCCTTTTTGACTTCTCAGGGGCAACATCAGAAGGACATTAAGAAATCCCTCAATAATTCACTTTTGACAGATATGTAGGGCTTTTTTTTTTTTAATTTCTAGTCCATTTTGGTGTTGATAGAGCTAAGGAACAAACAAAATTGGCTGGAGCTATTTACAGATGACCAAGTGCAAAGAATATTTTCTACACCTTCTGGTAGTCCCATGTTCTTTTAGACTGAGAGGAGCTTGCTCTCTTGCAGTGAAAAAGAGTAAACACTTGGTTAAAAGCAATGCTGCTTTCCAGAGCAGTCCCCTGAACACATCAGCAGGAAGAGAACCTGCATGCTCGTATTTAACTCACAGTTTGCTCTCTGTAGTCTTCTGTAGTAAATTGTTCCCACTGTTGCCATCCTGCCAGTGTGGCACAGGTGAATGTGCTGCTTCTGTCACCACCAAGCTAGACTTAAAGTTGACTTAATTAATGACCTATTCAATCTCAAACTGCAGATGTCTTAGACGTCACCACAATTTAAACAGCAATAAAAAAATGTCCAGTTTTAATGAGAACAAAAAAACACCAGAATTTATACCAGAATTTAGAGTGGTATTGAACTCCAAATAAAGGTGCGTAGGAGGCAGGTATGTAAGCTCTCATCTCAGTAAGTTGAGACCTTGTCAATACTGTCCAAGGACCACAGAGAACAAAGTCAGGTCTCTGTTGACTGCAAAAAGTAGAACTCCACAGGCTACAAAGGAAGATTAGATATCTTGTTCACCTGTAGTGATCTCCATGTGGACACATAAGTCTCAGTTTAGTTACCTAAATATAGGTACTTTGTGTTATTTGAAATATTCTGTGGAATCTAAGGCATCTACAGAGGGCTATGAGCAATTTCTACACCTCTGGAGGCTTAGTGCAAGCAAAATACCACTAAAACTCATGTCTGCAACTTTAAATAAAAAGTATCTTAATCGTTCCTCAGGTCTACAAATCCACAAATGCTGAAAATTCTAGCTGTGAGAAAGCTGGAGCACCCTGAGTAGAGTTGGTTTTAGACACAGGCAGAATAGGTGCCTGCCTAAATGCTGCACACTGCTGCTGGCAGGAAAGGGACTATTTGTGTATTCCTCAGCTTCTTGGGAATGTGGCACCTTCCTCACATCTCCCCAGTCAACCTCCCCCGCTGCTCCCATTTTTACCTGGTAGGAGAGTACAAGATCTGGCCCCAGTACAAGAACTATTTACAAAAAGAGGTTGTATTTTATTTTTCCAGCTCACCTTGTTGTGCTTAGACAGCCACATGATTTATCTCATCAAGGCATTGCAATACCTTGTAATTGTAAAAGGCAGCTGCAGTTCATTAGTAAAATGTTTTTTAAATTTCTTACATATGTTTTTCTTTCTAATTAGGAGACTTCCTACACTATGTCTGACTGTTGCTTGCTTTTACACCAGAGAAACATAGTAATATTAAGCAATCCTAGTGAAATGAGTAAATCAGGCCAGTAGTAGTAGTGAAAGTGCCATCTGTAAGCACTGGGATGGTGTATTATAAGAAGATTCTTCAGATCACCTTCTATGTAACCCTTTATTGTGACAAGGAAACCTCTACGTAACAGAAAAATGCCACTTTTTTTTTTTTAAGTCCACTGCTGTGGCAAGGTTTTAACTGGTAGATTTAAAATTGTACCACACAAAAAGCTTTCTGTAAATGTGTTTTGTTTGCAAAATTGGTCAATCAAAAATGGATTTGCAAAGTAGCCAAACGCTATCAATCTGGAACTGTTGTTTTTAGAGTTTAATTCAGACTTTCAAGTCATATTTTAGTGAAGCAGACCCTAATTTTATCATGAGAAGGTATCAAATAATTTTCTGTCCCATGTAAGAGTGATTGTTATGAAGATGGAAATGTTACATAACAAAATGCCTACCAAAATTTTTCTATGACTTCTCAAATAGAAATAAATATCAATTTATTTAAAGCCATTTCCTATTCCTTTTAATTCAATGGTGAGGTTCTTCTTGAGAATTGTGTAGTATAATCACTTCCAGTTATTATGGCAAAAGTAAACTTTTCATTAGAACTATCACACATAATATTCCCAGTTTCAGACATGCAAACAAACTTAATTAACAAAATTAGTTTTGGGTGATATCCAGAGTAAGTTGGGAGTTTAATGTGACATACAGAGTTCGTACTGCAGTAAATGCTAGAACGACTTAAGGTATAAACTATTGCACAGAATATGAAGAATTTCAAGGTAATGCAACTTTATAGAGTTATGTTCCAGATAGTCCATTGTATTACACTTCAGTCTGTGTCTGGCTGTTTGTACTGGATGTTCATACTTTTGTCAGCATGGTCTTTTCCTGAACACCCTGGCCCTTCTTTGGCAGTATATTTAGAAGCTGTCAGAGTAAGGAATACACTAAAGTACATTAGGTGACTCAGTTTTGTGAGACCGCTCTCTACTTGAACTCTTTGGCAAAGCTTCAATGAGACCTGAGGGGGAAAAAGAGACAATTCTCATAAGAAGCAAACTTCTATCTTTCAGGATGGATGCTTTCACAAATGATGTGTTTATAACCAGAGGGAAATGCTCAGCTTGCCATCTTCACATAAACAAGCACCAGGGTCTCATGATCTGGGCTACAATAAGATGCTGAAAACCTGCTTTCTCTGCCTTTGTGGGTGAGTCACAACAAGTGACCATTTATGAAGTCTGTCCTCAAACCTCATGACTCTGAAGTCTGTGTTCTTTGTGTATGCAGATTTACTGTTTAAGAGCTAAAAAACTCAACAGGCCCTGAAAAATAAATAAATCTCAGCTACTGAATTTCCTTGTAAATCACGTCCTCTGAAAAACTGTCTGACTCCTCCAGAAGTGAGTCATTTGGCCTGAAATTTCTTTGTCAGTGAGCCAGATCCTGCCTTCTCTTATATGCCTCTTGTAAAGATCTCTGGCAATTCCCCAGGTGCAGAAAGAGTAAATCAGCCCCATGGCTGTGCCTTTGCCACAGGGCAAGTGTTCTCAGAGACCCTCCCAGAGAACATTATAGCTTCCTCACTCATGTGCAGTCCAGACCTTGGTGGGATGCTAAGCCAGTCTTCTCATGCTGCAGAATCAACATTTCCTACATTTGTACTGGTCTTATGCCTGTGCCATGTATTCTCAGGTGAACAAATATAGTGAAGAGAGGGAGACGGAGGCTCGTGATTGGGAGAAAATGTATTTAATGTGCAAAGTGTGTGTGGTGGCACAGACCATAGCCTGAACACAAGGTTGTCAAAGCAGAACAGCTACAGATGGCAGGGAGTGGAGGAGCCCCTGTGGCACCCAGATCGACCAAAATTAAGAGGGTAACAAAATCACAATATTGTTTATTTTCATTCCAGTCCAAATACCCAATACTTTCACATCAGCTTTTACAGCTTTTAACCTGACTATGGAGTACTGGAAAATAAAAGAGTAGCCGTGCAAAAAGCTTAATATGGAGATATTATGCCTTAGGCTTCAGATCCATAACAACTGAAAATGTAGCCTATAAAGCCTGCAGAGCCCTCCAGCCTCAGAAATCTAAGTGCTTCCAGGGAGTCTTCCCTATCCAGCTCCAAAATTATAGCTGCTGTACAGCTGTTTTGCAGTGGTAAGAGTGGTACTCTGCCTTTCTGGGACACAGCACTGTGAACACACATAGAGCTTCTTCCCTTTCCCTCTCATCTGCCCTCTTTCCAGGAAAGCAGCAGCTGCTGGGCTTTCCCTTGAAGCCTTCCCCCTGCACTGGATATCTACACTACAAGTTCCCTAAGCTTGACTTCATTTTAACAGACAGCAAGGAGTTAAACTCCCACTGTACTAAATGAAACTGTACAAAAAGGATGTGACTCCCACATATCCCAAACTTTCAGATGCCAAGCATATTTTCTTGAATGAAAGCTCTCTTGGTATTTTTCATTGGAGGGGGAAAATGCATTTCAGAAGAATCAAAACCAACAAAGAGATTACAGATAGCAAATATAACACTGCATGTATTATGATGGATAACTACAGTAAGCATGGATGGCTAATTAAGGGAATTCTTGAGAATGTCTTGAAACAGGATTGCTATAAACATTTCTGATGAGCCATCCTTTAAAGGCATCGCATTCAGGAAGTATAATGGAAAATCTTGTTCCTTCCTACCAGAACTACTTTATCAAAAAGCTAGCCTCATTTTTATTATTTACTAAGCTTACAGTAGTGCTTAGAGTTTCCAGGTGTTAATCTAGCTGCTTAACAAATCTTGTTAAAGACGGCTGCTGACTCAGATTTCTCAGGGAGAAATACTCCTTTCGTCTCTCTCCAGATCATCCACACAGCACCTGGGCGTCTTCAGGGCCAAGTAGCATCTTTGCAAATCTTAGATTTAGTCATGACTTCCTCTGTTTGAACTACTAGATTAATATGAAACTTGTGCTGCAGCTCGCTAGAGCAGTGTTTTTACAAAACTGAGTGCAAAATCCTCCATCCTGCCTTTCAGAAACAGACCTGAGGGTGAATCCAACCAGGAAGCTACCTCTGCCTTCTCTGTGAATGACTTGCCTGCAGTGATCCCAAGCAAAGCCAGCAGTGGGAAGACAATATAGAGGATGCATAACTGGGGCCAAGAGTGCATTTCTTTGCTCTTCATTCATTTAGTAGTACAGATTGACTCCTACAGAGATGCAAGAAGTTGCTG
Source organism: Monarcha castaneiventris obscurior (assembly GCA_026261815.1). NCBI lineage: Eukaryota > Metazoa > Chordata > Aves > Passeriformes > Monarchidae > Monarcha > Monarcha castaneiventris. The sequence continues at coordinate 2,598,821 of JAMPIT010000327.1, forward strand.
GCACAGAGTAGAGACTGAAGCTGCACATCCTGAATCTCAGTCCTGTTGTGCATCCACTGGAGAATCTCTTCCTCACTTCATCTACAATGAAAAGCCACCATACGTTATATATTAAAAAAAACAGAAAAGACTGTTCTAGTTTCTTATTAGTATTTAGTGCTCTCAAAGGAATAAAACTCTTTTGCCCTTGCTGCAGTCACCACTTCAAGTTCCCCATTTCTGTCTTCCAGAGGTACAGCAGAAAATCTGTGCACAGAATGGATTCACTAAAGATATGTTATGCTTGACCAACCTGGTCATTAGAAAAGCACAAAACGTCATCATCAGAATCAAAAGCACTCTGGGAATCAGCAAACATTCCTACTTACAGGACAACTTTGAGAATTTTAGCTGGTTTGCTTCTACCTTCTTTGAATCTAATGAATATAAGGGCCATCTAGCCCAAGACACTTTTTTCAGCAGATTGGGGGGCAGATGGCTACAGAAAAGTATGAGAATGTAGAAAACACATAGTGATATTTCCCAAAAATACTCTCCTAGCAACCACAAATTGTCATCTCAGAGACTTTGTGAACCAGAAAGGATGTTTGGTTTTTAACAGCCATTGGTGGATTCCTCTTCCATGAATGGCTCTGAAATAGAAGCAAGGAACAAGCCAGAGCCACTACTGCATTTTACCTATCTGAATGTAGGAGTCAATGGAGTAAAAATGTCACAAAACAAAATTCAGCCTTTTTTCCCTAGCGCAAAATGCACTGTTTTTCATGCTGGTGGTACCACAGTACATATTCAGCTGAAAATTTAAGTCCATTTTGTTAATCTCCATCATGTAGATACACCAGAGGAGTCATGCTCAAGTAGTATAAATCACAAGAGCCTTCATGAGGTCAGTGAGTTTCCCCATGTAAACCACAGGAAAATTTGGCTCACCATAGCTTCCCCTGCTTGAGATTCTCTTGATAAACAAGGCTGGAAAGAAATATTGCATGTATTCTTGAGTTGCAGATAAAAATGATGGAGGTTTTTGAAGAGAAATTGCTCAAAAAATGTCAAAGAAAAAGAACTGCATGCTCTATGTTGTATTTAAAGGAGTTAAAGAATATCTTGGATAGCCTGGTATGATGTTAGATAGTACAATTTTATTCTGTTTAGGAAAGTTTGCTATCCAACTTTATCAGGCTCCATAAAATTTCAGTATGATATTTTAAAATCTATCTAAAACAGCAAGAACACAGATATGTGCAGCACCATGAATATAAATGCAAGCCATTTAAAATATATCTAAGCAAGCAATCCAGTAACAGTCTGATCATGCAGGAGAAAAACAGATAATCTGAATTTGTCTATATCCATGTCTCTCTCTGTAAATATCTATCTATGCATACTCATAAATATTTCATCTGGATCTAGTTCGAATTTGGATTCAGCTCCTAACCCAGATGGGCAGAGTTCACAAATTGCCTGTTCAGTGATCCTGCTTTGTTTTGTAAGTGTGTAAGGATGTGATTCTCACAACCGATAGAGAATCAAAAATCCTCAAAGAAGAAGAACTCCTGAAGGACAATACCTTTGGTTCTGATTAGTCAAACACCCTAGATTCTTGCTGCAAGGTGCATTATGGAGGGTAGTCAATTCACTGCTCAGTTTCATATGAGAGGGACTGAAGTGAGGGCCTGGTTTCTAAAAAGCTTTTTCTATCGACCTCTGCGGGTGACCACCCAGGGCACTCAGTTGTAACGCTGTTGAGCACCTCCTATGGCATGTTTGTTCTGTGCTTGGGAGGATTTTTCTTCAATCAGGAGCAGTGTGCATAAGATATTTTTATCCCCAGAGAGGTTTTGGGGGTTTTTTTAATACCTAAAAATCAAGCACACCTGTGACATTTTTTATTTGCTTATATAAAATTAGTTTTCATTGGCATGAAATAAGAAAGAAAGAACCACATATCTTCAGCTCATCTTTTCTATAAGATTTTTCTTAAAAAAATTATCTGGTGCAACATGTATGTTCATGCATCTGGATCCAGGATGTACAATGGTTTTGCTTGTGAAAAGAATTTCAGGGTGAAAATCACTGGTTTTCTATATTCTGTCCATTCTAAACTGACTTAGGCTGAGAAGAAATGTTTTAATTTCTTTCTAAAAGGTAAATTTTCAGGTAGGTGTTAGATCTTGAAAGCAAGAACTTAGCAATACCTGTCTGCTCAAACATAGTTATAGCATTGCTACTGCAACATCAAAGGAAACCTTTCAGCCCTACATGACCAGCCTGACTTGGATTGTCAGCACCTGCAGTGCTGCCCCCCAACACATTGCCTTGGCTGAGCTAATGATTTTTTCTGAAGACTTCCACCAGATCTATTTTTATACATCACCTACGTGTGTAACAATAAGCAAAAGTATAAATATCTGGAAAAACTAATTCAAACCTTAATTGTGTCCTCACAGAGCTCCACAGAGAAAAGCACTTGAAAAAAAATTGCCCAGTTGTCTTTTTATAGACCAATTTTTAATGAACTTTTTTCTCTTCTTACACTTTAGATCAGTTGAAAACAGACTGTGTGAAATGCACCTCCTGTTCCATAGTACTACCGAGCTCTGGAGTAGCTGAAACGACAGCATGCATGGGTAGCTGAGGCACAGAGAACTCCAGGCAAATGTGCACACAACACAAATTTCACAAATTCGGGTCCCGATCCAGCGGAGTCCCTAAAACATGAGCATAACATTAAGGATACGAATAGTCCCAGTGAAGCTGGTGGAATTATGTTCCTTCTAGTTCAGCGCCGTGCTCCGAGGCACACGTGCACAAACAAAGCCATATAAACCCCCATCTATCTTTCAAATAGCTGCCGCTGACAGCTGCTGAATGCGGACAAGTGTGCCCAGTGCCACTCTGGCTCCTGCCGGCGTTACTGCTTGTGTCACCCCGGCGAGAGGCCAAGGGAGCACTGGCAGCTGCTCTCGAGGGCCAAAGGAGACTGTAATGAACAGGAGGGAAGCAGGCAGAAGGGCCGCGTGGAGCTGTAAGGAGCAAGGGAGAGAGATGTGTTGGCTGCAATAAATCCCCTCGCTGGAGCCATAAAACTTGGGTTTTTCTGTTAATAGGGCTCTGAGTTCCTCTGTAATGTCATCAGAAAAAAATTACAGCATTAGAGATGAAGAAAAGGGAGTTTCTCGAAGGTCTAGGCTGATTCAAACTAATTTGAGCAGACTGTTTCTTCATTAAGACAATATACTCCTAAATACTCTTAAATCCTGATTCCCGTATTCTGTTCCTTTAAAAGCATACAGTCTCTTCCTGAGCTCATCTACATACACTAAGAGAGGAGAACTGGGACAAAGATCTATCATAGTAATCTCTGAAGAGATACTTGATGCAGGGTTGTAATTCACCACAGCATGGAGCAGTTACCCATGTGCCTCTAGCATCCCTGTCCCCTTAGGGAAGAATTAGATAAGGCTGCCAGGGCCTCTACAGGCAGACTCAATCTAATCTGAAGACTGTAGATATATGTCTTGAATGTATAGTGTGAAGAAACTCCACCTTTGCTGTATTGCCCTTGTTTTCAAAGGAAATTAAGTCAATGTTGTCACATTCTTTAACTGCATGTGCATCCACACCCTCTCTCCACATCCCAGCACCATCTGAACCTAAACCTTGGCTAGTTCTGACCAAATTTAACAGAGGGGCAATAGGCCCAAAGATGCAATCTCCTGTGGTTCTGTGAAGGAAGGCACCTGCCCAAGGAAGGGAGATTCAGCCAAAAGAAAGGCGGGAGTGGTTGTTCGGCCCTTCTTCAACATGGAGAATCCGTGTGACAGAGAGAGGCTCAGAGGGCTCAGCTGTGACAGAGGCTTGCTCAGTGCAAGTCCCTCAGTAGACACCTGAGAATCCAGCCAAAGATGCTCAGCAGTCCATAAGAAACCGAGCTCCTTCAGTCCTACTGGCCAGGGAGCCACCCTGCTTCCAAAAGGGAGAGCAAGGCACTGGCTGGAAGAGAATGATACTTGTCAACTGGTTTCATTTATTTTTACTGGTAAAATCTTAGCACTTGTCACAGTTTTAACTTTCTAAGGTAAGTCCTGGGCTCCACCTGACAGTGCTGCTCAGCCTGCCCACTGTACAGCCGGGGGAAGATAAAAGCAAGCATATTCTGCACATCAAGCTGGTTCAGTTCCAGTGCCGAGCGTGGACCTGCCTGAGTGCAAGTGGAGCTGTCAGCTCATACAGGCTTCACTGTCAAGGGCTGTGTCATCTGTCAGTGTCGGTTCCAGCTCACTGTACCACATAGAGGCGATGCACTGGTGCCTCCCAATTGATAACACGCTGCCAGAAGCATGTTACTTTCTCATCTGTCTTCTTGTAGCTGTCAAAACTGGAATCCATTAATTAGTTTGTTGTTGTGAATTTTATTTGTTCTGAAGACATGTAAATTTCAAAGTAAGACACGGAAAAAAGAAAAAAAAGCAACCAACACACCACGAGGAAGGTGCCAATGGGGGGTTCACAAACCCGAAGTGGCAGCTATTATGAACAGTAAGTGCTGGCTACAAGAGCCCCGTCTAAGTGAATATAATGATGTGGCTAGTTTCACCACGTTGCTTTTAATGAGTCTGAGCTGCTTACAGGGGGCGAGATGTAGTGACAGCTAAGGGAAGGCAAGAAAACAAGGCACAAACTAGGCAAGTCAGCTGGGTTAAAAAGACTGCTTATTGTTTGTGTAGGGGGATTTTCCTAATTTACATTGTTACTTAGTGGAGGGAAGGTTTGACTGAGCTTCATTTCCCCGCATTTTGCATCTCATGAAAGACATACTGTGATTTCAGAATGAGATTTTGCCAGCTCTGTGCATTAAAAATGAGATGCTTCTCAATCTAGCACTTGAGTGGACAGTGCCATGTCTAAGCAGAATGGCAGTTCCATTGAAATTTCAAATATTAAGTAATATCTTATTATTTAATATTTAAATTTATTTATTTTCAATAAATAAATAAATATGTTTTTATTTCACATGGGTGCTTTTGTCCACTCTCTCACTTTTTCATGTTGTCAGCAAAGAAACTTAAGGTAAAAGTTTCAGAAGCTCCTTAAGTGAGTCTTCAAAAGTGAGTAAGAGACTGGAGAGCCTGCATGACTTGAGAATTAATGGGACCTTCATGCAGCTAAGTGTGGTGTAGCAGTCCCTGAAATGGCACAACATGAGCACAGCTTTGGAACCAGCCTCAGCACAAGCATCAGAAGAGCTTGCTAGCTCCATCACAGGCACACAGACACCACCAGGCAGAGGCAGACTCAGGCAGACGCTGCTGCAGCCTGAGCTGAAGCAGCCATCAGGATTTTCCAAGCCATCGCTGCCACATGCTCTCTCGGTTCTAAGCTCAGTCACTTTCAAATTTGAAATTGAGCTCATGCACTGCATAGTATTTCTGAAGTTCCCATCCTAAAGAATATCACACACAAGCTAACTTTAATTTGGCTGTCTCACTTTCTATGAAACCAAATTTTCAATGGATATTAAAAAAGATGAACACATACCTAGGAAAGTGAGCATTGCCACATGAGGCAAATGCATGCAAATGAAGATATCCAAGTACAATGGCCATAAAGCTTTGATGAAAGGTATTTTATTGACACCGAAGTAACCTTGTTGAATTGTGAAAAGTGTTGAATCACTTTCTACAAGGTAAATTACCTATAGGAAACCATGTGCTGGAAGTTTTGGTACTCTAATGGCTTCTACTTGAAGGGCAATTTACTAATGCTGTGACTAGACATGATTTGTTTTAATATTTTCTTTAAAGAAATTACAAAATACTTTCCTAGATTCTGTCCTCAAAATAGCTACTTCTCTCTGAAAAATCAAGATATCTCCTCCTTTTTGTCCCAAATTATGCCAGCCAAGGGCATATAAAAATATTCGCCCAATGTAAAAGGTGGGACTATATATTAACAGATAAGACAAACCTGTTTCCAGGAAATCAGATCCTTTCTTTGCTTTTGCACTGGTTACAGAAAAGGAAATGAAGTCCAAATTTGCAATTCAACAAGGTTACTTCGGTGTCAATAAAATACCTTTCATCAAAGCTTTATGGCCATTGTACTTGGATATCTTCATTTGCATGCATTTGCCTCATGTGGCAATGCTCACTTTCCTAGGTATGTGTTCATCTTTTTTAATATCCATTGAAAATTTGGCTCAGAATCAGCTCTTTAGTGGTTTCAGTTCATCCACTCACACAGGTAATCCATGAAAGAACAGGTACTTTAAATGCTCCTCAGAGAAATAAATAGCTGCTTTATGTGTGGTTTGGGTGTTTTAGGTACTCCCATAAAGAAAAATAAATACTGTTTATGATCACTGGTTATATACTTGTAGTAATCCATACCTGAAATCCGGAAATCTCACAGCCTGGAAGATGATCTCAATGCCACATGCAGGAATGGAGATCTGTGTTGTTTAGCTGTGCTTGAGCTCTGTCAGAGCTGTTGATGTTGCCTGTGCCTTCAAAGCCACCAAAATCTGGCCAGCAGAGCAGATTGCACACACTCAGACCCAGGGCTGGAAGAAGAAGGCTAAAAACCAAATATTTGCACTCTGCCAGGGGGAAAGGGACAGACAAATTCAGCCTCCTTGGTTCTTCCCTTTGCTTCTGCACTCAGGGCTATCAGTACTCCCCTTCTCCTCGCCTGCACACTTGGAAGACAAGGAGAGTGCCTGCCTGCCAGTCTCTGCCAGCTCAGCTCCAGCAGGCTGGCAGGCAGGGTCCTTCCCAGGCTATTCATCTGCTTGGAAAAGGGACTTAGAAAAAGCAGCAAGCTGCATCCTCCTGGCTGGGGGACAAGGGGTTACCCCTCTAGGTGGGAAGAAAGCTCCAAGCATAGCTATGAGGATGTGAGCACCAAAATGCCTCTCTGCAGGGCTGCCTAGACTCGGCCTGTTATGAGCATCTATATTTTTATGCACTGCAGATGATGTGTGGCCCCCGTATTGCAGGTGCTCGTAAAAATAAGCAGCAGCTACTGTGGATATTTATTGCCTTATTTTGGGAATCTTATCTCTCAAGTAGCAGCAAACAGAGTCATTTGAATACAGTTGCTGGCTGAGATGCACATGAAATCAGAAGTGTTTGTTGGACAGAGTCTTTTTAATGTTCATAGCAAAACAGGACTTTCTGGAGAGAGATGGGACAGAGGTGTGCTTGGGGAATGGCTGGCAAGCAGTGGCCACCTGGCAGGGTGCTCTGATGGGAGCCCCCAGTGCTGGCAGACGAGACCCAGAGCTGTGGGGCCGCCTCTTCATCCCTCATGCCCTGTAGGCACAAGGGCAGGACACCTTATCTGTGGGTCTTGTAGGGATCCTGAAGTCTGTGACCATCTTTGTCCAGAGTCAAGCTTTGCCTCTGTGTGCAATGGAAGATTTTCAGTGGGATTTGTCCCAGGACGTTCTGCAACACGGAAATGATAACATTTACAGCTAGATTAGAGGTAATCTCTTCATGGTCAAATTGTATCACATAGGTCAGCTATCAATGATACAACTGATTGTTTTATTGGAGAAGGTGGAAACCAGATTGCCCTAAAACAACCTCACCTCGCTTCCCCCAGGAATAGAGAGGGATATGCACCCAGCTGGTAGTTTATAATAAAGTCCTTCAGGACTGCATTTGCCTATGAATACTTAAAGAAAGCTTCTGCTTTCAACGGTGGATAGAAATTCATACTTTTATTCACACTTTTTTCTTAATGACCTTCTGCCATGAGAGCAATTTGCTTAGTCCACTCCAGGTGATTTTGCATGATTTGCAAATCTAATTTTTATCTCCACGTCTCACATTTGAAAATTTTTTGCCACCATATTAATTTAACATTTTTATCTTTTACCTACCCAGACAGCTCATCGTGACCTTTAAATTCACTTACAAAGGATAACCCATTGGTTAATCTGGACCAATTGGCCTCAGTTACACACTTGGTGACAAACCATTATTTCTACTCCAGTTCTTTAATTGGCCAGAATGCTCTTTTTTATCAGATATATTAGCTGTCAGAAGTGTCTGCTAGCCTTTGCGTACTTCCTGGATGGTGTCCAGGTCATTAAAGCAACATTTTCTGTTCAAGTCTGGAATATTTATCCTGTGCCAAAATCCTAACTTTCTCCCTGCTTTTAATTAATTAAAGCCTGAAGAATGCTGGATGGGTCATTCTACAGGCAAGCCTTTTGAAATGGGAAAACTGATACTAAATGTTTCATGCTCCTTTTTCTTTTACTCATTCAGCAGTTTTGCTTCACAAATCACAATTTTATACTATTTAAATTTCATCTGGTTGAAGTATTTTACTTTTATTTCTGCTGAATTATTTTGCATTACAATAAGGCAGGCACAGTTTCACGGGCAAAGAGGGAACAGCAGAAGCCAAAGGGGCTGTAACCCCCAGCATAGGATGGGAGAGCAGCATCCCTCTCGGTAGTCATTCCCCCATCCATAAAGGGATGACGTCTCATCACGAATGAATCCTCTGAGAATCAGAACCAGCTTTTGAGGAAAGAGACCACCCCACTACTCTGGCCAGTTCTCACAAACCTCTGCACACCTGCCTGGAGGGAGCAGCCAGGCAGCTGAATCTCACCTCCCATGCAGTGCAGCTCCTGGTACACCCCTTCAAGGTGCTCAGGCACTGCTTGTGCAACTAGCATACATGACCCACTACCTTTCTGTATTTAATGTCTAACAGAGATCCTGGTAACAGTAATAGTCCTTCATCCCTTGCACTTCCAGAGCAGAAACATCAAGATTTTGACTGCCTTGGTACTATAAATATTGTATTCACCAGCCAAGGAGACCTGTTTATAATAAACTTTTACAATGAAAATGTATTTATTATTTTATACCACGGTGTTTATTGCCATTTATAATCTGTATTCTCTGTCAGTGACTCACAACAGAACAAAGGACTTCTTGAAAGGAGATGTGGTTAAGAGTGGTGATTTCTTCATACCTATGTCGTAAAATACTGTTCATTAAAGAAACATCTTGTAATATCTCTCGATATTTCCTTTATGCCAGTCTTCAATATAAAATTCCAAAGTCATCCTATGACAAAAATGGATTGACAATCTTCAAAATGTCGTAAGTTTATTCTGGTTTTGTCACTGTTATGTGAATTTGAAAACAGACCTACCTCGGTGAAAATCTGTATTGTTACGAATATTTCTTGCAGCTTCATGTTCTTCCAGCTGTAATATTAACACTCTGTGAAGTGTAAGACTGGTGTCTAAAGGTATGCCAAATGGAGATGTTATTTGAATGGCAAATGATGAAAAATTAATGTAATACTTCTATTCTTGCTTCATGTTTTTGGCTTATGGAGCAAAATAAATGTATTTTAAAAGTAATTTTTTTTTTTCTGTTTCTCTGCTTTCCATGTATTTTCCTTTTTTTATTTATTTCTTATTTGGATTTGGTTAATCTTTGAATAGTTGAAGAACATTTCTGGGAGAGCAATGTTCCTGCTTTGCTGTTTGATCAGGGATCAAACTTCACTATTGTTTGGATTTTTTTTTTCCACAAGAAAAATGTTTTTCAGGCAGAACAACAACCCTTAAGTAAAGTCATGGGGGCCACATGACCTCAGTGAGGCAGAAGGGCTCTGCTAGACGTGCTCCCTATTGAAACCTGCAGTGTCACCTATCAGCAAGCCCTTCAATCTCCAGCCTACAGTATGTTTAAATGCTGTGTAAATACAGCTTCTGCACTTCCATTTATCTTTGTCTCGCTTCTGCCGTGGCGCTGCCAAACAATGCTGGGAGCAGCGGGGCGGGGGGAGGCGAGCAGGGGCTGGTTCGGGAGCGCATCTGCCAGCGGCTGATTGAAACGTTCGGGAGGTGAGCGCCGGCCTCGCCGATGGAAAGCGAGTCCTGCGGTTCACAGGGGCTCTCTCACGCCGGCTGGGATAGGCTGCTCGGATTTTCAAGCCTACTGTATTTTTTGTAAGGTGAGGGCTCGTGTTTGCAAAGGGTCAGAAGATGCAGTTGCATAGATCCCATTCAGGAGGAGGCCCTTTACGTGCATTTATTCTTAAGGAATGAATTTGCTGTAGCTCAAAAGGAATTGTATCGTGGTCATGTTTTTGATTTTTCTCCCATACGTTATAGTAAATGTAAGTCTCTCAGAACTGCCTTTTATTTTCGCATCTAAACCCAATGCAGACATTTTTTTCTGAAACCTTGAATTCTATGTCTGTTCTGTTTTCTGATTTTTTTTTTTTTATGGATAAACAGTTTCCTTAATGAGACTATTTCGAAGGTGGCAAGATCAGACTTTAAAAATTAGTATTGCAAAAATTAAGCTTGTGTTTGAAATACGAAGATGCACCCCTGAGGAGCATCTTGCAAGCTAGGAAAAAATCCAAAAATTTGCCTTTGGACCAAAATGTGAACAACATTTAGAAAATACAACAACATATAGAAAATAAAGCTTGCCAAACCCAGGGAAAAAAATTAAAATGCACATAGTTGCTGAGTTACTCAGTTTGCTTCACACGGTTTCCTATGTACATTGGGTGAGCAAGGAGAAATTAAACTTGGGTTATTGTTTAAGTTTTGAATTGGTAGCTTAATACTCCTTCATATATTCTCTTTGGAAGTAAAATAGGTATAACATGAATACTCTAGCTCAGTGGTACCCAAAATCCAAATAGAGAATGAATAAAAAAGAAAATTAAGAAGTCACAAGGAAATCCCCATGTCAACATAGTTAAAAATTCCGTTTCATACAACCAGACTTGTATATTAGAGAGCATGTATTAATTACACTTTTAAAAGGCTTTGCATGAGAATATTCAGAATAACTGCAAAAAGCAAATCTTGTGCAGAAAAGTCACTCATCCTGCCAAATTTGAAGGCACCACTCCAGAGCATTTGCATTAGAGAGCTCCTCAAATAATTTTTTTTTTAATTTAGGAAGACAGTCATTCTACCAACCTGTCCTCAGAATCAGCTGAGTCATTTTTAATCGAATTCTCTCAGATCAGCCATCCTGAAATAAGCCACTGAATGAAAAAATTTTCACTCACATGGTTGGAGCTTGTCAGCTGGAAACAGAACATCCACAGAGAGGACCAGTGTGCCCTAAGCGTAGCAGGGGCTTATCCTGTTATATTCCTGCAGGTGGTGAGCACATGGGACACAACACCATTCAGGCATCATCTCCAAAAAGGCTTTCTTCCAGAAGCTGAGGAATAGCACTTCCAATGGCAGCACCTTTTCTTTCCATGGAGCTGAACACAGTGCTGTATCTCTGAAACAAGACAGGTGGAGGACTATGACTGAAAATGTCCATTTTAGCACCAAATCTAGAACTCACATTTTGATTCAGACTGAGTTATTCATCATTTTCACTACAGAAGCTGATCAGAAATTGAATTGAGGAGACTCTCATAGGCAATTACGAACTATCATCTAACTTATCTGCTTGCAAAGAAGGGGAATAAATCTCCTTCAGTGAAAGCAAGATAAAACTAGATTTCATTTTATGCCATCTGAGTCCACAGTAGTTTACTCTTCTGCTTGTCAGCTGAGCAGCTATGTTGTATGTATGTACTGTATTAGTACTGCACCCTCTCAGGATATGGAGATGCATTGTGCTGGGCATTCTAGCCCTGCATTTGGTATGACACAATCTCTGGATAAAACCAGCACTAAAGGTAGGAATGGCAGCAGCGTCTGTCAGTGCCAAGCTCAGCGTCTACAGCCTCCTCAACATTGTTAGCTGTTGAGCTCTTGGCTTGTTTGGCTGCTTTTTAAACATGTTCAGCCTATGAACTCCTCTGGATATCAAACTGCAGCCGATGATCTGCTTGGAATTGGAAACATTTGGTGGGATTTTACAGGGACCTGATGTAAGTAAAGTACCATGGAAATCAGGTGCAAGCCACTGCCTTTGCCAAGAAAACAGCTTTAAAGCTTATTGTAAGGCAGAATCAGGGGATGTAATCCGGGGCCAATCTTTGTCCATTTCTGTTTGTCATTTTGATCTGTATTAATATTCATCCTAACCTGACCCCAGTGGGAAATTACTATGCATTTGTTCTAAATCGGTCAAAACTCCTGAACCAGCCATATGGTGTGAATCCCTGTTTGTCTGGTAGCACGGAGTCTATCTTTCACAGCCCTGATGCACATACAAAACTGTCTGCTTTCACTGCTTCATAGCAGTGTTGTAAATATAACTGAACTTGTGAAAGAAACAAGGTGTTAATTGATGGTGTACATATTCGTCCTCATAAACGTCTGCTCCTAAACTACTTGTCACGGTTTCTAAGGAAACCCTTATTCCTTAAAATGGCCAAGGTTCTTGCTCATAACACAGTTTAAAATCTTAATTATCTAAAGCACTTTTTGCTGCGAGGGTAAAGGTGTAGATATGGCCCATCTGTATATTCAACAGTTACTTTGAACTTGGAGGAAGGGAAGATTTTTGTCAGCACTGACTGTAGGAAACCATCAATTCACACATTATGGGAAATGTGATACCGTATTTTCAACTCCAGCTCCTGACTTTCTCAATTAAGACTGTGCGAGACATGCCAGAAGAAGGGGTCTGGGTGTCTGATCATGTGCAGGCAGTTAGAAAGAGTTGTCTGTGATTGTTTCACTCGTCATACCTGTTCATTTTATCTGGCTGTGCCAAGATGGGTTGGCATCCCATGAGGGAAGGGTCCTTGCCAATAACCTCAGTGCCTTCCCTTCTGTCATGGCTCTTGTTGCTTTGCTTCCCCACTGCGTCCCACCAGCCAGGTTGGGGCACAGGTACCAAACCCAAGGGACCAAAGCTGGAGACCAGCTGTGTCTTGATGCATCCCTGGGCAATGGATCCTCCTGGGTTTTTTCCCCAGCCTACACCACACTAATTTATTAAATTCCCTGAGATCATGTTCCTTTTCTACAAGAGCAACTGCTGTGCTGGTCAGAACAAGGCTAAGGTTTCTAAATCAGAGCACATGTCTATTATGCTGTTTGGTTTACATTTAAAATGTATACAGGTACCTCTGTAACTCAGAGAATGTAACCACTGCAGCAAAAGCCACATAAGAAAATCCCCAGATCTGAACAGACCTGTTAGGATACCTGAGCATCAGATGTGAGTCCTGTGCCTGTTGACTTACACTCTGCAGTGCAGCTATCTGCCCCACTGCATATCCTCCAGCTGCTTGGACATGTGCTGATCACTCCCTTTAACAGAGGCAAAGAAAGACATATTCAGGAAAGCTCAAAAGTGACCACTCCTGTCATATCGATCCTTCTCACAAAACTGTATGACACAGCCAAAGAATCATCTCTTTATTATTGCAAGAAAAGCTTCAGAAAAAAAATTTGAAGAGCTGTGATTTTGTATTTCCAAATCATTCCAAAAAAACAGACTGATAGGTCTACCAAATCTTTGGCTCTGCTAATACCCTAAATCTTACCGAGGCTGTACAAGGATGAGCAATGTCCTCTGGCCCTCAAAGTCCTCACAGTTTCAAGGCATAAAATGAGGTGCCCTATATTTCTGAGGCACAGAATCCAACTGCACTGTTTTATTACCCCCATGCACTGCTAGTCCTTCCCAATTCATTTTTAGATGGGTTTGTATTTTCCCCCAGAAAGAAAAGGGAATTGTCCAGACTGTATTGTAAAGTCTGAGTCCCTGCCAAGAAGATTACAAAACCATGTGGATAAACCTGCCCAATTGCAAGTGGACAACTTGCTGTTGTTATCAAATAACTCTCCATCAGTCCTGTCTTTCAGCCACTCAACAACTGCCTTGGTAGAAATTACTGAACACATTTTCCCTGCCATAAAAATTGGCCAGGGCTATATTTCTGGATTCCAAGAAAGCTTCTGACAGCCAACCATGATACTTTATGTAATAAGTTGTCAGCACACTGTGTATCACCTAACGCTGTCACTTGGCTTAGGTCAAAGCTGTCAAATTGCCAACAAAATATTGTTACTAGAAGCACTAAATCTTCTTTTCAGCCTAGTCCTGTTGGGGTCCATCAGATGTAGTCCTTGGCCTGTTATTGTTTATGCTGTGCTTGAATGACCTACACATGAATATGCATGAAAAACAAAGCTTACATATATGTAGACAACATTGCTAGCAGATGCCACAGTCACGTTTCAAAAAGATCTGTGAACCACTAGGGAAGGACCACTTATGGTCTGCTTATGGTCTTAAAAGCACACATATAAAATGCTCCACATCACCATCATCATCAAAGCTCAGACTTAGAGCTTCTCTGTTGTACGTGCAGTTTACGACTATGTTGTACATTAAACTGACATTAAACTTACCCTTTGATTTTAAAAAAAGATGAATTTTGGAAAACTCGTGCAACTCTGGGGTGAGACACTAAGAGACAAGAGAGACACCTGAGAGGGGAATTAGGGAGCTGTCCTGCCTGGGACGTGGATGTGAACTGCCCCAATGCAGCTGATCTCTGAAAGCTTCTTCTCCTATCATGTCTTCTGGGCTGTGGTGTAACAACTGCTCAGCTGATCCTGGAGGTGGAGAAAGGATGAAATGAGAAGAAAGAGCCTGTAGTCAGGACAAGATCTCAGTTGAGAGTGTGAGACCATAAAGCTTGAACTGTGGGTGTGATGCTCACACTGCAAGGATGGCTTTGGAGAACGGAAACAATTTTGTCTCTGTTATATAAAAAGAAGACTTGAAGGGACCAAAGCAGTGCCTTGTCTTCTGTTTTCTCAAATATCTTTAGTCAGCCTTGTAAAAATACAGTCTTTCTAAAGCACTCCACACAAACAAGTAGTCTCAAAAGCATGGAAGTGATTTAAGGATGCACATGTCCATCACGGCCAATTCATGCTGCAGAGTGCAAAACAATATTAGGCTGTCTTGTCTGTTTGGCAGCAAGTAGAGGGAGGTGAGTACCGGTGTCAATGTGATTTCTTCTTGACCCCTGAAGCATCTGTGCGTTGGTGCTGAAACTTTACATTGATGAAACCCCTTTATCATCAGTGGGAATAATTCCCCTTATACTGGAATGAGCAAGAACTGAGTCAGGCCCTTGGAGAAAGAACAGCAGTGAGATATTCTTACGTTATCATAATGAGGTATCACATAGATAGAGAAGACTGAGGAGACCTCAGTAAGGCAATACAGTACTTAAAGGGAGCTTATAAGAAGAGACAGCAACTTTTTACATGGGCAGATAGTGATAGGGCAACAGGGAACAGTTAAACCAAAAGAGCAGAGGTTTAGATTAAATGATGTAAAGAAATTCTTCCAGTGAGGTACTTGAAAAGGTTGTCCGGACAAGTTGTAAGTGCCCCATCCCTGGAAGGGTTCAAGGCCAGGCTGAATGGGGTTTTGAGCAAGGTCCAGTGAGTGGCATCCTGGCCCATGGTGGCAGGGGTTGGAATGAGATGAACTTTAAGGTCTCTTCAAACCCAAGCCATTCTATGATTTGGTGAACCAGAGATTCAGACCGGGAATTTCAAAAGTAACCTATGAGTTGAGGCTCCTCAGTTCCTAGATGCCTGGTGTAAGTGTATATAAAGGGTTTTAAGTGTCCTTAATGCTGAGATTTAACAATGTCTAAAACTTAAGACATCAACATTCCATACTAAAAGGTTGCTCTATCCTAAAAAAACACCTTTGCAAATGGGATGAGAGGGCTCAATGCATCACCTTACACCAGAAGTACCTCCACCTGAGATGTTTGCACTCCTTGTCACAGCAGATGTATCTGCACTGCTGAATTAAATGGAGGACCTGTTCTCTGGCTCTCTGGCTCAGACAGGCACAGCCTTACCAGCTGCATATCACTAGGCTCTGGCTCTCCCCTGGGCCCTGAAGGATGGTCCCACAGGCTTGGGATATAAATGCAACTTTCTGGCTTTGTCATTGCTGTATTTGGCACTGAATCACGAGGTTTGCAGACCATGAGGGCGATGTTTTCCTAGCAGGAACCCCCAGGCAATGTGCTGCAACTGCATAGCGTTGCAGAGAAAAAACATAGGCGTTGAAGAGAGCATCCTGGATGCCTGCGGGGCAGAGGCAGCAAAACCTGGTGTGCCCTCGCTGACTGTGCCAGCTGCATCCTGGTGTTCCCTGAGGGAGGGAAGTTGGCACGTCTCAAGACCACTCTGACGTGTGAGCTCACAGCTAATCGCTAAGCAGCCCGGACGGCCAGCACTCAGGCTTGCTCCCTAGCCCTGTGTAATTTAGCAGCACAGACACAGCCTGTGACAACTTGATTTTTGCTTTGAGAGCAAGCGCCAGGCTCATCCGTGGGGTGTAATGTGTGACTGTGCCTCCTGGATGACTCTGTCAGTGCAATCCAGGCGTGACACAGCCTGCAGTCCCCTCCACTGCTGCCCGTCGCTTTCTGGGAGCCCAGCCTGACACTTGTGGTAATTTGTGCCTAATCCCGTGTTGCTCGAGAGACGAACGAAAGGATGAAATAATTTTATTTGGCAGCTTTATATAGGACTGGGAGGAAAAAAACCCCAAACTTGAGTCCCTTTTTTCCCTTTAATGTAAAGCAACTGTTAGGACCATTTACAGACCTATACATTTATGTTCTTATTGCTTTGGTTAATGATTTGATTTAAATGGCAGCAAAGGTTCTACCAACTCTGCACTACTGATTATGTGGTCAATAACTGGATACAATTATTATGCCAAAATGCATTCTTATATTAATGCTGATGTGAAGACATTTCAAAATATAAAGCAGCAGTGGATATGTTGTGACTCAGAGCAGAGAATCAAAGTCACAGCATGGGATGGCAATAAAGAAAAGAACACAGTAATGAGGAGAAAACTCTAAGAGAGAAAAAAAGGCAGCACTTGACAGACTCTTTGCAAGTTAGAAAACAAGCAGTTCTGAGAGCCGCATCGTTAATGAAGCCTAGTTTACTATGAAACTGTGTCCTATATTCCTGTTCCACTCCTCCTCCCCACCACCCATCCCAAGTCCTCACCACATTCCCTATGGCCTCGGTGGCCTCCCACAGCATCCTCCCCCCATGCCCTTGTCGTCCCCCAGCACTGCCACCTCTCTACCATCCCCCCCATTGCCCGAGTGACAGCGTGTGCCCTGGCCTATCCCAAGGGATGAGGGTGCCGGCTGTCGGGCCAGTGAGCACCTCCTGCTTGGCCAGCTGGCAACCAAACCCTGCAGATAACTGCTGGGCTGAGGCTCCTGCCACCGAGCTCCTCCCTGAGGAAATCTCCAGTACGGCATTGCCTTGGATCCTTCTTCTTTTTGCAGATGATGCTTTTCACAGTTTCTGATAAAATCACATATCTGAGAGCTGCAGTCTGTAAAAGTTGTTTACATCAATCATCAGTGGATTAAAGAAGTTATGAGGACTGGGATGGGATAAAATGAGGGATGGAGTCTTAGGAAGTAGAGGTTTAAGTCTGTTTTTTAACTTGCAAACCCGGGAAACTTTATCAGAATTCCTGTCCTGTATCTACTTTCCCAAATGAGAGCTAAAACAAACAGGCTGATCAAAAGTCTCAGTTACAGCCTCTTTCAAAAGCTCATTTTCCCTTTAAAGAGATATTCAGGTTAGCTACATTTTGGCATAACATAAACTCTGCGTAAATAAAGACCAACAACTAAAACAGCCTCAGTTTTCCTCAGCCATTGGTATGCCATGGAAAAAGTAATGCTGCCCTCTAAAAAAACTGCAGCTGCATGTACAGCTCAGCCTGAGCTTTGGCTCTCAGCCATTTTCCTCATTTTAACTGTGACTTGTGGAGTCATGAGGCTCCCACTCTTTCATCCCAGGGTGTCTGGGGATAACTGAGGCAGATATGATGCGAGAAGTAATCAAGAGGTTTCAGCGTTCACAGCGACCCAGGATTCTGCACAGGACTGCTTGATGGCATAATTAAAAGTCTAATTCAGAGACCAGAATTAAAGTTCATCTGCCACTTTTACATTTTTTCCCTGATTTTGGACCTTTATTTTTTCTTCATTAATAATATTCTAAGAGAATGCCTATGGATGTTTTTTTATTTCTTTAAAATCACTGGAATAGATCTAGTCTGCCACATAACACAGATCTGTTAGCACCAGGAGGTACAACCTGGGATCAAACTTTCTGTCTCATTTAATGTAAAATTTCCTGAGTTATATGGATAAATTTCCTGAGTTGTATGGATAAAACTTGGACACTAGCAGTGACAAGCATCTTTCTGGCGTTTTATCGGAAAGATTTCCATACAACTCCAATAGCCATTGAGAAAAGCAAAGTGTGATTTATATACTCCTACATTAGGCATTCCCACAGAACCACTAGGCTGTGATCACAGCACATTACTAAATGTGGAGAACATGACAAAACCACGACATTTTATAAAAACCCTTACCATTTTTTCAAATCACAGCTAATTTCCATCAGCTGACAGGAAGCCCATTTTGCTCTTCTACACATCCTCTTTCTCAAAAATGTCCAGTTTATGTTTGTTTTGACAAGTTTGGTCTCATTTTAAGAAGTGTTAGGTTTTTAAAGTTTAAAAAATGCCTAAGCCAACCACCTTTCCAAATAAATGGATAAATAAATAATTACAGAACTGAGAAAATGCTGATGGTTGCAAAGGAGGAGGTAAATAGTAACAAACCAGAGGCGGGTGAGAAGGTGAGAATGGTTATATGGTCCTAACTGCAGGCACTGAGGAGTTCAACATAGACATGTGTCACACATTTAGGGTAATGACAGCCATATGGCAGAGCGTGGAACTGCCAGGAGCGACAGTGTGACTAAATCTTGCCTGTGTGTTTGACCACCTCATTGACTCCCTGACCATCCATCCATCTCTGCTGAAGCTCTTGAGATGTTCCAAACCTCTAAACAGATAAAGCCTTTTCTTCTAAACTAATTTGCTAGATAATTTCTTTTGTATTTCCTGCTCAAACATCAGGACAGATGCTTTCTATTACTGGGAAGGAAACCTCTCCTTCCCTTCTTCAGAGGTTACCAGAGTCACAGAGGACGTTGAGGCTCCCTTTGAGCCTGGGAAGAATGTGAGAGAATGGACTTTCAATGCAGTACAATTCTATGGGTTAAAATCTATTGTAGGCCATTTCAAGAAGATTTTATATCTTCCTCTGGATTGTGGATACATACTACTTCCTTCCTGGTGAAAATATGGTTCAAGGCTATGGATCCACATTGAAGTTTAATAGTTACTTCAACATCAGAAATGTTTGTTTGACTTATATCTCCCAATGTCATAGAAGTTCAAATACTGCTGCAGCAATATTTTAAGAGAGAAAACTGAGTTAAAAATTTGAGGTCAGCAGGTCAAATATTCTATCACTAAGAAAAAAAAAAAAAGGAAGGAAGCTGAGCACCTATTTCTTAAAAGATATTCAGAAGACCACCAGATCTTATGCAGAAATTTGCTTTTTAGAAGATGTGTGTTTTAAAAATGCAAAGAAGAATCTTAATCAAAAAAAGTTCACTTCATTCCCTTCCCCCGCTTTTGAAAGAAAATAAAATATGAAAATTCGAATTGAAGAGTGTATCTGTGAGACACTGGAAGATGCTACCCAAGGGTGTTCACTGCAGAGAGGAGGATAGCTGTATTAAAATGAATAATTTTGTGGGGAAAGGATAGAGAGTTGTTGCTGTAAGAAAAAAAATCTTTTTGATTGACATGAGAAATTGCTGCCACATGAAACAGTTCATCTTCTTTGAAGGGCTCTTTTGTCAGTGAGGTCAGGTCAAAGAGGTTTGAAAGGTCCTCATCAAAGGAAGTTGCCCTTCTAGGCCCAGTACATTCCCTTGCTGGAGTAGTCTTGGCTTCAGGAACTGTATGGAGATGTGGGAAGTCGGGGGATGGCAGCTGCATAGCTAAGCAACCGGGGCTGGCTGAGCCATGAATCAACACTGTCACCTGCTGTGGGCAGGATAATCTCCTCCTCGTCCAGGCTGGTGGATAACTGCTGCACACAGGCGAGTGTTCCACAGCCCTGGTCTGACCACGGCTCTGCCCTGCTCAGGCTGTGTTTGTAAATACAGGGCAGCAGGGGGTCCCTGTGCTCACCACCCTGCACCCCAGAGCCAGCATTTGGGTTTGCAGCTGAAATAGCAGCGTGAGCCCCTTCCCACCTTTCCTGTCCCAGTGCTATTCCTTGGATACCTTCCTTCCTCTGGGAGCAGGAGTGTCCAGGTTTTTCCGCTCGGTGAAGAAACATTGTCCCTGGGGAGGTTACAACACCTCTTTGCAATAAAAAGGAGCAACAAACATTAAATTCTAGCCCTAACCCTCTAGTCCAACATGCCTATGTCACCTCTGTGCCCTGATGTCCCTAGCCACTAGTCACTAGTTTTGTAGGTGTCCCCCACCACCCCACTCTCTGATGGAGATGCTGAATAACCAAACCCAGAACCAGGGTGTAGGGTCTCAGACCCAACCAGCTCACCAGTCACTGTGCTGCACTGGGCTCAGCCAAACCAAGCCAGTGCTGCAGCCTGAGGGTCCCATTCTTCGCTTCCACCCTGCTCCCACAGCCTCCTGCTCCAGTGGGACCTGATGTCACCCTGCAGAAAGAGAGTATGGGAATTAGCATCTCATTGAGATGAGAGATGCAGCTTCCACCTCTGCCAGCAATGTGCAGAGCCCAGCCTTGGTAAAGGTCAGTTCATTTTTTAAAATTTTTGTTTTTTCAGGGTAATTTTTAGGAAGGCTCAAAAATTTGGGGGCTGCTGTTTGTTCTCTAAAATGAAGTTGCCCTTCTGACATAATTGTGCAACTCCAGGCTCTGCTTCCTTGAGTAGGAATTTCAGGTGCTCAGTGCCTTAAAGCCTCACTCAGCTGATTGCAGGCAGTTTCCCCCACTGCTCACTCAGCCACATCTCAAGCTATGTGAAAAATCACCTCTGTTGATTAGGACAGGGCTTTCCTTCCTGATTGCATTGCCCTGTTTACTGTCATTGAATTCTTGAATCAGGAGGATGTTTTGTTTGTTTCTCAAATTTTAATTGCTGTATGACTTTCCTCTTCTTCCCTAACCTGCTCTTACATTTTAGCAAACAGTTCCAGAGGTAATTGCTGAATTTATATATTCATGGAAATCCAGCAGATATGTACGATAATAGCACAATTTGATATTTATGAACTGCCACTTTTCTATAAAGGTAGAATTTCAGTTAATTATCACCAGCTTGTTTATTAACACTTGGAAATGGAAAAATAATGAATGGGCACATCGTTTATTCATTAAAATGCTGATGATGAGTTGCCCCATTCATAAATTAGTCTTGCATTTCACTTCAGCATAGCACTGCCTGTGCTGGTGGGTTTTGAAGGTCAATTGTACTTTAACCCATGGCTTCCTGCAAAGGGGGGAATCTGTCACCTTGGACTGTGATCACAGTGACTCTTGTCAACCAAACAGAGTCATTCTGTGAGCGGTTTGGCTTGGCAGGGTGTGTAGGCAAAGGGAGAGAGCTGCAGCAAGCGCCGCTGCTCGGGACATAATTCTCTTTCACTTGGAAGCAGTGCATCTGTCTCTATCAGACAGTGAGGATTGATACACTGGGCTGGGAAGGCACTCCTGTGGACATTCTGATATGTCATCTGAAATCAATGCCCTTCCTTCCCACAGACAAAATCCAAGCTGTTCTTGGGGAAAGTTCCACTTTGCTGTGCTCCCTCTGATGAGAAATCCCACCCACTGACTGGCAGAGCTATGTGGGCATGCAGAGCCCTGTGGGAGAAGAGGGACAGCAGCAGCAGAGCTGAGACAGAGAGGCTGGGCAGAGGACACCTCCTCACTGCTGTTTGCTGTTCAGGGCAGCATTGAGGAGATGCCACACTAGAATGAGATCTGATAGAGAGACGTTCTCCTAAGTTGCTCCAGTCATTAAAATTATCAAGGACTTCTTTCCAGTATAATGTTAGCCCTGAGTCAATATAAAATTGTGCATTTCCTTCTGCCATCCCCAGCCTTCCTGCAGCACAGGCTGGATGTTTCCTGGTGCAGTTGTGGAACCACAGATAACTGCTGCCCTGGGGACAGCTGGACACTTCCAGCAAAGTTCGCTGGATGCCTTTGTGCAGGGGTGCCACTGAGATGTCAGCTGTTATGAGTGCAACCACTCTGCCAGATGTGCTAAACATGACAAAGATGAGAAAGTAGGTGCCAAAATATTCTATGGTGTTTAAATGGAGAAAATGTCTTTGAAGCCATCTTGAGCTGA
Organism: Monarcha castaneiventris obscurior; assembly: GCA_026261815.1. Taxonomy (NCBI): domain Eukaryota; kingdom Metazoa; phylum Chordata; class Aves; order Passeriformes; family Monarchidae; genus Monarcha; species Monarcha castaneiventris. The sequence continues at coordinate 2,621,055 of JAMPIT010000327.1, forward strand.
TGCCCATTTCCAATAGGTTTGGAGAAATCCACAACACAGCTGGAGCTTGAGAGAGACCTGAGGTGTGAAATGACACAATGAATAGCTAATAGGGGCTGTCTCCTGGACAAAATATCTGCCAATATCAAAGTGAGGCAAGCACGTCTGGCTGTGGGCTCTGCTACTGGCAGTAAGCAGCTCTCTCTTCTGAGAAAAAAACCTGTACTGCTATGAGGAGGAAAGCTGATGCAGTTTAGCACAGGAGCTCCAGGTCTGGAGATGAGCCTCCCTCCCAGCACACATCTGGGTCAAGCTCTGCTAGCAGCCCCAAGATGTCCAGTTCCTCTGGGTGTGGTCAGCAGTGATGTTAGCTGGGTGCTCCCGTGCCACTAAGGCATTTTCAGAGGATGCTATTCCTTTCTGATAGCATGATGACAACATGCTCATGTAAGGAGGAGTAAAGACTTGTTTTAGGAATGATGGCAAGGCAAAAGAATGATCCCAAAGGGCCGCAGAAGGACATGTGTGGTTATCTAAACATGAAGCCACTTACAAGCAAGGTGGGTTTTCTGGAAAACAGGTCTACAGTGACCTTGAATGGGATCAGTGTCTCTCAAGTGTTTGTGCCGCACAAAGCTGTTCAGAGACAAGTCCAGGCTGCTAACACTGGTTGCTAAGACTATATATTGGCTTATTTTTCCAGTGGCATGTTTGAAAACAAGAATGCAAGAATCAAATTGAGGGTGGGTTTTTTTAGCTGTCTTTAAAAATGCATAAAGTTTTGCTTCAAGTGTCACTGTTGGAGTTTTACTATTATGCTAACAATCCAGGCTACCCGCTGAATGCAACGGGCTACAGGCTTCATTTGGGGATTTTGCCTACTGTGAGCATTTTTTCGTTTCTTTTAAAATAAAATACCATTCTCAAGTGCCCACCTTTCAGAGTTTTTTTCATATTTTTTTAAATAAAAGAAAGCTTAGAGAAATTATCTCTGCATTCATACATGTTGCTTATATAGTAAAAGAAAAGTATTTCTCCATTGTTTTTTCCCTCATCGGCTACAACTAAAATGCAAAAAGCCACTGAACTTTTACCCAGTTCAAGGTACACTGCATTCTTATAAGCACTGTGATTCTTCATGAAATAGCCAACTGAATTTTAAAATATATGTCAAATAAAATGACTAGCAAGGACAAACTAAAGTTAACATTTGACTTTTTCTTTTGAAGTACAACTAATTTTCTTGCAAAACTACAGCATCAGTTCCTGCAAAGCACTTCTTTTGTTATTGATTGGAGAGATATAATATATAAAGCTGCTGCCTGTACCACTCTACAATAATTAAAAGTACTTAATCATGCAGCTCGAAGATTTATTTTAAATGCACAAAATATGTTCCTTATTGTGATTCACAGGAATTTACTGGTCTAATTTCTTTAGAGACCAGCAGGAATATATATTGACTCTGGTTTATTTATAAACCAGCTATTTAAATTACCAAGTTATTTACACTGTTATTGTCTCCATCATTTAGTCACCATTTGCAAAGATTTCACATTGCTCTTAATTTGGCACTCCCTAGCGCTAGTAGTACTTATGGGAGAGGGTTATTTAGGAGGTAGTCCAGCAAGCCATCTTGGTATGGGTGATCTCCTTCTTGCCCCAGACAGGCTTGTTCTCTTGGTGACCTCCTTTGAAAGGGGACAACAAGCAGAACTGCACCCTGGAGGGTGCTGCAGCTACTTATCAACACAGAACCAGAAGGAAATAAGGCAAATTGTTAGGACCTGTAGATCCAGGAGGTTTGGTTGCCCTCAAGGTCTGGATTTAAAAACCTCTGGCCAGATGTTTATAACATCACCCAGCTGTAAATGGTTCTGTTGGGGAGGACAGGGAGCACCAGGGGAGAAACATGGTCACTTGAAGCCTCCTGAGATCCTGAATTGATTCTGGGATTACATGAAGGAAAGAACAGACTTTGGGTGGACTTGGCTGACCCTTTTCCATCTTAGTCCACCAAAAATGTATGTAAAACCTCAAGACCACAAGGCTCTGAAGTTGCTGTAAGACTACCTGAGGAAAAGAGTTATTAAAGGAATATTTCATTCCTGATGGTGAGGACATTACCTGCTCTTTATTTTCATTTCTAGCAGCACTTTTTTGTCGAAGTCTAAAGCACACAGAACACTACTTATTTTCACAGCATTCACTCTCCCTTTCTTCTTTTCTTTCCTGCCTTAAAGCCTGTGTGTAGAGGGTTGAGAATAACAGCTATTATTTAACGTGTGTCCTTTACACCACGGCTGGGCCTCTCGCTGAAGGACCTCACTGAATGTCTCCGGTCGAGAGACAGCTGTCGAGCAGACCGTGTTGGAGAGCAACCCCAGCAGCCCCTGTGGGGAGGAGGGCGGCAGGTGCCTCCCACTTTCGGGGGCTGCAGGGGGAGAGGGTCAAGTGCCCTGGTGAGCTGGCCAGCCCCTCATGACAGCAGAGCTGCCAGGCACTGGCGTGGCCGGGAGGTGCCGTCTGACATCGCGCCAAAAGCCTTTCAGAGAGGATGAAAGGGACTGCAACTCAAGTGTTTGCACTGGGCTCTGTTTTCGGTCGGCTTTAGGATGATTGTCTCCAGGGTGAGCTTGGAGAGGCAACTCATGTTTTAGCTTGGGTTGACCTCAGCACTGCAGGGACTGGGAGTTGTGTACGATTATACAACTCAGTTTTCATTTTCAACAGCAAAAAAACGGATGGATTCAAAACACCCAAGGGGAAAAAAACCCACAGAAGTTTGCAAGCACTGAGGTTTACTTCCTTCCAGATGCTTCAAGAAGGAGTCTCAGACAGAGGGAAGAGCACCATGAGCAGCCCAGCAGCCACATGCAACAGCAGCGTGGGAGCCACCTGTGGCTTCAGGACAAAGTTGTCCAAACATCACCTTAAAAACATGGCTCAGTGCAGTGCCGAACCAAGGTGTTCACCAGTGAACCAAGGTGTTCACCAGTCCTAGTACCTGCCATCCCATGCTTTGTCATGTCTGCTGCTGTGATGAAGAAGCCAACAACAAATAAACTCTCTGAGATAATGCGGTCTCTTCTACAAGGAGATGATTGCTGCTTTCTTAAAGAGCAGATCACTGAAGTGCACACTGCTTTGTTGCCTTGTATTTCTAAAGCCCATTCTACATAAGGGCTGAATCCCTTCCCTTACACAATGCAGGCAGATTCAGAGCACATTTTGGAATAAGGAGAATTTAAATTTTATTTCAGTGCTCTTTGGATCATAGCATCAGTTTTTAAATTCAGAACAGTTTTAAGGGAACTGAAAGAGTTTCAGAGGTATGGGTCTGTTCTCAAGCCAAGAGATGCTGATCCAGAAATTTTACAACACTGTACTTTCTCTCAAGATATCCAAAATGCCATGAATTATGTATCCAACCTTGAAATGTTGTTAAAAATATAATAGAAAGTCACACGTTGTGCATATTTAAGTTTTTTCAATACTGATACTTCATAGTTTTGAGCCAGATTTCTTCTCCTCTGTGACATTTGTCCACACTGAGAACTGAGTCCAAAATACGCTTAAGGGCAATTGAAAGTTGTTTGGAATTTTTCTGATTCAAAGCATTTACTTACTGTGCAGGCTGCCAAAAATCCAAACAGTTTAAAAACACTGGGCACCTCATTTTCGGTTTTTCTCAGCAGTCATCCCATTTATTTCTTTAGAGCTTTCATATTCTTACAGGTTTTATTTAATGTTCACATCGTGCATTTCAAGTTCATTTCTGTGGAGTGCCTTTAATAGATATTGTTTTAATTCCCAGCATACAGATCTTCATCGTTATTTATTGTTAATCTTTCCTCTTGGACTAAACCCAAGAAACTGAAGAACTTGGCTCTGGAATATGGCAGACACATAGAGGGAATGCTCTGACAAGTGAATTTGGGATTTAATTGGCTTGTACCACTAGATGCTGGGTTTGAAATGTATTGACAGAAAATGACTGAAAGAGAAGCCTTGAACAGTACAAGCATTATTACCCTGATAAAATGGAGAGCAAAACAAGTAATGACATTCCTTTTTCTGGTTGTTATCAGCCATCCAGCCTACCCCAAACCAGCAGAGAAGCTGCTCTCTTCAGTAAATCTTCAGCTGGTGTAAAGCAATTTTCTTTCCAAGTCAGGGCAGGTATGTAACTTTATACCATCCATACATGTTTGCTGCCACTTTTGCAACAGAAAAACAGATAGTAAGATAAATATTAGGACTGCATCTGGCAACAAAAGAGAGTCCCCAAACCAAAATCTGACTGATCTGAAAAAGAAGTGCATAGCAGCTTCATTTCAATCCATATGGACAGTAGATACAGGCACTCAGTTACAGGTAGGACAGAGGATAATATCTCCCCAGTCTCTGAACTCCATATACTCTGTGGAGAGATAAAAAAAGGGTTTAAAAAACCCCCAAAACCCAAACAACAAAAATGGTCTTTGATATCTTAGGCAAAATTCCAGAAAAATCTCTGCGCAGAGCACCAGTTACAGTCAAGGATTCTGGTATTCATCCATCTTCCCTCTAAAAACCTTTCATTATCAATAATAAAGGTAATTCAAACATTGGTGGATCCTATTTTACACTGAGAAGAGCTAACTATGGTCAAGGGCAAGTCATGAAAAAAATCTATTCTGAATTTTCAAATCGTGAGAAAAGGAGACCTTGTATCACACTAAAAAGAAACCTTCATTCGCATAGGTATTGAAATCCTGACCTTTCCTGCTCTGAACCACATTACTCAGATGGGAGGATGGAGGCAGCGAGAGAGGAGCAGAAGATGAGAGGTACATATTGCCTGATGTCATCAATTTGTGCACTGTAAATGAAATTAGAATACATACTTTTATGACACTAAGTGCTAATTCTTCAGATCTTAATTGATGCAGGGGGTGGATTTACTTGATTAAAGACAGTAAAACCCAAACCAGCAGAGATTTCTGCTTAAAAGGAGCATGCATGTTATGGTCTGTAAAGGAACCTGAGAACTGGAAAATTAAATACACTACTATATTTCTTAGAAGAGATAAGTTTATTCCTACTTGGAATGTATTTAATTATTACCAAATCCATTTTCTCTGAAATTCTTAGTTTCAATAACCTTTCACAGTGAAACAATACCTACTTGAAGGAGTCCTAATGCAATGTGTGTTCTGGTGCAGCAAAAGGAAGTGCTACAAACCTCTCTCAGATTTAGCAAATGACTTATTTGTTCTTCCCCTGCTAAGTCAAATTATGTACAGCATTTCTGAGAAGGATGTTTCATATCACCTGGATTAGTCTAAGTGTACACAGCAGATTGCCTTTGTCAAATATGAGGTAGCTGAAAAAGCAGCTTTTGCTTCTCCTACAGGCACTATTTGTCAGTTTGCTTTGCAAGAGCATTCGGATTCACTTACACACGTTGCTAGAAGCATCCAGATTACCTGCTACTGTTGTTTATTGTTGGAGGGGGTTTTTAGCCTTTCTTCTGGCTCTCCATATAGGTCATACAGTATGTATGCAATTCAGTTGTGCTTACCCAACGAAATGGACTAAAACTTTGCAGATTTGGAGGAATTTTGTTTGGTGGCCAGTGAGACAAGCGAGGAGGGTACTGACTTGTAGTGCTTCTTTGTCCTGCATGCATCAGCCAGTGCAGCAGATGGATCAGTCCTTAAGCAGAGACACTTGAAAAATCCTAATGCTTGTGTAGGTGTCAGTGGGGACGTAACAGTGGCCTGTCATGCTTAGAGTTTAGGATTATATTAGAGAGGAACACAATAAATTTTTTCGCCTGTTTGAAATTGCATATCCATAACTCTATATGTGAGTGCAATAATTGCAAATCTGTTCCTGCAAACCCCTTCCCATAGGCTTTAAAATGTGTGCAATTTTTGCACAAACCTGGGTGCATAAAATCACATTCACTAATCACTGTTTCACTAATTACCTGCACAATGTATCACAAGTAAGATTAAGATCCTGACACTCCCGCAGGAAAAAGTAAAGGTGCAAGTGCACAGGGATAGTGCAAGTCTCTCTCTGCTTCCCACACCAACAAACCTCACTTTCACAGCCAACAAGCAGCAGTGCTGGTCCAGCCTTCAGCCTTTGTAATGAAGACATTTTCTTCCGAAACAGGAGTGAATTTATTTCAAGCAGAATTCTAAATAGTCTTTAACTTATAAAGTCATGTTGTGCCAGGGACAGATTTGAACCAGTAACCTACATAGAAAAAGGCTTTATATCATGTGTTTTTTCCTTTAGCAAATAAGTCACCTACAGCCCAAACATTGGTCCTTGGATTTAAAAATACTTTGCTGCATATTTATAATCTGCTTTTTGTATATTTATGCCTCTAATATTTGTAAATTCTTATTATGCATCCCTCTCCCACTCTTAATCATCACCTAGCAAAGATAACTAGCTATCTTTTCCCTTGTAAATGAATTCACTCCATGCCCCTAATTATTTTTGTAGGTCTCGTTTCTCCTGTAAGACAGAATCTTATGATTAAGGAAGTGCCTCAAATGAATTCATTTTTCCTGAATTATGTCTGTAACAAAATTCTTCTGAAAGGGTCTGAGACTTTACTTCAGGGGCTGCTCTACTGTATATTCAGTTTCAGATTCTAGAGACATTTTTATTCTCATTTTCATAGCTAAGTTGTCTTTTGCCATTCCTGATAGTTCTGTTTCATTGTCATTTCTTCCTACTTTTTCTGCTTTTCAGGATATATGTATTATGGATAATTTTTCATTAGCAATTTTTTTAATCCATGTTAAATATATGTCACAATTAGGGAAATATGTGTTTGTGCAGCTTACAAACTTTTAGACTGGGAGGGCTTTGAGCAACCTGGTCTGGTAAAAGGTCCCCCTCCCCATGACAGGGAGCTGGAACCAAATGATCTTTCAGGTCCCTTCAAACCCAAACTATCCTGTGATTCTGTGATTCTCTGTGTATTTGTGTCAGACAGAGAAAACCCTCAAGAAGAAAGAATCTGTTCTCCTTCTCAGCTGTCTTTTGCATCTTGATGAGTTAAAACTTACACAAGTGACAAGAATCACTCTTGTACCTGACCCAACTTTGGCCCCTTATGGCTGAAGTTTTGCAAAGGGTTTGCTGTCCCAGGCAGGCTAAATATTATTTTCCCTAAAACAAAGGCTTCACTTTGCCACTCACTGCTATTCATCCCAGTCTTCTTCCACAAAGCAACATGACATGTTTTCCAATTCATTTATAGATCCAGCAGCTCCAGTCCCATTTCCATCTGTTGCACTCTATTTGTTGCTTAAATGAAAGGCCCTACAGAGACCACAGGCCTGAGGAACGACTGGCATTCAAAACCAAACATGTTTAGATAAAGACTGAAGGAAAAGTGATGAAGGAAACACAGAGAGGGGTAGGAAAGAACAAAAGACAAAATATTATGATGAGTGAGAAATTTAGAGATGGCACCTGATTTAATGATTTAAATTTATTTTAAAGCTGTTCAGTTGTCATTTACACAGATAATTACTGGCAGCTGAAAGAGAAATATTTACAGGAATTTTGATGCTCCACTGCTACAGTAATATGAAAAAGCATTGATCCAAACCTGCTATCCTGCTTCAACAGATTCGATCCAAACCTTTTATATCACATCAGCCCGGAAATTTAAATTGTGATAGGGTCAATTATATTCATCAGCTCTTGCTTTGGCTTCTCAGAGGGACTTGGGGTTTTATGAGATGCTGGGAACCCACATGAAAGGTAACAGCAGTCCTAGGGTACATTCTTTTTATGTTTGTTCAGAGTCATCTTTATTTCACTGTGCATTGTACTCTCCTGTTCAAGTCTGTATTACTTTTTTCTTGTAAAAGCATAAGAAAAGGTTATGACTTCGTCAAAACATTTACCTCATCAAACATTCATATTGTTGATTCCCTCCTTGGTAGAGCATCTTCTGGAAAAGGCAAACAGAATCCCATCAACATTTTTAGATAAGTGAAAATTAAAACATACTAAGCTTTTAGAAGGCTGCCTGTTCTTTGGTGCCACAGTAACAGCAAAAAATACTGACATCTGAACTGCAAATGGTGTGCTTCCTAATGCTTACCAGGGAGCCTGCTTTCATACCCTTAAAAATATACTATTCAATGAATTTAAGACATTTGAATACGTCAGATTGATTCTTCCAAAAGCAGTCTGTTACCATTGTGTATATATGTCCAAAACTAGTTAAAAATTCACTGAAAGACAAACTTCATTTATATTTTCTCATTACTATGGACCAGAAAGAAGATAACCATTATCACCTGTGTAATCTTCAAAATAAAAGAAGACATTTATTAACAAAAAGTTGTTACAAATCAACATTTTTTTCTTTTTTTTTTTTTCACTCAGTCTGTGAGCAGGGTGCATGCTCAGCTACAGGATGTGTACAGTGTAAACAGTTACAAGAACAGTCAGCAAGACGTCTGTAGCAAGGAATATTACATACAGAAGAGGTTTCAATTAGTCAGAGTTTTAATGGGATGGAGAAGAGAATCAAAATTTGGTAATGAGGGAGGTATTGAACTATATTAGAGACAATCCCTTGATCCCCAGGGTGAGAAAACATAAGAAGAAGAGAGAGATTAGGCTGAGCAGTAACAGAAAGAAACTATGAGGAAAACAAGGCAATTATGATTATTGAATTTACTCAAAATACTTGCAAACACACAATTGAGACCAATCCTGCATATTCTATGGTTAGGTGGGCAGAGATACATATTTCATCTTGGATAGCTACCTGCCACACACCAGAACTAAAACAAGCATTTTTCAGAGAGCCTGATAATCCCCATACTCAATTTATGTGGATTAGATGAAATTTCCTCTTTCTTTTCAGCAATTTTGGCAGACCACTGTACATTACCAAGGGCTGCCATTATCTTCCTCTGAACACCAGCAAAATACTTTGTAATTTTATCTCAGTATTACCAAAGAAACCTGTAATCTCTAGCTACGTTATTTTAAATAATGCAACCCAGCAATCACATCAACAAGCAGAATCCTCACAAATTAGGAAGTTTTTATCTGAAAGAAAACAACATTATTTATTTGCTATCACTTGCCTTCAAAATAAAATCACCCAGGCATCTTAAGAATGTAAACAAGAAGTGTAAATTCTATTCTTTTTTTTTATCCTACAGAGGAAACACATTGGGTAGATACAAAAAGTGTATCTGTACTAAAAGTGATGCATTTGGGTAGAACTGGTGTAACTGGCAGTGTGTTCAGCACAGTCAGTATGCTGTAATCTGTCATTACACACTGGACTGCCATCAAAATGCCTTCTCATAACTGGGCATTTAGGTAGATATTTATTAGGTTTAATCTCCTTCTCTAGTAGAGGTTTGGAATGCATCAAATTTGGTCAACATTTCTAAACAAGGCTATTGACTGGTATTAGTTTCAGCAGAAAACCCTGCAACATAGATATTTTTCATTTTTTCTGTAAGCATAAACTTTTTACCAAAAAACTGTTCTGGTTTCCATTACAAAACAGTACAGTAATTTGAATTAACCTGCTCTGATCACCTTCTGAGAGATTTTTCCATAGTCTTCCAAATGGGCGAAGAATCACAATGCCGAGCAGAGTAGGAATTTATGGGAAGATCAGTGTATTACATAGCAGTCCATCAGTATGAGCTACTCAGATCAATATTTGTTTTAAAAATTAAGTTAAAAAATTATTAGAAATGGGCTTTTTCAGATGTGAACATTTTGGTATCAACAGCAAAAATAACGCTTTAGTGGGTTATAGTAGTAAACCAAAAATAGGACTGAACTGTTATCTCATGATGTTGCATAATGAGCTCTGTGAACTAATGAATCCTAAATCAATTCAGGGCCAGTCTTATTTTCACTGACACAGAGAATTCCTGCCTCTGCGTGTTGTATGTGTGTGTTTGTGTGCCCATGTCATTATAAATTGTGCTTATTATTTCTGCTCACCACCTTAATGATGGAGCCACTTCAGCATTTCAATACAGTCAGCAAGAACACTCACTCAGGAAACTGCAGGGAGGTTTTTTATGGGCATTCATATTCCTCTTGCTAGAATTATACCTGTACAAATATATATTTCACTGACCTTTCCCTTACTAACATTAGTGTGACGTTTCAGTTTCCACAGGTGACCTGCAGGGGCTGGGGGTAATTTTTCCTTTCCTCACCATACGGTTTGGCTTCTGGTGGGCTTTTTTCTTCTTTACTCTGAATCAGCTGTAGCTGGACAAAACACTGTGCTGGATGCATCCATTACCTCAGTGCTTTGGTGCTCCACATCACTTTAGCAGGAACTCGAGAAAAGCAGGGAGGCAGCTTGTCCATGGCACATAAAAGTGATCCACATCTTAGAGCTGCTGAGATGCTTCCATGTAATTCCCTCACTGTTGTGGGACTTCAGATAAAGGCTCTGCCCTTCAGTATCACAGGTCCCTTCTGGTACTTTGCAGCTTTCTTGAGTCTTGTGTTAGATTGCTTGAAAGGGTTTCATGACTGGCAGCTCTTGGGGCACATGGATTAGGTGCTCTGCTCACCCATCCTCCTGAGCACAACTGTGTCACCTTGCTGCTTATCACTGGGCACAAGACTTGTTAACCTGTGCAGCCTTTCTTTGCAAGCAGTAAGTGGGAGCACATGAGAATTGTTTGCAAATTCAAGATAATTACACTGAAAGTGTCTCAACTCTAAGTGTCTGCAAAGTCTCAAGCATTTTCTTCATAAGCTGCTTTGGGCTGGAAAATCCTATAAAATTACAAGGTCTTGTTAGTAAACTTTCCGTACCATTCTTCTCTGGGTAGTAGCATAGATAACATGGCTTGGCTAATGATTTCCAAGGAAAGCAGCTGTACTAATAACGAGCTGTACACTCAGGCTGGGATCCTCCTCGGTCACTGTGATTGCTCCCCTCTACCCAAGGCATTTTATAAAATATGGTAATTAACGCAGCATCTTCAGTCTAAATTTATTGCGATTTATATGTTCAGGAGTGCTGGTAAAAGGCCAGTGCTGGCATTTCTTTAACTAATAATTATTGTGTTTTATTGTTGTTGTTCTCTAACACATTAACGAGCAAGGACCCAGCTTTATTAGAATTCACTTGGCCCCACTGTTCCATGCATATTTATTATGCGAGAGAATAGGATTCTCTTCCTCTAGCCTTCACTAATTTAAAAGAAGATATCCTCAATGAAATGTATTCAAATATTTTGACATTTTGCTTCACCTCACTTACAGAGCAGAAATTGTTTCTGACAGTTATTATACAGTACGGGAATCCTGCTGTTTCACTCTGCTGAAGCGCAGGTTGAAAAGACACAGCAATTGCATTTTGTTCAAAGAGTGATTCTCTGGCCTAGAAATAGCAACACTGTCAGCTGTGATTCACTGGAAGTTTAGATAATATCCACTCTGTACCTCTCCACCAAGAACATGGAATATTTTTTTCTCTTCTTCTACTTCTCAAAACAGAAGAAAAATGAATCTAAGTGTTGGGTTGGAAGGGAAATTTAGCGCCTCCAACTTTGGGATCTGAAGTAGAGGAATGTGCAGATTTTGAAATGTAAGTGGAAACTGGGAGAAATGGGAGTGGGAATTTTTTTCCTTCTTTCAGATGCTTTCAGTTCTGTGTTGTAAACAGACCTATTTACAAGACAAATTAGAAGAGGTAACAAATATAAATACCTGAGTATTTTCAAAGATTTAAAATTACCAAAATAATTATAGGCAGCACCTGCCTGATTATTCTTTTGTATCATGCTTCCAGTCATGTTACATCTGTGGTAACATTTTTTTTAGGCACAGTAACATCATCTGTAAAGCTCAATGGCAGATTTCTTAGCTTATGCTCCCAAAATTGCCTTGTAAAGTGAAAACTTCAGCCTTTTTTCTTCCCATTTTAGAATGCATTTTGGTGCTCTCTAAAATATATATATAGGTTGAAAAAGAAATTTTAGCTTTCAATCTATACAATCAACACTAAGCAAAGTTAAGAAGGGTGGTAGCATATTTAACACTTTAATTGAGCCCGAAGTTTCACAAGGGCTGTTTATTCTATGGCAAGTAGAACACTTAGAGAAACTAATGCAGGAGGAGGAGGATGGAAAAATACAAGAAAAAAAACTGTGAAAGGCTCTCCCGCATGCTTTGCTCCTCCCTTTATTGTTCATGTTATGCAGATCCTATATCAGAACCAAGGGTTCTTTTCTCAGAATAAGAAAGAAGAGGCCAAATGCACAGTGAAAAGAAATCACAATAGTGGTATTTAATACAGTTCTTTAAGATTTCAGAAACTGAGTTTCTGTCAAAACCACAGAATATTGCAGAGGGGGGTACGAGACAGTGATAAAGGGCCTGTTCTTGTAAAAAGGGATTGTTCAGCTGTAATCTCTGTTCATGCTCCTGTCATATCATGGGAGAATCTGACTATTACATTGATGAGAAAATAATGAATGTAATATCTGAGAAAATCACAGGGCTTGAGTTGTTTCCTAACTTTTCCGTGCAAAAAAAAAAAATAGCCTCTCATACAGAGACAGACATTACTAACTGGAGTGAAATAATGAGAGCGGCAGCAGGATGTGGCCCTCCTAGTCCTGGAGGTGCAAGGCTGGACTGTCAGATGCGATGAGCAGCAAGGCGTGCGAGCTCGTATCACACCCTGGTCTATTAAGGCAAGCGAACGGAAGCTGTAAATCAGATTTCGGTTTCTGCCACTTTGTCAGGGGGCTGGAGGAAATAGGATGCCTGAGAAGGGCTCCCCAGAAGGCTTTGAAGAGAGCGACGTGCTGCAACTCTCTGCTGCCAGTCACTCAGGCATGAGGCACGCTCCCCCTTGCAGAGCTGCACACACACAGTGCTCACAGCCAGAGCCCTGCCAGGGCAATCACTCACTGAGGAACCACCCCAGTTTAAGCATGGGCATCACTGACTGTCCAGAGTGTCTGTTCTCCCCTCGTCGGAGCCACATCCAGCCCTCCTCCAGGCACAGAAGCTTTCTCAGCCTCCCCACCCCATGTTAAAGCTCTTCCTCACAAAACATGAGCCTGTCCATATTCCTGACCAGGTCCAGCTCCTGGCCCCCACCATCCCACAAGGAATGATCTTCTTGAACACCTTGTCTCGCAGAAATAGTCATCACACACACAGACATAACAGGGTGTCAAAACCTGGGATAAATGGGTTGATCTTAATTGCACAGCCTGGGGACCTCTGGGTACCTCTGCTTCCACATCGTATTCCTAGAGAATCACACTTTGTAGATGGCAATATCTCTCAGGGAACAGTTGCCAGCAGAACAGGGTGTCTTCTGGAATCATGATTTGCCTAATTTCATAGTCAAAAAAAAACTTGTATTGCCTTTGATCACCCATTTTATGTGAAATGTCAGCTGATATTTATGTAACTGTGTGTGCCAGCTTGTGCAGTGGATGACACTATTGGAATGGATGATTTAAGGGGCATTGGCCATGAGGGCTTAGAGAAAGATGCAGTACATCTGTACAGTGTCTAGCATCATGCAGATATGTAATTAATCAACTGTATGTACTGCCTGGACTCAGCCCTCTTAGTGGGACATGCCACTATCTTGCTTTTCACAGTGCCTGGAAATGTCCCTGTCTATTTCTTTGTGCTCTCTCAGCTGTTCTCCTACTCTCTCACTAAGCCTAGGACTGACAGAAACAGCAAGGTAAACTGTGTGCAGACAGGGCTTAATGAGTACTGTCCACACTGTAGTTCTCCATAGGTCAAGAAAATAAGCAGTGATGGAATTAAGATTCGTTCAATACCAGCACAATGCCAGTATTGTAGCAAAGATTGATTATGCAAAACCAAAATTCAATTCTAATAAATGCAAACTCATAGGCTTCATGATGAAAATATATGGAAACATAAGGAAAAAAAACCCAACAAAATAAAACAACAGGATTGCATTAATAAATACACTTTTTGAAGCCCAAACAAAGAGTACACACAGAGAGTCCCAGCAGCTGGTGCAGCCTGTTCTCCATGGCATTACCTGCCATGGCAGCAGTGGCAGCATGTGCTGGCTCCTGGCACAATTCTCAGGTAGCAATTGCCAGGGCTGATCTGCTCACCTGAGACATTGCTACCAAGAGAAAGCAAGGGCAATGACTGAGCTCAGGTCTCAGGGCCCTGAGCTGCCCCCGTCCCATGGGAGAAGAGGTGCCACAAGATTTCATGGTGTCTCAGCACAGCAAGTCTGGTCACTCGATTCAAACTCATGATAGGATGTAAAAGAGCTTAGGAGTGTGGAAGTGGAGCAATGCAGGCTGTGATCACAGGTCATAATATTTGTACCTTCAGTTCTGCTGTTTTAAAAATTATGTTCACTTCTAGTATCCACTGCAATAAGATTTCTTGCCAGTTTCTTTTGACCATCTGCTTCCACAGCTGACCTTCAGAGACAGGAACACTAGTGGGCTATGCAATTCCCCCTCAAATCTAGAGACAATTCTGCTGCACATATTTCAGAACTGATTTCTCCATAAATGACAGTGCTAACCATTCCAGGCTTGTGATTGTTTGGGTGCAACCTTTTCCATTCATGTTAATTGCCACTGGGTTTATCTAAACCCATTACAAGAGGTCTCAGAGATTACTCCTGTTTTGTAAACCGTTGGATAATAAAAGCAACTGAATGTATCAGAGAATTCTACTACCTAATTACAAAATCTTCAGTTTTTCTCATTTAAGCAGAGTAAAATCCAATAGTTCAGTTTTACTCTTACTTAGTATGTTAGAACTATGGCCTTTTCTTATTTTAATTGTTCAGAGGGCAATTAAATCCCTCCCAATACCTTTACCAGCTGTTTCCCTAAGAGATCTATCTAGGTATTTCTGTGATCCCAATCATCACAGCCTTTCTGCTAATCCCAAGGACTGTTCTAACTGTATTCATAGATTTCTGTTTGCAAAATCCCTGTGGTATGTGGTAGTGTTGTTATCTCCACTGTACAAATCAGAAACAGACACACAGAGAGATGAAGGGTTCCCAGCTGGGAGAGAAGGGCCAGATTCCCTTGGGATTAGTGCAGTGAAAAGCTTAGTACCCCAGTGGTCCCTTCCACCACAAAAGTCTGCAATGCAGATGCTCTGCCCATGTGCAGAGGAAGACTAGAGAAATCCAGCAGCAGAAAATAAGGGACCTCTCTCAAGGTGCCTGTGGGCTGAGGAAGGTATTCTTGGCCCAATGGGCCAGGCTCCCTGTGTACAGAACAAAAATGATCAGCAATAGCAAAAAGTGTGCTATTTTTCTTTGCCTGGAAAACCAGGTGGGATGGATCTTTCTTTCTGCGAGACAGAGATATCCTGCATAGAGCAGAAGCTGTTGCTTAGATGAGCCACGGCAAAGTGAGGCCAACTTCGACTGGGGTTAATGTACCCTTTTACAAATTTGGTCCTGTGATTATTCAGGGTCATATATGAAACCTGTAAGGTTGGCAAGGCACCAAATTCAGATCTCCTAATCGATGTGCAGTTTCCTAATTGCTGAGCAGTCTATGTTTTTAAGCTTTCAGACTCCATATTAACATAAAGTCCTAGCATCAGTTGCATCTCTTCTTAATGGAATAGCACTTAGAGCAAAATTGATGCCTCTCTAAGAGCAAGTCAGTCCTAAAATGACATGTTTCTGCCAGATCTTGGGCATGTTCTTGGAAAGCAGTGCGCTCACTGGGCATCATAACCAGAGAACTGCCGAAGTCATTGCAACAATTGCTATTTCTTCTCAGAAGTACTCCAGATCGGGGTTTTTCCTGTGTAAAGCATTCAGGATTTAGCCCAACAGTAATAAAGAATAAATCCAAATCCCCTATATACCTAATTTTCAAATGCAAAAAAGCATTTTTTCCCAGATTATTGAAACAGGCCTCACAAGTTTACCACTAATTTCATGTTCTCCTTTTATCTAACAGGGAATTGGCAGCACAGGAGCTGAACATTCTGCCTGGGTCATGGAGGATAAATCAGCAGCAGGCTTTGGGCTGGACTCCAGGCCTCTGCAGAATGGTAACTACCTGAATAAAAGCACATTGTTAATAAGACAAAACTGCAGCAAGACAGTCAGTGAGTACATTAAAATCTAGGATATGCAAAGCAGCCCACTGGGTTCTCCACTGAAAGTTTCAAGTACATTTTGATTGTGCCTACATTAGTCACCAGAGCAGACCAGGGTGAAAACCTACAGACAGCAGAGAGAAACAGGTGGTTCAGAGAACCTGATGCCAATCTCGTGCAAGTTCTTGAATGCCCATTTGTGGCTGAGGTGCTTTCTTGCTGCAGATACACTCTTAATGCCCATTTTAAGACTGGCTGTAAACTGTTGCTATTTGTTCTCAATTTGTGTAAAGAAAGAAACTGCTTCCAGACTGGAGGTGTCACTTGGTTCATAATTCTGCCATGGTTGCTTTGTCTTAAAAGTTTGGGACTGCTCTGTCCCACTGATTAGTGAGAGCAGAAGTCTTTCAGCACTGCATACCTCAGACATTTAAAACACATTCCTTTCAGTCTTGTAGAACATTAATTCTGTATGGCACATAGCCCCGCATCAGTTTCAACTTTGATCTTGAGGAAACCACTCAAAGCAGAGATTAGTATTTAAATCTAATGCCCTTATTAGCTCACTCTTGTTCATCTTCCAAATGTTGGGATGCCAGTGGTGTGGCTAGAGAGTGATGTGTACTATCATCCACAGCTAACAGAAAACACAATGACCTTGATTTGAACACAGGCACCTTAGGTGACAGACCTATGCTAAAGGGCAGTCAGATCTCACGTTGTCATTTCAAAGTGTGTATTCAGTGTAACTTTTTAGAAAACAAGATGAAATATAATTCTTTAGCTTCAAAGGAGTCTTTTTGAAAGTTGTGATATTTCAACAAAAGATGACAACGTGCCACCACAGAATAACTCGTGAATGCAAATACGGCTCACCTCATTGTTCCTGGCTTTCTTCAGAAGCTGCACATCTTACTTTTCTAAAAAATGTAGGCTGGAGAACTAACAGAATTTAAAAGAACTTCCTTTCAATGTAAAGAGTTGTAAGAGTGTTAGTTCTACAAGTCTTTAAGGAAATCCAATTATAAGTTCCTTTATATTCATACACCTTGCCGAAAGAGGAACTTTTTTCTCCGTTGGTGTCATATTCTCAGTGGGGACTCCACCGTGACATCGGTGCTGAGTTTCGGTGCCTTTCTCATTAGGAGACGACTGCCATCGATTCCCGAGAGACTGGGGTGGGACCCTGCCACGCTGTCCTAGCCAGCAGCATGTTGTAAAAGGGGCTTGATGTTCACAAGCTGTGCATGAAGGTTCTCCAGGGCCACTGGCTTCAAATTTTTAAATGTGTACTCTGCTGAAAAAGCAGCAGAGTCTAAAAGTAATTGTTCCCATATTGTGCTGTGAACTTCTGAGCAAAATGCTTTCACTTTCCCTCCATTTACAGCCGTACATAATCACAGGTGGTTGCTATCATCATTACTATTATTATTATCATCATCATCATCATTATTATCTTATCCCAAGCAGTTTAAAACAGGTTTCTGTTTGCCAGACTTTTAATGAAATAATAGCATCACACTGATGATGTCTGCCTACAATTTTACAAGCAACAGTGAATTTGGGGAAATCTGGAGTTACAAAAGATCAAGAGAGTAATAGAAGGAGTATTAATTCTGTCCACTGTATGTCAGTCTTATGAAAGGCTCTTTCAATACTCACAAGTATTCACAACTCTTTCAAATAAAGAACCTCTTATCTCCTTTGCCAATCCCATTTGCTGCAGTACTTCTGGTAACAATCCCTTCCTGGTAGGCCCTGGTGCTGTGACGACAAATTCCACTTCTCTTTATCAGTGAGGGTTTAGACATTTATATTTCCAGAAGACATGACAGAGATACACCAAGCCCTAAACAGCCTTTGTGCCATGGCACTAGCATTCCAGGGCACAGGCTCCCCTAGACCTTAGGGAATACTGAGCCAGGGGGACGTAAAACATCAGAGATGGGAGGATGCCTCCGCCACCAATTTGGCAGAAGAAGGATGAGTCCATATCAGCCTCTCCACTCAGATCCAGAGGGTGGTTTCACTGGAAGCCTTCCCACTGCCCTCACTCACAGAGCTCTGGCTCTCACCACAGCACACGCCCAGAGCAGATTTGCTCAATGGGAGGTGCACTTGATGAACACACTTCATGTTCTCCAAAGCTGTAGGCATTCAGTCCTGGCACCAGACCTGCCAATGCCCTCTAATTCTGTATAGGGTGAATGGAAGGGTTTGGCACCAGCTAAGGAACATCACCTACCTGCTCCTGCCAAGCCATGCTGGCTTACTGGCCCAGACACAGCCAGGCAGAGTGAACTGGGGTGAAATATGTTATGACTGCCACCATCAACAGTTCCACAGGCATTACATTCTCTTGAAACCTCAGAAATGTGCAAAATGGTTCCTCTGTGGCTGTTTCATATGAAGTGACTGGACAATCCAAAGCTGTTCCATCATATGACTTTCACGGTCCTCATGGATCCACTAAGCCAATGCTCTCCTTCAATGTATTTTAAAAAACCTATCATGCTGCCACTGCTCACTTAATCACAGATAGCATGCTATAATTATTCGACATTTCCTTTTAAATAATTAAGGACATTTCCTGAGGCTTCTCTAAGATCTACAGTTGATAGCACTAGAGTTCAAGGCTTTTATATCAGTATATCAGGGACAAATTACATGTGGCTGAGGCAGAAGGAAGAACATCACACTTAAATTGCAGGAAGGAAGTGGGAGACTCTAAAGCACTCTCCTGGATCAGCTGGAGCCATGGATGGCTTTGTTCCTCTCTCAACGCAGCCCTTTGAAGCAGCTGGCAGCAGCAGAGCTGGACAGGAGCAGGCAGAACACCCTGCCTGGAGGCTCTGCCACCTCCAGAGTGGTCCCACTAGAAAATGAACACTTTAGAACCACGTTTTGCCTCTTACATTTCCAAAGCACCAGACAAACGCTAGCTAATTACAATCCATACAAAAGGATTATATGTTTGGCAGCTTGTGGTAATGCCTTTATGTAATTGCTCAGGAGTTTTAGAAATCTTTGTTGCTAAATCCCCTAATAAGAATTTCTGTGCTTGGACAATGGAGATTCATAGGAAGGATCAAGCCCCATTTATCACTTTCTTATGGGCACAATTTAATTACAATTGCCAAAATATTCAGTCAAGTATCAGTGACCACTCCACTGCAAACAGCAAGCTTGGCCTCTGTAGCTCATGGAAGCAGGACCTCTCTTCAGGGAACCTTGGCATGCACACCTAGCACCCAATTCTTCATTGCAGGCACCTTGTAAATGCATGGGGCTGGGGTTTCACTGCTGAGGGCTGATCAAGGCCTCTGATAGCAGCTTTAGATCTGGCCCATAGCCTATAGGCTGGTGTAGAAAAACCCTATTCTTAGTAATTATTACAGTAATTAGGATGGGAAGAGAGAGTACAGAGAAAATATCTTTGAATGGGAACAGGATATTTTCAAAGAATCATCCAAATTTTGTGCTTAGGAAGGATACTGTAACTTTTCTGATAATCCTCCTCCAATGCACAAAAGGCTTAAACTGTGAGGGCAATGAGTGCCACCTTCAGCAGCAATCCTTTTGGCCTCTGCAATGAGTAAGGAGCATTTGCAGCTACAGCTCTGCAGCCTTCCTGGGAAACCCCAAAGAGTTGACACAAAGATACTGGAGGATGAGAGGTGGGACCCAGAGCCAGGAAAGCAGACACAGAGCAGTCCACCCTGTCAGCAGACATTTCTCAGCCGGGCCCTAAATCAGCCACAGTTATTTATGGTCAAACTGTGCCCAAACTGGACAAAGCCACCCCTGGTGTCCCCCCACCACCAGCAAACCCAACTGCATGGGGACCACAAGTCCCTGCCCAGCACTGACCTAACAGGTACACAAAAACAGGCAAACATTGCTAGAGAAAGTAGTGTGAACATCTGCTTCACTTTGGGAGCCCGCTGAAGCATAGCCAACAAGTTTAATGGACAGCTTCACTTGTGAAGGTGAGGTGCTTTGTTAAAGCAGTTATGTGGTCAGATTTCTGCAGTCAATATTCAGCACTAGCAGAAACTATACTGATGGTGCTGAGATGCTTGCTGTGCCATCTAGCTTTGCTCAAAGGAGTAAGACATACACTTTGTTTCGAAGTATTTTATCTGCCCAGTTCCAGCTTTTCAGGATTACTGTTTTAGTGGAAACCTTTGGTCTTACACTGCGGGAATATAAAACAGATTGAAGAGTGTGAGCAGTGCTAGCAAAGCCCCACGTGGGGCAAGCTGTGTGCTGCCCTCAGAAAGGAGGGCAGGTTGCTCTGGGACAAAGAGTGGGCACTCCACATGCCAAGGAAAAGCACGAAGAACTTCATCAGACTGGTGTGCACCAACTGAGAATAGAAGCCTGTGCAAATTACAGCCTCTAAATGTCTCAGCAGCAGAGACAGATACATTTCACACAGAGCAACATACCAAAGGACCCTTGGGCTCTCTGTTCCTTGGCAGTGACCAGGATTCAGGGGCTAGCAAGAAGAGTAAGAAAAGAACCAATCAATGCCCTGCCCCAGTAATTTCCCATTCCTCCCACCCTATTTTCCATGTCCTGTACTTGTCTCCATTCAGGAGAAAGTCACTGCATCACACTTTCTGACAGTGTCAGTTATTCCAGCTGTTGAAATCTCCCTGTGTAGCAGAGGGCTTTTACTGACAGCTGTTTTGGAGACCAACAGCTAAGCACAGTTCCTACTACATTGAATGCAATCTATTTCTCTCCCTCAGTCATGCTGGTGACCAGCATTGTGTCTGACAAGTGATGAGTGTATTACACTAAATTCAGAAATGTTTAAAAAAGCATTGGCCTAGTAAAAACTTGGTTTATTCTTCCCTGCCTCCCTCTGGCACATACCCTGGAACATTCTGAATAATCATTAAATGTTAAAGAGATTGATTTTGATTCTTTTAATTATTACATATATTTTGTTTACCATGAAGATATTTTGGGGGAGAGAGGTTTTAGGGGCATGTATCCTCCCTCAGCTTGGAATTACTTCAGTGGCTTATTTCCCACTGTTTTACAACTGCATAATGAGTAAAAAATCTTCACACCTGAATATTTAGCATTGCAGGTACACAGTACCAATGTTTCTGCTTTGTTTAATGTTTGGTACAGTTTCAAAAGATGTGCTTTTCCCTATGAATGTTGTGGCCAAATTTGGCCAACTGGTGTAAGCCTTGAGTATTCCCACTACCTGGGAGCAGAGCCCTGTCTACAGTATTTTCAACAAGTTGCCATCTTGCTGTGCTATTTTATGTGATGGGTTTTGTGGGGTAATCTTAACAGATCTGTGCTAGGGTTAACGAGTTGAGGGAAACCATGTCAACACCTAGCCATGGTCTTGCTGCCTTCTTGGGAATATGGTGAAATGGCAAAGGAAACACAATACCCACGTGTCCTTGGTTCTTCTATTTGAAGAAACACTCAGAACAGACTGTGCACTTGTGTCCTTCCCTTTGGAAGCCAGAAATACAGGTGTGATTGCACCAGTTTTTATATATCATGCAATTGTTAGGTTCATCTTCCTACTTCTTATTTCAGTTATTGTCCTAAAATGGCATATTGTACTTTTGACTTTCTAATCTTCTTCCTCTCAAGTGCTCCTCCCTAGCATTCATTCATGTTTTTAGCTATTTCTCTGTGCCTATTAGCTTTGCAGTAGTACTATAGGCACCGGATCTGCACAGGGGAGGATGAAGCCCTCAGTGCACTGCAGGTTGCTTTCATCCATCTGTAACATCAACAGTAGGAGAAGTGCTTTGGAAAAGGCTGGGAAAGGGTGCCACTTATGGAAGAATACATCTCAGCTCTGCAAATTACTTTGTCTTTGTAAAACAGCTGTGGGGAAACTGTGGCGGAGTCAACGAAAGGGGAAAAAGAATAAGTGATATAGAATAAGTGAAGAAATTGCCTAAATACTGTTTCTTCCTTGTTACTGTGCAAGAAAAGAATATGAGGACCAATTACCACCTGAGAAACAGAAATCAGCACAAACACAAGTGACAAAATACTCTATTTCTAATGATCAAGATTAACTTTCCCCTATAATCAAGACAGCATCGCCAAATGCTTTGTCAATTCAATTTCAACAAAAATAGAGTATTTCCACCAAAAAAAAATCCCTTAAAAGCCCTCATATGGAAACAGGAAATCAAAAGAGCTTTCTGGAATGCTTTCTGCACAGAGCCATCGCCTTGATTCTTAAATCACAGCTCTTCATTGAGACACTTTCCTCAGAGAAAAAGAAGCTGTGACCAAAAAGTACCACAAAAGACAAACCTCTGGTGAATGGCTGAGCTTTTAATGACTGATGAGAACAAGGAACAGAGACTCTGAATTAAATTATGAGCAAAATTTTGATGTCTATAGCACGAAACCAAGAATGGACTTAAAAGACAGCAGTCGTGAGGCCTCCACAGAAAACACAAAAGATTTTAAAATATGAACTTGAATCAAGTCTAAATTTGTCAGACAGGCTTAGTATCTGCTATAAACCCATAATAAAGGAGGAAAGATCAAGCACGCTATAATTGCTAGGACAAGCTCATAAATTCTTAAGGAAAGAAAGAGGGGTGCTGTATTGGGTTTGCATGGCCAGGCTCTGGTAGTGGGGGGCTACAGGAGTGGTTTCTGTGAGAAGCTGCCAGAAGCTTCCCCCGTGTCCTACAGAGCCAATGCCAGCTGGCTCCAGGACGGACCCACTGCTGGCTGAGTCCAAGCCTGTCAGTAATGATGGTGGCACCTCTGGGATGACAGATTTAACAGGAGAGTTACTGTGCAGCAGTGGCTGCAGCCAAAGAGGAGCGGGAGCGCGTGTGAGAAACAGCTCTGCAGGCACCAAGGGCAGCGGACAGAGAAGAGGAGCAGGTGCTCCAGGCACCAGACCAGAGGCTCCCCTGCAGGCCCTGGTGCAGACCATGTGAGGCAGCTGTGCCCCTGCAGCCCATGGAGGTCCTCAAAGAAGCAGATTTCCACTGCAGCCCTTGGAGGACCCTGCACCAGAACATGTGGATGCCCAAAGGAGACTGTGACCCTGTGGGAAGCCTGTGCTGGAGCAGGCTCCTGTCAGGACCTCCGCACCTGTGGAGAGAGGAGCCCACACTGGAGCAGGCTCCTGTCAGGACCTCTGGACCCGTGGAGAGAGGAGTCCATGCTGGAACAGGCTCCTGGAAGGACTTGTGACCCCACAGGGAGCCCATGTTGGAGCAGTCTGTTCATGAAGGACCGACACTACAGCAGTTTGGGAAGAACTACATCCTGTGGGAAGGACTCACAGTGAAGAAGTCTGTGGAGGACTGTTTCTTGTGGGAGGGACCCCACTCTGGAGCAGGGAAAGGGTATGAGGAGTGAGAAGGAAGGAATGGCAGAGACAACCTGTGATGAACTGACCACAGCCTCCACTACCACTGAGAGGGAGAAGGTAGAAAATTTGGGAGTAAAGTTGAACCTGGGAAGAAGTCCGGGGTGTGGGGAAGGTGTAGCTTTATTTTATTTTCTCCTTATCCTACTTTGATTTGTTTGTTAATAAATGAAACTAATTTCCCCAAGCTGAGTGTGTTTTGCTCATGATGGTAATTGACAAGTGATCTCTCCTTGTCCTTATCTCAAACCACAAGCCATCCTTATGCTTTCTCTCTCTGTCCAGCTGCAGAGGAGGGTGATAGAGCAGCTTGGGTGGGCACCTGGTGTCCAGCCACACTCGAACCACCACGTTTACAAAAAGATTTGAAAAAAAATTCCTCCATTATATGTGCTTATTTACCTTTCCTTTGTGTATTCACACTCACTGTGTCAGAGCAATGGGATCTCTAAATCCAGGCTCAGCATTCTCACCAGAAGCCCATGTCTGCTTTCTGCCCCATGGTCCCCCAGCCAGAAAAGTGGTAAGAGATCTGTGAGTATCAGGCAGTGAAGGGCAGACCAGGGAGCACCCCCAAAGATGCTTATGTTGCCTTATTAAAAATGTAGGGAAGGGAGAGTGGACAGTAAGTAAATGGAGAGGCAGCCTCAAAGAAAAAGGCTGGAACTTACCTTTTCTTTTTTTCCTTTTCTTTTGTGGCTTTTTTTTCTTGTTTTTGGTTGGTTGGTTGGTTATTTTTAGCAGGGGAGAACCACAGCCCTTTAAGATTTGATGTTGTAAACCAGAAATGGAAAAGCAGGGATGGAAGAGAAAAGTAAGGGCTGTTCTCTGTCAGTGAAGGAGGGAACACAGGCAGGGACTACCTTTGACATTGCCTGCAGTTAAACAGGGAACATCTCCATTTTAATGTGTCGGTCTGACTCAATTGTTTTAACTTTCAAGGCTCCTCAAGTATTTTTCTTTTCTTTTTTTTTCTTTTAGAGCAACTTACAATCTGGCAATACAGACAAAATGTAAATGTAACAAATCTTCAGTGCCACTGGTCCTTGAGAGCAGCAATTATCCCTCTCCAGGAGTGATGCAACACAATCACACCACTGTCTCACCCCATCCACCAGATCCCCACTACCACTCAGCAGGGCCCAGGTGCACTGAGGAGAAGTGAAGGGTATAGGCAAAGGGTTAAAAATGAGCTATCAGATCTTAAGTTGTTTACCAAATTCTCTTGCATCTCAAGGATCTTTGTGGTGGCTGAGGCACAGCGAAACAGAAATCCTTGCTTTAGGGGCAGCCTCAAGAGTTGAGACTGAACATTACGAGTCCACCCAGGGACCCAGCCCAGCTCTCCTGCATCCTCCACCACCTCCCTTGCCACGTGAGGAAGGAGATAATCGCTGTTTCCTTGACCCTCACCTGGTCTGCTCAAGGGAGGGAACAACACTTGTGTTGCCCTTTCCCACCTACTCCGGTGGAAGAGGGCGGGGAGCACTGATGTGATTTACATCACCCCCAGAAAGGTCTCAGCAGAACCCCGCCAGTGGCAAGGCATTGAATTGTTTCTGAGAGTGAAGGAGAGGGAAATGCTTGCATTGAGCTCTCCACTTTGCTTACAGAGGACTGTCAGCAGCACCATCTTGTGCTGTTCCCTGCCAACATCCTTTCCTGACTGACAGCAGAGTGCTCACTGCTGAGCAGAACACAAAATGAAGACCCAAGTTTATAGCCCATGATAAAAAAGGAGGTCACACTGGAGAGCCTGCTTTGGAAGACAGCTACTGCCGTCCTCATATTTATTAAAGTGATGCTGAAAAATAAATCTGGATGCAGTTGCTTTATCTGCTGAGAGCCTTCTGCATAGCACTGAAAGGATTAGAGGGGCAATGGAGGGATCTACTGTGCTCACCCCACCTAAGTCTGTGCCTTTGTGAGCATGCAGGATGAAATTGCTGTGCCAGGGATGGGCTTCCACACAGCTATACATCTGGAGACCTGGTTAGATATGGTAATGGACACCCAGGTATTGGATTATCCCTAAACCCGGGGCTAGGTTTCATCCAAAATGCTGTCAAAATAAGACAGCTACAAACACAGGGCCTCTAGTCTTGTTTTTCCCCTGTGGCTTCATGAGCACGTTTGTGTTATTCCTCCCTTGCTGCTGCACACCTACATGCAGGAGGTCCTGACCCAGAGAGCTCCAATCCTGCTCCTTGTTCCCAAAGAGACAAGGGCCCAGGCAGATCTGGGGACAGGACTATCAGTGTGGGGGATGCTGATCCACCACCATGCAAATGGGCCTGATCAAAGGGGAAACAGTGCTGGAACCCACTCCTGCTAAGCAGCTCCTGCATGGCCGGCAGAGGCACCCTGGCTCCTCTGAGGATGGCTTCCTGCAGCAGCAGCCTCTCCTCCCTGAGATGAGCTGCACCCCTGAGTAATGGCATGTGGATGCAGCAAGAAATGCCTGCTCCGCCAGGCAGGACAGCGGCTGTATGGCACTGCTCAGCAGCAATGCCAGTGACAAAATCTGGCACTGAATTAGTTATATTGAACACTGAATCCATAAAGATAGCAGTCAGGGCCAGGCAGAAATTGTACCTGCATCATCTCTACCTCTTGGCTTTGTTTCTGTCATTGAGACTTGAATCTTGGAATAAGGGTTCACCCCAGAACTGAGTGGGTTTGTCTTTGGTATAAGCCTCAGTCCACAGGACGATGTTTACACACTCATTGTTTCTTCTCAGCTTGAGATCCCATTGGCCAGAGCAGAGAGATTTTGCAAAGGTATGATATTGTGACCAGCTTTGAGAAAATCTGTGGCTGGGTAAAGAGGAGAGACACAAATTGCTGCCACACACAGTGTGAGCTCTGCAGCCAGCAACTGGCTGCAAATCCCAGCAGCCGGTGGCTGACTGGGCACTGAGGG
The DNA here is from genome assembly GCA_026261815.1 of Monarcha castaneiventris obscurior. Classification (NCBI taxonomy): domain Eukaryota; kingdom Metazoa; phylum Chordata; class Aves; order Passeriformes; family Monarchidae; genus Monarcha; species Monarcha castaneiventris. The sequence goes on from JAMPIT010000327.1 coordinate 2,647,490, forward strand.
GACTGTGGGACACAAGGAGGAGCAGTGGTAACACGACTCAGTGACACTGTGAGAGAGATATGAGGGAGCTGCAGCACAGGGAAGCAAGATGTCTGTAGCAAATCCACCTTTGCTAGGGATAACTGCCTTTCCAGGGCTCATGAGCATGGAAAAAAAGCTGGAAACACGATCTTAAAATACCTTAAAATTGCAAAGTATTTGAAACTAAGTCAGTCCTTTATATGTACTCTTTTTAAAATCTCAATATTCTTAAACTAACTTCGTTATTTTGGGTACATAGATTGTAATTTCTGGGTACTTTACACCAAGCCAGGCTTTCACATGAATGTCAGTGCATGTGACAATTTTTGGGTACCTCTCTCAGATGGCAGCTTAAACATTGTACCCTGGAAGTTCCCCTTCTTCTTCAGCAGCTCATGCTGGAGAGGCTGTCTTGGACACAGACATCTGAGGATATCTAAATCCAGGCAGTAGCCCCCCTCTGAGTGCTTTCCAAAGCCCCTCAGGTATTAGCATCTGTTTGAACACAGCCAAATTTCCAACCTACCACATTGCAGCAGTGGCTTCTTGTTTTATCTGAGTCCTGTGCTGGAAGGGGTTCCCAAGGGGTCGTGCCCTGAAAGTTCAGGGGATCAGATGACAATTTGCAGAACTGTAATTTCTGGGCTCAAATATGCATTTTGGCTCCATTGGAAGTGTAGGATCCCAGGGGTGAAATCTGTGGAGTGCCACAGCCAATCAGAGGTTCAACACTGCATGTCAAGACAGCCTCCATTGCTTTCTGAAAGCCTCAGGAAAACAAGAATGCAAAGCTGGAATCATTGTCTGTTCCTATCAATTTATTGGCATTGCCTGTTTTCTTCCCATTCCCCCAAATTTTTAAATGTGAGGCAAGTGGCAGAAAAATCTAGAAGAGATCATATGACATTTTCCCATTTGCTTCTGCATGAGAACTGTTTAGAACAGTCAAAGTTAAAGAAAAATACAAGTATAAACAAATCAAAAAATATATATGGGTATTATAGTAAGGAAAATAATACCTTGCTCCGTCTTTTTCCCCTCAGCAAAGAACATTTTACGTGGGTCTTTTGCCTGGCTTTTTTACTTGCATTTTCAAGCACTCCAATGAGTGCACACCAAAGAGGGAAGTGCCAGCATGGGACCCTAGTTTGCACTAAAAACCTCTGCCTTACTCTTTATACAGCTCATAAGGCAAGAAACCCTTGCCTCTGATCAAATTGGAATACAATTCATACACTGCGTATGTCTATCCGCTGTTCCCACCAGGCACAATTTTCATAGCACTGCCATAAGCTATTGAGGGTCTTTTTACCTTCCTGTAATCATTCCTGACACTTTTTTTCAACAACATAAAGACTATGAAGATAGCTAGGAGTGGGTGGTATTCCTGTTTTTAAGCTGAACAGAGGAAGAAGAGAGTTTGTTTATTCTAGATTTCCAGTCTCAAGTGGCACCAGTTGTTTTATTGTATTGGGTTTTTCTGACAAGTTGTTTTGAATAAACAGAGCTGCTGTTACTGCTCTTTAAGGTGGCACTTGCTACATCCTCAGCTTACAGCCTCCTTAGGCTCCTTTGATGTCCCCTGTGGTTGCTTCTCAGTTCCCTCTTCCTTTAGAGATACCTCTGGGTCCTTGTTTCATTATGTTGAGTCACGCATAAGACAGACCGATGTGCTTGTGGTGCAATGATGAGGCTGGTACTGAGCCTGCACTGTCTGTAGTAGTTTATTATTGCTGCCACTGAAAAAGAAATCTAAACCTGGCAGCTCAGCCTGCTGTGAATCAATATTTTACAGGTAGTGTACTTTGAAGAGATGACACAAAGACAGACTTGAAGGAGGAGAGATGGGGGGAGGGGAGGAAAGAGAGGAAGAGAAGAATTTACCTTGACATCCGTTGACATACTTTTCCACCAAAAGTGAGGGAAAACAAGCACCAGGCACTGGTGCTGAGGCTCTCTCACATAACAGGACTCTGCAGCCTTTACAGGAGCATTTACTCCCTGCTTGTCTTCCCTGCTATGTTCGTGCTGCACACAGGACAAAACCCAGAAGCAATCAACTTAGAGGAGACAGAATCTGCACTTTGGGATGAGTACAGAGACAGAGAACAGAGAGGTACCCCCTTGGGGGGATCCTCAAAGCCAGAGTTTCTGTGCAGCAAAGGACGAGGGAGGGAAGGGACCTCCTGTGATGCACCAGCCTGTGCCTTTTTCTGCTTCTGTCTTCAAGCTCTTGGCAAAGTTTGATTTATTTTTTTACTTTTTTTCTCCTTTTTGACTGATCTGATTAAGCAATTTTTAGTTCTTTGTCACTTTACAATGAAGGAGCTTTCTAAGGTACCGGACAGTAATAAAGCCTTTCATTACTTTGTGCTGGCCACCCATTTTCTTCCCTGGTGAAAATCAAGATATCAGTTACAATCTGCTAAGGCCTAAATGGCCTGACTCCAGATTATCTGAGAAATGATCTCTCCCTACCCGCCTCATTTTTACATCTGCTTTTAAATAGGACACTTTGGCTGTTTAACTCAAAGCTAGAGCTGGCAGGAGCCAGACTCAGGCAGCCCCTCAAACTCTGCAATTCCCTGCCCCTGAGAAAAAAAAAAAAGCTTGAATCTTTTTTTTTTAAAGTACATCATACTAGCTTTTCTTATTTGCCCTCGTTTTTATAACATGCATAAGGCTTAAATATCCTGTTGGCTGGCACCTAGGATTCAGCAGTCTGACCAGCTGCAGGCTTCAGCCTCCAGGGTCTGCTCATCCACTATCAGAGGACTGCAAAATCCCAGGGGGGACCCCACAGTAGAAGCCTTATCAAAAATATGCGAGGTATAATGTCACAGTGACAGATGCATCTCATAAACACATATGGGGATGTCAGTCTTGCATTGAAATGAATATAGTGGTTAAAATTACAAAATGTTTTGTATTTTACAGGATTTGGATCAACATGTGAATGGAAGGGGGAGTGAAAAGTCTACACCTCAGTATTCATTAGCACGGGGCCAATAAATTACAAAATTTTGACTAGCACACCAACAGTTACTATGTTTTATGTTGAAATCTGAATAAAGTGAAGCTTTCTAGAAGAAACTAGAATCATATTTCTCCACCTGTGCAGAATGATGCCCCAAATGAGAAACATAGCCAGGAGATTTAATGCAGCAAGAAATCCCTAGGGACAGAGACATAACTCTACAAAGATTAAGAAGTTTGCCCACAGTTTTACTAAAAAAAAAGGACTCAAGCTTAAGTTCACACCTTCCCACAGTAATTTAGAGATTCTGCATTCTTACTTTGACACAACATGTATCAGAATTAGAAAGATAATAGTCAAATACCAGATTATCTGTTTTTTAAAGTTGGTTATTATCCTTATCAAGAGAAGTCAGTTAAGACTAAGTCAAACCAAGTGGATATCTGCAGCAGAAGAAGGAAGCTGGGGTCGTGGGGGTACCGTGACATCTTTCTGAACTTGAAGGCTGACTTGTAGTTTGCAAGAGATTCCAATAATCGACACACTTGTGTCCATTTTAGGAAAAGTACTTGTGTTTCAGGGAACCCATCAAAAAGAAACATCAGTTCTCTGGTTCTAACACCCTCATCATAAAAATGTGTATAACATAATGCCTAATAGTTCAAAGACACACTGTGATGATAATTATTAGCAATAGCACATGAACCCTACAAAGCAATTTTGGTCAGGTATAAAAGGATTATTTGATCTGATCATAGAGAGTTACAAACCAAATTACTTCTGATACAAGAGATGTTATTAGTGATCTCCATGGCCTCCCCGACTCATCTAAAAATTATTTTACAAATTTGAATAATGGAAAGTGAAACAATATAGATTTCTGCTCCGCTTTCCAAAACCGTATAGATGAAAAGACCCTTAATCCACATGTGTGTACCTAGAATAATGACTGATCCAGGCTTACTTTTAAGTCTGCACTCCCTGATGAGGTTGATAATGAGCTGACATGAATTAAAGTAAATAAAACTCATGAGACCTATAACCTGGAACCTCTGTGTCTTGGAATTGAGGTCTTGATAATTGCTTAACTTACACCACCATATCATTTTAAATGCTGAATTACAAACAATTTGAGAGAATGCTATGCTGTGCCCATGACATAACAGCTGTGGAGTCTTACATGCAAAAATGAACACGTCCCTGCTGCAGGTTAGTTCGACTCAATTCTTCAAACACTATGAACACACTTTCCATATGAAATGCACCAGTGGCATTATAAAGCCTTCAGGTTTCTCCTGCAGCAACCCTTGTGCCATAGACAATACGCTGTCCCACGTGCACTAGCCTCTGCTGACAGAGGCTCCCCGCTCCCAGCCTCCAGCCCCCCTGCCCTGGGAATGGCCAGGGAGAGGACAAGCTTCAGCCACGGACATCTGATGCTGGAAAACAAACTGAGTTCACCAGTGTGTCACTGACCCACAAGGGAAGCAGAGGCAGCTTCCTTTCAGCCCTTCGGGGTCATCATTAATAACAGATGGAATAAATCCAGGGCTGATGCAGTGCTGCTCACCAGCTGATCCCAGGGTGTTGAGCAGTAGTGCTGGCCCCAGGCTGCAGGCAGGGAGGCTGATGTGGCCCAGGCTTGCTCAGCGAGCTGGTGGCAGGGCTGAAAAGGGCATTTGGGTTCCTGAACATGGCCAGTTTTTCAGTGCAGTGCCCTCTCCTTATGCCCCTAGCCAATGGGATAAAAGTTTGAATGGAAAGAGAGATATTTAAAGGCTGGGGGAAGACAAAGGAGGAAAAACCAGACTGAAATAAAATGTGTATCTCTATGCCTAGTTCTTATGTTACACAAAGACTTCAGACAGACAGACTTTATATCAAGTGGATGAACACGGCACATTGTACATTGTTACACCCTTGTCTGTGGTGCAGACATAACCAAAGCATTTGCCTTCATGCTCAAACTTTTCAGAGACAGGGTTGTCAGATCAACTTTCCCACCCTGTTTAACACACAAACCATCATCCACACTAATTTTTAATCTTTGAGCAGTGTGAGAACATCTCACACATCAGCATCCTCTATCTTTTTCTCTGCCCTTCTATGGCCTTCCTATTTATAGGCTTCTAGTTTCCATCTCAGCAAACCTTGCATCCTTCTGTCTACTCCTAAGACACAGCAGCTATTTTCTACCCCAAAAACTCTCTTGGGTTTTGGAACTGAAGCCCACTGCTTACGGTTGCTCTTAGCTGACCATTAATCAGCTGGGTTTCCATTATAGTTATTTGTTTACCTAGTGTGAAAACCTAGTATCTCAGTGCAATTACCTGGCATACACTGGATACTTAATATGTGCTGTTCATAAATTATTGAGGAGAAAGTCTTTCCCTTCAGCCTGTCCTACTGAAACGATGGCTTTTAAAACCTACCTTTGAAACTTCGGCAGTATTATAGTTAAATCTCAATTGTGGAAGTCAGAAGTTATACACCAAACTATGAAAAACACAATAAAGGATTAATTTACAAGATAATTAGAGGGATCTATTCCTCAGCTGAAGTTTCAATTTTTTGTTAGCATCCTACTATTTTCTCCTTATGTTTTCATCACTGTAATCAAATTCCAGTTTGTGAGTATTTTGGGTGCAATGTTTTGGGCTCGAAGAGTTGAAACTGCTGTATTTTTTCATGTCAGCATAGGAAAAAATCCAGAAGGCTTTTTGTTTCTCTGTTTATCTGTATTTCTGCAAACTCACTGCTTCAGTTACCTTGACTGCTGCTTCCCTGTGTGAGCTGAGGTGGGCATCAGAGCCCACACAAAGCCTTCCAGGTCTTGACATCACATTTGGTGCCAGAAGGACAGGCAAGGGGCAGAGCACACGCTGCGCCTCTCTGGAAGCAGGTGCCCATGAGCAGTCTTTCAACACACTTTAGCTTCCAACAGGACAGGACAGTAGTTACATTTTTTCAAATACCTCACTGAAACACCTGGAGTTAACAATAAGGGTCAGGATAAGGCCTTAAGCCTATAATCACAATATACTTTAAATGCTATTACAGAGTATTTCCTCACTAAAACCAATGACAATTTTGGTGCAAAGAGAAAATTAGATGTACCAGAAAGCTCTAAAACCATGCTACCCCTCACGTGTGTATGTGAAACAAAAGGAATAGGTGTTCCTTTTAGACTTGCCTGAACAGGCTGGCTTCTTGAAGGGCATTTTTGGCTATTGCTTTATGTAGTCCTTGTAGATTTTAAGAAAAGTTTTGTTTACATCTGATTTCCCCTTTAAAAACAAAGCAAATTTGCTGGGAACAAAAAACTCGTATCTTTATGAATAACATCGTTATGTTATGTGATTTAGCTTTCACACTGAGAAAAACAACTATTTAAAAACAAGAGCTGAAATAATTGCATTTCACAAGGGTAACGTTATATTACACTGAGCTCTGAAGCTCACATTGCTGTTACACTTAACTCTACCCTTCATGGTAGTTGTAAACACATCAACGTATCTGTTCAGCTGTAAGATGCTGAATAGGAAAAGTGCTTTGGAATTTGAAAGGAACCAACTTGTAAAAAGCTAGGACAATTCTGTGACTCTCTCCCTGCCTCCAGGAGGAGGTGCATAAGCCGTTCTCATTCCTGTGCCTGTATTCTCCGAATGTGAACAGGCAGTTTCTTTTCCATAGGCTGATGACCACTCGCTAGTTTGGAATCTTCTGGGGGCAAAACAGGAAAATCAGCTGCAGTGCTGCTGTCAAACACAGGACAGGCTGCTGTCAGAAGGATGCTTTTTCTGCTTTAAAGCCAAGGACCAGTTGCAAGGCTTACTAATATTGCAAAAGAGTAATTTACCCAATTCCTGCTTACAAACCCAACAAACTCAACAAAAAAACCCACATCCAGGCAATCTGCCAATCCATCTGAACGAGAGTCCCAGCTTCAGTGAAGCACTGTGGTATAACACTACCACAGTTATTATGGACCAAGCACCAGCTATTTTTCAACCCCTCTGAAATCATCAGGCTTCCATCAGACAAAAATTGAAAATCTGATACATACAGATGTGGAAGAAAATCTTCCCTTCCCCCACATGAAAGGCTTGCCCTGGATTTTGCTTCAGGAGCAAGACTGGGTGCATGGATGGGTGTTACTTTATATATTCCTTATGCTGTATTTATTGTGTTTATAGCAGCCAGGATAGTAGACAGCCAATGAATTAACATAACAGCTTGCAAAGCTGGTGTGAAATATGATTTTATATACAAAAATCTATCTGAGATCAAAGATACAGCATCAAGCCCTATGAGGCTGCCGGTTGGAAGCTCAGTTGATAAAGGGCATAAGAAACAGCTAGCAATACTGCATTTAAAGAGAAACTCAGCCTCCAAGTGAGCCAAGCAGGTATAAACTCCCTTGCTGAGAACTGCAGATCTAATCTAATCTGCCCACCCATTTATAGGATGCTACACTTGCAGCATTTAAGCACCTTACAAAGATAATCACAGTCATAAAATAGGCACATGCATGTGGTCTCCTAATCCACACAGTCCCCATTTCCTTTCATTCCAGCACCAAAATACCTGCAATAATATACGTACGCCATCAGGACACAAGGCTATATGCAGGCATTTTGGAAAAGAGGCTGTTTTTCTGCTATGATGAAAGTGAGAAATATCTACATTAATTTTGTATTTATGCCTGCTTCTGCCCTGCTGTTTGCTATCTGGTTTCAAAGTGTTGGCTGCTATCGGAGTTTGCCACACACTGCAGGAAAGCATTCGATGACTTTAGAGAGCTCAGCAGCTGATATTCACCAGAAAACTCACATATTAAGTTTGGTCCTGTTCAAACTGGGCACAATCACCCTTATCTGAAGGCAGGGTTGTGTCCCTTCAGTTGGACAACCTCAGAAGAAGGACTGAGCAGGGAGGGACATGGTGTTAGTAAAAGTAGTGCCAGCTCCCAGAAATGGCTCCATCAGTGACAAACCAGGCTAGCTCTCATCCCAAGGGAAATGGCAGACTGTGAGCCAGGCATGGGCAATACAGGTTGTTTCTTTTTACACTGGCTGCTGCATATAAAATAAACAATGCTGTGGTGTGACAATGCTGATTTGAGTCACTACAGCTCACTCTGGGCACTCTGCTGTGGGGGAGCAAACACAACAGACCTCCCAAAGAAGCTCATCTGCAAACAGATGTGGGAGCCAGCCAGCAGGAGGGAGCTGTGTCGGGGCTCCTGGGTCTGGGAGGGAGGCTGAAGGCTGCTGCCCAGAGCAGCACCAAAGCACTCACAAGAGGTGGATAGAGGTTCAGCTCACTCTCCAGTGCTGATCCCTTTCTCATCACCCATTCACTTTCTACTTCTCATCGCCTTAGCATCTGCACAAGGCAGTTAATTTTCTTCCCTGACATCTTTAAAATACAGATCAACTCCTCGGTTCTAGGAGGACACACAGCTGCATCTTCACAGGATGCAAGGCAAAGGAAGCGCGCGCTGTATCTCCAGTACAGAGTATTCTGATCTGGAAGCCACAAATCCCTACTGAAGAAGAAACCAATCCCTGTAAAGGAATATTGGAGGAAAGCAATCAGCCAGTGCTTGGCTGGCTATCCTGCTTCCCTTGCCAACAGACAATATGTACCTACATATGTCAGGAGTCAAATAATTCTTCTATTAAATTTAATAATAAAAACTACACAGATTGCAGGGCATTCACCTTGACCACGCAAACATACCACAAGGAATTAAAAACTAGGTTCCCTCACAATTTAGAACACAGAAGTTAATGTTTAGGAAAATCCTAGCCAAACTGCCCCCTGACATCACTAAGGGATCCCAGTCCTTACTCCCCAGTCTGTGCTCAGACCCCTCGGGTTTATTTTGCCTGTCATCCCCTGCAGCACTTCCTGCTCCCCAGCACATCCTTTTCTCCCTTGGGTGCCTTGTAGTTCACAAGGGATCTCAATGAAACCAGTAACACCAGCCGGTACTAAAACAGTTTAAAAGGAACATTTAAATCACTTGTACAAAAGCAAGAACACAAGATACAGGTAAGATACACTGCTATGGTACCCCAGATATCAGTTTTCCATAGCACTGTTTGTTCCTCATTAGTAAACATTTTCTTTAAATTATCTTGGATACTCATTAAATATTATCAGCTACTTAGAACCAAAGGATAATTATGAGTTTAATGAAGCGTGTACCAGCTTGCTGAAGTCTAACGTTTGTTTCTCTGCTGGGACTCCATTTTACTTTGCACTTATCCTTCAGCAAAGCTCCTCTACAAAGTCACTTTGGCAATAAGAAGTATTTAATTAGATTAATGAATTTTTATCACCTCTCCTAGGGATTAGGCTTGTTAAATCCTGGCGACTAAAGAACAACAGATTTTTTATTACTAAATGTTTAGGGATGCATTGGTTGTGTTGCCGTGGCAGTCCTCATAAGTCAGGCTGCTTTGGGCAGTTCTACCTTGTATATCCCTCAGTAGGCGAGGGATATTTGGCAGTGACAACCTGTGCCTTCAGTTAAATCACAGAAATCAAAATGCAAATTAGGGTGTGCAGACTCCAGACAGGGTTTCCAGCAGCTGACTTTATTTCAAAGTTTTCTAACTACCTCTGTGGGAGGATTAATGAAACCACTCATCACAGGGTCCTCTCAATTAAAAAAAAAAAAAAAAAAGAAAAAGAAAAGGAGGGCTGAAAATCTGTATTTGGCTTTGCTCGCTAGTTAGGGAGCGCTGCTACTGTCTGAACTAACTCTTGGAGTATTTGTTCTTTTGGTTGCTTTTTGTCACAATCCTAGTTACAGCTTGGGAAAGTGGTTTTAGATGCTGCACTGAGACAAAAAGGAGCATGGCCCCTCCATCCCAATGAGTTTCCCAATAAAGGATTCATCGTGTCATGTCCCACAGGATGACATGAAGAACATTTCTTACGCACCACCACTCAGTGATGAGCCAGCGGGCTCCTGAGGCACAGCCTGGAAAAAAAGTTTGGGCCCCCATCACCAATGCAATGGATACACTTAATATCCTGATCATTTGCACCTTCATCATCCTGATCATTTGCACTATCAGAGCACAGCTGCACTTTTACAGAGATGCTGAAGGAACCTCAGAGCACAAGTAACCAAGCTCTTAGCTCTGGATAGCTGAGTCGCCCTCATGTCTGAAGCTAGTTATGAGACTTTGCAGTGGGTGACTCTAGTCACAAACACAGCGTGGGGAGAATTTGTGTGGTTCGTGTGACTCAAGCCTTGTTTCAGCTGCACACAAGTGATGGTTACCACTGTTGCTCAAGTAAGACACCATCTAAGAAGGTCATTCGCAAAATGCCACAAATTTTAAATGGTGGTAAATTGGCCAAGAAACATAAACCCTACAGCTAATAGAATTTCTGTTCCTAAATCATTGGGACACTTTAAAATCCCCACCTTCATGACCTGCCAGACTTGAAGGACAGGCTTCATATTAGTGTTGGGACCAGAATGGCAGAAGTCCTGCCAGTCACAGCAGGGATCAGTATATAGTTATCATCATTCTGGATTTGTCCTTAAACATGGAACATTAGTATCACATTTCTTCACTCAGTGCAGCCCAAAATCCACTTGCAAAAACCGAGCATCAAACATCTAGGTTGCTCTCCTCAGCTGGGCTCTGATAGCAGCCTTGCTGGCTTCCCTGTTCACAAGAAGACAACGCCACTTCCCAGACAAGCAGCCTCAGAGAGTTTGCGGAAGGACAGGAACTAGTGGCAGCAAAAGAGACAGCAATAACATTAATTTTGAACGGCTTTCACAAAGCAACAGGGAAGGGAGAACACGAGGCTGATGCAAAGAGGTGACCTTTTTAAAAAGTCACGTCTGTGAGACTGCACCTCTGCACAGGTCTGACCAAGCCCGCGGGGCCGCGCAGGATTTCGTGTGCAGGGGCATGTGCCACGGTGGGCCCCCAGCAGCACGGGGTCACCAGCACTCACAAACACTCCGGAGGCTCAGGCAATTTCCCAGGTGCCTGGACACGACCATGCAGCTGTCGGCCCTCCCATCCATGGAACGGCTGCATCCAGCCTCACCCGCTAATGTATGCACACTTCTGTGCCCATCTGTCTTCAATAATCTGTCCCCCAGGACCGGGAGAAAGAAGGAATAATTAAGCTGTTCCATTAAGGAAAGAGGATGTTTTTGACCAGGGAAAGTAACTTACCCGTTTAGCTCATCTCACAGACCGAGTAAAATGTGCACTCATTGACCACTGATGCTGCAAGCATGTAGTGATTTGAACTTGTTAATGAAGATAACTCTCTGTGCTGGGAGTGCTAGAAGAGGACGGAGGGTTAGAGGGGAGCACTGAAGTTTATCTGTATTCTGCAGAGTGCATCTGAGTAATAAAAGTCACCTTCCTCAGAAACCTTTGCCCAAGAGTGAACTCAATTCCTCACAGCATGTTTAAAAGAGTCCTGTAAGACACCTGCATGAATAATACTGAGTAGGGTATGCTCACTGAACTTCCTGGGATGCTGGATTCAAAGGGGAAAAAAAAGATGGTGAGAAGCAGAAAGAATAGGAGGAAAGTGAAAAGGAGGGGGAGAAGACCAGGATATGGGTAAAAAATTGAAGCAGGATATGAATAAAAAACTGAAGCTGTAAACAAAGTTTACTGATGATTTACCAAGGGGACAAGGCAGAGGACAAAACTGGGGTACAAGAAATTAATGGTATTATCTCACATATTGAAAAAACAATGGGTCTCTTTCTCTGAAAAATCTGACTTGAAATATATTGAGAGAAGCATCTTTCAATTACCAGCACATTAAACTCCAAACTCCATGGTGTCACAGCAAACAGAGAGGGGGAATGACTCTGAGGGGAAATGAATGATTAGGACTCCATCCACATCCCAGCTGCGACAGGATGTGTTTTCACAACACATCAACTGTTTAAATCATTTGATCTTCTTATTGTCTGACAGAGCAAATTAAATATGCGATCTGCTTTCATGAGGCTTCCTGGTTCAAATCCTGCAACTTTCCTTTCTTTTTTTTTTTTCATATGCTTTTTAAGTTAATTAGAGCTCAGCTTACAAATCCCACAGCAGTGATCCATGGGTGATCCTGGGTGAAAACCTATCAACTCATGGAGTAAAAGGCTTTTTATAGCTGTCTCTGCTGGGGAGGCTGAGGGCACAGAGCAGACCGTGGCTGCTGGAAGGATCTGGGGCTTTGCTATGACCCAGACTTTCAGTTGTGCTGATAGGCAAGGGAAAAGACACACAAGGAAATAGGGCTGCCTTCCCTGAGCTGCCTGTCTCGGGAGGAATTGAGCTCTGTGGAGGTGGTTGAAGAGGGCAGGGATATGGGGAGTGGAGTGAAAATTTCACAAGGGGTTACAAGTAAAAAGGAGTAAAGTCTCTGGCAAGTTGGGATCCCAGCCAGCCACCACTGTGGAGGCTCTGGCAGACACCAAGAATCACTCAAACACCCAAAAATGCCTAGAGGAGCAAAGGCATGAGGAATAACAGGCATGCTAGCACAGACTTTGAACACAAGGTACAGTTTGAAAAATTCAAACATACCAGAAGTCAGCACATTTTTCTAGGGAAGTGGAAGTGAGGGACACAACTTTCCCTGGATGCAATGGACAGAGAGGTGTAGGGCACCAAGCACATTCAACAGGCCCAAGCTGCTGTTTACAGATGGAGAAGTAATTCTGACCTGGAGGTAGACTTGATTTCTCAATGCAGCATGGGAGAGCGAAGGTTTGTCTCTGGACTAATTGGTTTGTGTCGGAAATGAGACGGAGAGGCCAGGAATTCACACCTAGGGCAAGAACCTGATTTCCATCCCAAAGCCTTTTGACCCACCAGAGTGTTCTTCTGTAGCTACTGGGAGATGAACAGGACAAAGGTAAAACCACTGAGACACTGTACACTGTGATACAGCATACATGTATACTATATATATACACCTATATATGCATGTGAATGAAAGAGATCATTTGACATATAGGGGAGGACTATAATTTTATTCAGTGTTTGTAAAGTGAGTAGCATAAAGGTGTCTGCAGGTATTTGCTGCAGATCCATACTGCACCTTGCAGTTTAAACAATAATAATTAATGCATGATAGGATAAACATTCCTATTAGTGAAGGTGCCTCCATCAGGTGACTTTTGTTTATGTTTAATTCAAGACCAGTTCAGCACAGAGTATTTAAGCTTCCAGCAGTCTTTTCTGTTCCTATCAGGACATCCATGGCAATTTTCAAGTCAAAGAAAGCGTCCTAGCCATTGTTACAGGGAACCAAAAAAATGGTCACTGCCATGCAAGGATGCAAGGATGTCAAGTTCTTCCTAGCAGGCAGCAGTTTGCAGAATAATTACTTTATAATAATTAAATGGAATTCACTAAGAGATCCTCAAGAACACTACATGCCAGCACTGCTGAACATATGTGCTGGCTCAAACAATGTAACTGGAGTGTGAGGCAGCTGAGTAGATCCCACAGTGATTTTGCTTTGTACCTTGAAGCGGGATCCACTGTGGTATGCTGTGTAACTTGTTTCACTCCAGAGCTTGGCAGGAGGTACAAAACACTGCGCTGTGCAGACCTTACTACTTTCAAAAAGCTTTTGAAAAATATGTGCAGCTCAATTCAACATTGCCAGACTCTGGTACTGGCAGGAACTTTTAAATCCCTTATAAATCTCTCTGTTTATCTCCAAGTGCAGAGATAGGGAAGCATGATGGATACATCTTAATACTATCTTTGTTGTTGCATACAGGTTTTAATTTAATTTTACATTATGTGGCATTTACTTTATCTGCTCCGATTTAACTAATTCTTCAAGGGACACAAGGAAGGTGACTGAAGGTGATACAGGCAGTCTCCTGTGGTCTGGATCTGCATAGGCAGCCCCTTCCAGCCAGCTATGACTGGAGCCACCAGAGAATGTGATTAGAGGGGGAGCAGCATCTTCAGTGCTGGGCACTGGGAGAGATTTAAAAACTAAGAGAAAGCGAAGGTAAAACTATAATCTAATTTTGAAAAATGAGGATTAAAGGTTCTATTACTCATGCTGTTTCCACTGTACATATGGAGGTAACAATATGTGATTTTGCTGGATAAAAATATTGGCCCCATGCAGCTAGTGTGGTGCAAGTAAATCCCTACTGTGTTTGTAATGAGGCAAGGTTAGGATCATGCAGATGTGTGACTGTAAGCCGGTTTAGTATTCGAGCTGGCATAATAGGAAGAGATTGTTCTTTGACTTACTGGCAAGTCTGGATATTCTCCACCATGTTGCGACAACAACAACAAAACCACCAGGAGACCGGCATGGCTCCACACTGCATCTCCCCACTTATCACCCTCTAATGCACAAATTTGGTGTCAGCAGGGAGGCTCCCTGCCCGGGGTGCTCCAGGCTTTCTTTCCCATGAGGCTGCTTTAATTTCATATATTTGGTAAGCATCTGTTTTTACAAGGGTAGCACAATGTCTAGAAGCACGGAGGAAAATGCTGTTGCTGATATTTCTAAGTAGTCAGAGACTTCTGCCTTAGTAGTCCAGGGATGCCCCAGGGGCAAGGCTGCCTGCCCAGATGGGATTACAATTTAACCTGGAGAACAACGCAGTCAGGGATACTCATGTGGAAAGGGGAGGGAAGAGGAGGGCTTCCCTGCTGAACGAGGAGGTCACTTCACATGTTTACCCATTGTCCATGCAGAATAGTGCAAAAAGAGCAGATGAAGGTAGCAGAAGTGAGCTATCACAACCAGGAATGCTTTGGACAAGTGGGAGAAAAAGCTACTTGAGGTTACCCAATGCACAGGAACATCACGTTTTCTGCATCACTGAGGAGGAATGGCAATTTTGGCTAATGTAAGCAGAGACACAGGGAGGTGTGAGAGAAATTAGAGATGGATCAGTGGCTGTGAGAGGGACAGAAGAGAAGGAAGCTGGTAAGAAAAGAGAGCACAGTAGGTGATCATGCAGGGGAAGCAGAAAGCAAGAATTACAGACCGAGTAAACAAGTGTCTTTGAGACTGTGTGTACTGAGGAGAGACAGCAGAGCCTGACTCTGAGCTCTGTGGAAGGTGAGGAGCTACGTGCTAGTGTGTGGGGCTGGGGGCATTGGCAAAGGCAAAGGAAATTATATATCCCTCTAATCTGCAGCAGATTCCTTGTTGTCTGGGAATATATGTCAACTGGGACACACCCGTGGAGGTTACTGAATTTAATTGTATTTTTACATTTCCCTCTCTTTCCCCCTCACCTCCCAGAGATGCACACAAGCAAATTTCTATAGGCATAAATGTAACACTGAAGTTTCATTATCATTACCAGCATCGCTTGTCTCAAACCATCACATTGCCATATTAACATTTTTTTATTCCATACCTCCCTCAATTCCCTGGGCATAAAGAGAAGTTCTAATTTCCAAGAAAAAGAAAAAGAAAAAAGAAAAACAAACAAACAAACAAACAAAAAAACCAAACAAAAAGCCAAACCTTTGGGTCTCCAGGAAGCTTTCCTAATTTGTCTATCTATTGGATCAACAATAATTTACTGGAGACTGAATTTTTTGACCTATATGGCTGAGTAGATCTGGATGCCTGAGGTTTAAAACTGCCTTACTGCTGTTAAGATTTTCCCCACCTCTAAGTCACAGTGGATTAATCGTGCCTGGGAGATAACTAAGCAGGGGCACGTTCACTGATGCTGACCAGAGAGACAGAAAACAGCTGATGGGCAGGGACCAACCCAAAAAAATAAATCAGAAGATCCACTGTCCAGTACACATGTAGGTCCCAGATGCTGGAGTGAAGTGGCTCCACAGTAGTGTTTTTATTGCTTTATAACAAGCAATTAATTGTGAAAAAATAAAAAACTGTATTGCTAATGTATCCCTAACCTGACAAAGCCTGTATGAAACAAGGAGATATTTATTTCTGTGAGGGTGCCTGTTCTTTATTGAAACATTAGCATATTGAATGCTGCTTTTAAAAGACACAATACTTGTTCCCCATAGTTTACAATTTAAATTATAAATATACTACAGTATCAGAAGGAGTATCAAAATAAGTTCATGCCAGGATTCACTGTGTCAGCCTATTGACTCGCAATGCTGCTGCCACGCAGGCTTTTCCTGCATGTGAAGGGAAAGCATCAAGGGAAATTTGAGTCCCAGTGCTCTCATAGAGAGTTTTGCACCCACTTCAGAATGGTGGGGTTTCATCTGGGAGCTGTTGCAATGCTCCTACCTCGTTTACTCATGTTCTGTGCATTTGCTTCATTGTCCACTCTAGAAAGGTATTTCCCTTATTTTTTTGTAACAGTAGCCAGCACAGAAAGGTTTTATCCAAAATTAAAATGCTGCTGTGTTGGAATAAATGACCTCTCTTGAGTCTTTAAAATTCTTACTTCCCATTTTTCCTGAAAGATGCAATATCTGAAAACCCTTTCTCTTGGCCTTTTATGTTTCTTTTTTAATTAATAAGGGTGAGATGTCTGCATTAGTATAGCACAAACATTTGGACCTGAAGAAGAAATCTACATTTTTTAAAACTTGATGGACAATATTAAGTAATCAACGCCAATTTAAAGTTGCATGTTATAATAAATACATATTTTGCATTTCAATAATTCATTGGAGAAGTCCCAATTGACAACTACCTTCCGTTTACTAACCAGGTAAATGCCACCTTTAAAACAGTCATATTCTTTCTCATCATCAATGTGAACTATTTTCAGATAGTTCTTGTGAGTGGCTAAGATTGTTCGTCCTGCTGCCAAATCAACTAGCATGGTTTATTTTACACCATTTAAGTGGTAGTTGGGGCATGCACACAAAGTATGTCATCCATGTTGCTTTTTCCCATTGCTGATCACTGTATTTTCCCTTTCGTTGACAGAGATTTTACTCCCACTCCTCCCAGAGAAAGATTGTGGAGAGATGTCAAAGCTTATTACTCAATGAAGGTGTCACACAAAGGCACTTCTATGAATGACCCTGGCAGTGTTAAATTCAAGAAAACAGTGCTAAAGGGTATGTGGTCACATGAAAAATTCCACTTTCTTTTTCCATATTGCAGGGTTTGAGTTTTGTCTTTTTGACAAATAAGATTATTTTTATGTGGCCACCTGAAATGATAAGAGATTATTACCTCTGGATCACAGATCCAAAGGTAGCCTAGGTGTCCTTTCAATAATCATTGTAAAAATAGTCAGCAATTTCAGTACTCTCTTCATTTCCACAAAACATCTAACCTAATGGTTCAAATACCTGCCAGATAAGAGATACATGAAGGAAGGAACAGGACTGTCCAGTGCTTGGAGTCCCCTCACCAGGGAGAAGACCAGGCAGGTAGCAACTGACCCTTGTGACAAAGAAAAGCATGGAATGTATTTCAGTGACCGTGACAGGAGATGGGTACTGCAGCCGCCAGATCCCTCCTGCTCCTATTGTTAGTTCTGGCTCCACCACCTTGGAACAGGCTGCTCACTGCCAGCCCTCTCAGTGTGGCCTTTCATCCTGGTCTGGTTCCACCCTTGTGGAGCAGTGTGCAGGCTGTACTGCTGTGGACAAAGTCAAAATTCCATTGATGGTTTAGTGCCTGTTCTGACAAGATACAAAAGGTATCCATCTCCCAGCCTATCAGCATACCAAGCAGAATGAACAATAATTCAGAAAATGTCACATTTTTAACAACCAGTTCTGCTGTTTTCATCCAGTTCCCAAATGAAAAGGCCTAATGTTTTCTAAAGTGTGACTTTTTAATAAAAAGTAATTTCATGTGCCAGGACAATGCAGCTTTAGAGTCATCCATGTTTACTGCATACACTGTGATACATGAGAAGATTTATATAGTGATCAACTGCTTCAGCATCCTGAATCATTCCAAAGATGGATTGTCTGTAAATAGGAGACCTTGAGGGAGCAGAAAATATAAGTAAGGACGTGCAGTTGCTCTAACAAGCAAAAATCCTTAAAGCAGGGGATGGTCTTCAGTACTCAAAAGCATTTCAAAGACAAGCTGGCAGTTTTCCATACAGACACACTGACAATGCAAAGACAAGTGAGAGAAAAGGGAGCTGCCAAGTAGAACATGCCACTACAAACCTCTGCAGCATGGGAGAACCCAGATCTCAGCAGGGAACCCTCTATGCTCAAGCTCCTTCCTAACAGCACATGGGCAGCAGGGCCCCTAAGAGGGCAGGGCAACAAGTCTGCCCTTAGTGCTTCTCACAAGGGTTTGTCTCCCCATTCCAACACAACTTCCTCTGAGGTCAGACCCTTCGGGGACCACTGGTGGCTGTGACAGAAGTCCCACTGCATCCAAAGAATACCAGAGGGAGGGTGGTAGGCAAGGACACAAACAAAATGGCAACTTTCCATTTTAAGAGCAGCAGCAATGCCCTGTACACTCAGTGGGACGAAGTTTGAAGGCAGCACCTTGGTTTATCAGTAACAGAGCAGTGCCCTGCTCTGTCCCAGACCTGCAGGGGCTGAGCTGGGGAGGAGCACATGCACAGGGAACGAACAGGCTTATTTACATCACCTGCTGTAAGTGCATTAGGAGCAAGATGCAGCCCTAATGCAGCCCTAGTGTTTCAAAGATACCTATTTCTGGGTAGATTTTAATAACTTGGAGAAGTTGGCTCCAGGCATATGGAGAAGAGTCTAAAATATTACTTCATCACACAGGTTGTCGAGAAGGAAAAGAAGAACTTTCAAGAGTCCCCTTTAGGCAAATTCCCAGGTGAATCAAAGCAAGGGATAAATGTTCTTTGCAGATAGCACAAACCACCAGTCCCTGCCCACAGCTGGTGCTTCTGTGAGAGTTTGGACCTGTGCATCCTCATTTACCCATGGAAAATAAGGGCAGAGCATTTCTGAATGGTGGCATGCACACTCCCACCCTCTGCACGGGGCTGAGCATTTGGAGAGACATCTCAGGCCTGCCTGAGCTGGCAGTTTTGGAGAAACACTTCTACAATAGGAGTCTTAAAGTCAGCTTAATGTCCCTGTAACCATGCCTAATGCAGGCATCAAAAGTATGTAGCAGGACAGTTAAGGATTGGATCTTTAAACTCACATGGACTTTATACCCTCCAGAATGTGGCCATCTGAAACTACAGGAGTCTCTAAGTCAAGCACCCAAGAGACAGGAAAGTACCATCTACTAAAATCACAGAATGCCCATAGTAAGGAATTACTGGCTCAAGTAGACCACTTTCCACTTTAATTTGTGCCTTTCCCAGGCAGCATGTATATCTCCTACCTTTGTGTACAGTAAATGTAAGCAGTTAATCCAGTTCGTACCAGCTTCCCTGGCCACAAAAGTTGAGCCCCTGTCTTTTCTTTCAAAGGCAGAATTTATAAAGCTTGCGTTGCAGCTCAGTCTTGAGTTTGGGCTGACATTTGTTTCCTTCCCCAAATGAGTTGCCTGGTTACATTTCAAGCAGACTTCTGAAAGTATACAAATGTACTTCTAAAACTGATAATAATCTTTAGGGGGGAAGGCTTATATCCTGTTTTTACTTATGAGAAGGGCCCCAGGCACCCTGATTTAAAAAATGATCTGACAAGAAGCAAAGACTCAAATGCTCCTTGACACATATACATCTGACACCTCAGATAATCAGCATAGTTTCATGGAATTAGCTGAAACTCCATCCTCACCCCCCACCCCCTGCTTGTCATCTCACAGCAGAAAACATGCTGAATAACAGTGCATCACACCAGGCCCAGGCTTCTATTATATTTTCAGTCGAGAAGAAGAAAAAAAACCGTTCTTTTATCTCACTGTTTCTCTTCCATCAGCAGAGCTATTCTTTCCTTGATGCCATATCAAATGTTTAAAAATTTTCCACAGTTTAGTTTTAAAAGCAGTACATGAAGCCAAAGAAGGAAAAGGGGGAAAAGAGAAGACCAAATGGAGCTATCTGAGCTCAGTTTTCAAACAAAGAAGCCCAACCAGGACCTCAGTACTTTGGAGCTGAAAGTCCCAGCCTCCCTTTGGACAAATGCCTCCACTTCTCACTGATTTCAGTGACATCTGCACAGTGTGGTCACGGGCTCATCTTGCTTCATAAACTGTCTGTCTGTGCAAGATTTTGCTCATAAAAGAGAACCTAAAGGATGTGTGAGTCATATGAAAGCACATGGATTTGGAAAAGGAGCACTTCACAGTGTAGAGGAGTGCAATAAAGCCTTGCTCGCCCCCTTACCTGAAGTATTTTTGCAACACATATATTTACAAGATTCCTTCTTTATTCTCATCCTCTTTGATCTGTGCAGTGCGTTTGATGCATGTAAGTGACAAATCTCTGTGTCTTTCCTCCCAAGACTTTGAGACAGTATGTGCCCTACTCTCATGATCATAGTCAGTACCTCCAGAGTTTGGTTGCTTCTCTTCCTCTTCTTCCTCCTGCATCCTCCTACTGCTCCTCCCACTGGCCAAATTTACCAAAAAAGTCTTTGCCCATAGCTGTCTCCTTGTTCCTTGGCAGCACCATGTTCAGATGTCCTTGCAAGTGACATTGATAAAAAAATGACCTGTAATCCTCAATCCTGCCCAGATCCACTTGGTTTCTGAGGATGCTGGTGCAAGAGATGAAAGGGAGCTCTGCATGGTTAGGCATCTAGGGGCTTGTTTTCATTCTTCCATCTCCACTTCAAATGCAGCATCACAAAACCTGATTTCCTTCACCTTTCCTGGCACCTCTGTTTTTCTTGATGACCAGAATTGCTGGTCCTGTGTCTATCTGTACCCGTGTGTCTCCTGGGCTTTTTTCTCTATGTTGCAGTTCAGGACAGGAACTCTCTTCTTCTTCTTCAGTGCTTTTTTAGACTCTGGAGCCACAATGTCCCTGCCCATGCCTGGACCTCCCAGCAATGTGGGTCAGGCCATATTGCTGATGCAATACTGTAGATGAGGGGTTTGGATTTCTAGAAATATTTTCCTTTCCATGTTTTTTTCAGCAGTGATCTGTTAATGACCTCTGAAGAATGAAATCTTTACCCAGGCTTTGATTATCTTGCATCTTACTGAAGGTATCTTTTCTGCCAACCTTCCAAATTCTCACCTAAACTGAATAAAACACAGTTTCTTTCTCAGGCTTTGCTTTAGCTCAGAGAGATTTGAATTGGGGGCCAAAGCTAGCATCCCCATAATAAGACTAGAAATATTACAGACCACATTATGTTTTGGCTGCTTATCTGAGGTCTCTGAGCTACCATGGTTTCCATCAGCTTGAAATATGGAAGCTCAGCAGCTTTGGAGAAAAGCAGGTAATTTAATTCAATATATTTCATTTGAAAAACTGATATAAAACTGTTCTTTTTTAAAATTCCCAGTAGTTTTTGCTTCTAAAAGGCTAGGTATACTTAAAAGGATGGTCTCTGCCTCCATACGTTAGAGTTGCAGATGCCAACAAACTCTGGAAAATGGAGGTAGCTGGGACAAGGAAGACAGTGGGGGATTGATGTTCTTACAAGTTTGGCAAGGAAAGTGAAAAATCCACCACAGAAAAAGGACAGAAAATACACAGTGAGCAGATAAGATACTTCACCAGCCTTACAGCCTTCATAGATAAAAGGTTGCCAATCAAGCCTCGTTGCATTCATGGGGGGAGTGTTTTGTAAAACCCTGGCATCCATCAATACACATTACTGCACAAGTGTTCCTATTAATAGGGTTAAGGCTTGCGTTTATTATGCTGTGCAAAGATAGCAACTGTGATAATTGAGGCTGCAAATACTGCCCACTTTAACCCTTTTTATAATCACTCTTATTTTTAGACATCATTTTCCATATTCATTTCAATACTTGGTTGCATGCCCATGCTGGGCAAAAAAAAAAGTGTTTCAGACAGCTCATTACAGTAAACATTAAGTATAAGAGCATTAATTTCAATAATCAGATATAAAATATCTGTAAATGAAGCAGCTGTCTTCATTACGTACTCAAACACACACTTCTACATTTTGTGTGTTTGCATGTCACAAAATGTCTCTAGTTTGTGTCATTTGGAATCACCTGGCATGTGACAGTAAAGGCAATGGCATAGATGGCTTACAAGTAACAAATCCAGAAACCAATTGCAGCTGTAGCCCTTGGACTGAGGTTCAGTGTGAGCTCCTGCACATAGGGGATACCATCTGTGGACAAAGCCTGCTTCTCTGTCCAGGGCATTCTGTGCCAGCCAGAGGGCACGGCCATGGTCTGAGCAGTGTGAGTCACACAGGGCTGGAGTGTGCTCAGCCTTGTGAAATTTACACGGTGATCAATGGCTTCAGCATCCTGAATTACTCTGGAGATGGTTTATTAGGAAGGGGCCTTAGGGAGCAAGGAATAGAAGAAGAGAGTAGATTCACAGTTAAAGGAAGAATTGGTACAAGGCAATTTATACATGAAAATTCAGATCCCCTTCTGAATTTCCTAAAAGCTTGAGATGTCTGAGTCCAGGGCTTTGCTCTGGGCCCTTCTCTAGAACTGACGCGCAAGTAAATCAGGCTCCTGTATGAAATCGCTCTTAAATGTGTAAGGCACCATCAATCAAAAGGTGTAATCAGCTTTCCTCTGCTCAGTCCCTGCAGAGCTATTCTTGGCATGCTGTTGGAAAAAAGCAGAGGCAGAGAGATGCTCTTTTTTTCCCTCTGAACATGGTCCCAGAGAGACGGCTGCCCCGCATAACGAATGCAGCCCATATTCCCTGTCTGTAAGTCAAGTTTCACAGTGTGTCATCGCCTCCTCTGCCAAGGTGATCGATTCCCACTGTCTAGGACTGTCAGGTCGGTGTCTGGTCCACACTTATCCACAGATATTTCTACCTCATCTGACTGCCAAAAATTTCCTTCTCATTTCTGCAACAGTGTTACCCAGACATGCCCTAAAATTTCATGAGGAAACTACAGACCAGCTACTGCCTCCACTTTCATGTACATTCAGCTCCTCAGTGCCCCAGAGCAACATGAAAGCAGAGCAAAAAGAGTCGTGTCCCCTCATGTGTGGCTGGGAAGCAAGACTTAAAAACCACCATGCAGGACTTTTGGATGCCCTCACAATTAGGAATAGTAGAAAACCTCTGTGTGTTTATTGCCAGCCCCTGAGCTGGGCCACAGCCATGGACTTTTGCTGCACCTCTTCTTTGAAACAGGAGCCTCACACCAGGCATTAGGGAGCCTTGCTTATACATACACACACACAGAGAGACATTTTGGTTATAGGATTGGTTTTTGAAATCATTTAAAGGATATTTGCAGAACCAGGAGGAGATATAAAGGCAGTAAAGCCTCACAGGAAAGACAAGGGGAAGAAGGAGTGCTGGGAATTGCCATACCTGGGGCTGCAACACTAGATCCTCCTCGACACATTGCAGGATTTTATGTCAAGGTTTCCCACACTGACATTAACCCTCAATCCACACATCAATGGCTGTGTTCCTACTGGGGTGTTTCAGAAGATACACTGCCAAACGAAGCCTTTCAGCAAAGAGCACAGCAGTGAAATCAGTCTGACCTCTGAAATTTTCTTCTGGTTTTTTTTCTCTGTTGTTACAGAAAAGTCTTGCATAAGGGTAACCACATATTTTGCAATGCCAAGATGCACATCATTCACATATAGAGGTTACACGAGTATCACTGGGAGAATGTATCCCTTCAAGAATTGTTCTAATTAGTGACTTGAGCTTTCATTTAATTACACTCTTTAATGCACATCTTGGAATTACAGAGGTGGGTGTAATTTAATTAGCCAAAAAAAAAAAAAAATCCAAGACACGTTTATATTCCCGTAAAATATAGGTTACACTTAAGACATGCTGAGGATGACACAGATACTTCCCGGGAACGAGGTCCATGTGCCTTCACCTTGAGGTGTGCTGGGATGCAGCCCTGGGCATGAGAGTGTGAGCAGGGCCGGAGGCTGACAGCTGCTCATTACAGGCTGCCGGGGTCTCAGCCTGGCTCCTGGAGGACAGGTGGCCACATGACAAACGAAACCCCTCACAATTAGCACTAATTGACACTCGTGTGGCCGGTCTCCAACGAGAGGTCAGGGAGCAGGTGAGCTCAGAGGCTGAGCATCCCGTCCTGGCAGCGAGGGTCTGCAGAGGGGTGTCCTGCCGCCACCACCGCTGCCACCACCACATTGCTGCGTGCAGGCACAAGACTCAGCACCAATATTTTGACGGCCCGGGTGCTCACCAGGGCCCCCTGTGGCCCTTGGCTAAAACTATCCCAGTTTTAGACCTGCTTTGAATGCCTCAGCCTGGCCTCTTACCCCCACCAGCTCCATGAAGTTCTGCTATCATCCATGCCCTTCATCCCCTCCCCACGAGTGCACTGGCTTTCGGGAGAGCAGATGCAAGAGTCTGAGTTTGCTACCACCTCCCACCTTTCATTTTTTTCATTTAGAAACATTTCCACATTAAAAATGTGCAATAAACTGACCAGCTGCCACCCCTTGATGCTTAATCCTCTCTAATCTGGTCTGGGAACACTGAAATGTACAATTTTGCTTATTATGCAGCTTCCAGAAATAATTGAATGTAGCAAGTAGAGAGGGTAGCAAGTGAGGAAAAAAGGAAACTAACCCCTCAGCTATTTATTTATCATTTTCTAAGGGCCTGCATAGCACACACACTGCTGTGAATGATCTCCTCCTCAGAGAGCACATACAACTACTCAAGCTGTGGACTGAAAAATGCCCCTTGTCCAACACAGGCCCTCTCCATCCAGGAATGAGATAGCCCATGCCCCACAGACCTTGCAATTCAACAGCAAACAACACGGTCCTCAGGGATGGAATTAATTGGAGTTTGGCTTTTATACTGGTTGGCTTGATTGACTTCATCTGAGGCCTCACAAAAGCAGTAAGTCTTTCAGAGGGGCTCCCTATAAATTTATGGCTCACAAGGCAGGAAAAAAAATCTCATGTAAATTATACCCTTTGAAAATGATCATGAGGTATCGAGATGGCCCAGGGGACTGCCAAGGAAGTTTCATCGCTTGCTCATTTAGCATAGGTAAGTAGCAATAACTCGCTGTTCTCTTGAAGCAATGTAAAAGCTTAGGAAAAATAAGGTGGTTTATCAGTTTACTTATACCATGCCCAGTACCCAAACAGGTTGCTGTCTACAATCAGATCTCTACAAGGTTTTCCCCATGAAAACCAGCAGATCTAAGGACTGACTGATGAGTAGACACAGAGACAGATTGGTGCTGTCCTTTCTTCATGTATAGCCTTTCTTTCTTTTGCTGAGAAGCCACAGCCATACCCAGATAATTTTGTGAAATGAAGATGCCACATGGGGAGCGATTGAAAGTGGACCTGACAGAGCCACTGGCCCATTGCTCCATGTTGCTCCACATTGATCCTAGCTCATCTGGTGCCCCACAGTCTTGTCTTCAACAACTTTCATAGCTCCAGTCATGATTACTAACCCAAATGTCTAACACAACCTCTTTTTATGATGTCAGCAGCTTTTTCCCCAGCATTCAGTTCTTCCTGACAGAAATATAAAGACTTACAAATCATAGGATATCTCAAGTTGGAAGGGCACAGGACTACCTACATCTAGATCATATAACTAAGAATGTCATCCAGGCGTTCCTTGAACTCTGACAGGCTTGATGCTGTGACCACTTCCCTGGGGAGGCTGTTTCAGTGAGTGATGACCCTCTCGATGAACAACGCTATCCTAATAGCCAATCTGCACTTCCCCTGACCAAATTAATTTCATTTTCTCAGTTCTTTGGAGAAAGAATGTCTCTGAGGATCTGACTGTCTAACTTGTATAAAAGAGAGTTCATGGCTAAGGAATCTATAGGAAGTGAAGTATTCAGTAAAATTCAGTTTAAAAAAATTATTTTCCACTGTAGCTGTATACCCTTGTCCCAGCTCTCAGAAACATTAAGTCTTTTCTTTTACTTGTCCTGGGCAAAAGCTATAAAAAAGTAGTATTGAAAGATCTGGAGGTCAGGGTCCTCTCTCAGCCATCTGCAAACCATCTAACAAAGTCATCAGTTCTTCACAAAGTGCAATATTAAAAGCATATTGTTTCACACATGCTGCTTATCATTTTCCACTTTGAAACAAGCAGCTACAAGCTCTTCCAGAGGAGCATTTTAGTTGTAACAAAGACAATCAACTTGAAAAAGTGACTGATTGCTATAGCACTAGTTTGCATTTCATGTCACCTTGCTTTTAAGTTCTCATTAATTACATTACATTAATTAATTAAGCCTGATAGCACACCTGTTGTTAAGAATTATCCATACTTTATAGTTAGAGACACCAAAAAAGAGCTATTAGAAGGCTTGCTTAGAATCTATATTAAAATTGAAAACTAGTCCAGTTTTATACCAGACCCAGATAGTATCTGTGTAAATATATGGTCTCCTTCTATTGCTTCCCATTTTATTCAAGACTTCTAGCTTCTAAAAATAGAGGCAGCATCAAAGGAGTCATGCTCTCCCTTCCCAGTATGCAGGACAAAGCTTGGCTAATTTATGTGTGCAAGAAAATTATTGCAAAAAGGTGACCACTGCAAAAACTCCTCTGTTTGCAAGCCTTTTTGGTTCACCACAGCTGGGGTAAGCCACAGGAGCTGGCCCTTGGTTTCTATCTGGGGTAAAGGCAGAGCCAGTGCAGATGGCTGAACCCCCATGGAAGGGTTTACTGGGTGATGGCAACAGCTGGACCAGCCCCAGGCACTGCTGGAAAGGGCAACAGATGGAGGCTGCAAGTGGCCAAATCCTCACCTGGCCTTTCCTTCCTGCAGTGCTGCAGAGCACAGGGAGTCAGGCTGGGCTCCCCTTTCCCTGGCTCCCATGCTGGTGGTGGGCAAGGGTGCAGAAGACCAGCCTCTCCTCCTCCACCCACCCACCCACCCACCCAGTGCAGCTCAGCCCTGTCCATGCCCTGGGAAGCCCAGCTAAAGGCTGTGGCCCTTTATGCCATACAGGAATGCCCTTTCCTTTCCAGACAGGGCACGATGTCACAGCCAAGCATAAAGATGATGGGGACACAGGCCATCATATCCCAGTCCCTGTGTGATCTATTACAGATTCCCTGGTAATTCCCTCCAGGGAGAAATGGGCTGTCAGCTATGCCTGACAACCTCAGTCGTGGTCTGTGTCCCAAACAAGGGCCATGCAGCACTTTTCATGGCTTCCTCACAAACCAGAAAAGCAATCCAGGAAAACAAAGACTCCTTGCTGCTGGGTTGGGTGTTGAAGAGTGTCCCCCCATCTCCCAAAACTTCAACAGCCCAGCTGCACCCTTTTCCTTATTTGCCCCTCCATCCCATTTGTTGCACATGATGAAGGCGTTCCTACTGCCCAGGTGGCTCCTCAAAGGCAGAACGGAGGTAAGGCACCATGCTCCCACATTCTCCTTCCTCTCCAGCAGTGTCCTTGCATCACTCTGATGCCAGCAACTGGGTACTTCCCAGAGAGTTAATCTGTGAAAAGAAACGGTATCGATTCAAGGGGTGTGCAGCAGAAATTCTGTCATTCGGCTTCAACTCTGCACAATCACACTTCATTTTCAGTCTCCAAACAATAAATAAATATAAAATGAGCATTGGCTTAAATAGCATTTAACACGCGTGACTTCCCAAAGAACAGCATAAAAGCAGGATCCATTGCTGCTTTTCCCTTATGTGAAATGCTGAATGAGTTAAGAAAAGCAGAGAATAAAAAAAAATAGAGATTATTGTTAGAACAGGGGGCTTTCTGCATTGCTTGTGCTGTATATCCATGATCCTTTTGTGTCCCTCTTTATCCTACCCTGGAATGGAATTAGCTTTCAGTCTTCCTTTTTTTTTTTTTTTAAATTTGATCTTATTTAAATCAGCCCCTTAGCAGGTTGGCTGAATTCTTGAAAGCCTAACACAGCCTGCAGATGTCTGTCTGTGCAGCCACATGGCAGAACCAGGCTTTGGGGGTCCCCAGAGCATCACGCGGGATCGGGAACTTCTTGGTGCTGGTTCCAAAAATCCATATCCCTTTCCAGTTCATTACAAACACCTATTGTTTGCCATATTTATCTGCCATCACTGCTGTTTGTTAGCAAATGGAAAAAGAAATGCCAGGACTAAATTTCAGCCTGCCCTTAGAATAGTGGAAAGGGGCTACAGGAATTGAATGACAGATGGTCTTTGAATGATATACAGAACCTCTGCCCCTGGGCCTGCTTTGGAGGAGCTGTTTTGGATTGTTGCTCAGAAGAGTGGGAGGTTGTTGTGTGATATGTGATTATTCCATAATAATTTTAATTATTTTGCCTGTTTTCAAACAATAGTCTCAGCCTTTTTTAATTTTTACACTCACTGAGTTGTGACACGAGCATTCTTTCCTCTGTGTTAGCAGGGATTAAAATCAAACCCTGTATCCCTTCCCATTTTTTTTTCAAATAATCCATGTTTAAATAAATTACCTCAGCCTGGAAAAGTGAGTTACAGGGCATTCTCCTGACGTGTGTGGCAGAGAGAAAAGGGAAGGGCTGGGGAACAGGGCTGGGGGGATGGGGAAGGCTTTATTGTGTTTTGCAGGATGAGATTGTCACCGTAACAAGTTTCAAGAAGAGCTGCTCTTTAACTCCTCTTCCTCGGCACAGAGAGCGCAGCTCTGGGAACCTCATTTACATGCATATGGGTATCTGATTGGATCTGTTCAAAGGTACAGTAGGAGTCAGTCAGATTGAATATGATGTGCATATAAATGAAGTTCCCAAAGTGGGGTGTGATGCTTCAGGAGAGACAGGGAAAATATGCTGTCTCTGCTTCATCCAAAGTCCAATAGAAACTTGGGGATTTTATTTTTTTTAACTGGCTTGAGATAAGCAAGAGTGGAAGCCAAAAAAAAAAAAAATACATATATATGTACAAATATATATGTATGTATGTATGTATGTATTTCCCCCCCTCCCCTTTTATTGAATTTACATCTTAGGCCAAACGCTCATCGCTGGAACCCCATAAATCGCATTAGCTCTGCCTTATCAGAGCACATGTTTGGTTTGCAGGACAGCTGCACTTACCCCCCTCTGCACAGGGCAGAGTTGCAGGGTTCAGCTCCTTCGCGGCGCACACACTGCACTTGCATCCGTCCTCCACTGACAAGCAGAGATACAACGAAAGCTGCTGGGTTTTGCTAGGCTTTGGTCTTTCTTTCGGTTGATCCTGCTCAGCCAAAGCCACCACTCACAGTTTTTTGGGTAGTCAGGGGGCAAGCAGCATGTGGCTTTCGCTGAGCTTTGTGTTTGGGCGCAGGCAGCAAGCACGAGGCATGCCAGGGGCAGCTAGAAGTGTCAGGCAAATATGTTGCTTAGGAGGAGATTTGGTCCACCCTCAGGGGCTGGGGTGCTCCAAAAAGGGTAGGAATTCTCAGAAAAATGCAGCAACATAAAAGGTAAAAGACTAAAGGGAATTCTTCTCCTAGCAAGATAATCATTAGCGAAAGCCACATTTCTGGAAAACACTGAATTTAAATAATACTGCAGTGCTAACCAGGGACAGGAAACACCAGTGTGCCTACAAGCCAAGACTCCTTTGTTTTATGGAGCCTTCTGATCTTGCCAGTGTGGCGGTATTTGGGACACACCCCCATGGCACATGAGTGCACAGCAGACCTTTGGGAGAGCTGCACAGTCCCAAGGTGTCCCAGCCCTCCCTCCACAGCCGGGATAAGAGCCAGCCCTCCCTCCTCCCCTGAGCTGGCTTCCAGAAGGAGCACATGAGCACGTGGAGACTGGGAGGTGCCCAGAGGCCATAGGGATGTGTGCTTTCCCTGAGCCTAGCTCCTATCCTGAGGTGTTGCACCCATGGCTGTGGGGAGGGGGCTGTGGAGGCAATGCAAGCTGTAGGCGAGGGGATCCTGCACCCCATCGAGGACACCCTCTGTAATATCTGCAGTTTTATTTTCAGCAAATCTCTCTCTCTCTGCAGCAGTGTCTCACTTGTACTGCAGCTAATGCCCAGCTGAAATTCAGATTACTGCAGTCCCACCAGCAAGGAGAGCCTGGGGAGTGTTCCCTGCCTCCACAGGGATACATGCCAGTGAATGAAATCTTACAGGGCACTCTTGTGCCACAAGAAGCAAACCCAGCAAGCAGAGACCCACCTGTGGAAATAAAAATACTGTGTATTCCTCTCTCCTCGGTGTTACAGGAAGACAAGAAGAAATAGCTTAGACAGTGACGAGGATGCTCTGGCAAGCATTAAGAACACCTTGAAGCTACACACCATAGTTTCAAAACCTTAAAGCCACAATGCACATCTCTATGAGAAATTATTCCAAAGCAATCTGAAAAAGTAAACTTGAAAGCCCTGTCTCATTTTTTTCTTTTTCTTTTTTTTTTAACCTTCCAAGACTTGTATTCTGGTCTGGGTGTTACTCAAAACATTAGATTATATCAAACACTTCAAGCTATCATGAAAAGGAATTTACTGTACAGCTTTAGGGATACTACCAGACATAAAAAGACACAGGCAGAACACTGAACACAGGTGAATACAACAGAGAGACATTTCCAGTCCTGCTGCTTAAAAAATATTTGTTTCTGTAACTTTGGGCAACTTGCTATTTGTGGTTCAAAATTTAAAGAGCTTTGTTTTGCCTTTACTTTAAAGCTGTGCTTTGAACTCCTTTAGAAAGAACCTATGACAAGCAGAGCAGGTATCAGGTCTTAATAACAGGGCCTCAGCTCCAGCGTTTGTAGAGAAATATGAAGGATGGCCACTGCTACAAGAGAGGGCTTACAGACAGGAGCACATTTTGATTTTTATCTGCAGTACAGATGATAAAATGAAATTTTGTAAAACTCACCAATGGCACAAAGATTGGTAGAGTGGTAAACAAGGAGAGCAGCTTATTGTTACAGACAGACAGGAGTTGCCTGGATGGATGGTTGCAAGTCAGCAACGTGCATTTTAAGGTAGGTGAACAATGTGTAATTCAAGTAATACATTGAGGGGCAGAGAGCAGGCTCTGCCTGGGCCTCAAAAAAGACTTAAAACCACTGAAGACAAGAGCCCCTACAGAAGCTCTCACAGCAGTGATATTGCAGAAGGGGCAGTGTGGTCTTTACATGTATAAAGCAGTATCTGGTAGAAATCACCAACTATCTTGACTCCACAGTCCTAGATACTAATGTCCATCTCTGGAGAAGACACCAAAGGGTCCACATACAAATAAATGAAATACAAAGTAGGGCTAAGAAGGGCTTTTCAGCTTCTCCAATGCGGGCACAACACAGATGATGAGCAAGAAACAAGGCAAAGCACTGGGACTCCATGTTCGTGTGTTAGATGCCTGGAGATTTTCAAAAAAAACCAAAGCATAAGGGTTTAAGGTACAGGGAATTTGTGTGGTCTAAAGGAGTCTTTTGTCATCTGTAAAATGTCCCTCAGTCTGAATCATGGCACCAGCAATTGAGAAGTACAGTGGCTACTCAGCACCCACGTAATATTTATAATGAGGCTGGAGATCTCAGTGGCGAATCAGCCACTTGCCAAAACCCTCTGTCAGGTTGCTGTTAATAATCTGAGGTCATGGGCAATGAAGGATGGGGCAGAGATCCTTGCTCTTATGTTTCCTTGGAGATAGGCTGCTGTCTTATATCTGTCCATGCTTCAGTCAGGGCACTGGACTAAATGACCTCCCGAGGTCCCTTTCCACCTGATTTATTCCATGATTCTACCATGATACCTCATAAAAAATGAATATCAAGTCACAGACCTCAGCACCAGACCTTGCAGGGTTTTTCTGTCCATCACCCTTGCAAGTTCCCAGCTGGGCCACTCTTATCACTGTGCCCTAGGTTCCAATATAGATGTATTCTATTACCACCAGCTGTGAGCCATTAGCTGTTATCTCCTGCTATCACCCACCCCTGATAACAGACAATGGGCCAGCAAGAAACCACTGCATGACTCATGGACTTATCTCATCCTATTGGGAGATGCTCCGCCCAGGAGGGAGGAGCCAAGCATTCCCACCTGGATAT
The DNA here is from genome assembly GCA_026261815.1 of Monarcha castaneiventris obscurior. NCBI lineage: Eukaryota > Metazoa > Chordata > Aves > Passeriformes > Monarchidae > Monarcha > Monarcha castaneiventris. Next base: position 2,679,522 of record JAMPIT010000327.1, read on the forward strand.
AACCTGGCCTTGGCCCTGCCTAAGGGAGCCCTGTCTGCCGGGTTCCCAGAGGACAAGAGCTACCACTGGACCTTCAGCTGGAGACCAGACCTTCCATAGGATCACTGCTTCAACTGAACTACTTCATCTGGTCTGCTACCACCCCCCTAACACGGTGTCAGGTTGTATCTGACTTTGTCTGTGGTTTTTTTTTCTCTTTCCCTTGTATTATTTCACTTATTTTTAATTTTTCTTCCTATTAAATTTTAACCCTGACTTGCGATCTCCCACTGGTTTGTTTTCAAACCAATACACACTGAAACACTGCAAGTGCCTCTGTGATAAATGGAATTGCACATAAAGAAAGCATGATTTTGGCCATCTGGGATTATGTTCTAAACACTTTTAGAAGAAAAAAGAAAGCACTCCTGGGAAATAATTGTCATTCTTCATTATTTCAACCTTCATACTGTCTTTATATAAAGAAGTTAAACCATACCATACGTATATGATATGCATAATATTGCTTCCTTGTATTGGCCAAATGTAAGAGAGATTATAAGGTGTGAATATAAGTGGTTGCTTAAGTAAAAATTTGTATTGAAGTTAGGGATAGTTACCCTAGATCTAGCTACCAGCATTAGTAATAAAAACAACAATGATTAGATTTTTCCCAGTTCATCATATCTAAGGCTTAGATTTTAGTGATGTGTCGTGTTAATCCACATTGTTTAAATGCCTGCTGCACTTCAAAGTATAATCCACCTGGAACTATGAGAAAAACAAGAATCAGTAACCAGTGGTGCTATTAATTATCTGTCATGGATTAAATGCTTCAATTTCACTGAGTTATCACCCTATAGCACTACTGCTCAGTAACTTTGCAGAACCTTTCCTTGCCCAAACAAGCTGAATCACATCATTTTTTTCATAGTGCTGCTAACATAGTTCAAGGCATCATCTACATAATGTTGTTCCTGGGAGCTGGTGATTGAGAGAGTGCAAAATGTGTGTCCTGAGGGTTTCCAATGAAGGACTTAAATGGAATAGAAAGTCAGAGGTCCTGAGAGGTCTTCTGGTAAAGATTGTTTGCTATGCCTTTGAGCAGAGCCCTAAACTGCAAGAGAAGCAGGATATTGGTGTTTTTTCCTCTATTTAAGGAGCCCAATCCTCTTGAAGTTATTCAGACAATTCTGATTTTGAAACAATTTATTCTGAGTCCCATAACTGCAGATTTAATTTCTTACTTCTAATAATTTGATTAAAATTCATTGACATTTCACCTGGTGGCTGGAGGAAAAAACAGCGTTACTCAGACCTTACCTTGGACTTGATCCTGCAGATTGAGTCAGTAGGGAGGTGGCTTGTGTTGGACTCCTGGAAAAGATCCTTAGTGGAATTAATCAGTATTACATGTGCTCCTATTTCTTGCAAGTAATAAACATATTTGATTATAAATCAGTTCAGAAACCAGCTGCAATGAAGTGGTGCAACTGATTTGGCTTTACTTTCTCATTCATCACAGGTGATGTGGGGGGGACACAGAACCTGCTAGCAGGAAAGACAGGCATTTTCCTTACATGTTCCCAGGCACCCTGGGAGTCCTTCTCTCCCTCTATCAGACCCCATTGTCATCTTACCTCTTAATTTCCTCGACAGACCCAAGCAGCAAGAGCTGGTACTGTGAGAAAATATATTCTTACTGAATGCTGAACATCTGTATTTTATTTGTGAAGCCCTTTCCACCAGTCAAGGTACTGGGACACTGTTCACTGCGTAAGATTTAACTGCAGGGTTCAGGGTTTGTCTTCTGCTCCCTGCAGAACCTTTTTTCTTCAGTTTTTGCTATTTCAACTACTATAAAAGGGCCATCTGTTCCTGAGTGTTTGCAAATCCGTACATACATATATATACACACAGAGGTGAAAAAATTTGCAAACAGTCTACTTGATTAGAACATATATTCTCTTCCTTTATGAAACTATGCCCAGTCTGTATTTTAAAAGTCAGCTTATTAATCAGTGTGAACATTGAAATAAAAAGTCAGTGTGTAAGAATGGGCTTTTCAGCAATTCCGGGAAGCTGCAAAACAAGTGGAAACAGTCATTTAATGATTACTAAGTAGAGTATATATAGATTTAATCAATGCAAGAATACAAAGGATATTATTAAAACTCCGTATTTGTTATTAAAATGTACAAAAGGCTAACTGTTTATACATATGACTCACCTCCACTAGAAGCAGAAATGGTCAGAATATGTATTGCTTAGGAAAAGGTTGCTTTAACTGTAAATAACTGCAGGTGAAATCACAGCCAGTTCAGTGAAATTTCCTGTTTTTAGAAGAAATCAGCATTTTGATGGAAGAATGTCATTTGGAATATAAAAATTTTGCTTTTTGTTTATTTGAATTATATTTTAGTGCAAATATTTTCTTACTGCATTACATATTTACATGGTCAGACTATGAATGTGTATTTTAATTATATGTTATCTTAATGGCAAATTGACATTTTAAAATGTCATGTAAAAGCACAAATTAAAGAGGCTAATTTAATACAATAAACATGATGTGTGACTGAGGACAGGTACTTTCAATTTTCTTCTGTTAACCTAGTAATACTTAATTAAGCTATTTTGGGGATTAATAAAACCATTTCAAACCGGTTTATTAAAATGCACAAACAGAAGAGAGTTTCATCCAGCAGAAGAAGTTTCAATCCCAGATAAGCAGCAAAACCTAAAAATTTTTATTAAAACTTCACAACTTTACTCATTACTTTGTATGATACTCCTTTAAGTAAAGAGCATAAAACTTACTTAAAATATAAATAAAATTTGAAGAATTTACTTTTGAGAGTAGAAGTGCCCAAAATTTACAAAAGACTCTTGAAATAATTCCTATTCCATGGACAAATTGAAGATGTTTGACGTGACTACACGGCAGGCAAGGCAGTGATGGCTTATTACCACTTAGCATATTGTGAATGGAAGAAAACCACACTGAATGCCTCAAACCCCACTCCCTGATTCCTTGTCATGGACCAGTGCTCAGTGTCCAGTGCTCAGCCACTCTTGTGGGCAGAAAACTCCTTTTCCCCTATCTAATACACACCTCCATGACTTCTCTGATCTCCAAAGGACACCCAGATAACTTGAACACCCTCCATCTTTGCTTACTGTGCACTAAAATTGACCCATATCCTTCCTATTATCTCTTCTTCAGAGGAAACAAAGATAACAGTGAGGTTTTACCTCCAAAGGTCGTGTCTGCTGTTCCTGTTCCTGCTGCCCTTCCCTGGCAGAATATGTGGTACCTAACACTGGTCTCCAGTGCTGAGCACCATGCTATCTGAATATCTGCATACTAAAACCGAGTATGTGGCTTTAATTACTCTTATGTAATGCTCTGGACGAACATTCATCATTACAGCCTCCAGCTCCTCTGCTGCCAAACTGCTCCCTTGACACTTATTCCCTTCCTTGCATTTCTGCAGTCAATCACGCTCGTGAAGTGTAGGAGCTTGCATTTATCTAAGTCTACTCCATTTTTGCAGATAAATTCCTAAAATATTCTATGTAATTCTGAATTCTAGCCCTGTCCACCAATGCACTTGAAGTGTTTCTCAGTTTGGTATTTCTCTAACTCTCAGTTCTCTGCAACCAGTGCAGACTTGCAGTGTGGCAGTGAAGGGTTGCCTGCTATTCTTTGGCCAGCTTTCCTGTTAGCCATTCACCCATCTGCACAGAGGTCATTTTTTTTCTAAATTTGCTCATGAACCTGTCATGTGATACATGACATCTAGGAATCAAGATCTATCCTGCATATAATTTTTCTTTCTCCATGGTGTCTGTTGCCAGTAAATCGGTTACTTTGGCTGGATGTATTTGGCTTGATGAGGCTATTATTGGCTGTTGGACACTTTTTTGTTTTTATCTAGATGGCTGATCCATTAGCAAATGGATCAAATAATCCAAAATATATAAAATATTATAAATATAATCAAATAATTAAGTTGAAATTAGTCCAATTCCTGGAATCCCTCCTTCTCTTTTAAAAAGAGACAATAGATCCCCCAAGCTGCCATCAGCCACACTTCTGAAGCTTCACATTACCTTCCCAAAGTCCTGCTAATTCTCCAGCTCCTTCAGGCAGCTCCCAAGCTATTCAGCCCTGACTTGTCCAGCTGTTTTGAAATGTCTCAACTTTCATGTAAATTTCTTTCAGATTTTAGCCAGAGTCCTTAGTCATTAGTTACTATTATTAACTGGTTTAGCCATCTCAATTAATCCTTCATTAAATACAAAGAAATACCAAAACTTTTGCCCTTCTTGGCTCTCTCCTTGTTCGATTTTCCTCACTGTTGAAGACTGGACTGATAATTTTTTCTTGTCTTCCTCTTACCAGTTGCGTATTTTCCGAATCATGTAAGAACTTTTGTTTGCTGCACTTCCACTTAACTCAGTAAACACCCTATAAAAATCATTTTTCTTTTAGGAGGTGAACACAAAAGGAAGCTGAAATTGCTTTCCATAACATAATCATACAAGTTTTTTGAAGTTTCCACATAATTTAAATATCCCATATCAGTAGTGGCATGGTGAATGCCAATGAAACACCACTGTCGTATTATACCAGCATCATTCTGCTGGTAAATTTCCCCATGTAGACAAGTCCTTAGCAGTATTCCCCAGTGTTCCTCCCATTGTGAGTGACATTTCATAGAGCTGAGAAGAATAACATTGAAATGACCCCAAACCGTGATGGAGCGTGGCAAAATAGTGAAAATGCTGAGGCTTTGAATATAAATTATTTTAGATTTTAAATACACCTTTATCTTATTAATCTAGTGGAATTAGGAAGCTATTAAATACAGCAGACCAAACAAAAAGAAGCCAGGAACTGTCACACAAAAAAATTATTCCAGTCAAAGTGGGACCACCGGGCTAACAAATCTCACTGCAAAACACCGACAAGGTTACCACTGTTTGTGCACCTAGACCCTGGTCTTATTATTCTATATGGTGATAAATGCATTTTTTTCCGGCAAAATGGCCTTTAATAATTCTCATAATCATATCTATCTCTAAATACCATGTAGTTTCTCTACTCTTGCCAGCCTGCAGCCCTTTTAGATGGCTTCTGTGTTTCCCTTGACAAGCAGTGGCTTCCCAAGCTGGGAAGGCCTCTGAGAACATCTCCAACTTTTCCTCCTGCTCCAGAAGCAGTTGCAGAAAGCCAGTAAACTTGGCTGAGAAGGCAGCAAGTCAAGGTCAGGGTGTCTTTGTGTCAACTGTCCTGTAGCAATGTCACCTCAGCTGCATTGAGGTAGATGGCATTAGCTCCCATGCATCAGCCCCTGCAGAAAATAGTCAGAATTACAACAAAATTTACAACTCTTCCTTCTGTTTGTAACTTTCAGGTACAAAATGGCCAAACCATCATGCTCTATTCAGTAAATTCGCAGCAAATGATACATATCTAGAGAGAGGAAAATCCCAATCATTAATTATGCATCAAAGGACATTACATCTTGGATATCTGCTCACTGGAAAAACCTTCTACTGCAAATTTTCTACCCCAAAAACTGGAAATTTATCAGGGTGGGTGATAAACAAATAGCAATAAGCGGGACTCCATCCAGTTGGGATTTGAATGTCTGCAAAGATGGAGACTCCACGTGCTCTCTGGGCCACCTGTACCCATGTTCTGTCACCCTCATCATAAGAAAAGCATTTCCTAATGTTTAAGAGGCACCCTGCTCTGTTTCAGTTTTGTGCCCATGGTCTTGCCACTGGATACCACTGAAAACAGCAAACTTTGCACCCTCCCTTCTTCATACCCTCTCTCTTATTCAGGTTGAACATTCCTAACTCTAATTCCTTTGTACAGAAACTCATCAACTTTAATTGCCATCTTAAAAATAGACTCAACTTAGATGCTCATCTGGCATGGCCCCTCTCCAGGATGCCTTTGAGCTACATCAGCAGACCACTACAGAGAAGACTTGGCTGTCATGGGCTCTGCAGTATCTATTTGGGGTTTAAATGGAGGCTTGCAGTTGCAACACCTTCCATCCAGCCTAGGAGTGGTAAAATCCCATTTGTTTAAAAGATTTTTCTCTGTACTTAAATCATGTTCCTTAGCTGCTCCTTGATAATGCTTGTTTTGTTCTCACATCGTTTTTTGCATGCTTTTAAAATTGGTGGGGGAAGATATTTCACAGGAAAAAAAATATATATTAGCAAAAAGAGTTTCATGCAACTATAATTCCATTTAGATCACTGTCAGTGACAGGCAGAATTTACTTAAAGATATTTTCTGTGCTTTACGGTTACTCATTCATGCAAATAAAGATAGCCCTTGAAGCCAAGTCACCTTGCCCTCTCAATCATCCACCTTGCCCTCCAGAGCTCTGGGGGGAATGCTAAATTAAAATCTGTCTGCTCTGGCAGAGGTGGGTTTTTTTGATATAAAGCCAGAATAATTATTCAGACATATGTTTACAGCTGCAAGGTTATATTTTGCTGAAGATTTTTTAAAGTGAAAATGTAACTTGGTTGCTAAAGGGTGTTCTGTTTAATCACTGCAGAGGTATGGAAGACGGGAAAATTTGTGAATTTACCCTCTTTCATCTCAGTCCTTGTGATTTCTGTTTGTTTAGCTCACTTTTTTTAATAATATAAAATTTTGGTGGGTTGAAAACATTTCCAAGTCATATTATGTTAAGAGTTTAATTCCGTTTTTGTGCATAGAAACAGAGTTTCCCCTCTTTTTTGTCTTCTGTGATGATGATAAATGCTGGTCAGAGTGAAGTAAAACACTACAGGAAAGTTGTGTTAGTCATGTTAAGAAGAGTTCAATGAAGGGCTTCAAACAATATTTTGAGTTGTTTTGCAGCAGTGAAAATTAGCTTGAAGGATGACAAATGCAAATTGAGAAATGCCTAGTTGGAATTTACAAACTGTCCTGTAATGAAAAGAGATCAAGACTTTAATTTTTTTACTGTAACAATCCTTAAAGCAACAAGAACAGAAGGGGAAAATTCTCAAAAGGAAGACAACTTTGACTTTGATGATTTAATGGTACTCATGTTGCATAAACCTTGCAGGAACAGGTAATAAAATTCAAAACAAAGCTTCCTCAAATGTGGCAGGATTCCACTTCAGGTATTAAACTCTGGAGAATAATGCACCTCAAGAAACTGTCTGTCTTCATACTAACTTAGTGAGAGATGTGAAATACCTCTACATGTTCCTCCTCACTTTTTATTTAACCCTCTTCTTAGATCAGCCTGAGCTTTCAAATGATGCCTGTTGCAAAGCAGGTCTGGATAATTTGGCAGACTGTCCCTTTTCACCTCAACAGCTGGAACACATATGTGGTGCATGAGGTGCATAGTGCATCCTGATTTTTGTCTCTCTCTTTCATTAGTGTGTTGTCTAGCCACTCTTGAAAGAAAAACAATTATAGTTAGATCAGTGGTTTTCAGACATTCACCTGCCTTGGGGTTTCCAGTGCCCTGGAAGCACTGCCTTGTGAAGCTGCAAAGTCAAGAAGTTGGTGGTCAGCAATGCCAAGGCTCTGAGCAAGTAAAAGATGGAAACACTGGAAAAAGCTCAAGTCGTAGTAAACATGCAGAAAATTTGCCTCATATTAAAAGATTACAGAATCTTAGTTTTTATAGATTTATTTATTATGTAAATCATACAGTTTATAGAATACATATTATATAAATATGTATTGTAGAAATAATACTACATATTATTTAAACAAAAAATACTTAAGAAGTGATTGTCTTCTGCAAGCAGGCGCCTTCATGAGGAAGTGATCTCTGATGCTGCATGGCTTTTTGGTTCAGCAGGAAAAGACATCCAGGTGTTTGAAGCCAAAGCTAGAGAAAAAGTAGAAAGATATTTTTTAAAAGGCGCTCCATTAACATCTAAAAGAATCATGGATGAAGTTTTATGAATCCCTGAAAGCTTTCATTTCAGGACTGGATAAGTTTCTAAAGATGTAGGAGCTGTCTGGGCATAGAGACTGGAGAGGAGCCTGGCTTGTGTCCTAAGGGAGGTCACACAAGTTGGTCACTGCAGTTTTCTCTGTCCTTGCAGTCCCATGGGATCAGAGACACTCTGAAAAGAGTTTCAAATTTCAAGATGCTTGCAGACAGAGAGAAATTACCTGGAGTCTGTGAATTCTTACTTGAAGCCAAGAATCACTTCTCATAAAATCTTTGAAACTAGCTCACATTTTATGGGTCAAGAATAGGCAAAAGGAGAAAAAAAAATATTGCAATTAATTCAGAGAAGGTCTGCTTGCTTATTTTCCTCATCTGCCTGTCTCATAACACATTATACATTGTGAGGTTGAAGTCTTTAGTATAACCTAATAATCAAGAGAGTTTGAGAAAAAAAATTATGTACACAAAGAAACTTTTTCTCAGCTACAATATATAAGCCTGGATAATGACATTACATTTTTTGAGACACTGAGATCAACATTGCAACAGCCCATTGCAAGACCTATCAGCTTTCATTAACACAGCCATTCATCCCTGCCTTAATCTTTTTTCTTAAACTATTCAAACTATGAACCAAATAAAATGTCTGTATCCACATGGCTTAAGTTTTACCAAAGTCTGATATTTAGCTCAGGGTCTGATTCACAAAAACATCTGCCTGCCAATCTAGATTTGTACATTGATTTTCAGGTAAGACATCTCTCTTTAAAGGACCAGGCTTCATACTGGAATTTCACACTGAGTATAGGAAAAGGCATTCTGACATTCAGTTCAGGGGCTTAATGAACCAAACCAGAATGATCCAGGCCTTATTAGCCCCAGTTATGTGTCATTTAATTTTTTCCCCTGCCCATTAAATTTAAGAATAATCTTTTGTCACAGTTATTTTTTTAAAACTTAGGAATCAGGTGGACTGCAATCAGGGCCACTTTCTGATACAATTTTTTCTTCTTTAATGAAAAGTCAAGGCACTTTCTAGTGTTTCTGAAAGAAGCTTATAGAAGGGGCTTTTAATTTTTTTTAAGGGAGTAGATTTCTGCTCTTTGCAGATATTGCAGAGGGTTTTTCCTCTTGTTTAATTGAAAAGCAGCCATGTTTGATGGAGTAATTCTGGCCTCAACCTGTCGGCTGATGCTTTCAAGGCACCTAAAATACTCAGTGTTCCATTTCAACTGTGTTACATTGTGAACTGGCAAGAATCTGGGTTGTCTGTAGCAGTGCAGAGAGACAGACACTACAGACTCATCATAGGTCACAGAATGTTTTGGGTTGGGAGGGACCTTTATGATCATCTAGTTCCAACTCCTCTGTCATGGGCAGGGACACCTTTCACTAGACCAGGTTGCTCAGAGCCCCATCCAGCCTGGCCTTGAACACCTCCAGGCATGGGGCATCCACAACTTCTCTGGGCAACCTGTTCCAGTATCTCACCTCCCTCAAAGCAAAGAATTTCTTCCTAATAGCTAATTATCACCAAACCTCCTGTATTTCAGTTCAGTACTGCAGCCCTGTAAACAGGCATGACTGTTATCAAAGAAAGAGAAATCTCTTTTGAGAAAAGTTATTTAAAGCCAAAGCAAATCCTTGAAGTTTACTTCCATGGCATTCATCAATAGCACTCATTTACAGAGAGTCCTGTGACCATGTGTTGCTGAAAATAAGGGTGAAGACAGAGGAGTTGGGGAGTACAATTGCACCAAGACATACAGAGAACATCAAGTATTTGCCTCCCTTCATGACCCACCCTGAGAATCAACCCTTGAAGTGGTGTTTGCTGCCAACAGGAGTGGCTAAGAGGCAGATCCAGTCCCTTCCCTAACTGAGAGTAACTCCTTACTCCCTGAGTAGCCCTGCTGATGGAGAAGTAAGAAAATATGGGAAAGCTTTGCCTGCATAACAACCTAAGGAGCTTGTGAGCCTCCATGGATCAAATAACTAAGTAAGGTGGGAAGTCCACTGGAATCATTGTCTGCACACATGAGCTCATAGACATGCCTATCTACCTACATATACACATATATACGTACACATGGCACTTACACTCTTACCAAATCCTGCTGATTGGATGGGATGGTAAATTTCAAGTGAGAATTTTTGCAAATAGCCATCCAAATATCTTGCAACAGCAGAAGAGAAAAAGGCAGAGCAAGCTATGATCTGCTATCAAACATCTCTCTTCCTCAGTCTGCAGTCCTCTTAAAAAGCATCACAACTCCATGCAGAGTTACAGCTGTGTCTACATCCAGCGAGCCAACGTGGTGTCCTCCACAAGTCACCAGCTACAACATGAAACTCTCCACTGCATTCTGACAGCCATCCAGCTCCATCCCAAGGCTGAGTCCCTCTCCTGCAATGAGATTTACCTCCTTCCCAAAGGCCCAAAGTCTCTGTGCCCTCCCTACACTACAGCCTCTTGCCACTGATGCCCAGAGAAGACAAGTGAAGCTGGAGAGCTAAGTAGAGCCACATAGACAGATTGAGGTATGACCATGAGGAGACACAGGCTGGTGCAGGTGGCAATAATTTCACAGCTCTGCACTGGAGAGGCAAGTTTTGGAGCTGCCTGGTGTGTGAAGCTACTTTTCTGTCTCCCAGAACATTTCTATATGGTAGCAGCAGAGTTTTCATAGATACCCAGAGACAAAGACTCGTGACATTTTGTCATCTCCCTTAATACCACCTCAGGCCTTTGAGTAGGTAATACTTCCACCTCCCTCCACTGTAACTGGCACCACAGTGCTTGAAAGACTTGTAAAACCCTAAGCAACCCAAGTTAATATCATCCCTAGGGATACATGGGACTTGCTTGTAACAGGTGTTATTTAGCTTTTGAAGTTTCTGAAATTGCCCAGAAGTTAAGGAAGAGAGAAGAAATTTGCACAAAATATATTAAAATAGTTTTGGGGGTGTAGAAAAGGCAAAGATACTGAAACCAGTGCCATGCAGATAATTCTAAAGCATTTAAATTTCAACATTGGAAGCTTCTGATTAGCTGGTTATGGTCAAATTTTCAGTCTTAGAAGCTAAGTAATAAGATCTAAATGTGGACAGTGCAATTAAGCCCTTTTATTTAGAAGCCAAAAAAGTATAGCTGTTTGACATCTGAAATGAGGTGACTGTATGTGTCGAGTACTTACAGACTCTAGTAAGCTCCTGTAGTTTTAAGAGAGACACAGTACCTCATCCTTAATCATTCATGTCTTAAACCACTTTGCAAAGATGCCTCAGGTAAACTCGGCAGAAAATAAGCAGGACACAGATCTGAATTTTAAAGGTACATACACAGTCTCGTGCTGCAAACAAAGTTAAAACCAGAAAACAGGTATTAAACACAGGATTCTGTCTTATCAAGTGATACAGTGGTGCTTCTCTAAATTAGAGTTGTAGCAGCCCTTGCAGAGGAAATATATTTCCTGTAGCAGATGGAGAGAGAATTTATGTTCTACACTGATGAAGTCTAGGTAAAGAAAACCATCACCAGTAGACCACAAATATATGGATGAATGAGACAAGACCTATTTTAAAGAGGGAATTTTTGTAACTAATTAAGGAGATGCAGGTGGCCATTAGAGTTGCCTCCAGTAACTGGGACCAAATGGAAATTGCAAATTGTGTCTTCACTGTTTGATGAAGAGCCTTCTTTGCAGAAACCAGATATGTGCTCTCCATTCCAGCTCACATTTCCTAAATCCCATCCGTGAGGATGAGCCCTCAGTCAGCTGCATTAATCAATGTCCCAGTATACACCAGGCCCTCGGAACATGCTTTGTCTGGGTGTGACAAAAATGGCCTTGAACCTGCATCATAGCATTAGACATCTCACCATGCCCCTATGAGATGGAGCAGAATTTTGTGATAATTCCAAGGTGATAGACACCATTTGGACAAGGTACAAAATTCCTTAAAGACAAATTCACAGTGGATTCCTGTCCTTCACTTAGACTTGGATAGACCAACTAGCAAAACTCATTAAACTTCTGGGCTATGTTTATCTGAAATCAGATGAAAGATTGTCAAGAAAAATAAAGGGAGTCTAGGCAAGCAGTACCTGACATTTAAAAACTTCCAGTTGAAAGTCTTGCTAAGTTTCTGGATAACTTTTTTTTCCTAATGAAACTTTTCATTCTTGTGTTCAGGATTGTGCAGAAACTTCAGTGCCTGAAGTATACCGGCATGCCCAGACTCTCTCATAACTTCTCCTCCTCCATCTCCCTTACATAGTAACTCCTAGATAAGAAAAGTTTCTTCAACTTTTTCAGCATTTCTGTTACAGCACCTGACCAAGCCAGCCTGATCACGGAGAAAGAAAGAGACAGTAGTCATTGCCTCATCTGCTTTCCTCTCTCTGCATGGTATAACCAGCCTGGATAACACTGGAAGCCACAAGCCTGGTGTGCATCGGTCTGATATGAACCTTTACTGATCATGTTTATCCAGCACCTACTCAGTTTGATCTGCATACCGAGCCACATGAAAGCTGTGAGGCAGAAAGTGCATTTCAAAAATGTGATTTTCCTTTCAGATAAATGCGTTTTACTCAGAGCAAGCTGAATTCTAACTTCTCTCCCAGATTTTGCATTTAAAAATTACTCTTGAAAGTTGAGCAGCTAAGCGTCCAAATCTATGGGGAAAGTTCCAGCATCAGTCTGTAAGGCAGGAACTTTACCCATACACTCTGCTTTCTGCTTCAACTTTTGACTTGTCTGGAATTTATTTATTTTTCATTGTTTTAATCATAACAATTCCGGATGCTTTCAAATGCCCAGAGGACTGCTGATCAATTAATAGAATTGCAGATACAAGCCACGTGAGTCTATTGGGCAGGATGAGATCCACCCGAGGGTGCTTAGGGAGATGGTGTAAGTGCTCACAAGCAACTTTCCGTCATTTATTAGTAGTCCTGACTAACCAGGAAAGTCCCTGCTGACTGGAGGCTGGCAAATATGCAGCCCATCTACAAGAAGGGTCAGAAGGATGATCCAGGGAATTGGAAATTACCATCCCTGGAGGTATTTTAAAAACTGTAGATGTGGCACCTGGGGACGGTTTAGTGGTGGACTTGGCAGTGCTGGGTTAACTGTTGGATTCGATGATCTTAAAGGTCCTATCCGACCCCAGAGATTCTATGATTCTGTGATTCTAAAATTATCAGAAATAGGAAAGGTCTTCTTTTTCACTGCAGTTACTTCTAGTTAGTCAGCTTTAACTGACCACTTTAACGTTACTTACATCAAAAGAGAAAGTAGTGACTGGGAGATGTCCACCCAGCTGCCACTGCCCAAGGCTGTTGCTATGACTTACTCACCTGAAATGACTACTGCTTTTGGAGAAATGTCACTGATGTAGGATATGATGCTGCACAGGAACACATGGGGGCTTTCTTCAGTGTTGCAACCGGGGTCTGTAGCAAGATCAGACTGATTTTGCCTATGCTTTCTGTGATGTTGCTGTGTAATACCCCAAAGGCTAAAGAAACATTTGTCTATATGTAACAAAATAGGAAAATGAGCTGAAACAATATCTGGGTGAATCAGAAGCTATCAAAGTCATGGAGAGAGACTCACAAGAAAAGGTGTGTCAGGAGCAACTGTGATTTGTAGATATATGCTTAAACAGAAATATAAATGTTTGGGGACAATAAAGCCCCAGTTCCACACATTTCAAACTGATCACCCAAAAAAGTCTACCTGCAGCTCCTCCTTGCCTCCACTTCTCATCTGCAAGACAAAAATAGCACTGTCACCATCACCACCCTCATTGGAGAGCCGTGAAAACAAAACAAGATTTCTGAAGCACCTCAAAACCATGGTGTTGGACAATACAGAAAAACTTCATGAAAACTAACAACTTCTGCCTGCTGAGGCAAGTTTGAATAGTAGGCAGAGACCACACACAGAAAAAGTCAAAAACAAAGTGCTGAATAGTTGCCTCTGAAATAAGTATTGCCCCTTCCATGTACAGAATAAGGCCACAACTCTGTGGGAAAAAATATTGTGCAATGTTATGACTAAAGCTTCTTATGCAGGGGGTGAATTAAAGGCTGCACAGAAAACTTGGACAGTATTGATATATCTCTTCTGAGTGCTTATCCACATAACAATTTCTTTTGAAAACATCTTTTAGTGTAATAAATATAATTGAGGGAGTGAAAATTATTTTGAGCCATATGAAGATCCAGAGAGAAAAGAAATATTTGGTTTGTGCTCTTGGGTGGACTCTGAGATCAGTGTTCCTTCCATGGATTTCTCTGGCTTCAGACTCTTTATGTGAACTTTCCAAAAGGAAAAAGATCCATCAAATTCTAGAAGCCAAAACAAACACTTGTTTGCTAAATTAAAGTTTCTTCTGTTTCCTTTTCCATACATCCCCACAAACGAATTTGGGTAAGTAACAAACTGCAGTAAGTTAATGTCTTTTTCTGATAGTATTTGGATAAAAAGCAAATACAGCTGTTTGAGGACTGGGTTTTTTTTGATTCTCCAGATTGATTTGTGAAGAAGTTATCACAGAATTTCTGCTCAAGTTCAGGTTTAAAATTGTGTGTCCTTAAATCCTGAAGCATCCTGGCAAAACCTCCCAGAAGAGAAACCCTAAAATGTTTAGGATCTGTGTCTATATCTTCCATCCGGTAACTTCTTTATATCGCTGTACATAAAAACACGTATGTATGTACTAAATATACAATTAGATTTACGTTCCCATTTAGATGTATTCCTATATATATTTTTATATATATATATTATAGATATATTTATATATTTACATATGGATATAACAAGTGGTATATCAAAGAGCCAAAGAACCAAGTGTGTCCCCAGTGCGTTGCAGACCCATCCTGAGTGTCTGGGAAATACACCCGGGAAAGGGAAGCCACCCATGCACTGAGGTGGCTGCAGCCTCATCCCCTCCCACAGCCAGCAGAGGCTGCCTTGACTCCTGGTGGTGCTCCCAGGGCAGCCAGCGGGGCTGGAGCTGGTGGAAGCAGCAGGACAGGAACAGGAAAGGGACTGGGATGGGGTCGGGCAGGCAATGATATGTGCCTTGCCATTGAGGCCCCCAGTGATGGCACAGGTATCCCTTGCTGCAACTCAACCTTCCCAGGGAAGACGGGGCTGGGGAGAGAAGGGGAGGCTTGGTTCCCCGATTAAATTTTATACATCCCTCCACTGTTTCTCAGGTTGCTTTCAGAATCAGAAAATCCAAGAAATATATTCACAGATGTTCCCTTGTTTATTTGTTGACTCTGTGTAATTTGTTTGCCCTAATTTGTTTTTGTCTGTCATGGGACTTCCCTTTTTAATTTCCCTTTCTCTGTTTACCACTCTTTGTGGAGCAGCGGTCTGTTAAGCTGTGAGAGGCACATGCCAAATTAAAAAAAAAAAGGGGGAGGGGGGAAAGGCACCGCAGATTGTTTTAAGCACTGGCTGCCCCTTTGGGCCTGAAGGCCTTGCTTGCAGCCTGCACCTGCTCCTCCTCTTGAGACACGGGGCTCCTGATCTTTATCCCCTGCCTTTAAGCTGCCTGATTCCTATTATCCAAACTCAAACAGCGTTCTCTACATTCACGCCTCCAGCACTTGGCATGAAATTAATAAGCCTGGCTGATATATTTCCCTGGAAGCCTGCCACTCTTTAACAGTGGTGTTAGATTAAAAATTTTGGCATGGTTAATGAACAGGGAAAAGCTGAAGCCAAAAGTTTCATGCAGCAATGCAAAGATTTGGGGGTTATGAAAAGAATACCAACTTTGTTCGCATTTTCTGAATGCCGTCCTAATTACAGGGTTAGATAACAGACACAACAAAATAGTCATGGCTAGAAGAAAGGACGTGTTCTCTTCCTTCCCTCGCATTTGATTTTATCTGTAGCCTTTTCAATCGCATCCCATTCTGCTGTATTGTGTAACCTGAAACACAGTGGTGCTTAGTTGGGTTCAAAATTCTGCTTTCACACAATTAGCAGTGAAAGGGGGCCACAAACCCAGATATTGCCCTGTCCCACCCTCCCCAGGGTCTGGGAGCAGTGCAGTCCTCCTTCAGTCTCTTCTGGAGACTGGGAACAACCTCTTCCCCAAAAAGCAAAGTCCAAGGTGGATTGTAGGTGGCAATCATGTCCCCAAGTCATTCAGACCTTTGGGCATTTCTGATCTTCATCCATCTTTGGTCTTAACAGACCTCGTTTATAGGATGCTGACAGCATGGTTAGGTTTTTTCACTAGAAAAAATAGTCCTAACAAGAAATTGCATGTTCACCCATGTGTGAGTCATAAATACATACATATATACATATATGTGTGTAAGAAGTGCTGTTGAGTCTTTCAGGTGCAAGCCTTGTGTCCAAATCTGTGGGACACACAGCATGCATTCCTTGACTTCCTGTTCTCCCACTTTGGAAAGGAATGATCCTGAAGTTTCCCCATAAGAGTCACTTTCTGCTCCCTGGTTGCTATGTCATGGCTATGCTGTTATTACCAAAGGTATAAAAATACTCTGAAACATATAGTCTGCCAAACTGAAAGAGACAGAAAAGAATCTAGTGCTAAAACATGCCTAGCATGTCACCTGTGGGGCTGATGTAGCATTAGGAAGAACACAAGACCTGTCTTTTTCCTGACTGCCACAGATCCCATAGCTGTAAAGTCAGTGTCTTACTAGTGGCAGAAATACTTCCCTCTTCCATTTCCTATGGGCTCTGGGCTGTGCTGCTGAAAATCCCTTGAAGTACCTCGCCACCCATCTGAACTCCACACAGAGGGCCATCTTCGACTGCAAAGAGGCCCATGCCAGCAAGAGCTCCAGCAGTCTTTTTGATCCTGAAAACTGCAACAGTGCTACTGACAACAGAAGAGAACAACTTCTCCAGCTCAGTGTTCAGGGGGAACTTGGCATGAAAGGGCCTTGTCTTGCCTTACTATTGCCCTACCTGCTTTCCCTCCCCTGTCCCTTTTCTCCTCTCTTACAAACAGATTTGTCACCATGCCTTGAGCAAAGCCATTTAACATCTATCTCTTCTGCAGCTTGCCCCTTCCCTCTCTCCTTTCCTCCTGCCTTCTGGGATGCATTTGTATTGTGTTTGTTAAGGTACCTGTTGGAACTCCATTTTCCTGGTCTTTCCATGTCGCTTCCATCTTTCAAAATTTCCTCTTCCATACCCTAGTGATTTCCAGCTGAGTGAAAGGAACATCTCTTCCACATTAAAAGTCTTGGCCATTCTGCAAGCACTGAGGCAGCCAAACTCCTTTCCCTTTAGAGCAATGGCCTGCCCTCAGTACTAGCTTTCCAGAAGTAAAATGTGTCCCTCCCCTGAGTGCTGATCATGAGGCGCCCTGGTTGGGCTGGCTGTTAGCTCTTCATGCACCAGGCTGTTGGGAATGGCTCGGAGGTGCCAGTGTCACACAGCAGCTAATGCATTAATGGCTCGCTTACACTACCACGTCAGCTGTGGGCTCGGTCGATACCATAGAAAAGTGTGAAACGATAAGGAAATTGCTCATCTGAGTGATAGGGCACAGCTCTCTGTGCAACTCCTACCTTTCACAGCTGCTCTTTACACATGCATGCCCTTGGACAGCTTCCCAGGCTGCCTCACTCCGAGGGTCTCCCGGAACGCCCCTCCTCTCCACCTAAGGTCAAGTCATCTTCTCCTACGCTAGCACCAACAGCTGGAGGCCAATGACATATGAAGTGCATGCTGAACATAATAAGAGTTTACAATGCTAATAACTTAAGCAGGCAGCATTTGACCCAGGCAAAAGTGTGACATGGCAAAAAAAAGTGATATGGAAGCACAACTTGTCAGGCTTCACATCTTAGATCGAGATGAAAGAGGGCATCTGCAAAACATGACCTTTCATAAAGTGTCCTGCTTGACCTACTGTGGAGCTATTTCAGGAGGCAGGAGGGACAGGCCCATGGGGAGCTGACTAGACAATGGGAGCCTTTGTTCCAGAAGTTTGAAATTTTGCTGAGAGTCTAGAAACCTTTTTTTCTTCAATTGTCTCCCAAAGAGCAGCAGTTTATAGTTTTTGTTTTGCAAGCAACAGTTTCAAGGAAAATTACTTTTCTTCTA
The DNA here is from genome assembly GCA_026261815.1 of Monarcha castaneiventris obscurior. Taxonomy (NCBI): domain Eukaryota; kingdom Metazoa; phylum Chordata; class Aves; order Passeriformes; family Monarchidae; genus Monarcha; species Monarcha castaneiventris. Next base: position 2,697,592 of record JAMPIT010000327.1, read on the forward strand.
TCAAATTACCAATTTACCATTTGAAGAAAACAGACTGGAAAGTTTTCAGCCAGTCCCAGCCACCAAGCACCAGTTTGTTCATTTTGCAATCCTTCTTTATGAGTCCTTTGTGCACCATTGATCTCCACTCTTCCAGCCTACCTGGCAGCCCCAGGCACAGTGAAACAGTGATTTTCTCTGTAGAGCCAGAACTGTCTATGCAGAAATGCTATGCATTTCCATTAGATCATAAGGCAAGGTAGCCCCAGCCATACGCTCCAAATATTTGCAAATTTATGATGTTTTGAATGTCCGGCACACCTTTAATTTTTATTGACGAGTTGCACATTAGTTCATCATTAGTAAAGCATAATCAAAATTAATTGATTATGAGCTCACTGTGTATTAATCAGAATTGTCTGCCACTGCTGGAAATGGCAATTAGTCTATATTACTGCTGTGTGAAAAGCAAACAACTGGTCTAGACACGTGCTAAGTCATCATTTAGTACTACATGGTTCCCACCATTCTGGTCTCTATTCCATGTAAAAATGGCAAAATCAAAAAAGATGTAGCCTACAATGACTTTGCCTTAACTACTGCTGGTAGAAACAATAATGCAGAAATTATTTGTTCATGTGGTATTTTGGAAAGAATGTGACAAAAATGTTAAATATCTCTCTACATAATCTCACTACATAAGCTGTTCCTAGTGTCTGAGTCAGCCATAACACGTGATACTACCCTTCAGATTACATGGAGTTTGAGAAGTGCAGATAAACACAAATGTTATAATTGCCAAAATAAAAGGGTGTTAAGACAGGCAGAATCCAGTTTAAAACCTAGCTTAAGAGACTGGATCCATCCTCTTTCTGAAACAGCTTCAGCTGAGCACATTTAGTAATATCCCTATAAATCTTCATCTGTAGTGGTGCTTATTTCCTCCACTCCCAGCAGGCAGCCTGTTGCCTCATGCCTTGGAACCCCTCTTTATATTAATTTCCCTTCCCCTTATATTTTATCTGACTAGAAAAAATTTTCCCCCTTAATCTTTATTGTTGTTTATATTGATGTATGGAAACTAATGAACATAAGGGAAAAAGACATCTGTATCTAGACTGGCTTGCAGGAATAGTTGGCATAACAGAGAGTGGCTGGGACCTGGTTTTCAGCATTTTCCCAGTAGAGGCTCTGAAGAGCTTAGCAGTCTGCACAAAACCACGATATTAGTCCCTGTTTCAGACCTGTTCTGACACATTTGTTTGTCTGCTTTCACTGTCCATCCTGTCCTCACACCTCCCCCAAAGCCTGTGAAAGCAAGTCCCTGGCTAATGCTGGCACAGGGTGAGGCACTAGCAGAACCAGGGGTGCACGTCAGCATTTCAGGTCAAATGAGCTGGGGGTGAAAACTGCGGTGTTACACGGGGGCTGTGCTGAGAACTAGGGCTGTGGGAATCATCGAGTGAATCTGGGAAGGGTGTGCATGAGAAATGGATACTACGTGTGAATCGTGCATGTGTTCTGGAGACCCACAAAAAAGGTAAGTCACAGGGACAATATGAGAGAAAAGATACACCAGAACTGGACCTGAGGACAAATGTCTGCTGTCACTTATTCCCCTAGCCTCTCCCAAATGGTGTCAGATAATCAGAGGTCAGCTGTCAAACAACAAAGATCACAAACCTGTGGCAAAGCAGCATATTGAGAAGACCATCTGTTATTCTGAAGCCTTACCAATTCTTTATCTTCTGTGTTCACAAGAGGTTGGTGTCTCCAGAAATAACTCAGCTCTTCCTTTTGCCCCCCCATTTGTCTTCTCAGATTAAACTTTGATTGTACTAATTTCAAGATTTTCTCACATGATTTTTCCCAGCAGAGGAAGTGTCAGGTGTTTCCCATCAGACCTATTCAGCTGGTGCCCCCTTACTCCAGCTTTGCCACAAGGCACAGAGGCTGGACCACCACCCCCCAGTCCCCAGTCTGTGTGATGCCCCTCACTCCCAGTCACACATGGGTGCTGGGGAGGTGGGGCACCAGTGCAGGGCTCCAGGGGTGCATCTCCTACAGGGTCCTGCTACCCCAGTCTGTAATCTGGCATATTTCGAGACACAGCTCTTCTGTGATCAGTGCACATGACTGCATCCATCATATGACTCAGTATGCCAGATTTCCACCCCAACATGTGACCTAAGAATTGTCATAGTACATTTCACACTCACCTAATTCCAAGTTAAATCTCAGCAGTTCATATTTCCTGTCTTTATGTGGATTTCCTTCTCCTCTGGTTTGTTTTTTTTAAGGCAGCGGATGGTTGTCAAACATGTTTTCTGCACAGATCAGTCCCAGTCAAAGCTGGAACACATTGCTGAAGTTTTTCCCTGGGGTTGTCTGGGAACTTCATGCAGTGCTCTGTGGCAAGCTCTGCCTTGCCCTGCAACCAGCAAAAATATCTTTAACCCCAGGTGCCAGCTGCATCCTGCCAGATGGTCAGGGATTTCTCTCCTTTGGTTTCAGACTGACCCAGCAAAGATGGCACTCTCCCATCAACTCTACGTGACCCACTGCAGAGCTGTGTCCTTACACTCAGTCAGCTTCGAATGGCTGCTCTCCCATAAATGTGATACTGCCACTTTTTTTAAGAGATCCATGAGGGAAGGATCAATCTTCATTAATTTGTGAAACAGGGGCCTTGCCGTTACTGAATGATTTGTTCCGTGGTGCCTGGGACCACACTGCTACCTCCAGCCCTGGAAAACCCCAGTTCCAGGCACCAGAGGCACCTGGCGTAAAGCTCCGTGCCATGGACTCGCGTCTCACCGCATACTTGCTGGAGCGCCAAAGGGCAGATACGCTGAAGATGCCAGGCGTTATCCCGGGGCCCTGCTGACACCCTGCCAGAGCCAGGCTGGCAGGAGCTGCCCAGGCAGATGCTTGCCCACGTCTCCCAGCAGAAGCACTGCCGAGCAGTGACTATCCAGCAGAGGGGAAGAGGTACGAATGAAATCCTCAAAGTAAGAGCGTGGTGTGCTCATGAAATCCGAGTCTTTCCTAATTATTTCACTTAGCATTCTTAATGTTGCCAATTATACAGGAGGGTGCAATTATTCATGCTATAGGAATTGTGACATGAGAGCAGGTCAGTGGACTTTTTATTATTAGATAAAGTTCATCTCTCCAGAAATATTCTCATGGGCCAGTCTGTGGCAGCCAAATGAACTCTCACAGGAGTGGTGAACCATTGCTAATTCCGCCTGATCCGTATGCAGAACACGTTTCACCATCCTTGTCATCTTTAATGCTATCAGCAAGGTACCTTTTAAAAATCTGAAAGACCCTACAAGAAATGCCTGCACAGCTCTTTGCCATGGAAAAAATACAAAATTTTAAAACAGAAAATTAAATAAATATTATTCAATGTAAGTTAGGAGGAGCTAAGTGTAGACATGCTGGAGTTACTGTTGTGATAGAATAGATAGAATAGGATACAGCAGAACAGAAGTTTCTTGTTTGTACAGATCAATTAGCTTATATTCTACAATTAGGAGTAATTAAAGTTGATGATACAATCTGCTTTCTCTTTGAGTCATTTTTATTTACAAGCATGTGTACAAAGCCCTTTTTCCAGTGTCCCAGTTCTACACCTCTTCCAGCCCACACTGTGCCCAAAAAATGACTTCCCTTTTCCACATCGTGTCTTCCTTCCTTTTTTCTAATCTCTTAGATTTTCTTGGATATATAGTCCATCAAACTCTTCCTCTCCCTCTCCTAAATAAGTTTGTTTCCAACCAAGTTTACAAGAAATCTACATTTTCTGCAACTGTTGTATTTATTTTGGTCCTGAATGCAGTACAGTTGCCACATTCACAAGCTTTGATCAGGTTTTCCCTAATCTCCACTATAAAAACAGAATAGTCAAATGACCAAAGTTTGATAGTGTCCAGTGACAGATGGCTTGGAGAAAGACTCAGGAAGTCTTCATACAGATAATTAAGGAGAAACCTGCTCTTGGAATGTGGGACTTTACATGGAGGGAGTGTCTGCTTAAACTCGAGTTCTTGACTGGTTTCTGTATTCGCTGAGGCAGAAAGGTTTATGTCCCTTTTGCATTTTTTTATTGCACCTCATATAGGTGTAGACTTCTTTGTTATCTGCAATTGCCCTAATAGTAAATGTCTAATCTGCTTTTAATCCTGGTAACCAGTTGGAGCTCTATCATATCTAGCCACCATGAGCTTCATCTGTTTATTTCGCATCAGGTTACAAAAGCTTTTTTTTTGTTTTTAAAATAGTAGTAGTGCTTTCTAGTTTAGATATTCATTTCATCTGGCATTACCAGATAGAATATGCAATCTATTTACTTCTTTCATTTTCAGTGTTATATATTCTGCCAATATGTTCCCACTTCCTTATCTTCTTTCCAAGCTAAGCAGTCTTAGTCATTTCAACCATAACTCAGATGGAAGCACCTTCTATTTTAACAACCACCTCTGCTACTGAGACGGCAGCTTCTGCTTCACGCTTCTTTTTTGAGACAAAGGAAGCAGGACTTAGACCAGAATTCTGGGTGATGTCATATTTTACGATTTTCGTCTCTCATATTTTATGATTTGCGTCTTCATGACCTGTCAGGTATGACTGGAATGTGTTCCATATTCAGCTGCATTCCATGCACAGCCCAACTTTCCACCCTTTCACCTACAGCTGCATATTGATCAGCCACTTCCACTGGCTATCCCAATTTTTTTCTCAGTTATCTTGAACTGAGATCCCAACAATATTTATGAGTAGTTTCATCTACTCCTTCCAATGAACTGTATTAACAGAATAATTTAAGCTCCCTTGTATTCACTATGAACAGAAATCAGCACTTTCTACATCACAATCTATTAAATAATTTATTTTCTTTTATAAATCCTCTTTTCAAAACCTGATAGCCAATACTGGGTTTTGGCATAGTCTCTTCTTTCAGGTCATTGAACTTTTTCCTACTGGTCTTAGTTTTCACCCCAGTACTTCCTACCTGAGTTCTGATCAAGGCCTGAATTGATATGTCCACCCTCCTTCATTATTTCTTCACATAAAATAGAGGAATCAATTTCTCTCCCTGTGTATCATGGAAGTCTACATCCAAGCAAGGAAAATTTTGCACCTTGGTCAGTAACCCATGATTATGCTGATACTTCCTGGTACTTGGGCCTTGAGTTAGTAGTTCAAGAAACACAAGGTCCAAAAATACATTTTAAGTCTGGTTACTTCTGCTTTGTAGAGGCTAAAGTAAAGCTATACAAACCAAAATCTAACAAATTTCAACATTCCCACCAAAGGAGAAAGGGAGAGAAAGAGAAAGAGAAGCATGGCCTGCTGATATAAGTCGGACTGAATATGGCAAATCCCCTGCAGTAGGTGGAAGAATTTTTCTTCCAAGTTTTATAACCATAAACACCATAGTCAATGCATTAAGCTATCTGTAATGGCATGTCTTTGGCCTGGCTCTTCCGAAGTGTAAACTGGTTAGAAATACAGACAAACGAGAAAAATGTGCAATTTTGCCTGGCCCCAAAGTTCTTAACAATAAAATAGTATCACTGACCCACTTCTATGACAGAAAAACTGCTGCCTGGACAGTGTCAGAAGACACTATATAATTATGTAACAAGGAAAGACCAAGATTTTGAAAGAGGGAATGAAACATGGAAACATATTACATGACAAAAGGAGCCATCTGACCAAATTTTCAGAGCTGAAAAGATGGCAAAGCCTGACCTTGTTGATTTGAGGGTTTTTAATTATGAACAGGAAGAAAAAGAAGCCTGCAGAGATGATGCATTGCCATCTGTTGTAGATGTCTGTCTGAGAATGTTACAAAATGCTCTCTAGAGATACCCGTTCTATACACTGGACACTGAAGGGTGCCTCCATGATACCATTCCACTGTAGACATCCAAGAGCAGCAAGGAAACTTGATTTGATTTAAACATCTAACTTGAAGACAGCTGATTCAGTTTGGATGTATTTTACCCAGTCTTCCTTTTGTTTAATTCCATCTTCCTTTCCAGAAGAGAGAGAGAAGGGAAAGATTGTGACTCCAGTGCACAGTGACCCCAGGTGTTCACTTTGCAATGGACCCAAGGAGATGCTGAGCACAGCAGCAGCCCACAGCAGCTGACACTGAAGCAGCTTCTCCAGAAATGAGCTTGGCCACCTGCCTTTTTATCTAGGAAGACTCCAGGATATGGTTCTGCTTTCTGCTGCAAAGCACAGGAAGACTCAGGCTAACACCTCATGTACCTGCATTCACTGCAAAGAATCAAAATTGCTTGCAGACACCTGAAGAAAACAAACCACAGAACTGCAAAATTTTCCCCAATACCCCATTAAACCCACAATGAATAGAAGAAGGGGAAACATGAGCAGCCATGAGAGGCACACTTACATGACTAGGTGCAGACGGATGTAATCTCACTCCAGTGTGGAAAACAGGGAGCTGCCTTACTGCAAGGATGTGCGTGAGCTAAAAACTCACCCTCATCTCTCCTCAGACCTGAGTTTCTTCGGAGGAAGGCTGGTGGGTTTGGTAGCTGTGAACACCTGCCTGACAGAAATGCGTGTGGAATGCAATACTGCTTGTTCAGCTCTTTGGCAATGTTAAGTGCCTCTAAAACACTGCAAGTGCTACATATATTATTCAACTTTAAAAGGTGTAACGGGAACTGGCAATCATTATTGGCCTGGCCAGAGTCTGTGTCAGATTTGTTCTTGCTGGAATTAAAAAGCATGGCTATTAAAATTTGAGTAGGAAAACTCGATCATTAGCTCATATAATTGCCTCATAATATATAAGGACTGGTTTATCCCTCTGTGATCAGACCAGGGAAATAAGATCATAATTCTCATTGCCCGTGTCACCAGCTTTATTATTGCCCATGCACAGGCCAAGAGTCCAGCTCAAATTCTGCTCTGGTGGAAACTCTGTATAGACCAAGCAAGGCGAAACAGATGAGTGCAATATGAACTTTAGAGATAATGACAGGGGATGATAAAATGCAGAAACAAGATAAAGAAATAGACTCCTACCCTAAAGATACAACAACGAAACCCCATCAGTTTGTTGCCACTGAACTTCTCTTGCCATCAGACCTCATCAGAGAGATGAAGGTTGTGCTCCAGCAGCTCCCTTTCCACACTACATGATCTAGGCAACAGTCTATTCCACCAGCCAGTACTAGAGCATCTCCTACACACCCTCCTGGCTCTTCTCTGGGCTCCCAGGAGTTCACTCAGCCCTGATAACCCAGTGGTTTAAGGAAGAGCTAATTGAACATATAAATATGCAGACTTGCTAGAGAACTTAGTACCCCTGCACAAGAAAAAATGAAAAAAAGTTTCACTGAATTCCATTAGAGCAAAAATAAAGGCAAACAGGCTCATAAAGATCACAAAAATATAAAGTGCTTTTAAACTACTCTTACTAAAGTCTTTGTCACTGACTTTCCTAGAATTTGCATGAATCATATGCCCATCTTCCTGGGGAATGGACAAGAAGGGTGTAGTTTGGTAAGTGTATTGTATTTGCTACAGGAGGGCCTTCTGTGAAAAGCTACCAGACGTTTCCCGTGTCCCCTGGAGTCAATGCCAGCCAGCTCCAACACAGACTCTCTTCTGGCCATGGCCAAGCCCATCAGCGATGCTGATGGAACCTCTGGGATGACAGATGCAAGCCAGGGTGGGCAGGAGGAGGGAACACACACAGTGCAACAGCAACTGCAGCTGGAGAAGAGGAGCAAGAACATGTGAGATAAACAGCTCTGCAGACATCAATGTCAGTGAAGACGGAGGGGGAGGAGGTGTTCCAGGGGCTAGAGCAGATTCCCCTGCGACACATGGAGGTTCATGGTGGAGCTGGTATCTCCTGTCTGCCCCTGGAGAACCCCATGCCAGAGACATGGTGCCCAAAGGAGGCTGTGACCCTGTGGGAAGTCTGTGCTGGAGCAGGCTCCTGGCAGGACCTGTGAACCCATGGAGAGAGGAGCCCACACTGGAGCAGGTTTGCTGGCAGCACTTGCAGCCCTGTGGGGGGACCCACTGGAGCAGCCTGTTCCTGAAGGGCTGCACTATGTGGAGGGGACCCACACTGGAGCAGCTCATGAAGAACTGCACACTGTGGGAGGGACTCACATTGGAGCAGGGGAAGAGTGTGAGGAGTTCTCCCCCTGAGGAGGAAGGAGCAGTAGAGACAACGTGTTATGAACTGACCACAGCCCCCACTCCCCATTCTTCTATGTTGCTCGCATGTGAGGAGGTAGAGAATTCAGGAATAAAGTTGAGCCCAGGGAGAAGGGAGGGGTGGGGACTTGTTTTTAAGATTTGGAGTTGCTTCCCATTGTCTCAAATCAATCTGGTTTTATGGGCAAAATAAATTAAATTAATTTCCTAAAGTCAAGTCTGTTTTGCCCATGGTGTTAAGTGCTCAATGATCTCTGTGTCTGTACCTCATCCCACAACACTTTTGTTCTCTTTTTCCTTCCTTGTCCAGCTGAGGAGAAGAGCAATAGAGCAGCTTTTGTGGGCATCTGGTGTCCAGCCAGAGCCAACCCACCACAATAAGCAAAGAAAAGAATATAACTGTGATGCAACATTTCAGGCGGGGCAGTACAAGCATGGGTCTCACCACGGTTTGGTTCTTTTGAATCAAAATTAAGAGATGCAATGAAGAAGGCCCAGGACTGACTACAGAGTAAGAGATGAATCTGAAAGAGCAGGATCAGATCTAGAGGATGAGGATGTTTTTCTATTTAGAATGAAAGGGATTGCTATGAAGGCGAGGAAAAAACAGGCAATGAGTTTGAGAACACCTCAAAAAATCTTCACTGGAAAACAGCTATGACCACCTTCATTTGAAGTTGAACCGGGACGGATGTAGCAGGTAAAAATCCTGAATAAATTTGGTCAAATGTATCAGAATTCCACTGCCATGCAGAAGAGATGGACTTGATCTACTGTTCTGACACTATAATTATCTGGTAGCTGATTATCTTCTACCCTTTATAAGATATGACAGTGTTCACTGATCAAACACAGCTTTCTTCAATTGGAAAAGGTGGTCAAACCCTTTCGTTTTGTGAGCCCATGCCTGGCTAACCAGACCTCTTTGTATTAGTATTCTGAGGGTGGCCTGGCAGCAGAGTAGCATGGAGGGTAGCAGTTGTTTTGTTTTGAGCCCACTTTGTGTTTTTCAGCCCCAAGCATTGCCTCCAGCCACTTGCACTTCCTTAAGAGGATTATTTGCCAGTGATATTTTCTTGAAAAAGCATCAACACAATGTAATGCTGTTGCCTCTTCTTAGGAAAATAAGAGAAGTTAATGACCAGGCATATGTCCATGAGGGATTACTGATGTCATTAACATTTCTTGTTTATTTGGTGGCTTAAAAATAACAACAGCAACAAAACCAGGCTTGTCTCAAAACTCTTAGTGAAGACTAGCTGATCTTGGTAACCTGATGTTCTTCTCTCCCCTTCCACCACCCACTTCACTGCATAGCCTGGGAAAAGAAGCATTTGGCTTTCAGCTCTACAGGCAACAGAAATAGCTCTCAGAACCAAAATCTTCCTTCAGGTTGACTCAGATTAACATTTTTTCAGGATTTCCAGTGAATTTAGACTGCATTTGGAGTAATTTTTGGTAAAGACTAAACCACTTGGGTGAAATTACTGTCAAAAAATATCTCCCATGAAGGGGAAGGTCACGATGAGGAAGACTTTGTGCTCTGGTGCTGAATGCACTAGTGGAGCTTGGGATGCATTGGTGTGGGGTTCACTTTGTTTCCCTCCACCTTCATTTGACACAGGCCTACCAGTCATAGGCAATAATTCCCTTTCCACACAGAAAAACATGTTTCTTACGGGAGAAACATCAGTACTCCTTCAGTGGGAACTTTGTACTTATGTTCCAGGTGGGACCTGTATGCACCAAGGCAGGGTTCCAGCCTTCTACACAGCATCACTTGTCCATGTCTTTACACACTGCTCCCAAGGTAGCAACACTTGATACAAACAAAAGTAAAAAATAGCTGCTGTTGGTATTCATATGTCTCTGTCTTAGGACATGGGAAACTCAGTTTCCTGTGTGTTGTTCTTCAGAAGAAGAAAGTTAGAGAGTATTGCTCCTACTTTATAAATCGAGAACTCGGAGGCCAAGTTGGCTGCCAAGACCTCAAAGGAGATGAGGTGTTAGAACTGGTCGTTGAGATGCTGGGAGAAGCTCCAGATATCAAAAGTATAAGAAGAAGGAATACTTTTTTTAAAAAAGGGAACTGTCTGTTTATTGGTAGAGAGGCCACAAGGAACCAGCTGACAGTATGCAATGCTCAATATTTGAAACAGTTGAAGTGGTCACAGCCCCTATGCTGCTTTTGCTGCTGAGAGGAGGTAACACAAGTGTCTCTGCAGATATGGATTCTGTATTACTTCTTGTTTTGTTACAAAAGTCCTTTACAATCTATTTTGTTAGGGGAAGTTTCTGTCAACAAACTTACTCCACTGACTATTGAGGTAATCAATTAGAAAAGGGAACCAGGATCTAACAGCAGAAATGCTCCCCCTCTTTTCCCCAAAAATCAGTTACTTGTGGGCTGTGCAGGGATTTGTGCTCATGCACAACTGCTGGGTATGAGCCTGGAGGCTCAGTTTGATATAAGTGAATTTTTGAAAGCAATGTATGTACAGAGAAATCCTCCTTCCTGGAGTTTGCATTCAATTTTGGAAGTAAAATCCAAATGGATTTGATTTTGGATCCAAACCTTAATTTGAAAGAAATATGTTGCAACCCAAGGCAGATCTGGGAGGCCGTAATTCCATGCAAAATAAGCCAGATTTGTAAATCTGTGTAAAACCACTGAGACATAAATCACACATGTACCTACACAGTGAGTCCAATCCATTCACAGTGGGCATGTGGAGTCTGACCCAGCAAGCATCAGGCTGGCCAAATCCTGATTTTCATCAGTCACCCCATGGTTTCTCATCTGCCCTTCACGGTTTAGGGTCAGGCTCCTTTTGCTTTCCCAGTGCCCTCTGAGCATCCCCTCCTGTCAGCGTGGGCATGCTGAACCTTGCACCGGGAGCTGGTGGCCAGCCAACCTGGCAGCTGAAAGGATGGGTCAATAACCTCCTGTTGTGCATCTGGCCAGTGTATCTGTACTCTGCTGCATGGGGTCAAACCCACCTCAGCCCCAGGCACAGAGCTCCCACCTTGTCAGCTGCTAAGGGTGGCTCTTCCACCAGAAGCTGGCAGAGATTGTTCTGGGGAAATGTGAGTTTGGCCTCTGCTGTGACCTTCCTTTTCTGCGATGCCTCAATGCAAAGACTGGCTACTCTACTGTAAATGTCAGAAAGCTCCGAAATGCTGGAGAGCTGATACTGTTCAAAACATACCCTCTCCCTACAATCCCAAAGTTACAAAATCGGCTCCTCGACAGACGCTCAGAGGTACTCTTGTCCCCAGTTTGCAGGAGGGAAACTGAGGCACGGCAAGCGTGGGTGACTAGCACAAGGTCATGCATGCCAGTGGGAGTTCTGGGAATAAAGCCCAGAAGCTTCTGGCATATTGAGACACAGGCATATATTTCATACCGCCTTGGCAGGCTGCGGATGCTCTCCTCTCCTCCCCTCACTGCGTGTGCCACAGAAACAGCCTTTGTTCTCCCTAACTTGCTTCCAAATGTTTCAAACATCACTTCTGCTGTGAGCTGTAAAACTCGTGCTCAGTCTCTATGGAGCACTTGTCCAGCCGATTTGTGGCTGTTTCTGCTTGCTGCTAGGCTGGACTTCCTCTGATCCTGACTATTTGCCATTTTCCAGACCTTTATCAGCACATAGGGTCAGTCTGGAGAGCTTGTCCTGACATTTCTAGTTGTTAGAGACCTTCTGGTCACTAACAGTGATCATGAGGACATTTGTTTTTCTTTGGATTTACCAAAAAATTCCTAACTCTGATTATAACTACAACTTTTACCCTTTGCTAACTTAGCAAAAAGCTAAGGCAAAAAGAGACACCAGCCTATTAGCAACCCACAGGAGGGTCCAGAGCTATGATTTTATTAATCTGTTTGTTGGCTGAAACCTGTGTGGAATGTGGGTCAGGTCTTTCAATGAAGAAGGAATAATTCTGAGTGTATCTAGGACAACTTGTGAGCACCACAGATAACCATTAAATTGTTTGTGGGCTTTCTGTTATTTTTTTTCTTGGAAGGAAGTCCTGACCTTGAAAGTTGTGCAAACATGGGAGTTGTGCAAACACGTTTCCCCCGCTCCCTTCTTGCCCTGCATGCAGCACTAGGGATGGTATCACACGCTCTCCACACACTGATGATAAGCTGAACTAACAAGAATATGAAGAAAATGTGCCAAACCCGCAGAGGGAAATGAAAATCAAATCCCCTTTCTCGCATCAGCGTCAAATTTTTATTTCTTGACAAGATAGGAGCTTGGTGGAAGGGAAACGAAACGATTAAAAAACAGATAAAAACTAGAAAGAAGCTGCATATCCAAGTCGTTCACTGCCCTCCCGTGGCTGTGTGTGAAGCACATCCAAAGCACCTGGCAGCAAAGGAAGGCCTCATCTTCAAGTCCATGCAAATACATTTGCCAAATTAGTAGATTTTCTTTATCTTGTCTTTCCCCACCACTTAATGTTTGACTGTTGGCTGAAAAATAGTTTATAACTTACACAGTGGTGGAATATTACTAAAAAATAACAGAGGGTGTGTTACATGTACAACTGAATTGAAAATCTGTAAGAAGATACAATCTATTAATATTAATAGTTTTCTACAAATTTTAGATTATTATAATAGTGCATTCCTGTGACAAATTGATTTTAAAAATCTTGCTATAAAAATGTTATTCTCTGAAATTAACTCCATATTTTTGCTTAATACTACACAAGAGTCCCTGAAAAATTCCTGGATCAGGTGCAGGTAGGATTACACAGTTTTACTCATTTTCCTGTGCTGTTGCCAAAGAGGAAGGATTGGGATTGTCAAGTGTGTCAGAATCATTATTTTGCAGCTTTTAATCCAGCCATATTTTTGGTGTGTGCTGTATTTGTTGTCAACAGATATACAACTGAGGTTTGAGAGATGTTTGGCAATCCTAAAGCAAAAAATTGAGTATATTTTTCAGAGTTTCTGCTGTTCACATAAACTGTTTCCCACTTTCACCCATCAGTAATCTACAAATTGCTAAATTACTGCCACACTGCTGACACCACACAGGTGTGTCGCATTTCTATGAAAATGATGGGAAGATGTGCTGGAAGACACAGGCAGAAGCTGAAGGACAGGTGTCACTGCAAAGGTGATAATTAAGGGCCAGCATCTCCTCTGTGGATGTCCCCATGCCATGCAGTGGCAGGAGAATCCAGTGGAGGGATGTCCCTTGGGGCCCAAATCCACTGCAGCCACCCTGTGAGCTGTTGTGAGGAAACTCCTAAGCAAGGGGATGGAGAGGGAATTCTCAAGGATGTGGAAGTCTTTCTATTTAAATACAGCTCCACAGTAAGTGGCCAGCACAGGAGAAGGTTGGGCCCTGGTTTTCTCTCCACAGGAGCACAGAAGAGATGACTGACTTGGTGAGATGCAGCAAAGCTGGGAGGCATTTGTTCCAGCACCTCATGCATCCAGAGAACAAGTACACTTGGACAGCTACACTCAGGCACCACAAAAGGAAGAGTAGGTGGTCAGGAGCTGAAACAAGAGAAACTAAGGAGGCAGATTTGTCAGCACAGGGGGATCCAGGAGTCAGCCAAGCATGCTGGCAATGCTGTGCTACCACCACCTGTGTATCCATCAAGGCAAGCACAGTAGAGGTGTTTGGAAAGGAATTATTCAGGACTGGGAACTTCCCTGAAGCTGACAGCAACTGATCATCAGCAAGGATTCTGCAATAGAAGAAAGGGGCACAAACAACAGAATTATGTACACTTCCCTGATGTACAAATACAGCAAGATCAGATGGGACATCTCATGTCCCTTTTCTAGGAATAATACATAACCAAAATCAACAACAGTGTCACATGGGCAACCCCTTGAAGAAAGATGTCAGGGTCGTTTTTGCAGCTTCTTCCAGCAGATCTCTTCACAGTCTCTTTCAATTTTCCCCAGGAAAGAAAATAGGAATATTTATGATCAAAAGTTTCACTACTTGATCCTCTCCTAGCGAGATGGCAGACTGCACGAACAGGAGGATGCACATCATCGTGTGCAGGAGCAGCCAGCTCTGCTGGAGACTTGTCAGAACAACCAGGAGGAGGCTGAACAGCACAAGCAAACTGAAGGCAAATAAGGTAGAAGCCCAGCTTCAGTCATCCACAATGATGTTTTGCTGAATTCAAAGCGGATGATTTATTTCTGCTTCTTCATATATGGCTGCTAAGAGATGAAGCACCAAGTAGGGAGCACAACACGTTTCAGAAGCATGGTATGTCTGCATTAGATGATGTAATTTTGTTGCTGAAAGCTTGTGGCCTGATTCACTTGGCTTGAATGTTAAACTGGCTGACTATACCCTGCTTAGGATGGGGAGGTTACAGGAGGGAATGTCAGCACTTTAAATTACAAACATCATTCAGTCATTTAGAGTTCTCGATAAACAAAAACTAATGACATTTTTGAATACATATGGAACAAAATGCTGACTGAAGTAAGCCAGAAAGGGGGCATCCAAGGGGTCTGACATCTCCGGTGCCAGTCAATCACTCATATCTATTTCATTTCATTCACATGTCACAGAGAAAAAATATTTACTTGCCTAACAAAGCTTCGTGTGCTTATGTTAGCAGTGGTCTGATGACATGAGCTACCCTCAGCTCCGGTACAGGGGCAAACAGGCTTAGATTACAGTTAAAAACAGCACTTCTGTTTGAGGGAGATTACACAGAGCGAGAATGAAAAAACAGCTAAACAGGGACTTTGTTGGGCCTTTCCTTATTCGGGGCATTGTTAGACCAGATCAAAATCAGGGTGATTGACGCCTAAGTTGTCATTTTAACCCCATCACAGAAGTTTGGGGATGTGCAATTAATAACTGGCCCTGGTGCCTCCCAGCAGCATGGAATCAGATAAGGGGCACGGTGTGAGCTGCTGTTTGGGCCAGGGCTGCCTCAAACTCATTTCTCTAATTTTCTTTTTTTTTTTTTTAGTTTGAAGCACCATTTGGTCTTGGATCTGAATGGAAACTGGAAAGTTTAATAAGATTTGCAAGCCAGTGTGCTGCAGGATGACTCGTTCTGCTTCAACATTTTCTACCTCATTGAGTGGCACAGAGCGTGTGGAGAGGCCACCCCAGGGGGCTGCACCATCCCAGGCTGCAGGGAAGTATTCACCCCAAAATAAATGATTTGTGTCTCCTTCGAGTCATTTCTGCCATGTTTCGGTATCTGTGGAATTTAATCATTGATATTTGTAATAAAGGCTGTATGAATTATGATTTTATAAACGTTCACCTGAATATGAAGTATTGTATTTATCATTTCTCTCCTCACCCCAGTTTCTTTTCCCTCTTCCCATCTCCTCAGCCATCAAAAGCCAGTAGAATACAAGATTGTCTGTAGAGCTGGGACTGTTTAATTTAGATGATGAATGAACCTCTTCCTGACTTACAATTCAATGAGACAAGTATGCACTTAGATTTGTGCAAGTAAAAGATGTCACAGAATCTACTAATGCTTTGTTCCCATGCTGAAAGGAAACCTCAAACGTCAGCAGCAAATCCAGAAGTTTCTCACCTTATTAGCATGGGAAATGCTCAATTTTAAGGTAATCTGATAGAAGCCATTCTGAAACTTTCAAGATGCCACAAAGCTTCAGAGCCTGTTTTTGGACTGGTAAAAGTTTATCACAAAATCTACCTGGCCTCTTTGCCAGCAGCAGCTACTTCAAGACCTGAGCCATAATTGCAATAAAGCAGGCTGCTTCATACAGACTTTGTGAACAGGAACTTGCCTGCTGCAGCCACTTGATCTCTACTGTCAGTTATCACAGCATCAAATAAGATGGAGAGAGACATCTTCCCGTGGATCTCATCCCCTTTCTTCCCCATGAAGCTTTACAATCATACCAGGTAGAATTTTAAAGCTTCACATAAGAACCACAGGTTTGCATGTGCAAAATGATTGCCTGTCTTCTATTATCCTCCTCCTATTCAAAGCTTCTGGTTTACCCCATTTGTTTAAATGCTTGCTCTTTCTCCCTCATCAGTCGTGGCTATTGGCCAGAGTATATCACAGTACATGATGTATTCTGATGCTACCAGAGTCAGGCGATGCCTGTTTCCAAAGCTCTCCAAAATCTATGTACAGATTAAAAAATATACCTAATAAGAGGCAAGGCAAATCATTATGAAGCACTTGAAATTTATGCATCTTGTTAGCCAGCTCCACAACCACAGAGAGATTAGTTTTACAATCATACCATTCATTCTTGTTTGTCATTTTTTTTTGGCTTATTGTAAAAGTACTAATATTTTCATGGCTTTCAATTAAAAAAATGAAGACTTCTTTAACAACTTTTCTGAGGGATTTGATTTTGTGAACCACTTCAGTGAGCAGGCTTTAAAAAGGCTGCTATTCACTCTGATGCTCCAAGTGAGTTCCAAACGTATCCACAGCTATATAAATGGTGTATCAGATGGAGTTGCTTTTTTCTCCTCTTCTGGCCTCAGCAGAAATCAAATAACTAACAATAGTTACAGCAGCTAGAAGTCCTTCATATCCTCACACTTTTACAATTCTTTGGTATTCTGCAGGATTTTGGTAGCTGGTTATGAGCTACAATGAAATTCCAACTCATGTTTGTTAAGACATGTAGAACAAACTGAGTGTAGTATCTGAATTATTTTATGGGAATAGCAGGGCTGGCATCGGCTTTCAGAAAATAGCTGGGAGAATATTAACTATACAAATATCACTAAGCTGGGCAGGCAGAGTAGCTACAGTCCCACCTTTAAAATGTGTAACAGTACTTTACAGTTGAAATATTACAGGAAAATTCTCTGGAGCTGTAAAAAGCACGGGCTGTTCACAACTTGCTCAACAACTCAGGAGAGAGCAGGCACAAACTTCACCCCCTGCTTTATCAAAACATGCACACATTTGGGAGCCACCTGCTTTCACAGTGATGCTTTCTTCACCAGCAAACCTTCGCATTTCCCCCTTCTGAATCATTGTGTGACAGTGAATCACCGATGATCTTCAGCGGCGGGACCAAAAATAGGGCTGGGCGCAGAGAAAGGCTGGGCTAGGGGCAACCTTTCCTACATTCAGCCCTGGCTCTCCCGAGCAACAGTGAGAGGGCTGTTCTACCTCCAAATCCTTCAGTTCCTCCTGGGAGCCATCACCTTTCCCTGCTCCACGGGCTATTTCTGCAGTGCTGCACTCACAGTGCCGAGAAGCCACGGCAGCCAGAGCCGCATTAGCATGCGGTGAAGTTTGCACCCCGGGTAATTATGGTTTTCTTTGTCACAGTGAATCACCGCATGTGAAATCACGGCAATTTCCCTATGCGTAGATGTAGTTGATAAATCAAAGCTGCTTACTGGATAATAACCGTGCTTCAGGTGGCTCCCGAAGAAATGCTGCCTTCGAAAGGATGGCGAAGCACGGCCTAACCTCAAAGCCTTCACGCCTGGGCAGAGAAAACTCAGCTCCTTTCACTCCTGTCTGTAAGGTTAGCACACCCCCAGCCACTGCAGATGCTACTATGAAGGACAGAGAAACTGCTTCTGACTCATGACAGCCCCATGCATCCTCACCCCAAGTGATATTATTTCTGTATCACACTTCTCCTTTAAATAATTTCCTCCCTGTTTTGATAAACAAGGCTTTATTTTAGACCCTCAATTTCCATCCTAATCTACTTCTCTAAGACCCTCTAACCCACATAAACTGCATCTGCTAAGAAACTCTTTGATGCCTATTACTTGTTTATGTCTTTCCTTCTTTCTTTGAGTCCACCCACTAGCTCTTCCTATATCAAATTCCAATTTCTTGCACTTAGTTTCAAGGCTCTTGACAACTCTATCTTTCTAGTCTTGTCTATTACTGCATTTATCAACTTGTTAGTATTTTTGAAGCACCCAGAAACCATGGTAATGACTGCCACAGAGAAGCTCATGGGGAAATTAATCATTCTGCTTCCATTGTAGGACTTGAATCCTGTGCAGTAAGTAAGGCTTGGGGTTCACACTTCAAAAGAAATCCCCACCAGCTCATCACTAATTCATCAGTCTCTACCCCCTGCACCAGACGAGGCAGAGGTCTTAAGGAAAAAAAAAAGCAGTAGGAGAAAGAAAGAACTGAAATCTGCACTCCATACTTAGACAAAAAGAGGTGGTATTAAAACTACATGTGGAATGGAACTCCGGTATTTCCTAACCATGGAATGCTCATTGTTAGAGTCTGAAGGACCCTTGAACAACTTTGCCTGTCTGAAATTGTACACCACGGCCCAGAAAAAGTATCCAAGCAGAGGCGGTAACTGGGCTTTCAGGTAAAGATGGGTTTTGGGTGGGATTCAGCCTGGGATTATGAGGTGTTAATTTGATGTCTGACCACAGGGTACACTACTGAACCACATTCATCTTCCAGTGTCCCCCATGGATCTCTGGGACATGCAGTCAGCACAGCAGGAGCAGTTCAGCTCACCCAACAGCAAACACGTTTGCTCTGCCGAGGAGCCCTGAGGTTGCATGGCCACTCGGAGCAGATCTTCATGGATTACAACAGTGCAGGCACCTAGAGAAGCCTAGAAAAGTCTTAATATAAAATCTACTGTACATGGCTAAATGCACAGCCAGCACTGAAACAAGGGACTATCCTTCTCTTCTCTCTCTTGCTGCACCTTTTTTGCTCAGACTGCAAACCTCACAGTAGGTAATCTGAGCCATTGAAGAACATTGCATGCAAGGACTCATGCTGGCCAGATTATTTGGGCCCCACCATAAAATAAACACTGAATAATATTAGCTGCAATGCCACCATCACTCTCTTTCATTTTCCCTTTAGTTGTTCCCTTTAGGTATAGGATTTGTTTGGAGCTGTTTAGCCATCATTTCAGTGCTGTGCATAGCCTGTCTGGCCTCCAGCTGCTGCTCCTGGTCTCAGGTCTCACCTGGATCCTGCCAGCCAGCTCTACAGATGCCTCAGGTCTCCCAGGACATACTGGGCACCCACCTTGCATCCTTAAGGCCATCTCACAACAGACATCAGCATAGGGGAAAGCTGGCAGAGACTTCCAATCAGCTGCTGTGAACAATTTAACTGGAAAATGAGCAATATTAGAATGTTTGGGGTTTGAATGACCTTTACAGGTCACCTAGTCCAATCCCATTGCAATGAGCAGGGACATTGCCACGCAGGATCTGGCCAATAGATAAATGGCTTTTCAGGGAACTTAGTTGTGCAGCTCCCTGAGGGATGCTGTCCTGGGGCACTCCTGGACTAGATGCCTGCCTCCAATCTCCTCACACAGGAAACACAGGCACCCACCCTCACCTTCCTGGCAGCACTCTCTAAAGTCGGGATCAGATTTACCACCAGTTACTGTGATTGATCAAATTCCCACTGGCAAAGCTGCAGTAAGCAGCTGTTTGTGCCCATATGGCCCAGAACTATTGTGTAGCATTTGGAATATTTCTCACATGCCCCAATTTAAAGTTTTTGGGAGTAGGGTATAAACAGCGTTTGTAAATATTTCATCAAGACAGAAGTTCACTGGAACAGAGAGAGACCTGACCTTGACAGAGCTCTCTGCTTTGGCTGCCAGCTCTTCCAAGCTTGCAATATTTAATATTTCAAGTCCTGTATTTAAACCTAGGTGCCTCTTTCTGACCTTCATGTTTATTAAAAACATTGAAATGTCTGGCCTTCATGGAGAGAAAATTCTATAAACAACCTCACCAGCCACAAAACTGTAAGGCAGTGAAAGGACCTAAAAATATGCTCAGAATGGTACTACAGGCTTGGGCTTGACTTGTCTTTGGTTTTTTGTTTTTTTTGGTGGGGGGGGCATGTTGCTTTTGGTAGGTTGGGTTTATTTTTGTTTTTTTAATGCAACACTAACACCACCACTTAGGAAGTTGGACTTGATGTCAGGCCTCTGTGAGGTCTGGAAGCACCTGTGTATAGGCTTGCGCCTTTATTGTCTGCCCACTGCTGCCCTGTATTTATTCCAGCCAGGTCATGTCTCCAGTCACACAGCCCCTCTGCTCTGTTCTTGCAGGCTAAGCCTGGCTAAGGACTTAGGCTTGCTGAAAATTTTCGGAAAAGCAGTGAAACCAGCCACCACAGTGCTCTGAGCAAAGACCTCAAAGCTTCTGCACTCCTGACAGAGCTGCCTTCTCAAGATTACTTATTTTCACACCAGCAGCAGTAGCCACAAAACAGAGCGAGGAGAGCATACCCAAGTTTATGTCAGTCCTTCCTCTTGTGCTACACCCTGAAATCCTTCCTGAGTGTCAAGGGGAGAGGGGATCAGTGACAGAATTACTCCATTCAAACAATGCTGGCGGCTAAAGTATTTGCCTGGGGAGATGAGGGCTTAACTGACTGGCCATTAAAGTTTCATGCAATCCCCACTCTCAAGAGAGCAACTCTCAGCTGTTCACAGCTCTACAGAAAGCACAGACACAGAATAAGGACATGAACCAGAAAGGTATTTTAGATCCATTAGTTATAATTTACACACCAATGACATACAGCATAAAGACAAAATATACAGATCTTCATATATATGTACATGGATCAACACAGTGCACAATTTAAAGTTATGTTACAATTAAGTGTACAGTTTTAAATATGGCTTTATAAACTATTAATAACAGTGCTAAAATAACGTATGTCTTGTGTAGTTCATAGGCAAACAACATAATGCAGCTACAGCATCAGAGTCCCCATTTAGAAATGTGTTGCTTCATTTTGTAAGTTAAACCTTGCACACTGCAGCTAGATGGATATATCCCTCACCCATACACATCTACATATACTTTATTCTTGCTGGATTGCACACCCCTGTCTTTGGGACTTGCATTCTTCAAGTATCCTGAAAAATAAAAACCTGTACATTTGAAGAAAGGTAAGTCAGAAGAACAAATCAAGAAGTGAGGGAAAAACACATACAATCATAGTGCCCAGTGAAAATATCAACATGACGAGTGCAGCCAAAAAAAGCACTTTTTGTTTAGGGAGCTTAAAAAAGAGCAAGTCACATCTTGTTTGCCTTTATTGTCCCCAATAAAGCAAATTTTTACTTAAGTATAGTCAGACAGGAATGAGAAAAGTGGTAAATTCGGGGTCACTTGGAAGCTCAGTTGGAAACTCTGGCACCGCTGAAGTAAATGCACTTTTGTCAACGACTTCAAAGTGGGGCAGGATTTTATTTATTCTGCAAAAGTTGAATGCCTTTTGGAAGCATATGTTTCAGCTTTAGCTTGTTGAGCTGAATGTGTAAATTATTACATGAAATCCCACAATCCTTTTTATGCTGAAGTCTGACCAAAAGCCCATCACGATCTCCTTGGCCTTGAAAAACCTGGGAGTGGCGCAACCAGGATGCAGTACTAAGAGTTTATCACTGTAGTGACACACAATGTTTTCAGTGACTGGCATTCCTGTGCTGTACACAGATTAATACCATTTCACTTTCCAAGTCGCTCAGAGAGCTGCAGAAACCTTTGCTGAGAAGTATTTCACACTGGGGTACCTCCATAGGGAATGAACGCAGAAGGAGCCCTCCCCAGTGGCCATCAAAGAGGGGATTGCCCCAAACCACTGAGACAGAGCTGCCTCATGTTGCAACCCTTCTCTCCACCAAGGCAAAGCTGTGAACACTGGGGTCACTGGCCTGACAATTAAATCCACACATGCAGTGCAGGGAACACCTTCCCTCCACAGGACACCAGCTCAATATGATGGCCCACGCTCACCAGCAGGCTCAAAGCTCACTGCCAATGCTCACTCCCAAACAGAGGCTTGTCTCAGCAGCACAGGCACGGGATGGCAGCAGGCTGACACCTCATCAGAGCCAGAACTACCAAAATGAGCCCCTGCACAGTCTACCCAGCACTAAGGAATGCTCAAGGCACAGCATTCATGGATACCCCATAGCACTGATCAACTGCTGAAAGCCACTGCAGTCATTCAGTCACCTCCAGTCCTCTGGTCCCATGGGATTAAACAGTACGACCTGTGTGCTCCTCTGGATCACAGGTGCTGAGATGTATGGGCGTGACTCATATCCTTCCATATCCCAGCTACTGGACCATCCAACTTAATGCTGCATTTAGACAGCATAATTTGCTTTATTAGTATCATAATTTTGCAGTATTTGGGGAGGGAAGGAGGGCTAGGCCAAACAGCTACTTGTCAGAAAACAGATTCAAATTCTTATTCAAACATCTAAGGACAAGACCCACTTGAATTCATCCCCTGCCACAGAAATTTCACTTGGTGAGCTGCCCTGCATAAATCTGCACATAACACGCTTTTCCAGCAGGCAATATTTTGTAAGGCTTAGCATCTGACAGATACAGGCCTTTCAAGGAAAACAGTATGAAACTGTCATGATTACTTGAGCAGACATCACTGACAAAAGCAAATTTGTGCCTGAACTGTTGCTGCAGAAATATTTCAGGCAGTATTTTTTCAAAGAGAATATAGATCTGGAGGGACACTGCCAAGGTTTTAAAGATCAAAATGTGTTACTTGCAGTGCTATAATTGGATGGAAACAGTCCTCCAGATCTGAAACATCAGGTTCAGTTTGGTTTTTAAATCAAACACATTTGCAGGATTTCTGTAGGACCTATACATCCCAGCGCCTGTTTCCCCCACTCGGTAACAGTGAGCCCTGCTGACAGAGCCAGTGAGATCGACAGGGATAAACAAATCCCTTCTGACATGACAAGAGTGTCACACAGTCAAACACTGCAATTCACATGAAAAAAAACCCCAACAGACTGCTTCAAATCTAACTCCACTGGAAATGCAGGGCTTGCTTTAAACTCCCATTTGCCAAACGAGGGGCAAACCAATCACTCATTCTTTTAAAGCAGCACTATGGGAACACAAAGGCAGTACTCAGCCTTTGGCAGTATTTAGGGTAAAGTAACCAGGAGGAACAGCGCTGTGTCCTCACCAGGATATGGGCTCATGCTCCACCTCATAAGCAGAGCAGGGGTCCCACTGGAACCATGGCATGAGCCAGGCCGCAGGTGCAGCCCCAGTCTCCTGCAGAGACCCACCACCGGGCAACTCCCTGTATCCCATGCTCCCTTCTCCACTGCCTCCTCCAATGACCATCCAAGAGCTCCCCTACCCTGTTTTGAGAGGGGCTGGACAGTGCAGAGGAGCTTTCCACCTGCCAGCACCTTGCACCATCATCTACCCCAAACCAGGCTGGGGCTCTGGCTGGGACCAGGTTTGGTGCTGGCACCTGTGATGCTCTCAGAGACCTCACTGACGTCTTACTCTTGTCAAGGGCCCCTGAACCCTCCCTAACATCACCCCACAGTGAGTTTCTGGCTGTGGCAGAGGGACCCCCAGCCAGGGAAAAACCTTATGTGGTCTGTGTCACCTCAGACATGACACCGTGGCATCCACCAGCCACCAGCTCCAGACAGAAGCCACTGGGCTCCCAGCTCACCTGCTGGGCAGCTGGCACCCAAAGCTGTCCCAGGTTTCATGGCTGCAGAGACACCTGCTGACCCCCAACCCTGCCAGCAGCACAGTCTGGACCTCCAGCACCCCTACAATGGACTCGCTGGCAATTTTGATCCGTGAGGGAGGAAGAAAAAGGAAAGAAAACCAAAAGGAAATAAAGATGCTCTCCGACTATTTTTAGTTCTGTACAGCCCCTCAGCACTAACATTAAAAATAGATAAGATGGAATGGGGAGAAAAAAAAGACACTGCAGGACTAAGAAAACATTGCTCTTTTAGCAAAATTTTGGAAAGTCAGAAACAATTGTTCCCTTCTTAAGAAAACACTATTTTTTCCTATGCAAACCAAAATGAATTAACACTTTTTCATTTATCTTTTAAAACTTTTTTTTGTTTCCCCACAACAATTTACCAAGACAGCTTTCAGAAGAAAATGCATGGATTAAATCCTTTTAAAGAGGTCTAACAGTCAGTGTTTCTTTCTGGAAGGGACAAATAAACCCAAGGATTTCCTACCCTGCCTGGGCAAAATACTACACCTACAAATTCTTAGAGATGCTATTTCCTAATTTCACCTCTAATTTCAAATATGGCCAAAATCAAAACTGCAAACTTTACTGAGAGCAGCTGTCATGAGGACAAAGCTGGCCAACTTCTCCCAATTAACCTCTCCTCTGAAGTAAGCTGAGTAACCCCTCAGAAAGGGAAGGGAATGTGATAAGCTGCAAAATACACTCACCTCAGTGAGGAACCCTGAAAAACTCAGCTGACAGCAAAAAGCTGCTTCCCCTTCTGCAGCCCTCCCAATTCTCTCTTCTTCACCCCCTCCAAGGGCATGTCCATCACCTGGCAGGTCAGGATGAGGTTCAGCCTCTGCTGAGGCACACCAGTTATTTGACACAAAAGCAAAGAACACAATCCTGGCCCTGCCAAACACCTCCATCCTTGGCACAGGCCCCACACCACGGCACTGGCTCTATGTGCCATGCCAGCAGCTCCGAGCACTGGCAGACAGCGATGCCATGGTGGCACCGTGCTGGCCTCGCCTGGCTCTGCACCCACCACAAATCCCCATCAGCCCCACACACAGTGCAGGGCACAGTGACATCGCTGACTTCTGGTTAACCCACGCCTCAAGGGCCACTGCCACAGACACATCTGTCAGCCCAGCCAAGTCACAAAGGTGATACAGTCTGCTGAACTCGGGCTGCTCTTTTAACGACTGGGACTCATCTGCTGCAAGCACACCTCGAAATGCTGAAGGAATGGAGAAAGCACAGCCTTCACACATGCATCAGTAAATGAGTGAGAACATATCCATCAGAATTTCCAACGTGCTAACGCTTTTAAATAGGAACTTTTTGATGCAGATTCCTTTCATTCAGAATATCGATACCTACATTTTTGCAGGTAGAATCTCTCCTGACTTGGCCAAGAAGTTACACAGGCATTTCAGGCCATCACCTCTGCAGTTTCAAGCCCAAGACTTAACTTCTTGTGCCCTATTCTTGTGCTTTGTTTCCTGAGAAGGGTCCCAGGTAACTGGATGACACCTTCCTCCTTCTCGGTTATGGTTCACTTTGCAAATGATACTTGCCCACAGCACTGATCAGAACATGGCTCCAAGGACATGCCCAGGGATTGTGGAAAGAGAAGTAAATTCACAACAAACTTTTCAGCTCTCACTGCAGTGGCCCCTATGCATGAACAGAACTGGGGCCTCACTGCATACAAAGACAAAGATGTTCCTGCTTTCAAAGCCATGGCTAACTCCATGTATCCCCAGAGGATGCACTTTCCTCTGCAGGATGCACTTCAGGACCCAAGGGAGCAAGCTATTCTTTGAGTGCTGGAGTTATTTCAAGCTCCAGACTCACTGTAACTACCAACAATTATAATCCTAAAGCAGTTGCCTGCCCTGTCTGCTCCTAGAACATTTGGCACAACCAACACATTATAAAAATTTTGCTGAGGGATCCTGATTCTTCTAACTGTAAGTCACTGAGAAAGTCATAATCAAAATAGGCCACAACAAAGTCTGCAGTCATACCCAATTTTATATGCATATTTAAAAACACAACAGCTCAGTATGTTCAATATGCTCTCTCTCTACTAAAATCAACTAATCGTGACCAAGCAACACTGAAGTACATGCTCAACTTCAGAGCTGTGAGTAATTCCAATGGATTTATTCTCATCTGCATTTAGGAAAACAAGAACATGAAGCATCTCAGAACCTGTACAATCATTTTGAGATCCAGATCCACAGATGTGCTAGCAAAGGCAACTTAAATGCGATTCTGGTCATGCTTTCAGTATCTGAATTTCCCCATACACGTGGGGGTGCTGAAGGAACTGTCCCATCTCACCTCCTTCCCTGCACTGGCTTAAGGGACTGTGCACAGTGCCCAGCACCCACTGAAGCACCTTCCTAGGCAGCTATAAAGCATTCCATTGCCTGGGCCAACATCTTGCAACTACACAGCATCCCATGCCTTGTAATACCTCAAACTGCTTTGCAACCTTCATGGGTTTGCTATGTCTGTTCATGAAGAGCACAAAGCACCCACTGCTGAGAGACACCAGGCTTTAAGCAACAAATCCCAGCTCTTTGGCCTTTCCTAGAAATAGCAAACAGCAGCCACGGGCAGGGAGTAGAAACATAGTAATAATTCAAAAACACGGAAGAAATTTGACCAACACACGTTCCAAATGAGTTAACACTGACATCTCCCTCCTGAATAAAAATATTCTACAGTAGTGATTTCAACCTTCTGCAAAGAATAAGAAACACTAACCAGCTCCTTTCTGCAGGAATATATTTTCCTCCATCCTTCCCTGACTGTCTCCAGAACTGGGAGCAGTTCTTTCCTGCAGACACTGTAATACATGCACCCAAAGTATGGGCTGCTGTCAAACAAAATTTCCCTAAAACTTTGCCAAATTACAGAATCTTCTAGGTTGGAAAAGACCTTTGAGATCATCAAGTCCAAGTGTTAACGCAGCACTACCAAGTCCACCACCAAACAACACCCCACATCTACGTGGCTTTTAAATACCTCCAGGGATGGTGACTGGGCAGCCTGTTCCAATGCTTGACAACCCTTTCAGTGAAGTTTTTCTCAATATCCAATCCAAACCTCCCCTGGTGCACCTTGAGGCCATTTCTCTTATCCTAGAGCTTGTTAACCTGGGAGAAGGGATCAACCCCCCACCAGGCTACAACCTCCTTTCAGGCAGCTGTAGAGAGGGACAAGGTCTCCCCTGAGACTCCTTTTCTCCAGGCTAAGCACCCCCAGCCTCCTCAGCTGCTCCTCCCAAGATTTGTGTACCAGTTCCTTTCACCAGCTTCACTGTCCTTCTCTGGACATGCTCCAGCACCTCAATGACTTTCTTGTAGTGAAGGGCCCAGAACAGAACACAGGATCCAGGGTGCAGCCTTGCCGGTGCTGAGACAGGGGGACAGTCACTGCCCTGGTCCTGCTGGCCACACTATTGCTGATACAGGCCAGGGTGCTGCATGGATCTGATGCACCCTGGCACACCCCTGGCTTATACTGAAATGGCAGTCAACCAACACCACCAGGGCCTTTTCATTACAGCATCAATCATTCTCTTCCATGGAAGAAAGCTGTGCCAGTCATACCTCTTCCATCTTTGTCCTCAACCTGCTGCTGTAGAGATAAGATATCAACACACACCAGTTGTGACAAATGCTCCACTTCCCAGAAGTCCATCCCACTTGCATGGGGGATCTGGTTCTGAACATGAACAAAAATAGATTGAAAGGTCCTGCTGCCCTCTAGACCTCCAGTTTGCCCACGTGTGTTTTAAATGTGTTTACCTTGATCCACCTGAACAATTACACAAAATGAAATATGGTTGAAATAGTCCAAGCAGTATGTGACAGCTGAATCAAGCGCAATGGTCTCTTCCAAAGTGGTATAAACCTCTTCCTGACCTGAAGAAGAAAACAAATCAGACTGATCCCAAGAAACAGCTTATCTGCACAATGGGAGACACTTGCACATATCACTTGCATTGTTCATGATCTCTGTACTCATCCATGTCCACATCCGAATCAAAGAGGGAGTGTCCAGTGTAATCTGTGTCAGGGGTTTGGGAAATACTGTTCCCTTCCTCATCAAAAGTTTCTGTCCTTGAATAAAAACTGAAGTCCTGCAAAGGGGAGTAAGTCTTGCTTGCTTCGCTGCTTTCCTCAGATTCGTACAGAGTGTTGTCATCATCATGGTGCCATTCTGGCCAAAATTTCCTCCTTATTCTTTCACAATACATAGCAAGGTTAATCAGTTCACCTGCAACACAACACAACAGACTTCAGTAAATATATCCAGCCAATAATGCTCTAACTCACCTGATGATGCAAAAACACATTAGCTGTGTTTGGAAACAAACTGTGCAGGGTCTTTCCAAAGAAGTTTCAAAATTAAAAGATGTCATCAATCCTCTTAGAAGCTCTGTTTTTAACTCTAATGTAACTTAAAACATGTATTATTAACCCACACAGAAGAAGAAGGGTTACACAGGAATAAACACAAATGCATGTTCACACAAATGCACGTTCACACAAATTCAACCGCTACAGAAAGAAATCAAGACAAGACACTACCATTGTAAGGTTTTTGCAGAGGAACTTTTTTTTTGGTAGCAGTAGAACTTAATTGCAGACACCTGGTTCCTAAAGACAGAATTTGATCTTATAGATGGCACAGTATACTTATTAAATACAGTGAATTTGGGGGTTCCACCACCAGATGGCAGCGTCGTCTGCAACATAAATTCACATTTAATATGGCCACTGGCTCACTCCAACTGCTCTCAGCCTTAGTATCTTATGCCTTACGTTTATAAATACATATATGCTTACAAAATAAAGCATAAAAAAACTAAAAGAAGAAAGAAATAACAGTATATTAAAGGGGAAGTGCATGTAAAACCTGTACTCATAACAGCATGAGTAGGTGGATGGGTGCAGAGAATCAACCACACTGCTTGGGTATTTGAATCTATTATCATCTATTTATTTTTATTAGAGACAAACTAATTCAACAAGCACAGCAATGCTTCTAGAAAGCAATGAGCCCTTCAGAATTTTACCCGTGATGCCCCAGACATCAAGGGGAAGAACTGCATAGCCAAATTTATATCCTCAAGTGCTCATTATCTGAGGAAAAGAGTTAAGTCTGTGCCTCCTAACCGCAGGTTTAGCAGAGCTCTCTTGCACAGAGCAGGTTTACAGGTCAGATTCATTCCTTTTACACTATTTTACATCCTTTTCCTCCTTAGCTCTTCCCACTTTTCATGCTGTGTGGTTTTATTATGAAAAGGGATGCAAAGATACTTTAACATCTATATCGCCCCACCAAGAAAAAACAAACAAAAAAACAACCCTCTGTGGAGAGGAGGGGTACGTTGGTTTCCAACTCATGCAAAAGCAAAGTGACTCCAAAGCCAAGCTGGATTTCTTCCTTGTCCAGCATCTTCAAGAACAGCAAAGGCTGTAACTTCAGTGGGACAACAGCACTGGCAGTTCTACTATGAAGGAAAGTCCTCAGTTCAGCAGAATTTGGCTAACGGCTGTTCTTCTGTTTTCTCATACCTTACCCAGCATTCACTCCTTAGAGGCTTTAACACTTTGCCACATTAAACAGGGAAAAGATCAAGTACAGAAATAAAAACAATTACTGTGTAGAGCATTAAAGAGAAAACAACATTAAAGGATACAAATGCTACATGAAAGGCAAGAACAGTCTGCTAAAGACTGCAGTCTTCAAAATGTCCTTCTGAGGTACTCCAAGTTTAAACATGGAAAATGCCACCAAGAGCTTTTAATCAGAGAGCTTTCTTACCTTTGATTAGTCTTTCTGGTCGAGTCCCTGGTAATGTCCACATTGCCTGTGCCAGATGTCCAAAAACAGTGGCATCAACAGTGGAAACAGTTGATCCCATAATGTACTTCTTGTCACCTGTAAATACAACAGCAAATATTTCTTGACTGGATGTCACTTTTACCCAAATTGAAAAAAAAAAAAAATCACAGTTCCACCTTTAGCATATTTGTTTTAGTGAAATTATTTAAATTAAAAGGTTCACTTGTTCAAAGACAGGGATTCAACACTGAATATGGTTCCAAAGCCGCTTCTAGGGCTCAGCAGGTGAAATTCATTACTGCAGCTTCCCCTGTGCTCATGACTTCTATAACCAGGCCAATTACAGAGCCACCACTGGCCAAGGAACATCCTCTGCTCCTCATAGCTGGCAGCACTCACACACTGTACTCATTCTGCTGCATTTAAAATCTGCTCTGCAGCTACAACATGCCTGAAAGCACCATTTTTGCCTTGGTGCAAACCCAAAACCGTTCAACCACGATTCAAAATCATGAACTTGCTGAAAGAAGTTGGTCACCCTTTACCTCTCATCCATGCAGATCCATGTTCAATTTACTCAGCTGATCAGCTGGAAAAAGGAAAGTCACACCCAAAGCTTTCCTCTCTCCCTCTCTGTTCAGGATGAAATGGATGCACCAGTCAGCCCTGCAGCGACTGCTCAGAAATGACCTGCATCTCCAGGAAGAGGACAAAGCCAGAGGCAGGAGTGAACAGGTCCTCTCACACACCAGCACAGGGGTGCCCTCACCCCCACTGACCCCTGACAGGTAAAAATCGAACTGAGGCATGTCAGGCATGCAGGCAGTAAGTGAAACAGCAGCCCTTTGGGACTGGCCTGGCGTGGTGGAGGCACACGTCTGCTCCACACAGCAATTCTGCTTTCCTCTCTGGGCACCCCTGTCATGATGGTCCTAAATGGCCACCACAGCACAAACAGATGGGTAATTAACTAAGACAGGGAAGAAAATACATGTTTCAAAGCCACTGCTTGCAACAAAACATCCACTGTAGACTTGTTTTCCCCTCACAGGCAGGAGAGCTAGAGCAAAGACCATGCACAGAGCACACTGAAACATGCAGTATTGCACAGGTCAGGTTAGCTGGTTGCACTGCTCCTGCCTCAGCCCAAAGCGCTATAAACTCTGTGAAATGTGGTACCTAACTGAATTCCCAAAATCCAGTTATCTCCCCAGGACACTATCCCAAGCTGCCTGTAATTCAGCAGGTTATTCAATGTTAGGTTTATTGAGCAAGTCCAGAGGAACTGTCCAGTGTAAAATGCATCAAATTCCAGCATACAGTACAAGGAATGCTGCCAAACCCCTGCACAAGAGTGCAGAAAACAGTGCTCAGGAACAGCCAGTAACAATAACCTTCTCTGGCCTGTCAGATACCATATGAACATGGAATTAGCTCTCCCCAGATCTTTCACAGTTCCATCAATCTACTGTTTGGAAACTCTCTACAGGGTAAATGTTGTGTCTTTTCAGTATTTATCTGACACCTAAGCACTCATCAGTCTCAAACATAGCTCAAAAATTGGTCTCTAAACCACAGTTATATGCCAGCACCAGGAATTTAGCACCATACAACTGGGTCTTGAGATTCAATCCACAGTGATGTTGTGCTGGGAAGAAATACTGTCATTTCCATCTTCCTACAACTAAAGCAGGCACTGAGTGAGGGCTAAACCATCCCACCCTCTGGCTCCCCAGGCACAACACCCCACACCTTCAGGTGCACGGAAACAAGGGGCAAGAAGAAAAAATAAACCTCTGGGATCATAAAACTCCAAATCTGGTTTTAAGTCATGCTGCACCACAAAATATGGCATCTGTGCACATTTTCTCCCACCATTTCTAATCTGTTCTCAAAACTTCCCAGTGCAACTTTAGTCCAGAAGACTTTCTGATAGATCAGATATCTCTGTGTCTGTTTTTAGGCAAGATTACACAGTGTCTGTCACATCTGGGCTGCCATAGCACTGGTCATCTCAAACACCTCTCTGCATCTCCTGGATAATCCGACAGAAATGAAATCACCTGGACACACTGGACTTGGATCAACTTTGTACTGCCCAGGAATTGGAGAGTACACAGCTCCACTGTTTACAAATGCATGCACCAGAGGATTCAAAAGCAGCTACTCCAACACTAGGTCAAGAAACCCTAGCAAGAAACAGGTCTGTGGGACACAGGCAGAAGACCTGCACCCTTCCACGGAGGCATGTACAGCACTTGCAGGCTGCTACAGGGCACTTAACTAACTTTACAGGCTCACATTCACGTTAGTCCGACCCCTAAATTTTCAGCTCTGAGTACCCCTGCCTCCCACAAAGCATCAAATGCCTTCCAAAATCCACTATCAGGAAGCTGCTGGCCTGCAGCTCCCTGCTCAAAATGCCCATCTACCAAAAAAGCCTGAGAGGCAGCCAGTTGAGAGGGATTTATGCTCACTCACTTGCCTCTTCTAAACAATTACCAAAATGTGTATTTTTATATATTGCTAATTTATATGCTCATTCCCCACGCTTTTTTACACTATTACCAGGCAGCAGAAAACTGCTACAATACAAGGAAATTACATTTGTGGTTTAAAGACTGCAGGACAGAGAGAAAGATGATACCAATGGGACAGGCTGATCCATCACAGTAGGATTAGTTCCAATTTCCATGTTTACAAAATCTGGAGGAATGCGTCAGGGAAAAGGGTATAAGGGAAACAGAAAAATTTTTCTCAGAAATAAAAATGAAGGAAAAAAAACCACCGAAGATGTGATTGGGAATGTCAAAATCAATGTCCTAAGAACTGGCAGCTGCAAAGTTATCATTCTCTGGAAGCAGCTCTTAGAATTAAAAGTTACTCTTGTTCCCATGCGAATGGTGCCTGTAAAAAAAGGGGAGCATTAATCTGATATGCCTGATGGCTGACAGCTATGGTTTGGTATGTGCAGCTATCCTGCACCATAGGTATCATTTTCAAGCTCTTAAAATAACAGACAAAATCCCAACTACTTCCTCTTCTGGGAAAACACTTAGGTACATATATATGGAGGGGAATCTCACAAAGACTGTGCAGGCAATAAGCTGAAGGCCTTCTCCTTCCCCCTTTCAAACAGGGGAGCCTCTAGTCAGGCAGGAAGTCTTCATCCCACCTCCTGTCCCCATTCCAGGATACTACCTGGAGGCCACAGTTACTAGACCCAACCACAAACAGATGGCTGAAGAAAACATGAGCATACTGATGTTAATGAAAATCAAGGCAATTACAGAAAAGTAGACTAACTCACCAATAATCAAAAGGGAAAATATAATGTTTCATGTAACTGCACATTGACTAATCTGACATCCATTTCAGAGAGGAAGATGGAAAGTATGTACAATATTCAGCTGGTAATGTAATAAAATAACAGGAATACAGCAAATGCCCATCAAAGCTTTTTGAAGTACACAGGCACATTCTCAAGAACAATCTGGAATTAAGAAGAAAAACTCTGCAGGTAACATATGTACAATACAATTAAAAACTTGATATAGTGAAGAAGTGCTTGAGGATTTCCAGTGCATTTTCCACAAAAGCCAGAGGCTGGTTGTAGCATTTACCTTCACAGGGAGATGACCCAAGCCACCCAGAAGGGAGAAAAAGCTAGGAAGAGCATCTGCCTGCAGGCTAGAATCGAACAAACTCTTCTTTGAAACAAGTCCAGTTTTGAACAGATTTAGATAGTGACTAACATCTGCCAGCAATTACTAATAGAAGTGGTGGCACCTCCACCTGCTGAAATCTCATCGTTAAAATTGGATGGCTTTTAGAAAGCCATTCTCAAGCCAGCAAAAAGGCACAGAGGCCTCAAGACAGCAGTCAAGCAGTCTAATTCACAGAGATCTGTCTAGATAATTGTATGATCCCTTTGAACTTGAAATTTTACAAATCTGAGTGCCAGTACAGACTCCACAGAAATAAGCAAATCAAGATACTTTTACAGGTATTCAGGCACACGTTTTAGTTTTCTCTTGAAGGTTCTGTCTACTCTTGGCAGACATGGATGACTTTAGCACAGACATATCCACTGTCACTCCTTTCAGCCTGGCAGAGCTGCCTAGTCAGAACCAGTGGGCTTTGCTGAGCTACTAAGTCATACCAGCTCCTCAAAATGCAAGGTTTACCAGATGCACAATATGCTTAGCTCTCAGTGGACCAGAAGGCAAGAAGCACACTGCAAAACAGCCCCAGTGCAGGTTTCAGCCACACAACAGAAATAAGGTTCATGTAATTCTAGGTAAGTGAAGTCAACCTTAAGATTAACTGTATGGGATTCACCCAAGATAACCGAGAAGCTTAAATCCATTTATTGTGACAACACAGAACCATCCCCTACAAGGAGCTTTGAATAAAACTTCCGACACCAACCACACACAACGAAGTTCAGCTCATCAAAATAGCATCTGAAAAGGTTTTCAAAAGGCAACCTCATAACAATCTGTCAAACAGCCACAAATAAAAAACAGGAAAGGAAATACAACCAGGAAGTAAAAAATGAGAAACACACATCCCACCCCACCCCCCAAAATAGATATAAATGAGAGGTTTCATTTGAAGAACTAAACACTGCATTTTCCTAATCTCGTATCACTAAATGCTCTTCCAAAATAGCAGGCCACGTTTTGCTCCTCTACATACACATACTCAGTGCTCAGAGAAGGGAGCCTCTTATGCCTCTAGACACACAATTTGGCAGCAAACAGTGGGGAAAGAAGCAGTGTCTCTGCCAGAGCAAGGAAGGCACTGAATGACAGCCTCTTGCTTCTGCCAAAATGAGGTTATTTGTGTGTGATCAAGCTGTCAGGAAGCACTGGAGGTCAATTCCACCCTGTGGAGAGAGGGGCTGTGAACAGAGCACCACAACTCGCTGTACCTTACCCAGGAGGCCTGCCAGAGTCCTCATGTCCTTCTCCATCAGCGTGTACATCTCCTCCTCCGAGAAGCGCCCAATGCCGTGGCCGTACATTTCCCGCTTCACGATTCCTTTGGTCAGATGGCAAAAGATCCACTTCAGCAAGTCGCTGAAGGGACCAAACAGCGAAACCATCTTTTGTGTCTCATGAAGGTTTTCCACCCACTGGCAATAAGCTAGAGTCCTAGAAGGATGCAGAAACAAGTTAAGCAGAGTGATCCCCGGAGTCTAACACCACCCTGCGGAGGCTCAGACAGAGGTGAGCACTCACTGCCCTGATGGGAAAATAGCCTCCACAAACAGCAGACTCGGAGGCAACTCGGAGTGCCAGCGGAGCAAACCCACTTTGCAGTACTTAGGCAGACTGCCCAGTGCTTATTCTCTCATTAAATCATTACTCACTTCAGGAGAAAACGAAATTCATATTGAAATATAAAGTAAAAGCTGCAGAATTCTGCTCAACTCATGTAACAAAACGCAGTGCCAAACAGATTTATTAGCTAAAGACGACTCACTGCACAGACCTGGGCAAAACAACAACAAAACAGCCCCCAAAAAAATAAACCTTTCCCACCAACCTTTCTCCTTTCTATACTGCTGACACTTTGGCAAGCAGTGGCTTTGCTCCAACATAAATACTGAAGCAGTAATTTTTTGGAAGATCTCTCTTTTCCTCAGAAACTAAGAATAACAATCTTTTAAAAGTAAAATTTGAAAAATGAAGAGGTAGTGGTTATTCAGTCAGTTTTCTCCTGTACAGCTTCGTCTCTTCAAAATGTTGATTTTATGAGAGAGACATTTGTAAAGGACTCTGTTGCCTTCCATGCTTTATTGAATTGCAAATAATATTCTTTTAAAAAGTCTTTTAGTAAAAATTTGTCTCATCAGCTTAATTTTTGTTTCCTACATGTGTTTTTGTTCTCTACTAATATTATAGGCAAACATATCTTGATTTGTTGCTCCAGAAACTTGTGAAAAAAGAAACATTA
The DNA here is from genome assembly GCA_026261815.1 of Monarcha castaneiventris obscurior. Taxonomy (NCBI): domain Eukaryota; kingdom Metazoa; phylum Chordata; class Aves; order Passeriformes; family Monarchidae; genus Monarcha; species Monarcha castaneiventris. The sequence goes on from JAMPIT010000327.1 coordinate 2,733,136, forward strand.
ACTTTTTTAATATCCAGAATCGTCAGAAATTACAAATAAACTAAAAAGACCATATATATAACTTTTGTCACCAAGTTCAAGGGATGCTGGAAAAACAGCTAAAACAGCTTCAAGCAGACAAGATAAACATATGAAGCCTGCGGGGTCTCAGAGACACTGGGAACTGATACACATATTCCATTCCATTCCATTCATTTTTTAGTTTGGAACATAACTTCAGTTTTATCAATGTACATATCTTCAACTCCACATAATTCCCTTAGTGCTGATATGATTCATCTAATTCAAGAAATTCAAGAACAAAACAAAAAAAAAACCAGTATCTCCTGGAGAACTCCTGTGACTTCTTTTCATAATGTACATTTTATCAAACTCACATTGTCCACTGCAGTTCAATGCCTTTTGCTCTAACTGGTTTCACTGTAGTCAGTAACAGGGAGGTGTGAACAGGTTTTGCTGCAAATGCATAAACAGAGAAGAACAAAAATGCACCTGCTCTGCTAGTGATGGCTTTTACCCTCAACAGGTTTCTCCACAACCTTTTGCACTCTATAATTGTAACAAAAGCATCCTGCTGACATTTCACACGCTTCAGTATCACTTTTCTAATGGGGTGTTCTGCACATTCCTGGTTTTTCAAACTTGATGGATGAACTCAAGTCACTGAGCAGGTTTCAGCAATGCAAAGTTTGAATCAGAGCCAGAGTTAGCAGAGGCACCAGCAAAACAGGGGGAACGTGAAGCCAACAAGCACAGCAGTGAAGAACTACTGAAACTCCTAAAGTATTGACTTTGTCTGGAAGATGTGGTGTGAGATCACCCTGTTCCAGGAACAACAGTAAAACAGGATTTAAGACATGGAAAGAAGGTTGGGCTGAAGGCATAAGGGCACTCTATAAAGCAGAACGTTGCAGCAGTCATGTTTCACAGGCCTGGCAAAGGACAAGGTCCCTTCAGCAGGTACAGCTCCAAATAGGAAGAACTCTTGATGAGAACACTAGGAAATAATTACAATACTATGACTTGGGTTGGAAGGGACCTTAAAAATCATCTACTTCCAACTAGATGTCCACCACAAGGATGCCCACTCTGTGGGCAGGGATAATACCCACTAGATGAGGTTGCTCAGGGTCCCATTCAACCCAGCCTTGAGTACTGCCAGGGATAGGACATCCACAACTTTTCTGGGCAACCCATCCCTCACTTGCCTTCAAGTAAAGAACTTCTTCCTAACACCTAATTTAAATCTCTCTTCTTTTGTCTTAAAACTCTTCTCCCTTGTCCTATCACTATCCACCCAGTCACTCTCCCTCTTTTTTATAAGCCCCATTTAAGTGCTGGAAAGCCACAATGAGGTGTCCCTGGTGCCTTGAACAACCTCAGCTCTCTCAGCCTGTCTTCACAGGAGAGGTGCTCCAGCCCTCTGATAATCTTTGTGGATTCCTCTGGACCTGCTCTAACAGGTCCAGATCTTTCTTATGCTGGGGACCCCAGAGCTGGAAACATGTAGGGTCTCACAAACACGGAGTAGAAGGGGAGAATCACCTCCCCTGACTTCTCTAGACACAGCTCAGGATGCCATGGTGGCTCATGTCCAGTTTTTTCATCCACCAGAGCCCCCAAGTCCTTCTCCATTGGGCTGCTCTCAGTGAGTTCTCCTCCTAATCTGTAAGTTATTATTTATTACTTGAATAAGCCAAGAAAAACTTGCTCTCTGAAAGCACTGCTCTGTCTTGCTGCAAAGACCCTCTTTCCCCAGGACGGACCTGACCTGCTTCACGCGGCAACTCTGCAATACAATTTGGTTGCTTTAGGACAACGGGCCTGGCCTGGAGAACGGCAAAAAGAAACAGAAGCCAAAACAAAACAGAAAAAGAACACAGGACATTCCACTGCAGCATTTTTTTAAGTCGCCCCAGTTGCACAAGATTAAACCTGGCCCTATGGACTTGCCATCATTATTGCTCACTCTAACCACACCAGTGAGCTGGCACCACACCAAGAGTGATAAACCATGTCCAAAATGGTTTGAATTTCATAGAACAGAGTGAATAAGGTTTTCCACAAAGCTAACTGGCCCATAGTCTAAAGCAAAAATACATTTCCCTAGAGCTCCCTTGCTTGGCCTGGGAGAGGAGGTCTTTGGGTCTGGAAGAGGCAGAAATCAGATCAGGTGTTTAATGACCAGGACAGCAACAGAGAACTGCACAGATTTAGGTAATCCTGCTTAGGCTGACCTGTCAAGCACAAATCTTAAGACATCTGCTTGTCACTTTGAATGAGCAGAACTATTACATGCCCCAAATCTCAAATTTACATGGGCAATGAAGGCAGTTAAATAAACAATCACAGAGTTTACTTCCAAAATTTTATGGTTCTGAGTACACAAAACAAGGAAAAAAGCAGGCTCCAATTCAGGGAGAGTTAAGAACACTTTTAAAACTGGCTTTACAAGCACTTTGTTAAAACAATTCTATTCAAGGGTTCATTAATTTGTGTCTTCTACTAAAACATGCTTCTCAGCATTTAATTCCACCCATCACTCCTCTGCTCAGATTACATTAGTGGAGTATTATCAATATTGCAAATGGTTAGGAAGTGCCAGAAATTGGGTAGTCTACATAATCTACTTCAGTACAGCATAACTATACATTTTACACTAGAGTAAGTATTTATGAGATGACATAATTATTTTAAATATTGGCCTGAACGAAGCATTTTGGGAAACATCACCATTTGCATTTGTGCCAGCACATCTGTACAAATCTTAGGGTATAAATAAAACAATAATGCATTAAAGAGGAATGCTGCGGGGGTAAATCCAAAGTCTAAATGTAACAGCAGCTTTGACCTCAATACATAAATCAGGCGAGGAGATGAAGAAAGTGACTCATCAACAGAAGCTTGCCTGATTATCCCAAAACTGTCTGAAGTTCAAGGCAAGGGGGAGGCATTCACAAGGATGTGAACTGTGGGTTATTTTTCCTATCTGAACTTGTGCAGACTAGAATTTCATGATATACAAAAGGATTATAACAAATTCATTCCACAATCAGCTGTAGAAACCCCACCTGCTGTGCAATTTCTCAGAGCAACTGGCATTTAAGCCACCAGCAGCATTCAAGCCTCATCACCGTTAGCAGTAGGAGAGACACTGCTCTTAAAATTGGCTTGATGTATTTAAACATATTTACATTATAAAAATATTTTATGTTTAACACATGGCAAGTCTGAATACTGACCAAAGTCAGATTCATCTGTATTCTCATACCATGTTCTTCCTGTACTTCAACCATTCATCACATAGGATGTTTGCTTCTTGAAAGACAAAGCAAGAAACAAGTCAAATATATCTGCAAGTGTATATATATATATATACACACACATTTATAAATCACTACAGTTGTGTTTGACAATACAGCTCAACCAATCTAATGGGTTAGTCTGCTTAAGCTGAATATTCAAAGCTTCATGTTCTCACTAAGCACATTAGTGCCACCGACCTAAGCTCCATCTCCTGAGATGGAAGTGACAGAAAGCATCTCGCAGCAACTGCTAGCCCTACGGGCACCAGGGGCTGCCTGACCTGAATCCCAGCAGCATCATCGAGCCCAGCAGGAAGTGAAAATCAGACCTCTCTTAACCAGAGCTCTGATCCCACAAATGTGCTGCAGATACACCAAAAACCCATCACATTCCCCAAAGGTGGCTGTGGGTGCCCCACTGGTTTCTGGGGGCCCGTGGGTAACTGCAGGTAGTGGAGGTGAACCAGAGCAAGACAATAGCAGATGACAGAGGTCTGCAATGGATCCAGGACCTGGGGTGAGAGCCACAAAATTGTTCCAACTCTTCACTGGCTTGCCCCAACACCCATTCAGCTTAGAGGACTTTTTTTCTTTTGCTGATTAAACATAGCAAAAGCCTAATGGCTTACTGCACTCTCCAAGGACTGGAGCTCCAGCACCAGCCTCAAATCATTCCTGTGCATCCCAGAGATATGGGCTAACTCCTGCACAGAAACAGGCACACTCATCTGCTGTTGTTCTGCCTGAGCCCTGCCGGGTGCTGCAGCCCAGGCAGAGAGAGGGTGTCCAGAGGCTGAGGGTCTCAGCAGCCCTGCACTGCTCTCAGCTCCAGCCAGAGCAGCTGCTTCCACCTGTAAGAGGCACTAACTGCTGGAGATGAGCAACTGCCTTGGCAAAGCTAAACATTTCTGGAGGAAATGCTGAGCATCCACCAGGATCAGCTCTACCCACAGACAGCACGCCACAGGATGCATTTTTCTTCTTTGTCCGATTAATGTACTACAGTATTACTTATTTATGATGAAGCTACTTTGCATGCTGCTGGCAATGAAACAGTAGGAACCACATTATGTAGCACTGCTTTGGAGGCTTGGTTTTATATACCTTATTCTGCAGAAAGGCAATCATGGTTCCAAATTCCTCGCCATGGGACACAAGGACACCAAAGACAAACCCTAAGCATCTGGTGGGAAGTGGGAAGGTTCAGGGACAGATGTGAAGGGATCCCACAACCACAGATGCAATGTGGAGAATTGCAAAGGAGAAATAAGGTCCTACACAGCAAAAGTCTGATTTTTATTTTGGTGTAACTACAGGATGGTCAGAGTTGTTCTCCAGGAAGTACAGCAGTACAACTGCAACACCCCGTGGATCAGGCTTTGCCTACTACAAGGAATCTACAAGGTGTAACCTCACCAACATATCCAGCCTCTGGTACAGCCACAGGGACACACAGTAAGACTTAAACTGGACTTCTTACTGCACTGCAGCAAAAATACATGCCTTGGGGGAACTCGGCAGTGAGACTACAGAGGAAAGGCAACAGGGATACACAGCCAGGCATGCACATCTCTGTTCTTGATGTAACTTTGTCCACACGTTTTCATGCCCCTTCTCTGGGCCAGTGCCTGACTTTGCAATACCTGTCCTCCACACATTCCTATGTCATGTCTAGCAGTGCCCAGCCAGCTCCAGGGGAACCTGGATGGATGGACAACAGCTTCACAGAGGAAAGCACTTTGCAACTGAGACACAACAGCAGTTTAAGCCTGCCATCAGTAATGATACATTTAATGCAGTTAAATCTATGAACCACGAAACTACTGACACTAAGGCAAGGAGATTAAGCATTAGGGAACTAAAAGGCTTCATTCTCCCTTTGGCAGCTGTAATAACTGAGGGTGGAAAAATGAACCGAAAGAAAAGTTAATTTACAGGCTGCTTGTATCATGTTTAAGAGACTATGATACTGCAGCTGGGTATAACTGGGGAAGGCCACACTTCTTGGAATGCAAAGATTTCATTTCTAAAACAAATCACTTCAATCTGCTAATTACTAAATCCTAAAATTGTTCTCAGGAGACACTAAATATTATTTGAGGAACTAGGTACACATGTTGCTGCTGGTCTTTGATCAAAAGGTGAAAGAAAAAGCAGGCAACTTCGTTCAATTTAAAAATCACACATTGTTTTGAAGAAAAAAAGTGCAACATAAACGCAGAACTTAGTGTAGCAAGGACTTAAAAGCATACTAGAAAGAAAACTACTGGGAGAAAGCCTTGTGCCTGCTAAGGCAGCAAATGCAGCATCCAAGATGCATGTCCACCAGACGCTTCTATGCCCAAAATGGAAAGGGCACTTAAAAAGAACTGAAATGTAAAGCACAGAGGAAATCACAGGTACTATCTTCAAAGATGTCAGTAAAATGCAGAAAGTACCAGAAAGGTTTTATCTCTATGTTCCATTCACAGACATACTTCAGCTTCTCAGGATACTGTGACTAACATTGTACACTACCAATTGGCAGTATTGTCAACAGCACACATCAACAGGAATATCCTGTGTCACAGGAAAGGCAATGATCCGTACTGTAATCACTCAAACATAATTAAAATCAGTAAAAGTAAGAAAACAATACTCTGGATTCACCACAAATGCTGGATCCATTCCTCTACACCCCCCAAACCACAAATGTATTCAGCCACCTTGATCTTTTGGTCTTTACTAACAAGGTTGCTCCTATACAGAGGTCACACTGAACAGGACACAGAAGCATCCCACTGCTGCTTCCTTCTAAAAAGCTGCAGTCAAAGGGCCTGACTTTACCTTGCTCACACAGCACAACTTTTCAAGGGAATTATCCCGTACACAGCAAGGAGCAGCAGTTTCCTAGGATGAAAAGTTGTGAGGTTAATAATTGGGTACTCAGGCTTTCTGCAAGAGAAAATAAGCATTCATGTCGAGGCCCAAGCTCAGGGGCAGATCTGACAGACAGGAACACAGCCAGCTTTGCCATGCAAGCTTACCAGTACAGGTGCTCCTCCACCATTTTGGTCACAGCTCTGGAAACAGCTCTTTCATGTGGACCAAGGTGTTTATTTAAATTCACTCCAAGTTTCTCTTCCAAAAAGTCAATAATGAACTCGGTGCCAGACACTTTCTTGTGATTGTATTCAATCCAAGGCATTTTCCCTTGAGGGGAAAGTTTTCCATCAAAATAATTCTAAGAAAAAAAAAAAAATCAAGAAAACAAACAAATATACAGACAAAAAACGCCCTTCAGGTTCTGTTTCAATGAGAATAAACATTTTAAAATAATTTTCTGTGTTTTTAAAGAAACAAATTAACAAATCCAACAAACCTTTTTCTTTAATTAATACTCTAGAGTAGCAGTGGCTATTCAATCAGAGCAGCAGCTTTACCCTACATGACAATTCAGATAAAGTTATTTGCAGGCCCTGCAAGATATTACATGATTTTATGTTGAATGCCATGTGATATAATACTACTTCAATACCTGGGTTATTTAAGGGTTGGAGATGCTCAGATCTCCCAAAAGATTGGGCCTATTATTCTAAACAAGTTTTAACTCACAGGACTCAGAACTGAATTCGGTACCTGCACATATCTGAACTTTTCACATTAAAAGTGCTTTAAAAAAAATTAGTTCTCTCCCCAACTCAAATGGCTGCATTACCTCCAAGGACAAAACACACACAACCACAAGCATATATGAAAGGCATTTTATTCCCTTCATGAGCCAGAAGGGAAATCTGTTTTCTGCAACTTCAAAATCTCAGACATTTACACATCTTTGTTACAACTGGGTCTCCCAAGAGCCCAGCACAGTACAGCAATACTGCATTGCTGAATACTGCTATACCTGCACAGCAGAGCACTCACACAGAAGCTGCAATGTGTTTTTCCCGTGACAAGGTGAAACAGTGAGATTACAGAATTTACATCTCAAGAAACAAGCATGAGAGGAAGTGCTGGCTGCCAAAACATGATCAGACATTTGTCTTCAATTCTCTTACTCCTGAAGGCACAGACCCAAAGCACAACTTTTTTCCTTTCTTGTGATTCCCATCCTCACATCCTGTTACTTAGTGAATGAAAACTCCTAGCTCAGGAGGCTGAACAGTAAAGGTTCACCATAAAGGCTCTGCACTCAGTCTCTGGCAGTCACCCTAAGCATTTTAGGACTTAGCTCCTAATTGCTGGAGGTTTAGGATTTGCAGTTCTAGATTGATCTGTTAGGGTCTCAAGTATTTACCCTCCCTGAATCCACTTAAAATGGATTAAGGCACTCTGGCAGCAAGGAGCATACACCAGAGCACCTCCCACTCAGTCTGAGAGGGCCAAAATCCTGGCTGCCACTCCAACTGCAGATGTGCAAGGCACTGCCATCCCACAGTCATTCCCAGAGGCTCCTCCCTTCCGGATGAAAACAAACGGTAGCACTTCTGAGAAACAAAGCCTTCTGGCGGTAGCCTCTTCCAGGGTTTGTGCCCAAACAAACAGCATAGTGGGGACATTGGATTATATCATGGCTCATCCACTGCACCCCTGCTTGGGTGAATAAAGCACCTGAATCCCTCCCACCTGCACGTGTGGGTGACACAGGGGCCAACGCCATGGCACAAACTCTAAAACTGCTGAACACCTGAAACTGAAAGGACAGCACTGCCCCGTGTCCTTCCACCTTCCAAAATCTTTCCTTCATCAAAAATGGACTTTCAAGCACTGAGACTGACTGATACATTTCCACAAGTTTTCATTGTGACTTTACTACAGAAGCACAAGGTTTTCCTGGAACTACACAGAGTGTTTAGAAGACACTGAGCATTCCTAGCTTAATCTTCGTTAAGCCCTTCCAGTAAGATATTTCCCTTCTTGTGCATGAACACTGATGTTTTGCAGAAGCTACTGGACTTGAAGATGTGTTTATTACATCTTGCAATTACTGCAGTCCATATCATTTGCAATCCAGAAAAAAGCAAGCTGTTATTATTCAGCTGCACATTTCTTCAAGCACATATATCTAATACATATAAATACATTGCCTAAAAAGATTTTCGTGTTCCATTACATAAGGTTGATCAAACAAAATAGGAAATATCTTTCAGTGACCTGAGAAAACCTTAGTCTCTTGAGAAATCTGTTATACTGTTCTTGTATTCACTGTTCTCAAACGGGCATTTTTAGGCTTGAAACCTCTGTATCCTTATGGCTGATGCTAACTGCCATCAAATATTTATCAATTTTCCACTTAAAAATTGTTCCAGCTGCTAAGCAGGGAAAAGCTATGGTATTAGTAAAAACCAAAAGCAAACCAAAAGAATATCCCCTCACACCTCACAGTACATTAAGTGCTTGCAACAGAACAATAACAATAGCTCTACAGAACCTCATTTATAGAGAAATTTATAAAAAGAATGGTGCAAGGTATTTCTGGGGTAATTTTACAGTACTATCCAGAAGAAATTAGATTTCACATTTTCAATTACTCCTATTTATGATTTTACTTTTACTCATGTCTTTTGCTAAGGATGCTACCACTTCCACAGACCTGGCATGAAAACAGCACATTCCTGCAGTGCTAATTATTTATTAGATTACATAAAGGCTCAGCTCTTCATGTTCTTGAGGAAATCCAGGAATACCCAAAAGATCTCAATGACGACACAGAAGGGGCTCTTTCAAAGCAAGCTTTACCAAGAAAAGCATCAAATGTTTTGAAAACCCAGCTAGGGATTATGACAGCCCAGCTGGGGTGGGGCTGCCCAAATCATTTTTAATGGAAAATGCTCACACAGAGAGGCAGATTCAAGAAAACGTGACAAGAGCACATGTTGGGAGAAATTCAGGTGAGAGTAAGGTAGGAACATGCCACTCTACTCCAACCCTCACGTGCCATTAAAGCATGTTGTGTAGTCAACAGTTTGGTGCACTACAATAAACACAAGGAATCAAAAGAGTAAAAGCTGTCTGAGCACCTCCTCATTTTCTCTTCACTCCGTTTCATAACCCTCCCTTCCAAGCAGCCCCTCCCCAGCAAGGTGATGACCACAGCAGGTCTCAGGGGATGAGCACCAGCTGCCACCTGCAGCACTTTTCCATCATGGCCCCTGACAGTGTGCAGGGAGGCAAGGTGCTTCCTTCTGGATCCTGTTGTAGACCCCTACACACCCACCCTGCTGCCTGCCAGGCGGCCAAAGGATGCCTCAGTCACCGACAGCATCCTAAGGGTAACACAGTCGCAAGGGAACAAAATCAAAGTCTACAGGCAAAGTGTAAGAAACTCCAGCCAAGAACAGTGTCCCCTTCAGCTCCCCTCCTGCTCAATCCCACAGCAGCATCCATACTTTCCTCCACCTGCCAGAGCCCAATGCAGCACCATACTCCTAACACAAGGACAGATACAAAATCTCCTTCTTCTAGAAAAAAGGAGCTGAGTGCTCAGCTCATAAGCTTAGCTCCACCAAACTTATCTCCGACACCCTTCAGAGGATTGGTAACCCCACAAACACCTCAAGCCCATGTAAGCCAGCATGGCTAAAAGCAGCAACCTGGTGCTCCCAGCACCCGCAGGACCCACTCCTGCTCCGGCAAAATGGCACACAGAGCATGTGGGGAACCAAGCTGAGCTAAAACCAAATAAACTATAACTTCATGGCTCTAGCCAGGCCAGCTCTGACCAGCCTGAGCTGCCACAGAAAAGCACGTGCAGGAAGGGACAAGACGAAGCAGCTGAAGGGAGGACTGTTGCTTTTGACTGATGGTCTTGTCAGTTTAGTGTGCTCACAGCTAGTGAGTAGGGATAGAGGTGCAACACCAAAAAACAATGCTGACCTTCAGTACTGAAAATAAAGAGGGGAGGATAACACTCTGGAAACTCCTCTCTCCGAAAAGCTGTGTGACTTCTGACCAGCATGAGCTCTCTAAAGGATTCCATTCTGAATCACACAAATGCTGTGTTATCTTTTAGAATTGACCATGCCCTGTCACAACCATCTTTTATAATTCAGCTTTCTTCAGCTACTCTCCACCAGAGCAAACGTGACCATCACAAACCTCTGAACTGCATCAGCTGCCATTAGAAAGAAAACAGATCTCACCAAGAGAGTCATCCCTTCAAACATGCAATTTCTACCCAAATTACTTTGAAAAAAGCAATGTGCACAAAGCCCTCCTACTCCAAGGACATGTTCAAGCTTCATGATCTTGCAAGTTCTGTAAACCTAAACAAGGAAAATACATCCCACAGGAGGGAAGTCTTCCTCTTTAGTACTTCCAAGCATCTGATTCAAGTACCACTGAATTGTAAGAAAACATTAAACTCAGGCTTTTAAAGAATTAAGCAAAATGTACTAATTAGACTTTCTTTCTCTTCCAATGTAAAGGAGTTTAGCCACACATGAAGCTAAATATCAATGGAAAATGTGTTTAAAAAAAAGCTGTAATAGGGTTGGTTTTCCTCTGTACAACATTGGACTTACACAAGACATTCTTCCTAATACCTTGGTATGGAGCAGTAAGAAGTAACTTGAACCCACTGGGAGTTGAGTGTGGAACTTACCCACAGCTCAGTCTCTTTGAAACAAGGGAAAATGCCAAATTTACATCACTTAAGAAAAAACAGAGGGAGAAGAGGAAAGAAACCCCAGACATTTCTTCTGCCTAAGATCTTATTTATATATTTCACCACTATTTTATCATCTTAAAGGCATTCAGTGCTTAACACACACAAAAAAAGAAAACCATCCCATGTCTCAAAGAGCCTGTGTGCTGCACAGCTTGCCAACACCACAACAAGGTGTGTGCCACACTGGCAGCATCCCAACTTGACCCCGATGCTAATGGGCAAGATCATGAGATTCAAGTTTCTGCTCCCACAGCTTTCATTCGCTGGCGTAGCTCAGGCTTTGTTCCCTGCAGGAAGATGGCATGGGATGCACCCAACCACAATTAAGGAGCAGCCTTCATGACCTCTAAAAGCAATCCTGTCTCACTTCACTAGGGAGGAAGCATTAGCCATGGGAGGTGAAGCAAAAGGTAAGCACTTCTTCCCAGGAGAGCTTCAGAGATAAGGCCTCCAGAAAAACAAGAACCTGCACCTGTCTAATCTTGATGTCTTTAGTGTGGCGAAATTCAAAGATCAAATAGTGTTCTGCTTTAGTTTTAGGGTGTTATTTAGTGTGATATGAACTCCAGATTATTCGCCCACTTCAGCATTTCCAGCCAAGTTAACTTCTTAACATTCATTTAGCTTTGCCAGTTAAATCTACGGCTATTCCAGACTAATCTTATTCAAGTTGCATCTTTGAAGGTTATACACCAAATTTAATTGGAGACATAAAAGTGTTGGCTTACCCACCTAGGTGTAGGTGTATGTTTACATCTCCCTGGGTCAGACAGACTGGGGGGAGGAGAGGCAGGACGCCTATGTGCCATTTCATGCAATTACAGAGAGCTGCAATGCAAAGGCAAACTGCACAATGTACCTGGTAGGGCAAATCAGCCATCCTCAAGTACGTTTCCATTTTCAGGCAGAACGGGGATAAACTCGGAACGCCATTCCTAGGCCTTGAAAACTGATGCAGTATGATAGCATCTTTCGAATCAAGCTCTTCCTCTTTCCTGTCAAAAAAACCCCCCAGAATTTAAAGAAAAAAAAAAAAAAAAAAAAAAAAAGACAAAAACCGGCAGGTGCATGTTACATCAGTACATTAAACAGACAAAGGAGAAGCCCTGGCCCCGGCAACACACTCGTCGGCCTTTAAGGGGCTGCAGCAGGTTTTGGCTGCCCGGGTCCGCAGGCAGCGAGAGGGCCCAGCCCGGGCCACCTGTGGGGGCGAGCGGAGCCGCGGAGCCGCCTCCTGCGCTGCTGCAAAGGGCGAATGGGGGAAAACGGGGAGGAACGGGAAAAAAGAAATAGGTGAATGGCAAAAGCACGGCGAAGGAGAGAACCCAACGCGCCGACCCTCGCCAGCCCGGCCCCGCAGGTGTAAGCGGCTCCGAGCGCCGCCTCGGCCCGAGGGGAGCGCCCTGGGCTCGCAGCGCCGCAGCCCCCGCGCCGCTGCCGCCCGCAGCCTCACCGTATGGCCAGCAGCTCGTGGAGCAGGTACGCGGCGGCGGCCAGCAGGGCTCCGCCCGTCAGGTACAGCGTCTTCTTCCACCAGGAGTCGGAGCCCAGCGCCGCCATGGTGCCGCCGCCGCCCGACAGCGGGAAGGCGACGATCTCGCCCCCATAGAAGGCGGGCGGCGGCTCCTCGGGCCCCGCGCACCAGCCCAGCGAGAGGCTGCGGTTGCGGCTCAGGTCCGCCACGCAGGAGCGCGGCGCCGCCAGGCCCACCCCCCACAGCATCCTGCGCCCGGCACCCGCATCCCCCGCCGCGGAGCCGCCGAGCCCCCGCCCTGCCCGGCCCTGCCCGGCCCGGCCCCGCCGGCCCCAGCCCGGCCCCGCGGCGGGGAAGGGCCGCGCCGCGCTGGGCGGCTCCGGCGGCTCCGGCGGCTCCCTCGGCCGGCGCTGCGCGGCTGCGCGCCCGGGCTGGCGAGGGAGGGGATGGGGAGGAGAAGGAGCGGATGGGGTGGACCGGGCCGGGTGTGTCCTGCCCTGCCTTTGCGGAGTACCCCGGGCCCGGCAGGCGCTGTCCAAAATCGAGGGCGAGGAGCCGCCGTGCCACGCCCGGGGGTTTGCGTGTGAACCGGCCCTGTTAAAATGCCCCAGGTCCGACCATCGCCGCGCTGCTCCTGGAGGAACAGAAGCCTCCTATTCACCCTGTTGGGACAAAAACCCCACCCTCCCCGTGCCTGGCCGCAGCTGAGCATTGTCACACTGTATCTGTCAACACCGCGGCGATTTTCTTTTTGTTATTCTGGTACTCGACGAGGTGACTGAGGAAAACACCTCTGTGAGCAGAAATGGAAGTAAAATGGCTTCAAAGCAAATCCTTTGGCCCACAAGGTCATGAAATTTTATTGGCACTGAGGGTCCTGGCATTCCCTTGCCTCCGGGCTCCCTGCTGCAGTAGGTCCTTGGGGTACCCCCTGATGGCATGAGTAGGACTTCACCTACGTTCTGCCAAATATCCTTGGCTCTGCATATCGCACCAACCCCAAAACAGTGCCCTTTGTTTTTTGAGTAATACCACTGCCTGAACAGTCCTTTGTCAAATGCTGTGGTGTGCACATAGCTGCTCCAAAATGCTCCCACAAGTTGGATATTTTTTTATGCCATGAGGTGCAAGAGAAGTTATCCTTAACACAAATGGACTAACTTTCAGTGTCCAGGAGGGATGGACAGAGTCTGTGACCAGGGCTTTGTAGATGCTCTACCTCAGGATATGGGACAAAGGAGGTGAATGAGGAAGAGGAGGTCCTTGAGCAAACTCATGAAGTTCACATCCATATAGTGACTTCTCCAAGTGCCAGCGGTGGCCAGTTTTGCATTTAATTTTGCTGTGCAACATCAGTGAGAGCAACATGAAGCTGTGTCAGAAGATGTTTAGATTGAATATTAGAAAAAGGCTTTTCACCCAGAGGGTGTTTGGGCACTGGAACAGGCTCCCCAGGGAAGTGGTCACAGCACCAAGCCTGGCAGAGTCCAAGAAGTTCTCATGTGTGAATCTTGACGTTGTCCTGTGCAGGGCCGGGAGTTGGACTTCTGTGACCCTTGTGGTCCTTTCCAGCTGAGGACATTCTATGATTCTGTGACTCCATGAACTGCCTCCTGCCTGCACTCACCAGGGAAGGCTGTTGTGCTCTGACACTTTCCTGCAGTAGCTCCTTGCAGCCTTTTGTTTTATTCTTCACTTTTAACTTGTTGTTTACACTTACTCAGTAGCCACAGGCTGCCATGCAAGTATGTGTTTGATACTGTGCTGACGTTCTGCTCTCACGACTCAATGGGAGAGAGGTCCCAGTAAATCTCATTCCACATACAGGTTGTGCCGTCCAAAACATGCTGCGCTTCTTTGCACTCATCCTTGGCAAGGTGCTGGCTGAACAGCTTCTGCATAGCTTTTGAGCCATCCCACATGACAGGTGATGCACAGGCAATGAAACAGGAGTGGAAAGTGAGAGCAGCAGCCTTTTCATGCCACTGCTGATCATTTGCCACATACAATTTTGTTAAATTCTTACAACCGGGCAATGAAGAGACAAAGAAGGAAAGTGCTTTTTCTCTGTTACAGCACCTGCAAACCTCAGGCTGAAGATTTGTTTCAAGTGGCAGACGGCCTAATAAATCTGGACTGTCACAGCCTGGTAGCTGGTCTCAGCTTTTGTTCCTGCATGGGAGTTGCTTGCTGTGTTACTGATAAGAGGGATCCAGTTACAGATGGGATCTAAGTTTCTGTGAGGGCGGGGAGAGGTCCTGGTCATCCACATCCCAGCTGCTGCCACTGCTTGACTTTCAGTGACCAATGAGCTATCCTAAAATCTGTGTTTTTATCAATAGCTGGCACAAGTGGAGAAGACCTGTGGGGGAGAGGAGAGAGGGAAGGCTGGAGTAAATCATTCACGTCTTAGTGCAGACCCAGAAAAGTTAGGCAAACCTGGATGCATTACTGCAGTTTCTGCTCTGAAAATCAATGCTGTGTTTTGGTAGTCCAGCTTGTGCCTGGTTGCCGCAGGACTGTTAGAGCGGGACTTCAGTCAGGCGTTTAACATTTGCTCAGTAAGGGCACTTCTACCCTACTTTTGGAGAAGGACTTTATGCTGTGTTAATCCTGTTCTGAGTACGGTGTTGCCTGGAAGCTGTGAGGATCCAAAACACAGGGATGCTTCCTAAAACAGTGTGGGAAACCTCAGCAACAGAGCATGTGTGCCTCATGGTATGTCAGATACAGATCTGCGTAGACACCCCAGCAGCTTTGCTGTCCTGCTCATAAACGGGGTTTTTGGAGGTTGGTTATGACCTGCATGGTGCTGACCAGATCTGGCCATTTAAAATTGGCCATTGCAGGTCCCAATGTCACATCTTGTTTGCCAGACTTTAACAGCAAATAAAGAATGTGGATAAAACCCAAGTACCATCATACCTGTCCCACACTAGGCTGTCTCACCAGTGGTGCTCTGACAGCTTCTCTTCCTTCAGGTTTCAAAGTTTTCTGCCAGCAGGTATTGAATCCATTTGGCCTGGCAGTCTGGTAGTCAAGTTTATCAGCAGGCAAGACAGCAAAAAACATGTCCTTAGCCTGCCTCTTCCCTGGCTGTGGAAGAATGTAGCGTCCATTCCTTCAGGCACTGCTGCCTGTGGCCAATGACTTGTGTTAAACAGGATTATTAGCTGGTAGCAGTGCCCAGGAACCTGAGTATTGCTTTCTGCTCCTGTGCTTTGCAGGTGCCGCAGTCTGGGTGGTTCCTGAGATAAGGTCTGATTTTCCCAAAGTTGCCTCAGAGAGAGCAATTTTGCACTGCAGCTGCACTGGCAGCTGCCTCGCTGTCTCGCTCAGGGAGGGTGGGAATCCAGCTCTGCATGTTTGCTAAATTACCACCGTTCACTTTTTCGAGTGGGGAAAATGAGAGCTAAGGGTGATCCACTTACAGCTTGTCTGGCTGCAAACACATACCGAGTGCAGCACAGACTGGAACAGTTATCCCTCAGATACATCACACAGAGCAAAACAAGATCTAATACATGGAAGTGCACTTCTATCTGTAATCTGTTCTAGTGCAGCTGCCTAAAGGAAGAGAGAGTAACAGAATAAAATAAGTAGATTTTTCTAGTTAACATAAATCTAAGCTTAATTTGTTATATAGCAAGCTAGATTTTTCTTCCGAAGTCTGCAGTTTGATTTGGGGGCAGGAAGGCACTTACAGTGTTGCTAGATTCTGTACATTGGCATAAAGACTCTTGATCTTCATTACATTTTTTTTCCTGTAATGTCCTTGAGTTCGTTGCACATCTTTAAAAAAGCCTGAGGTTACCATGGCAGGCTGCCCATGGAGGTGGCATCAGGTGTGGGAGCCACAATCTGAACCCAGTGGTTGTGACGGGACTCCACAGAGTGCCAGTGCACAAGCTGTCCCGTCTGTGTTTTAGCCAAGAACTAAGTAAGCTTTTTAAAAATCAGAGCTCATGCTCTGAGCTCATGCTTACCACAGGTTTTACTTTCATGTGTTGCTGCCAGCTGTGTTTGAACAGCAGAGTTTCACTTGCCAGATCTCCCCTGGGGCTTCAGGAAATAGGGCCACCCAATTTCCACTTGCTTCCTGCACTGGTGTCGTCTGTGGCTCCTACTCACTGCCTCCCTCTCTTCCAAGTGCTCAAAGGCTGGGCAGCATGGAGCTTTGAACAGCTCCATGAATCAGCGTGGGTTGGTTTTGCAGGTTGTTCTGCCTGAAGCAAAAGCACCTTGCTGTGCCCTTGCACAGGGACTGGCTGTCCCCAGCCCAGGCTGGCCTCTCACTTTGTGTGTTGCCACTGCATCATCCAGTGGTATGGAAATTATTTCCTTCTCTTTCAAGTACCCAAACTTACTGAGCCCTTCACTGCAGATGACATAATTTAATGGATTTTGTGGTGAGGGCTCAGTTTATGAGAGGGTGAAAAAAGGCTTTTTCATCACCAGCAATCGTCCAGGATCCTTCTGCAACAATTGCTGACTGCTGCCAGGATTGGTTTTGTTGTAATATTAATGCTCTCAGGGCAGCTTGAGTTTCATAAACACGTCTTTTTAATTATTCAGATAAAAATAGCCAAGGTATAGATGGAAAACAGTAATTCAGTTTGGATTTAGAAAAGGAGCTAATGATACTCTAATGCCACACAAAGGTACAAATGCATGGAAAATGCAGAACATCCAGAATCTAAACTACTTCTGTGCTATATGGAAGTGTCTGTATGTAAGTACACATTAAGTGCAATTCCAGCAGTTCTCCGGAGTTTGCTTTGCACTTGCTGGTAAACAAAGCCACTTTCTAAGGCAACACATACCCTGAGACTGCCCTGCATGATGTAACTCAAGTTCCTTGCTTTCATGTGAAAAAAAACCCAAGGCTTTGCATGAAACCTCCTGCTTTCTGCAGGTGGAAGTACTCAGGCTGGTAGCTGAGTATAGCTGACAGCTGCAGAGCTACAGTCTCACAATTCTTTAGTTGTTTTTAATTTTGTTACTCTATTTTACAAGCTTTTTGGACAACTGACAACCTTCACCAAGGTTTCTCCAGAGTACTGTGTCATCAGCCATGGCAGAGTGACCCAAATCCCATCCTACACACACACATTTCTTCTTAGTGGACACCTTTGGTTGGCAGCTTTGGCAGGACTTTTCTTACTATGGTGTACTGAGAAATGCTGTTCTGGTGATTCTAAATTCAAGGGGTCATTTTTCCTGGCTGCAGAACAGAGGCCTCTGGACAAGTCCATGATCAGAGAACTACCTCAGTATTCCAAAGCTTTGTGCTCTTGAGAAGTTAGATGGTCTCGTTGTTAGCATTGGGAGGGCTGAGGAGGAGGGTAATGAACACGTACCTCTCTTTGACATTGAAAGGAAAGCCGGTAGTGCTTTGTTTAGAAAGAACAACATAGGGGTTTACTGGTTTTTAACATCCCTGAGTGTGGGAGAGACACAGCTCTCAGTGTTCCTGCAGCAGTGGCAGGCACTCAGTGGCTGTGGATGTGCCCATCCAGGTCAGGACCTCCTCAGTTACAGCTGGAGACCAAGGCAGGGAGCACCCTGAAGGGATCCCCCAGGGGCAGCCAGTTCCTCTCAGTTTTGTGAAGCGTAACTTAGGGTGGATCAAGGGAGGCTAAGCACTGAGCTGATGCTTCTGCAACAGCTGGAAGGCAAAGCTGGAAATTAAACCCCATGTTTCAGTCCTGGGGCTGTGCTTCATCAGAGGGCATTCGAGGTAAATCTGCTAATTTACATTTGAGTTGGATACATCCTTCTGAGGTATCCTTTATTGTATGTTTTGTTTTATATGCCTGCAAGTTGTATGTGCATATTCTAACTTGGGAAAATAAACACCATATCATTTTCTGTATCTTCTACTATGGTAAGGTTTTATAATATAACTACCATACAAGGCAATGTTAGCAATTCAATCTCTGAGTTATTTTGGGATTGTTTTTTGGTTTTGTTCGTTAAGGGTTTTTTAACATACCTCATGAGAGTGCAACAGACGTTTCAGATTTATTAATGGAACACTAATGATCTTCACAATCCTTTTAGGAAGAAAAAGGTATTACGTCTTTTTAGAACAAGTGACTATTGATCATATTGCTGGAGTGACTCCATGGGGGAATACAAGTACAATAAAATGGAGATCAAAGTATATATCCTGAATTCCTAATGCATTGAGAGGTGGCTGTGCAATTAATGCTTGTGTAAGTCAAGACAGGTCAGGTGATTTTACAGTCTAAGTGAAATCCCAGCCGTTCTAGTTAGATTATAACACGACATTTTATATTGCTTCAGTGGTACACGTCATTAAAAATAAGATTTACTGTCAGCACAAACTTTAAGTGATTAGAATTTTGTCCTGTAACCTGGAGAACACCATGAATGAGAGATCTGTCCACAACTCATGATTAGTAAGTCACCACCTTTCCCTCTAGGAGCTCAGCAAGGGTGTAGGCATTTGGAATGAGGCACTGGAGGTCAGTGTGCAAAAGCAAGTGGGAGGCTGTGAACACCTGAACTCTTATGCTTCAGTCTGATGCAGAGCCACTCTCCCAACCATCAGTAGTTCCTCTTCAAAAGCACGCTAGAACCAGACTGCCCTCTATGCCTCTGCTTCACATTTTTCCTCTCCAGCAGAATCGTATTTATCTTCCAGGCATCACTCATACTCCTATTTCTGGCTTTTCAATGCTCTCCCCCATTCCAGGTACTCCTGGGTGCCTCTCAAACCCCTGTAAATACAGTATCAGCACTCACATAATTATTCGTGTTCTGTCTCACTTTTTCTCCTCCACTCTGCTTCATCAGGCTGGCTCATTACAGACATTGAGTCTTCTGACTTGTGAACTTCTCGACTGCATGGGATTATTTCTTTCAAGCATTTATTAAAAGCGTATGAAAAATAAGTTTATTTGTTTGTTGCTCTTTTTTTTCAATTAAAGCTGAGATTTCAACACAGTGAAAAACTTCAGAAGCCATTTTCAGAAAAAATTCCAAGAAGATATTCATTATTCTTATCTCAACTCACAGCCACTGCACATTTCCTTTCCCACTCCTTTCTCTCTTTTTTTCCATTCCCGAGGAACCTGACACAGGGTTTTAGTGGAAATGTAAGGAAAGAAATTGTCAAGTCCTGCAAAAATGGCTATAAACTGTCACTGGACCACAAAGGAACAATGGGCAATAAGATAGCATAATGGGAACCATGGAAACTTCAAGTTGTATTTTTATTTTAAAAGGAGATTAAATGCAGATCTCCTCTGAGGCTCTCATGCTACTCCAGTTGGGCTTGAGCACAGTTAATATTTCAGTTATTATCTGAATGTGCTGTTCCACAAAACAGGCTGAGCCAACCTAAAAGCCTACTGCCCCTCAAGGAGCTGTTGTGTCCCACCTTCTCCCTGTCCATTTATTCCCAGTGCTTACCTCCCAAATGGCACACAGTGGGAAAATTCAGCTCCCTGAACAGCACAACCACCAGCAGCATCCCATGGAAACATAATAAGAGAAGGAAAGAAAGCAAAAAAACATATTTACACCTCGGACAAGAATCAATCTCAGCAAAAAGCTGGAACTGGGACCATGTGGAGCAATGTGGGAGAGATGAAACAACACAAGCCAAACCACAGCTGAATAGCCGAGACCACCCAGAACACCATTGTTTGCTCTGTTGGATTTTTTTTTTTTTTTTCAGGATTAGCTCCTTACTCTGATTTGCTTTGTTGCAGGAATAAATGGCTGGTAACAGGAGAGTCAAGGGTATACAACTAAAAGAAAACAGAGGCTGAAAAAGACCAAGGCCCAAATACAGGTTTTCCCTATCTCAAGGCAAGAATCACTTGCCTCACTCCTAGTCCTGGGTGCATGGCTGCTGCTATAACATTGCTTTTTTCACCTCCTACCACCACTGTGCCTGTAAGTATTGAAACTATAGCTCCATAAAAATGAACAAGTTGCAAAATGAAAGACAAAAGATGCGCACATTTATTTGATTTAAATTCTTTCCATTTCAATAACATCTATGAAATTTCTGCAGCAGCTGGGCTAAGTGAAGTGTGAAAACTTTATTGGTTTCCTATGCACAGATTTTAAGAAAAAAGTTTCTGGAGCACAAGTACATAGTACATACTCTCTGCATAGTACTGAATGTGATTACGCTGTGCTTGTTGCACATGTTATGAAAAAGGCAGGGATATGAAAAAGCAAAACCAGTTCACAAGGTGTAGGATATTTTTGTACTGTTCATTATCTCACTAAAATTCTTTCTACCACATTCTAGCATTTCTAGCTTAAAACAATGTTGTTTTAAACAGAGGGATGAAATATAGCCAGAACAGTTAGGATACTCAGCAGGAGAAGAAAACTGAGGGATAAAGACTGGGGATGGAGCATATCAGAACATCTGGCAACATACTACAGGTACAAGGACCTGTTCAAGCAGTCCCCACTCCTTTGTCCACACTGCTCACAAAACTCCTGGATTCACAGGCCTCCAATACACATGTAGGACAGAAGAGTAGGTGTTTGTGTTAAGGTTTTTGTCAAAACCAGAGGTTTTGGGATTTTTTTTTTTTTTTGGATAACCAGGTCCACGTGCTTGTCATTTAAATGCCAGCCATTGTTCATTAGGTACAGGATCTCTCTTGTGAGCCTGGACAGAGAACCCAAGCAGCATCAAAGGCTTTTTGTGCTATATGCAATAGAAATAACAGTGAAAAAAAACCCAAAACAAACACCCCATCCCTCGGTGGTTCACAGTCTAATGAAAAACTACAAGGAAGTAACAAGTAATTCACTTAAGAATTGGTTTTGATCCTTGTGTGTCCCTTTCAGCTCAGAATATTCTGTGATTCTATGAAGGAAGTGAGGAAAAATGTAAAGGATGAGAAAGCCAGGATAACAGCTAGTCGCATAAACAGCTGGACTAAGGGCTCTTAAAGAAAACAAAAATCAGCTCTTTCTTTTCCAGTTCTATAACATCATTTTTATTTCACCTGACAAGACTCAAAACTAATCGGTGGAGGGGAGCCCACCTCTTGGGGGATGTTTCTAGTGGGCTACCGAAGGAATCTGTCCAGGTCTCAGTGCTTTTCAGAGCTGCTGGCAAAATCTGAAACAGGAGTCATACAGTTGTAGTAACTTAGATTGACGTTGGTAATTTGGTTAGGGGAACTCCCTGGAGCCACATGGTTTAACATGCCTGAACACCCTGTTAGGAGCAAAGACCACTGGTTAGCTCCTTTGACTCCATATTTTCTGCCAGCATCACTCCTCTCCTAAACACTGTGCACCACATATGCATGGCATGCATGACCAATGGAGCAGACACTCCCTTGCAGAAGTCAGGCAGACAGGGAATGATGTATTCCTCCTAATGGGGACAGCATTAGTGAAACCATTAGTGAAATGTTGCAGCCATTTCCACTGCCATGTTCCAGAAACAATGTTTACTTTAGTGAACTCAGAAACTCACATGTAGTGGTAATACCTGCAGAGATAATCTCAGACCACTTATCTAAGAGAAAATTAAGGGGTGACAACTCAAAACTGCAGCTGATAGAGGTACTTAAACCATAAAAATGAGTATGTTAAGAAATCACTGGTGAGGTTCCAAAGTTAAACCACTTCAACTGATGAACCTTTGGAACAATTTACTTACTGGCATACTGGCTTCTCCTAACGTGATGATGAATCTTCTTCTCAAAGCCAAGCTATAGCCCAAAGAAATATTATGAAGCAGAGCTTACTGTGATGGAAGCCATCACACCAGATACTACTTCTTGATCTTTAATAGCTATGAATGACTATTATTTCCATTATAAATTAGCTATATTCTTCTGGGCATCATCAAATCCATCATGAAACTTGGATCTGAAGGCAACATGCACAATACAGCAAAGCAGCAAGAATGCAAATGTGTAAAAAACTAATTTAGCCCACCACATCTCTACAGTAGGAGAAATGCTCAAGCAACCAAAACGGGGGAAAAAAGAAAAAAAAGTTTCATTTTCATCCCTGCAAACAAAAGCAAGACACCTTTCCAGCTGTGTACAGGCTGAAAGAAAAAGGAGAAAGGAAATAGATGCAGTCATAGACACACAAACAACACTTTATTTAGAAAGTTCTGTTTCATTGTAAATTACTTTTCCTTACCCAGGCTCTAGAACATTAAATAGGTATGGCACTTCAGTTCTAGGACAGACTGCTAATATGTCCTTTTTCCAGCATAAAGCTCTGGTTCTTAGTAAAATTTTACCTGCAGCTTCTCTTTGTTTGGGCAGAGGAAGAAATTTAAAATAATAGGCACAGATACAAGTATCTTTAGGGTGAAGGGGCTTTGACAGCTGAGGCACTCTGGTCTCAGAGACTCTTCTCCCACTGCACAGTTACCTCATGCAGAAACAGCAGGACTCTGATAGTAATGGTTTGCTATTTTGTTTCCCCTCCTCAGGGAGAAAGGTGTATAATAGAAGTAAGTGCTCGTAGCTCTTAAGCGTTTCATGTATTTTAACGGAGTTGGGTATCTGAAATACTTAAGGCATTTTATTTATTGTACAGCACTGTGGTTCTTAACTCATTCTACTACATTCTACTCTACATCAACGCCATTATTGTATGGAGATCTGAGTCCCAGCAGGACTGAAAATGCCACCACATAATAGAGCTTCCTCCAAGCTACCAACAGAATAATTTGCATTTCCCTGTCCAACAATTTGAAACTGCTTTCTCATAAAAATACTTATTCTTTAAAAGCTTTGCTCATTTCAATCTTAACAGATTCCTGAGATAGCAGGCACTTGGTTTTTGTGAGACTGCCCTAAATATTTGGCCAAAAACAGCACAAGTATTATTGATGCAAACAGGAAGCTTGTTGTTAGCAAAGGTTTTATTGTGTCGGAGCAAAAGCTCATTTTCTGTTCTGTGACAGTCCCTCCCACACATGTCAGACAGTGCTGTCTGGGGCAGTGCCAGCTGTGCCAGCTGTGGCTGAGCGCTGCCCAAAGTCTGTGTCTGGCGGGGCGTCTGCCGCGTGCGATGCCCGAGGAGCCCCGGACTTCACTGCGTGCAGGGCGTAGTTCAGGCTCCTGCTCTCCACCCAGCCCCAGGAGCCCGAGAGCGGATTGTACAACATCCCCTTCACGGTCCTGACCGAAAAGCCATCTAGGAAAGAAAGCCACAGAAAGCAACGGATGCTCTTAAATATTGTAAGTCACTGCAACATCCAGCTCTTTAGAACAGCAAGTCTGAAACACGCTTCTTCCTCCAGGCTGGGGAGGAAGGTGGCCTTTGTCAGACACTCCCACATGCAGTGCCAGTGGCATCGCTGGTGACAGCAGGTCCTGCTCCTGGCACTGGCTGCAACAGCCCTGGGCCAGGCTATGCACCACCAGCAGCCACAGGCTCTGCTGGAAACCCCAGCCTTGCACCTCCTCGTCTGGGTGACTGGTAACGTTTTCTGTAGGTGGAGGCATGCTTCACATTGACATCACACCCTCCAAAACCAAAATCTGAGCACATCTTTGCAAGGATTCTGCAGATTCCCTTTAGGAATGGAAAAATGTAAGAAAAAGGCACATGAATGCCATCAAGGACTCGGTGCAAATAAAGAGTGATTTATCACTCCCAGCTGAGCAGCACTCAGTTCACTGCATGGATCTGCTGTGTCCCAGCAGGATACAGGATGAAAGGCAGAAAACAAACACCCTATCAAAACATATCACTCCACTGCACCTGCTTCTCCTTTCAAAGGAAGAACTGAAAGAACCACCATATTCCTTATGGCATCACTGCAAAGTGCCAGGAAAAGACCTTGCCAAGAGAATAGCTCCACTCATACTTCAGCTTCTTTGCAGTGAACTAGAGCAAAGTGAAATATTTGGTGAGAGGGTTTTAAAACATCTGCAGTGAAGGAGGGCAATGGGCAGAAAACTTCCCAGCTCAGTGCCTTGTCTATTTTAAAAGCAATCAGATGAGAGTAACTTAATTAGAAATAATTAAATCAGTATCACAGAGTTTCTCAAGAACTGACTAATGAATTTGTGGTACGTTTCATCCTCACATTTTGAAAGAACTCTTTTAGTAACATAACATGAATAGAGAACATGGAGCAGCAAACCCAAAATAAAAACGCCTCCTCCCAAAGGAAAGGCGACAAACAATGCAGTGGCAGCAGTGCAGCCCCAGAGTGCCAATGCAGTTATTTCCTCAAACCTGACCTAGAGCATATGAACCACTTCAGAGCATACATTCTGTCACCAGAACACAATGGAAATTGGAATTTTTTATTTAGGCTAATAAACAGAGGGCAGCTGCAACAGTGATGTTGTTCAAGTAATCACTGCATTCTTAGGATTTCACTTAATTTATTTTGTGCAAAATCCAGTAAGCAGCAGTGTCTTTAAACCAGGAATTATACTCTTAGTATACAACTGTTAACTCAAGCAGGAAAAGCTGTGTATTGTTGCTAGCACTCGCCCCACCTAACTTATCCCTTTGCCATTCCCACAGGATATCTCTCTGCATTCCCACCATCTGGCCTGAAACTTACTTGATTCCAGGAGGCGCTCCAGCTCTTCAGGGGAAACAAACTTCTCCCACTCATGTGTTCCTTCTGGTACAATCCCCATTATTTTTTCTGCAACCACAATTCCCAGGATATAGGACAATTGTGTTTTATTGATTGTCGTAATGAATAAAGAACCTTCTGGCTAATTAAAATATTAAAGTGTTCAATTAGAATAGTATTTTTTAAAAATTGTAAATTTAATCACATTAAGACAGACAATTTGTCTATGTCAAAGTCTACACAATGCAAGAGTAAGAAGTCATTTCATCCCAGGATAGATATTTATGAGTCTAACATTTTAATACAAGAAAGAATATGATGTTCTAACAGTATGACCCAGGATCTTCAAAGAATCAACACAATCAAGTCTTGGGTGGCTTAAAAACTATTCCCTAGCCCAAAGAACACCTAGAAAAGTCACTTATAATATTTCCTGCCCAGGAAACGGATAAACAAAAGGTATTAAAGCATATACAAATCCATTGTAAAAAAAAACCCAACAAAACTACAAAAAACCCAATGAACCAAAAAATCAAAACAAAACCACAAATCGCTTTTTTAATTGAAACCAAAGCAAAATGTGAAATGCTTCTTTAATTTTTGAGACTGCTGAATGCCATGCCATGCTTGTTTTAACAATTACATGGGCAAAGAAACAAAGCCAGAAACAAATTCTAGTTAGTCCTTAAATGACTGTTCGTTAGAAATAGGGGATAATTTCTTTGTCCCTAGCAGGCTAAAAATTAGTAGTGCATTCCACTGAAATAATTTATATTTCTTCTGATGACCAGAAAGATAAAGAGATTAAAGAAAAGCTGCCACTTGTGTGCTGAGCCTACTATCCTTCTTTGCAAATGAACTAATATCAAGATGAATAACCACCAATAATCTCCAAAGCCTAACTAGGAATCTTTAAAAGCAAGCCAGGACCTTATCTGATGTGATGCTAGCACTGGAATAAAATCTTGTGTCAGAAACATCATTACAGAGTTCCCATGCAGTCTGAGCCACAGCTGTCCATCAACAGCAGCACTGCCACATTTTCTCTCACCTGAGTGAAATCAGATGCAACCTGATTTCTTAAGGTCCTGGTGCAATGCAACCCTGCAATGCTAGGCAATGCCCTAACACTTTTCTGAGGCTGACTTGGGGAAATAAATTTCCTGTAACTTTAGTTAATGAAGCTGGGAAGATGTATTTGCATCATGGAGAAGAATGGAAGGCACTTCTAGAACATGCTTCTGATTTAGTGGAGAAATGTGTGCAAATGTGTTTTCACACTCCTTTTAAAAAGCCACAATAATAAAAGAGAAGAAATATTCCCAATAATGAAAGCAAAAACTCTCTTACCTTTAACACCTGAGAGCAACACTTGATAAACATTTCAAGGTCAGCCACATGCTCCACTACTTCAGAAGCTACAATTACATCAAAGGTTTCCATAGACTCTTCCACAATCTCCTCCAGTGAACTGGACTTGTACTGTATTCTCTTGGCCAGGACCGGATCAAATGACTTGTGCTGATCTGCTGTTCTAATGTTGTCCTCCACAGGATCAATTCCAGTAACTGAAGCTCCCAGTCTACCTAAAGGCTAATAAAAAGAAGTGTAATTTATTCTCTGCATGAAAACAATTTACTTAAAGGTTTCTGAAACTTTGCAATGTACATACAAGATGAAGAAAGCATCCATCGGAGAATACGACAAACAACAGTAAATGATGAGCTCTGATCCTGTAGCTTTATTTTAAATGTTTATTAAAGCAAAAATAGCCTTAGATTTGGGAGAGGTGGTGTTAATTTTCTTAGAAAATTATATACTGGACTATACAGACATCTAAATTGTCTTTTAGAATAATTTGTTCTGAATCTATTTTCTTACACCAAATAAAGATTTCTTCCACTACTACTCTCTGATAGAGGAAAAACAAAGGAGGAAAATCAACACAGTAATTAAAGGGGGGAAAACAATGCCGTATTTAATTAGTGTCATTACTTTCTTCAACATCCACCTGTAATGATAAATCCTCATGTCTTTTTAATGGTAATTTAATATATGATTATCTCTGGGACTTTCTCACTGCTGAGAACTAAACACTGATGTTTACTAGGATAGCATCAGCCTTGGGTGTCACTCAGGTTTCCCCAGTGTCTTCTTACTCCAAGGTTAACACCTTAGTCATCACCTCTTTTGAAACTGAAACAGGCTGCAGAACATGACCACATGTATGATATTCCAACCTGAAATTCACCGGTTGTTCAGCCTGAGAAGGTGATGCAGCACACCAATTTTGCCAGCAGTGTTGGAGAGACTCCTCTCACAAGACTACAAGATTTTGCTCAAAAGAGAGGGGAAAAAAAAAAGAAAACATGGGAGCAATTCAGGTCCCTTTGTAACACCTCACTTCAGATGCTGATGAAGCTCCCAGAGTAAGTCAACCAGATCTGTAACCCTAAATTCACAAACCATCCCTAGTCTATTGATGGGACACAGCACTGTTCAGAGCCTGTGTGGGCAGTGTTCCACCACAAAAAGTAACTTCTCAGCCCCAAGTTTGTGCAGACCCTGTAGCACAGGAATCTCTACTGACACAGGAGAGGTATGTCTTCAGTGCTTCTTGACATTATTCCATGCATTTCCCATGAGATCAAATCAAAGGTGAAAATCCCCACCCCCATATAAAAAACTGAAGATAAGCAATTCAGAGAAATGAATGTGTAAGAACAAGTTTATAACAGGAATTACTTCTTTGGTAACGAGGATGTCACGATTCCAAGTAATCTTGCCTAGACTCATAAAGTAAAAGAAGGGAAATAAAGAAAGAAATACTCAAGGACTTTTTCATCATTCTTCTCCTCTCCTTTTCTTTACAGTGTTTGAAATCTTATTTTCCTGATGAACCTCAGAATTTTAGAATTTCTCATTACCAATTCCCTCATTCTCTGTAAACCACCACCACTATGCTAACCAAATGTGGGCTTTGTAAGAGTGCACTGCACTCCACTCAGTAACTAATACATCATAGAAGAGAAATGGTCCTCCTTGGAGGGTTAGAAATTAAGCAGTGTAATTAGTACAACAATTCAAATACCTTGCATGCTTTTTAACAAGAAAATGCAGAGCACATTGTTTCTTACCTCGCTCAGCAGTCCTCCGCCGCAGCCCACGTCAAGAATCTTGATTCCAGAAAGTGGATTTCCTGGATGATAATTACTACTCATGCTCAACAGAGTATCTCTGAAAGAAAAGGGATGTGATTAAGGTCGAACCCACAAGGTGCTTTAGTAGATGAATATGTAGTTATCTTAAGTAATGGTAATTGGTTTTCTTTTACACTCTTTTCTGAGGTTATGCAGAGATAGTACATATAAAAAAAAATATGTCTTCAAAACCATACCTAATAAATGGCACTCTAATATCATTCATAGAATGAAGGGCTGCATATTCTCCTTCTTCATCCCACCACTTATGTGCAAGGAGCTGGAATTTTTTCATTTCCTTTGAATCCACTGATGAGTGTGAAGTGCTGAAAGGTCTCTTCACAGTGAACCTAAATAATGAAAGATGAATGTCATTAAACCAATACTAGTATTTCATGTCAGCTGAAATATGGGAAAAACAAATACTGCATTGGAAAATGCAAAAAGGCAAAACTCTTGTTTCTTTAGAGACAGGAGTTACACTTGTTTAGTAGCACACAGATACTACACTGGATGGGTAACATATCTTCCCAAACACATGGCTGCATGCCTGTAATTTTTAAGTTGGTAATTAGTAGAACAAGAATAGGCCACATCAAACATTCAAACACATGAGCTATAAAGCCAGCTCCACGTTACACTGTTGTGAAGTCAAATTAAATTGTTACTTTAAAGGGTAGTCCTTATCACACAGGGTTACTTTAGGTACAAAACTTACATGTTGCTTTTCATTTCAGTCAGAGAGACAGGCAAGGTACTACTGGATTTCAGTTGTATTTTCCTGTTGTAGTCCTGAAGGATACCTCTCAGACCTGTCTGCAAAGACAGATCAGCATGGTCATCTGCATAAATAAAAGACAACCGAACGGAAAACATCAGCTGTACAAGAACTCAGAGGCAAAACACGTAGTTGTAAGAGTGCTTCTCTAGCAGAATACTAACCATGCAAATCTTTGCACAGTTTCTCACTATTGTACTTAGGGAGCTGGGGATTAAATAAAAGAATGTGTGCTAGTTCACCACCCCTGTACTCCCCATATTATGTACAATGTCATTTTTCACAGACTGAATGGACAGGAGCTTTTTATGCAACTGCAATGTTTCAGTTAGTGTTAATTTCCCCAAAATGTTTACTCTGACCGTAAGCTGTGCATGCACACATACACTTAGCAACGCGGGGTTTATTATGTGTTGTTATGAGAAATACACAGCTGCACACTCATTTTGCATTGTACGAACTGGTAAGGAAACCTAAGCGAAAAACCCTCACGGCCGGTGCACAGGCAGGCCAGGGACACTACCCTGCACTTGTTCTCCACTCCTGCTGAGCCGGGCCACGGCTCTCCCTAGCACAGCGAGCACTCGCTCACATCCAGCCGCTGCCTGGTCACCGACAGTCCCCGAATCCCAGCAATTCCTCGCTGTACCCAGAGTAAACTACCCCCTGAAGATGATTTTAGGCCGCAGTCTGCGATGGAGCGATCCAGACACCTCTGGACTGCAGAGGAGGCGGCAGAGGAGCACCACCTTCCCGACGGGCCGGCGCTGGGCTGGCGCTGAGTAGGCCGGGGGTGCCGTGGGACGCGGCCAGGAGCTGCCAGACACCGGCCCGCGGCCGGCGGGAGGTTTGCCGGGCCCGGCTGTGAGGGAGCCGGCGAAGCCAAGCCCGGTTCCGCCGCCCCTGCCGCCGGCCGCGCCGGGGCCCTCCCTTCCTCCCGTCCGCTCTCCCACCCGCGCCCGCTCACCGCCCGCAGCCCCCGGCAGCGCGGCCGCCGCCCGCCGGCGCCGCAGGGCGCGGGTGAGGGCTCGGGCCGCCCCGCCGCCCCACATGGCCCCGGCCGCCGCCGCAGCCGCTGCTCTCGCCCCGCCCCGGTCCGCGGCCGGCGGTGCCGGCTGCCTCGCGGGGCGGGCGCTGGGAAGGTTCCGCCCGGAGCTGAGCCCGGTGCGAGTGTCAGCCCTACGGTGGCACTTGTCGCCAGGGCTTCGGCTGGAGCAACTCTGCTTGAATGGTACTGCTTACTGCCGATCCCTCCGCGTCTTGGAACGCGAAAACACCCGCAAGCAGAGGCTCGTTCAGATGGCACAGCGACGAGCCCACAGCTTTCAGTCCGCTTCGTTACCAAGAAACACAC
This sequence comes from Monarcha castaneiventris obscurior, assembly GCA_026261815.1. Taxonomy (NCBI): domain Eukaryota; kingdom Metazoa; phylum Chordata; class Aves; order Passeriformes; family Monarchidae; genus Monarcha; species Monarcha castaneiventris. The sequence continues at coordinate 2,763,475 of JAMPIT010000327.1, forward strand.
CGGGCTTGCAGGGCACGGCACAAAGTCCAAGAGTCCCGGCCACAGGGCAGGCTGAGGAGGGAAGCGACCTCAGCAGCCGGCGCTGCGCCGCTGCGGCCTGGAGCAGAGCCCCTGGGCTCCAGCATGGCCGGGCCGGAGGCAGGCTCCCAAGCGCTTCCTCACGGGAACCATCCAAGCTGGCCGGCTGCTGCCTCTGCCAGAGGCTGCCGCGGCACGGTTTGCACACGAAGCCCAGGCTGTGGCCCAGGAAGGAGAAGGCGGCCTTCTCTGCTCCCGTGCAGGCACTGCTGCCCAGGGCCCCGAACTGAGTCAGGGGAGCGGCCTTGGCAGTTCAGGGCTGACACACACGGGGAGCCTCTCCCCCAGTGTGAGCTCCAGCATTTTCAAATTTCAAATCCCCATAGTGAGCTAGCTTAACATGGTTAAAAAGGAAAAGAATTAAGCCGGTTTTTAGAAAGATTCGTTTTCTGACACTTTATTGAGCGGCAGGTCCGACAGGAAAGCCCAGTGAAAGCCAAAGCTGGCTGGAAGGCAGGAGTGCAGAGCAAGGCAGAGGTAAGCCGTGAAAGCAGAGGTGGCAGCGCTCCCGTGCTTGCCAGGCGGATGATCACAGGCCGGGTTCCCTGCCTGGCTGTGCGGCTGCTGGCATCCGCAGGCAGAGGCACGGCCTGCACAAAACCAAGGGCAGGAGCATCCTCCAGGCAGCAGGAAGTTTGGAGTAGTATAACCAGTCCTGGCTTGACTTCCCTCTGGTGCCAACCTGCTTTATTAACTGACCTTGCTTGGTACTACAACCCTCACTGCTTGATGTCTGCCTGCTTACAGGTCTCCTGTAAATACAGTATAATTCATGGAGTAGAGATTTGGATTTTGTTTTCTTTTTAAAGCTAAATAAGGACTGCTGAAAGGGCTGAATAAAGCTTGTCTCGACAGCAATGAAATATATGGCAAACCTGCTTGGTATGTACCTGCCTCACTTCTTTACTCACCTGCTTTCTATCCAAAAAAGCTCACAGTGCACTGGAGTTAAGAGCCATTAATAGCACCTCAGAGCTGATAAAAACAGAACTCCAAGAAATCCTTTATGCTAGGATAGTCTCATTAAGAGACAAAACGAAGCCTTCCTTCCAAGCAAGCATCCGCGTATCATTCAACTTAAATGTGTTACTTAAGCAAACACAAAATCTGAGTGAGAGAGCCAAACCTTACACTGGCATTGCTTTTGTATTTGTGATTTAAAAATCAATTACAAGCCAGTAAATACATGCACACTGGCAAGTATTCTACTTAACAGGGTAGGGCCGTTTGAAACTAGAAGTACCGATTCCATGAGACAGAGCCTCAAAGACAGAACAGTTTTTGGTATTTTGCCATATTTCAAAACACGTGTAGTTGCTCAGTCTTTAAAGTCAGAATATTTTACCCAACTATTCTTTTTTGGCCTATCCCTGGCCACAGCTAATTCTTGCTCTTACATGGTTCAGTAGGCACCTTGGGGCACATATCGACATTGGCTTGGTTGTATTCATCTTCAGAACAATTTGTATGGAAATCATTGTTCATTTGATTCCACACCATCTCTTATTTATTAAAAAAGTTTTCAAGGGAATTGCCTCCAAATGTCATGTTGCTGCATGACATTCAAAATCCTATGTATTGCTTTCAGTAGTGCACTGAAATGTTTCTGCAGTGTTCATTTTAAAATTATACATTCCCATTTTTGTATGTATTTGCACATTTTGGGATCACTTCAGATGTATGGAATTGAAAGAGTGGTTGTTATTTTAGCCTTTTCTGGTGAAAGACATTCCTAAGGGAGTTTCCAAAGCCCAAAGAAGTCTAATGTGTGTGATGCTGACGAGTACCAACGTGTATTTAATTGCTGGGTGATGAGTCATAGTAAGATTTCTGAAACAGTTAAATACAGAGATCGTATGCTCTTTTTATTGGCATACAGTCACTACCCATATAAGTGCATTTGTGTCAAAAAAATAATTTTCATATTTACAGGAAGTGACAGAATTCCAGTTGTTGGCAGAGTATATAAAGCTTTCCATACACAATCTTTTTTATTGTTAGACAGAGAATATAAAATCTGAACTGAAAATCAAATTCAATGCATGCTGGAAACTGTATTCCTCAACAGCTTTTCTTAAGCTTATTTCTAATTTTGTTCTGTCTCTCACACGACATCCTTCTAGGACATCTGAACTGTTATGCTATCTACCTTTCAAAAATTCCTCACTCTTACCCAGAGCCAAGAGTGTAGTGAGATTGGATCAATACGTCGTTATTTATATCCCTACCAACGCAAGTAAAAGTCGTGTGTTGTAAATGATGCCTTATTTTGCTAATAAAGACGACTGCTTACTCTATGTGAAAGGACATAATTGAGGGGGGTGTTATAATTTATAACTGATTATTTATCTGTAACAGTGTTTTCATAAACATGCACTTATTCACTAGCCATTAGCTTGATTATTAAACACATAGTTAAAACGTGTTTCTTTGTACGGAAGCAGTTGATTTCTGCATCTTATTTATGAAAAAATTACAGTGGAAAAAAGCTGCAGAGCTGATTTAGTTAAATGGATTAATCTGAAGACATGCTTCCCAAGTTGCCTGTACTAGTATAATTTTTTCTTAGAAGATACAACCAATCAAAGAGAACTTTGATGTTAAGCCTTTTATATTTTTCAAAACTGGTGTCACACCAGACCTTTTAGGCACAGATCTCTCCCTGAATTCACATTCTTCTGTAACAGTCACTGGCCTAGAGTTGGGTATTGTTGGTTTGTTTTTTAACTTGTATTATTTCACACTCTTGTTTCTAACAGCAATAGTCAATTTCTTTAAGTAGTGACCTCTTCTTTAATCAGTGACCTCTTTCACTTCATGGTAATATTAAAATCAAAAATTTAGTGGCATTGCTAGTACATCAATGTATTAGCTCTACAGGAGTCACAATTCTTGTAGCACTAAGAACCAGCTTTAACATTCACTATGCATTTAATGCATGTGCCAAAATGTAAAGTTAACCTATTGTCAGTCTCCCAATGGGTACTGAGTGACATTTATAAACATATTCCATAAAAACATCTAAAATTCTGAGACGTGTGTAATATCCCTGAACATCCAAAGATCTCTCTGAAAACTGGGTGAGGAATATAGTTCCAGAGCTTAACACTGCCACATGAGATCAGTTAATCGCACATATTCCTAATGGGGTTCAGTCTGTTTAAGAATAGCTTGTATTACAGTGACCCATATTTTACACACACAGCATATAGTACCAGCTAGACCAAAAAAAAAAAAGTTATTAAAAATCTATTACACATATCTAAAGAAAAATAAGATGTCCTTTCTCTGTTCTTCCACACCCCCCCTTAAAGTAATCTCATCATGTCCATGGATTACAAGTGTTTCACGTTAAATCTTTTTCAAGTACTTTAAAAATTTGTTATACCAAAAAAGCTGCCTTTTTCTTTTTTTTTTTTAAGTACTTTCTACCATTTAACACAAAATTCAGGTGCAAGAATTTTAAACAAAAAATGAACTAAAGAGCTTTATTGACATCACAGTACATTCAATAGTAATTTTAAGAACATTACAGCTGAAAGAGAATGGCCTGTTTTATAAGTCTTAATAAGCACTACCGTTCTTGAAAAAATGTAATACAAAGAAATCCTATTAGGTATTTAATTCTGAGCAGCATTTGGAAAAAATACACCTATTTACAGATAAAAAAAGGATTCTGGTTTCACCTACATAGCCACAATGTGCCTCTATAATGAGACAAGCCTTTTATAACTCATGGAATTTTTAAACGTCATAGCACTGGTGCCATAAATTCCTCAGCGTTTACGACGAAGAGGAGTTGTTGATCTGAAAAATAAAGGAAAAGGGGGAGAAAGTTAATTGGAAAAAATAAAAGACCCCCAAACCCACACACACTTTAGGCTTAGTAATTAATAGTTTTAAAAGATTTTCCAAAGTTACTTTTGCCTAAGACAAGTTTAATAAATACCATACTTTATTAAAAAAGTTCATATGCCGTACACATGAAGACGAATATAAAAAAACTTTTTAAAAGTCAGACAAAATACTTAAAAAGTATACTACCTTGATCGTGACTTAGACTTGTGTTTGCGGCTTGCCTTCTTACCAGACCTTTGAGATTTCTCCATGGAGCATGACCGAATATGCTTCGATTTCTTAGCCTTCTTTTCTTTACTGCTTCCTGGTGATTCAGAACTACTCCTTGCACTAGATTCAGAGCCTGATCGTTTTTTGCTATCTTTGGTAGTAATTTTTTTGCTTTCTTGTCTGGAATCCTGTCTTATAATTTTCACACATATTGAATCACTGCGAGAGAAAGTTCTTTCGCTGTCTCTTTTCCTCTTTAATCTACTGTCGTCATGATTGCCAGCCTTACTTTCTTTTTCCTCTTTTTTGGGCTTATCTTTTCTCTTTTCCTGATCTCTCTCCCTTTCTCTGTTCTTTTTTTTGTCTTTGTCTACGCCTCCACCCTGCTCCTTCTTCCTTTCTTGATCTTTACCCTCACTTTTATGTTTGTGCCTGTTTCCAGTAGGGCTTCTACGCTGGTCTTCAGCTTTACGTCTGTCCCTGCTCCTGCTGCGGCTCGCACGGTTGGCTCGCCGGTCTCTGGAGCGGCTGCCGCTTCTACGCCTATCCCAACTTCTCTCCCTCGAAGGACTCCGGTTTCTCCGCCTCTCCCCTCTTTCGGCACTGTGATTTCTACTAGATCTTCTCCTTTCCCTTATTTTCTCCCTGCTCCTACTCCTCTCTCTCCTGTTTCTGTGGGAGTAACTCCTGCTTCTACTGCGCCTAACTTTATGTGACGGTGTCCTACTGCGACTGTGTCTCTTCTTCCTTTTGGGAGAGGAAGAACGTGAAGAGCTGCGACTGCTACCTGAGCTAGTGCTATAGGATGAACTGGATACTGTGCTGCTACTGCTGCTGCTCCTGCTATTGCTGCTGCTGCTACCACTGCTAGAGCTTCTTGACCCACTCCTTCCTGTCCTCTCTTTACCCTCTTTCTTCAGTTCTGCGTCAGGTGCGATTGCATTTGGAGATCTTTTCTTTTCATTAGCCATATCTGCTTCCATTTCTTTTGCCTCCTGTGATGCTAAGTTACTATTTTGTTCTTTGTTGATAAACTCATTCATCTCTTTTGAAACTTTTTCATTTTGTAGCTTTTCTTCTGAAAAAGGAAGTACACAGAAGAAAAAATGCAATTAATTTGGAGCAATATGTCAGTAATTTCCACACCGTTACATTGATGAAACCAAGCTTCCAAGCACCTCTCAAAATACTTATAATTAAAACACTGCCACCATACCAACTACTTACCAAGCCACTTTTTTTTCTTGTAATTCTAGAAAAGTTGCCCTCTTGGTTTAGAAAAAGTGTAGAGCCCAGTCATTTTTAGAAGTCCTTAATGTTGTTTCATGTTTCAGTGGTTTAAGATGAAGTTATCAGACAAATACCCTGGAACACCAGAACTCTCAAACTGATCTACACACGAGCCCTTTTCCTTTTGCAACCTTTCTGCACACCTGATTTTCCCCTTCTTCCTACAACACTCCTCCAGTGGTACCGATGCCTCCTGCCTTTCTCCGAGCCCCATTCATCTGGGTTTGAGGATTACTGTCTGGTCTGAAAAAAGTGTACTTATCACATAGTGAGACCCTCAGAGCATTTCCCAGAGGTTTCCAAAAGAAAAATTATTTCTATTCAGCCTAGGATCCTTTGCATCACTGCCAACTTTATCTCCCCATTTTAAATTGAATCCAGAAAAAATAACTGACATACAACATTTTTTGCCTAAAAATGGCCTTTTGATGTGGGCCATCATTTCCTGAGTTAATTTAGGGAATAAAACTGCTTCCAGAAACCCAGAGTGGCCCAAATGGCAGCTGATGGTCAAATTTAACCCAGAAAACAATTCTAGCTGGTCCCTGAGTTATTAGGCAATACAGGCAGAAGCCAGTGTATGTTAGAAGATGCTGTATTGTCCATTAGAAATCTTCTGCCTTTCCAAAACACTGCTACAAGTAAGACTCTGCATTAGCATTCTTCAGTATTTTGGATGTATAGAATCAGCTGCTTTACACTCTAGATTTGTATTTCTGCAAATAATCCCATGGAGATGTCTCCACACTGACAGCTGGCTTCCTGCACTAGGAAGACAGAGGTCACAGGCCACCACTCAGTCACTCTCCATATGGTGATCCTTTTATGCATACATCTTAAAACACTCAAAGAGAGATACGAATATTAAGAAAACCAAAATTTTCGCTAGTCCAGCTTTTTATTAAGGACTCCATATGTCTTATTTTCAGGCCTTTAAATAAAAAATTAAAGGAGGAAACCACCAATTTTAAGTTCTACTGTAATAGCACTTTCTCCTCCAGTCTGTGAACTTGGTTCACGACTTCTTAACATTGCATCTATCTCTAGACAGCTCTTCAGCACTGGGAGCTAACTGTGCTACCCTTTTGACCTACATTATTTGTACAAAAGGACAAACCTTACCTTGTACAGAGAAGCAGAAGTAAATCACAGGGGTTTTTAAAATTTTTATTAAAAAATACATTATTTATACATTTAGTTTTGTATTCTTGGCTTAAAACATGTTTCTTTGCCATCAATTTACATACAATAAGCAGTAAACTCCATATACAGTGGCACAGTAAGAAGACATTATAAGATTTACCTTCTAGCTGTTTTTCTAGTAGTAGTTGCTGTTCTCTCTCTTTTCTCCAAAACGCTTCCTGTTTTTGCCTTATTCTGTGTCGTAATTCCTCATCATCAGTATCAGATGATTCAGAGCCTCTGTCACTCCTCTCATCTTCACTGTCTCCTGATCCATAACCACCCAGTCCACCTGCGTGCATAAAGTCCAGTCTATCACGAGGAAAGATTAAGCTTTGTTCTTAATACTTCTGTGAGGCAAAGAGGAGAGTAACATTGCCCTTCCTTCACTTCCTTGTCTCTGAAGAAGTCACTTTATTCTGGTAAGTGCCAGTGTTGTTTGCCAGTGTGTTCAAGGCCCCCGTATCTGCATTGATGCTCACTGTCTGGTTCTACTCCTTCTGGAACAGCTTGTCTATTTTCAGCAAGCAACCACTGTGACCATGCATTGTATGGAAAGGCAAAAAAGCTCCCTGTGGAGACTGAGACAGTGCCTGCCTCTGTATCAGCAACAGGACAGAAAATGCCTGGGATCTTTCCCAGAAGACACCTCTGAAATGACTTCAGCTGCCTCCGTAGTCCAAGGCTACAGAAATTCTGAATGCCATATCAATTTTTCCATATGATTTACAAAACACTGCACTTTGACAGGTATGGAGATGGAATAGAAACAGACTTTGTTCTCCCCCAGAGATATTAGTAACTACTGGACTGAAAAGGATAAAGTCAATTAAAACATCTGGCATGGATTTCTTTCAGTCTGAGGTCCTTAGGATCTTTACTGAGTTAGTTTTGAAACATGAATACTTGTGATGATAACACTCAATCTAATTCATCAATATTCCATGTAATGAACACATAACTGATCACTGACACTGCTGTAGTACGTTTTAGATGATAAAAGTCATGTTGGGAGAAATCTCTTGCAGTTGTGTCTCAAGCTGGAATTTCAATCTCTCTTTCCTGTGTTGTTTCTGGTAGTATATTATATGGGAGCCTTTGTGTCTATGTAGCTTTTCAAGAAAATAATAATTGCAAAGATTACAATATTTTTATTTATGGACTTTCACATTAGTCTTCTATCAACTTTCCCCTCTGGTTTGCATGGATCAAAATAGAAGAAAAGTATGAAATAGTACTCCTTTCTTTGAAGACTGCAGTGTGCTTCTGAAACTATCATACTTTGAAAAGTAAATTTATCTAAAATTTTTATGGATTTTCAAAATTAGGGCAAGATTCTCATACACTAAATCACTGCCTAGTCCTTTACTCCAGCAACTATCCCACTATATATCAGTAGGATCACCTGTGGAACAAACAAAGGTGCTGATAATGATGAAGTTATCAGAAAGTGACCCATACTCCCAGGCAATTAAAATCTAGTTTCAAAATGCAATTTCTAGAAATGCAAGGCAAAAGTGTAACTCCCCCTTTAAGCCCTCTCAAAAATAAGGAACATACTTACCGAGTCCAGTGAGGGAAGCCAGTGCACTGGACTGTGCCAGCTGCTTTGCAGGAGCTTTGTATCACATCAACAACAGGAACAACATGTTAACACAAATAGCCACGATTTCATAGTCATGAGTCTATGGTATTGTTAAATCTACTACTATTGCTGTTCTTTGGAGGGAGAGAAGAAACATTAAAAACGCATCATCCATTTAACACCACTTCTAGATTTTTTGACCATGAAGATTTAGAATTTAACTGCAAATTAACAGTGAACAGAAAAAAACCAAATAGATACTCATAAATCACTTTCCAAGTTACAGCATCTGCACATAATTTTCAACCTCAGTAGTTACATACTTAGATTAACTCTGTTAAAATAATCTGTTCTGTAAGTACAATACACGTTAATAGTGAAAGCAAATTAATTACTAATTGAGGACTCAAAGTTCATCTCTTTTCACTTCTGAACAGCTTTGAGATAAAGATGATAGTAGTAAGGAACAGCTACAACTCAAGAGCCATTAACACACAGATATCATTTTAACTGAAATGAATTGTATGAAAAAAATGGAATAACTCAAGTAACTCACAATACACTGCACAGGACGACAGTACATGATTACTGGATCTGAACTCTACCAAGTTGGATGCATTATACTGGAATTGTTCTTGAGGGAGAACTATGGAGGTTAAATGTTCTAAAGACATGCAAATACAGAATTTTCGCAGAAGAAACTAAAAATAAAAAAAAAAAAAAATCCCCCAAACCCAGCATACCTTTAGTTGCTTTACGGTGAACATCTTTGGCCACATAATAGATTTCTTCATTTGTGACATCTAAGAGAATCTCTGTCAGCAGCATTTTTGTCAGCATCATCTGAAGAAAATTGCATATACAATTAAAGGCCAAAACATCTTGAATAAATGCTGCATTCAAATTATAGCCATACAGCTTCACTTCTTTTGATGACTATGAAAGTGGTCTCCTGCATATTTTATTTAATTACTTTTTTCAAGAGACATGACTAAAAAACCAAAGATTGAAGCCGTTTAAATGTGACCTGATTTCACAACCTTAAAGTTTGTATTTTGACTGTGAATTGTATCTGCGTGTATTGCACGCAGCTATCCAGGGCACTGATCCTAATGTCTAAGCTGATAGAACAAATGAATATGTAAATCAGAAATATACTTAGACTGATTCCAATTATTCTTTCAAAAAATAAAGAGCACATTTCTGACTGTAAAGATCAGAGGTTACTTATATAGCATTTTATTATTACATATTTTCTACAAAAATTGAAATTGTGGTAGCTAGTTCTCCAAGTCGTTTATGTCTGGCCACATGCTCTACAAAAATACATTCATCAAACTTAGTAGACTTCAGGACCATAATTAACAAGGATTAAGTTGTACAATTTGCATGCAACTGTCATTTCAAAGTATGAAGATTGTGCAGACACAGTGAAACTGCTGCTGATCTAGGATTTAAGTTTGTAGCACTTCCTTGCAAGAATACCTTTCTTGAATTCCCTTTCACAGTAACTGAGGTTGAAGCATAGATTTGAGATGGGTGCATTTAATCACTAAAAGTTTTCAGAAATTTGGTAAGTGAAGCAAAACCATAGAATTAATAAAGATCAATGCAAAGATTACAGTCATTACATTCTTTCCCTGTTGTGCTAAATATGAGTTATATAACTGATATCCTTGTTTCCATGAGAAAGACTGCATGATGAAGAGACATGCAAATATAACCCAGCTTTAGTGTACAATGCATACTGTACCTCTGTTGACAGTATCAGGCATAAAAAAGTGATTTACTTTGATATGCCCAAAATATATGAGCAATTAAACAGAAATACTTAGTGAGAACACCATTATTAATACCATTTGATACTCCTTTTCTTCTTCTGTCATTTCTGGTTCACTCTGCTCCTCTTGAGGAGCTGGGGATGGACTCCTGCTGATTTTCCCAACACTTACAGCCTCTGTGTTTTCAGCATCTTCATCTTCCTCATCACTGTCCTACAAGAACAACATCATACATTTCAGGAAAAACTTAAATATCAAGCTTCTTAGTCTCTATTTGTAATAGTCAATTTCATTTACTTTGTACTGAAATCTGTATTAGAGTTATCATAAAACCATTTACTTTCTCCCTTCTTAAAAAAATCTGCAGGTACCTCTACCCACACAAGCTAAGAAAATACTTAGTTGTCAGTTCCCTGCCAAACGTACTTTGAACTACAAACAAGATAACTGCTGAAGTGAAGGCAATGCAAGGCTTCCTAAATTGGCTCTGTTTAGCAAACACAGGTATCTGAATTTTTTCAGCTGCTGATTTAGAATTTTTTCAAAGGATCTGTATGTTCCAAAAAAAAGGAAAAAAAAAAGGAAAAATAAAAGTCCAATTTCATCCTTGTTTCTTTGCTACTACAGATTAAATTACATACTTCTACCTCTTAGCCATTAAAAACTTCAAAACACCAAGTAATTATCAACAGAGCAGCAGCTTAACCTTACTTTAAGCAACAAAACCAATGAGGTAACCACGAACAGTCTCTCCTCTGAGACTAAAAAGGTGATACCTTTCAGGAAATACAAACCTGAGCAAAAAACAAACCCTTCTACTTACAAATTTACTTTTCTGAGGTAACCGCGGGCCATCCCCTTCTTCAGCCTCCTCACTTCCCTTTTTCTCTTTTTTAGACATCTGTGAACGTTGCTGCTCCATTCTCTCTTTTTCCAACTTTTTCTGTTTTTCTCTTTCCATCTTTTCCAGGCCCTCACGAATCCAGGCAGGCAGAGTTCTACGCTTCACAGCATCTACATAAGCAAGGTTTACAGTTTTGCAAGATGAAAAAACCTTTCCCCCAAAAAAGGAACAAAAATATTCCCCAAAGCAAAGAAGCAAACCCCCCACCCCATCAAAACAAGTCCCACATCTGATTGTGGGGAAAAAAACATTTATAATGGCTTTTTCTTTCCCTGCTCTTTTACTCTCTATTAAAAAGACAAAGGTCTTCAAATCTTGCAATTCTTTATAAAACACAGCTTTTACATTTTTTCATTAAGGAGTGGTTAACATGTACCAATCTGTGGAGGCTCCTGCTTCACAGGCATCGCAATAGGTGAACGCTGTCGATCTCTGAACGAGGGTCTTTCCCTTCGATTTTGAGTAGGTGCAGGAGGTGCTGGAGGACCTGGTGGCCCTGGTGGTCCTGGCTGCCAATAAGGTGGGTGAAATCCACCTTGAGGTGGACCAAAAGCAGCCCCATGCTGAAAGAGTAATGCAGTTTATTTTTCTTCACATGGTAACACTAAATGCAGCATGTGAGCATGTCGGTCTACAAAAATCCATGCAAGTAGGAATCCACGATTTCTATGCTACTGAAATCTCTCAAAATCTTTTACTGTGGTCCCCAAGAAAAAAGTTTGCCTTAATGACTAAACTTAGATTTAAGCAGGGATACTTAACAAACCTGAAAGGGCTTCAACCAATCTCCTTTCATATTGTGCTAAACACTAAGCCCTATAATCACCATCTATCTCCATCAGTTCCGTGCCAGCTTAGCACCAGAGCATGCAGTTAAATAGTGTACAAAACTAAGATTTAAAAGTCTACCTATATTAGCAGTTTTTTAACTACAGCATGAGAACAAAATATTAAAATTCAGCCTTTTATTACATAAGAATTTTGCACTGTGCACTTTCCAGTAATCCTTCACAGATCTTATTAATATGGCTGATTAAAATATTAAATGCATAAATATGCAATTTTAGTACAGATCCTGGGTTCTGGGCAAACTGTATACAATCCAAAAGTCATAAGTCTTGAGGCATACACGTGGAGTTTTTTGTTTAAATATTTACTGCCCAGAAATGCCTAATGAAACTATTTAAGAAGAGAGTGTTTAAGAAAAATTATAACATCAAATATTCAGCTGAGTATTTAACTCACTAGTACTGAAGCATTCTCCACTACAATTTCAGGTTAAGCATCTCTCTTTCATTCACTGCAAAACAAGTTTTCTGTAGTATTTAGAGAAGCTGATTTTAAGAGTTTGTCCCATGACAATAAACAAAGAAAATTATAATTAACTCATGTATTGGAAAATTATTGGTTCCCTATTTAACAATACTGTTGAACAAGATAATTGTAACAGGAAAAATAACCTAGAAGATGAAAAAATAGCCTAGAAGATTTAAAAAAAAACCATTTCTGCCCATCTTCCCTTGTATTTGTTTATGAACAGGTGGTAAGTTTTTAAACAGCTAGTTTGTCATTTATTTCAGGAGTTTTGAAAGAAAAATATTGAAAACAGAGGGAAGATACAAAACTTCATTGTGTTTAAAGATCTGTGCAATGCACCCTGCTATTATTATAAAACAAGCTACATGTTTATTATGCTACACAACTTCTATGCCAGAATGAAGAAAAAAGTGGCTATGGATTTTTTTTTAGAAATACCATTGTTTATTCAAAGAATCACAGTAGATAGATATGGAAAAGATCAATGGATCATCCAGTCTATCTGTCTGCAAATACAGGACTGTTTCCTGTGGTACATTATCTAGTGTATTTAAGCACAACTTTCTGAACTTTATTTTTTTTCCTTCTCTTTTTTTTTTTTAACACCAAGCTACATAATGTTAATTTATGTACTGGAACACAGTGATTCATTTTAATATTGCAGACAACAGCCATTTCTCATTACTACTGCAGAAAAATAAAACCCTTTGGCCTCTGAACGTAACTGAGAACTCTAAAGTCTCTTCTGTGAAGTGTTTGGTAAAAATGTATCTTAGCAGATAACAGATTCTGTAGATGTTTGTAGAACTGAAGAATGAAAGTCGCCGCTAGATGATATTAGAGGAACACATCCACGGAAGGGACTCTGTGCGTCTACAATATTAAAGTAACAAATCTGTTTCACCTGATAGTCAAACTGGTTCACTGGCCCCATTGCAAAGTTATCGGGAGGTGCCCCAAAGTTGTGATTGTTCTGGTTAAATATATGCCTGTTGTCAGGAGTAAATTCCCCACTGTCCTGACTGTTGCTGTCTTCAGACGGAGGAACAATTTCCATTTGACCTGGGGTTGGAGTCATCCACTGCTGATCTGGAGGTGGGTGAGGGGGCTGGTGAGGCATTCCCCATTCTGTTTAGGATTTAGAATACAAGTCAATACCAAGTTAATATAATTCGTATGAGTCACCAGTCACTCAGTATTCTTGCATTTATCACAAGGTTCCTCAAAGCATCACAGATGATAAAGTAATGAAGAATCATCAATCTACAGACTCTATTATACTGTCTCAATAATTTCTTTAACTAAATGAAGGAAATACAAATGACTATAGCTGAACTAAAACATGCAGCATGGGAACAGAATTGGACAGGCACAGACACCATGCAAACTTGTTTTTATAAATTTCTAGTGATAGTGAGTTCACCACAGGACTTGTTTAAATTGTTTAAACTGTTAAAAAACTGCTCCTACTTCTCTACTTCAAATTTGAAAGCAAGGAGTTCATTATTTCATTATTTTGCATAATAGACTTGAAATACCTATTATGGAAAGAAAATGGTTTTGCAAGCAGCACAACCACTGAAACCTGTGCTGCAAAGTCTTGTGTCCTGATAATGGATGATTTCTTGGATTGTCCAATATCCAGCAGAGGTCCTAGAATAAGCTGTAGTCATAAGCCCTCAAACATACGTTACAATTGGCTAACAGAGTGAAAAGGGTGTAAGGAATGAATTAATAGCTCATGTGGCCATAATTTTTGACTGATTCCTTAAAAAGACAAAATTTATGTGCACTATACAGATACTTACAGACCGTGACAGAGCTGCCTTATAACTTTCACCAGCAACAGAATTAGTATCTAGCCTCTCAGGTTAATTCCCACCTTCCATCCAGTCCTTTAGTACATTTTTCTAATTTTTACTGTCCTTCCCATCTGCATCATAATTGGATCCATTACTGTAGCAACTAAAAAGTGTTATCATAGTTGTTCTATTTCTGTGAAAATTTCTACGTACTGTACAGAAATACAGCTAGAATACTCTGCCACGTAGAAAAGTTAAAAATTCTTACATGTGCCTACAATAACTCATAGCCCAGTGCAGGTAGGTGAAACCTGATGGCTACCTCCCTTTTATTACCCACATATAAGAACCGCCAATAACATATTAAGCCTACTCATATTAAATGTTACATTTCAATAAATTTGGATAGTGACAATGAAAACTGGGAGTATTATTCTTTTAACCATTAACAGAATCAAGCATGAAGTGCAGTCTTCCCCAAAACAACACATGCACATAGGCTAACTATCCTGTTCACACACTCCAGATTGCATTACAGTGTAGTGTCATAACCCAGCTTTCAGAAAACAATTTCAGACAAATTCTTAGCAGAAAATAACCAATTTCTATCCCATTCTTATTACCAGTGGTATCCTGAGAAGTTTTTAAAAGAAAATTAATATTTGGAAAAAACTGAAGTTTTGGGGAACTGAAAATGATCGATACTAACAGAAGCATCCAACCAACTTTAACTTGCAATAACTGAAAAATGCTGACAATCAGATACCTAAGTTAAAAAGGGTAAATCCTAAGTATATGAAACATAATAAAAACATATTTTTCGCACAGAATTTTGCTGATCTCCCTTTTTAAAGATTTTAAGACACATAAAGCCATCATCTATCAGTTATACTCTGAACTCATTCTACATGTCAAGATCATGCCAGAAGCACATATTACACTACAGGAGAGGCAACAGTAGCTCTCTAAGGAGCAGCTGTGATTAATAAGTCAACTGGTAGTTTTGCATTTTGAAGCCTGAGGGACAGGGCATGTTCACACCAAAAAATGTGTGACAAGAATAAAATGAAGAAACATGGGGAAAAGGAATGAACGGGAATGGAAACAAACCTGGCTGCCACATTCTGTTGAAATTGGGATCCCCCTGAAAATTATTATGGTTGTTTGGACCAGACTCTATTCCTGAAATATCCTGTCCGTTTGGCATCATTCCTTGTTGTTCCACTACATTCTGTTGCCCTGAGGCTTCTCGCTGAGCAATCCATGCTTGAGCTAATGCAGCCCAGTCAATCTGGCCTAAAATAAACAGAGGAAGTTAAAAAGGTTAGAACTCACATGTCTGAAGTTTAACACTGTTTCTCAATTACATGTCTTATTGCTCCAGATAAATGGGCAGCATTTACCTTCAGCAAGTACCGTGAGCACCATTAAAACTTACTCACAGTGTACAGTAAGAGAAACCAAGCAAATGTCAGTGCACAGACTTGCTGAAGTACAGTTGCTCTGCATATGTTCAGAATGTCATAAGGCAGATTATTTTACATTCCCATTAGCACTGAATGGGTGGTAGTAATGCACTTTTTTCAAAGGTGACCTAATTTTGACATCAGAAATTAATATACATATCCTTAAATTATAACTTAATGAAGATGAGAGTAAGAAAGAGGCATAGTTAGAAAATTATTTTTCAATGTACACTCTTCGTATAACCCTTGTCATATACTATGTTTCAGTTCTCTCTCCCATTTTTACCTTTACTGCCATTCCCACCAGTAAATAAATAAATTGCGCTCTCAGATAAGAACACTAGTATGTCTTCTGCTTATTATCAAGTCAGGAAAACTCTCCAGTGAATTAACAGAAATAAAAGTGACAGTAAAACCCATGTGCCTGATTGCTTTGCCTTAGTATTAAATACACACCTGCATTTTCATCCATTTCTCTATTTCTCTTGATATTTTGAATTGTTGTCACCTCATTCTCAATTTAAGGTATATTATGTTCTACTGTTTAAAGCATTTGGTGGTTTTGGTGGGGGAAGAAAAAATCCAAACAAGAGATCATGATTATCACTGCTGTAACCTAAATCAAGAACCATATTAGTCTTCCAGTGAGGTTTTTTTTCTGTATATATATCTGCATTAGTACTTCTGCCAAACAGGTACCGAATAAAAAAAGCAGATTCTCTCAAACAAAGGATTCAGTTTGGCTAAAGAACTGACAGGGATACAGATCTGGTAAATGAGGTCTAAATGTTGATCTATATGACTGGTAAAATGTTGGTAATTTGTCTAGGATAACTCAGGTTTCTTGCCTGCATTTGCATATTATATATTAACTATGTGAAAACACTTGGAATCAATGTATGTTTTCTATGTTTTCTATTTTTTTCTAATTCAGAAAAGCATCATAAATGCATTATCTTGAGAGCAGCTACAAAAGGCAACTATGAGTCATATCTGTTACAAAGATTCAAAAGACAACATATTAAAAGAATTAATCCACAAAGCTTTCTATATACTTACTTGGATCTTGCTGGTGCTGAAATGACTGCATCCACTGCTGTTGGTTCAAAGGCCATTGCTGCCAAGGTTGTCCACCTTGATCCCACATCTTTTAAGTCTTTATATAGTCTATATTTCAACTAAAAATAATAGTTGTACGTTTAAATAGATGTCCATGAAATATCACATAACTGAAACTTACATAACTGCAGATATAGTTAAGCCTTGCAAAGCAAGCTGAAGCAATGCTGGCTTAATATTTTAAGCTGGAGGAAATGGTTCATCCTTTAGAGTAATATCTGAAATATTACTGTAAGATTTCAGGAGTCTAGTATGCTTTCTCTGTATTTTCACAAAGAAATTAACTACAGAATGATGTTCAAGGAGAGATATGACAAGTTGGTAAGACAAGATCTCATCTGGCAATAAATGCAATTTAAAGCAAGTCAAAATATAAAAGGCATGATTGGTATCTTTGCCTGCTTCTTAGGGAAAAGATGTGTATTTCTCTAAACAAGTGTCATGCAAGGCTGTTAAGCAAGACAAAAGTCACCAAATGGTAAAACACATTGTTAATGATTGCACAGGAGAACTGCACAGGTACAAGACAGTGCCCACATGCATTTTATGCATTGTACAGACTCATTTTAATTTCTAATTAATATATTCCTTCAAATCTGAGGAAGAAAAATAAATATGACCACACAATTACCACATCGTCCCTTGAAATCATGAGAAATTATTTTTGCTGTGCTGTATATATCCTCACTGAGGAGGCAGCAGCAGCCCTAGGTGTAGAGGGCAGGCAGCAGAGCTCCACAGCCTGCTTTAAGTAAAGCTCCAGGGGCAGCTCTACCTCGGTGTGCTGAGGCACAGCAGAAGAGGCAGGTGTGCCCATAATGGAACACCAGCTCCTTCCAGTCATTTGTACCTCTGGCACCCACCTAACCTGCTACACATGGAAGACCTGAGAGCAGCCACCAGCACTGCTCCCAACAATTTCTCTGAAGACAAAAACTAGGCACAGTTCTGGGAACGCCTCACTCCAGAAGCTGTTCCCAAAAACCAGTAATGGGTAGGAATGCACTGAGTGTGACCCCCTCCATCCTACCCAATCTGTTAAGAGCTTCTCAACAGGCTTTCCACTCAATGAATATATCCTTGTGGAATTTAAAATACAATCCTTGAGTTCACGGTATTAAGACATCAGGCATGTAGCTTGTTTCAAACACTCCAAACTTAAAGAGAAAAATTCATTCCCTGAGGTCACAGGAGCAGCATCCAGGACCCAGCTGTGTCCCACAGCCAAGTGCAATACAGAATAGATGAATAGAGGCTCTCTGCTTCAGAGCGAACCCGTTCAGAGCAGCCAGTGCCACTTGGGTGGGCAGCCAGGACCAGCGCCAGCGGCTCTGCGGGAGCGGGACACGCACCCCACAGACAGAGCCCGCCCTCGGCACACGGACAAAGCACCCGGAGTGGAACCTGCCTGCAAAGGCGTCTGCTGCTTGCCTGCTCACACACCGAACTGCATCACTGCATACGGAGAGAGCAGCACTCCATGGAAGTGCACCACACAAAGAGCTGCACACAACATCAGGGGGCACCCGGCCACGCGGGGATGAACGCAAGCTTTTGCATACTTCTGTCAAATTAAATCTTTCATCTGAAAAACTGCAGATCACCTTTCTTTTGAGACCACTTACTGTCAACGCTGTACAAAAATTACATGTGTGGCTCTGAAACATTCAGTTGCAAATGCCTTTTGGGGGGCTTTAAACAAAACCAGATCAACTTTGGCAACAGGGGAAACTACTGGGCAAAACCTACCTAATACTTTATTATTTTCACTATCTTTTCTTGCCAAACTAAGTATGGAGACTTTCTCCCATTTCATGAATACTTTTATGATATTCGAACCTTTAATAAGTGAAGACCCTGCCCTTTTTCTTGTCTTTTTTTTCCACATTTTTATCTGTACCTAGGAAATTAACTGTTTTACACCAGTTGAGTGTAAGGGTGGCTACTAATGCACTTAATGCAACATTTTAGCTGACCTCTTAAACTAGTTCTCCAGGTATTCATATACACACGTTTCATACACTAGGTATGAGGAAGTAACTGCAAATACTATTTTCACCCTAAAGTAAGAAAAAGGCAAGTAAATGTTTCTTCCTTTCCTCAGTTCATCTTTCCATCCAGAATAAAAAATTCTTTCAATTGTCAAAATAAACTTGTTTACACCTTCAAAGTTGTATGAATTGGGGTTCAAGACTACTACTGCACTGCACAGCCTCATGGTGCCACTCCCTTAGTTTCTACCTGTTAAATCCCACTAGCAAAAATAAACATGGATTTCACTAATTCTGGTAGCACTTTTTTACCTCAATACATAGTACATTGCAACAAGTTTGTGGAATTACCCTAAAATAAACTCAAAAAAAGGCTTAAATTTTTTCACTAATAATTTGTAAGACAGGTTTGCATATAACTGAATGCAAAAAAAATTTTACACAGTCAAATATCAATTTCTCTTATCAAAGTGTAAGAATATTAAGACCACTTCTACAAATTCAACTAAATTGGAACCTCCTACACACAGCTTTTACGTGATAGGATTAGATGAGATTTATTTGTACTGGACTAGCTCCATCTCTGTCCTAAAATCTTCAGTATTCTAGATTTTTTAAAACATGTTCCAGCTAACATACATCTATTTCTCAATTGAAATGGACACTTACTATTCTGGTCTTTTCTTTTCTTTACTCTCAGGCCTTGATTCTCACTATGGACAAATGGAAGCATTTGTTTAGATCATTAATGTGGTCTAAGGCAACAAATGCTTCCACATCTCAGTATAACCTGCCCTCAAGTCAACAACTTCCTTATTATTTTACAAGGTGTTCAAACAAATCCTGTGGGAAAGATAAATTACATTGCAGCCTGTACCAACTGGCATCTGAAATGGTGACCAAGGGACAGAGCAGACAGGCAGAGACCTCAGCCAGCAGCAGCATTCATTCATCTCCTGGCTCCTCTGACAGCAAGTTATAATGCCCTGGGACACCAAGGCCAGGTCCACAGTCCCACAGGAAGTGGTGCTGAAGGACCCCACTGCCTCCCCATCAGAGAGCAGCACTGACCCAGGCCACCTTGCACTCTCTGGGCTGCTTCCAAGCACGTTTCAGGTGTCAGCATGGACCTGGGACCCAACAGGCAGTCAGGACGTGTCCATTCTGGTTTGGAAGGTCAGAGGCTCTCACCCAGAGCCAGCTGGCTGCAGGGCCAGAATAAAAAGCACAGTAGGGTTTTAGCTGTTAGCACACACAGCTGCTTCTCCACTGCTCTGCAACATAATATGGCCCAGACTTCAACTTGCCCTAGAGAGATTATTTCACCTTATTACTGCTATTCTGGGGAGAGGAATCTGGTGGGGAGGTGCAAAGCAATAGGTCAAGGCATGGAGCTGGTTTCTATACTGATACACAAAAAGTATGACATGACAGCAACAACAGTGTAAAACCCTGAAGAACTTCAACATTTGATTAATTCAAGTCATGCCATTCAGAGCAGACTAATTTAAAATCACTGCTATTTGAAACAGATAATTTTAGTTTGTGAACTTTATTTGAAAGCTTTTAATTCTGTACTGCATTTGTACTTCTACTGTTTTCCTGACGAAATGTTGATTTTCATAGGTTGGCAACTATAAAATATGCTGGTTTCCAAGTACACAGATTTATTACCAAATTCAGTGTAAAAACATTCTTTACTAATCAGAAATATGTACTACACAAACACTTAAGCAATGACATCACTTTTTTGTGCAACTGTACATGCAGAAGCCCTTTTTCAAATATGATGTGAAAACTGTCCAAAACTATTTTTTATTTCAACTCATCTTCCTTATTGAGCAATGTCTGCTTTACAAAAACAGGAATTGGATATGGAAGGAATAAAATTTGCACCTTAAAATGTTTATAACCAACCTTAACATATACAGGCTAAAAGAGAAGATCATGTGTATTCAGAAATTTTAGTATAGAAGACTAAATCATGTGTTTTAGTACTGGACATTAAATGTGTGGCTCAGAGCCATTGAACAGAAGAGGTTGGTTCTAGGGCCTCTCTCTATATGGTGACCTGGAACAGCAGGAAACCGTCATTTTCTGGGAAGCAGACTCCCCTGCTTTTTAGTTCTCCACTTATTTTCCTGCATTTTCTCCAAGTTTTCACCAACTGGTACAAGGTAAACACAAAAGAGGTACTTAATATAATTTTTTTTCATTTACTACAGGGAGGCTACTGGCATTTAAAGACGGTTCATTGACTTCAAAAATTGTTTTGCTAAGCACTACAATATCTAATGGTTTCATCTGCTTTTAAGTGCCAGAGGCAAAAACCCCCTGGTTTTAGCTCTTCATTTTCAGTTGTCCTGTTCTAAAAGGTAACCAAAGCAAACACTTAGGCTATTCAATGTTGCTCTATTTTACATAAAGTGAATGTAACTTCGTATTCTGCTTGTAAGACTCTACTGAGTATGCAAGGACTTTTCAACAGAATCTCAGTATTGTCCTGTCAGACATCACTGACAGTTTTCTTCCTAGTGATGGTATTTTAAAGATGTCAAAAATAAAAACAGACCAAGTCAAGTCATACAATAATGAACAAACCAGATGTGAGTTACCAAAGCAACACTTTGGAACCTCAGTGCCATAAAATGGAAAGAGCACAAATTACTTTAAAAAGAATACACAAAACACAGTAGAGAAAATGTAGCGTGTACTCAGTAATTTTAAAATCATTGCAAGGGATTCACCTCCAATACCAAGGCAGGGGAGGAGGAAAGAAACCCAAAGCCAACAAACAATGCCTCTCACCCAGCAAACCAGTAACTTAAAGGCTTGAAACAGCTGGAACCTTTTGTACTGATGTATGTGACAAGAAACAACCATTATTTTCCTGAGACACAAGTAGTAATTAATAATGGAGAAAAGAGACACAAAGTGCTCTCCCAGCTAAATAAAATCTGCATTGACAAAACTAACTTAGGATGCTGCCACATGAATTATAAACAAGTTTTCATTTCTTACAAAGTTTCCAAATCAGCATCACCCAAAAGAACAGGCTTCACCTAATACAATGGACAGCTCTATTTCCCAATAGTGACACAAGGCCAAACACACAGCAGAGCACCCAAATCGCAGTGAAACAAGCTTTATTTTCTACTGAAGTTGGGGGGGGGAGGGAGATGAATACTGGCTAAAATTTACTCAATTCAAACATTAGAAGACACTTACTAACAGAAGGGTACCTCAGCTGAGCAGTCATTAAGACACACCCGTTCTGACATCACTAGTGCATACAACAGGTTTGAAAAGCAACAGGTTCAAAGAATGGATCCATTTTATAGGCACCTACTTACAAAGGAAAATGCAGATACTACCCCTCCTTTATGATGATGCATTAAGGTTCTTTGACTTAGCTGTTCTACCCTCCAATTCAATTGGACATAGCCTTTTTTTCTTTTCCTCTCTAACACACACATAAACAAAAGAACATTTATTGGCGCTTCAAGAGCCATTCCCTGATGTCAGATCACAGAACAGGAACCTGAATCTATTAAAAATCTGTTTACCAATGAACAAACAGAAGCCAATTCAGGATTCTTTTTGTTTTATACAGAAGCACAATCACATGAGCAGAATACCCCATCAATTCACATTTAACTCCAGTTATGTGTACTTAACAGACTAGGAAGAATTCATATAATATCTCAAAATTTTGCTGGAGTTCTTAAGAGCAAACATTCTCAAATATGTTCTTTCACATGTTGGGGTTTTTTCTTTCTAAATTAAATTTCTATTCAAAGGCTGGACCAGGATCTGCTGAAGTTTTATTAAAGCAAATTACTGGCATGAAAATATGTCACCCTTGAGAGGATTGTTAATGAGGGCACCCATGCTGATGATAAAACCTGAGACAGTAACACAAATAGGACTTACCTTGATCTCCACCAACCTCTGAGAGCCAACAGCACTCAAACATTTAAATGTGGTGTCAAACTTTCTACTACAGTATTTAAACTAACTTTTCTTTGGGTGAAGACAGAGAAAGAACAGATATTTTTAAAGGCACCTTTCAACTCCTCTCCTTGATTGTAACATGCATCTCAACTACAAATTACACCTCAATGTTAACCTGTTCTTTTATGAAAAAAGACATCTCCTTCAACCTATTTGTTTGCATAATAAGCTATTTTCCAACACAGTTGTATGCTGTGCCCAGACACACCACACACTGAAAAGCACACAATCACAAGGTACTTACCAGTAAACAGAGTCTTGAGTGATAATTCACAAGCTCCCCTTTCACTCTGGGAGACTTCCCCAAGCACTTCCCACAAAACACAGTTATCTTGAAGCAACTTACATATTTCCACACCAACAGGAATGTACCCTGTCAAGGAGAGCATGGTTTCCTGAGAATTTGCCAATGGCACAGTGCTTAGTGAAGTCCCCTGTAGCTCACTGCCCACTGATGTCAAAGACGGGGCCATCTTCTAGACAAGGCCACCAACAGAACTTGAGCACAAACAGGCTCATTCAGCTCCTTGGACAACTCGACCTCAGCAGTTTCATAGTGTAAACTCATAAAATCTGTTATCAGTTTAACAGTACTTGTGGCAGAGATAACTGTGCTCTGACCTCTCAACAATAGAGAGGAACAGTCTTAGGGAGAAAGGTTCAGTCCTGGGAATGTCAAAAGACAAAGCCTGCTTGTCATCCTGGAGATATCCTCCTTAAATGCCTTATGACATTGGCTGCAGCAGGACTGAAAAATACCAAGAAACTTCCCCTGGAAAGGTAAGCAAGATCAGTCCCTAAATAAAATTTAATACAGGTAATGGATAAACTGAATTGATCCAATTCATGCAGCTAGTGCAAGACAAGAAGCACAGAGACTTAGAAAGTTAGCTCAGCTCCAGAAAAGCATCAAGAAGACAACTAATACCAAGCTGTCCAGATGAGTGCACCTTACACACTCTTTCTTGCTCCTACTAACTCCCATCACTCAGACAATCTGCTTCTTCCCAACATGAATGTTACACAACACCCTAACTATGCAGAACACCTTACAGTTCAACAGCTTTTGCAGCAGATACAGAGATTCTAAATGGCTAGCCAGAAAATTCATGAAAGTGAAATATCTTAGCAATGAGAGAAAAGTATTGTTTGGAATATGAAATCAAATATTTGTTAGAAGCTAGACTATCTCAACCCCAAGAAATCAGGAGACAGCCTAGGAATAAAGCTGTCACTAGAAGGAGAGTGGCACACACCTTCTGCTGTGTCATGAGCTGAAGAGATCAAGGTGAGGAACTCCTACGTCAGACATCAACATCATTCGACCTGATCCTCAGGGCACAATCTGGCAGCCTGATTTATTCAGCCTTGTAAACAGGCAGACTAATGATTCTGGAACCTACAGAACCCACAGCCAGTAATCAGGAGCTTTCTCATGCTGAGGGGAGGTTGTTGCATCACCTTTCTGATCATGCTACTCATCATTCCTGAAGAGCAGGTCAATATATGACACAAGATGACCTGACAAGTTTGACTTGCAAACTGAACTCTTAACACACAGCTGTAGAAGTTTTTCTGGTGACTAAAAATCTTGTCTTGCAGGCATTCCAAACAGGCATTGCATTTAGCAAAGAAATATCCACTACCTAAGTAAACAAGGAAGCTGTAAGATAAGGCCACCACACATACTTGGAGAATCCCTATACAGCTAGTCTTTGGCACTCTTTTGTACTCCATTCACAGGTCAGATATTTAGGTCAAAAACAAAACCAACCAAAAAACAAACAAACAAACAAAAAAAAAGCTAGACAGATGTTCCACATCCTCTAAGATAACCTGACAGTGCAGCCATGATTTTTTGGCTATATTTAGGTCTACATAGTTGAAGGGAACGACCCCAAGAGGTAGGAGTCCTGGTTTGTAACAAACTGCAATTACTGGTTTTGAAACAATTACTACACCTTCAGTGTCATTAGCTAGGTAATCTTCTGGTGTGAGATTAAGACAATACAAGCAGCAAAGGCACATTAATCTCTGACACTCTTTGTAGAACCTGGGCTACAGAAGTCATCCATGTCACATCTTGAGAAGGATCTCAAAAGCATCACACACTCTGTGGGCAGAGTTTCTTTATCTCATACAGACTTAGGCTCTGAAGGTGAGCCTAAAGGAAAATGGAGATGTTTCAGAAGCAGAGCTCCTTGAAACCAATAGCTTGATTTCTTGATCTTTCATGCGGGTGCCTTATTCCAATGTAAGGCTTTTAGCTTTCATTCAAGGTAGCTGGTACTGACCCTATGAAGTTTTAGCACAGTGACTGAAAGCTTATGAAAAGTTTCCATGATGAATTTTGTCTAACTGCTCAGTTGCAAGCAGGATAAATCTAATCCTACATTCACCATGCCAGGATCAAAGCAGTTAGCAGAAAGAAAGGTATCAGGCCAGTACAGCCAAGAGATCAAGCTGAACAAGTGCTGCTGGAGAGTTGTTTCCCCCCTCCCCTTCCTCCCACTATGCTATTGCTTCAACAGGGCAAAGACATCACCGATGAAGGACTAGTGGATAAATACTCTTGGGATACAACAGCAGCAGTTCACATAAAGTTCTCCCAAGTAATTAGAAAGAGCATTTCATCCATGGTATTATCACTATCCAACCAAGCCATAATCCAAAACCAATAATGGACACACATTGTACAAACTCCAAAGATGTCTATTTCAAAGTACTCCAAACTGGAAGGAAATGTAAACTGAGCACTTCTTCCATGACTGTGTCACTGGAATAAAGGATACTTTTCTGTAAGAATTTGTACAACTAAACAGAACTGCACAAGAAGAATAGCTTTGCATACCCAAAGGAGCCCCCCTACCAAGAAGCAAATTTAATGCAGAAAAGGTGTCACAAGAACTATCATCAGCTGGTGGTCTTGGCATAGGAGACACCAGTAAGACAGAACACTTCTGCAGTTAAAAAGATCTGGGAGTCTGGAAAAGCACTGTATCCTATGCATCCACAAAGCAATGAACCCTGCAAGTTCCTACAGAGGGTCTGCAGACATTCACTCAGAACAAATGCATATCATCATTCAGACAAAAACATACCAGCTTCCATTTTACTTGGGAGAATTAACATTTACTACTATATCATACTCAGCTGATTAGAAAATTAAGTATTTATGGCGTGAGTTAAGTCTGCAATAAATCAGAAAAAGTTAAAGTAACTGCCTTGCCTGCTACTGTTTCACTCGTTGCACTTTCACTTGGTGGAAGACTTCTATACATAATCTAGGGCACCACCCTAAGTTGTTGCAGGTATTTATGCCCAGACACTATGCATCTTTTCTCCTCTTGGGAGCCAAAAGCTGTATCTATATGCCTGCTGGGATCTGTTAGCATGATGTCAAGTCAAAGCACATGTAAAATCTTCCAGCTCACTTATAGTTGTGTATCACTAAAATGCTGGGAGTCAACTTTGCTCCACTGCATTTTTATCATCAGAACTGTTCTTTCTCAGACTGAAGAACAGTGGTTTTTCAAATGCGTAACCAAGATCCAAAATACAGGACCAGAAAAGGAACTGATGAAAAAAGTTTTCTCGGTATCCATGAAGTTTTCCAGAACCTGGTTCACACATCAGTACATCTGACTAATATTTACAGTGCTAACAAGATAAAGCAGTGTGAACAAAGGTCAAATAAAAAAGAAAAGAAAAAGTACTGTGAAATCTTCTTCAGGGAGTCACTCGAGCAGTACAACTTCCAAGGTCTGCCATTTCAAACTTAAATCCACATATCCACTGTGCTGAACACAACTCTTTTTTTAAAAGAGCAAAAGGTATTGGCAGCCAGGTATCATTTACTTATTTTTTGTATTTCTAAGACATAGGGACAAACACATGATTTGATTACCATAAAGTACCAAAATCACTATTAGAACATTTACTACCACAGAAACATTATCTTAACTTAGGCAGTTTAAGTCAAAACTCCGCTGGGTTTGGGGAGGAAAGAAAAGTCTGGTCTGATTATTTTTTCATGTATCATTCTGCTGGAAGTCCTGATGCAGGATTTTCAATTAGCCCTGTAACACGGCATTATTTTTTTTCTGAAGTGAATGGTCCATCTACAACTTCCTCTGCAATAACATGCTCTGTACAAAAAATGAGTAGTACCAGTAGCTAAATAAACAACTACTCCTTGCTGGTCATGAGCAGATATTATCCTCAATGATAACTACAGTTATCACTTAATAAGGGATCAGCTAGTGATGAAAGTAAGAACACTTTAATGACACCTACCCAAAATATTATTTGTCACCAAAAGCAGACTTAGAATCACTACATACTTCAGCCATGAAAAAAAGTGAGACTGGACACTCCTGGCCCCATAGTACCTTTGCATAATCCTGCACCTAACTAAAAATCAAACATGGTTACGACTCCACTCTACCACTACAGCTTATAAGGTGAGTTAATCACTAAGAAATTGTGGAACTGTGCTAAATTTGTGGACTCTTAAGCCCTACAACATCCCTGAGCCCAAAGCAGAGAAAGCACTCTTACCAGAGCAGTTTGCATGTCATCTGGGACAAAGACAGTACAGGAAGTCTTGTAATGGCATAACAGTAGAGATAACACAAGATTTGCTGCTGCATCAAACAAATTAAAAACCAGGAGCTTGTCCCCGGACAAAGCCGAGGCTTTCAGTTCCCCCTCTGTTCTACAGGCAGGGGAGCCACAGCATCCGTCACTCCCATGAGAGCCATTTTTAGTGCAGCTAGACTCCAAAAAGAGCTTTCTTACTGGTACCAACAACACAGGTGTTTGGCTGGACTGGACTGGTATTTGCAACCCTGTCTTTGGAAAATGAAGTTAGAACACTGTCTGCTGGTACACATGCCTTATGCTCTGAAGACCACCGTTCCCCCTCTTCGAAAGGTGTTTGACTCTGCCTTAAAACAAAACTTTTAGGGCAACCCTTGTTCCCTGTATCTCACACCTTCCAACAGACTGTTTGCTTGAAAACATTTACAGGTGTAAGGGAAGGAATGAACACCAACCAAGGTGGCCAAATACCCTGCGTATTAATTTGTTACAGAAACTTAGTACATTTCAGCTGGGGTAGCACATCATAGAATCATCCAGCGGTTGGGGTTGGAAGGGACCTTCAAAGACCACCTAGTCTGACATCCTGCATGAAACGGTGCTGCTGAATACTCTGTCCAACCTGATCTTGGACATTTCCAATCACAGGCATGCACAACTTCTCTGAGAAACCTGCTCCACTGTTTTACCGCCCTTGTGAGAAGAAATTTCTTCCTTATATCCAGTCTAAATCTAAATTTCATTTTAAAACTGTTGTCCCTTGTCCAGGGCCCTGATAATAAGTCTTTCTCCATCCCTCCATCTTTCTTACATGCCCCCTTTAGGTACTGAAAGGCTGCAATTAAGGTCTCCCGGGAGCCTTCTCTTCCCCAGGCTGAAGAATCCCAACTCTCTTTGCGTGTCTTCATAGGAGAAGGGTTCCAGTCCCCTGAACACTTCTGTGGCTCTATCCTTAACTGTAAAGCCTAGCACATCCCATTAAAGTTCACTTCACCAATTGTCTAACGAAGTACAGAGAACCTGGAGGGATAAGTGCCAAAAGCAAAAAGGCTTTCAAACCCATCATCTGTTTGAGGCTTCATCTAAAAGCACCCTGCGTTTCCCAAGCTACTGGTCACACGTATCTCACAAATGCTGCTGTGCGAAATCTTAGTTCTCTGGAGCCCTCCAGTGGAACGAACTCATAGGAACGGCCACCAAACCCATGAAACAGCACAAATATCCCACAAATACATTTCATCCGCAGGAGCCGGGCTGCTGACACAGCCAACTACCAAATCCCAGCGCACATGTTGCATCCCTAACTAGGTTACCGGCTAAACCGAGCGGCCGCTCTGCCCCGCGCAGCCACGGGCGCTGCTCCCCCAGCCGCCGGCAGCTCCCGGTGGGGCCGGGCCGGGCGCTCCCAGCATCCCGGGATCTCCGTCCCCGCCAGGCCGCGCGCTCGGCCCGGCCTCTCCCGGCCCCGCCAGCCCGGCGGCGGCGCGGGGCGGCCCCGGGCATGCGCAGTGCCGGCCCCGGCCCGGCCCCACCGGGACCCCCGCGGGGGGGCGCCGCAGGACGGGGGGGTCCCGGGGGTCCCCGCCGCCCCCCCGCGCCTTCGCCGCGCATGCGCGGTGCGCCGCCCCCCTCACCCCCGACGGGCGGCGGGGGAGGGCGAGCGGCTCCCGGCTCGACCCGGCTCGTCCCGGCCACCGGGTTCCGCCGCCGGGGCTGCCGCTTCCTCACGCCCGGCGAGCAGCTACTGCCACCGCCGCGGCGCGCGGCGCCCTCTCGGCTCGGAGCTAAGGGGAAGACCGGGTCAGCGACAGCCGCCGGCCCCCCGGGAGCGCTGGCGAGCACGGTCCACCCCGCTACTTACGCGCTCCCCCGCCGCCGCCGGTGCCGCCGCTCCGCGGCCGCGCTGCCCCCGCTATCGCTCCTCGTCTTCACGGACAAGACAATATGGCGCCCGCTGGCGCTCACCCGGAAGTGCAAGGCGTCACGGCGCTGCCCCTCGCCGGGCACACGCCGGCGCCTGCCGCCGCCATCTTTGCTGAGGGCGGCCGGGCGGCGCTTCCCGCCTCCCGTGCCCCGGCGGCGCCGCCATCTTTAGTGCGGGCAGCCCGGCGGTCCTGCCCCGGCAGTTCCATGGCGGCCGCGGCGGGAGCGGGAGGCGGGCACGGGCTCCTGCCTGCCCGGGAGCGGCGGGAGGCGGGCACGGGCTCCTGCCTGCCCGGGAGCGGCGGGAGGCGGGCACGGGCTCCTGCCTGCCCGGGAGCGGCGGGAGGCGGGCGGGATTCACCTCCCCGCCGCCACAGTGTGAGGGGGGCCCACGGGAGGCTCCTCATTAGCTCCGTGGCTCCACAGGTAGCTGCTAGTCAGAGCGTGATCCGTGTTTCGGGTGCGGGGTCGACATAAAGGAGTGTATAAAGCTGGTAGCTAAGCCGGTAAGGGGTTTAAGCACGGACAGGCCCTGGGCAATGGCCCTACGCTGAAATACACAGTGACTTCTGTGTTGCACAGGTGCAGGGCGTCAGCATTCAAAGTCAGGCCAGTCTGTGGCTATCAGGAGTCTTTGTGAAGCAGGACAATTCTCTAAGTAGTTTATTCTGAATAGCCAAATTAACTTCTGTGAGTTCTACCTTGAATTTTTCCTTTTATTTTAAGGCACGAAGGAAAAACAAAAACACCTGCGGTAAACAGCTCTTCTTGTATGGACACTGGGGATGATTCTGTAGGCAGGGACTGAGTAATTCCATTCCTTTGTGTGGAGCACAGGCTTCCATTAGCTGGCACATTACTTACCGCTGTGATCACTGCCTTCCCTTCCTTCAGCCTCATGGATGTAAATGCCTAAAGCATCCACAGTCTCTCTGATCATTGCATAAAGTGATATTAATACCCACACGGAGTAACAGAGTAAGTTAACTTTTATAAATCTGTAGAAAACTGAAGGCTTCAAGAAACTTCTGTAATGATTTAAGATTTGTCAGTGCCACTTAGGCTACATATTAGTATTAGCTGAAGTGTTCCAGATTTTTCCCTTTTTGTGTCACGAGGAATGGTAGGATTGAGAATGCTTTCCATGGACAGAAGTGTTGTGGAAGTTGTAAGTCTGTCCAGTGTCGACTCACAGCTGGAACTCTGGAGTGATGTTTATGGATGGACAATCTTCCTGCTACTACTGAAACAGGGCACTCTTGGTCCTGGTCTTATCCCAGAATTACAGAACTCAGTTCTTGTAAAGGGTACAAACTTTATCTATGCCCTTTGCCACAGAGGGTAAAGCAGGGGATGTAAGCAGGGTAGCTTAAGTGTTCAAGGATACAGATTCATCTCTGGGGAGCTCTTCCACAGGCAGTGGATGTGCCTCTTTCACAGGCATGTGAGATGGGACAAAAGCAAAAATATGTGAACTCAGTGGTAAAACATACAGCTTATGTTTAAATAACACAGTTTTCTGAATGGCTGGATATTTTATTTACATATTTTTCTAACAATATAGAACAGATAAAAAGACAAAATAAATAGATGACAAATGCAGCTATACTCTCAGAAACTCATTAAAGCACCTAGAATAGACTGGAAAACTGATAAGACTTGTGGGGTTTTTTTAAATACAGTCTGTATGTAAGATCCTGTTTATTTAGTAATATTTGGAATTACAAATCTACAAAAGAAATGTACTGTGTATCAGCACTGTAGTCCAATTCTAAAAATACTATTTGTTATTTAAATACCTGCAGAGTAGAGTCAGACTATTAGTTCAAACAGGTGAAAAAAAGAAATGAATGAAAACTAGATGAAACTTTTAACATGCTTGATTTATTGCTCACAAGTATTTTGGACTTAGCAACAAGATTTTTGATTACTTGGATTGTCTTTTGTGTAACTGCAGGCACACAGGAACATATCAGGGATTATCTCCATGCAAAAATGACTGTAGAATCATAACTCAACTTTGTGGAATGGCTAAATAGGGAATGGTGGCCATTGACGTGGTGGTTTCCTTACAGAGTACAATACAATGATTTCCAGGTTACACAGCCCAAAAGCAAAAAAAGCCCTCAACTAGCAAAGCAATGAGGTAATGGCTAAGAAGTCATAAACCTACTCAGAATAAATGCTCTTCTGTTTTCTTTTAAAAGCAGTACTGCACCTTTACATTTTGTACTACAAAAATAGTAGAAGCCACAATAGACGTAAGAAACATTCTTGACACTTAAAAGTTTTTTTTTTTCCTACTGCTGTCAATGAAGACAGAAGTATTTATAACTTTATATAAAGTAGAATGTACACCAAGTAGTTTTGAAGTGGTTGCAATGCATCACAATTGTTTTATTAGAATATACAAAGTCACTTAGACTTCTTAAATAATGTTGTGTAAGTAAAGTGTTTTGACTTGCACTAAGACATCCATCTGAAAATATATTTTATAATCTCATTTACAAAAAAAAATTAGATTATGAGTCATTTTGAATAATCACTTTTCCACCATTTCTGCAATTTGTTTACAGACCAACAGGAGAGGTCCAACAGCTAGAACAGCTGGCAAAAGGACAGCATAAGACATGGTAAATAGACACAGAAGCAATAACAATCTGTTGTAAAATAATTAGACTAAAATGGTTCTACTGAACATTAATGGCATTTCTTTCACATAGGTATGTAAATCTTTGTATGAAGGCATAAATGTGTACAGGGTACAGCAAAAGAGGGTCCAGATATTGAAAAACTACGAATATCAAATCTTTGTTTAATCAGGGCTGCTGTAAAGCTGTTTTCTGAGGTGTGCTACCACTTTTTAATGAAAATTGAATTTGTTAATTTTTATTAACAGAACAGTTGTATTTGAATGCTTTCTTTGTTCCCATCTAATTTGTTCCCATTTTAATACATCTTAGAGTTTGTACTAAAGAAATCAGTCCTTTCTTAGTTTGTTACCAACATGTTCAAATATGATTTTTATAATGGGTTGAGAATGTAGATGCATTAATTTCATGTCCCTTTATGATTCAGTTTGTTAGAATAAAAAAGAAGCATTCAGAGAAGCAAATGGTGAAGTTAAGACATTTCAGCCTTTTAATGAATTTATAAACCACTCTCACCTGCTACCACTTGAAATCCATAAGCAAGAGCACTTCATTGATACACACAGAGGGTGCAGATGGGAAAGGGGAGGAAGGTTTGGCAGGCTGCATGGATGTAATTTTCTAAACAAAGACGATTACAGTGTGTACATTTTGGGTGGCAAAGTTCAGGGTTTGTTTTTCCTTTACCTCTATTTGTAGCCATCTCTTAGGAGGACAGACTAATGCAAACATGATGTCTGCACACATATTGTAGACAGGTTAGTATAATAAATCTCCCCATCACTTTTTGCCACTTTTGGCCTAAATTGTATATAAATCCAAAGATAGCAAAGCTCTTCCTTATAATCTGTACTAACTCCTTAGTGGGTGCAGTGGTCTTTGTTGATGCCTCTGTTCTGAGAAAACTTTTGTAGGGGGTTCCAGCTGTCCATATATGTAAATCAGGTACTTCCCATCGGTGAGATTTGCTTACTGATGAGTGAGGAACTACTTAATTTGAATCCTTTGTAACTGTTTTACAGGAACTGTCTTGTGACTGGTCAGCAGAGAGCTGCTCAGGAGTCACAGCTTTTCTCAGGGATTGGTGTTGCAGCCTGTAGGCAGAGCCAGTGTGGTGGTGGGGACAGACCAGACTACAGCTACAGTAGCTCCTCCTGCAAGAGCTTTGCAAGTTCACAGAGTAAGTAATGAGGTTGGGAACCACTATATGATGCTTAAGGATCAATGAAAGCAAAGACATTGACACAGAGGCATATGGAGACTCCAAAAACATAAAGAACAGATGGGGCTCATGAAGAAAGCAGTGGTGCCCTTGTGAGAAGAGAAGGGTGGGATGAAGAGAAAGCCATTTCGAAGCTATTCCACACGAATATGCAGGCTACTGCATTTTTTCAGGGTGGGGGACCACAAAAGTATGGTGAAGCTCTGTAAAGACTAGATGCTGTAGGCCTGAAGAGATTTTTTTGGTTGGTAACATAAGATATTTTAAGGAAAATCTTAAAACTTTCAAGCCCTTCACTTAAATTCTGAAAACACATAGCTTTTCAGCAGTGTGCACACATCTGGCAGTTGCAGGAAACTGCAGCTTCCAAGACTCTAGAATCATATTTAACATTCTAGCACATATAGGATGTACACCCTTGTTTCCCCAGAATGCTCTGAGCTTCTTTTCCAAGTCCTGATAAGGAACTATAACAAGTCTTCTGTATATACATTTATGTAGTTCCTTTAGAGCCAAAGTTTACACAGAAAAGCCTGTGTCTTTCTAAAGGGCACCGTGACTTGCATCTGAAATTGTGTGTGACATCTTGCATTGGTCATCAGTTTTTCCATTTTGAAGGCATAACTTCACCTGTTGCCTTCATTTTTAGAGAATGCTTCCTTCTATGATATTTTCATACCTGTTCCTGACTCAAGGATTACAGAGGTCCTGCCAACACAGCTTCTTATTTCAAGTCAGAATGCCTCATCCAGGGGCAACAATGATGGCTATCTTGGATAAAGGTATTGGCTCTTTTTCATGGTACTCTCCATGTTCTATAAAATACCTAAATACAAGTAAATGGTCTCTAACTGTTAATGAGAAAATAATCCTGCCAGCATCTTTTATGGCATCCTAGTCAGTTACGTTCACTTGGGAAAATTCCAGCAGTCCAGTCTGCAAACTCCAGATAAAAAGAAGCAAAGACCACTTCAGGAATTTCCTGAAAATAGCATTAAAAGTAAGAAGTAACAGGTTAAGAACCTCGTTCTGTTTCTCTCCTAGTTGCGCAGTCTAGGGAAGTAGTTCTAGGCTAAAAAGTAGATTAATACAGGTACTTAAATTCAGTAGTTTTAAAGAAGTCAGCAAAAGGAGGAACGTCAGCCACTCAGTCTGTGTGCTTTAGGGTGCAGTTCTCCTAGCAAGATTGTGTCACACAAGTGACACTTAGTTGCCATTTGCTATGACTGTTGCCTGCAACTAATTCTGAGTTTTGATCAGTTACAAAGAGGAGGCAGGTGTGTGTAGGTGGACAAATGCTACGGGAAGGTAAGGAGCTAAAAGAGAATTAGGGTATTTTAACCAACCCTCCTCTAAACATTATCTTTCTTACTTACTTAGTGTAGACTCAGGTTAAGATGTTAGCTGGAATACAGATGGCTAAAGCTGGCTGCTTGGTTTCTCTGAGTTTTACTACTTTTGGGTAGACTGAGACAATTTTAATTTGTAGAAGGAAAAAACCCATGGTTTTGGCCAAAACACATAGGCTAATTTTGATCTAAACAGAGTTTTCCTTTTAAAAATAAAATCCTGTGCAGCCAGGGGCTCGCTCCATTATGACAATCAGTTGTATGGCCTAACAATCCTTGGTGCCTGCACAAGAGGCTGCAAGTACTGTGGCTCTAAGAT
Source organism: Monarcha castaneiventris obscurior (assembly GCA_026261815.1). Lineage (NCBI taxonomy): Eukaryota > Metazoa > Chordata > Aves > Passeriformes > Monarchidae > Monarcha > Monarcha castaneiventris. The sequence goes on from JAMPIT010000327.1 coordinate 2,798,138, forward strand.
ACACCTCAGTAGTTGGAGCAAATGCAATTCTAGCAGGTTGTGCCATTTTCTTATGCAAAAAGGGAATGCAAGTGGGATGAAGCTCTGAAACAGAACTAGAGAATAGGAGAGTAGGGCAGCTAGGTATGACAATATGTGCTACAGACAGTAATAGGGACAGAATGTTTTTTCATTAAAAAAACATTACCATAAATGAAAACAGTAAGCATATATTAACATTTTTTTCTCTACCAAAGAGCAAGTCGTACAGGATGGAACTGTTACCAAAGTAATTTGTATTTAAGTAACTGCTTATTAAATAAATTAATTACCACATAACTTCAAGTAGTCATTAGGTCTTGACTGTAGAATGTATCTGTTACTCTCTGGGATGGAAATGAGAAATTACCAAAGGAAGTAACACCTCAGAACAGGGCAGTCAAAAAGTCTACAAAAACTAGTTCTGCCACTAGGACACCTGCTGTCCCCCACTGCTGACAAAAGGAAGTCCAGACATGTATCAGAGGGCAAAAGTCATAATTTACTGTCCAACTCATACACACGGTGCAAAAATAATTTATAGTTTATTACTCCTGTCAGAAAAGTATTCAGGAACAGATAAACCAGTTCATGTTTGGAACCAAAAGTAACAGAATTTACTGAATTATGCTTAAACTCTGTACATACACAAGCCTATATGCTGTACATTGTCATAATTGTAAAGTTCAAAAATTACTAAATACAGAAATTATTTGCAATTCTCTTTCCTAGAAGGTAAAATGACAATATCTATGGATGGATTTATGGTGTGTGTATCTATCTCGGAGGATACACATACGCACACCAAGTGCATACTTACATGGAAACAGGAGTACATTGCTATACCAGTGCCAGCTGGAGACAACTGAAAGGGGACTGGGTATCTGAGGATTTACTGTCACCACTTAGAAGCCATGTTTTCCCAATCTATTCCCAGCTCTTATCAGCAAAGTGCACTGAAGCATTACCCAGAGACAGCTGTTGTTATTCCATTCGAGAAGGACTCTGCTTTCCAATTAACTAAACATGAAGTGACACAATTTGACAGGTTCTTGTTTGCAGAAATCTTAACAGCTGACATCCAACCCAGTGATGGGAAGGGTCTGGGTTGGATCAAAAGAAGTTGAACACTTTGTATTGTTACTGTACACCAGCAAACCCAGGCACTTAGCGCTATCAGTATTTCTATTCTCAACTGTTCTAGAACTATGGGCAAAAGCTTATCTTTATTATAATCAAAAACAAACTTTCCCTAGACCTCAGTAGGATAGGACATTATCTTACATTCTAATGGTACTGCATTTTAACGAACCCAGGAATTTTAAATGTTTGGCAAAGTGCATACTTTAAGAGAATCATTCAGATATTTATGATAGTTTAACTGAACTTCAGAATCAAAATATGATAAATTCTCTACAAGATAAAGGCACAATATTTACAGGTACTCTTACCACTGCAGCTTTAAATAAGATAAACTAAATAACACTACCATCTTTGAAATTAAACTGTTAAGAATTATAGTAATAATCTTTCATAAAAAAGTAGATATGCTTGTGCATTTAGTACTCTTGATTCTGGAACCATCTGAACATGGGCATCACTAACGTACACCCACTGTCCTCCTGATGCTCCCATGGCTTCTTTTAAACCTGAAATGCAGAAGCAAAAGAAATTTTTTCTTGTCTTTCATGACATCATCAAACAAAGACAGTGGATATTTCGAAAAGCAAGAAAAGCTTCTAACCCACAAGAGTAATTCATTACTTAGATGCAGTGCACTATTCACAGTTTGAAACTTACATGTCAAAGAGCACTGTAAGAGAAACTGGTGGAAGACATGCCTGGCAATGATGCTGCCATGGCTTTTTTCGTGTTTTTTTAGAAAGCCTAAGACATTTCAAGTACAGCTTGCTGAGTTCCAACAGTAAGTTATACTAGAACACAACCAGTTCTGACATTGAAAAAAGATCTTATTTTAAAAGCTGACCAGTGTGAAATTAAGAACATGAAAAGATCTAATCTGTTCTAATAATCATTGCAAGACAAGCATAAGACTGAAGGAAATTTGGATGTCATGAATAATGTAAAAGATTGTCTTTCTGGAAATAAGCTCCAAACTCAAAGTGATACTACATAGGATAGAAAGGATAATGCTTGGTTCTCACTTCCCCCCAAGAAGGGAAAGAGAAAATATATTTACCCAACTCTGACAGCATAACACATTATTGCTGCCACAAATCTTTCAGTAACAGGTTCTGTCCTGGCAACTTATTTCATTCTGCATATCCATCAAGTATTAATAAGAATTAGTGTGCTGTTCTCAAAATGCCGACAGAAACCCTACACCAAACCTTCTATCTTCCATGAAAAAGATTCCTGCTGTCCACATTAAACCAGAGTATGCCAGATTTTTAAGTATTAAAAAATTCCCAATCCTAAAATACATATGATACATAAAATGCTCAAATATTCAGAAAATGTAATTCAATTTAATGTCATGAATTTGACTGGTGTACTAAACCATTTTCAAATACTGGATGTATTATTTTGACTAGGAAAGAGAGGGACGTTTTCCCTCAATTATCTGTTTAATAGCTGAATCAAAATTCCATTATTCACTCAGCTCTATATGGGATTAATAGCAGAAGTAGGATATGCATTGTGTGCAACAACAACAAAAAAGAGCAATTAATAGAATCATAGGTTGGTTTGGGGTGGAAGGGACTTCAAAGATCATCTAGTTCTAACAGCTCTCCCAAGGACAGGGACACCTTCCACTAGTCCAGGTTGCTCAGAGCTCCATCCAACCTGGCCTAGAGCACATCCTGGGATGGGGTTTCTACAACTTGTCTAAAAATCACAGATTACTCTCAGCTAAAAAATTATTTGCTATAAATCCCTGTAGACAGTTGCTTTTGGTTTACAGTGAAGGAAAGGAAGCTCTGTTTGTACATACCCAGAACGGTTTTAGTGGTAGAAATATGCTCTAGCAATTTGTTGGAAGATGTCCTGACTTTCACATACGCAGCATAATGACCACCTCTCATTGACCCACTGTGCTCCACTATTCCATAAAGGCTATACAGCACTCTTGCACCATCCATAACGTTCTGCATTCCCAGAAAAACAGAAAACAAAGGTGAATTATTTCACAATGAATTTTACAGGTGTCTTAAGTACCTATCAGCAGTACCGTTCCAAGAGGCAAACAGACATCTACAGCATTTCCAACAGTGAAATGCCTCTATTATAAGTACTCAGTAGTCTTGCTAATTTAGTTACCATAGAGGCAGTAATCCTTGTCCTTAATGCTGTTAGATCCACCAACATCACCAGGACACCACAGCTTAACTAACACTAGCTAATATCTGTGATATTCTTGTCATGAAGTGGAATTGCACATAGTTACAGTTCTGATCTCAGGACACTATTTGAAAAATTCACTCTAAAATTTAATCTAATAAGGAAGAAATAATCATCATTATCATCATCATCATCAATCAAATTTAACTTGTGATTAGGACAACAACTGCTGAAGTACAATAATAATAAAGATTTGAAATGGTACCTTGCAAGATGCAGCACAAAATGGTGCTAAGTCTAAAATCAATGGGAAATCCACATGCCTGTTTACTTTCCGTAGACTCAAACCAGCCTTCAAAAGAAAAGAAAATAAAGGAAGAGTGTAAAATAAGTATTTTTACTAGGAAGCTTTTTAAAGCTGAGGTTTATCACTATACTATTAAAATTAACCAAATCCAAGAGTAAGATTTTGACTGATTTAAACCTCCTTCATTGTGTTTTCAATAGTGTCTGCTCCACATAAGCATGACAGACATATAATGGGTTTCCCTGGATACATCAGGATGGCTAAATGCACTCTGAAGGTGTTAGGATAATCACAACATCAGCATGTTTCAAACAGTGCTTCTAGCAGGTCTCCATCGAAAAAGGCAGTATTGGGATCCACAATCACACTTGAAGAATTGCTTGTCCACCAGTGGGGCAGAGGAATATACAAGAGGGATATATACACCTCTTACCTGGTGGAATCTTTTCAGGTGGAGAATAAGAATAGCAGGAACTGAAGAAATCAGCAGCTGTTTCCGAGCATTTGTGTAGACGCCTTCCACTTTCTTTTCTGTATTTACGAATATCAAAATAATTTGTAAAGTGAAGGCAGTCATATGGAATTTTTAAAATATTTTCTAAACATCTGACAAAATAGATCTACGCTATGATAGTTTTGTACTTGTTATATAAAACACAAGGGAAATTTTGTGGAGTAACGGAAGAATATTTTCTCATTTTTCTAGTTATTAATAAACATAATCTGCAAAATCTGGCATTATTTTAGCCAGTTTTGTGCAAATCAGATCAGAAGCTGGAAGCCTGTACACTATCTAGGTCAGCTTGCACACTGAGATACCTACATTGTCTGTTACTATAGCACCCAACCTTCCTGTTAAAACCTAAAATAAATGGATGATCCCTGGACAAAAACTGGAAGGCACAAGTCTCTTTATCTATGCTTATGTCTTAATCACTAAGAGTCTAGTTTTCCATTCTTCAGTTCCTTCTGAATGACTACATACTTCATACTTATTTAAGAGAAAGGTCTGAGGAGGGCTGTCTACTTCAGGAAGCCTCATAACCTATTGGTTTGAGCATACAGGATTGGGATATGTGGCCTCCAAACCCCCTATGGTGCACAAGGCACGGAACACAGGGTTCTTACCAAAAGTAGCACAGTGAAAACTCCACAGAAAAGCTCCACAGAACATGCCACTAGTATTTATTTTTGCTGAAAAAATTAATTTACTGGTTTTACATATGCTCAAAAGAAAATAGTTCATTTGAGGTATAACGGAGCATTTAAGTTTTAATCAGGTGACTTCTTACATCTTCTGTTTTAGAAGGAAAAAATTAATGATCAGTTGTGAATTGATTTTACTTTTCAATTTTTCATAGTGCCCATGGAGTCCATGTGTTATTTATATAGCACTTATAGTCCAATGATGATTACCGGAATGATTATAAAATACTATGTTTAGATTAATTTTTCTGAATTTCCTCGTGCTTAACTTTTATCTCTTCAGATATCTATAAATGCACAGCAAACAGGCAATTTTTTGTTATTATAAGACGTCCCTTTATATTTTATTTAAGATTATCAGAAGAGCTTAATTTTTTTATTATTCTGAATTTCTATACATAAAAATCCCCAATCCTCCCGTCCTTTTAAAATGCTTATTTTTCATTAAATTTAAATTGTTTTTCTTATTCATTGAATGCTTGGGCTATACAAGCATCAAGGAAAGATTGTCACAAGAAGGTACTTCTCTCTCTATTCTTACAAATCTTGGAAGTTTTTTTCCTCTCTTCATTACAACTCTTTTTTTTCCCCTTTTCCATACGTAATTACATTACTTCCCTGAGTATGTAAGCTACTGGGGCTGAATATTACAGCATTTATTTCAAAACTTTGAGGAGTGTAAGGAACAGAAACAGCAGCAAAGATTAGTATGGAGCAGTGTATATATGGTCATCTTTAAATTCATTATCTTGGATAGAATAAAGATGTGAAATAAATTCTACGTAACAGCTACAATTATGTTCTGGTATAAAAATTTGTCTTGTTGCCATTGCCCGATGAAGTTTTAAGTTGTTACAAGTTCTGCTTGGGGAGACATTTTCTATTTAGCCACAGATGGGAGGCCTGTGCTGGAGCAATGGAAGGGCAGCCAGCACACAGGCTTTGGGATGCAATGCTGGAAATTGTCCAGAGGTAGAAGCAATTTACCTGTGGAGTTGGTTTTCTTCTGATACTTCTGTTTCCTTTCTGTGCAGCTCTCACATAAAAGCTTGTTGTTCCCCATTAAGAGCTCTACAGAGGTGAACTGGTAAAGGCAGGACTGAACAGAACATTCCTTTGAGCTAGTTATGTAGCTTTGGGAAAGAGTCTGGAAAGCATTTTGAGGGTTTTGGGAAAGTGAGGATTTCCCTACTGAGAACATGGAATTATTTGATAAACCTAATGCTGGATCTCCACAGCTTGGTTTCTTATCTTCATTTACAGGCTCACAGAAGCTAAGCTTGGAGATGGCACTGGAAATCATCTCTTCGTTGCTGTCGCTTGGCTTGGGTGGCATTTTAGGGTTTAAGGGGTTGATGTGCACGCCAGACACGCTGCTGGGAGGGCTCAGAGCTGTTTGCTTGGAAGCACTTTCGCTTTCTGAGGCTTCACTGTCTGCATCAAAGCTGCTTTCGGAGCGGCTGGCTTCCTTCTCACTGCCCTCCGTCTGGCTGCCATTGACAGCGGCCTCAGCAGTGGGGTCTTTGGAGTACAGGACGCCAGAGCTGCCTTCCAGCTCAGGCTTTTTGGCTTTTTCCTGCATGATAACAGGACTTCTTTCTTCTTCCTTTGAGGAAGCCTTTCTGGCAAGCCGTCTCTCATGGTTCAATTGATTCTGTAAATTATGGCATTATTAATTCCATAATAGAGGGGAGAAATAGAAAGCAGATTTGTAAGCTGACATATCTTTTGAAACATGATTCAAATTCAAAGCAAATTATTGGGGGGGTTATATTGTTTTATAGTCTCCATCTTTCATGTTTAAGATAGCTGAATTCCTTAAGATGTTTTAAAACTAACTTAGGATTAGAAACCTACACCCCAGTCAGCTAAGAGCATTATACTTACTGTGAGATCAATACTTCCCACAACTAATTACTTTCACTCTGTGACAGCTGTGGATGGCACATCTGAAGTGGTATTTGCTTAATCTAATTTAAGCTTCTAAAAGGTTCTCAAGTTTAAGCTACTCCCCTCGCCTCCCGTGAGAGGCGTTAGTTGATGAGCAGCTCCAGAAAAAACTCAACTCACCTTGCAGGCATTTGTCATAGAATTAACTAAGGCATCCCTAGGAGGATGTTTGCTGATTTGAATATTACCTGAAATTGACTTTTAATCAAGACTGCAAGAAGAAAAAAAAGAGGGCTTCCACAGAAAACTCCTCCTATAGATTTAAAAAACCAAACCCACAAAGCTGCCATAATTTTAGGCGATTTGCAAATGTTCATGACTCTTCTTGCCCTCTTTTGTTTGGCTGCTTTCCAAAAGAAACGAACAACTTTCCTTCATTTTATTTCCTTTTTTTGAATTGGATCAAAATCGCAGTGGTACCAATGGGAACCCTTCCATTCACCTCAATAGTTTAGAGTTTTAGGGATTTTCTTCTATAACAATGTTTCTGCACTACTTCTTTCCATCCTTTCCTTTGTTTCTACCTCATGTCTTTTTCTACTTCTCTGTCATTCTCTTCTCCTATCATTGTTTTATATGGTTATTTTATATGTTTATTTTTTCTTTACATGTGTTTAATGTGTTAGGACTGGATTCAGGAGAGTTTTTATGGTACTCAACAGAGCACAGACCCTTACAATAGTCCCAAAAGCAACATGAATTGAACCTGGCCTGCAGATCTTCTTTTTCCTTATAAATGAAACCCTGTAACTGAAAGCTAAATGGTTACCAATGACTGTCATTTCTCATGCTTCTAATGATGACCTAAATATTTTAAAATAAGTCTATGTCAGCTGTATGTATACTATAAAACCCCACTGACGTGTCAAAATTCCCTAGAAGTTCCCAGTCACCCTAGAAACTTCAGTTAAATCAGGATGACTGGTTAGTGTGAGTATTTAAGTTCTTACCTTATCTTTTGTTAAAGTGTGTTTCTTGACAATTTTGGGTTGATTATTCAGTGTACCGATAGAAGAACAATTATACTGACCAAGATCTGCCTCCTGTACACTTTTACTTTTACCTGCTCTTCCCAAGGGCACAGGTTTTGCAACCTAGGAAATTAGACAGGAAATCAGGAAAGGCAACATGTCAATTTTGTATTCCTCTGCAACCTACAGAAAAGATGAATGTAGGTGTATTTTTTCCCTTTATTTTAGAAAACAGTGACCTATATAAAACCATTAAATGGCCCCCTGAATTGTGACACAAGACTACTTTCTAATTTTTTTAAATCGTAAATTCACTGTCATTACCTCTGAAGGTTCAACTGAAAGCCACAAGGAATAGGAATGATACAAAATTTCTGTATGTAATACAGTACAAAAGAATCTATTCTATTATTGTATAAGCACACGTGTAGCTGTACAAGATGTGACTTCATCAAAAGGGGCACAGGTCCCTAGGTCAGTGCCTGGTGCAGTCTGACAACAGAGCTGGCACACACATCTCCCATCACATTAGTGGCAGCAGCACATCTCAGCTGTAAAGGAAAGTGGTGACTATAAAGTAATGCCCATCCTCAAGTGCAGCAACTGCTAAACACCCACAGAAATCACTCTCACACAGAACCCACAAAGCTTCCTTGTTACACATGGGAGCCAGGAAGCACAAGGGCCCAGATACTCAAAATGCTCTTACAGCCTTAACTCCCACAGGCATCTGCACTCAATGCACCATCGAAGATCAGGAATTTGTTATGAAAAGAACTGGTGTTTGGAGGAGCATACATTTTATACAGAAAAAAATATTACATTAATTACTCTCCCTTAAATGTAGATTAATACATGCAGGATGGCGGAAGAACCACTCCCAACCACCCCCACTACTCTCAAATGAAAAGCCTGAGTTCTGAAAAAACAGTTTATGCCTTCAAAGGAACACAGTTCCTCTGCAGCTAATGGAGACAATCCATGAAATGCTGAGAACACCGCAACAAATATATTCAAATATCCATTTTTACAGTGTCTCATCCTGTTGATAAACATCAGCCCAAGGGACTCAGGTTCTCTAGATGCAAACCAATAGGTTAGAATCTGCCTCTCTGGCCTTCCAAAAAAAGAAAAGGCTTATAATCATTCTATTTATATAAGTACATACTATTAAGTTAAGCTAATCTCAGACATATATTCTCTAAGTTACTATGGGCATTGGATCCAAGTTTGGACTAATCTAAAGATATTTGCACTTATGACATTGTATGCCTATATATATACATGTATATATGTAGAAAATCATATAAGGAAGAGATGGATAACAGTACATGTATTTATGGACAAGGTTACATTTTTAGGCTTGAAATCAAAACTATGTGTATATGCATAAATAACTTCATAAGGGTATTAAAAACAATCCACTGGAAGCAATAGTTACTTATTATATATTCTGTTTCTTACCCTCTCCTCTATTATAGGAAGTGAAAGATCAATGAAAGGTTCTTTTACTGTTGAAATCTTGAAGAAAAAGAGAAAGTGCACTTAAACACGAAGAACAATATATGGGTTTAGTACATAGCTCCCTTTATTTAATCAATGTATTACCAAAAACTATACAAAAAGCTAATTACTTACAAGATGTATGAAACTACAATGAAGAACTTCCCACTAACTTTTAAAAAATATTTATTAAGTTAGCTCTAATTTTCTTTCAAATACCACACAAAACTTCAACACACAGAGACAGGGCAAGGCCATTCATCTGGGCATGAACTGACTTGAAGCAGTGTGGTGCTCAGTTTCTCTGAGCTCCAGATGGATTTTCAAGTCACATGGGCCTCTGTGGTACCATTTTGCAGAAAGCTACCTTTCAGAGTTTCCTGATTCTGGACACTTCTGCACAGGTGTTTGAGCTGTTATGCAGCAAGGACTGGTTAATGACAGTTAAGTGACAGGTTCTAACCTCATGCTCTCAGTTAAGTCAGTCTTACTGGTTACAGTCAAAAGCTTTGTTAGATCTTTTCACACCATATAGTAATTGGTAAAATAAATCCAGTTACAGGGGAAAAGGGGACTGAAAAAAACCAACCTCTTTTTTTGTACTGAGGTTTCATTTTGCCGTGTATAAGCTGGAAATACCTTGCAAAGCATACCTAGACAATCTCTTTCAGCACTTTCCATCTGCCTTTATCACTAAGTTCCTTAGGTTCTCTCCCTTGCTGTTCTCGAATTCCTTCCAAAACTGACTTATCTTACCTCTGGAAAGACTGTGAAAAACAAAACCTTAAAAAAAGAAGTAAAAATCACGTTGTACATTTAAGTCACAGTCATGCCATCAATTACCATCACCGTGTCCCTTCTCTTCTATTTGTGACCCCATCTTCCACCTGTGACACGTGGTGTGGACTGCAAGTTTATATGCAAGGGACTCAGGAACCTTTAAGTTCCAGTACAGCAATAAATGAGATCAAAACCAGCACAGCTCTGGTGACTGCCTGGTGAGCAGTGTTCAAACAGGGGTTCCTCTGAAGTGTTGGTCTGCATGACCAAACATGTACCAAAAATATCTTGCCAGTGCAGGCAAAGGAAAATGAAAGCTAAACTCTTCCTCAAAGAGCTACAGCTAGAATATTCCCAAGTCCTGTGCAGGCAGAATATAAGAATCCAGCAAAAATAGATGAGACATGCAAAATACATACAACCTCTATTTTTTATATAGCCAAAGTTCTTCATTGCTACTAGTAGCACATTGAAGAGTAATCTACACATCACACACAGGGAACTTTACCTGGCACTGCAGGACTGTGCTTAATTTTTCAGATTGATTAATTTACTTAATCTCTATAATATGAAATAGAATGTTTTAAACCAAACACAAATGTAACATTCAATTAGAAAAGTCATGCAAATAAGATTTTTCTCTTTCAAACTTAAAAGAAAATTATAAGGATCATGGAAAGCATTTTCGATGGAATGTCAGTAATATTAATTATGAAAGGAATATACTGTTCATTAGGGTTATTATGTTAATTATAAAAAATACTTCAAAGAAAAAGAAGTAATTTTAGCATTTTCCCACTCATTCTAATTCAAAGTAAGTAATTTCCAATTTTCAGGAGTATCCCAGAAGAGCAGGCAGGAGGATTTATGTTTTAAGATAGGTAAGTGTTTTAAAATATCAAATAACACTGACATGTTAACACATATGATTATAGAATTTGGAACCCCCAGCCTTAAGTCAGATGTAAAATCAAACCCAGTACTTGAATCCTTTTTGAATTCAAAGGATCCCTCTTCTTAGGTTTGGGAGGATAATGCTTTAGAGAAGGAATAAATCATTTCAAATGAGAAACTTTCAATAAAGTCTTGTTTTTACAAACAAACAAACAAGTATAAAATTGACAACACAATTTTATACTTTCAAGACAATGTAATCAAACCAGTATGTGATCTATTCCACATCAAACCAAATTCCAGAATACCTACATTTTCACATTCCTCACACATGACAGTGCTAGTCAATTCACCAACAAAGATCCTATCTATGAAGTTCATCTTCACACCCTCTCTTCCATATGCTGAAAAAACATTGCCTTTTTTAAATGTGAAAAATAACACATCCAATGCCACACTATAAGTACAACAAAATTCTTTCCAAGATATATTATGAAAGCACAACTTTAAATATATTCAAAATGTTTTAAATACAATACAGTAACTAATACATCATATACTGTTATCTCAACATTTAAAAATATTTTAGTGAGAAGGTTCCCTCTCATCCTTCCCTTCCCCATCTTCTGTAACAGAATACTAATATTGCACCTCTTAAGAAGAAGCTTTTAAAATAAAATCTCAGTTTTCTTTTGAGTATATAATATTGCATTGCCTTGATACAAACACTGGGGTAAGCAGACAGCTTATCACCCTTTCGAAATGTTTTTTTTCAACTATAAAACTCTAAAAAATGTAACAAAATCCTCTTCTAATATATCTTTATGCCTTAACATTTGCAGATTTGGGAAGGATGACTTACAAAACATCTTAACAATTAGGACTTTAATTAAACAAAATCCCCCAAATTAGAACTACTGAATAAAAAAACACACACACACACACAAAATAAAACCTCTTCTTTTGAAAAAAAATGCCTTCTTTAGAAACTGCTGCCTATTTTGACTTTGTAAGTGTATTTAGAGTGCTCACAGTACCAGTCAACTAACAGAAATCAGTTTTATTCATGGAAAGTGGCCTCTCTGAGTATAAAGTAATTATGACTATATAACAAATATGGATCAGGCTATTTTAGAAAACAAAATTAAGTTCTACCTATTATTAAAAGATGCATTATTATCATCGGGGAGCCTTTCTCCTGGGTACAAAGATGCACGCCAGCTCTCTATACTTCAGGTACACACTAGGCGGCACTAGAGTAACACAGAATAAAGCCTAGCAATCACAGCACTTCGGATATGTTCGCAATAGGCAGCTCTGAAGAAAATGGTATTTAAAGACTAGTGCAGTTTTAGAAGTTTTCAATAAGGAGTTGCATACCTTTGACTTTTCTTCTAGTTTCTTCATCTGCTGTCTTAGTAGTTGGGTTATTAAATGCTTTTAAGATACCAGTTTGTATACGCTAGAAGTAAAAATAAAACCAAGTATTTTAAGTGTAAACATTCTAAAAACTAGTAATATATGATTAGACTTTATCTTATTTCCATAAAATAAGCATAATTTAATATTTTAAAATTACTGTTGTTATTCACTAACAATGTCAAAACTATGAGCTTAACTTTAGTAGATAATCATCCAAAAATTTCCTTTCCTTAAAAGGGAACCATCATAGGGCACTTTACAGGTTACCAAGAAACTATGAGATTTTCAGTGAACTAATACTATCCATTTCTCCCATTTTGAGTGGACTAATGGACTAGGATACAAAATACTTGGAAGGCAGCTAAGTGTCTTTCAGTAGCCAGACTTCACTGAGTGTGTTCGGGCACTATTTTTTTCACTTCTTTTTATTTTCTAACACTGCAAATTCCAGAGGTATGTTAGATAACCCTAGAAGAGAAAGAAAACTTCTTATGAATCCATGTAAATGTTATCAACATTTACTCAGAAAAAATCGTAAAAACTACGGGTTTGAAAGAAGGATCAGAAAGAAGCAAATTCATTAATTAATTTGTAGCTGCCCCTCCAGACAGGGAGTGCTTCTGCCCACTATTTCTCAGCTGCCTGGAGGTGAGGAGATGTTGTATTCCTGGCAGGAGAACTGCATGGGCTGGTAGAAAAGCCCAGCCTCTGACACACTGCAGAGAGAGAAGCAGGAGGATGAATCAGGTCCCCTGACTCCATATGCATGACCTATGCTTCCCCTTTTCCTGGCAAATGTCCTGTCTCTCTGATCTACAAACTCTAGTAACATGTACAACTCCCTTGTCAGTGTGCAAATGACATTTTTAATTAAATACTGAAGTCACACTTAGAGCAAAGTACCATTCTAAGAGACAAATAGTTATAGCAAACCTTCTGCAACTCAAACCCTATGTCCTAACAGAAAGATTAAGAAATGGCTCTAGTTTCCAGGCAGCAAAGCACACTTCCAAGCCACATATCACAGCAGTGTGAGGATGACAGACAGAGTCAGAGGTTTGGTTTCCAGTTCAGACACCCATCAGACCAAGTACTCCGACCTTATGAGTATGTGACCTGGCTTGTGAATTAACTCCCGCTGCCCCGAGCTCAGCTTTGTTCATCTTAAAGCCAACAATATACTAAAAGGATTAATCAATAGGTAATTCATGAAGTTGAGCACCATAAATGGGTTTAGGGCCATAAGCAACCCTTTTGTTGGGATTAGCGCGTTGAACCATTTATTTAGGTCAAAGAAAGACATAGTCTTTGAATGGGTAGGGTGCTGTGGACAATGGCAGCAGACATTAATCAATTAGCAGCAGGGTTCAGCCACTTCAGGCCCCGGTGTGAAACCATCTCCAGCCCACATTGCTGGAAATGGCAGACGCTAGGTCATCTTTATTGTTGTATGGCCAAGCTTTTAGCTTAAAAGTCCACTTGTATACAAACACACTTTCTAACTTTTTGCCACAGGAATATGAAAAAGTTCAGCACTGGTGTCAGATACAAACACAAAACCACACAGAAGAGGCAGAAGTATAACAGGATTTTTTGTTAGCTCCTATAAATAGTGCCATGTTATGTATTATATGTATTTCTCATCAAAACTTAGGGTTTAAAGCTAAACTAAAGGTTTAAACAACTAATCCTGGCAGGGATAGGGAAGTGGGGATGGCCATGTTCAGCTGTCTCAGAGGTGGATGGCAAAGCAGGCAGCCACCTTTCAGCAGGGCTGTTCCCTCTTCCAAGAAGGAAGTTTAAAGGCAGCATGAAAGAGGAAGTTCAGCAGCTGTAACCCCTGCTATGGGGTTCTGGTGGCAAACGCTGCTGCAGGCAGTGCCCAGCCAGAGCCCCCATGGTGGGGAGGCCACAGGGGCAGCTGCTGGGCTCCTGCCTGTGTCCAGCCAGCACAGGCCTCATGTTTGCTGGTTGTCTGCCATCGACAGACCTGAAACATGGGATAATTTAAAAAAAACTGAGAGGGAGGGGGAGAGAGCTTTTACTAGTGTTGTCGGTGGCAGAGCACCCCGAGGTGATAAAGATGTGTCTGCAGTCATGCACCATTAGGGCAGCAGTGGGATGTAATTGCAGGGCAGGGTGGCACCCACCTCTGTCTGTCTGGTGATGGGGTGGCAGAAATAGTGCCCAAAAACCACCGTAAATTCTCACCATTTTCCATCACTCTTTTGAGGTAGCTACTGTAGCTGACACTGCTCTCTAATAATAAATGATTCGAAAGGCAAATGCTAATGCAGGTTACTGCAATGATGGCACATCTGCTGGTGAAGCTGACAGGAGACTGACTTGAGGGGAAAGCACAAGCACCTCCTGGAGAAGCAGATTAGTTGTTGTAATAATCTTGCTTTCTGTGAATCCTCCTTTGTCAAGAAAATACAGTTTTCACCTTTTATTACATGAAAATCAAAAAATAAAATAATGAAGTTTCCCTCTGCTGCAAAAACAAAACTGTTTTCTAAAGAAGTCAGCTGCTTCCGTTGTGTGCCCTGTTCCAGACATCATTTTCTAAGCGTGACAGTGTCAAGGTTTAACTGCTTTTTCTTGCAGTTCAGTTCTGTTTATAATCAAGAATGCTGCTGACAAGACCAATAAGTATTGGTATTCTGGCAGGATGAGGACTTGTTCAGCTCTACTGTAGTGCCAGGAACGGGACGCAGACACAGCTTTACATCTTATCTGTGAGATAATTCAGCTGAGGATCAGGACATTCATCAGGTTACCAAATGAAAGGGAAGAGGAGGTACTCTGCTCAGTACAAGACTTAAGGCCTTCCTTTAGAGGAGGCCTAGAAAAGGCTGTTTACCACAAAGTGTCATCTGAAAAGAAGGGTTCAAGACTAAGTCAGACAGATTAAATCTGATATGGTCAAAATAGCAACCAAACACACCCTTTCTTGCATGAACAATGCAGGAAGCACAAATAATCAAGGAAAAGAAACAAAAAAACCTCACACAGGGACGTTTTCAATATAACAAACTGCTTCTAAACTTCACATACTTGGATGTAGATTTTAAGCAATGAAAAGCAGCACCTTGCTGATAAAACAAGGAGTTCCTCACACTTTCAAGAGACACGAGAAACTTTGCATGATTTTTTTTCTCCCAAAATTTTCAGTTAAAATTGTAGGCAGGGCCATAGCTAAGAACTGCTAATTTTTATTCCAAAGCTTTAAATTCACTTTGTCAGCTAACAACAGAGGTCCTACCTTTATTTTCTTGACATCTCAGATGTCCTTTTTTTCCCTCCTTTTCCTTTTTGTAAAGGCAAACAACTCGGATTCCTAAAGTTGTCATGTTCCACTTACCATACTCCTTCTACTCCTAACTGAAACTTTCATTCCAATCAACTATCTTAACAAATCAACATGAACATAATTAAATATCTTTAAAAAAAATTTCTCAAGATAATGAAAATAGACACTCCTACTCCATTAAGCACATCTTTGAAACACAGGGAACATGAAGAACATTGAAGCAATGACTGGCAGTTCACTTTTAAAAGACACACAAAGACATTACTTTTGTCTCCTCAATCCTGATTGCATCCAACAGATAGTGCAGAAGCTCCTGGCTGTCCTGCTGCTGGAATCCCTTAAATCGAGGAGCCCTATGAAAGAAACAGTAAAGAATTTTAAATTATTTTGGGAGGTTCTTAACAAGACACTGTCAACATCAGACACTTGTTGTATGCCAGGGTAAATAGGTACAATCCCTGCTGGACCTCATGGGGTTTTAGGAAGCTCCTGATGTGGCAGGCAATTTCACCAGAAAGGCTGCACTTTAACCTGGGTTGCAGTTTGACTTTATGGAGTATGGCTTGCCTAAAATACAGATTTGCCAGTAGAGTCTCATCCATGCTAGCAGCACTGTCCTGATAGACTACACCAGTACTTCTGTACCACCACACATTCCCAATGTCATGCAAGAAAAAAGATTTTCCAAGTGCTTAACCTCCTTTGCTATCTCATCATTTTCTCATTGGAGGAGAAATCTCAGATGTGCATAAACAGTCCTTTTAGATCACCAGCAGCACCCACATGACCCTCAGAAGCCAAAAGAGGAAAAACATCTGTATCTGACTGTGCTCCCATTTACACTGGTGATCTTCTGGCAACTGCACAGGGGTAACATTGCATCTGTTCTGAGACAGCCATTCAGTAGTATCAATCACTACTATTAAAGAACTGCTGAATTATTTTTTTACTATTCACAGCATCTAAGTATATTCTAAAGATCATATTTTTCAGGCATAGATTACATAGAAATTAGAAAAAATAAACTTATGAGTACATGGATAGATCCTTAAGGTGTTCTCCTTATCAAGATAACCACAGCTAGAAGGCTTCTAATAAACAGTTTGAATCTTCAGGTTCTTGCAACCCCAAATGAGGCTGTTTAAATATTCACTATTAACACATCTCTATTCACATTAACTGCAATTGACTGGCCAAGCTATACCTGTCTTTCCAGGCAGGTTACCCTTTAGATCTTTAATTACAGTCTTGAACTACCTAATCTAAAATGAGATTCCATAGAATCACAAGGAGTTGGAAAGGACCATTGGAGGTCACCTAACCCAACCTCCCTGCCCAAGAAGGGTCCCCCAGAGCAAGTTACTCAGGATGGCAACAGGTGGGTGTCTGAATTTCCAGCAATGCCACCAAATGGCATCTGTGACTCTTGTTGAAGACTGAAGTGAGCACATGCAGGCCTAACCACGTGCACCACTTCCAAAACCTAGCACAGGGACAATTGGATTAGCACAGCTCAAACAGGAATTCTATCAAACTGGCAGAGCAGCCAGAAAAACCAACCACTCACTCAGCTCCTCAATTTTATTAAACACATGTTGAGCTGGTTTTCACTTTGAGCTGTGGATTGTGTGCTGCAGCTAATCAGCACACAGAGCTGCAAATATACATTGGTGTTTCCCCTGGCACAATGATCTCACATGCCCAGCAAAGCTGTTGAGGGTTCTTGAGGGTGAGTGAGGCTTCCATCTCACTCATACTCTAAAGCTGCTCAGATTTGCCTTGGAAGTTTGTGCTCAGGGACAGGAGAAATTAAAGGTGACCAGGAAACACACCAGATGTGCAACAGGCCTGCAACAGTGAAATGTGAAGCTGGGCAAGGTGTCAAGATGCCAAGTTAGGGCACAGCAGACATGGGCTACAGGCAGGAGAGTGATACAGGGGTCTCAGTTTTGAGCTGCTCCCTGGAGGCACTTTGGTGTGCAACTTGAGAAGGATTGAAGGTGACAAGGCAGATATGTAAGGTCAATGCCTAAAATAAAGTGGAACAAATATGGACCTGCATATGCAACACAACATGTTAGCATTTAAATAGGATAGGATACTTTCACATTGCACTTCATATCCAGTTTTTGACAGAAAGTTAACAATATCCCTAGTTTAAAATGACTTAATGGTGCTACTGTACTGTAAGGCTTACTATAAAATCTGGAATCAGTAGAGTGGGTGACTTTTTAAAGCATTCTTTTGAAAGTGAATTTTTCTTTCACAAGCAAGTCAACCTCAAAAACTAATTTCAAATTTAGAAAATTAAAATAATCTTTAAAATTAAATATTTTAATATTCCTAAAATGCAATCTTTTTTCTATTAAAATCACGTGTTTTATTTTAATAAATTTGATTATAAATCACAAATACTTTCTGAAAAGCACTGAACCTTTATTTTGGCTCCAATAAAACACTCAGTATACATTTAAATAATAAATAACATATGTAGCTGCATGCACATGTTTGCATGCATGCACAGTTTCACTTTTCAATTCACTAAAACAGTTTTCTCTCATTAAATGTCTAGGAATCTGAAAAAACTTTTTTTTAACCCAGATGGCAAAATCAGTTCAATTCTGAGAAATGCGGTTAGTTAACCATAGTATTATCATTAACTTATGAGAAATTTCTTGTTTTCCTGTGGCAGTGAGAATCAATGAGTATATTCAGCCCATCTCCAGCAGCATAGGCACATTAATAGCTCCAGTATAGCAAGAAAACCTTCCACATGTACACGTTCTGGATCCTGGTACTAAGAGGGATTTTATTATTTTTTGGCCACAAAAGCAAGACCTCTGTAAGAGACACTACAGTACAAAGGAAGAAAAATTAATAATTGCTTCACAAAGGAGCAAGCAAAAACTCCACCACTGTTACAGGAGGCTTTTTTTCACTGCAGAGACACCTCACAGAGCTAAATATTCAATGCAAATAAAGAAAAAGCCCCACACATACTTCTTGTTACTGCCTATGGTTTGCAGTGTAACCTCTCACTGATAAGTATACAATAATCATTTCAGAGGAGAATTAATTTACTAATTTGTATTTCAAAGTAAAATAATTTACCTGCATGTTTCACACAATTTTATCAGTTTAAATTAAGAGGGGAGGAAATTAACTCAGCCACAGAAGTTTTTCATTTTTTGTTTTGGTTTTTTTTTTTCATTTTATTAGAATATAGTGCATTTACAAGTACAAGATTATTTAGGCTTCTCAGGGCCTGTACTAAATCTATATGCCTGAATTTTAATGGAAACAAGGATGATGGGAATGTAACAGCTACCACTTTAAAAGTGAAGTGACAGGGCAAGTGACTGGTAAAGATTCCCTGTAAGGTTGAGTCATTTAGTTGGACTGACAAATGATGTCGTTGTTAACACTGCTTAAGATACAGTTAATCTGTCATTCATGTACACAGCATGCTATGTAATGTTGCATATGATTCTAAGTATCTCATGTTTTGTGGAAAAACATTTGAGATTAGTGCATTTGTTTTGGGGGGAGCAGGGGGGAACCACAAGAGGAAACCGAAAAGTAACAATAAAAAAGAGGGAGGGAATTTCACACCTCACAATGCATTGACTGGAAACTTCCTACACTTACAAACCAGTATTAGAGAAGAAAAAGGAATTAATCCATGCTGATACACAGAAATCTGACAACTAAAAGATGTGTGCTCTCGTCTCCTTGAAAATCTGCTTCAAGCAATATCCTTGGCGAAAGTGGGGGACTTGGAGATGGTTGGTTGAGTTGACCGCTCACAGATGTGCTGACATATGGAAGCCAGTGCCAATGCGGTCCAACCTGTTGTACAGTGTCAGCAGGATAATGGCAGAACAGGTTGAACTCCTGCTAATGGCCAGAAGTGGTGAAGGACAACTGTGACATCTACATGCATGCTACTTATCTGGCCTCTCGTTGCTCATCTGGAGACCAGTTGTAATTGCTTGACTGTCAGTTAAAGAAATACTTTTCATTATGATCTACTTCCTAGAATGCTGTAGTAACAAAAACTACACAGTAACAGAGTATTTAAAAGAAAAAAAAAACCTAATAGTTTTAATTCCTATATTATATTCATTTGAGGGAAATTAAGCTATGATTTAAAAGCAGAATTGGAATACAATTCAAGCCATTCAATCACACTGCACAAAGCTGACAAACTTTTACTGTCTCTAACAAAAATCTTCTCCAAAATCATCCTTTCAAGAATTACTATCTCTGTGCAGAAGATAGCCTAATACCCTGGAAAACATTAGAAACAACAGTAAGTGCTTGGAAACAGAAAACAGGACATACTATTTGATTTTTTCCTGTAGGGCAACATGCACAGAAACCCTTTAATGCAGTACATACACCACAGAATTCTTCTTGGTAGGAGGTGCTTGGGAGGAGCCCAACCAAACATGGGCTTGGCCCCACATGTAAGTAACAGATAACACCAGGCACAACTGTACTATCTCAAAGGCATGGATAGACAGCACTTAGCTCTCCTTTGAATGTTCTGGCCAATTTATTTCATCTTTTTTTGTCTCACCTTCCCCCAAAAGGGAAAATGAGATACTTCCACTTTTTTGCAATGCACCAGATCTATTCTTTCGTCTTTTAAGATTTCCAACAGCATTCTGTGACAGCAAGTTCCGCAGGTTAACCCTATAAAATGCTTAAAAAAATACATTTTTTTTTCTTTTCCCCTGGCTCTAAATCTGCTGCCTTTCAGTTTCACAGACAGCTCCTTGAACTCTTACAAGGGCAGTTAAAGAAGCACAACTAATTTATCTTCTATCATTCATTGTCTTCTCTTGCTGTCATGTCTTCTTTTCATGTCCTCTCCTGCCTAAACTCCCGATATTCAAGTCCCTACTGACATAAAGGTTTCCTATTTTTGTTACCTCTGCCTAAATTCTAGTTAACCCAAATAGAGACTATACCTCCAATGTACCTACTTTTTCATTTTATGTATAGCCTTTGCTTACGTAGCTCACTAATACCACACATTGAAACTACTTGTGTTCTCCAAAGTGCTACACAGGTGTTCCTCCTGAGTAGAAGTGAACATAAAGCTCAGGAACACATGCAGATGATTTCTGCCAACACACACTTTTACATGCAATTTGTCTACTTGGCACTCATAAACTTGTTCCTAAAATTATGAAAACTCTTGACAAAGTATGCTGAAAAAAAAGACATGCAAATAGCTCAACTGCTGCTGCACAGAGAAGCTGTAATCTCCTCTGTCAGAGCTCCTGAACACGACACAGCACCTCCAACCAAGGCACATGGAGGCATGACAGGAACACAAAATAATTCATAACATCAACTGTGTGTTCTGCTGCTATTATACTTAAATGGTAAAAGTCATACGGGAAAAATAAGCAAGCAAAAAATCTTTTCTAAAAAGGTATTTTTCCTACAGCAGTATTTTTTCAAAAGAAAAAGCTCAGAAAGACTTCTTAATTAATGAGAAAAATCCGGTTTCCTTTATGTCTTGTATCTTGTATAACACTGCCTTAGTTTTCCTTAGCATTTCCTCTCAGGAGTGATAAATGTGGAATTGTTTAGGTTTCCCCTCCAAAACTACAGTTCTGTTAATATCAAAAGTCCTAACCACACATGACCTCCATTCTGCCAGTCCCACCTCTGCCTTCAGTTCTACTTTCTGCACATGAGAAGGAAGGATGAATAGTCTTTGGAGAAGGAAGACCTATGTAGATTTTGTGAACACCAATAAAATCTTTGTTAGGGAAGTATTATTTCCTGAATGTTAATGTAACAATAAAATACCTCTATTAATAATTATTTGATGGAGGTTTGAAGCAGCTGAATTCTGTAACTCCCTTCTGGACTCATCACTTACAGGCTACAACATTTACTTGCTACACAAAACTAAGCTTTCTTCCACCAATAAAATTATTCAATCATAAAAAATAAAGGAAATAAAATTTATGTCCTCTTAATACATCAGTGTTGCATTAGTCACTAAGTCTCCAGATAAGTCAGAAGTCTGCAGTCCTGATATTCAGCATAGTGGAAAACCAACAGAAGGGCCCCGTAGCTATGCTCACAATCTGTCCTTGCAAAACATCTGACAGCTGCAACACTAACAAAATTAACAGTGGATGAATTAGTACCAGACGCTAAACAGTTGCTATAGAAAGACTCATCCATTCCTTTTCTTCTTCTCCCCTTCTTCAACCTGGCTACTCCACCACTTGATAAAATTAACACTCAGTATCATTTTTTTCTTTTGTTATTTAATCAAGAAAAAAACAGCACCACAAATGCCCTTTCAAACACAAGATTATGAACTTCACACCATGATCTCCTCAGACTCTTAAAGAAGCAGTTTGCAGTTGAAAATGACTGTGTTCCACTTCTCTTACTGCTTTTGAGCAGTGAACATGTATCCACTTGCAGGTTTTGGGATCCCACTTGGACATGCCAGAGCTGCAGCTGAACAAGGCAGTGTCTGCACCCTTTTCCATCCTACATTATCTGTACAGTCTCCTTCATTAATTCTTTACTGAAGGAAGGTATGGTCATATGCTGTACACTTGCACTGAGACAACAAGATCTGTGATGGGGAAAGAATGAATTTAAAAAGAAAAAAGAAAAAGAAATTGCAACTGGAGTCAGCAAGCTTTTATGTAATGTATCCAAACCCAAAACGTTAGTATCAGAATGTCTCCCCCATGCCCTTCTCCCCGGTAGTCAACTGTCTTTCTCTGATGTATCTCTGAAACACAAACATTTTGTGTCACTGTAGCTCTCCCTTTTACACATTCATCCTGTCATCTCTTTAAGAAACTTGTTGTTTAAACATTGCTTGATGAATAAAAAGAGTTCGTGCTAATGCAATGTGAAGACCACAAGCAGTGCCTGCCTCTAGGATTACTTTATTAGCATGACCTCTTGGCAGCATTCAAGAAGCAGTTTCACAGAGGATGCTGCAGTAACATAAGAGTTCTTCCCAGCTGAAACTCCTGCAATCTTGCCCTGTGCTCTCTTGCATTTCAACTTTGGTGAAGAACAGAAAGCCAACTTTTAAAAAAAGATAAAAAAAGGCTTTGTAAAAATGGTATGACAGAACACTGCATTCATACTGTTAAAGCTAATAAATAGTAAATACGTTAAGTTTGCAAAGATAAAGATTTCTCTTTCTCCTACTTTTACCACTGCACACTGCTGAATTTTCTGAAACCCCCCCTTCCTTGCTTATGTCATCAAGAATTATAAAACAATCCAAAGACCAAAACCTTCTGCCATACCTGTCCAGCCCCTTATTGCCCCCAAACACCTAACTTCTCACCAACAGGATGTGGCTGACACTTTAGTTATTGATAGCAGAGCTAGTAAAGGATTTGTATCTACGTGGTGTTCTGCAAAGATAACAAAACTAAGAAGCAGGGATGAAGGCAAGGGATGGTAGGAGCTGGCAGATCCATGTCTAAACAGCAAAAGTCTGCTGACCACATTAAAATGTTTCAATTTTAGCTGCTAGTTAAAGTGTATGCACATCTTAATGACCAAAAGACAACAACAGAGGAACAACTAGACAGCAGAGATTTAATACTGACATCGTTTGACGACTACACACACACAGAGCAGATACAAAATACCCGTCACTTTTAAAATACCATGCCATCTGAAAAGAACTGCATTGTGATTATTTCACAATGAATTTGCTAAGGTGAGCTTCAAAACATGTTTTACATCTTCTTTTCCCTTTGATCCTTAATACTTACTGGGGAAAAACTACTATTGTAATTCAATCATTTTCCTTCTGTTTCTCAGTCAAATTTAATTCTTACAATCACATTTTTTGAGACAGCCTCGAAACACAAGGAGGAGGAGGAGTGAGAAAACAATATAGTTTTCTTCCCTATATATTTTTCTTCCAGGTAGATAATGCTAAACAAAGAACACTGCTGTTTGACTCAAAAATGCTGTAAGGTCACTTTATACACATTTCCTTTTACAGCTCAAAAGAATCAAAAGGAGAACAAGTACAATAGAAAAAATATAATATTACATTTCTGAAGCTGAATTTTGAGGATAAAGAAAAGGTAATGACTTATTTCTTTACAGAATTAAATTGTCCCTGCTCTAGTCTAAAAGCTTTTGTTTCTTTATTCCATATTTTAAATCCATTCCTGCTCATTAAGGCTGTCCTGGAACACCATGGTAGGAGGCTGCAACTTAAAATTGCTTAAAGTTCCTTGCAATAATAATGTAGCAAATAAATTATCACATATTATTCTTTTTTAAATATGAGATTCATATATACCATCCTCCAGCTACTCTGCTTCTACAGATTCTGTTACTTTTAAGTCAATATTTAAATATTTGTATCAACTTTTAAGTAGGCCTTCTACAGGTGTTTTAAAAGGCAAGATTGTTTGCATCATAATTGAAAGTACCTACAAAGCACCACTGTAAACATTTTCCACACCAAGAAACAGGAGTTTCTTTAGGGCTTGTAAGCTCTTTGCAATCTGGAGCCATATGCCATTTCAGTACTACTTCAAGTCCTTACTTGCTAGACCCTTTTTAATTTTGAATTGATGCCAAGGTTAGACATCATAGCAGAGGTTCCCCAGTTAAAGTCTTACTCTTTTTTACAAAATACCTACACACACTTTGCAGTGTTAGCACAGCTTTATGCTAATAAAGAAAACCTGGAAGGTAGTCCTATGTTCTTCAGTTTTACCATGCCCTCTCCTACCCCCTCACACACAGTTTGAAGCCCATTGAACGTCCATGGTTATGAACTGGGCCACATTATAGGAAGAGCAGGTATAACCCTGGCGTGCAACAAGGAGTCCTGCAACTTTAAAACATGAACAAGCTGTTTTCTGGACTGCCCAGTAAAAATCTAACAGCTTCTTTAGAAAAGACAACATAGAAACATATCACTGGAAATTAAAAGAATAAGTGAAAGATACTGACAATACATACTTTTGACAAAGCTGGCTGAACAGCACTTTGGGAGAAAGAGGACCTTTTCCAGCCTCCCTCATGTTGTGAAGGAACAAGAACATTGCTGAAGTCAAAGGTCCTGGGCTGGACAGATTTACCACCAAAGGATCCTTCAAAAACAAAGGTAAATTATGCATCATATTTCAAAGGTAATGACACAAGACTTGTTTCAAGTTACTACACACATGATAATGAGCCATGTGTCTTTCAGCCTTAGCAGTGTTTCAGGGTGTTTTTTTTTAAATGTTGATGTCACCTATTTGATTGAAATAGTTAAAGAGCAGGCTTATTATTTAAGGAGTAACAGTCACAAAACCAAACAATTCTTGTTGAGTAAATTGGTGGTAACCAATAGCTTTGCAAACAGGCATGTCAATGAGCCAGTCTTGTTCTCACAAAAACAGACAACCTCTGTATTACCTGCTTTACTCTTAATCCCACATGCACTGAAATTCATCTGGAGAGACAACCCAGGTGACCACCTCAGTGGGCCAGCATAAGATTGTGCTCAGTGGCTCTCTGTTACCCAACCTTAGGAACAGGGTGTCCAGCTTCTCTGATCTGTGAGCTACACACTGAGATTTCCACACATCTGACAACCACAGAAATTCACCCTGTTCCTCCACGAACCAGGTGCTGTGAAGGTACCAGCAGTGGTTCACACCAAAAGCTGAAGGCACATTCCCCGTGGCACTGGGAGACAGGCACAGGGTGCATCCTGCACAGCCCCTCTTGGTGTAACACTCACCCTAGCCAGCAGTTCTGGGTCTGAAAGGATCCAGCCAGCAGCCACTCAAGCCAGTCTTAAAGCAGAAGATAATCCTGCATTGTTTACACACCAGGTGTCTCAATGGCCACACACCACCAGTGCTCCCTAACATGCTCCAAGGTTCATATGTGCCCACAGTGTTCCCTACCAGCTGGCCTGACTCTCAGGAAAACAGATTACAACTGCCAGATAAACAGTTGGAGAGGGTGCCTTGTCCAGAGAGCAGAGCCACACAAAATGTAAGTGCTATGGACACACACAAATGTAAAGCACTTGCTTTATATACACTACCAAAAGGTGGGAAAAGGCCCCTTACCAAGCAGGAAGCTGCAGGTTTCTACATTACTATTAATTAGACTACTGCAGCAGTCTAATTCTGCATTGGCATACAAAGACCAGAAAACACAGTCTTTGCTCCAAAGACCTTATTTACATTGTAAGCATTGTCATGAAACAAAAAATAAATCTTTCAACCTTATGGCTGTGCAAGTTACACATCAAGCATAACTCAACACCCCACTGGCTTTCTAAGCCTTCGGGCAAAAACAAGCTCCAGACCTCTGTTGTGGCTCAGGAGAACTTGGTGAAACATGTTGCTGCTCAGAACTGCCACTGGAGGAAATACAAGACAGCAACGCAGTGAATTTCACACTGTTCTCGCCTGGAGAAGCTATGAACATCACCTACAGCAACACAGTGAAATCTTCATCTTTTCAAAGGTATCTGAAACAGAATACCACTCTTCTACCCTCACTGCCACCAGAAAGCTCACAGCGAACAGCAGGAAAAAAAAGGAAAAAACTAGGAAAAAATCCTCTGCAAACTGTTTGCTTCAGCTAGCAGAGGGAAAGGGGTATTATCTTTACTGCCAACAACATATAATGAAACCCCAAGTCTCTAAGACATGACCAAAACAGCAGAATATTCTTTGGATAATAGCCACAGGAGACACTTTCCCATATGCCTGCAATGAGCTTGAGGACAAGAAATTTGTTCCTCACTGAAATTTTCTCTCCTCTCATTTTAATCCCCCAGCCTGTGAAGCACGCAATAAACTTTACATGACTTATCTATGAAGGGTTGGGATGGAAAATATTTCATGGACACTTTCTAGAGCCAAACAGACAATTTCCTGTATGATATGTTCATACTGAAGAAATTAAACGGCAAAGAAAAATAAACCAGCTGCTCTTTCTTAAGATCAGGCATTATTTGATACTTCAATATCACAAAATGTGAAAGCAAGTAATTCTTCCTCCTCCTCCATGGCTGAGTAATGATTTTTGCAAAATAAGTCAGTTCACAGGTAACACAAACCAGCTAAACAATTAAAATGCAAAGGAAATGGGAGAGTAAGTGTGCCTTTAACAGTGATGTGATTTCCTGTCCTCCAGCTTCTTCCCACATTTTCCCAAACTTGTATTTCTCAGTGCATACTTACCAATTGAGAATCTGAAGTATGACAGATTTTTAACTTTGTTCCTTTCTCCTTTATCTCATACATGAGTTCATTTAGTACATGAGTCTGTGCCAAGTTCTTAAAGGAAAAAACAAAAAAACCACAAGAAACATGCTGATCATTCAATTACACAGTTTCTTCAGTTATATATTCTAGATTCAGGGGTAGACAAAACCAGATATATTTTATAATGTATAACTGAGGTTTAGATCAGACCACTAGAAAGAGCACTAAAAAAATCACTGATCTGGCTGTTTCTAAAATTGTATCAATTTCTTTTTCTGTAATTTCAAAATAGTTCACTAATAATAACTTTGTTATTTATGTTGAACAACAAGGTTCTTTTTTTTTTATGATGAGGACATTATTATTAGAAACCACTTGCCTCTTTTAAACTCTGCAGTCCCTCTCATCATGCCCTATGAAGCACAAAGGCTTTGGCACACTGAAAAGTATTACCTCTCTGAATTTAGGGGTGAAATCAACTCAATATATCTCAGCTTTGTTTCTTTAATTTTGGTCAACTCTGATTGCAGATCACTTAGGTTTCTATGATGCCCTAAGTATGGACAGATAACGATTTGTAATTTTTCTCTCTCTTTGATGAGTTTTGTAATCAACATCATAAACACAAGGTAACATGCTGGTGCAGAACACCTTTGTAGCAGTTTTCTTCCACTTGTTTACTCCTGTCTGCAGACATAGAGATGTCTCTGCTCAGCTGACAAGCAACAGGACAGCGAAATATAAAACCCACTAAGGCTGATGCTTTTTTTGAGGACATTAGATTGGCTGTACACATAACATCAACAGATGTGTATTAGTATAGCTCATTCCTCTTATTCTAGTCAGAAAAAAACTCATAATCAATAGAAGTAATTTTATAAGTGCATCCATTGGAGGGGTTTAAAATCATCCCAAAGCAGAGTACAGAAATTTACATTAAGCACAAAGTACCACTATTCACATCACCAGTATGGTAAATACGCTGCATTAGTCATGACTGATAATGCTGAACTTCAAATAAAACCATATGCTAGAGTACAACCCACACACGTACGCAGTGTGTAAAACACTTGGCATTTCACTTGTCTCATTACTGTGCACAATGCTACTGTGATCCAGGAATTCTTTTTTATTATAATAGAAAATACTCCTTGGATAGCAAGAAGTAAAAAGAATTTGTAAAGGACTTTCAGAAAGCAGAATGAGGACTCATAACACTCAGAACCTTTTCAGAAGCCCATAGATAATACAGATTTAGTGTTTCTGAAATCCATTAAGATAAAGTGGTATGATCTTTCCATCTTACCTGCATGACGGCATTAAAAAAGCATGTATTTCCTAAATTATTTATCCCTTTAACTGGAACTGATGCACCATTACCAGAGCTTTTTCCTTTCAGTATTTCACTTGTTTCACTGTTTTCTTCCCGAAGACGTATGATTTTTGATGAACCTATAATTAAATTATAGATTAATATGACCGCATAATTGCATAGTTTAACCAATTAAGTCTTTCCATGGTTATGTTTATTAATTTTAACATATGTGGAAAGATACCTTGATAATACTCTAAGCTCCTGTACACAGTCTTTAAAAAACCAAAAAACCAGACATCATCAGATAAAGCCCTGGGGGGTAAAAAAAATGCCCTCAACAACTACATACATTCAACAAAACCTTCCATAATAATCATACTGTCCTATAAGACTGTAATTTCCACAATTACACAAGCAATAAATAAAGTAAAAGGAGTTCATTTATTAGCAATAGGCAGATGAGATATATGTTCATTAGACACACTAGAAACACCACCAGAAGGCTGCTTTTTGGTGCATTTGAATGGAGGTAGCCAAAAGTTACCACTGAATGCTGCAAGTCTTTATCAACTATAGTGGCCCATTCTAACTGCCTTGTCAACAGCCCAGCCAGACTCATTATCCCTACATTTGCTCCTCAACCCACCTTCCTTTGTCACAGCCTGAGGAATTGCTAATCCAACCCACATACAAATATACAATGCTAGTGTTTTAATTTCAAGTAACAAAAAATTGATAAAACTATGCTATAACATCCACGTAATTCCCCGTTTCCCTTATTATTTAAATAGATGAGGGGCAGCAAAGTTAAGACAGTCATTAACTTGTAGCCTAGAGGTAATGGAAAGACTTGAGATAACAATATTTAGCCTTGAATTCTACTAGCAACTTTCATATTGTCATGGTTGCAGGACTAAATGTGAACATTACTGACATCTGCAGTGTCTTAAATATTGATTAACAATGCACGTCAATGTAAACGAGTTATGGACTTAATAGATGCCAAGAACTGTGATGCTACAATCTCTGTCTTGACATATGAATTCATGTATTTGTTCTAATGAGTTTCACATTGAAGTCTCATTAAAGTGTTCTTGAGAAATAACTAACAGACCTATTTACGTTAATGAAATTCTCATGCCAAGAGGTTCTTTTATGTACACTCCTAAATACCTTCTTCCTTAGAAAATGAAAAAACTATAATTAAATAAAAAAGAAGTCATTAAAATATCTGTTGTATCTGGCAACAAGCTTCTGACGCAGTCCGCCTGCACCCTACAGTGCCATCGAGGTGCAACTGTTCTTCCAAATTGTATCAGAGTTTTTCAAAAGAGAGTTAGAGGTGCTTTGCTGTTTAAAAATATTTTTGAATGTTCTTGTTAACAGTGCTTACACAGCTTTAAATTACCCTCCTTTCCACTCAGGTGAAAAATTAAGACAGTACAAGGGCAAAGTAAAGACCGAGTTCTCCTTGAAAAAGCACACAAAGTGTTTTGAATGTAACAAACAACGAATGAGCTGCTGATACCCTGAAACAGTCACTGTTTTATGGGCTAAATGAAGCAACACCTTTTAACTGGAATGCTTAGAAGGGACACGCTACAGTGTCTGAGGCTTGTTCACCCACAGAAATCCAGAAAACCACAGCAGGGGAATGGGAGCTGCAAGTATCTGCAACTCAAATGCACTGCTTACTCTCAGAAGTTTAATATTATAACTGGAGATGTTTTCCCCTCAGAGAAGTGGGCCATCCAGAGTAGTGCTGGGGAAAAGAGATGGTTAAAAAAAAAAAAAAAAAAGAGGGGAAAAAAAGCCAAAATTGTGGAAATAATTTGTGTATTAGTATACCACAGTTGTTGCATTTATCCATCGGCATTCATAAACATCTGGGACAGCATCTTAAAGTAAACAATGTTCACAAGGCCATCTGGACAAAACTGCAGGCAAAAATTAAAGCATAAGCATATGGAAAAGCAGATTTTTCTCTTCCCTTTAGCAGTACAGGATGACAAATGTCAAACCTAGATCTGTCCACGCTTCACTGTGCTATG
The DNA here is from genome assembly GCA_026261815.1 of Monarcha castaneiventris obscurior. Lineage (NCBI taxonomy): Eukaryota > Metazoa > Chordata > Aves > Passeriformes > Monarchidae > Monarcha > Monarcha castaneiventris. Next base: position 2,828,429 of record JAMPIT010000327.1, read on the forward strand.
CTTTGCAGCACCACCTGGCTCTCCTTGCACAGCCACCAAATATGGACAGCACTGCCACAGCGGACCATATCTGCAGGGCAAACTCGATAAAAGCATTTCACTTCATGGTTAAATGGCAGCTTCACACAAGTAGCAAGGTTCCATTTGCTGAACCTTACATATAAATTATTTAAGGGAGGGAAAACAAAGCCGAAGCATCCAGCTTTGTGATAAGAGCTGGATGAATACACAATTATAAAACACAATAAATGAGAACCAGACATCCGATTGCCACAAAGCTGGATAATTAGTATAGGGATAAGGAGAAGCAGCAAGAAATCGGAAAAATGCCTGGATGTTGGTATCAAAGTTAGGAATCTCCTTTCATTCAGAAGGTTTTAATTACTGCCTCTTGATTTTTTAATAATTTTAAAAACACAATACACATGACATTTTACTATGTTTTTGTATCTGTGAAAAAGTCCTGACAGAATAGTGCTGCTTTGCCATTACAACCATTATCTGCTGCCTTACTTACAACACACAGATATTTTTAAGTACATATACAGAGCCAGAGGAGGGACAGCAGTTTTTAATTTAGCTCTGCTCAGTGTCCCTGGCTCAGTGATAAATGACAGACAGGCCTGAAGCTGAATGTTTACTTGACATGTGAAGAGTTGGTCAGTCTTAATAGAACATGCTGGTAATGACTGTGATAGCTAATACTTCTACAGATTGGGGCTAGAGGGTCCTTCTGCAAGATTAACCCAAGGCTACAAGCATGCTATTAATCAAAAGGCTAATATGTAATTTTTTAAAGTGAATTTGCACTGAACAACTGTTTCATGAACCCTTGCCGATTCAATCTTGCAATCCTGTAATTTAACAGGCGTGCTTTTGGGTATGAAAAGTGACTTTTAAGCCAGTATATACACAAGGATCCCAGCTGAAGGATTCCATCAAAATGGCTGTCATCTGCTGCTGCCCACATGGACCTTCAGCTCCCGGCCAAACAGAATAAAAGACATAGTCCAAGACATCCATCCACATGCAGTAATATTTGTTATAAAGGACCTTGTTAACATTAATGACAGCAAGGCGGGTGAAAACCACAGAAGTAATCAAATTCAGACTGATTTTTGTCAACAGTTCACTCATGTTTTAGAAAGTTGACATGGTGACCCCTAAGCTCTCTGCCTTTCTCAGGTAGTGCGGACATCAGCCCTAGGCAGGCCTGTCTGTCCCCACTGTGCCCGGGTCTCACATTCAGACCATGCCCCTCTGTCAGACTCTGCAGTTTTGATGCAGAGGTGACCTTTCTAATGCAGCCATAAAAGGAAAACTCTCACTTAAGTTGTGTCTTGATCACCAGAACCTTATTTTCCTTTGACAAAGTGTATCTGGCAGCAGAGGCACTCTACTTGAGCACTCTGCCAAAACCCATTGCCCAGCTCTCCATCCAGATCATCACACCCTACTGACCACCTCTCCATAGGCACCAGGTCAGTGCCTGCCTCTGGTCCCACCATGATATCCACCTCCAGCTCTCAGACAGCTGCTTTTGAACGTAGACATAGCCTTCACGCTTGGTGAAGCTTCCTGACACCACCCTGGTAGAAATCCTCTTCCCACCAGAGCCCTGGGAAGAAGGGCAGCAGAGACTGCTCCTCTGCTCCAGCTCTTGCCTGCAAAGCACCCTTTTCTCGCTGCTCTTTCCTTGTGCCTGCTCTGCTCACCTGTGGTCCTGTCTCACAAGCTCTCCAGAGGCAGGGAACGCTGCTTTGTCCCACAGCTGCTCAGCACCAGCCTCATGGGTAGTGACTGAGACTCCTAAGCCCAACATTAACATAGACAAGGATTCATTCCACAAAGCAGAGCCACTTACTGGACCAGGTGTACAAGCACACACGGTGCCGACACACCTGCTTGCAAAAGAAAACTTATTGTGGGTTCCCTCTCAATTTGTTTTGCCAGCATTTCAAACATTTGCAGCGCACTTGGACTTCTGTACAGCCTTTGCTGAAACTGAGCTGTGTCTGGGGGTGCAGATGGTATGCAAGCAAGAAGATAAATGACATCAAATTTTTCTTTCAGCCAGGGGAGTAAGCACTTTTGCTCATCTTTTCAACACAACTTTTTTTTAATTAAAAATAAGGGTTCCAGGAATACGCACTTTTATTCCAAGGTCAAGCCTTTTCTATTGAATACAACTCTGGTACTTCAGCTGAAGGTCTTCACAGTTAAAGCAAGGTTAATAGACTGCCTTTCTTTCACCAAGTTCTCATCATGCTGTTCTATGAAATGCTACTAAATTGTCTGGCACTCCTTTTTTATCTAAAACATTTAGATTTTCTTTTTTCGACACTGTACAACAATGAGAATCCAACCCTTAGAAAAACAGCCTGATTTTCTTCTGAAATGGTCACTAGCTTCACATTTTAAAAGCCCAATTTCTCTTGCAGCGTTACAACCCTACCAAATCAAAGATTATAAACGGTAATTTTATTTCTCTGAGTCTTGCCACAATGTTATAAACTAGAAAAGACATCTGCACAGTGTGAAAGAGCAACCTATTCAAGGACTGCTTTTGACCCTCAGATGCTCAGATGACTTGTGTTACACCTCACAAGTAAATAAGTACATGGACAGGAAAGGTAAGAATCCATGGTTAAAAATGACAGAATGCCTAAAAAATTTTTTTTGTCAATGATTCAGTTTTCACTCCTTTGCAAAGAGCTTACTAAAAAGTAAGCAAATTTGAAAGAAAATTTCTGACTAATAACAGAAATGTCATTTTTCCAAAGTGTATTTCAGATTCAGAGAATCAACATAATCTGTTTTATTTTGCTAGTGAATTTTAAGTAGATAGAATGGTCTTCTATGGCTCCAAACTACATGTAGTGAAAGTCACTTAAGAAAGAATACCATTTGTTTCAATATGATCTTTTGTCAACTGATAATATCCACAGCAGAATGCAAATCTGAAAAGTTATTCATCACATTACCTGTTTTTCTACACAAGTCAGCAACTCTCACTTGTACTGTAAAATTATATCTGTTTTTATACATCAGTTATAGCCACCAAAATAAAAATCAAGTTTCTAACTTTTATTGGCAAATCCGGGCAGCTGAACTTACTAGCAAAATCTCGTTTGTCTGCTTGCCCCTCCCAACAATAAATTTAACTGCAAAATTCGAGAATATATCTTCTTCCTTCCCATTCTATTGCCACACAATCAATTTAATTAACTGCTCTATAAAAAGTATACAATCTTATGTTTCCACTGACATATAATTTGGCTTTTGTAAAGGAAAATACACATAAGATTCACTTTTAAGACGGCAAAACAATTTGTTGTCTCCAGTAAATGAGCAGACACACAGATTGCAATGTCTCAGCATGGTTCCTGTGTACTACATGTGCATTATGTCCATGTGAAGCTCACAAGTGTGCCACACGGACAATACTGCACCTGCCTTTCTGTGGAAATCACCATGGCCTGCTAACCTTCTCCACAAAACAAATTTCTGGGTGGTACACCCTAGAAAGCAATCTTGCTTTTTTCTTCCAGCTTGTGCCCAACATGACCTCTTAACCAAACAGACTCCTCTAAAAAAAAGGGGGAAAAAAAGAAAAGAGCAGGCATTGCTGGGTACAACAAACCATAGGATCAGATGTGAAAATCACACAGCTGCAAGCATTCTTTTGGGAACCCAGCACTGGGATTTATCTCAATCGCTTAATGTAATTACAAAAGTCAGTCATGTAGTAGTAATGTAATTTGCACATTTTTACAGCTGAAGTGAAGTTGAATCTTTATGAGAGGCCGAGTGAAAAGCAGGGATCCTGCTGCCACACTATTCCACCACATTAGTACCAAATGACAAGCATTTTGCTTTTGTTTATTTTCCAAGATGCATTAATTAGGAAATCTATATTACCCTCCCTCACATGTTTCAACTGATGATTTTATCTTTAAATGAATCCTGCACTTCTGAGAACTGAAAAAAAAAATCCTAGCAGCCCTCACTTGCTACTTAATCCATGTTCATACTGCATTTCTGCAGAAATTTCTACACAATGCTATTTGAATTTTAATGATGCACCATGCCAACCAGTCATTACAGCAGAAAGAAATCCAGACGTAAGATGAATTGTTGTTACAGTGCCACATTCTGCCATAAGAACTGTCTTCACTTTGACTGCTTTTTTAGAAAGAAATAGAAAAGCAATAGGGAAAAAAGCACAAAATTGATTTTTAAGTGAGAAATATGAAGTAACGGTCAGTTTTACACAACTTGTTTCTCACAAGTTTTTTTTTTATTAAATTAGCTTATGTTTTTAAGGGGTGAATATACAAAATTAATTTTAAAAATCTACACCAACTAATAATTTAAAGAATGACAGTTACACTGAAAATATCAATGGAACATGAAATAAAATGCTACACTAAAAATTAAACCAAAACAAAAGTAGAGTCAATTTTCACAGTTACACATCTTGTACTTTTGTGTTCTGGACAACAGCATGAATTAGATTTCAATTTTTTGAATTTTATTCAAATTCAAAAATACATTTTATTTTTTCAGAATCCCTAAAGGTAGCCTAATTTAAAGAAAAGAAAAAAACCTTAGATAGATTTCTGTAGGAGAAGTACCAAGTCTGTCATTTATCAAAATGAACGAGGAGTGCCAATTGTGGTCAGGAGTTCCCTGTCATGCACACCAGTCACTTATGAATACACGGCTGTTTTCCAGCTCTTCCAGCAAGGAGCCTGGCCCAAAGCAACAGAATGTCCCAGGCAAAGAGCTTTTCTGTCTTTTCCTCGCCACTTAGGAAAACCCAACAAATCATTTTTGGGCCCATGTTCCCAGAGCTTTCAGGGACACAATCCAAACTGCTCAACACAGAGTGGAGAGGGTCACAGACTTCCACCTTTAAAACCTCACTGGAAGTACACACACACTTCTTGCATGAATCCAAGCCTGCACTTGAGCCTCAACCCTTTCCCAGAATGGAGCAGGAGACGCGACTGCCCTGCAGGAGCAACCCTGGCACGTTCAGACCTCTTGCTGCCAAGGCAGGCATGCTGCAAGGCTATGTCTAAGCCCTAAACAAAAAAAAAATACTATTTTTGTTCCAGTTACAGCAAAGTTCCCAGTTATATCAGCAACCACTTACATGAAATATATGTGTTCTCAAAACAGAGTATCAAAATTAAACACAAATGCATATACAGCAGAAACACATGCTGCCCTGCTCTGCTATAAATACACTTACTATTCCTGAGTTAGTCTGGAATTTTAGTTGCTTAATTTAAGACATTTCACAGAAAACGTCTAAACTTCATAATCTGAAAGCTTTAGATGTTTTGAAGTTCCACAAATTAAGAATCTAAGCCACTAGGCACAGAGTTGTATCACTCAGAAAGCCTTATCCAGCAGTACAATAATGGAATAAAATTGTTTTCATTACATTAACGGAAAAAACACCAGAGCATTTTCATCTGCAAGAAAGTTGCAACACCCATTTATTACACACAAATTTGAAACTAAAGCTGTGAACAAAAGTGAAATCACATGCTGTATTTTCACTGCTCCAAGAAAAAAGATGCAAAAGGTAGCAATATATCAATTTATTAAAATTGAATAATTTAACATACAACCTGTGGCTATATCAAAACATCGTATTTCTAAGTAGCCCTTCATTTTTATCCCTCAAAAAATAAGTAATGCCTCTTAAAACCAGTAGGATTTATGCAGATGCAGCTAGAAGAATACTTAGTGTCATTCAGTAAGACAACCCTTCTCCTTTCTTACTTCTAACCAGTTGATTTACTCAAGGTGGTTCTTGAGAAGCAAATCTGGAATTCAGAGCACTCTCTGAGTTATAAGCCAGAAATGCTGCCAAGTGCGTTACAGCAGGGATGAATAAAGCTGACATTATCAAGAGTAGACAGCTGAGGGCCACACATTCAAAATTCTATCAACTGTCACATAAGAAAATAATTTAATACTATCTTATTTTAATAGAAATGAGCATTCCATCAATTAAAAACGAATAGCAGAAAAGGACATCACATCCAACAACAGAGTACCAGCAGATCCATTTAAACAAATCTAGCTAACTGTGGAGAACAAATTTAAATTTGAAAATTTAAGCTGTGATACATCCATACCAAGAAAATTAAATTCACTTTTAGTGAATGTATAGTGTACACTTTGATATATTTTTATGCACTAATTTATATGGCCTTGTCTTATTTAAGGTAACAACTCCTCTCTGGTAAACTTTCTTTGTTAAAGACAGAATTTGGAAAAACCGTCCTACAGCGCACAAAATATTTTTAAAATGTAATCATACTGGAGAAAAAAAAAGTGACTTTGTGTTTTGACAGGCATTACTTCCCCAAGTAGCTCTGCAATTATAAATTACATTATGCTCACATTGTACATAATTTTTCAATTATATTTTTAACGTGACTCAAAATCTGAAATGCTTATTTTTAGAGACAGTACATTACAGGTGTCTCCAGATAAAATTGTTTGTGCAAACTTACTTGGTTCAGCCCTGGCACCATGTTTTTGAAGGAAGTCTACTATCTGAGCCAGAACCTTTTTGTTGCAATGGGTTGACAGCTCTTCATCACATTCATAACACCTAAACAAAAGAAGAAACAAACTGGAATTCAGAGCTATCTGCATGCACATCCCAACTCTAGCAAAACTCCCAAACAGCCTCACACAAATTACTTAAGCTCTCAGTTTTAATTTTTCACACTAAAAAATGGAATAGAATTGAATTCCTTCATTTCATATATGCTCTTCTATAGATCAGTCCCAATTCACTGTAGTCCTCACAGATTTAAATAATTTCAGAGAAAGCAAAGGACAAACATATTTTGTCTCCAGGAAGCCTGCCCTTTCTCTACAGAAAGTATTCATTTTATCTGTCAGAATCAGTCTTTATCATGAGAAGAAACTGCTTTAAGTCACATGAAGTCCTTACACACAAGCACACACAAACACCTGCAGACTGATTCTTACCATATGATCCATGTGCTTAGGTTGATAACGATGCAGTGAGGTTCTGTGCGTGCAGTCTGGAAGTGCTTCAGAGAATGCTGGCCTTCCGAATTCTTACTACATCCCTAAAAATGGAAACACCAACCCAGTAAGGGGGGGAAAGGGAAGAAGGAAAAGACTATGTTATTAGTAAATAAACTACAAAAACTCCACTTTTCAAAATTAGACAAGAAGCTACTCTGCCCTATTCTTTTAGCATTCGTAAGGACTGAGAGGAGTTAACGTTCTCATCTTTTCTACTGGGAAAAATCAGTTAAAAATATAGAGATTTATTAAGTTTGTTCTAACTGAATAGAAATAATTCCTAGCTTTTGGATAAGTACTGAATAAATACCAATAGACAAAAAATTATACCAGTCACAAAAGCAAGAATGTTCTAGTTATTGTGAATGAAACAACTATGCAGCATATTTGCTCCACAGAATACCAAGGAAAAGGACAGCATAGGTAACTCACTGCTCAAGAATGTCAAATGCATTCCAGACAGCAAATGAAAAAAGTACATGAAGTGCTTTGTACTACAAAGCTGCTCAGACCATACCATTTATGTAACAGCAATTTCAAGAGAAAGCATTTGCAATTGTTCAAGTATGAACAGAGTGGGACTTAGATTCAGGACTGGTCTCTGAATGAGGCATGAATTTTAGAAGCTCTTGACAGCATGAAGAAGCAGACAGAATTAACTCCTTTTAAAAGCCCTCCTTAACTAGAATTTTTCAAACAAGATATATGAGTCCTCCTCAGATCTAGTTAACTATCTTCTGAACCCTGTGAATAGCACGTTTCTTTGCAAAATCAAATATGTTCATATTATACTAGTAGGAGCTGGCTTCTGTCCTTACTATAGTAAAACTGACTGAAAGCCCAAGAAAATTGTGAAATGCTTTGTTCAGGCAACTATTGGCTGAATCAAGCCTGTCACTGACCATAAACTGAATTTTGCTGTATCAAGCTTTATTTCACTCCCAGGGCAGAAACTTGTGCAAGCCCTTGAGGTCAGGACTTGCCATTTTAAACTCTGAGGCCATGATTTGACATTATAACTGATCCAATCTAATGGCTAGCTGCCACAGAAGCAGCATTCTCACTCCAGCACAGTCCTTTCTCCCCGGTTTCAATCAAATCTAGCAACTGAATGTCCACAGCGCAAGCTCATTCAGCAATATACATGTTTGGTTTTTCATTCATTCCTATTTGTGGGAGCTTCTGCCAGAGGAGCCAGCTGAACGGATGCATTTTGCAGCCACATAGTTCCCAGAGCCAATTCTCTGTAAGTGGCAAGAGGATGCCGATAAGAACAGAGATAGGGCAGGACTGTCACTTACTAATCATGATGCCACACCGCACCGTGACACATAAAGCTAACCCTAAACCCTGCCAAAAAGGAGACAAGAATGTAACGTCACATCCCACTTCCCGAGGAAGCTGAAGCAAGGACTCTCACAACTAAGCATTTGTCACACTGTTCCTCTGGAGGCAACGAGATGCCAAACGGACAAGGATCCGCAACAGTCTATCCTTTAGAAACTCCACCTCCACAAACTGAGTGCACCTGCTTACCTGAGAGCCACATTTGAGACACAGCCAGATGTCTGAAGGCGCCAGGGGCTCACCATCGCTCACGCGCCTCTCCTTCAGGCATTCCGCACAGACTGACCACACGCTCTGAGCCACCGCCCTCTTCACATGGTGCACGTCCACGGCTTGGCTCACGTGCTGGCAGGTTAAGCCTACAGAAAATAACACTGACTCACTCTCATCCATCAAAAATAATAGCTATGAAAGGCAGCACATGTACACTGAAAGACCATAATCTTCAACGAATTCAGCATTAGAAAAAAAACCAGCAAAGAATTAAAGTAGGAAAGATCAGCCAGCTGCTCCCCGCATACTGAATTTTATGAAGGAATCTCTTTCAGTCTTTCCGTAATGGAAATTCTTTTCACGTCAATAAATGCCACCTCTTAAAACCAAATAAACTACTTTGTACAAAAGTACAAGGATTACTTTTGTACAAAACTAATTTCCCTGGTTTTGGACAATAAAATAATACATAAATCTATTTTTGCACATAACAACACAGGCTGTTGACCTCTTTTCAACGCATAAAGAAAGATTTTCAAATACCCGTGCATCCCTACTACAACTGCTCATTCTGAATGCAAATATCAACCATTCTCTGTCATATTTTTTTGCTCAAATTCCACTATGTCACAGAATAAGCCAGGTTTGAAGTAACCTCTGAAGGCCATTTTGTCCAAGCCCTCATTTAAAGCAGTGCCAAACACTAATTTAGATCTGTTTGCTCATGGCTTTGTTCAGCTGAGTGCTGAATATCTTCAAGGACTGAGATTTCACCAACTCACTGGAAAATCAGATTTCTGTCTGATCACCCTCAGCGTGAAAACAAATTTCCTCACACCTAGTCAAATTTTCCATGCCCTAAATTTGGTCTGTTGCCTGTAGTCCTCTCATTGTGGACCTTCTAGAAGAATCTGGTCTGCCTTCTCTGTAACTACCATCAGGCAGTCAATGAAAGAAATTATACTTTCACTCCTTTGGCTAAACAAAGACATTTGCTTCAGCCCCTCGTCCCACATCATGCTCTCAATCTCCTTAAAAACATGAAGAGGGTGAACCACTGGCCTCACTCTGACAAGTCAGCCTTTCTTGTACAAGGGAGCCCACAACTGGACACAGTTCTCCCAGTGAAGTCCTACAAATGCTGAAAACATGGAAAGAATCACCCACCCGCCCTGTGCTCTCATTGACAGAATCCTGCCTGTAGTAGGCACACACAGCACAACTTGGTTTCACTCACTGTGTGCATTAGGACCCCCAGGACCTTTTCTGCAAAGCTACTTTCAAGTCATTAATTCCCACCCTGGAATTGCATGTGGTTATGCCCAGGTGCCAAACTCTCCACTTGCCGTTGTTGAACACGAACAAGGAAGTTGAACACGAACTGGGAAGTTTCTGCCAGCCCATTTCCCCAGCCAGTCTAAGTCACTCTGAATGGCAGACCTATCCTGCATATCAACTGTTCTCCTCAATTTGCTGCCATGAGGAGCTGGCAGAGCGTAGCCTCACAATGACATCAACCAGTTTTCTCAGCACCTTTAGATGCATCCCATCTGACCCCATGGACTTGTGCACATCCAGTTTGTTTAACAGTTCTCAATCTTCTACTCTGGACAATGTTTATATCCCAAAGTCTGACATTAAGGTCAGGAGCCAAAGAGGATCGAGTGCAGAATTTACATGTGAAGACAGAAGCAAAGGAAGAACCGAGTTCCTCAGCTTCTTCCCCCTGTGTCCCTAGGACCCCTGCCCCCTCACACAGGAGGTCTGCACTCAGCATTGTCTTCATTTCACTGTTACTGTATCCATACAGGCTCATCTTACTCTTCACATCCCTCATCAGATCCAGCTCTAACTGAAGCTGCTTTACCTAATCCCTAATCCTGCACACTCCAGACCTCTGCAAGGGCAGCCCAAACCTGCCTCCACCCTCTCTTGCCTTTTTCCCTCTGCGCTCAGCTGGAAGCCCCCTGTTGAGCCACACAGCCTCCTGCCACACATGCTTGATCTTACATGGAGAGGAAAGGACCATTCTGCTTTGAAGAGGCTGTCATCGAAGATCAACCAACTCTCCAGCCCTTCAGAGCAGCCATGTAGTGTAACAACTGACAGTGTCATAAACACCTGACTGGGGATATTTCTGTTATAAGTTCAAGCAAGGAAAGTATTTCATGGTACCATGATTTGTGGTTTTCATCAGCCAACGTGGAAGCTACTAGCCCTCAGCCTCAGGACAAACATCACCTAATGTACTTACCTGAAATATCATCTGAAGAGTCCTCATCCTGTGGCCTGTTAGGCCTTTTGCTCCTCTTTGGCTTCTCAGGGTTGGTTCTTGAGGGATCTTTCACCCGCATCTGTTGCTTACTAGGAAAGACAAACAGAGGTTGCTTTATTGTTATTGCTATTGAAATGTTTCATCGAATGTAGCAAGTTTGAACTCTAAAAGCACAAGATCAAATCACACATTCGAACCTGGCGAACGCAGTTTTAGGCTTGGTCTAATGTCAGCTACTGTGTAACAAGGAATATGAATGCATCAGGAACGAAGTCTTAGGAATGTTGCTGGATCAGTTAGCCTACAAGACATTATGAATTGTATCTGTAGGAAAAGGGGACACACACTCACTTCTAAGCAGTGGTGTTAAATATTTGAGATATCAAGATCTTCTTTATTTTTGCTATTGCAAAGTAAGTTATTACAGAGCTACAACCATAACATATCAGAAAAACTTCATCAAAATAAATGTTTCTCTTCCTTAACATATATCCCTTATGAAAGGTTTCAGTCATCATTTACCCTCGGCACATTCCCTAAAAGTTTATGAGCAATTTCAATCACTTTAAGAAAATAAAAAAGTATTCCAAATCTGATTTTAAAGTGTTCTATCTTATGAGAGACAACAGATTGGAGTGCAAGCTGATCCCTCTATTAAACATTGGAGATCCATAAAGATGAAGTCTCTCATAGGAAATTTGTGTCATTAATCAAGAAGTCCTATGAGGAACAGAATTAAGGCATAGATATTTGCCAGTAAACTTTGAAAAAAGAAAATCCTCAGAGATTTCAGCGCACCAGTCATGTAATCAAAATCCAAATGTGAATTCACTGAAGGAACTGTAGTTGTGCATCATACAGACAGACACTGGGGCTTAGTTTACAGTTTGTCTTTTAAGATTGTGGTTCATAAAAACAGATTTTTGTTTTCACATACAAAGTATATGAATGTAAAGTAGTCAAATATTCATACACTGCAAACATGGGAGCCATTCTGTTCAGAAATAAAATCACATCTTACAGTGTACCAGAAACAGGCTAGTAATGTCACCTGAGCCACCAGGACCAAAGATTTTCAACTGTGCTACTGCATTTAGGTATGGCTGACCTCTAAAATGCCCTACATTTGGGAATACCAAAAGGTATATTCTTACTACAGATCAATTAGTTAAGTTTGCCAAAGGTCAGCAAGTTTATCTACTTAAGGTTTTTAAATCTTTTCTGTATATGCATTTAGACTTTTGTGCCACTGAAGCTCTGAAAGACACAGGAATCAACCAGTATATTGAATTCAATATTCCCCCTCCTTACTTATCCATTAAGCCAATCAGCAGAACAGTCATCAATATTGATATTAGAGCACCACCACCACTGGTATCTGAACAGCCTTCCCTGAAGCAAAGTAGGCAATTTGTACCTCTGAGTTTCTGTTCCCGGCTCCTACAGATTTGGATAGATGTCCCTGTGTCTGCCACACAAACTGAAAGTGCTGGAGGTTTTCTGCATGAACCTACCCCATTAGAGATTTGCTTTGGACAAGTCAAATTTTTGTAGAGTATGAAAGAAATCTTTACTCGCTGCCTCATTGCATCAACGGCTTCATGTCTCCTCAAGCCTTCAAAATACAGTGCATTTTTTGCAAAATGTTAGATTTACATAGAAATTAGCTTATACTATATTAAATACCATGTTCTTAAATTACAGATTTCAAATTCTCCTATACTTACGGTTATAAAGCTTAGACATACAAGTGAACAGTGCCACTGAATTCAGCTTTGCTGATCTCATGGGTTCACAATTCCTGTTCATACAGTAAGAAAGATCTACATATTCCAGCTCTTGATTATGTATTTTCAACAGATGTTAGCACACCTCACGTCCATCAGCAGCCATGCAACCTGGCATCCCTAAAACATGAGGAGGTTCAAACAACTTCAACTGTGTCTTTCTGCCCTGGCAGCTTATCATATGATAAGTTTCATGTGAAACTACCCATCACTGCTTGTCGCACCGCTGCTTAACTGAGCACGAGATTCACCGAGACATTCATCAAACTGTAAGGGCTACAGAGCTGCTGTGAGAAAACACAAGATCCCACACTAAATTATGTAAAGAGTCAATAGCAAAGACAGCAAAAATGTCCTCCCTAAAGGAACATGCTTGTGTTTAGGTGATTCAACATTGACATAAACAATCTATGAGTTCATCTCAGCATAACAATTTTGATCCCTTTGGACAGATTATGTAAGACTGTCCAAACCACAGACTTCACCCCAATGAAAGTGATCTTCGTATCAGTACATTTAGAGAGCTCGAATAAATAACTGTGGGCCCAACCAGCTGAAATACAAGCAAGTCTTTACCACCTGTGAAATCCTGTGGCCCACAGCACAGGTGATAGGACCTGGATCAGGGCACACACAGCCCACTGCTGGACCCATATCCTAGGGACCCTCAGGACACTGGGAAAAAACAGTGTCAGCTGATACCCACAATGACTGAAAAAATGGCACTTCAAGCCCAACATAATCAACATGGCATTAGAAATGAACACTGGCATAAGAAGCTGCATTCACACTGCACAGCCCAGACACTTTTCAGTCTCCTTTCACTAAGAGCAGGCAGAGGAAAAGACAACACGGACCATTAGATTAATTACTTTTCATGGACACACACATAGATGGACATCCATCAGACAATGTTTACTGACCTGTGAGCTCTTGGAAAAACCAGAGCATATCAAGGACTTAGACAGCCAGGGTTTGTGCCTGATTTTGAAAAGCATGGAAGTGTGATGGAAGGGTAAGAGCAATGAGCTACTCCACACGATCTACAATGCAAGTAGCACAGTATATATGGAGTACTGTCTGCCCTCTTCCAATACATTCAGGGACTGAAAACATTACAAATTAAAGATCCCATATAAAAAAAAAAACATGATCAACATCAATCAACATGATTTCAAAATCAAAATGTTTATGCCAGGAATTTGATTATTATATTTAATTGAGTTAAAGGAGGAAGAAACTTAAGATGCTTCAGAAATAAGTTCTCAGAAATATTTCAGTTTATGGGAAATAAAAGATTTGAGATTTTATTGGGAAATAAAAGATTTGAGATTTTATTGGAATGAAGATCCTGAACAAACATAGATTCAAGAAAGCATAAAATATAGCTAAGAAAAAACCAAAAGGGATGCTCTATAGCTTATTGTTGGCCATAGGCCATTCAGGACAAGTAGGCAAAAGAGGAAAGAACAATTCAGACAAAATGAACTTGACACACTAAAGATTAAAAACCATGGCAGTATTCCCATGATTTGCTTCTTTCCAACCCAGTCTCATATTTTTTAAATCTGTCCAATGAATATTTTGTGTCTATAGCCACCAACTATCGAGTATCCTAAAGGGGACAGACTCTCCTCCTCTCCTCATGCAGAAAGAAGTCACCACGAATTCTTGCTTGAAGTTTCCATTTGTGATGGAAAAACAAATACATTTAAGTTCTTCATTCTGTACACATAACATCAAGCCATGGTGCACACGATATTTGACTAATGTATCTGACAAATAAAAAGACACTGATTTTTGTGGTAGAAAAACCTGGGCTTAGAGGGTATGTTAGCTCTACCCTCATCTCTACTTGGCACACAGTAAAAATCTTAAGTAGAAATCATGCAGTTTTGTTGGGAAAAATCAAAAAATATAAACAGTTAGATTCGAAAAACCTAAACCTTTTCCTTTTAAGAATTCATTTCATACAAAACTAAGGACTAATCCTTGCCAAACGTGGTCAGATTCTTTGAGCTCAGCATACAAGTGTTTGAAGTGTAATCATCACCATCACTAGCTAGTCTCAGTTGACTTTTCACTTCTTAAAAGGCTCCTAATGTCAGTCTTCCTACAAAAAGATGATTAACATCAAAACCTCCTCATTCAACTGCTCATTTCCAGCATTCTAGAAAGAACAAACCACTTCAAAAGCAGCAGAATGATCTGCCTATCTAATTTTAAAAGCTTCAGATTTGACAGAGTGCCAAAAATCAATGTGCTGAATTTGTTAAGTTAAATCTATGGTGTGCCTAGACTACTTTAAATGCAAGATATGCTTGAAATAGTCTATATTTAACAGCATTAATATTCCTATATTTAGAAATTGACCCTCTTCATAAAGTATATATTTAGATACTTACAAGAGTTGAATGTAGTTCCTAAAATAAATAACTGCTACTTTTAAAAGAATTTGCATTTTACAGTAATTGAGTAGAGCTAAGACAAATAAGTTACAAGGCTAGTATGAACTAAAAATCTCTTTTCCTTAGGAAACCAAACCAAACCAACCTAACCAGGTTATTCCGCTTCACAACATCTTTATGCAAGAGAGTTGGAGAAGCAAACTGTCTTCGCTTCCCAAACCACTTCCCATCTTACACTTCTTACTTGGAAGCTGAGTCCCTCCTCCTAGAATGTCTACAGTTCACTTACTAAATGCTGAAACGTGTCACCTTAGTGAGTTTTTCCATGCTGTACCTTCACCATGATGCTTATAAGAAACACAAACCAGACCACCAGTATGTTTCAGAAACAACCTGCTGCACTGATTAATACCATATCACTGCTTCCATCTGCCTAGATCCACGTTTCCCATCTTCTTATAATCAGGGTGTGAGCTCTTTCAGACAAGTGCCACATTTTTGTTCTTATTTGTGTAATACCTATTACAGTATTTTTCTGATTCTTGATTCACTAGGAGGATTACAGTTGCATTACTAGAATGCAAACAAGATAAAAATTATGCAAGACCCACCAGCCTATCTAAGCATACTTACCCTATGAAATGTAGCCAAGTGAGTCTACAGATAATCTCCAGTACTATTTTGGATATGGGTAATGCTCTCCCAGTAGGACTATCCATTAACTGTGAAACTAGTATTGTTAATTATTTCATCAGTGAGCACCTAAATTCAGAGAAGCTGGGGCAAATACATTTACCTCCATCTCTCAATTCATCTCAGGTATCCTAAATTCCAGCTGTCTCACCACTTGTTGTCAAACTTTAAGTTAAAATTGTATCATTTCACATTGCTAATGCAAAGAAAAACCTGTGTCATACTGAAAGGGCAGAGCATACACTGAATACTGGGGAAAATTAGCTCTTTCACGTGAAAGACAGAAACTTTCATCTTAATAGAAAGAGACCACCTTCATGTTAACAGAACTGTCCAGCTGTCACCAGCAGCCTTGCACCAAAGGGGTTAAGGAACAGCACAGATGTGCAGATTAAGTCCAAAGATGCTTCAAAACACATCTGTGAAAGGTCTCTATGGATCAGTAACGCCAGACCCTCTGCAGAACCGCGACATGTTTTGATGGGAGCTGCAAGTTGATGTGTTTCGGACATCTGTTCCGAGCGTTACCTGTGGCATTTTGGCTTGCTCGCCACTAGACCAAGTGTCATGCAATCAAACCAGGCCCCACGCCCGGCACGGGCAGCAGCCGGGCAGCGGCACCCATCAGGGGCCGGGAGGCTCAGCGCTCTGACAGCCACCGAAAACAAGCCCCCGCTGCCTGCGACAGCAGTAAAAGGACCAGAATTGCTGACTGGTAGTGGCAGCCAAGCTTCTTCCCCTGGAAAATGTCATCTGAAATTCTGAAAGCGTCATCTCCAAGATTACCCAGCCCAAAGGCACATCACACATCCTACACCGTCACCGGAGCTCAAACGCCAATCCTGACGTTATGTTACAGTCCTAAAAGGATGAGACACTGATGAACTTTCTGAGCAAGGAGTGAGACAGAGGCTTTGGACTGCTAGATACAACTTTCCAAGTGACAGTAGGAATCTCATAGCATCTCTCACTTTCATTAATCCACTTTATCCAGCTGCCCATGCTAAGCATGTTCCATCAACTTTAATGTTTGTATCTTGCACAATCTCCCTCAGATTTCCTTCTGAAACCACTTGCCACAGAAAAAATACCTCTGAGGATGAACAGAAGCCAGATGTATCCAGAAACAAAAATAAAAAGACTCTGTAACTGGGTTTATGACTAGAGCATATTAAAGCATTTAATATAAAGTATATTAAAGAGAGTAGTATTTTGATAACATATTTTTGCTAGTATCTTATAGCAAAATTATATGGAAAATTTCAGATATACCTGTCAATATCCAGCCCCATAAAGCAAATTGCAGCTTTTGTTTATTAAATGTTCAGGGGTTTTTTATAATATAGCAAAAGGGAAAAATATCTGGGTAGATGCATTTGTGGTCCAACATAGGTCTTCCTAGAAAATTCATCCTTTAAAAAGCAAAACACCTAAGTACTATAAAAAGAGCCATAGCTTATAACTAATGATGTTGGCTTGCAAGTGAAAACTTTGTATGTGAAAAGGCAGCCAGATGACAGACTGTGGACTCCCATGATACAAACACCAATGTTACTGTGCCATCACCACAGAAAATCTGAGGGCATAAGAACTAAAACAGCTGGAGAGTAACCAGTGAACCCAAAGTACCTTGCCAGGATAACCATGTGGCCAAAAACTGGGGAAGAAAGCAGTCCAAGATGTCATAACAGAAAATAAAGGGCAATACTTACTTCAGAGAACTTTAGAGAAATGCTAATTCTGTGAACTCAAAGAAATAAAAAAGGAACTGTGGTTGCAGCAGGTGTGTGAGACAGAAGGATGAAACCCACACAAGACAATACTTTAAGCTAAGACTCCTGCTGTACCTCTGCCTAAAGAGCTGAGTTGGAGCAGATAAAGGAAGACAGTGGCTGCACATAACTTCCTATCTACTCTGTAAGGGTGTTGTGGGAGTTGGGTTATCAGTGAGGGTAGAACAGACAAAACAGTAAGTTACTACTAGTTTGAGCTCTTTGAAAGTCAAAGTCTTGCCACCAAGAACAAAAAATTTTATTCCATTTTCTTCCTCCACACGGACTGCCCCAGTTTGCTTTGATGGCATGTCTGAAGTGGAACAACTTGTCCTCAATCTACAACTGATGCTCAAAACAGAACCCCTGAGACACTAGCTGCAGTTCTGTGAACCTCACAGAAATAAAGCTACAGAGCACCAGTTCTTCAATATTTCATGAAGAAATCTGACAAAATATTTACAAATGTAGTAAACATCGGAACAATTTCACAAAGGCATATTCTGCTTCAATCTTGCACATGCTCATGCCATTACTATGCTTCTGTTTAAAAAGCTAGAAAACAAGAGGGGAAAGAATCCTTTAAATACAACTCTGCTCTTTATGCTTGTATGAGAGGTTTATTTAATGGAATTGGGAAATACTTGTAGTTAAAGATGACATGCAACTAGAATGCAGTGCTACACCTGCAGCTATTGCCATCTCCTTCTGTTCTTGATGTCTTCATTCTACTGCACCTATGTTTAATATGCTGTCACGCATACCCTGTTTAATAGTGCAAGTAGCAACACAGCTATAGCAAGGGCAGGACAAAGCACTAAAGTAAAGGACATAACAGCAAAAGACAGAAAGAAAAAAAAAAAAAAAAAAGGAACCAAATCAGAGAATCCCAGTAATAAATAAAACGTGGAGAGTTGCAGCTATGGGTCTAGAATCCCACGTCTCAGATTCACCGCGAGGACCGGCACCGGGCTGGGATCTAACCCCGGGCAGGGAGCGCTCGGCGCCGCCGAGCACCAGCTGGGGAGGCCGCGGCGGCTGCAGGCCGGCCCGGGCAGCAGCAGCCAGCGCAGCCCCGTGCCCTGCGCCCGTGACCGGGGCGTGCGTTCCCCACGGCCACGGCGCTGCCCTCGGTCTAACACACCGCCAGAAGCGCTGCGGGTCACGGGGGCGGCCCGCCGCTGCCGTCCCCATGTCTCGGCGGGGTGAACCCGCTCCACACCGACAGCGGGCGGCCGCCACCAGCAGCTCCTCGCCGGCGACCCGACACGAGCCGCGCTCGGCCGCCGGCCCGGCGGGAGAAGCGCCGGGCAGCGGTGCCGTGGGCGCCGCCGGCAGCGGGGAGGGGCGGCCCGCCCGGCCCGGGGCCACGGCGGGGCAGAGCCCGCTCCGACCGCCCCCGGCCCGCGCCCGCCCGGCGCCCCCGGGACGCGGCTCCGCAGGCCGCGGGCCCGGCCGCCGCCATGGCGAGGCCGATCCGCCCGGCCCGGCCCGGCCCGGCCCGACCCCCGGCCGAGGCTCCGCGATCCCCCCCGGCTGCGCAGGCCGGGCCCGGCGCGGCCCCGGCGCCCCCCGCGCTGCGCCGCCCGCCCCCTTCCCGCTCCCCGCACTCACGGAGCGGCGGGCGGCGGCGGCGGGCGGCGGCAGGAAGCGGCGGAGGAAGCTCCGCTCCGCTCCGCTCCGCCCCCGGCCTCGCCGCGCCGCTCCCCGCCCCAGCCCCAGCCGCAGCCCGGGCGGCTCCCCGCGGAACCCGGGGCGGCCGCACGAGGGGCAGCGGGGTCGGTGCTGGTGCCAGGGCACAGCGCGTCTCCCGGTGGGAAGGGCGGTGGGGAAGCGGGGCCGCCCGGGAGCGCAGCGGGGCCCGCTGGGAGGCAACAGGTAGCGACAGGTCTGGCTGCCCCAGGTCTGGCAACTCAGGGCAAGGAGGATGCAAAGCGCGGGGTGACCTTCGCGTCTGAGTGTTGCTGAAAGAGCCGGAGGTGCTGCGCTGGGTTTGTGCCCGTGGGCAGGGCTGTGCACAGTCGTGCCCGGAGGTGCTGAACCGGGGCTGGGCCCTGCGTGGAATTCCGAGGCACCCACCGTGGGAGGGACTGGAAGGAGAACGGCATCAAATGTGCATATCCCCGCCGAGGACAGGCAGTGAAGGGTGTCCAGCACTGAAGGGAGGAGCTAGCGCAAACTGGGTTGGGTGCCACTGGGTTTGGGTGTGGGAGGCTGTGCAGAACTGGAGAGTCAAGTGAAGAAAAGGTGGAATGGAGAGAGTCCTAAGAGGTTAAATGAAGGAAGCTGCTGAGGAAGGGTTGAGTGAGTGCAGCCATGAACACGAAAGGAGAATTGAATGTGCTGCTTCCCACCTTTTCACCAAGCTGAGGGAGTTTGCCAGGCTTGATCTGTTCTGACCTCAAATTCTCAGTCTTTCACAAAACAGCTAGTGGATGCTTCCTATTTCAGCAAACGAGCTAGTTTCAAGAACAAGAGTGTTCTCTCTTTTTGTACATAGTATGATCCAGGGTCAAATTAAAACCATAAAAACGCATCTTCCTGAGAATATGCATTTCATATGACAAGTGTTCTGGTGCTTCATATTGAACGCTTTATGGTCCTTATGGTGATACATGCAATAAGTGGAGATTAACTGTGGTCGTTATTTTACTACAGATAAAATATACAGTAAATTATACTTCAAAAGATAATTTCTAGAAGTAGAGTGTTCTACCCTTACCTTGTGGGAAATGGAAAATGCGTAAAACCTCAATTCATATATAGATACACTGCTTCAGACAGACAATTTGCAAATGCCTGTCAAGGAGGCCATATGGAGAGGCTGGCAGAAGGGCAGCTAGTGAACCAGTTATATGTGCCAAGTTCAATTTGTCACACTTTACAGTACCAAGAAATATTTTGTTCTCATTTTGAGAAGGAAAACTCTTACTAGTAAAGATTCAAAATGCATCCTCAAAATGCATCTTTTATTAAAAGATCCAGCATGCCTGCTTTTAAAAAATAGAATTGCTGATATGTAACGTATCTACAAAGGTATGCAGTAAATACAGAGTACCGATTTAAAATGTGTGGAACAGAAGGACCCTCATTTCTCCACTCACGTATGTCTTGGCCATGAGTCCTTGTGTCTGGAAGACTGACAGCTTTCAAAACCAAAACTAGGGTTTTGGTTCAAAACTGAAACGTTCCAAACTGAAACTAGGGATCATGGAATCATAGAATATCCTGAGTTGGAAGGCACACACAAAGTTTGAGTTCATCCCCTGGCTGTGCACAGTACAGCCATAAGAATCACACACCACATGGCTCAGAGTATTGTCCAAACACTTCTTCAAGTCTGGTGGGTCTGGTGCCATGACCACTTCCTTGAGGAGGCTGTTCCAGTGCCTGGCCACCCTCTGGGTGAAGGTTTTCATAATATCTAACCTAAACTTCCTGTGATGCTCCTTCATGCCATTCCCTCACATCCTCTCACTAGTCACCAGAAACGAGATCGGGGCCTGGACCACATCTCCTGTGGCTCTAAGGGGACAGTGACAGTGGTGAAAGTAGTGCAGGCCAGTGCTAAAATCACCTTTTCTCCTCGGTGTAACACTCAGAGACTAGGCTTTTAAATTAGATTTGGCATCAAAAGTCCTCATCTCTGTTTACTCTCCCAGCCTTTGGTACTTTCAGGCGCCTCAGCAGTTTGGGCTGGCTGGTATAATGTGCCCTGCCCAGGCAAGGCAGCAATCGCTGGATGCACCGGAACCGGAGGCGGTGTCTGTGTGCCCCGGCTGCCTCCGGTGCCGGCGGCGCTCCCCGATCCCCGGCGCGGGCCAGCGGCGCCCAGAGCTGCGAGCCCCCGCCCCTGCGGAGAAGGCGGTGTCTCCTCCCCGCCGCCGGGGCTGGGCCGGGCCTGCCCGGGCGGCCGCCATCGCCGGGGCGGGCGGGATGGGGCTGGGGGGCTGGTGGCGGGCGGCGCGGGGCCTGCGGGCGGCGGGCGATGGCTGGAGCCGGGCGGCAGCGCCCGGTGAGCGGGGAGCGGGAGCGGGGGCGGGCGGGCACGGCGCTGTCCGGGGAGGGCACGGCGCTGTCCGGGGCGGGCACGGGAAGCTTGGCCGTCCCCGGGACAGTCCCGAGCGGCCGCGTTCGGCGGCGCTGCCCCGGCCCCAGCGGGTCTGACCGGCTGTGCCTCCCCGCCAGGCCCCGCCTGCCGCAGCCTCTGCGCCGCCGGGGCGCCGAACCTCTCCTACCAGGAGCTCAAAGACTTGAAGAAGGCCAACGTCCTCCACATTGACGTGCGGGAAAGGTGGGAGATCGACAGGTTTGGAAAAATCCCGGAGTCCATCAACATACCGCGTAAGTTGTCCACGCCGCTGTGTGCAGGCGTCGGGGGTTCCGTGTTCCTCCTGGCTGGAATGGTCAAGCCTGCGGTCAAGTGGTGGTGACTGAGCAAAGAGGAACGGTGCTAGGAAGCTGCTGGCATGTAATGAGGCTGAACTTTTCCTCCAGAGGAATTGGAAGTCTTGCAATGTAAACCTGTCCGTGGATGGAAAATAAACAATACCTTGTTTTCTGTATTTTCCAGTGGGTGAGTTAACGGAAGCTCTACAAATGGACCCAATGGAGTTCAAGGAGCAGTATAATCAAAAGATGCCATCCAAGTCAGACCCTGTGGTTTTCTCCTGTTTGGCAGGAACAAGAAGTAAACAAGCACTTGGTTTTGCCATGTCCTTGGGTTTCAGCAGGTATGACTTTGTGTGTAAGGATGGGATTAATGCTGCTTCCCCTCATGAAGCAGAACACGTACTGCTCACCTTGTGGGCAACGGTAAAAATTTACATGTGGAATATGAACAAAATTATTGGTATTTGAGTTAGACACCTCCTGTTGTCTCCACTGAACCTTAAAGATGCCATTGGGTGTTCCAGCAAAGTGAGGTGCACCACCCTCTGAAACAACCCCTCAGCAGCTCTGCACATGTGCTGCTGGTGACACAAACTGCTGCAAGACCACGCTGCCACTGAAGGGTCCTTCTGCCTCTTAGGGCTCCCTTGCTGAGGTGCTTCTTCCTTATACAGCTTCATAAGCACTAGTTCTGAGACGCAGGAAGATTGGAAAGGTGAAGAATTGCTTGCTTTGGTAGAAGTACAATCCTAGCTTATGAAACCCTGCCCTTTGTTGGATTGCAGTTCTACCTGTACAGTTCACTGTTGACAAAGTACACCTTCACTTCCTGTAAAGCTTTGGATTATTTGCCAGGAGTAAAGCAGTGAAGGCAATAGCTAACAAAACAATGAGATTATGAGAGTGAAATCGAATGCAGCATTTGGTTTGCAGAATTGTTAAACCTACCTTTGGAAGGTGCCTCACTGTCTTGAAGACTGCAGATAAAATCTAAGACATTGGTTATTTGCTCATGTTTTCACTGAACTGGAATTTATGAACTGGAATATTCCTATTAATTCTAGTCAAAAGCAAGAAAGCATGTTCTTGTTTCAAAGTGTAAAATATCCGCCATTACCTGTTTTTCATGCTGCCTAATTAAAGCAGTGTTGTTTTGCATGGTGGATTTATGTTTTCCAGAGTTCAGCTTTGCACAGGTTTATGTCACACCTATACAGTGTGTAGGATTGCAAGGAAGTAAAGATCAGTGTGCTGGGTTTATTTGGTGACATCTGAAGTATTAGACATAATAACATGTAAATCTCCCACTGCTGCAAGTCTGTTTTTTTGTTTGTGGGATTTTGGTTTTGGGTGTTTATTTTTTACTTTTGGTTTTGGTTTTTTTTGCTGTGTCCTCGTAAGAGACAATATTAAGAACTCTTCTTGAGAAAGGTATCTTCTGCATATTTTCAGAGTTCAGCAGTATGCTGGTGGCTTTGACGACTGGGTAAAACATGAACCTCCAGAAAAGAAATGAAGACGACTGCCCCAACCCTTACCTCATCAATGCTTCAGGATGGTTTGTAGGTTGTAGCCAACTGCATGCATTCCAGTTCCATAATAAAGCTCACTACTGGCTTCTTGTGTAAATGGACATTCACCTGCAAATAGCCATGTATATCAACTGCTTGGTTTAAATTATATCCAAAGACTCCAACACGAACAGAGGACATTAAATTTGCTCAACCTTTCAACCTTTACTTTGGGTTATGGTTTTGGTGAATGCATATGAAGAGAACCTAAGTGCTGATTATGTCTACTTTTTTGTATGATGTCGTTTATGACTGTTTAAACTAATGATGATAGGACAAATAAAATTATTATTTCTCAAATACCTCCGTTGGATAATTTGTTTAGAATAGTCAGACTGCAGATATTCTAATGGAATTAGGGTGACTGCCCTAAGCACAGATGTATTATACTTCACATGTAGATGAAGTTTTAAAATAGTTGCTATGTCATCAAAAGATACGAGTACAAACTTTTAGGTTTGTAATATGTGATTATAAGGCCAAAACATGACTACTGGTCAGAAAATACCAAAGGAAACTGTCCTGATGCTAAAATACTCACTGTTGAAAATGCTGTATGATTCCTTATTTTAAAAGTATGCCCACTCTTACATGCAGATCTGCTTCTGAGCCCAGAATGCTGTAAGATTCAGTCCTCTTCTCTCAGCAACTCGTATCAAGTAAGAATGTGCCTATAGTTGAAGTTACCATTTCAGAGATAAAATCATTTTAGACTGGAAAATTGGAGGTGTCCAAAGAAGTAACTAAACTCCCTTCCTTCTCTTTTGTAATTTTCATGTCTTAACTTTAAAAAACATAGCAACCCATCCCCCATGTATAAATTTGCATAGTCATAACTTTAAGTTTGGGGAGTTTTTAAATGTATTTAATATTGTAGCAGCTCAGGGAAACTTGCAAAAGTAAATTGCTTTGACCTCTAGAACGCTAAAAGTCCTAGCACAGAAGTTCAGGACTGTGTAGAATGTCTGGAAAAAGGAATGAAAGTTCTGGTATTGCAAGCAATTTGTGCTTATCCTACAGCTCTTCCATTCTGGCAGAGCAATCTGCATAGTTAGAAGGGGCACTAAAAAATACACCCTCTCAAGTTTAGAGAACTAAGAAGCAAAAGTAACAAATGTTACTAGAATTGTATTTCTCTTCAGTCAGTGGTTCATAGCAGAGAACCCCTGTAGGTGGCACAGGCAGCTGTGTTCACTGTGCTGCCCTGAGGGTGTCTCTTAGAGGGGTTTCTGTGCTCTCATCTTTGCTGGTAAGTAGAGACCCTTTGGTGCAGCAGTCACAATAGAGAGTAATGAGCGCCTTTTTCTTCAAAGTATCACTGACTTTTTAGTGATCTTATTGCTATACTTATTTCCAATCAATTTAAAAAATCCCAACCTTTAAAATTTAGATTAACCTCCAAAATACTGGTTTCATTTAACTGATGCATTAATGGGAGCAAGAAGAAGTTAAAATGCCAGGATGAGCATAAGTATTACCTTGCTGAGGTCAATTACTCTGCAGTTCTTGCTATCTCGCTCTCAAAAGCTCTTTTTCAGACTGGATCGGGAGGAGTAATGGATACCAACAGTTTCCTTGGAGTTAGCCAGATCCTGTGATCTATTAATTTTGGCTGTTTAACATGACCTAGACTGTCAGTTTCACAATGCTACGGGCATGTGGTCAAGGGAACAACAGAAACACTGCTGGCTGTGTTATGCCAGGCCTCACCAGGACTAACAATCCCTTTTGACTGTATAGAGGATTTCAGAACCACTGAAAATATTTAGCTAAATTCATCATGCTTGGCTGTATTGATCAAGCCACCAAATTTCAGCATACAAACAAACAAAGCAAGGCAGTTGAATCAACTAAACAGTCAGTACTTAGCCATGAGCAGGCAGTGCTCCTTTGTAGCTACATTAATGTTTGTTGGGAACACCTAAAATGACATAACCACAAAAAATAAACAAGTTATTCTGTGTCACACCAAGATCTATCTAGCTCATTATTTTCTGTTTGGCAGCAACTGGTAATAAACATCTGAGGAAGAGCCTAAAACAGGATTAGTATGTAGTGATACAATCTCCAGATTACTCTCATTCACAGCTCATGAGTGCTTCAGGCTGGTATATTTGGGTATTTTCAAATTTTCAACAGAAACTCCCAACAGACACAGCAGTGGTGAGAAATCTTTGCTTTTGTTGCTTCCCAACTTGCCATGTACTCTTTTCATCAGCTGCTCTGGCTTCTTCTGTCAGAAGGGAGCAGTTGTCACCTGGTAAGTCTTCACACCACCCAGGATTCTTCTAGACCCTTGCTGTCTTTTCTGAAGAGTTGTGGGTTGTTTTTTTCGTAACTGGAAAACTACTGTATACCTTTTTTATTTTCCTTTTTTATTAGTGGTAGTTTCTTGCAAGATGTTTTTCAGACTATTTTTGTAGCTTGTCAAGTTAGATGATTGTTTCTAATTTGCTTTTCAAATCGCAGGTTTGAGTTAAGTAACTTGTCTGATCCAGTTTGTTTCCTTTGGGATTTTTCTTAAGTCTTTCTGGCATAGATGGCTTGTGTTTGCTTTGACACTTCGGAGTCACCTGTTGCCATATAATCTGTGAAGACTTTCAGCGACCTCTCAATGAGACACCACATTTTTATGCACCTCTCCTTTGACATGAAGCACAAGAAAGGTGATTTTTTTTTTCTGTCTGCTTAGTAGCAAGACTGTTGAATTCACATTAAGTTCCATTTCCTGTTGTTCAAAATTACATCCTTTTAAAACTGTCTTCACTGAATCCAGCTCTTTTGACTGCACTTTATTGCCTTTCACTCTTTTTATTGGAATCAGAGCTGATAAAATTAGCCTCACCTTTCCAATAGAGAAAACTATTAAGAAACTTCCAGGTACCATCAAGAAGTGCCCGATATTTTAGCTCTGAGGTTTAGGTCCCATTGTGATTTAGGTGTGAAGTAAAGTCTGCAAAGGCTCTTGAGCAGCAAGAAAAAATTTAACCACTCTAGCCAGAATTCTTCATTAATTCCCCAATTCCAAAACATGAACTTTCTTGGCAGATAATGTGAGAAGACTGATGCTTACCTAAAGAATAGTTCCTGTTTAAGAACTCCACACAACAGAGGTCAAGTCGCTTTAATTTATTTCTATTCCCCAAGTCCACATTACAAATAGCACATTTTAGACTTCAAGAAATGAAAGCAAAACAGCCAAATTCCACTTCATCAACCAACTGTCTATAAAAGGTATGGATCAAATGGCAACCAAGTAGCAAAGACCAAAATGTATACATTTCCCACCTCACCAAAGTGTTTGGGGCTGGTTCACCCCAAATGAGGCTTATGGAAATAACCTGAACAGAAATAAATGCTAGTAGCCTAATGGGCTACATACAAAACCACTTCAGTTATATTTCACTGAATGACCAGCCAATTACAAAGACAGGTAGTTGCAAAAACAGGTGGGGTTTTTTTAAGGGGCCAGTTTTTTGAACCAAGACGCATCACAGAGCACATGTTTCCAAGAATCTCTCTCCAGTATTTCAGAGCAGTGAAATGTGTTGTTTCAGGAAAACAAAACAAAACCAAAAAAAAAAAAAGAGAACAGTGTTACTGAACTTTTATCATTCAACTTTTATGCTTGGGCAAGTTGGCATTATCATTAAAAATAAAGTTGTACAGAACTTAATTAGAAACCAAGTTATCTAAAAAAATCAAGAAATCAATTTAGGCCAATTCCTGTCTTCAGTGGGATATCTGCCTGAGTAAGGAATGCAGGATATGGCCTTCTGTTTGAAGGAATCTCATTTTCTCCAGCACAAAGTTAACCAAGGAATCCCATTTCAGTTATTCTAGAGTTGCTCCTAACATCCCAATTAAAATTAGCCAGTATGAAGCTTACCAAACACTTGATCCTCTTAAATAAACTCTCTAATGAACCACACAAATTCACACTAACAGTGAAGGCAGACTAACAGTGTGTATCTTTTCTACAAAAAAATCCACCATAAAAAATAGCAGTAATAGCCAGATTTGTACTTGATTGTGAAATATTCAGATTGTACCATACAGTACATTTATTTGAAAAAAAAATCCTAGTATTTGGGTTTTCTTAATTCCTAACACTTGAAATGTTTCAGAAAACTGCAGAATCACTATACATATTGCACTTCTCTGGTAAGCTGGGCTACTATGTATCATGGCAGAAAAAACCAAGTAGATCTACTGAGGAATACAGCTTCTTAAAATCCAAAAGTAAAAACGGACTTTCTTTCCTGCAGCTTTCATTAAAACTGTAACAATATTCTTTACAGGCTCTTCTAGGTATTTGTTTCTGAAGGACTGTGTGTTACTTGTTGCAGAATCTGTATTTACTTTTTTTAAATCAACAAAACTGAAAGTAATGGATAGATTCAACATACAATGCACTATCTTCCTTCAGTCACAAACAAAATGAAGACAACACAAGTCATTAATACAGTTACTCTCAGGCCTCGGGTTACTGTCACTCTAAGAATAGTTCACTTCAATGCAAATAAAACCAATAATGAACTATTTGAGTGAAAAACGTTAATCTTTTACAGCTTGGTTTAAAGTTTGATTCCTTACACTGAAAAATCTTAGCACATTTGCTCCAGCGTCAGAGAAAATGATGTAGTTTTAGAGAAAAAGCTTTCAAAATGCTTGACACAAACAAGCTATTTATTCTTCAAGTTCTTTGTCAAAGATGTTACTAAAACCTTCTGTCCATTTCATGAACACAGGAAATATCCCAGGATGTCTTGAGTCAAAGTGGTCCATAAAGAAATTCTTTGGAATGCCTTAAGATTGGCTATAACTAGAGTTCTGGCTACCATTTGGACCCTGTTCTCCTTCACTGTTGAAGAAAAGAAAAACATGTCTCTTCAATAAGCATCATATTACATTTTTATATTAATTTTTAAATTTAAAAATGCAGTATTCTGAAAGTAATAAAAACCTTTTGAAAGAAAATACTTCAACCTATACACAAATAGGTCAAGATATTCTGCTCAGTTTCATAAGAAAATGCAAAGGTTATTCTCAGCATGCATAAATAACTTCACCATATTTATGTGAATAATAATTTTAATACATGCCCATGAAGCTGCCTGCTGAATCTACTTCTGAACATTGTAAAGTTGACATTACACAAGCATGTGCACAGGAATCTGCATGTGCAGATTCCCAACAGTGATATTTAATCACAGTAATTAAATACGACATCAAGCAGGCCCAGTTCCACTGAATCTGGCCCAGCCACGGAGCCTCACGCTGGGGTTCCTTACGTTTGCTGAGCTGTATTGATCACACTCTAATCCCATTAACACTCTCCAGAAGACAATGAATGTTATGCTTCCCACTAGCTCCTGAACAATCAGGCTGGTTTTGTATCAGAAACATCTGCACTGTAAAAACATACACTACACCTTGAATTAAACACATTCTTAAGATAGTGGTCTAGTTTTCCCATGTAAAAGATGTAATAAGGAAGTACTGTACCTGTTTGGAGGTGGTTTTGGTTTAGGCATTTTACTAAGAATAGTAGCCATCTCTTTCCTCTCATCAAAGTTCTTCCACTGCTCATACAGCTTCAGAATAACCCTGATTATTTCTAAAATCTGTATTAGAAAGAAAAGGGAGCCTAAGGTCAGGCTCAATAGTGATTTTACCTTTGTCATAGCCAATTTAAGTATGCAATTAACTAAACAGGCCCCAAGCTGAAACTAAACAACACAATTTTCATATTATAAACAGAGCTGTCTCACACTTAATCTGGTCACAATAAAGCATTTAATTAGATTTTTGATTTACTTGTGAATCAAAGCCTGAACAGAATACTTTCAACTGTATTTACTGCTTCTCTTCCTCTGCAAACTAAACACCTTTTTATTTATTTATTTGCAACTACTGTCACAGCTTATAGCTAAGCTCCTGGGAAACTACAGACACCGGGCAGCATGACACCTTCAGCTATACGACCACGGATTATCAACACAGTAATTGATGATTATCAATGTTCTATATGTATTACAGGCAAAGTGTGGGAAAACAAAAGCCCAAAACCATAAAACAATCATCTGAATTCTTTCCTTCCAAGAAACAGAGCCAAAGAGTTTTTAAATACTTTTTATATTCTTAATAAGAATTGTTGACACTTCATATTCTGCTTCTGGAAGCGTAAGCATTCCAGTTTGGACACCTTCTGTCTACCTTAATTTCCTATTAAATTTCTAGTGCAATATTCTATAAAAAAGCTGGAGAATGTTTCATTCATAACATGTTTCATCATTCTCTAAATTAATAAAGTATACTTCTTTCTTCTTTTTAATACATGAACTTTGATTAAGTGCTAGAGCAATATATGTCCTTGAAACAAAAGTCATAGTTGGTGAAGAAGTCCACAGTGTTCACGTGAAAAAATCAAGCTTAGACTTTATCACTGACATGAGAACCAATACATGGAAACATTCAAATATGTTCAGTATCAAGCTTATGGTAATTTTATCTATTAAATATAGATTGGTTCTCTTTTGCTGCCAGTTTATTATCACCCTGCCTTTAAGTACATGACAGCACTTAAAGAAAAAATTCACAGATCTCTCAATGCAGCATAGCATCCACACTGTGTTTAAATTTCAAGACAAATCCTTGAATACAAACACAATGCCATAACATCAGTGGGATAAAGGGCAATACCAAGGGCACAGAGGGAAATGGCACATCTCATCCATAAGAGGCTAGTTAATTCCAGACAATCAGTTTCAAAAAAAGACTGAAAAAAATACATGCTAAGTGAAACAGTGTGATAAGGAATACGAGTACTACTTTGATTTGCTTGCTAGAGCTAAACAAAGGTTAAACAAGCCAACCTAAAAAGTAAAAGAAACTAGTGAAGATTAAGAACATTGTTAGTATAAGGACAACTGTACCCTGAAACCTAATAGATTAAGGATGAGGATTATTTGACATGGAATTTGCATTAGCAGGGAACTCAGCTGGATGATCTTGGTGTCTCCCTGTTTAGCACTGATTGAAGTCACAGTGCTGGACATCCTGAAAGTGTCAAAAATGTTCTACACTATGCTATACTCTGCACATGTACAGGGAGAAAATGAGCATGGTATGCTGGCATGATGCCGGAAGGGCAATCAGAAAATCAGATGCACTTGAACTTGAAAATCAGACTCGTGCTGGCAATCCTGTATGATGGAAAGATGCTGGGAATTCTTTTTCTGGCAAACAATGTGAAAGATACTGTCTGGAAAATGGCAACACCAGCAATGCTCTTCTGTTATGCAATGGTTTTGTCTTGACTTTCAGAGCAGGGTGATAACCAAATAACCTGACACTGTCTAGCTTCCAAAGAGATCTGCCTAACTGCAACAGCACCTAACAAGATCACTGAATTAAGCCCAAATCAGTATTGCACATGTGTAAAACAACCACAACTACCATTTCTGGTCAGTCCACAACAAATGGTGGGAATAAAAACAGCGTACCTTTTCCATATCAACAGACAGCTCAGCAAACCATTGCCTTGCATCCTTCTGCTGGACAACACAGGCCACATGTAGGCAAGCTGCAAAGATCAGGTGACATGGATATTGAACAAAGATACACTCCTGATACGGTTAGAAACATTAATTTTTTTATAAACCCTATACAGTTCAACAGAAAAAACTTGGGATTAATTATCTGACTTTTCTTTAAGACTTTTTAAGTTGCAAGGCTACAGTGCCAGTGCTGTATGAAACACAACCTGAAGCACCTTATGAGGGCACTCTGAGGAATGCTTGTGATGGGACAGCGCACAGAATCCATCCAGTTACACATGACAGGAGACATTACCTGTTACTTACCTAGAGCTATCATGAAAGGAGGGTACAGCAGACAAAGATCAGTTCTATATGTGTCATTCACTATCCTCCTGTGCAAAAAAGAACTTGTAAGTATCTTCCTATTCACCTTTAGACTATATTACTTCAAAAACTGCTGTGAGTTTGCAAATATTTTGTCAGTTTTCCAGATGGTCAAAGCAATGAGGCTGCAGGGCAAAACATCAAGGAAAGAGATCTTTCCCCTCGTAAAAATCTCTCAAAGCCTTTCTTTTTTTTTCCTGTAGTCACACCAGAAGTTTATTTGGAAACACTGTTTTAGTACCACAAATGTCTTTCAGTAGCAAATGTTGATGTACACCATAAAATAATATCTGTTCCACAAATAAGTAAGGGCATGCATAATAGTACTTCTACTGTCTTTCTGCATTTGAAGCAGTTCAAGAATACAAGTTCTGTTAACACAGCTAGAAAACCCTACATATTGTTTCTACCTCCTATGACAAGCTACAACAGAAAGACAATGTTGACAGAAAGAAACTTCCTCTACTCATAGTCACCATTCAGTAATGTTAAAACTGTGCTATTAGAGCTAATCTAAAAAACAAAAATTAGACCACTGCAAAGTAAAATTATTACAGGGTTAAAGACAGAATAAGCTAAGTCAGGGACATATACCTGCACAGGTTAACTAGAGCACCCTTTGTATTCAAATATGGCTAAGCCTGCTTGGTTCAGCAAAAGCTTAACCACCTTTGAAGCATAACTGTTAAACACTTGCTTTCTTGATGAAAGGAGGAACTATTTCCATTGTCTTCATTACCATGCGAGAGGTAGCAGCATGTCTTCTTGGCCCATATCTTGCACATATTGGAGCAAAGGTCTATAAGGATGATATACTATCAAACAGCAGTCCTAGGAAAAATGTCAGTGGGATAGAAGTTAGATTACAATGCAGAGCATGTTGTCAGTTCATATTAAAACATTTAGTTTACAAGTCAATTACTGATTATTTTTTTAAGTAGCATTCTGACACCTAGTCCTGCTCTAACGAGGGCAGCGCTCTCTCTAGAATACCATTACATGGCACGGTTGCCAGTCTGTCAATGTCCTTCCCCTAAGAGACACAGAAAGTCACATCTGCAGCACACTGAAACCTCATTTGCTTACAAACCCGTAATTCCCACTTGGAAATACAAAACGCTGCCAGAAAACAATCTGTTACTAAATACCATACATGGAAAGCATGCCAAAATAATTGACACTGGTTTGGAAAGAAAGAAAAGAAAAATTCCACTGCTCTCAAATCCCCTCATTTCAGGTCCAGGTAAACAAGAAGGAATAATCCTCTTGCTGAAAGCAGCCAACTGTATGGATACTACAGGGAAAAGCCACATTATTTACATGTGCTGAACACTTAGGTGAAACACTGTTACTGCACACATTATATATTGCATAGCATACTGGAAAAATAAGTGAATCCCGAAAACATAACTTCTTGTAAATGCAGTTGGTTGTGCTAAAACTCCTCTGTGCAAAACTCAAGTTACTGCCATGCATAGCAGCAGTATCAAGGACTAAATCTAAACAGGAATTTAAAAACTGTATTTAAACAACTTGTAGACACAAACAAAAACTTTGATCTGACCTCCTCTGTGTTCGGTTCCCAAAATATATTCTCTCATCTGCTGTCTAACTTACTAAGCTGCTCCCTGGCTTCTCTCTCCTTTTCTCTGCACCTGAGCAGAACTACTCTAGTAGAGTAGTACTAGAGTTCAGTGCTTCACCCATCCAAGTCCAAGCCATATGCAGAAATTAGGCACCACTTTACCCAAGCCCCCTAAGAAGTCTGGGATGCATCCTTTCAGCTACCTGAGCAAACACAGCAATGGGATAGCTTCTCTTATAAAAAGTGGGTATGGCTCCTTTCTTTGAAAGGCTCTGGAAGAAAATGTCCCACTGTGCTCCTTTCATCCAGTAGCCTAATAGTTACAGCACCAGCTCGGAAAATGGGAGGCCTGAATTCGGTTTCTTCCTAACAGGATTCAAACCCATATCTCACTTCCTAGAAGATTAATTATTAGGTTGTTATAGACTAGCCTGCATAGGATAGTACCCACACCTTCTACTAGAACATATATGTGTAGCCCCAGATTCCCCCAGGCAAGAAGAAGAGGGCACAGAAAGAATACAACTCTTTATGGTCACAACTGGCCATTCCACCTAGGGAAAAAAGGACACTGACATCCCAGTCTCTGCATCAGGACTTAGATACAGTTACCTTTCTCCCAAAACCAGAAGCAGTTCCACCAAAAAACCCAACCTACCATTAATTCTAAGAGATAGAATTCACATTCTAGTATCTGTAAAGAAGCAAAATCACAGTTAATAAGCAGCATGTTTAAGACAGCAGAAAGAATTAACTGACACACAGTTTAACACCACAAATGCACAGGAATTCTCAAGAAGAATTTCCAACAGTCCTAAATGCATTCTATCTGAAACTACAAAACCAAACAAAAATAAAACTATTATTGGCTATTGTCTTATCACCATTATAACTCAACTCCAGTCATAATAACAATTAATATAAATATTTTGCATCAAGTTTGCTATGAAAAACTGCTTCACTGGCAGCACTTTTCTGGTTTTTTTCAACACCTGGTAGCAGCAAATTGTTCCCAGTGCATAAAAACTTCACAGCAATGGAGAAGTTCTTTTGTAGAATCAGAGCTTCTTCATCAGGCCACTAACATGCCAAATAGCCTTCAAAGCATTTTCAGGTTTAATTTCATAAGAAATATTCTGTCCAACTGCAGCAATTAAATCAACCCTCACTCTCAATAGAGGTGGTGATGTATTAGTGACATCAAGGAAAAGACTGAACTGCTTTGGCTATACAAAAACAGTACTCCAAAATGTATTTCCATTTGCCTTTTTCTGTAAAATAGCAGGGCAGTTTTATTGTAAGGTCTTAGGTATTTTATATTCTGATGTATCATTTGGCTTTCTAGAATGGGTGAAAAGCAAATCAACAAAAAAGTAGTATTTGTTACAGTCAACCTAAAACTAATTAGATATTTAACTTTAAAAATTCTCCAGCACAGGTCAAAATTGGTTTTAAGAAAAACTACAAAACTTCTCAGCATTGTGACTGAGAACACCTTGAAAACCACTGGTAAATTTAAATTTTAAGTAATAAATAAAAACTATTTTTCCAGAGCCATTAATTTTTACAGGCAAAAATAAAACTGCTTTCTGTAAGCCAACTGCTCATGTGTGCAAGCTTGGAAGCATTCCAGGTGCAAAGGCCATTTACTTTCCCTGGAGCAATGTATTTGCAACCAAGAATATTCAAAAAAAACACCAAACCCTAAATCTCTTTTATCATCATGCTATAGAAAAACTACCATTTCAGTCACCCTATTACATCACTTGTCTTTCCTTTTACAACAATTTAAGATGTAAGATTTTTATTATTTTTTAAAAGTAACTTTCCCAATATTCTATACAAAACTAATAATGAACAAGCATTAGCATACTTACATGGTTCATCCTGTAAGGAAACTCCTTTGGAAAGGCATATGAAAACCTAGTTTTCACTACAGTAAACAGAAAAAAAAATGTTAAAAATAATGTAATTAATACTTTTACTTCTTTCCCTTTCTATCCATTCATCTGTATATAGCCTTTTAGATCTATTTGGCAGCAAAACTGCTTTCAGTACAAAAGGTTTGTATTTCAAAGAGAAGAGATAAGTTACAAGATTTAAGATCCTGAAAGGGAAAGAGAAATACACCTGAAACGCAGATTTGCAGATACTCAGCCAGACATTTGACTGCCACTTTGGACACTATTAAATCTTCTGGTTAACCACTAACAAGCTCAGGGATACCTAACTTCCCACAAGTCATCATTCACAGAGCTATCCAGCTACTGACACTCAGGATCCCAGTTCCAACACTAAATCCAAATGGAATTTTCACATGGGATTTTTTACATAGATTTGATCTTTCAACATGCAAGATTTCAGAAGAATTAATGAAGTCTTTAAAAAGCAAGCCCAAGGGCAAGGTGAGGGAGCTCAGGCAGACTTTTTGCAGGTCCACCATGTAATAATGATCTCCAATTGAGATATCTAATTAATCTTCATGTATTTTACGAGGAAAACGAGTACAGTTTGTGCACTGGAAGGAAGCACGTTAATAGGCAAAATGAGAGTGATTTCATGTTAGAATGCTGAACAAAGAAAAACAAGAACACTTGAAGATATGGATTTGAGATTTGTACAAGTGAAACATTTAAAAATCTATTTAAAGTCCTTGTCCTCCAAGGAAAACAGGTAACATTTAACATCCTGGAAGAGGACAATATTCCTTATATTAATGACTGACAGTGTATTATTAAATGATGGTATCAATACTACTTCCAGAAAATCAGTGTGACATTCACTTCAAAGAAAAGACAGCATCAGTCCTCTGGACCAAAGAATTCACCATTTAGACCTATGGTGGACTTGGCTAGGAAATTTGATGTAGGATACCAACCGGGCTACTGGTTGGAAATTTTTACTATTTCAAGAAAGAGAAGAATTAATAAAAGGGTTTCTCAAGATGTATGCAAACTTAAGAGGTACATGGTAAAAAAAAATTACCACTTTGAGAAGAATCCCACAAAGCAAGCTGTAGACACAACCACTACATGGAGCTGTCCTTTTAGTGAGATGTGTAAACAGAGCAAAAAGCTTTTGAAGAGGTTGTTGAAAACCAGTCTGAGATTATCTTCCTTACAATAGAGCAAGTGTTATTAACTTCATGTTTCTACCTAGCTAAAAGTAAGCAAATCTCTTAAACCAGCCACTATTACATCATCCCTTTTGTTAGTTTGCTTCTGCTTTTACTTGTCTTGCCTCATCTTTTCTTGCCTTTTGTATTCAGAGCTCCCAAAAACTGCTTTGTGCTACTGAAGCAATGCTGGTAATGGAAAACCAGGTAGAATAAACGAATAAATGCTTGGAGAAAGCCTGTTGCATTTTTACCCCACTTCCACGAAATGCACAGTACTTATCGGGCCTGACAGGACTTCTAGGTCTGAAGGAAGAGCTGTGGGGAAAATTTTTTATTGGATCCTGAAACTGGGATTTTGAGAAACAGCACAGCTAAGAACTAGATGTCCAAGCAAAATCAGCTGCCACATATTTACCAAAACCCATCTGACTTTCTCACTGATGCATCAAAACTTCCACACAAAGATGCTTCTGATGTAAAAATAGCAACTCTCAGTGCTAAATCCAGTACTGGCCTTGGTCATGCTGGCACTGAAGATGTGTTTCAGTTGCTGGTGGCAGAACTGTCACACGGCCAGCCCCATGGACTGATCCATCCCTGCATGTGGAGGCTACAGATGCAGCCAGTCACCTGTCCCTCAATGGCTACGAGGGATTCTGAAAGCGCTGACCTATATTTGGAAGAGCACAGCCAGGAATTGTCCATTGAGAGCAGCTGGATCTTCTGGTCAGATAATAGCATTCAGCTAAGGAAGACATCACTTCAAGACTTTGATGGATGAGATGTAAGTTACATGAACTGGGAAATACCAGGCAAGTGGGAAAGATAGAGAATTAAGTAACTACAGTGTAATTTTACTGAATTTATTGTGAACAATAGGTTATAAAATGTATTTTTAGAAATAAATATCACGTGCAAAGACTAATTTTATGATGGGGGGGAAAGGATTTAAAAAAATTTGAAGGTATAAAGCCTACCAAAAATTCTTAACACAGGTAATTCCATAGAGCCATACCTTTTACTAAACAGACAGAGCCATAAATTTCCATTTCTATCTTTGAGTAGTTCAGAATTCAATTTACTAGTTGAGGTTGTTTACCAATTTCAACAGTTTTATTTTATTACTGGCATAAGTTCCAACCATTATCAACCAAAACTAATACAGGAAGGACCTTTCTGTCTCTGTATTTGGAAACAGAAGCTATTTATTCTAAATGGTTTTAACTGGCTCTTATAGTTCTCCATGATTTGATTAAAAGCCACCTTTTAAAAACAAGCAAAGAAACCAACTCATCTCCCTACAGAAATACTGAACTAGAGTGTAATGAAAATCACTGATACTTACATACAGAAGTAGCAGCAGAAATCAACCTTGTATTTGAAACAACACCAAATTCCTGAAGAAAAAGAATGGTAAATGAGGTGAACCACCTGAAACACCATACACTCACACTGTTATCAAATTGAAATAATGGCTTCTTACTAAACTGGGCTTCTTTTTCCAGTATTGTAGTATTTGTTTTTTTCCCCCACCCCTTTTTTTTTTCCTTAAGGTGAACAGGGTTAAACTCTTTACTTAAGAGTTATTTCATTGATTAGTTTCTTGGTTGTTTGTGAGGAACAGTAAATATTTATGAAAGGTACTAAAGCCACAAAAGCTCAGCTGGCTAACATTCTTTATATAAAATAAACAAGAGGGCTTCAAGAAGGTATTTTTTTCCTTATCCCATTAGGAGAGAAAACTGTCTCTGGAAACCTGCCATTAACTACCTTCTTTAGTTATGTTTTCATGAAGTCTTAACTTCTGTGCTGAGACAGTCAGCAATCTGAAAATTTTCTGCATACAGTGTTCTTTCAGATAAGTCCATAGCTGAATCAACAGTTCTACAGCTGCCCTCTAAGCTGCAGAAGCTTTAGCCTAAGGAAGGCTACACAGACTTCTGATTTAAGGTACATCTATGTCTCTACACTCTATGTCTATGCCTTCTTAAAGGCTTATTTAACAGGTTGATAAAAAAGCACTCTCTCCAACACTCTCCCTCTTTTCCTTCATGTCTTCCAAACACTGAAAAGTGTCACAGTACTTGTACAGACAACAGTATCACATGTCAACACTGGTTTAGTAGGACTGTTTCTACCATCCCTTAAGTATTTGAGTTCCTTCCGTAAAATTCCTTCGTGCTGACATATCACAAGTTGTCCAATTTGACTTATTTCCATTACACAGACACTTCTCAAACAGCTGTAAAACTTGCTGCATAACAAAGGACTAACAGCAGCACCCAGCTGATCCTAACTCTTGGCCACATTCAAAGTGGAGTTCCAATGGTGGAGCCCTGGAGCCCTCTCACCACTATCCCTAATGGGTCACTTCCTTTTGATAATTTCTCAAGGACAGCACAAGAGCTACAACATACTTTTAATTCAAGTAATGAAAGTGTGGTAAACTCTCAGGATCCCTTGCTATATGAAATAGAACAAGATAATTAGGAAAAAAATTCCAATTATGTTTTAAAGTTTGAGTAAACATAAATAAGGAAAAACACACCAGAAAGGAGACACTGCACAATTTAAGATATAGTGTATGTAAATATGTAAACACTGTGTCACAGTGAAACAGCCTTTTAAAATGTTTTTTCAATTTTCAGAGGCACTTCAGGGTTAGTAATTCAGACAAGTTTTGAAGGCCTTCTCTGTCTCCTTTTCTTAAATGCTATAGAAATCTATGCAAAAAAGAGAAGGTTTCAACCCCCAAAGCATGAAGAAAGACAAAAAATTTAAAAGTCCTAAACGTTTTCTTTCTCTCATACATCACATAATTTTACATTAAAAAATTGTAATACTTCATACCTCTACTTTGGATGCCAAAAACACACACGTAGGAGCCATTAATACTGGATCTATACTTTTTAGGGAATATCTGAAATGTTACAACAAAATTATAATATGTTGTTTCATACATGTAGAACGATTAATCTATTAAGAGCACCACACTTCCTTTTGAAAAAGCAAAGCTTAAGTTAACTTTATTAAGGCATAAAAGCTTTACACCATCCAGAAAACAAAAGTGGCACTGTTTTTAATACAGAACTGCATTTTTAAAGGGCTACCAAAATGTGCCTAGCAAATGTTTTATTCTTGTACCATCATAGTAAACAGTCCTACCTGGCATAGAATCTCTTGAAGTAGACTGTAGCAGTGGCAATAACTTGCTGTCTTAATTTAAGATGTTCACCTAAAGCCTGGATAACTTAAAAAAAAAAATGAACAAAAGCTTGAGTTGAGTTTTTTTAAACAATTTGACACCAAATAGCAAAGGGTCTCAAAACATGACTAGTGCTGGGGATTCTAAGGAGCAGCACCACAGTCTTCTCCCTCAGTTCAGTTGCTCTAGTGAGACAACACGCTGCTGTAAACCTACAGACCTGCAGGTGAAGAACCGCTGCCTCCTGAAGCCTGGGGACACCTTCAAAAAGGGAAAGGTACCTTGACTTCATTGTGTATAAAGTGAGTATGACCTCTAAGAAGATGACAACACAAATCTCAGAAGGGTAAAGCTCAGGTATTCCATTTTAGAGCAAAACAAATTCAGACACAGGAAATATAAATCCACGGCTCTTCAGTGCCACACAAAATGGATGGGTTTTTTTCAAACAAGTAAAGCTGCCAACATAAACACGGTCATTAAATTTGGCAGAGGCAGCAGGTGTAAAGAAAAAATGACATATTTAGTCTAGGGAGAGGGGGTGGGAGACCAGAGGATGCAGTCAGCTGCTCCATCACGGTGGTCCTCTGCCAGTTGGACAAGAAACAACCCTGGTGTCATCTGTGCAGGTAGCTCTTGTTTGGCCTCCCAGGCAAAGGAAAGGTGCCAAGCAAATTAGATGCATCAAGCTGGGATTAAGAGCAGGGGCTGGGTATAAAGAATGGCACAGTGAGACATAAGGCTGTTACTTGTTATTTTTCCCATACTTCTTCGCCGCCATTATTCTGAGCACGGCTCGGCTGTGTGAAGACTCCCTCTTCTTTTTTTCCTCCCTCATGAGAAATGTCAAAAACAGTATTTTAAAATACACTTAAGTAGATATTTAAAATATGTACAGCAAGACCAAGACAGTGACCACTGGTGGGAAAAGCAAACAATTCTGTTGTCAGTCATCACTAAATTCTTAGTCTCTACTTAAACACTCAAGTAGAGAGTTTTACCCATGCTCTTATCACGTATCCCCTGCCAATAGCCAGGGTACACATTTGTCACCCACTGGCAATGCCCAAAGCAACATTAAATCCTGCCTGTGTCATACCATTCTCTTCCTAGAGAAGAATGCCAAACTGGGACTAGTTTGCCACTGACAGTAAGACAAGCAATACTTCCAAAAAGGGTGTTAAACCCAGTATGCAATGTCTGTACAAATATTACAACATTTTATCAGCATATCTTGGGAGATTTGAAAGAATTTTTGCCTTCAGTTTGACCATGGGGCTAAAAAGCTGTCCTACTACTAGGGCATCAGAAAAATTCAAGTATTAGGCTAAACAGAATTCTCCAAATATGTTTCATAATCCCATGGGATTTTCAGGAATAGTTAGGCCATCTGCTGTCAGAGAAAAACCAA
The DNA here is from genome assembly GCA_026261815.1 of Monarcha castaneiventris obscurior. Lineage (NCBI taxonomy): Eukaryota > Metazoa > Chordata > Aves > Passeriformes > Monarchidae > Monarcha > Monarcha castaneiventris. The sequence goes on from JAMPIT010000327.1 coordinate 2,869,223, forward strand.
GTGTGGCTTAGGAAAAAAAATGGACAAGAGCCTAGAGAGACTTAATGAAATGGAAGCTTGTATATGCTGGGAAAAAGTCCAATACTTGTAATTATTTTTATAATATTTGAAAAGAAACTATAGGATCATTTATTCCTGTATGTTTACAAAGTAAGTGGTTTCAGTGTTTTAGGTTTTTTTCATAAAGATTGTTTTAAATCTGAGTATTTTGAACAGCCTCTAACACAAACATTACAGCTTCTGCCCAAAACCAAAAAGGGAAAATAACTAATAACTTCTCAACCAAAAACAGTTAAGACTTGGTGATCCAAACAGAGAAATCGACATCAATTTCCTTTTTCAAACTATGTTAGAAGATTATCTTTTTCCTTCTCTTCATAGCTGCAGGGAGCCACACAATCAGTTAGTGATCTACTGTACTTGTTTTCCAATGAGGAAGCAGCAGGAAATTGCCCCTCTCCATGCAGATTTTAATTGCTTTAGGGAACAACCATCTCCTGGGCTGACACACACTGAATGTGACATGCTGCGGCCAAGCCTCATCTGCTCTCAGGTAGGGCAGATGGGAGACACAGGGGGACCCAAAGCAGGGTCCCTGTTCAGAGGCAGGAGATCATAGAACACATCCAGGGTTTGACCATGGCGAGCTCTGCCTGGGCACAGAGCAGCCCCTGAGTGCCCTGCCCGGGAAGAGGCCTCTCTGCTAGAGAAGGGCAGAAAGCCCAGCACCACTCTCTCCTCCAGGGCAGGCTGTGCTCCTACGTGCACAGGGGAGATGCTGGCAGAGCTGCTCTCCAGCTGCCCCCAGTCACTCACCACACCTTCAGGGGAGGCATGGAGTGCCAAGGAAAGGACCCTGGGAACCACAAACCAAAACTAACAAACTAACTTGTTTACTTTGGAAAGCTTTGTTTACTCAAGAAAAACAATGAAGTGAAACATTTAAAAGGCATATTTCATAGTTCAAATTAATACTAGTGAAAATTAGCATAGAAATACAGTTTTAGAAATACCCATAACCCTCCTTTTGTCTTTTTGTGTTATGAAGTTATGACACTTGGTTTTAACCTCAAGAAATTTCGGAAATTGATCAAATGGGTAAATCATTGCTAGCTTGATTTCCCGGTGCCCTATAAGCAATAACACAGATGTATCCACGGTGACCATGTTTACAGCATATGCAATAGTTACAAAAATAACTAAGCTAAGAGAGAAGCTGGGATAAGTATCTTCCACAGATATCATTCCAACACTGACATAAGATCTTCCAGTGACCCTGGGATAGTCACTTCACTTCTCTGTCTCAAGCCTGGCCAGATATCTGAAAAAATAAGCACTCAGTACTTTAAAGGACTGCTGCAAAAAGAATCTAAAGTGCTGCTAGCAAACAAGTGCTAGTTAGCAATATCCATTGCCAAAGGAGATTTTTTAAAATATTGGCCAATTGCACAGAGAAAACTTTAAGTGCCTTTGTAATCTGATATACTCAAGTGTGGCCATTCATATGGACAGTTACACACTTTGCAGTGTGTATATCTTGTATATCTTAGACAACTTCACATACAACTCCCAAATTCTTTGGGAGAACAGGCTGCCTGCCAAGCAGACACTTGTGGACAATTTGAGAGGCACGTGGTGCTGGGAAATCAGAGAGAAGACAAAACATGGGCTGTGTTGCAGGTTTCAGAGAATCTAAATGAACACAAATAACAAGTTTCCAAACTCTGCTGTTTAACAGAACAGCACAGATCACCTAAAATACTTACCCCAGCCTAAAAACTCACCAAAAGCCCAGGCTGAGTACTAATGCTTGACACTGAGCCTTTAATACACTAGCTTAGCAGTTTCTGCTTGCTTCTCCTCCTTTTATGTTTATGGTAAGAACCTCTTGAAAATAAGAAAATTTACTGTTTCATCCTATCACAAGTTAAAATGTTATATACGCAGCTAATTAGCCTGCAAGTTGTCCTAGAATTGTGTTAATATAACCAACAAATAATTATGTTATTTATATTCCAAATCTTTGTTAAAATAGGCTGTGGAAGTATATGTGATACCACAGTGAAAATATTACATCCTCTAAGCAACTCAAACCTCCATTGAGACATAGCAGACATTGCACAGATTTTATGGCAGAAATAAAAACTTTTACCATTAGTAAAAAATATCTGTAGCTTCCAATATTCTTCTTCAGTCAAAAATTTCAAGTCTTTCTGGCGTTCTTTCAACAGATCTTGTTTATCCAAAATCCATTGTAAGCTAAAGGAATGGAAAATAATTTCAGCAACTCTTTAACAACATTATACTGAGTGTCTCCTGTACAAACATACTATGGATTAAGGCTCGGGGCTAAAGGGTTTGTGGCCTTTAACAAAGCCACAATCTTCCCAAGCAACTATTCTTCAGGGTTTTCTAAAGTTAGACAACTGAAAAAAAAAAAAAAACCAAAACAACAACAAACCCAAAATCCAAACAACAAAACACAAACTACCAGGGGCTGAGATTAGCCTCTACCAGAGCAAACTGAGCTGGCTGTACAGATCTTAGACCCTGCCAGTCACTAGCAAGGTTTATGCTGCAGCCATTACATTACGGGCACCATTCAAACCTTGACGCGCTCAGCACGAGGTGTTTTAGGGCAGAATCACAGAATCAATTAGGCTGGAAAAGACCTCTGAGATCACCGAGTCCAACCCATGACCGAACACCACCCTATCAACCACACCATGGCCCTGAGTGCCACGTCCAGTCTTTCCTTAACCACCTCCAGGGACGGTGACTCCACCACCTCCCTGGGCAGTCCGCTCCAGCATGGATCACACTTCCTCATGTCCAGCCCAAGCCGGGCCCCGGCTGCCCCGCCGCTGGGGACAAGCGTGCCAGGGACCCAAGCGCCCGCACTCCGCCGCTGGAGCCCGGGGCGCCGCGGGCACCGGCACCGGGACGCGACCCCTCTCCCGGAGCGCCCAGGCGCTTCCCAAGCGCCGGCTGAGCGGGGCCGGCTCCGGCTGCTCCCGCCAGGGTCCCGCGGCGAGCAGGCCCCGCCGCCCGCCCCGCGCTCCCCCGCCGCCCCGGGCCTCCCTTCAGCGCCATGCCCGCCGCCCGGCCCGGCAATGAATGGACAGGGAGCGGCGGCAGCCCGCAGCACCCGCGCCCCGCGCCCCACGGCCGCGGCACCCACTAGTGAGAGCTCTGCCAGAAGTTCCCGGCCATGGAAGGAGCGGAGCGGAGCGGGGAGGAGGCGCCCGGGCCCGCGATGCCCCGGCCCCGCCGCCACAGCGCCGCCGCCCCCGCGCCGGCAGCAGGAAGGAGGAGGCGGCCGCCGCCGCCGGCCGGCAACACGCGGCGCTGGGAACCGTTCCCCCGCGCGCGGGTTCCGCCCGCCCCGCCGGCCCGCGCAGCCCCGCCGGGATGGGCCGGGAAGCACCGGGATGGGCCGGGAAGCACCGGGATGGGCCGGCAGGCACCTTCCAGAACCACCCAGCCCAGCCCCCCGCCATGCGCAGGGACACCTGCCACTGGACCAGGTTGCCTAGTGCCCCGTCCAGCGGGGCCTTGAACACCGCCAGGGATGAGGCAGCCACAACTTCTCTTCGGCAGCATGTTCCAGTGCCTCATCACCCTCACATGGAAAGAATTTCTTCCTTATATCCAGTCTAAACCTGCCCTCTGTCAGTGTAAAAGCGCCGTTTCTCCCAGTAAGGTCCCAGTTGTAAGCACCCAGGAAGATCCAGAGCTTACTTGTCTTGTGCTGTCTCCACCTCACCTAAATTTCCCTTTAACTTACCTGTTCCCAAGTTTTCATGGCTCAGCTTTCTCCGTGCTGGAATTTTCCTCATCGGAGAGACTCTCTAGCGGTATTTTCTTAATAATTATATAATAATGATCAATTTAAAATATTAACAGGAAGTACGCGGGCCTGCTTTCTTTCCATGCTCTTTGCTGTGGTGGCTCTCAGCTTCTGAGCAGGATCTGAGATGTATCAGCAGTGAGAGGCGTCAGCATCATGCACTAAGATGTACCAACCACCTGAGATGTCTCGGGTCACGGGGAGGATAAACCAGGGCAGGAGCTGTGGGTGCCTGTACCACGCTGCCGCGGGATGCAGTGCCCCTGGCAGGGTGAGCAGGGAGAGAGGGATCCATTTCTTCAAGCAGCAATGCCGCTAGGGCAGGTACACTGGAGTTTCACAGCGAGATTAATACAAATGGACCTCGTCGTCACCTTGCTCCCAGGTGAGCGAGCCTGCCTGGCGTTTGGCATGGCTGGGAGTGCACGGCCACTGACAAGGGGCCCTGGGCAAGGCCCTGGGGCTGATGTGGTTGGAGGTCAAGTGTCCACACTCGAATCACACGCTGGCTAACACCCCACTCCACATGGAGGTGGGGGTTCAGTGATGCCATTTGACAGCCAGCAGCAGTGCCCGATGGCCCTGGGGGCCTGGGAAGGGGTTCTGGGCAAGGTGAGGGGAGGTCATGGGGTTGGGAAGGGACAGCCAGGACTGAGTATGCTCTCAGGGACCTGGCACGTAGAGTTGGTGTTTGGCGTGCCAACATGGATGCAGAAAAAGGGACCTTTTTGTTTCAATATGAGTCAATATATCATCCAAGCTCTTTTGCATTAAAGCTGCTGTCTAAATCATTAGGTTTTGCGCTTTATTACCTCAGCTTTCCAGAGCAATTTCCTAATTTGGTGATTAACCAAGAACGTTATAAAGGTGAAACTCCAGGCTTTTCAGACACAGTCCCACAGGACTCTGCAGTGATCTGTTGCTGGCAGTGTAGCTAAGATACTGGAGTTTCACTGGGAACTATGAAGCAGAGAGGGAAGATACACGGGGTAAAATGGTGTCATGGTTTAGAAATTTTATTCTCAAATGTTGTGTTCGCACTGAAACTACTCCAGACCCCACGTGACTCACGCACTTCCCCATCCCCTTGCCCATCCCCTATGGGTGGCTGGACAGCAGAGTTGGAGGCACGAAAGGTAAAGATCTTGGATTGAGAGAATAACAATTTACTGGAAAGAGCAATGAGATAAAAAAATGAGCAGTAACAGTAACAATACTAATGTCAGAGTATGCAAGAAAAGAAAAGTTATTGCTCACCCCATGAAAACCCCCAACAGATCCAAAACCCCTGACTTCTCCCTCTGCAATGCTATCCTGACCTGCAAACGAGCCTTTTCCCCAACCTGTCCCTGGAAAATTACATGAGGTGGTATAGAGTAACCTCTAGGCCCTGGCACTGGCTCCTCCTGGCTGCAGCAATATTTAACCCTGTCCTGGCTGGAACCAGGGCAGATGGAGACAGTGGTGTTTCTAAATGCCTTTGCTGGCAGAATGAGACACCATTCTGACGTGCCAGAGATAATCTAGGTTTGACACCCTGTTTATACGTAGGAATGTGGAGGAGGGAGGTAAAGAAAAAATATTTTGCATACCCTTTACTTTTCCCTTCTCATTGCAAGGAGACATGATGGAAACCACAGGCTGGGTTTTGTGGGCAGTCTGTGGAGGCTCTCTGACCTGACACCTTTCTCCAAAAAGCCATCCAGGCTTTGCAGGGTATGGGAGAAGGAACTTACTCCGCTGTGTCAACATCACAGAGAGGTGAACCAGATTGCCTGGATCACAGCCACCCACAACAGCATCACACACAACATAGCACAGCACCAAGGAGTCAGCAGAGAGAGAGAGAGAGAGAGAGGTTTCTGTATAAGAGAGAAGCCTGTCATCGCCTCACTGAACATACCAGAGCAACCGAAATAGCAGCAAACCTCATGCTTCTGCTTATCACATCAAGTGAGCATCTCTTTTGTTTTCACCGTCTTCCTGACCCCAGCCTTTTTCTTGCTCTGAGTTAGTACCTGTGTTTTGTTACCTCATGATGGTGATTTGGGCTTCTGCACAGTCAACAGCTGGATAAACATGAGCCAGCAGTATGCCCAGTTGGCCAAGAAGGCCAATGGCATCCTGGCCCATATCAGAAATAGTGTGGCCAGCAGGACCTGGGCAGTGATCATCCCCTGTGCTTCATGCTGGAGAGGCTGCAGTGTTCAGTGCAGAGCACTCGAGCTCTTTGTTCAGTTCTGGGACGCTGAGGTGCTGCGACCTGTCCAAAGAAGAGCAACAGAGCTGGTGAAGGGTCTAGAGCACAGGTCTTACGAGGAACAGCTGAGGGAGCTGGGGTTGTTTAGCCTGGACAAAAGGAGGCCCAGGGAAGACCTTATCACTCTACAGCTTTCCTGAAAGGAGGTTGTAACCGGGTGGTGTCAGTTTCTTCTCCCAACAAACAGGAGCTAGGACAAGAGGAAATGGCCTCACGTTGCAGCAGGGAAGTTTTAGATAAACTTTCTTTACCAAAAGGGGTATCAAGTGTTGGAACAGGCTTCTCAGGGAAGTGGTGGAGTTACTATCCCCAGAGGTAGTTAAAAGATATGTGGATGTGGCACTTGGGGACATGGTTTAGCGGTGGACTTGCCAGTGCTGGGTTAATTTGATGATCTCAAAGGTCTTTTCCAGCCTCAACAATTCCATGATTCTACACTGCAGCATGACAGGAAATTATTAGTAGGGCAGGGCAGGAGATTTACCATAGCTATGGTAAATACCATTGCTCCACTGCACACTGGGCATGGGAAACAGCTCTGCTTGTCCTGTATCTGGCACCACAGGGGCTGTCTAACACTGCTGGAATGGGAGCACTTGGCACCACGGGTTCTTGCCAGCTCCACTCCCAGACTTTCTTTTTCCCAGTGGGACAGACCTCATATTGCACGACCCCTTTTCACAGCACTGCAGCAGACCACACCAGTGCCAGAGCTATGAAGAAGGAAACTCTCCCTGCTCCACAGATCCAGAGAGAAACAAAGATTCCTTGGGGTCCACATTGCCTTGCTCATCCACCCTCCTGGTGCCCTACAAGGGGACACCCTGCCATGCTGGAGATCCTCCCTGCAGAATGGCACCCAGGTGGCTCCCAGTGCTTTGGGGGGGTCATTCTCAGTCCTGCAGCATCCCTTGAGCAAAAAAGCAAAGGTTCCTCTAGTCTGGGGCATGCTAGGGATGCCCATTGCCAGGCCAGGAGTCCTGCAGCTGGTGAGGAGCCACAGTGCAGGGGGGCTGATTGCCATGTGTGGATACCACTACAGCTCCATCTCCCTGGAGGCCCAGCTGGGAGATGCTTTCTTGGGCAGGGGCATGGCAGGGGGCAGACAAGGCAGACCGTTTTCCCCTTGACATTGCTTTTGAACCTTGCTTTTCCAGGAGCTGCATGGAAGATCCCTTTATTTACCATGTCCTCTCTGTGTGTTTGTGTCAAAACAAGCAAACGAAGATTTCTTGAAACAGATGTGCACTGCTGCTGTGTGTGCTGATGTCTCCTGCTCAGCCTCAGACCTGGCTGCTGCTCTGAGGGACATCCAGATATAGGATGAAAAAATCGCAGCCAAGAACCTGCAGGTAAAATTATACTTTGTCGTATTTGTGAGATGAAATTATCTGTCAGCTCTTGCTGATCTCTTCCCCCTCTGCCCCCCCAATAAAAACCGTCACAGACATATTGAATATACTTAGTAGTCCATTGCTAGATATAAATATACACAGGATAGTTGGATAGATTTTTTTTCCCCAAAATAAATGCTTCTTCCAATCCACGTCTTATAAATAGCGTGATAAATAGGATGATACATGGTCAGGTTTTTGTTCATGGGTCCTCCTGCACAATTGGCAGTACAATATTTTCTTTGTATCTTTCCCTTAGATGCACACAAAAACAGTCTTTACTGATACTCTCAGGTTTTTCATGTCTACATATTCATCTAATAACTGAAAACAGTGCATATCTTTTCACAGATCTGACAATAAGCATTCTTGTTTGCCCTCTGCTGTTTAATATCCCCTCGGGAAATGAATGAGTGGTACAAAACCAGATTTCCTGACTTTAATCAGGCTTCCACAAAACATGCTGAGAATGTGAGACATTTCAGGGAAGGAACAGGGAAAAGAAGTGTAAGTGGAATTGAAAACCCCTTCCAGCTTATGTTATGTCACTTCTAATGGAAGCCTTTGTTATGATTTCACTAAGTGAGGTAATGTGACAGTTGTCTGATATTTTTCCCAGTAATGGTGGTCTTTTAGGCTATATTTTGCAACAAGCGAGGTGGATTGGAGGAGTGGCGACCCTGGATGTGACCCCATGCCAAACCAGCAGAAAGTAGCCACAAATAATATTTATACATATGAAATAAAAATTCAGCTGCTCAGTAATGCATGTATCTGAACATAAGGATCCTGCTCTTCTTGAATGACAATTTCAGGAGCAAAGGATTTATATTGGAGAATTTTTTATTTGAAGCACCATCACACACACTTGCCCTCCCACACAAAGCACACTGCTGGCAGAAGCAACCATTTAATATTTTATGTAGAAGACATTCCGGATAATTTCATTAGATGAGGGAAAGACTTTAGAATAATGAGGGTTTGGTTTACAACATGAGGATATATAACAAGAGACAGAGGTGTTATTAAAACCATCAACTCTGTTGTGAGAGCCTCTTGATATGGATAGATGGTTCAGCCACCTGCTACTGACCTTTGCTTAAAATATTTTTTTTAAATCATCCCACATAGTACCCTGTTATTTCAAAGGGTTTTCCTTTCTGGGTCACAGATAGTCTGGCATTTAACCCCACCTCCTCTCAGTAAAACATGCAGCAGGAACATATGCAGGATGGAGTATCATATCAATGTTATGTTGGCTTGATTTTTTTTCCTCCTCTGGTCAGCTTGAAATGCATCCTCCACTCCAATGGTTCAGGTTTTCCATTCAGGGAATAGCCTGTGGGTCTGGATCCTGAGCAGCACATCTTGCCCAGGCTGAGATGGTTATTCAGGCTGTCCTTCAAACCCCGGGAGCCACACAGATCAACCTGCAGGCCAGACACCCATTCACATGGAGCATGTGTCCCGTCAGGGAGGGCTTTGCCTCTAGGAAAGACCAAGTTGACAGGGTCACTCCGTTGGGGACCTCTGCTGGGACATGAATAGTGGACTGAGAGTCTCTTAGATAGCCTGCACCTTGCAGGGAGAGTTTGCCTTTCTCTCACCTCTTCCCAAACATTCAGTTAAACAAGCATGTCTCGGTTTGAAAGACAGGTGTCAGACAAGAAAGGCAGGAGCCTCCCCTGAAATGGAAAATGCAACCCCCTTCCCTCCGAATTATTATAAATCTGAAAATAAGGGGCTTTCAGGCAAAGATATAAGGGGTAGGAATAACAGTTCTTTACTAATAAATATATATGTATAACAACACAAACAAACAGCAATAGCTGTGGCAGTCACAGCAAACAGCAGCCCGAACCCAGCGCCGGCCTCGGGCCCTTTCCCCTGGGTGCAGTTCCTCCTCCCGCTGAGCAGGGCGGGTGCGATGGTTCCCCCGCGGCTGCAGGGGGCGCTCCGCAGCGAGCTCGGGAGCACCGGGAATGGCAGCGCGGGGTCCCGGGAAGGGATGTATGAGAAAAACCTCACAAAACTCTTGGGCGTCCGGCCGGATCCTCAGGAACAGCAGGCTGGAACGGCAGGGGCGAGCGCAGATCTCGGGTGGCAGTGAGAGGTATCAAACTGCGGGGCTGTGGCAGGGAAACCCGGCAGGTCTCTCAGTCGGCAGAGCGCAGGAGCTCCGTTTCCAGACGGGACAAGGAGGAGAGCAGGCTTAGGGACCCCGGGGGTTTGCCCGCAGAAAGCAAAACAGCCAAAGAAGCAGAAACCCGCAGTGGTGACCGAGACGTCCACACCGACGGGAGCCAGTTTCCCGACTAAACCTTGAGCACCCAGGCAGCCCCCCCGGGTGTCCTAACCCCCAGGTGACAAAAGGGTGGCCAGTCCCACCCCGCCTCTGTGGCCAGGTCTTTTGTTTCTTTTAAGTATCCAGCGGTTTGTCCCCTAGCAACTAGTATGGGTAAAATTCTTTAAGAGAAAAAACAGGCTAAAATCCTAAACCCCAACAAAGCATTAAGCAGTTATGGATAGTGAAAGGCTTCCTGAGAAGTCAGGAGGCTGACCACAGCTGCTGCCCAGCCAGGACAGGAGACCTCTCTACCATACCTGCATCCCTGGGTGCCTTGGGGGACCTCTCTGCACCCTGAACAGCTTTTCATAGAATCGTAGAATCATTAAGGCTGGAAAAGACGTCCGAGATCCTTGAGTCCAACCTTTGACCCAACACCACCATGTCAACAAAACCGTAGCACAGACTGCCACATCCAGTTGTTTCTTGAACAGTTCCAGAGATGATGACTCCACCACTTCCCTGGGCAGTCTATTCCAATGCTTAACCACCCTTTCAATGAAAAAAATTCTTTCTGATGTCCAACCTGAACCTTTCCTAGAGCAGCTTGAGGCCATTTACCTTTATGCTGTTGTTAGTTGCAGAAGAAGAAGAGATCAATTCCCACCTTGCTTCTACCACCTCTCAGGTAGCTGTAGAGTGGTCTCTCCTGAGCCTCCTTTTCACCAGACTGGACAACCCCAGCTCCCTCAACTGTTCCTCTTGTGATTTACTCTCCAGATCCTTCACCAGCTCTGCTGCCCTTCTCTGGACACTCCCCAACACCTCAATGTCCTTCTTGTAGTGAGGGGCCCAGAACTGAACAAGGATTTGAGGTATGGCCACACCAGTGCCGAGTACAGGGGGACAATCATTTCCCAGGTCCTGCTGGCCACGCTATTGCTGATACAGGCCAGGATGCCACTGGCCTACTTGGCCACCTAGGCACATTCTTGGCTCGTGTTCATCCGGCTTTTGACCAGCACCCCCAGGTCCTTTTTCACTGGGCAGCTTTCCAGCCACTCTATCCCCAGACTACAGCGCTGCTTGGGGTTTTTGTGACCCAAGTACAGGGCCCAGCACTTTGCCTTATTGCACTCCATAGAGTTGGCCTTGGCCCATCAATCCAGCTCATCCACATCTTTCTGCAAAGTCTTCCTACTCTCCAGATCAACACTCTCACCCAATTTAGTGTCATCCACAAACTTACTGAAGGTACACTTGATCCCCTTGTCCAAATCATTGATAAAAATACTAAATAGGGCTGGCCCCAAAACTGGGCCTTGGGGAGGCCCCTCTACTGACTGTCCACCAACTGGATGCAACACCATTTGCCACCACTCTCTGGGCCCAGACAACCAGCCAGTTTTTAACCCATCACATGGTTCACCTGTCTAAGCCATGGGCTGCCAGCTTCTCTGGGAGAATGCTGTGGGAGACAGCATTGAAATCTTTACTCAAGTCCAGGTAGACAACATCCACAGTCTTTCCCTCATGCAGTAGATGGGTCACCTGGTCATAGGAGGAGATCAGGTTGGTCAGGCAGGACCTGCCTTTCCTAAATGCATGCTGACTGGGCCTGATGCCCTGGTTGTCCTGTACGTGCCGAGGGATTGCCCAAGATAATCTGTTTCATAACCTTCTCTGGACCCAAGGCCCAGCTGACAGGCCTGTAGTTCCTTGTATCCTCCTTGTGACCCTTCTTGTAGATGGGCATCACATTGGCCAACCTTCAGTTGTCCGGGACCTCTCCAGATAGCCAGGACTGATAAAAAATGATGGAGAATGGCTTGTCAAGAAGAGAAGGAGAAAGTGAGCCTGCCCCAAGGGTGTAGATTGTTGCACTGAGCTCTTGGCCCTTCCAGAGGAAATGATACTGCTATGAAATGGAAGTGGCTTGCAGCCCACCCTCCTGCAAAACACCGGGGATGCTCCTTTGCCACACCAGGCTTGCACAGGGGTTTTTCCCACTTCCGCAGGACCTCTCCTTCCTTTCTCACTATTCGTCCAGGTTTTCACTCAAAAAACCTGCATTTCTCCCTGGAGAGCAGCTCCTCCACCTTCAGCCCAAGCCTCCTGCCATTGCAGCAGTTGTGTCGCTTTTATTAACTCGAATGAAATGAACATTTATTTTCTTGCTTGGCTCGGTCCCGTGGGACCTCGGGAGCCGGATTTTCTGCACGACTTCGTGAAGGTATCGGGTAACCTTGAAGCAACCCGGCAGGCGGGAGGGGGTTGCGGCTCCTGGTGAGCACGGCGGAGCCTGGCCCGAGGAGAAACCTCCCCCTTCCCCAACGAGCTTCTGACATAACAGGAGAGAAATGAGCAGAAAACAGAGAAGCGAGTTAATTAGTTGCATCTTTGCCGGATCACGCTTGAGAGACGCTTTTACAAGGGCAGGCTTCGCTGCCTTGCTCTATCTGGTAACGAACGGTTTCTCTCCGAGCCAGAAACTCAGAGGGGTTTTCTGAATCTGTATAAGTAAGGAAAAACTATACAGCCGAAGAGAGAAAATATATCCCTGCCCCGTTATATAATTCCGTGTCTCTATTCCCCCGGACAGGTTTCATATATGGGAAACACCCATATAAATCATATGCACATCTTTCCCAGCCCGTTTCTCGGGCTCCCAAAGGGAGTTTGGGAAACTGCCGTCTTCTCGCCCCAGGATCAAACAGCCTCCAACACAAGCCGCCTCTGGGGCCGGCCCACCGGGGCCGCGGGACAGGGACACCGCAGCCTGCCCCCCGACAGCATCCCGCGGTCTCTCCGCGCAAAATGCGCGGCTGCACTGCCGACCCCGCGGCTCCGGGTCGGCTTCTCCTCCCACGGACACACTGCGGGGGGAGCGCCGGTAAGGTTGATATTTATAGGAATTGAGAGACACGGAGAGCGGGGCTCGCTTTGACCACTGACACAACGGGGCGGGGTGACAGCTTCAGGTGGGCTGTGATGAAAATCCAGATTCTTTCCTGTCCTGGGAGCTCATCCCAGGGGACAAGCGTATTTTTGATTTCCCCAAATTCGGAAAAAATACTTATTTTCTTTGCAAGGTGAAGTACTGGAAAATCTCAGCACACCGGCTACGGGGCACACAGACTGTAGAAGGGTCTGTCCTTTCTCAAATTAAAGCTGTCCGGAGTTGCAGGGTTTTCCACAGTTCGGGCAGGGCAGCGGATCTGGCCCGCAAGCCGCAGTGCCAGCGGGTGCGGACAGCGTGGTGTGGCGGTGGCAGCTCGGTACCTGGGGGTGCGGCCACCTCGGGGGCTGCCCGAAGGCTCACAAGGGATGACGGGGAGTCAAGTATTCCCTCTCTACGGCTTGCGTTTGCAGAAGGTCCAATCCCACACTCATTCGAAAGCAGTTCCTCTACCTGGGGGTGAGCCCTAAAGCACCGGGGGCTGCTCTGGCTGACACGGATTGTTGGAAACATTTTCTCAGCGGTAACTGAATGTGCACGATCGACTTTTTTTTTTTTCAAATACCTCGGGATACGGGTTTAGAAACAATAGTGGCAAGTCCTTTCTCAGGCAGAATACCTATACGGTGGGCATCCTAATTCAGCTTTAAAAGCAATGACACGAAAGAAGGGGTTAGTTCGACTCTGATATTTTGAGCTGAGCAAAGCTTGATTCAAACCCGATTTAAGGGTTCATTCCACAAATAATTTAGGGAGGTCAGCTTGTTTAAAAGACCCCGACGCCACATACCAAGCTGTGATAGAACTATTCAAAGATAAATAAGATTTTTCCCTCCTGGCTGTGGAAGAGCCAACCCTTCTGTATGTGTGTGCCCGAAGTGTGCCCTTGTTTTTCCGTGTGAGAGACGCAGAGTGAGACAGAAACTCTGAGGTTAATCTGTCTTCTTCTTCTAAATGCATATTTGAATATTTAGACTGAAAGATGATGACACTGGTGAAGCTGAGGGCAGCGGTCCACAGGCGATTGGGCAAAAAATACTGAATAATTTTATTTAGATTTTATTTTAATAGCACAAACAATGAATAGAAAGAACAACATTACATCTGCAGGCTGTTATGAAAAATTGTTTTTGACAGATGACACCTACAAGTTTCTTTGGTCTTATAACTCCGAATCTGTCAAAAATGATGCATATTTCAGCGTTGGAATATACAATGGCAAAATAAACAGAAGAAAAAGAGCTGTTCTTCATGATGTATTTGATAAGCCCTAGATAATGTGGGTTTAACCTGCGGTATTCGGCATATGTAAATCAAATACTTTCTTGTGTCACATATTTTTATTGGGTTAAAAAAAAAAAAAAAGGAAGAAAAAAGAAAAAGGAAAAAAAAAATCAAGTCACAGGGACCAGAGAAAGACCTTTCAGTTTGTCAAATTCATTAATTAGAGAGCTGCACATACTAGAAGATGCATTTTCTTGCTCTGCTTCCCGCCCCCACCAACAATTTTACCATGAGGGAATGTTTACCAGAGTGTAATGAACAGTTTCCGATGGCTGCATTTTTTTGCTAAAGTTCTGGTTTTTTTTTTCTTGCTGATAGTCGTATCTTGAAAAGTCGTATCTTCAGCATAAAACGCTGAAACCCTTAACAACATTATATGCGCTCATTAGGAAGTCAGCTCTCTTATAGCCCTTTCTCCTGCTCGCTGGCAAAACCGATCTCTTTCTGCATTTACACAGTTACCAGCCAGCCAGCAAGCTCTGCCCTGCTCCCTGGTGCCACTGCACTGAGAGATCTTCCTTCCAGCAGCTACTATTTTTTCATCTCTTTCTCTCTTCCGTGCCAGTGATTTATTTCCCCTGCCTCTCCTCAGATCAAGCGCTGGGTTCGGTGGGAGCCCAACAGGCGAAACCACCACCGTTTGCACCTCCCGACTCCCGAACCGAGGGCATCCACCGCGGGAGCGGGCATGGAGCCTTTTCTCCGCCGCACCCGGCTCCCCGCTCCTGTCCCGGCACTGATGGCACTTGCTTCTCCCGAGGTCTTTGGCATCCACCTACGAAAAAAGCTCCAGCTGTGTCGTTGCTGCTACCGTACTGTAACTCTGCCCCTCGAGGAGAAGATTTACAGAAATTAAGTGCCTTGTTTTACAGCTGCAATTCTTCTGTAATCACAGAGCTGATTTTAAAATAGATTAATCCTCCCTAGTCCTTCCCCCCCACACACACACCCTCAATCCAAGTTCCTCAGGAAAATGCTACAAATTTACAGTCTGCATAATTCTTTTTTCGCCTTGAGCCGAGCTGAGCACGGCAGAGGAGTCCTCTGAGGATGAGGAGGGGAGCTCTGCAGAATGTGCTCTCTGCCTGCGTGCTTTGGCTTCCCCTGTCGCTGCACAATTTCATCCCTGGAAGAGATTCAGGGTCTGGCTGGAATCTATCAAGCTGTCAGAACGGATAGAGATAGTCTGTGGAAATGCTCAGAGAAGGGTACTCCCACTGTATATTTAAAAACCCCAAACAATTAAAGCCTAGGCTGAAATAAAAAGTCAATGCTAGCTTGCCTGCCTAGAGGTGGAGGGAACCTGATTTAAGTGTTACAACCGCTGTCTTTACAAAGCCCGACTCAGAGAGAGCTCAGATCAGAATATAGCTCCGTGAATTGGATTCCGGGGGGTATTTGATGCTGGAGGACCGGGAGGGAGGGAAGCACCCTCTGTTTCCTCACCCTGCTGCTCCCCGAAGCGCAGGTACAACTCGGCGCCATGCAGACTTTTGTAGATGTTTCCTAAGGCGTTGGTCCTGTATACGTTCGGTACTTTGGCTCTTCCACACGCTTTTCAATAAATAACAGCCCTGTCTCTCAGGGATGGTCAGGAAGGAGAGGAAGGGCCTTCATCCCTGCGCTCCTATCGCGAAAACCATGGGGAAAAAGGATTACAGTGACTCCAGCATATCCATTTATGAATAAATCTCTGTGTATGTTTACACACAGATATACTCGGGTGCGTGCGTACGGACTCACAGGCAAACCTGCATCCTTTCTGCCTCTGAGGTGCCCGCGACTCTTAGGGATGCTGTAGCTGTAGGCAGCTGCGCGCAGCTCTGCCTGTAACCGGAGCAGCCTCCGGGCGGTGGGGCCTCCTGGGCATCCCTTCCGCAGGCACCTCGGGAGCACCGGGCAGCCGGAGGCCGAGCTCCTCTTCCCTCTCCCTGGCCCTGGGCCGCCGTTTTCTCCTCAGGCAGGGGCCAAGGTTTGGCTCGGCAGGGACAAACACGGGGCGCCCCGGCCGGGATGGGGCTGGGCTGACAAACCCGCCCCGTCCCCTGCTCCGAAAGCTGGGGCTGGCTGGGACGGGGATGCCCTTTCCTTTTTTATTTAAATATCGTAGCCGTCTCGGAGCGGAGGCATGTCGGGGCTGGGTTTTTCCCTTTTCCTCCGACCCTTAGCCAACCGTAACTGCTGGGAAATTATGTCAGGGGCTTCTCCCGGGCTCAGCGGCCGCCCCCCGGCGCCACCGCTGTGCCCCGTCCCCTCACACTGCCACGCACGGCCGTGCCCGGCGCTTTTTGTCTTGCAGAAATACGAACGTCGGGCACCCGGCAATGCGGGTGGAGACTGGGAGCAGACGGCTCTGTCAATCTCCTCTAAACCAGATCTTCCCCTTTGCAGGAGCGGTGTGCAGGGGCAAACCCACCCCAGAGAGCGGACTTCAGTCCTTGACCTGAGACTTCAGCAATATCTGCTGTTGAGAGTCATAGCGTTGCTTTCCAGGCCAGCCTCGCCTCGCATGTCGCACACCAAGCCCTGTTCAACGCTGGAAATGGGGCACCATGCCCAGGAGACTCATGGGACACTCTCCATTTCCTCTCCCCACCCGGCCAGACCCATGGGGTGTGGGAAGGTGCCCGCATGAGTGAACAGCGGGATCAGGTAACAGGGGCAGGACCCTTCCCACTGCCACGGACAAGCCTACAGGTAGTGCCAGGGCATTTCCCGCACGGAGGGGACACGCAGCTCAGCATCACCACAGAAAGTTGTGTCTGTATCGCCCCGGGGTTGCCGAGCTCTGCCGGGCACCCGCTGTGCCTCCAGCCGGGTACTTTGGCCCAAAACCGCCCCGTCGGGACGATGGCTGCTTTCCAGAGGAGAGTGGAGAGGGTGAGAGCAGCAGGCGGTCACCAGCTCTCCATCATCACGTTGGCACAAAGTAGCCTCTGCAAACAAAGGCTCTGCTCGCGGTACAGGCTCTTTTCTGTCTGACTGTGATGGGATTAAACATGGTCTTTCTGGTAACTGACTGCGGAGTTTAGAAATCACTAACCTAATAATTTTGTCACCACGTTTTGGGCTACCGCATCCGGACTACCTCCCACGCGGGATAGTCACAGTGTGGAGGCCAGACCTGAGCTTTGGAGGTTGCCTCTCGCTGTGGCCCCACAAGCACAGGGTCCGCAGCAGCGGCAGGATGCTTTGCAGTGCCGGGGCTGCCAGGGCACGGCTGACATGCAGGCGGACAGACGAACAGGCAGGGCAGTAGGTGGGTATGGACGTGAGCAGATTTGGGTTAAAAACACAGACTGAGTGGCTTGGGTTGGAAGGAACCTTTAAAGATCATCCAGTCTGGGCCGTGGCATCTTCCACTAGATTAGGCAGGCCCGAGCAGGCAGTACAGCCCTCGGCCATCCCTGCTGCAGCAGGACGGCAAAAAAACCTCATTTCCCTGACGCCAGCCTGGCCCGGGCAGCCAATGGTGTCTGCCTGAGACCCGCATCTCCTCTCCCTGCCTCCCTTCCCCTCTGGGAGCACGTTCATTAGGCTACAATCACCCAGGGAAGTTTTCTCATGGGATTCTTCACTCCCGTGGAACCCACAGGGTTTCTAACCCCGAAAGCAAGCCGGGCACGAGAAACCTGAGGCTTGCTGCCCTTCCCTCCGAAGGGAAACCCGCGGCCAGGGCTCTCTGCCCAACACTGCCAGTCCTTGTCCCCGGCAGTTGCCACGCTGGCAGCCCCGCAGAGAGACATTGGACCGGTCATTTTCTGAGTCTCCTTTATTTGCTCAGTTTCTCCCTGAAATCTTTATAAATCCCCCTTTTCCAGGGGGAGTGTCCAGGCGGGTGGAAGTCTGAGCACAATGAAACCTGAGAATTTCTGTCACTCTCTGCATATGGTCCGAAGTGCTTTAATCCCAATTAGGGGCGGCTGACACACGGTCCTATTCATCCCAATCAGCTCTTGAATACATTTGCCTAGAAATGAACTTCACAAATAGACTTTCTCCTAAATGTGCCCAACAGCAAGGAAAATCGAATTGAGGCAGGGGCTCATTCTGAGGCGATCGAGGGAGAAAAGGTATGAATTTATAAGGTACACCGAAACATTGCAATTCAGCAACAAGTTTACTGACTTTTATTTGCACCATGTCAACCGAAAGAACCAAGAGATACGGTGGGGGTTGCGGGAGAAGGGGAATACGGTTAAAAGGCAACTTTAGACAGACTTTGAATACTTTATGCAGCAAGCTTCGCCTCCAATTGAAGTTGGGCTAAAAAGAAAAAAAATCTCAGCCCCTACACTGGAATTTTTAACGAGCACAAAACGTGTTTGAATCCGATCTGGGCTGCCGCTCGCGATTAACAATACGAATACCAAATCGAGCTCCTGTCATCTGCCCGGATTCCCATAGAACCTGAATTACTATTCAAAAGCTGCTTTAATATCCCACCCGCATCTCGTCTGCACCGCACAGCTGGTTGGGGGCCGCCGGCCCGGCCGCAGCCGCTCTGCCCCGCCGGTCGGCACCGCCCGCCCGCAGCACCGGGCACCGGCACCGGCACCGGCACCGGCACCGGCACCGGCACCGGCACCGGCAGCGCCGCGGCGGGGAAGCAGCGGCTGCTGCGGGCGGCGTCGCGGGGCAGGAATGGCAGGGAGGGGAGGAACGGGACAGAGGAAAGGGTGGGAGAGGGAAGGGGGTTGAGAAAGAGCGGTTGAAACTAGCGAAGGTGAGCGAGATCGAGGAAAAGATTCACGGAAATTGCAAAAGAGAAAGGGGAGGGAAGGCAGGGAACAAGGAAAGGGAAGGGAAGGGAAGGGAAGGGAAGGGAAGGGAAGGGAAGGGAAGGGAAGGGAAGGGAAGGGAAGGGAAGGGAAGGGAAGGGAAGGGAAGGGAAGGGAAGGGAAGGGAAGGGAAGGGAAGGGAAGGGAAGGGAAGGGAAGGGAAGGGAAGGGAAGGACAAAGAGGAAGAAGAGAAGAAAGGGGGGAAAAGAGAAACGCAGAAACGGGGAAAGTGAGAAAGAAAAGAAAGGAAAAGAGAAGGAAAAAAAGAGAAAAGAAAGAAAAGAGGCATTCAGGCTATATCGGCCTCTTCCGTTTAAAGTGGCTTTCCGTGTTTCAGGGTCTCAGCAAGACTCCCCCCTGCCCTCCGCCCGGTGCCTTGCATCCCTATCCACCTGCCGCGGAGCCTAGGGCTTGGCTCGGACAGGGACGGGAGTCTCGGACCGTCCCGTCCTGCAGCCCGGGGAAGGGCAGCCCTGTCGGGGCAAAGCCATTTGGGAAAAAGGTCACCCCGGGAGCCGCCGGCTGGGCCGCCCCGCCGGAGTATGGCCTGCTGAATGAACTTGCAGCATTTTGTTCCAGCCTCCGCTGCGGTGCTCTGTGGCATAATGAGCCGGGCCCTGTATACAGGCATTCATGCTGGTCTGAATGTGGTGTTGAACCTTCTCTGTGCCGGAGCGGTTTGATGGTTTGAATGGAGCTCCCTGGTGGGACATTGCTCTCTGCAACTGTGCCTCTTTGGATGACTGTTGTTCCTTAACATTCATGCCTCATTATGGGGCAACCTGTTAAATCAGGGAGAACAGTGTGCCAAAGTGTTACTCAGGGGCACCGGCAGTTCAGCGGTGGGCATAAATAAGGGCCGCCAAGGAAAATAACTTTCATCGCATCTCTGGGCAAAAGTGATCTCTCTTTAATGGTGCCTCTAGTAGCCCGGTTTAAGTATATAAAGAGCGATAGTGGAATGTTTTGATTGAGTCTAAACATTGTCTTTGAATAAAGCTGAAACCATGTAATTAATGTGTCTTTTTAATAAGGGACAATACGGTCGTTCAAGCTATTTAATTTCATTTAATTTTCCATCCCATTTGCTCCAAAGGCTGCTTTTACTTTTAACACCCGGCCTTTCATGCTGCATCTTGCTCCAGTGGGCACATTAGATCGGTTTCACCCTTCCTTTTTAGGGAAGGAAAAATAAAAGAAAATGTGGTTCCTTTCCTCTTTTGTGGACAATTTATTTCACTTGGGGAACTTCAACTTTGAGCCACAGGACAGAATAAAAATTGGAGAACTGGTGTGAATGCTTCCAGAGCAAGGGCTTTTCTTTTCTGAGTGGATGGGAACCAGCCACAATCGGCTATATTAATAAATAACTTTCCTCACAGTCGGCCTTTACATGGTCCTATTGATAAAATTGTTCGCGTGTCGTTCACGCTTTTTGACTCATTAAGGCCTGGGAGGGAGCGGCTCCCGAGGCGGAGCAGTAGGGTACCTTGGTCGCCTTAAAGGCCCTCTCTCTACCTCTGCGGCTCTCGGAATTTCAAACCGGTCTCATCCTCGAGTGGCCAGGCCAGAGGTTACAGGGACATGTTCATGGCTTAAATTTATTGCTCTCAACTTCTTGTTTATCCTTTTTTCCCCATTCAGGCCACTGATCAAAGGGGTCATCTTCAGTTCCCCACATCCTCTCCCCCCTCCTCTTCCCAACCCTGCCGAAGTTAAAACGAACCCATCCTTGCTCCCGGGACAGTCCCGGCGTTGCATCCCGGAGAGATGCGATCGATGGCCTCTGATGCTGCAGGGAGAAGGCGCGGGGTGGGGCAGGGGCAACATTTGTCTCGCGTGCGCACCAGCACGAGCACGGATCATTACCAAAAATACATTCACAGGCTACGCGGACTCAGTGCCGGCCAGCAGCCCCCAGCGCGGGCGGTGGCAGCGCCCCGTCCGCTCCCTGTTCCCGTCCGGTCCCTGTTCCCGTCCCCGTCCCTTCCCGGTGCCGCCCGTGCGGGGGTGCCCCGCGCTTCCCTCCCCGCGCCCGCGGGCAGCGCCAAGGGCAGGAGGGGCCGCACCGACCGGCCCCGCACTCCCGCCGCTCCCGCAGAGGCTCTGGCACTTCAGGGCTGGCCCCGGCCGAGGCAGCGGCCGCCGGTGTCCCGGGAAGGCGGCGGCGGGCAGCGGGCGGGCTGGCAGCGCATTGCCGCGGCGGGCCGGGGCGAACGGCGGCCGGCGTGGGCAAATACCGCAGCAGCGGCGGTGACTCGCCAGGCTGAGCTCTAAGGGCTTTCCGGCCCGGTGAAGGGCAGGGAGAGGGGAAAAGAAGGTTTTTGCGACCGCCAGCTGGTGAGAGGTGCCGGTTCTAAAACCGCTCCGGTTCCCACGTGCGCATCCCTGTGGCCTTTGCTCCCACGGTGCCACTCGTGACTGCGGCAAACAAATCCAGAGTAAAGCTACCACACACGGTCACATCGAAAGCGACGTGCCAAGGTTTATCTTGAAGAAAGCGGGGTTACTTGAGAAGAGCCCGCTCAGTTACCTGGCGTCTGTCGGCAGATGTACCTCTAAGCGTAGCTTTTTGGCTTTTCTTTTGAAATTTATTAGGGCTGACTATTAGAAAAACGCCACAGGGAAAAAAAAAAAAAGAAGATTAAAAAAAAAAAAAGAAGAAGGAAAAAAAGCTCCATATCTGCAATTGTTTCTGAAAGCAATGGATAAAATCTCATGCGCAGCTTTGCAACTTCTCCAAAGGAGAAAGGTTTAGAAATCTTCTTTTTGGAGTGTTATAAGGCATGGAGAAAACCTGCCAGCAGGAACTAGACAGGAGTATAAAAGCGAAAGTGGAAAATTGAATTTGTTTCTGTCGCCCTTGGTCTGACAGGCACATCCGAACTGTTGCATGCACGTGAGAAAAAAGTCACACACCTTTCCTTTTCAGCTCCTGGAAAATTCCTGGGACATTTATCCAGCGTGAATTATAAGATGACTTAATCCTAGCACTTCGTTGTATCTTAATTAAAATATTTATGCGAAGAGGAGGGACATAGGCGCACACTCTGTTCAAATAGCTTCGTTCTGGCTTTATTTACAGTTGCTTTTTGCAGGTTCCACCTCCTAAAGCGGTCTCGGTGCAAGAGATTTTGCGTGTGGGCGAGGAACTTGTGGATGTATTAAAGGAGGAATCCAGCTGCACACTGTTTGCTAGACATCTGTGTTATCTGCTGGCCGTGCCTGCCTGTTTCCTGGTGGCTGTATGTCTCTATTTCCTCCTGTCTCTATTTCTTAATCACACGAACGACAGACGCAGCTTCCCCAGCGCTCGCAGGTGCAGCGGTTTGTGTTTTACAGGGGTTACGGCGGCTCATATTTTGTGCTATTCATCCTCCTTAAGGATCAAAGCTCTTCTGAACAGATTACTGGCCTGAAACCAAACCACTGAAATGGTAATATGGTCGTTCTTTTAAAAAAAAGTGTAGGTATTTTCTGGTGTTTTCCCATCAAGTACCTGCCCAATTTCTGTATGGCACACGCCGGGAATCAATAGAAGTTAACAAGTCCTCAAAACATTCCCCATCTCTTTGTTTAATCTCCTTTACAATAAAGCCAAGGGAAGAGAATTAAAAATCTTTGAAGTATATTAAACCTCAAAAGGCTCAGCCAAGTAGACTTAAAATAGTCACTTATTTTCCAAAACTGGTTTGTCGAGGAACAATAAAAGGAAGTAAAATTTATGGAGAAATTATACAGTGGATTTGTCACTTAAAATATCGTAACTGTCTCGGGGACAATACCCCATGCTGAGGATTAATGGTCCCTCCAGACCTTTGATTCACCAGCGCCTTTTCTTTGCCCTTGACAAATTGGATTTTTAGGAATGGGAAGGTCGCCTGGCCCATTGTCTGCCAGCCATTCACTCCGCCTGATTATGCAGGAGGGTTAGGGAAAGGCTCCATGTGACCCTCTTGGATGGGACTCCGCAGCTGCTCGAGGAGCCAAACTCTCTCACCAAACTCTGCGCCCCAGAGCATCCCCCTGCCAAGGGGTACCCCTCCTGCTCCCGTTGAAAAGCCGGCGTCCACACAGCGCCGCGTCACTCTGCGGGCGGAGATACGCCTGTGCTCATCCTCCCGCCGCCTGCCGCTGTCACTCCGGCCCCCTTAAGTAGTTGGGGTTCCCGAGCGCTCGCACCCAGCGGCAGCGATGCAAACCAGCAGGGCTCCGGCCATCAGCGTCAGCGCGGAGAGCTGCATCCCGGCTGGGCTGCGCCTGGGTCCTGTGCCGGGCACCTTCAAACTGGGCAAGTACCTGTCAGACCGCAAGGAGCCAGGACCCAAAAAAAAGGTATTTTCCTACGGTCTCTCCTCCTGCACCGCTGGACCTTGATTATTCGTTGACTGGGGGGAAGCCGGCTTTGGGAGAGGAAGCTGCTCTTCCCCCGTCTCTCTTCGATCCTCCCTTCTTAGAGCGAGCCAGGAAAGCCAAGGGAAGCATTTCCAGAACGTCCTGAGATGTGTCCCCGTGGTTCTGCCAGGAAAGCCTGCCCGCCCGTGCCCTCTCCCCCTCCTCCCCAGCGCCGGGGCCCTCAGCCCGGCCGGCCTCCGGAGCGAGGCCAGAGGACACGGGGGCTCTCCCGGAGGAGCGGCCGCGCCCCCGCCTTGGACACAGACGTGCTGCAAGCGTCGCCTGACCCCCGTGCCCGGTGTCGGAGGGCCCTGGTCCCGCCACCCAGCCCCCGACCTCGGGGCTCTGCTCATTGGGGCACTGCCTCTTTCCCTGGTAGAGCCAGGACGTGCCATGGCCGTCTTCTCGCTCCTGGAGCCCCCACGAGACTGGGGCATGCGGCTACCACAGCCCCCGGGTTTTGTCCCGGGAAGGAGCAGGGCCAGAGGCAGATGCACCGATTTATTTCTGCGTTTGGCTCGGGTTCGTGCCCCCAGTCCCTCTCCCCGGCCGGGAATCCTTTGGCTCGGGCCTGAAGGCGGGGAGAGCGGCCGGGGCTGCCCCGGAGACGGCGTCGGGGTGCAGGTCGCAGGTGTCGGGGCAGCCCAGCGCAGCTCGACCTCCCCCCAAAGCCTCGGGGGAACGTCCCCCCCGGAGCTGCAAACACCCCGCACAGCCGGAGCGGGGGGATGGCGGCCACCCGGCTGCCGGCTTCGGGGTCAGTCCGTGTCCGAGCGGAGGAGCGAGGAGGAGGCGGTGAAGGGCTCTCGCCCCGTCCACCAGGCTCTTCAGGGGGCTGCGGATGAGATTCCTCCTTTCGCCCCCCGGGCAGCCGCGGCTCACGCGTTCCGCTCTGATTTTTAATGCACTTTAATTGTTTTTAAACGCTCTGCCAGCCCACTCAAATTTATTTCTCATCTGGCTCCCTTGGCTTCTCCCTTTAGACTGCTTTGTTCCGATGACTTTTATTGCACGGTCATTCAGGGAATGGGCACTTCATTTTCTCTTTGTATGGGCAGGCAGATTATGAAGTATGGGGCTACAGGGACTTTGTAGCTAAGCAGAATCTTCTCCCCTTTCCCCCTCCCCGTCTCCCGACAAGTCCTGCATGTCGCAATGGTTTTGCACGGACTCAGAGACTGCACAAACTCTTAAAAAAAAAAAAAAAATCGTACCTGGGCATTTAATATAGCGTTAAGCAAAATGTAGCAGCTGCGATTGGACAAGGTGCGTTTGGACCAATGCGACCCAAGGGAAAATCCCGTTTCCCCCCACCGGGCACGGGGTTTTCCAGCCTTACCCCCCAGAGCTGCAACCCCTGCTAGGGCAGCCGCATCTCTCCCAAGGCACCTATGAGCCGGGGAATGTCCTACCCGAAGGTGGGTGAGGATGGAAGCGTCAAACGGGCGGCAAAAGGAGATGCTCCCGCCGCTGCTTTCAGCTGCGATGCTCAGCCCCCTGCGTAGTGTGGGGAAGCAGCTCGATGGGCCAGGCAGAGCGGGCAGGCAGGCAGGGGGACGGGTAAGCTTTTTGCTCTCTTCGTGTTTCGTCCCACGTGAATTTTCAGTGCCGCCTGTTTTCCAGGTGCGGATGGTCAGAGGGGAATTAGTGGATGAAGCGGGGAGCTCAGCGCTGGAGTGGATAGGGTTAATCCGGGCTGCCCGAAACTCTCAAGAGCAGACACTGGAGGCTGTTGCGGATCTGCCAGGAGGACAGGTACCCCACCCGCGGCTCCGGGCTGGCCTGGCACCTCTTTCCGCCACCTGCCTCCCCTCTCAAGCCTCCTGAAGAAGTTTCCTTTCTTCCCTTCCCAGATTTTCTACCGGGCGCTGCGAGATGTCCAGCCGGGAGAGGAGCTCACCGTCTGGTACTCCAACCCTCTGGCGCAGTGGTTTGACATCCCCGTCACGGCCACGCCGACGCACGACGAGAAAGGTACAGATGCGGGCACTCATTTCCGAGCAACCAAATTAAATGAAACAAAACAAGCCCTCTTTAACTGACACCTTGGCCGGGAACTCGAACTGCGGTAGGCAAACCTGGGCCCTCAGAAAAATAAATGCCAGCACAGCTGCCGTGAATTTAACCCACCACCCTTTAAACTAAGACTCCATCTGCTTACATTTAAAGGGTGATCTATTAACTCGGTAGCGTATGGAAAGGCCCCCGTGCATCGAGTTGTTCCGTCATCGGGCCGATTTAATGATCCTTTGATAGGCAAATGGGGTTTCTGTGAAACGTCGTTATAGTTGGTATGCGAGACAGCAAATTGGCTCAGTAGTTTCTAAAAACATCGGGTTTACCTTCCGTGCTCAGAGTTTCAGAAACTCTTTTCAGGTTCTCTTCCTGGTAGATTCACATAGTCAAGTCAAAGCTGGGCAGTACTGGGCAGCCCCTGTAAATTAGGATACATAAGGTAAAAAATCGGCGTCAAATCACACTGAGATCAGGATATCCAAAGATATTGGGAAGGGGAAGATACCCGTCTGGAACGGCTTGTTTCAATCCGCAAATCTATTCTTAGCTGGAATTACAGCGGTGTTAACAAAATGATAAGGTGGCAGCACATTAAAAGCAGGGGAAAAGAAGACGAAACACTTCAGTGTTCACCTGTCGGGCATCTCCGGCGGCGGGCACCCCCTCCCGTTGGTCCTGGGTCCGGACGCTTCCTGGGGCGCCGTTGGCATTCCCTCCCCTCGGGCTCAGCCCGCTCCGCTGGAGACGAGGGAACCCCAGACGCTCCTGCTTGACGCAGAAGATCCTTCAACTTGGCGGTGTATCCGGGAAGGGAGGGAGTGCACGATCCGGGCAGGGGCTGCCCCCTCCCCCCCGTCACGGCTGGCCGCTCCGCCAGTTGACCAGGGTCCGGCCCGAAGGGATGGCGGCGGGAAAGCCGGGCTCTGGCTATTACATCCCATCGACTCGTGCCATGTGCAAGAACCTAAATCCCTCCTTGTGCGAAAACTACACCCGGAAAAGAAACTCTTGGTCGAGTCTCTGTCCCCGCCACGTCTAAAGTCAGTGAGGCCATGGATCTGCCGAGGGTCACCCCTTCGGGAAGCCTGGCGAAGTTTCAGTAGCAAGGAGGACACGACGCTGGGTTGTGTCCCACGCCTCTCCAGCAGCCCTTGACTGCAGATGGGTACCAGTGCTACTCGGAGGGAAAAATGAAAGAGAGCTCAGGTCTGCAAGGAGCTCCCAGCGTGCGGCATCTGCCTCGCCCCGTCGAAGCAAGGCTGAGTTGCAAAGTGCCCCTACGGATCTGCTGTGTCTCCGGCCCCACAGTTTCCAGACTGATTATTACAGACTCAGAAAAAGTGTATCAGCATGCTGAAGTGCTCTTCTTTTAATGATCCTATGCTGAAAAAACCTCGAAAAATCAAACCAAAATCAAACCCCCACCAACCGAACAAAATAGAGTGGAAGAAATTTAGAGGTTTTTTTTAAAAAACGCAAAACGAAAAAAACAAACCAAATCAAAAATTTGGAATTCTTCTGTGTTTGACTCCATTAATTTGGGAGTGAGAAAGGGGTCGTTTTGGTGTTTTTATGTAGGGTTGGTTTTTTTTTCCCCCCTCGAGCGGTGTTTGTTGAACTGGAGCTGAGCCGGGGACAGCGCCGGGCCGGGCTCGGTGGCGGTCGGGAGCCGGTCCCGACCATCTTTTGCCGAGGATACCAGGGCCGAGCCGCGCCGCTGAAGAGACCTGCAAAGGCAAATGAAGACAGCGGAAAGGAGTGGAGGACCGTGGCCATATTCTTTTCCACCCGTACCGCTCCTTTACCCGTTTTCCGACGCATGGTAGTGGCATTGCCACCGTGGTTCCTCCTCCCGTGGCCGCTGCCTCTCCGGGGCCCGGGCAGACACAGCCTCGTCTCTCTCCCTTCTCAACGGGGCGAAAACCAGCGTCCGACGCCTTCACAACGCTGCGAGGACACGGGCGGCGAGATCCACGCAAGAGCGCGGGATGCTTCCACGCCAGTTCGCACACGAGTTTCCCGAGGAGAGCGAAGATTCCGTTTTCCACCTGCAGCGGACACAGCTGATGCGGGCCAAAAGCCGTCTCGGGAGGCTGGTCACGGCCACCGCACCCACCCCGGCCACCCGCCCTGCTCGGGTGCCCCGATAGACGCGGGGAGCCATGCAAGGTCTCACCCCCATCATCCCTCACGGGGCTCCCTGAAACGCGAGGACTCCCCAGGCCTGGAGCGGGCTCTCATTTGCGTGCGGCGCTTGGCCTCACTTTAGGTGTTTCAGTACATTAAACTGCGGGCTGAGGGTCAGCTGGGGACGGTCAGGGTGGGCAAGAGCTGAAAGGGAAATTCGGGGGCTTCCCAGTGTAGTATGGTGACTGAGAAACGAGAGAGAGAAATGGATACAAAGAGACAGAAAAGGAGAAGAAAGGAGAGAAGGAAGAGGGGAAGGAGAAAGAGAAGGGAAAGGAAAGGGGAAAGTGGGGAGAGAGAGGAAGGAAGGAAGGAAGGAAGGAAGGAAGGAAGGAAGGAAGGAAGGAAGGAAGGAAGGAAGGAAGGAAGGAAGGAAGGAAGGAAGGAAGGAAGGAAGGAAGGAAGGAAAGGAGTGAAAGAAAAAGATTCCTAGACAGACAGGTGGCCACAGAGGCGGCGTTTCACCGTCGGGGCTGGGGAGATGCTCCTCCTTGGGAGTACCCTCATGACAAGCAAGGCCAGGAGGAGGAAAAGAGGAGCCTGAGCCTCTGCGGTGTCGGGCAGTCACCACAGCCGCGGCCACCGAGGTCTGTTCCGCTTGAGAGAAGTCGAAATGGGACGGGGCACAAAGGGCATTGTCCTCTGAAAGGGAACGATTACATATGGCCCATACATATCGGATATTGTCTCGCCGCGTAATGAGGGGCTCACGATCATTAGATTGGCCTTTGTTCGGTGCAGCCGACTCCCTGACATACGCTACCTCCTCTGCAAACGCCAACAGATGGGCCCTCCGACAGACGACTCGCGGCAGCAGCTGCTCCCCCCGGCCCTACGGCGCTCCGCTCGCGGGAGCTCAGCCCGGGCCGCGAGGCGCCCGCACCGCTCCGCACCGCGGCACAGCACGGCGGGGGCGGGACGAGGCGGAGGGAGAGCGGGAATGCGCGGGGATGCGCGGGGATGCGCGGCCGCCGCTGACGGGTCTCTCCGCTTGCCTCCGCAGGGGAGGAGCGGTACATCTGCTGGTACTGCTGGAGGACCTTCAAGTACCCCAACAGCCTCAAGGCCCACGTCCACTTCCACTGCGCTCTGAGCCACGGCCGGCCCTTCCTCCATCACGACCACGGCCGGCCCGCTGCCACCGCCTTCGGCCTGCCCCCCAAGGAGCCGCCGGCCGCCTCGCTGCGCGGCCACCCCCCGCCCGGCTGCGGCCCTCGGGAGGCCGTCAAGCGGGAGGCCGTCGCCGCCTCCCCGCCGCTCGCCAAGCCGGCGCTGCCCAAGCGGGCGGCGGGCAAGGAGGAGCAGGAGCGCGCCCTGGACATGAGCGTGGGGGCCGCCCGCGGGCCGGGGCCGCTGCTGGGGCCGCCGGGCGGCACCGGGCTGGCGCTGTGCCCCGGGGCGCGTTCGGCCTTCCGCCCCGCCGGGTCTCTGCGGGAGGAGGCGCGGGGCGCAGCCGCCCTCGGCTTCTCCAAACTGCTGGGGGGACTGAAGGCGGGACGCGCCGCCGCCGAGGCGCCGCCGAAGTGCGGAGCGCTGCCGGGCGAGGCCGCCCCGCAGGCAGCGGCGGCAGCGGCGGCGGCGGCGGGGCTGGCTTGCGGCGGCGGGCTGCGCGCCTTCCCGCTGCTGTCGCCGCTGGAGGAGGCCTCGGCCTTCCGGCAGGTGGAGCGGGGGCTGCCCGCGGCCGCGCTGCCGCCCGCCCGCTACCCGCCGCTGCCCGGCGGGGCCCTGGAGCGCTTCGCGCTGCCGCCCTTCGAGGGGCTGAAGGCGTACGCGGGGGAGTGCGGGCTGCCCGTGATGCCTCTCACTGTCTACAATGGGGAGCTGCTCTACGGGGCCGCGCCCTACTATCCGCTGAAGCTGCACCTCGGCGGCCTCCTCAAGTACCCCGAGTCGGTGTCGTACTTCGCGGGGCCGGCGGCGGGTCTGCACGCCGCAGAGCTGGGCTCGCTGGCCAGCATCGACCGGGAGATCGCCATGCACACGCAGCAGCTCTCCGAGCTGGCGGCCGAGAAAGGCCGCGGGAGGCTGGAGACGCTGCCCGCGGGGGCGGCGGGGGCGGCCGGAGGGAAACCCAAGACCGGGCACCTGTGCCTGTACTGCGGGAAGCTGTACTCCCGTAAGTACGGGCTGAAGATCCACATGCGGACTCACACCGGCTACAAGCCGCTCAAGTGCAAGGTCTGCCTGCGGCCCTTCGGGGACCCCAGCAATCTCAACAAACACATCCGCCTGCACGCCGAGGGCAACACGCCCTACCGCTGCGAGTACTGCGGCAAGGTGCTGGTGCGACGCCGCGACCTGGAGCGGCACGTCAAGTCCCGGCACCCGGGGCAGAGCCTCGGCAAGGCGGCCGAGGACAAGAGTGACTCTGGCTACGCGCAGCCCGAGCAGGAGCAAAAGACTGACAACGAGAGCGACGTGGACGTCTGCTTCACCGACGACCAGAGCGACCCGGAGAGCGGCAGCCGGCACCGCGAGCAGTGATGCGGGAGGCGGCCGGGGCGGGGCGGGGGCAGGGGAGCGCTGCAGCCCCCCCTCCCTGTTACTCTGGGCTCCCGGGGCGGTCCCACGGGAGGCCGTGTCGCGGAGGAGCGCGGACGGGCGGGCAGAGCCGCCGGCGGGGCGGGCAGGGGTGCGCGGGCGTCCCCGGGCTCCCTCCGCAGCGTCGCCCCCGGCGTTGTATCTGCGGTGCCGGGACAGGGGCGGGAGGGCGAAACCCTGGCGGGCCCGGGATCCCGCTGGACCGGCATCGCATCCCGATAGGCGCCCGCATTTCAGTGGCCATATATTTTTATTGTACCTTTGTGTCGAGAAAATTGTGCCTTTTGGAAACGATTTTTTTCTATGCGCTCTCCCATCACTCGTTCCAGCAGTCTGAGCCGTGGGGCTTAGCAGCAGACCCGAGTCTGCAAGCGCCTCTGGCACCTGTACACTTTATTTGACACCTCACCTGTGCTTGCTCGGGTCCTAATAAAGCAATACCAACAGCTTTTTGGAAAGGTAGAAAAAAACAGGCAACAAAAAGCCACTCTTGCAGCACTGAAGAGGTTCGCATAACAGGTGCACCATTTGATCAAGTTGCAATTATTTATAACAGATAATATTTGAGTAACAAATGTAAAATAAATATTAAAAAGCATGAATCTAAAAGCACGCACTATATAATTTTAAAGGAAGTACACTCTCTGTTTGGTAGAATACAAATGTGGTGTATGTTTGTTTTCTAATGAACGATGTACAGTGGATACAGTATTTTGGTCTTGGTTCCAGTTTGTCATGCGATTTTTTTAAAAAAAGAAATAAAGTTACTGACAAACTACTTCTTGCCTAGTTGTTAATTGAAGTGCTGTCAGCAGGATCTCGTGTTTCTCCACAATGCTTCTGATGATCGGAAGCTCAGACCCATCTGTATACAGCGTCTTTGGTTCAAGCTCTAAATAATTTGCCCCTGAATATGTCGTCTGAGCATTTGCCTTCTCTCACTCAGCAGAACCAAAGGGCAAAAAATCCCAAATCCAATCCGTTCTTCTTTATGCCTAGGATTTTAGATTTTTTTTTTTTTGTTATTTTGTTTTGCACAGGGCGAGGGCAGAGCTGTTAAAGGCTGAATATTATTAGTCTGTTTTTATCTGTTTGAACTCGCTCAAACGTGCACGTCTTTGCAAACACTTTTCTTTAGAATCGTTGTTACGTTCATTTGAGGGAAAAATCTTCTTATTCTTTAGTATGAGAAACCTGAAAAAAAAAAGACTGTCAGGAAATTATCTGTTTCCCCTGGCAGCTCCTCCAATTCACCAGCCAAAAGGATGCAACACTGCCGACAGCGACCCGCCAGCTGTGACTCGCCAGCTGTGCGGGTCTGCCCTCTCAGGTCCGAGCTGGGGCTTTCCGTGTGCCCTCGGGCAGGCAGAGAGTCAGGAGGGAACCCCGCTTTTTGGTTTGGCGTAGCTCACAACTCTGAAGCAGACGGTAAAGCTCTGAGTTTTCAATACACTTAAAAGACTGTGAGTTTCCAGGATCGAGCCCTATTTCAGTTCAGGGTGTAGGCGATGCAATGTAAAATACAAACAAAATACTTTCAGTATCTGAGAGAATTCCAGACACAAATCTGATCCTTCGTTTGCTCACTTAAGACTATACCGTGCTTGACAGCAATAGGAAGCGGGAATTCAAACGCCAATCTTGAATTTTCTTTAAAGTTTTGACGCTGTAGCGCTTTATTTTTTTTTTTTCTTTATTTGGACTAGTGCACCCACTTACTCGATTCATTTTATCCCAAGACGCAAGTTGTGGTTCTGACATGAAAATAAATGGAAAACCCCTCTCCTGCAGAGAGCAGGATCTTGTTCATCTGTTGGTGGAGTCGAAAATCCTGTTGTCATTTATAGCACCGTCAGCAGGACCTGGAATATTTCCTGCCAGTTCTTTATTTCAATATATTTGTCTGCTGCCTTCCCAAAGGAAGGCACCCATTGTGGAGCTGCTGCCGGGGAGGAACATGTCATGTGTGCTCTGAGATCGTGGAAAGGGTGTAATAATTAAACTATGATACGGGAATATTTTCATGTCTGTAGAGCTTGTGAGTTTTAATAGAAATGTCCCATCAAATCGTAATACTTGGGTCACCTTTACAAAAAAAAAAGTACTCCAGAGAGTTAATTTGTGTTAATTAATGGTCAATATATATAATAATCAGTCTTTGAGTTAAGAAAAAAACCAAAACCTGAACTAAATAGAAACAGCCTCAAATAACCAAAGTCAAGGAAAGATAAAAATAAGGAACAACATATGGTTTGTCTGGTTTTTTTTCTCTCTCTTTTTTTTTTTTAATATTGCTATGCAGCGGCTACATCGAAATACAAAGTACAGGCGGCGACACGCGGAGAAATACTGCCACATTCACTTTTCAGGCCCCATTCCTGCCACGTTCCTGGCGGAGCCGCACCCTGCAGCACGGGCCCGCGGGCAGGGGCAGAGGGTGAGCCCCGGCCACTTCCCGGGATGCTCCAGCCCGCCGGAGCTCCCGATCCGTGCGCTGCGCTCCGGCAGCCCCTCGGGAGAAGCGCCGCCTGCTTGGCGTTATTTTTCATTTTCTCCCGTGTTAGATTTTATTTTATTAAATTTTACTACATTTTGCGTTATTTTACTCAATTTTGATTTATTTTGTTTTATTGTCCCTGTCAGGCCAGGGATGAGGCGACAACGTTCTCCCGAAACCTCCGTGATCCAGGCGGCGTCGGAAGTCCGGGCCGCAGCCAGGGCCAGGGAAAGCAGGATTTCAGGCGGAAAGCGGGCGCGGGTCAGCAGCCGCAGCCGCAGGGCTCCGGCGGGCTCCTCGCTGCTCGGGATGGAGCTCCGGGCTGCCGCTCCCGCCGCTCGGGATGGAGCTCCGGGCTCCCGCCGCTCGGGATGGAGCTCCGGGCTCCCGCCGCTCGGGATGGAGCTCCGGGCTCCCGCCGCTCGGGATGGAGCTCCGGGCTGCCGCTCGGGATGGAGCTCCGGGCTCCCGCCGCTCGGGATGGAGCTCCGGGCTCCCGCTCCCGCCGGGCGGGCTGAGGGTCCCGGGCGCTGCCGCCGCCGCCGCGCCCTCCCTCAGTCCCGGCCCGCGCTGCCAGCGAGGGCGCTGATTGGCTGAGCCCTCCGGCGGCCCGCGCTCCTATTGGCCACTCTGTGCCGCACGGCCCCGCCCCGCGGCGGCGGCATGAGGGCGGTGCGGACGCCGTGTCGGGCACGGGCGGGGAGGGTCGGCGGTGTCCCGTGGCTGCGGGCGGTGTCCCCTGTGGGCAGTGTCCCCCTGCGGGCAGCGTCTCCCTTGGGGCAATGTCCCCCTGTGGGCAGCGTCTCCCTGTGGGCAGTGTCCCACTGTGGGCAATGTCCCCCTGTGGGCAGTGTCCCCCTGCGGACGGTGTCCCCCTGCGGACGGTGTCCCCCTGTGGGCAGTGTCCCCCTGTGGGCAGCGTCTCCCTGTGGGCAGTGTCCCACTGTGGGCAGTGTCCCCCTGCGGGCAGCGTCTCCCTTGGGGCAATGTCCCCCTGTGGGCAGCGTCTCCCTGTGGGCAATGTCTCCCTGTGGGCAGTGTCCCACTGTGGGCAATGTCTCCCTGTGGGCAGTGTCCCCCTGTGGGCAGCGTCTCCCTGTAGGCAGTGTCCCACTGTGGGCAGTGTCCCCCTGTGGGCAGTGTCCCCCTGTAGGCAGTGTCCCCCTGTGGGCTCGTCTGCCCGCGGCCCGGCGGATTGCAGCTCCTGGGCTCATTGAGTCATGTGCCGGTCATGGTGTTTCCCGCGTCCTTCGGTTTCCCTGCGGGCAAATTTGGGTCTGAAGGGAGGTGAGGAAAACTGCAGGTCTCAGGGGAGGTGCGGAGCTGATGGCAGGGCCAGCCTGGGCACAATACCCGCTGGATTTTGCGTTCTTAGCTTCTCCAGGTCTACCATTGCGTCTGGCTGGCTGGCTACCATTTGCGGCTAGGGAAAAACAAAAACAAACCCACACATTTTACTTTTTCAATTTGTAACTATTGATAGCTGCAGTAAAGCAGGTATGTCCTCTGCATTTTATAATAAAGGAGAAAATAACTAACCACATTTGCAGGAAAAAATGTGGAAAGCATAGGCAGAAAGAATGGTGCTGAGACTGAAGAAAGATTAACTCCTTTAAAATAGTATTCATTGAGATGCTTGTTTGCTCAAGGGCCATAAACATTAAATGACAGGATTTCTCTATTTTATTCTCTATGGGAGGACTCAGGTTTTTTGAGTGAAGTTGAACAGGGAATAATGAAAGGCTGCATTTTGTCAGTGAAGGATAGAACATTATTTGCTTGTTGGAAATTAGGAGCCAAGAAGAATAAATACAATGAGATGACTTTTGGACATTATTAGACACTAGTCTAAGCATGTTGCAAACTGGTCTTTCAGTTTCCAAATATTCACACTCAGCCTCAGCTATTCTTGTAAAAGCAATTGAGTTCAGTAACATCCCATTTTTTAAATTTGGGAAGCAGTTTTGATGGTTATAGACTTGCCCTGTATTAGGCTGTTCATAGAAACACCATCACAAAGTCTGGATGCATCTGGCAGGGGATGCAAAGAATTTCGAGGAGCAGATTGTAAGGATCTTGAAGGTAATTTTGGTTTTCAACCAAGCTTGGTTTTGGCACCAAACTCTTGTCATGTATCTTACTAGTAATGCTGTAATTACTTTTGTATCCATTGCCCGAGGATGCACATGGGAGATGTGAATGACCAAGCTCTAGGGCAGGGTCTTACAGACCAGGGATCTAGGTCTTGCTCCTCTAAACTTGCTGCATAGGTTTAAACCTAGGCTTGAGTTTACAGCTTCAAACAATGTCTAAAACTACCTGATCTTGTGAAGGTGTTGAACACCTGCTCTCCCCAGTGAAGCTAGTGGGACTGATTTAAAATCTGCCAGGTTCTTTGATATGTAACTGGGGTAGGTGTAGTCTGCTGTAATGCAAGTGAGTTTAGCTTTTCAACTGGTTGATTGTACACTACTCATGGAGGAGTTGATATCTTTAAACAAGGAAATGGCTCTATGTACTTAGAGGAATATAGTTTCAAAGATTTTTGTATTAAACTAATATTTTAAATCCACACACATGCACACACATGATCTGATCAGAAAGCTCTACTGTAGGTGTGAAAATATGTGTGGTCTTAAGGGTCCCTTTTTATGGCTGCAACTTTAGTATGGCAAAGAAATGATTTATTGATCCAGAAAAACCTATGAGTTTGTTTGGGTGCATTCATGCTGAAAATATTTCCAGGGAATGGTTTTAGCTTTTTTTTTTTTTTTTTTTTTTTTTTTTTTTTTTTTTTTTTTTTTTTTAACTAGAAGTTATGTGCTTGGAAGTACATTTTGAAATAGTCACTGGTTGTAAGCTGTAAGCTGTATTTTCAATATAAAAAAGAATCCCCACACCTGTATCTGATTAAGTGAGCAGCCTTAGATTCATTCTTCCTATGTGCCAGGGAGACATGAGGATGGGAGAAAATCTAACTACACTTGGCTTCAGGTCAGGGAATGGTGAAGGTCAAGAATTCTGTCTGAAAAGAACAGTTCTACACTTGACTGTGAGCAGTTACTTTCTGAATTTTCACCTGAAGGTAAAGTTCAACATGTCAAGGTCATGTTCAAGCTCACTGGAGTTCATTGGACCATATCAGATAAAATCTACAAGCAACAGAAATGCTTTCAGGTATATTCAAAGTCAATCCAATGAGGAATGATTCCCTGCAGCACATATAACGCTATAAACTTGTATTTTACAAGAAACAGGAGAAAGTTTCTTAACAACTGAAAAAAGCTGTAGCTGAAGAAACAGATCATTAGATATGAGGTGTACATTCATCTATGTTTAGAGCTGATATTCTGGAATGTTATGAAAAGCTATGAATAAAGTTCATAAACTTTTTATGAAGCTTTGTGTATGAGCCTGTCTTTTTGATGTTTAAATTTTAATTTTTTAATTCTGTTCTGTTTGGAATGTATTATCCTGTTTCAAGGGTAGTGGAAGGGCTTGCATTTTTCTTCTTTTTTTAGAAATTGTAGACTGCTTGGTCTTGAAGAAAGCAGTTTGGTAGCAGGTAATTTGACGTCCTGATCTGAAATGGAGTAAATGTGATTTAACAAGACAGCATCAATAAAGTGAGGTTCAGAGTGCTAAGGAATAAATTCATCACTGTTCTGCTGTTTACATCACCTCAGTTTCCTTGTAAATGGCTAAGCAGTTGCAAGGAGAAAACTTTAGGAAGAATGGGAAGAGGTGAAGTCTTTGTACTCCTTTGTAGTTTTTAAAACCTTCTGGTGAGTCAGAGCAGCAGAGGCCTGTGTTTTAGCTTTGGACTGGTTCTTACAGAATGAACAATTTTTTTTGTCTCTGTTCAGAAAATTGGAGGACTAAAAATACATTTCAGCTCTGAGTCCTCCCTTTCTGTGTAAAACTTTCATTTATTTATTTTTCAGTAGTCTAAACTATGCAGTAGCTCACCGAAAGAAATAACCAAAAAAGCAGATAGTGTATTTTTTTAGTATATTTATTGAAAAATCCAAGAGGCTGGACACTCTGGGGTTTTCAGAGGTACTCCACCAAAGATCCTGCTAGCTCCAGCACGGGGCTGAAGCATCCTGTTGGGAATGCACATTTGCAGCTAAGCAGCAACTTCGAATTGTGTCCCAGTAGCTGCATGGCTGATGGTTGGCCTCCAGTTCGTGCTTGTTATTTCTCCAGAGAGCCCCTCCCTCCTTGTAGAAACAAGCAAAACTGACATTTTTTGATAGAAACAAAGGACTGTGGGGACCTTCAGCCTCTGGTCTGAGTTCAGGCAGGATTCTGGTTGCAGCACAGAGCGCCCTGTGGCCCACAGTGACAGCTGTCTTTGTCAGTGCCCATAAGGAAAACCACTTCAGCTTTGCAGAGGCCAGAATTCACTGCAACAACACACTGAAATTTTGTGGTCTATTTTTTTTCCATTTCTGTTTATAAAGCAAGAACTTAATTTAAAATCCCTTTGTTTTGTGTTGCTGACATCCAGCTAGCTAAGAATAATGCCTTTTGGACAAAGCAGATGGAGGAAGCCAAACAATTTTTCAGTGCTTTAGTATAAGAGATTTAAACTGTAAACAAGTTTGTTATATTAAATTATTTCAGTGGTTCTGTAACACTGTATGCTGTATAAAAAAAGGCAGCTCAGTTATTGAAGAAATGAAGGAGAGTTAAGCTCCTGAAGGAGTTAATTTTAGTTTCTTGTGGAGCAACGAAGTTGCTTAAGCTTAATTTCTTGAGGTAGCCTGTATTAGTTTTAGAATATGCCTCTATGCTTTGCCATGATCTTCCAAAACATTTAAAAATAGTTAGAGACCCTTAGAATTTCAGAATGATACATATTTTTTAAATGAAGGAATAAATAGGAAAGAAATGTACAACTTTTGTTCCTGAATGAAATTTGTTCGGAATAATATCTCATGCTTTTGTCATAGCCAAAGAAAAAAATCCCAAACATGTTATAAGGGGACACAGAGTTGAAAAATATAAATAGCAAAGTAAAACCCTACACAATGATGCAGACAATTATTTATCTCAAATATTGCATTCAATATTTATCTTAAATGGGAAGAATTTATGTAAAAAACATAACCCTTATCTGATTATATGCATTTCTTCCATAGAGGTCTGATTCACCATACTTCAGATGAGACCTTCCTGCTTCCTCTCAGCTTAATGTTTTGGAAATAAATGAATTTTAATGTGGTGCAGAAATTAATAGCAAATGAGAATCCATAGTTAGAAGGATTTCCTCAAATGATTCTTGTAAAATGCTTGTCATATTTAAAGTCATATTTGTAAAACAAGGAATGCATTTCACTGATTAAGATGTATCATATAAGAAAACAAACAGATCCTTTGCTTTTAAAATGCCTTCTTCCTTTATGCAGCAGATGGTGCTAGATTGTGAATATGTGTCAATTTGATTTATTTATAGTCTGAAGAATATACGGTGAAAGACATGGCATGTACAATGTTCAGATAGACTACATAGCAAACTGATCTTTATAAACTCATTTGTTTTGGCATAGTCTTCTGTGGTGTGCATGTTTTTCCTGATGTCTCCTCTGCACCCTTCCAAGACTTTCAGAATTGCTCTATCTATCGTGCTTATGAAAGCTGCCAAACCTAACAAGCAGCTGAGTGACAGAATTACAGTTAGTATTAAAAGGTACCTTTTAGCCTAAAGAATAGGCAGAGTAGAGGTAATAGGAGTTTGTCTAAACTTCATTTATCTTTTGTACTGGAGCCTGTACTGTCAGCAGCATCCCAAAAGCCTGGCAATTTTCCCAATCCAGGTCTGTGTGTTAGCACTCCTGGACTTAATGGTACCAGGTACACCTTTAGTACCAGGTACTAAAAAGACATCTAGAGAAGGGTGCATGTTTAGACCTGCACTTTGACTGCCCCTCAATAGGTCTTTGGGCTCACCTCTAGTGCCTATTGCAGCCTGGCATCTAAAGCTGCTAGAGGTAAGAGAGCTGCACAAATGACAGAGCACAACTATCAAAGCACAGAATGCCACACGGCTTCCAATGTTATCCTGCCCTTGTGCTCTCCTGCCCCCATCCAGCGTGAGCCACTGTCAGAGTACAGTCAGCTCCAGTCACATCACCTGTACCTCAGCATAGTTGGATTTGTTGGCTGAAGCATTACTCAAGGAGCTCGGTGTTTCACTCTTGAGGAATTACAATGGACATTTGGTGTCTAAGTTTTCGGGGCTCTTTGGAAAATTCCAGATGCAACAGTATGCAAAATAGGCTGTTTTGTCCCTTGACAGTGGGAACCTTTGTTAGAGTCGGTTAGCTTAGATCCTGGCTTCTGCTTTAGGAAGTGATAGATCAAGAAATATGCAAAGTTAGAGCTTATTTGCCTCATCCAAGACCTTGAGGATGAAAGAGGCACTGTCATTGCAGCCTTTCCAGAGGCCTTTCCTGGACTGGAGAAATACCCTTTTGGTATCCTTCAGGTGCTGATTAGAAATTCAACAGAGGAAAAAGCTTGCTCAAACACAGAGGAAAACTAGTATGTATTCACTGAGACATTCTCAAATGTCACCTTGGAAGTCATGTCCTGAGCTCAGTACATTGGTAAGTATGAAGAATTATTATTATTAAATTAATGAATTAGTAATGTAGAGACTAATGAGTTTCCAAAAGAGTGAATGTTTAATCCTATCAAAGAAGTGGTTACTAAAGCAACTGCAGGAAGTTTAATCACTAAACCACAGCTAGTGTCAGTATAACCAGGTGTTGCTGTAATTCCTACTAAGTGAGGCTTCGAACACAGTAATGGCATAATTATTTAGTGACTCCACAGATGGGGAAAACAATAAGAAAAATAGTCCAGAGTCTTGGATTGCCTGAGTAATTTTTTCAGAAAGACAATGAAAGCGTTACCCAAATTCATCTTATTAAGACTTAAATATCATTGCCTCAGTTTGAATGTTTATGGAAAAAATCTCTTGTATTATAGCTTCCCACATACTGTTCAGACTCCTTGCTTCAAGGTCTTGCACAAATTAGTTCCCATCTGTCTTTTTTCCCCATCTTCTAGCCCATTTCTCGCCTGCCTTGCCTGGCTCAACCCTACCCCTTTTCCTACTTTACACCTCTGATTTCTTTTCTGGTAGTAATACATATATATATATTTCAATTTTCCAAATGGCTTTATGGGACCACAAACATCTTGTTTTTCCTACTGAAGAAGATTAAAGTGTAAGAACAAAGAAATCATACAAGAATAATGTATGTGTTCTGTGTGCTCTGTATGAAGCTTGCCTGAATATTGAGAATGGATTATATGTAAGTAACAAGTCTACTTGGTAACATAAAAAGTGCTCAACTGTGCAACATACTCATGTTGGACCATATTATATTGTTAATAATGGAAATCATCTTACACCCTGATCAAGTTCTTGTCAGGGGATTGGCCTTTGAGAACAGGGAAGGTGTCACAGAAGCTGACTAAAGGAGAAGAAAACAAACTTACGAGAAAAACAACCAGTAATGATCAGTAATGATGTTGAATTAAAGCTAGTTGGTGCAGATGTTGTTGAGGAGTTACAGCACCATATGATTACACCCTGGATGTCATATGTGAAAGATTTCTGAAATCTTAAATAGAAATCACTGACAGAGTACTTCAGGCCCCTTTTAGCATAATTAGTGCTTTTCCACTCTCAACTCGAGTTAGTTAGCAGAATTTAACTCAAGCTTTAGCTCTTTAGTAAAAGTTTAAGTCAAGTTAGCTATTCAGTAGATTTAGCTCTTTTGAAGAAGTGAAACTGCTTTCTAGTCCTCACTTGAGTTACTAGGTCAAGCTTTAAGTCCTGACAGGCAGGATATATTTGGGTCCTTTGCTTTGCTAATAGACTTCTCTAAAGTCGACTTGCACTTTCCCTCTTCCATCTATTTTCAAACAATTTTTAAAGCCAATTTTTTTCATGCCAGGTGATCTCTTTCTACATTTTTTTATTGCAAAGCATTCCAGAATGTCCAAAGACATCAGCATTAAGTATTTTGCTCTGGTCTAGGATAGGCTTTTCAGATTTTCTAAACACTGTTTAAACAATCTTAACCTTGTTTCTACAAAATTGTTATATATCCAGAAGAATTTCATTGCAAACATGACTGACATAACAACTTTTTTGGGTATAATTCTGGTTTTCTCAGATGCCTTCAAAATTAGCCCATTCAGGAAGATGTCTTAAGTGTGCACAATAATGGAGCACAATATGCTTGAATGATTAATTCTCAGTTCTGCCCTTCTGCAGCTCCAAGCTTTGCTTTATGCCCATTCCTGCTTGTTCCCATAAGAGATGTTAATTCTCCTTTGTGGATTCTTCTAGAAAAAAACCATTCCAAAGTTCCCATGAAAAGTTGGAGGAAAATTATTTTTTCAGTTTTTATTTTGTGTAATGGGGTAGCTTGACTGAGATTGTTCTAACAACTTTTTTTCTCCTGTCTGCCTAGGCAATTGGTCCTCATTTTTAATGGCTCAGAAGAAATCTGGCTTTTGTGGGATTTGTTTCATTTGAGACATGTCTCCAGATATTGCTGTGTTTCCCTGAGTCTCCTGTCCTCAGCTCAGTGGACTAATCCCAACTCCATCTGTTAAGTGGCCGACTTCAGGGTGTTTGAAACCGAGAGGCAGATCACTCTCCATGAAATCAATTAGATAATCATGGGGTATTAAGGGGGTATTAAGAGGGCCTGCTCTCTGCCCATGATCTCTGAGTAAGAATTATGATATCAGACTGCAGTAGAGGTTTCTGGCAAAAATAAAATATGTCGTATGTGTTGACATGTGTCTTGTCCCTTGAATCGGCGCCCTGGGGAAGGACCTTAGCTTCAGGATTCAACCAAACATACACTAATCAGAGAAGGCCCCTGATTCCCCACCAGCCTTGGCCATGTCCCTGGGTAACAGCGAGCACTACTGATGTGAAGCCAGGCTCACGGGCTTCCTCCGAGGAGAGGGAGCCCACGCTTGAGGACACATGCTGGGGAGATGACAAATGAACACCATCAGATGTGACAGTGTGCCTCATCCCTGCAGGAGCCTCCTCTGTCGGGATGAGCCGGTCCTACAGAGCGATGTTCACTGCTCTGCATAGCTTTTCAATAACTCAACATGTGGGAAGAGTGCCAAAAAGGCTGCTAATCCACTGATCTGTCCTGTGTTCAGTGGTCCTCTTTCCTAGCCCCTGGTTTATAACAAAAAGCAATGACATGTCTGTTACATTGGCTGGGAAGGATGCACGTGGTGCAGCAATGACTATGCAGAGCCCAGGAGAAGGAGGCTTGCCAAGTGTGCAGTAACACTCCCACGACAGGTGAGGTGTGTTTGAGGCAGTATGGACCTGACTGAGAGCCTCCAAAAGTGCCCTGCAGCATGGATAGAGGAGGGTGATGTAGTCACGGAGGCACTTACAGGGACAATTCAAATGAACAACCTCACAACAATTTTGAAGTGACTGTTCCGGCTGCAGAGAGGGGGCAGAGCTTAGTGCCATATGGGCGTGGCTAAATTGTTATCCTATGCCCTGCACATCACCTGCAGGGGGCATGGTTTTGGGAAGAAAAGGTAAGAACTGGAGGTGCACCATTTTTGCCTAGCTCTCTCCAGTGGGAAAGCTGTCAGCATCAGCCCTACAAACTCCATCCTTTGCTGCCTCCATCTATCTTCTCCCATTTCTCTGAGACACAGCTACAGGCTGTGGTGCTGAAAGGAAATCATCAGCCATGCAGAACTAAGTTGAGGTGGTGAGCACATTTTCAGGGATAAAACACCTATTTTTATATACTTTTGTTATTAATATTGCTGCTGTTACTGTGTGTTTCTTATTTAATTGCTTTTTGCTTTCAGTAAATTATCTTAGCCCATAGTCTCTGCTTTTGTCCCTCTCTCACTAGAAGGAGTGAGGACGGGAGTGAGTGGCTTGTTTGGAGTTTAATTTCTCGTTGGTGTTAAAGCACCACAGTGACCAACAGTATTTAACATCTGATGTATTTTTAATCTGCAACTAAGTGCTCCATTTCCCAAAACTCTTAAAAATGTTATCTTTTTGTGATTTTATCTTACTTACCACAGTAAGGAGGGATTTCCTGAGTTCTTCCTTTATTGACTTCTCAGTTTTATCTGTTTGTGTTCAACACGACTTAGTCATGTTTGCACAGACTTGTCTTTATATCAGATACTGCCTTAATTTGTTCACCAGCTACCTATTTTTGCAATTTATGGACTTCTCAGGGCAACATTTTCTCTACCTTTGCTTTTCAATTCCCTGTGCAATTATTTATAATCCCTTTAAAACTTCTGCTCTGGTTCTGCAGCCTTTAGAAATCTAGATGAGAATCGTCTAAGTGCTACTTTTTCAATTTTGTGTTTCTTATTATAAGTGGCTTCTGAGCGAATGTTGCCATAGGCTCTAAAATAGTGCATGTCTGACTGAACAGTCTCAGCCTTGTTAAATGACAAGAAATCACCAGTTTGAGATTTTTTAGGACAAGACCCCTCATCTTTTAGATGGATTTTTTTTTGTATAGGATCTCATGTTCTTTGAGTTTCTTTAGCACAATATAATAACTGCATTCTCTCCCCACTGCACTGTAGGCTATTGAAAGTCTAGCATCTTTGAGCAATTGAAAAGTATAAAAAACCCCAACTCCTGCAAACAGCTACGTCTGCACGTCCTTTTCTTATTCGCCTCTTTCTTCCAGCTTTACCCTCTGGCTTTACCTTCATTCCTGCCAGGAATGTTCTTTATCAGCCAGGAAGGAGCGCTATCAGTCAGTGCTCACGGTTATCAGGTGGGCTCACCCAGAGCATCTGGCTGGCGAGGCTGTCGTGAGGGGCT
Source organism: Monarcha castaneiventris obscurior (assembly GCA_026261815.1). Lineage (NCBI taxonomy): Eukaryota > Metazoa > Chordata > Aves > Passeriformes > Monarchidae > Monarcha > Monarcha castaneiventris. Next base: position 2,912,560 of record JAMPIT010000327.1, read on the forward strand.
CCCACCCTCGGTGCAGCGGCTGCTGAGCTGGGGGAAACTGGGCTGGCCCGGTATCTTGGAGCTGAATGTGGAAACGACCCTCCCAGCAGCAGCATTCACTGCCCTCCTGTCTCCTGTCCTCCTTTTGTCCAACAGGAGAAGCAAGGTTGATCCTTCATGGTGGTTCCCCGTGTTTCCCATCGAGCTCCTTTCCACAGCAGGAAGAGCCTGTTCTTGCTGGGGAGCAATTCAGCTGTTTTTGCCATATAAAAGTATGTTGTCATTCAGGAGGCCATCCAGCCCAGCATCCTGCACACAACAGAATCAGTACAGGGCCATTCAGGACAGGTTCCTCAAAGCTTTGGAGACTTGGTAAATGCAGTGGAGCTGTGTCTGATCATAGTTAGAAGAATGAGAAGAGAATTTCTTGCATAGCTGTTTATCTTGATATCAGCAAGGCATCTTATACCATCTCTTACAACATTTTCATTGACAAACTGATGAAAAATGAACTAGATAAATGGGAAACCATTTCAACTGGTGGTCTTGAAAAGTTATGATCAGCAACTCAAAATCCAGCTGGAGGCCAGTCACTAGAGATGTGCCCAAGGAGGCCAATAATGTTCATCAATAACATTTTCATTAATGACCTGAACCACAGAATCACAGTATTACAGAATAAGCTGTGTTGGAAGGGACACACAAGGGTCACTGATTCCAACACAGCCCTTCACAGAACCATCCCCAAAAGTCACGCCATGTGCCCAAGGGCATTGTCCAAACACTTCTTGAATTCAGTCAGGCTGGTGCTGTGACCACTTCCCTGGGGAGCCTGTTCCAGTGCTTAACCACCCTGTGGGGGAGAACCTTTTCCTTATATCCAACCTAACCCTTCCCTGACACAGCTTCAGGCCATTCCCTGGAGTCCTGTCACTGGTCACCAGAGAGAAGAGATCACTGCCTGCCCCTCCTCTTCCTGCCTCGAGGAAATTGTAACTGCAATGAGGTCTCCCCTCGTCTCCAGGCTGAACAGACCAAGTGAACCCATATGGTTGTGATGCAGTTCAAAAGGACCTTGGGAGGCTCAAGAAACAGTCTGAGAGGAGTCTCATTAAGTTCAAAAACATGAAATGTCACATCTGGCCACTGTGAAAGAACAACTTCATGCACCACTATGTGCTGGGGACCAACTCTCTGGAAACCAATTTCACAGGAAATTACTTGGGGCTCCTGGTGGACAACGGACGTGATCCAGCAGTGCCCTCACAGCGAAAATGGCTAACAGCCTCCTGGGCTGGATCAGGCAGAGCATTAGCAGCATGCAGGTGATCTTTCCTCTTTACTCAGCCTTGGTGAAGGCCCAGTGCAAGAGAGACAGGGGCTTGCTGGAGTGAGTCCAGTGAAAGACTGTGAGGATGATTAAGAAAGTGGAAAATCCTGCATAGTAGAGGCTAAAAGAGCTGGGGTTGTTTAGCCTGGGGAAGAAAAGGGTCAGGAGGATCTGATCAATGCATCCATATGCCTAATTGGAATGGGCAAAGAAGGAGAAGCCAGGTGTAGGACAAGAGGCAATGGGCACAAACTGAAACAGGAGATGGAGTGATCATACAAAGGTTCCCTCTGAATGCTCATCTTAAAACTGCAGCCTGGCAGTTAGGCTCAAAAGCAAGAATTAGCAGTTTTTAAAGACAACCATAACCCCATCCTTCATATTCAGATATGTGTTATTTTGTTTATAATTTGCCACCTTTCATGGTTCTTTTTTTTATGACTTCGTTAGTATATCCAGGCTTCACTTTCATAAAACTTCCCTCTCTCTCAGTTCTACTCACAGGTAAATGTCTTTTGTCAAACAGTAAGTACCAGGTATTGCTTATTCCAGCTAAAGAAGACTGGCAAATATTGCAGTGCAAAACCAGACATGTAAATAAGGTGCATCTTGTGATCAAACAAAGAAAAAGACATTTATTTGTAAATTAGTGTTGTGTTTGATGTGAGCCCAGTACAAAGGTCTGAGTGAAGAACCTGTGAGGTCTGTGACTACTTTTTCAGGTACTCACGTATTTGTAATATCTGGCATGTGTATCACAGAATTTGGTCAATATCTTGTGATTTTTTTCTGATTAACAGATATAAATCTGTAAGACCAACTTCTGTGCCCTACAGCAAATACTGGGGATGTAGTCACAGACAAGCTGTTATTTTGAGTTTTAAAATATAAGATAAAAACTATTCTGATAAATCACTAAGATGCACACAGTTTTACTCCAAGCTTTTTGATGCCATTACAAATAAGTGACAGTTTCACAGAAGGTATTTAACACCGTGTGTAATCACAAGAGAAAAAGCAAGGCAAAAAATTATGCTAAACCAGGATGTTTAACAATTAACCAGGAAGAAGCCACTTAATAGTCTGAGTCAGCTAAGGGCAGAGACTCTTCCCATCATCAGTGGAGTAAATGGGAGATTTTCAAGGAGTTGGGTGAATTATAGTGTGTTAAAAAAAAGTTTATTTGCTGTAATAACAAAAACCTCCCCATCACCTGCATTCTTTTAAAAAAAGTAAAAGTGACCTTGTCTTAAAAATCACGTATCTTGCTCACCCCCTCATCCCAGTACTGAAGCTTTCATTTCTTGCCATTAGCTCAGATCTAACCTGTAGCTTCCTGCTGGGAGAGAAACAACTTCTACCCTTGGGAGAGAGCTCTCAGCAGGCAGAAGCATCTGGTGTGACAGCATGGGCCAAAGAAAGGAGACACGAGTTTGATGGACTGACTGCCATTGGAACTGGAAAGGGTTTCTGTCTGCTCTCCCACATTTTGAAATATGTTACTTTTTGTTTGGAGCCTTCTGCTGCCATTGTGGCCCAGGGTAGCTCAGGACAGCAGGAATCCCCTGGACATCAGAGCCTCAGGGCTCTTAAGGAGATGTGTGTTTTACATTCTGCCAACAGAAAACATCTTTGAGGATTGGATATTTACTTCTGCATTTCTTGTGCTTTCTGGCTGTTCTTATCCATTCACAGAAGCACTACTAGTAAGAGAAAATAATTTGCCTTAAAATAAATAAAGTTTCTGGTGTACTGGATGATGACACAATGATATTTATGCACCTGATTCCAATTCTTCTCCCCTGAAATACAAGTCTTTCTCTCTTCTTTGTTCTCTGTATTACTCCTTCTGCTCCTCTACATTTATAATATTTAATACTGATTTTCAGCCTCCAAGATATCTAGAATTGCACACTGTGGTAAAGTGTATAACCTAAGTTAGCTCTATAAAATCTCTTTAGGCTGTAGTTCATGGAGATTTGTGTATCTCCTAAGAGATGGTTATTCTTTATTTTTATATTCTTTTACTAAGTTGTTGCTACTGTTGCTTATACTCAAGCATTTCAGATTGTACATTGGAATAAGGGCTTGGCTAAGTGTCATGAAGAACTCTTATTTCATGGGTAGTGACAGCAGGGAGCTGTTCTTGTTCTTTTTGGAATTTTTGTGATCTTTCTATGTCTTACTTTAGGCTTGTTGCTGGAGGTCAGTAGTTCACAGACATTTTCTGAATAAATGAGAAACTGAGAAAAGTTGAGAGCTTGAAATAATGTGTCAGAGATGATGGGGAGAATTTATTTCTTCATAGTAGAAAGATAGAAATTAATCCTTTTTCAACACTGAAAAAATTTCAGTTTGCAGTTTTCAAGAAGAGATCTTTTTCCTGCCACTTGCTTTATGCTGGACTACCAGTTCTAATAAGGAACTTTCAGTATTTGCATCTTTCAGAAGCACTAGCTCATCTGTTCTTAATAACATTACTGAAAAATACCAGTAATTATATAATGGCTGTAGAAATCACATTTTAAATAAATGAAGAGAGAAATGATTTTTTTTTATTATAACTCTCCAATTTATATGTAATTACCAGCTATAAAAGAACCTTCCTGGTATGCATAATGACCACCTTTTGTCCTTGCATGAAAAGTCGAGGTGTTTTCATTCAAGGTTTTGTTCTCTTCAGCTTATTCCTGGCTGGTTGGGAAGACAGAGGCAGCTGTTTTTATGACAAGTCACACAGACCTTCCTCAGACTATTGAAAGTGTTGGTTTGAAAACCAGCTGGGTGTATTCTTAGTCTGTCAAGCCCAGGCCATAGAAACAAGAATCCTGGGCATGCTAGTTGAAATGTGCCATTGTTAAAAGGGAGCTGTTCTTGATGTTGTTTTTTAATGTTAATAGAAACTAGAAATTACTAATTACCTGTAACTGCTATGATTTAAGAGTCATACAATAGAAAACACACAGACAACATAAAGCAACACACGTTGTTTTTCCAGTTACTTTGGGCTCCACTAGAGATTTGATTCTCTGCCATCTTTTGTGTAAGTACATATAAAATTCTACAAGGAAAAGATACAGGACTAGTCTTTCTGTATCAGTTGTTATGACTATTATCTGTAAGCTGCATTAGAATTCATAACCTGAATGAAAAATTTGTTTTTTGAACAGAAGGAAAAAGTCTACTGTCTGTGTAGCACTACAGCTACCCTTCTGACAGTAATTTGCCAGATAACTAACAGGGGAGGATGATACTTTTGGCCTTCATATCTTATTTGGACTGGAAGGCTATTGCTAGAGATGGAAAATGTAGAAAACAGGTGGGGTCTGAAGATGATACAGTCATGGACTGCATGAAGATGTAGTCACTGGGACAAAAGGAAAATGTTGGACATAATTCTTGTGGAGGCGTGAGACCTGGTGCTTGACAGCAGCCTGGATATGTAGTCTCAAGGTGAAAGAGCCTCAGGTGATTGAACCTGAATGACAGGTAGCAGAGTTCCTGTGTAGCACTCTTTGTAGCCTGCAGCAATTTTATATGTTTGTCCCACATCATGTGAGAGTGCACAGAAACAGCAGCTTTTGTGATGGCATGGTATTACAGGTACAGCAAATGATTGGTATGAAAAGGACACCTGCATCTGTCAGCTTGGCATGAACTTAACAGCAACTGAGATGAGTGCCTGCAGAATTTAGTACACACGTTGCTGGAAGAAACTTTGCTACCAATAACGCCCAGTATTCTCCTTCAAAAAATAGGGAAATGGCCAGATGTTTTTCCTGCTTCAGTGTCTATCACAGGTTTGATTCTGTTTGGGCAGAAATATTCCCAAGAAGGTGGACAAGAAGAAAAAAGTGTCTTGCTGCACTGTAATTTTTTCCAAATTTTAAAAACTCTTGGTTTTAATTTGGAGTATGGGTGAGTGCAGAATACTGAAGCTTGACTTAGATTTTCTCTTGTTTTCATGAGAATTTCCCTAGATTTGGGCTCTGAAAATTGCTTTTTAAATCACATAAACTTTGTTTTGTGCAGCGTGCTTTTTGAACAGTAAGCAATTTGGTCAGTGGCAGGTCTGCTTTGTCAGTGCAGACTTCTCATGTTGTGGCTGCCAGACAAGTGAAATGAGGAGGTACAAGAAAGTGAAATTTCAGTTGAATAAGCAGCAATAAATTCGAAATGTTGCAATACCCAATATCTGATTTTGGGTCCTAAATTGTCTTCATACAGGTATGGTTTTTATAGATTTTGAAATTTTGTTTCAAGGCATTTTCCTAAAAGCCTAAATCTAGTCTCAGATCTGAAACACTGAAAGGTGGAAGGAAATGTTTAGTGAGCACCACAATGGTTAAGTGTCTGGTTTTCCATTGATTTGTATACTTTTCAGTTCTTTAAACATCCCCATACTTCCTTTTCCCCTGCAATAATTTTACTTTCACTTTTATTCCCTACACTTCTTTATGGCACCTTCTGCATGTCCCCTGTTACCCATTGCCCCCCTTCCACTTAAGCCTTTCTTTCAGCAGAGGCAAGCTGCCCATGCAGACCTGAGTTGCATTTTGGTCTCCCTGAGTGTCTTCCCTAAACCCTGGCTGCCAGCAGCAAGAGCCAAGGGATAAGTGCTTAGCCATGTGTGTCTCTCAGCCTAGAGCTGAGTCTTTCCAGCAGCTGAAAGGAGCTGATTTGGGAAGTTTGACCACTGACTTTGTGAATAGAATGGTGTTTTCTCATAACCACGGGTTCACATTGCCAGGCTGGATGGTGCTCTGAGCAACCTCGTCTAGTGGAAGGTGCCCCTGACTATGACACCGATATTGGAACTAGATGATCTTTAAGGTTTCATCCAACCCAAACCATTGTAATGATTCTATGATTTGCATTTTGCTGCAAAAGCAATACCTTCTTCAGTCAGCTCCTTTTAGGTCTGAAGTGGGTTCAGTCAGGAAACACAAATTACTGCAGGGGTCTGACATTTACTTGGCAAAGGCATTTTTTGTGGAATCAAATTTGAAAGGTATGGAAGTAAATCAGCTGATGGTTGCTGGTTCTGCTGCTAATGAAGTTGCCTTTGTTGAGATTAGAACTAAAAACCTATTAATCAAAATATATGGGCAAAGGGGTTTGTCATATCAGATATTCTAATAAAAATCTCTAAATATTTAACAGTCCTACTTAATCTCGAATTAAAAATCTCTCTTGTTTTCAGCAATCCACTTGTTTTATTCAGTTATTTCTTAACAAAGTGGACTATGTAATGATCAGGGGATTTACAATATGTAATTGGCTCCTGGTGATAATGTGTATGTATCTAGCAAGTAGCAGAATTTTCTCCATCCAAATGAATTACATTTATTATCTTGATAGATGTGTAAAGATAATTGAAGCAACAATGCAGTGCAAAAATGCCAGTCAGCTTCTGTTGGAAAAAAACCCTCTTCACATTTTCATTTATTTGGTTCCAAATTTCAGTGTAAAATAATTTTGTCTCTGGCCATATAATAGATAACATGAGGGAGATTTTATTTCTTGAAAGTGTGCAATGGTGAGTCTGGGAGATGATGATTGAGTGGATCACAGTTTGGCTTTTCATAGCCTTGAGGAGTCCAAAACAAGTCTGGTAGTGTGTGCTTCACACTATGGTTACAGGTGGTCCAGACAGGACAGACTCTCCATAGTGCTTCTCTGTCAGCTGCATCTTGTTCATATTTATATCTTTTGCTTTTCAATTACTTCCAAAGTATTGAGAAATGGTGTGATTAACACACAATGTTGAAGTGCTAACATGTCAATGTATGTCTTGTCCGCCTACTGTGGCAGGCTGTTGTTGCATCATCTCCCTCAAAGGCTTCATAGCGATGCTGCCACTTCTGAGAGCCCTGTCCTGAAGGGATCTGCAGGAATCTGCTACCATGGCTTGTAAGGACCCTCTGTGCTGAAAGAGAGCGGGGAACATGACAGCTTTTCTACCTCACCTTGAATTCTCTGAAGATGGGACAGAAATATTTGGTTATCACCAAACACCGAAATCACCGGAACATAACCCATCTAAATAGTCCTAAAATAGTACTTTCTTTTTCATGCCTCAGAGATAGTTGTCTTCTTGACCATCAATAGCAAGTGAATGGTAAATTTAATACACAGTAGCTCATGGTGAAGCCTACAGGTAAATTACTGTCTTATTTGTAATAATTTGCTTTCTATTTAACATACTGGAGTTGTTCCAAGGACATCTTTTCATAGATGAAGCAGATGTAGATGAAGTTTTGCACAATTTAGACTGTATTTTTTTTTCTGAAACATTTAATTAGCAGGCATGAACACAGCCAGACACTTGAAATGGCACTAAAACAATTGTTTGATATTTAACAGCACACACATTCAACTTGTGAATGGAATAATACTGAAAAGCTTGAAAATATCAACAAATTGCGGTGTGTTTAAAAAAGAAGTTTTAATTTTCTTCCAAGGTTTTTTCCTACAGAATTTAAAAGCTGGGGGAAAAAAGTTCTAATGAACACCAAAAACTAAAAGGAAATGAAAGAGTGAGAAAAAATTGTTTCTCTAAATGCCAAGAGCTTATTAATGTGTCTTTCAGAGACTGGAAAAAGAATTGTGACCCTTATTCTAAAAGATGTATTGAACTGCTGTGGTCTTACTTGAGAAAGTTTGATCACGTTATTGTGGGGAGAGTAGGACTCTGAATCATCATGTTAAAAATTTGAATTCGAAAAAAGAACCTAAATAATATTTCCTGTAAGAAGTTGATAACAAGAACAATAAACTCAGCTGTACAGTCATTTTTGCAAGTTGTTGAGTGTTTAGGGCCAGTTCCAACAGGCAATTGCAAAAGCAACTGCTTGCTTTTCTGAGCTTTACTGGCTGCACTGAGAGCACCTGAATGACTGAGACATGAGCATGTCCCAAAGAGTCTTGATGCTTCAGGATAAAGCTCAAGGTGTCCTTTGAAGATGCTTGTTAGTAGCAGCCTGAGGTGTAGCATTCTGGATGGATCATGCATAACTCAGAAGAAAACCTAGATTGCATCACCTAAAAACATTGACTTTACAGTTTTCTACCATCAGTTAGCCATAATTTCATTAGTCTTTGTCTGGAGTACTCTGATATTTACATACTCTTTATAGACATAATTCATCATCAAAAAAATGAGAACATACAGCTACATAAAAGATGTCATAAACCTACTTCCACAGAATCAGAAGTTTTCCAAAACATGCTGAAAATTTTTTTATTTGCAGCTCAGGTGACATTTGAGAGTGCCTCAGATTTTCTCTGGAAAAATGTTTCATATTACCAAACTTAGGGGCATTTGTCACCCTTAAAGACTACCTCTAGATTAATAAGTTGTGTCTAGGACTGCTTACAAGGCAAAAAATAAGCTTCCTCTAAATCATATATTCCTAGGAATCATGTACCATTACAGACAGGATTTCTACAGAATGTATTTTATACACTTACAGGCCTGTACTATGAGAAGACTAAATCCTGAAATATATTTCCCCAACACCTCCTCTGTCATTTTTGGCTCATCTCCTAACCTGACCTAACTTGCAATGAAGAACAAACTTCTTACAAATCAACAAATGCTGAATGAATCTGTCCATGGCAGAACCGAATGATCCAAAACCAGAAGTATGTGTGCACATCATTTCTGTAACTACCATGGTAAATGTATTTCACAAGGGAATCACAAGAATCCAGGAGTGTATTGCTCATGTAATGTTCCCATACAATAAGCCAAATATTTTTACAGAATTTAATCACAACAGACAGGAATTAATTAATACAGAGAGCTGAGAAACAACTAATTGCCAAGCAAACACTTCCATGAAACAGCCATTGCATCTTTGACATTTTAGTCCTGATTTTCAAGAAAGACTGATGTAATTCTTTCAAAGCTCAAGTCTGGGAAAAAAGTATGTATTTTGATGAATTCTGGACATAGTAGATATGATAAAAACAAGAATTATAGGGTAAGTTAGTTTGCAATTTATACAGTTGGAAAGAATGAAAAAGCTGGAATGACAGTTGTTGGTGTGCATGTAATTCTAGAAACACAACAAGCAAAGTCCGCTAGAGATCAATTTGTTTGAGTTTACCATAATTCTTTTAACCAGTCAGGCAAGTAGACAGGCAGTGGGAGTTGTTACCCATGCAGAAGGGTGGGGGTGCTATCAAGAGGAGAGGAAATTGATAGCCTCTGTATGACAGTCTCATGAGGAGTAAATAGTTATTTGCCACTTGTAAGAAATTAGTGTTAGACACCTTATGGGTAAGATCACAAATGCCCTGCAAAACATGACTCTCTTCTGGAATCTTTCTAGATAACCACACAATAGAAAGAGTAAACATGTAAGAAAGAATCCCATATGCCCCATCCAATAGCTGAACTGTGTTTTAGACCAAGTCAATAATATAATTAGTATTTTAGGTAGTAGAAAAAATGAGATAAGAATAAATGTGGAAGGCAGGACTTTCAATTTCAACTCAGTTTTAAAAAAACTTGCTAGTAAAATGTACTTTCCAGGCTCTGCTTTTATAATGAGCACCTATACAGCCATAGCCTGGCCATGGTCATACATGGAAGGGGGTGGTGGGAGGCACCAGCCCTGAATCACAGTATGGAGAAGAGCACAGCAGAGCCTGTGTGAAGCCACACAGCGTGGGATTTTCAAAACAAAGCACTCATGTGGCAAAATAAGAGAATAGTTCATGCACATATTATAGTGGGAAATTAGCATATGTAGTACCATTTTCACACTCAACCCATGGGGTTTAGAAAGAATCAATTATTGCCAGCACCTGCTTTGGATAGCAGTTTTTTTTCAGCTGGCCAAGAGATCATGCAAATGAGTCTGAACACTTATGATTGCCTTTATGCAGCCTGGTGAGATGGTGGTTGCCTGCTAGCTAAGGTGAGTTTTGGAAAGGCCACTGGGGATGTTCGGGTATGCATTGTGTAGGAGGAAGGGGAGGGAAGTGTACATTTGATCTGCTGAGCTTAGAGGAGACAGCTCTGGCACAGTCAGGGTCATATGTTCACTCTCAGGTGGAAAGAGCAATGCCCCACTCAGTTGTCAGATGAGGATTCTTCTTCCACACCTCTTGTTTTCTAATTTGGAATATAGCTGTACCAGGGGGTCACGCAGCTTATTTCTGGACACTGTCAGAGCACTGCTGCATCAGCCTGACCTTTGCTTTTACCTGCCTTGATGCCATTTCAGCTGCTGGCATTCAGGTAGTTCATTTCTTACAGCACAGTAGGTTGGTACTGTGTAGAAACTGTCCCTTATGTGGCACCTCCTGCTGAATTCACCGGGAGTGGGGCTGTTTATCAAAAGTGACCTTCTCTCGTGGCCTTATTTTCAATTCAGCAGTGTCTGAACTCTGAATAAACCTCAGTTATATTCCCTTCAGTAAGAACAGACCAGTTTCTTTCAGTGCAGAAAATTCAGCGTCACTCGACATAAGTCTTTTGCTCGCAGATTTTCCTGTTGCAGGATTTGAGATTGCAAATGTTTCCAGCAGCAAAGAAACGCAGGTAATTGGCATAGACCTCCTGCCCCTCCAGAGAAAGACTGCAAATGGGCAACAAGGGAATAACAACAGCCTGATTACTGGAGAAATGTCTTTTGAAATGATAAAGTGGAAAAGATTGGCCATGTCTGCACCAGTAAACCAAACAGGACCAGGGTACATGGCCAGCTGCTCTGTTGCAACCATCTGCCCTGTATTTTTAGCGTGGCCTGTGGCATGGCTACTCTTGTTCCAGACACCCAGAGAGGGGCAAAGAAGTGTCGTGCTGAGAGGCTGCTGTGAATTGCCCAGGCAGCCTCGCCTGGTCTGAGCAGACCCTGGCAGCTGTTGCCACACCAGGGTACTCTGGAGGCACAGGGAGCATTGGGAACCATCAAATCAGGCAGAGTTCTCAGTCTGCAAAGGAGAAGCAGGCAATCCACACAAAGTGGTGCCCGAAGGCTGACGTGCCCTATGATGTCACAGCATATATTTGATAGTTTTCAAATACACACCAGACCACTAGTTACCTTGAATATTTTCTGCACATCGTAGGCAAGTTTTGAACAAATGTTGCCATTTTAAACTTGCCATGCTGGTTAGCCACCTTTTTTACCTAACCTTGCTCTTTTCTACCTGAGGTAAATAACTCTATATTGCACAGGAAAAGATTTGTCAAATAATTTAATCACCTCTTCGTATAATGATAGAACAAAATTGGCAGAGGAAGCTTGTTATCAATCTGGGATACTGGTAAGCAGTTATTATGTATAATGAGGCTTTTGTCTTGCAGCATTCTGAAGATCATCTTGAACCCCTCCTTGTGCTTCAGCAAAGGGACTGTCATGTTGAATTTTCCTTTAACATTTTTTCCCCACTCCCTGAAAAGAAATTATAGGTTGTTATATGGAAGCTCATTTGAAGCCTCAATTTTCTTGAGTATCCTGCTCTTGTGGGGAGTACCAGGTGTGCTCAGAGACTGTGGCCTTCAGGTTCAAACTCAACTGGCATTCTACAAGTCTTTGATTTTTTTCCCCTTCTGCTGAAGAGGCAGTGGTTGTCTTGACAGCAAGAACAAAGCTTCATCCTTGTACTTTGATGTGTAGCAAGGTTAAAATAAATCCAAAATAGGCTTTCGAGAAACTGAGTATTTTTTTAAAGACAAAGGCTGTAGTAAAAGCCCACAATAAGATATATTAAAAATTGCTGACTGTATTCAGGGTATTTTATTACACTGCTTGCTGTAGCACATGAAGATGCCACCCATAATAATGTAAGCTCTGCAAGGTGATTTGTGAGGTGTAACACATTCTGAACTCAAAATGATGTTATGCTCTCAGAATCATATCCCAAAGGAAGATAGAAGAGCACTCAACAAATTAGTTTTGCTTAAGAGGTACAAATGTTGAAAAATAACATGATTATATTAAAACCATTAAGAGGAGCCCTGGAGTGCTGGAGAGACAAAACAAGCTATTGAAAGAGAAAAGAAGCATTTTGCCTTTTACCATCTCATAGAAATTCCTTCATCAGTGATTTCTATGCTGTTGGCCAGGTTTGCAGGGACTCATGTTCAGCTATTCTGTATTGATAAGAAGGTCAACATAAAATTGTAGGAAGTATTAAAAACTTGTTTATTACATTGGTGTTTTGAGCTTTTTAACAAAAAAAATCGTTGAATGACCTACTGTTTTCTCAATTTGAAACATATTGGACTAGACAGTGAAGCTGTATTTGTATATAAAAACTTTTGGTGAAGGCAGAAGTTAGATATTCATCAGGTTCATTTTGTACTATGAATTTATACATATCTGAATAATTCTTTTGGCAAATGTATTTTTTTTCTCTTTCTCTGCTGCCCCCCTTCCCCTGGCCCCATCCCCCAGCTATTGTAGGCACTTCAGGAAAATAAAAATACAATAAATGAACTAATAGTGAAAAGAACTGACCAAGAACTTCATCCACCTCTCAGGTGAACCACCGTGAAAATAAAATAATTATATGTCTGTTTTAAACTAATTTCTCTATCATGTAACTGAAAAGAAAATCCAAGAGATAGAAGTCCATGTTGACATTCAGATCTGCATCTGTTAGTAGTCAATGAATAGTTTCTTCATTATTTATTTATTGCTATGATACATTGAGGGACTGTACCAAGTCATATCTTAGAATAGGCACCTGATCATCTTTATATTACATCAGTTTCAATTGTTATGACCTGTATGTGATCTGCACTGGTGCAGCCTCAGCTCGAATATTGTGTGCAGCTTTGGTCACTGCAATATAAGAAAGATATAAAGATATCAGAGAGCATCCAAAAGAGGGCCATGAGGATGAAGGGCCTTGAGGGGAAGCTGTATGAGGAGTGTCTGAGGTCACTGGCTCTGTTCAGCCTGGAGAAGAGGAGACTGAGGGGAGATCTCACTGCAGTTACAACTTCCTGTGAGAGGAAGAGGAGGGGCAGGCACTGATGTCTTCTCTCTGGTGACCAGTGACAGGACTCCAGGGAATGGCCTGAAGCTGTGTCAGGGGAGGTTTAGGTTGGATATTAGAAAAGTTCTTCCCCCAGACGGTGATTGAGCACTGGAACAGGCTCCCCAGTGAAATGGTCACAGCACCAGCCTGACTGAATTCAAGAAGTGTTTGGACAATGCTCTTGGGCACATGGTGTGATTCTCAGAGTGTCCTGTGAAGGGCCAGGAGTTGAACTCAACGATACTTGTGTGTCCCTTCCAACTCAGCTCTTTCTGTGATTCTGTGATTCTGCAAAAAGTTGGTTGCTTTACAAGAAAGAATATTAACATTTATTTCTAGTGCAACAGTCTTAATATTAGTTCATCTAAAAGTAGCAAAAATTATGCAATGGACTCACAAATACTGACTGTTGGAATATTGGCAGAGGTGAGTGACTTGCTTAGAGAAAACTTAAGGAGGACCCACTAATGCTACCCTGAATGCTGTGCAGCTGCATGTGCCAAAACACATCTTCGAGTTGCTCTTCTTACAGTAATGGGAAATGCTACTGACAGGCAAAGATCAATGTGTTCCATGGCTGTGCCAGGGACCTGCAAGTTTAAGAACAGGATTCCAAACAAATTGTCCTCTTCATAAGACCACTTGTCAAGATGTAGGTCCAGGATGGTACATCTAAATGTGGCAACACCAAAAACCAATGTAAAAGATTGCATTTTACCTCTTGGCTGGAATATTATGCTAGCAGATTAATTGTGACAAAATGTGAGAAAATATTTCCTCAAAATGTGAGTTTATTAACCGAAGAGGGGCTGAAAAGCACAATGAAACCAAGAAAAAGAATGATTTTTAATGATCATCGTAGAATTGTAGACTGTTGTTAGAAAGAGGTTATAACTTCTTTAAGTTATAACCTCTACAAGAGGCTCCTTATGCAAAGGACATTCCAGACTAGGTGATATTTTCTAACAAAACAGAAGGAAAAAAATAAAATGTAAGCTGCTTGGAAAAGAACACAAATTCTTTAAATTTACAGGTGATATTTCTGTTTTGCTTGTTTTAAAAAAAGATTTAACTAGTTCCTAGTGTGGTTTCAGTGGTTACAGGATGTTACCAAAAGCAGAAGGGTCTGATGCTCATATTAAACATTACCCTCTTTCTAGTCATATGAATAAAACTTGCTGATAGCACAGAGATTTTGGTGCTTAGAAATTCAGTGACTGGTTACTGCAAATTTACATTCTTGCTGTGTAAGAAGAGATTTGAAACACAGTTTTGGTGAAATGTAGCTCTACACAGGCCTGTGTGCAGCTCTGTGTTTGTGTAGTTTGCCATCACTGGTGGTTTTCTGCTCATTTGCAAATTGCTCAAAGAAGCTGGTGCTTGACTTTCTGGGAAGGATGGTGAGTTGAGCACTATTCATTGTTTCAGTTATACTTTCCTTTTTCTACTTACTGAAGAGCTTGTCTTGGGCTTACAAATGAATTTCAATAGCACATTTAGAGGAAAAATGAAAATGAAAGTCAAACAAGAGTATCTTGAGCCTCTATAAAGCAGAATTTTCCCATGCATGCCTCTGTACCAATGTGCCTCTGTTCCACCTTGCGTGTTGGAAAACTTGCCAGCCAAGTTCAGGGTCTTTCTTCATTTATTTGCCACTCAGGCAGAAGGACAAATAGGAAGGGTGATCCTTTAGATCCCTTGGTGACCTTCTATTAAGGCAAAAAGAGCATGCAGACAAATATAAACATTAATCTCTATTCAGAAATTAGCATAGTGGATGTGGAATACCTTAAGAAGAAGATTATATCTTGGAATCCAATTCACTTATCACCTGTTGAAACAAGTATAGCTGCTTAGTAGAAGCCAGATTATTTTCTAATAAATGGAATTTCAGTTAATAACTGCACCTTAATCAGTGCAACATATAATTTATTTTCATTAGGCTTTATCAATCTCCTGGGAGATAAGGGTTTAAGGAAATTCAGCAGTGGTAGGATCGGCCAGCAATTTTTTCTTGATCAGAATTCTTAGAGTTGTAATTTGTATTATTTCAAGCAGTTTCTCTTGATGTCCCCTCTTTGTAAGTGCATGTAATTATCTTAAAGAACATTAAGAGGAAATATCAGAAATTGGAACATACCATAAGTCACTTGCATGACCAGAGAGAATTGGGTCGCAAGACTACAGGTTTTTCTTGTGGATGGCCTTGTCATTATTTGAAAACCCACAACAATAATTCGATGTGTTGATAACTAAAAGCTAATTTATTTTACACTAATACAGAACTAATATCTAAAGATAAAGACCAGATAAACTGCATAGAGATGTGTAGTTACAAAAAAAAATTAATAAGAATTATAATAATATGTCTGTGGATATTCTTTAAGCAGTAATGAAATATACTAAGGCTCTGGATTCAGAGGTAATGCCAGTAGCAGCCAGAACCTAGAATTATTGCCATATATGAAAGTAGTAAAATGGCGCAGATATTCCTAAGAGATTAATGACTTAGATTTTTGTTTCCTCTGAAGAATCAATTATGGCAAAAAAAGCCTACCACCTGCTTCCACAAAAGACATTTTTTT
Organism: Monarcha castaneiventris obscurior; assembly: GCA_026261815.1. Lineage (NCBI taxonomy): Eukaryota > Metazoa > Chordata > Aves > Passeriformes > Monarchidae > Monarcha > Monarcha castaneiventris. Next base: position 2,928,460 of record JAMPIT010000327.1, read on the forward strand.
CTTTCTTGGCATCTTTGGAACATGCCAATCACAGGACACTGACCTGTGGGGGACTCATCAGCTTTGATGCTCACACAAATGGTTATCTTGGTGGGAGGACAATGGGCAGAGCTCACAGAGTGCCCAGTGTGAGGCGCCCATTTGGCTGGGTGCAGTTGTTGCCAGCCAGCTGTGCTGCATGTGGCTGGGCTGGGAGGCCAGCTGTGCCCGTACTGCCAGCTGTGGCCATGCTGCCAGCTGTGCCTGTGCCCCAGGGCAGCGGAAGGCTGAAAGCACAACTCTGTCCTTCTGTTAGCCTCATGGATGGCCTGTCCTTGGGTGTTGGGATGAAGGCTGTTTTTAACTATTTTTTTTGAGTTTTTCTCATTTGCCTGTAGACTCTGATTCTTGAAGTTGCTATTTTCACTTCTTTCACCTGGCATTTTTCTTTGGGCATTGCCTGCTATTAAATACTCAGTGTTATCTTACTTTCCTCCTTCTTTTACTTTCTTGAGCCATGGGAGTTTAACTCCTGTGGTGGTAACTTGTTCAGCCTTGGCTGAGTCATGGAGTGGCTTCTGAAGCTCTTGCCAGCAGCTGGACACCATGCTGAATGAGGCTGCTGCCACAGTGCTGGCTAACAGCACATCAGAGCCTCAGCCCATCTCTCCATCTGCTTGCTGGACCTTTCCTCAGGCAAAAGGATGCCAAAGACAGCCCTTTCTGTAGCTCAGCAGTAGATGCTCAGCCACTGCTGTTACTGCCACCACTTGGCACGGAGTTACACCACAACTGCAGCACTCCCAGGGCAGGTTTGCTTTAATTGCTTCCAGTGCAGGACAATAAGCACATACGGGAATAAGTGAACAGTTGCTGTGTGGCATCAGTCTTTAATCTTTTTTGTTTTGTCTGTAATCTCTTGCTAGACACCAGGCCAGGCAGACAAACATCTCTGCTCTTCTCTGACTGTCACTGGAGGCTGGCTTGTCTGTGAATTATTTTCACTAACACTGAGAAAGTGAGAGTGGGCCAAATTCTCTCTTCCACTTGTATGCAGTGATAGTAACTCCACTGGGAACAAAATAGTTAATCTGGCTGCAGGTGGATCAAGAGGAGGGACATTGAGGCTCTTCATCTGTCCGTATGGAAGCACTGATGCATGTTTGATTTCTCCAAATAAACAAGGAAAGACAAAATGAGGGCAAATCCTTTAACTTGATTGCTGGTTTAGATATGTATTAGGGATACAGAATGCAAACCAGGATTTTCTTAGGAGTGAATGTGGCTTCCACCCCCACCTGGGGCCGTGGGGAGCATACCAGGGGGTAAGTACAAAGCAGAGTGTAGGATGCTATCCTGAGTACCCTACTGGAGACTGAAGGCAGGGTAGGTCTAGGATAAAGTGAATTAATACATGAATTTCCAAAACAGTGTAAGTATGTGCAAAGTGTCATACAAGGCAGTCCGAGGCAATCCGTAGTGGCTTGGCAATACTGAATTTTAAACAGCTGAAGAAAAGGACAGTGCCACGGAGGACTCCTGCTTGCCCCCAGCAGAGAGACAGGGTCTCTCTGCAAGCAAGGAAGGGGAAGATACGTTTATGCACAACCAACTTTTATGCACAGGCTGGTTAATTTTCACAGGGAACGGGTGAAAAGTTTTGCCAGAGGCCATCCATATTTTGTGGCAGTATGTGGAAGTCACCTGCCAGCTGAAGCATGTATATTTATCACATATAGGTACCTGTCCCTGATGTGGTTGTAATAGGCTTCCTTTGTAATTGATGGGTGGGTTATTCTGTTTGGATGATTGATTGGGATGTGGATGTCTGGAGTGTAGAAACCTCAGGTTAGGGGACATAAAACCATGCCAAGGTGTCCAATTGTATTCTGCTATTTAAAATCCCTCCATAATTTTAATTCATTTTGACTCTCCCTGCAAATTGTACCGCTATACTATAGAAGGTGGAGGGGACTTGCCTCCTCTATGTAACCAGTGTTTTCAGGGGAACACCAGTTACATTCCAGCTTCTCTGAACCTATTTCTCAGCTGACACCTCTCAGGTTCTTGAAGTGCTAGGGTATCATACAGGGAACAAACCAGCAAACTTGTCTACCCTGCCCGAATTACAGTAGGGAAAACAGTTCCTTCTTACCCAAACTTCCCCTCCACCACCATAAAAGGCTGTCAGCGTGTAATGCCTTTGGGAGATTTTAACTCCAAGAGTTTCTGTATCAAACTCGGCAGATGAAACTGCTGAAATTGGCACAAGGAAAAATCCCAGCTGGTATGGAGAGGCTTATATAGCATTCCCTGGATCTGGGGGGGCTTTACCTGAGCTGCACTGAGCAGCCACAAGTAAAGACAGTCTCTTCCTGCTGTTTGTTTTTCTTCCTGCCACCCTTTAAGGTCACATGGGGGAAAAAAAGGAAGGAGAAGGGGGCTCTTTGCTGCAGAAGGACCTGCCCCTGTTCTGCATATGAGGCCTTGGGTTTGTGAGTGTGACGAGCCTAATTTTCCTTTGTGCTTTAAAGATCACCACATTGCTTAAAAATTGTGGGCTGTAAAAATTACCGTGTTTGTTGTGAGCTACACTGAACACGTATTCCTGTAATTATCATGTGTCCCATATCTGTATGAAAACTGTTAACACAAAAAAGGCTCTGCAATTACGTAGCTACTTTCTCTGTGAGTGTTCTTGTGTTCTTGAACAACTTCGCTGATTTCTCAGTGGTATATTCATAAGAAAGATAATAGAACAGAAGACTTTTAGCTGGAGTCTATTATGTGTTTTTCCATCTGTTTGTGATGAACCAGAAAGAGCTATGTGCTAGGTCTTGCCTTATGGCAAATCCTGATCTGCAGTTGCTGTTTTCCCACACTTACTTAAGCTTCTCTGCACATCCCTGCGCACAAAGCAGATGCCGGTGCCACAACAGGCCTGAGAGCCTCCTCCTGAGCGCAGGAGGCTGCCACACAGCCAGGTCCTCGGGTCTAGCCTCCAGCAAAGCCAGCCAACCAAACAAAAAAAGCTGCTTTCTGTTGACATCGGACGATCTGAAACCGGTTTATCGATTGAAAAGGCAAAAGAAACACGTGAGATCATCAGTTGTCTGCAGCAGTCCTTGCAGTCTCAGTAACCTCTTTGGTGAAAGGTTTTGGGAAGGAAAAATAACTCCAGAAAGTGCACAATACTTTTCCTACTTTTCGAGTGTAGCAAAAAGCAGCAGTGCTGAGGAGACCCCGCAAGGAAGAGATAATAATTTCTCTTTTTAAAAAGGGTGAGGGATGAAACAAGCAGTAAATTTTCTTTCCTTGCATTGATGGTGATTACTCCCTCTCCCCAGGGTTGAAATCTTGCCATATTAAAATAATTGGGAGTATGCCATTAATGTCAATAAGGCCAGGTTTTTACACTTTTATTCAGACCTGGACTCTCTTTTTGGCAATTGGCTCCATCTCAAACTTTCCTCTAGGGAGCCATTCTCTTTGCATTATTTTCCTATCCCCATCCAGTGCTACAAGCTGTCCATCAGAACTACAGACTATTGACAAGAAACAATGGATAAATGTGTTATTAAAAGACTAAAAGAATCTTGGACTTCTCTCTTTTCTTTTTTTTTTTCCTACTAGAGTATTTCAAGATTTTTTGTAGCCTTTTTGTAGGTTTTGAGTATGAGGTGGTTGAAATTACTTTCACATGCAACATCATGAAATTAAAACTCACAGTTCATTTGTGGACTTAATCTTGCCTATAGAACAATTGCATGACAGTTTTTCATAAAACCATAAAATAATCTATCAAAATCATCATCATTTTAAACGCTGCATTTTAATAACAGGTGTGTTTTCTTACATCCTATAATTGTGATGTAAATCGCAAAACTTTATATTCATACTAACAGAATATTCAGAAACATGTATTAATTTAAAAAGCAGTTGATTTTGCTTCTCATCCTTCCCATGCAGTTTTTTGGGTCAAATTCTGCTTTGTCTCAACAATTAAACTAAAAGTAACTTCTCTTTTTTATATCTATCTTCTGTAAAAAAAAATAATTTGTATTACTATACATTTCTCAGCATTTTATATCTCAGAGAACCAAATCAATAATTGTTAATAAGGGTTTTACCAAAACAAAATTATTTTATCCCTAACATTTAATCTACATAATACACATTTTAAAGACTTAAATTTCACCTCTATGTATTCTGCAGCAAAATCTGTATTTATTTCATGCTGTAGGATCATGCATGGATATTTACATATATCCTGTCTACTGAAGGGGCTTCATGGGTCAGCTTTTCATTTCAAATTGGGCTACCAATATTTGGGAGTGGATGTTAATGTAACCTGGCAAGTTAATATTTTCTTTGCCTTTTTAGAGGCCTAGTCTTAGGCTTTGAAATTCACCAAGTGAAAAATACACAGGCCAAATGATAAATTTTTTTTCCATAGATTCTTGGATATTTGTTTTTCAAATTTATCCATTGCCTGACACTGTTGTTTTTAAAGACAGTATAAAATCTTTCCAGTCTCTGCTTTAAAATGTAGCCAAAAGGAGGAAAACATGACAAATATCTTGCTTTTGTAACAACATTATTACAAGTCTAGTAGGGGTCTGGTTCTACAGCCCTGAGAATTTATTTTGTACCGAAGCTCTTTGAATACATAATGAATACTCACAAATGAGAACCTATTCAGACGGTGTGCTATTGAGTCAAGTTCATCAAAGTTAAAGTAGCATATATTTTCTGAAAGCTGTAGATGATTACACACTGGTCTAACTTCAATGAGTTCTGATAATCATAATTTCCTGCAATAGAGTTAATTAAATTATGTTCTGCCTTGGGGTTCCTTTTCTTATACCAGTGTGATTGGAAAATACTCTATTATGTTGCATTCTGCCCAGCAGATTCTACTTAAGAGAAACCAACCCAACAACCACATTTGTCACACAGATGTAAAATACTTCTGTTTAGTGTGCACTTATTCCTTTACTGTGTTCATCCTAAATGGCACCTGCCAAAAGCAGTGGAGAGCAGGCATCTCCTGACTGAACAGGAGCAGGCCAGAGAGCAGCCTGCCTTATCTCTTGGGGGAGCTTCTGGGGATGTCCCTCCCCAGCCCTGGAGCCTGCTGCAAGCCAAGGGCACAGGACACTGGCCAGGGCAGAGAGGCTCTGCACCTTGCTGTGGTTCTGCCACTCTCCAGTGCCACGAGTGCCCAGGCTGGAACTGCCAGCTCAGGCTGAGTGCAGGTTATTCACTTCTTTTGCATGGCAGCTTTTAAACCGTCCTCATATCTGCAGCAGAGCTAGGGAACTCCTATTTTTGAGAAGCCAATACCTCATTTATGAACAGTGCTGCACTCCACAGTTTCATCATTTGAGGGAAGAAGGTTTAGAAAAATATTCTATTTACCATTATCCCCAGGTAAATAAAAAAATGCTAAATCTAACTCACATGGCTGGGAAAAGATGGTATAATCCCTATGGAGAATTTAATGGAGAAATTGATTTCCTGAGGTTCCTATATTATATTTGATGTGTGACTTGCCAATTGTTGCATCTCCTTCTCCAAACCAGATGAAATATGGTGCTTTTTAGATTTTAATTACTAGGAATAGTGCAAGAGAATATCTGAGTCCATGTTTGATGTTATTTTCAATCTCACAGCCCAAGAAAAAAAACAAAGCTCAAATTTTAGGTGAAAACTTGCCATATTTTTTGTCCCAGATTAATGTTATTGATCGTTATTAATTTTAAGAAGTATTGAAGACATTTTTTTGCACCTTTGTAATTCTAACACAAAACCTCAACCAAATTTCCTCGAGTGCATTTGTCTGTATTAACTGGAGCTTCATTGGAAATTATTTTGCTTTACTTGCCTATAATTGTGTTATTCTTCTATTATAATGGTAAGAACCACATACTGTTAATTTTTTTAAATAAAAAACTGATTCTAGCTCCTGTTTACAGTTTTCAGGAAATAATGAACAAATCACTTTATTATTTGCTGTGATAACAGAAAGTAATAGTGATCTTCCAGTGGGAGCTGAGTGCCATGGGGTTTTGTGGGAGCAATAACAACTTATCTTTTGTAGGCCATGTACTACTACTGAAACATGCTTATAACATGCAAAATTTTGTACCTGTGGAATTATACTAATACTATATAGAAAACAATGGATAAGGCCAGATGCATTAAAAATATGAGTAAATTTCAGCCTCTGACCTTGTTCAAACAGTTGATCCCTGAACTTGTGGTTTATGATATCCTTTGTCAAAATCCTATGATTGATATGTAGTTCATCTTTCTCCATCTGTTGCACTTCAAGAATTCTTAGACTCAAGTGGCAGCAGAATATATACAGTAAAATAGTATTTGCAGTAAAATATTTTTTGATTTATTAACTCTATTCCTAGCTCACCTGAGATTATTTTAAACAGAAAATGTAAACACATAGATGTGTATATGTAGCCCAGTTGCTGCAATACAGAGAAAAAAAGCTGGTTTAATTTCTGGGGGGCTCAATTTAGCAAGAAGTCGATGTACGACTTATTTCTGAATCGCCCAGCCCTCAGAAACTCCACCACGTCCTGCTGCAGTGAAAACACATATATTGTAATATTTGTTTTGGAAATCTGTATACTGGCTGACCATATGAACATGTTCTCATTGCCTGCTCAGGCCTTTGAGCAATTTGCAGCCTTTTGTTATCAAATAAAGGCCCTCTGAGCCTCCTACTTGAGCACCGAGTTTACCAGCTGCTATCCACTCCTGGAGCTCATTAGGGGCCTGCTGTTCCGCTGAGAACCTCAGCACATGCTCTGCCCCGCGCTGCCCACGGATTAGCCTGTTGCTGCTCCTTAAATTACCTGCTACAAAAGGTTGCTCTGCTCCCCCATGGACAGCTACCACTCTTAACCTCTTTGAAGAGGCTCTATAGCATGATCTCTCTGACTAATTAAGGTCCACAGACAAGCCACAGGTTGTTATAGAGGATTCGTCCCCATGGTTGATATCAGTAAGATATTTTTTGTGTTTTGCTCGTGAGGGATTAAAGGTGCTGTTTCTCAGAATCAAGCCCTAGAAAAGCCAACAAAAACCACACATATTTATGTAAGCATTTAAAAAAATGCTTCTTAATATCAACCCTCATCAAACAGATTTAATGCTATTTTATTTCTACTTTCAAATGTTATTTGGGAGAAATTTTATAAATGTTAAAAGCTATTTTAAATATGAAGAAGAAATTGAATTAGTTTCTGTGTGTTTAGAAATAATTCCTTACTAACTACAGCCACAGGTATTTTCATATAATTCTGTTTGGAAAGGACAGGGCATTTAAAAAACAAAATGTTGAGCAGAATAGGTCAATTGGGAAATACTTTTTTTTTGTTTATCTGAGCTTCAGTTCTGATGGATTTTTACAAACACATGTATAATTTAGAGTGCCATGTGGGAGAAAGGCTTTGAGACCTGAGCAGAGCAGACCCCTGCTCCTGTGTCCACAGTGTGCAGTTCCCAGTGAGTTACTCACATACTGGACCATGTTTAAGGCATACAGGGGGATTTTTACTTGATTTTTTTTTTCTGTTGTTGTTGTTGTTTATTATGTCACAGATTACATCCTGTCTGTTGCGTAATGACTTTAGATATTTTCTGTTTTCATTCCCAGACATGTGATGCCCATGAATGAATAGGAATTAGTTGCATCTCTAATAAGGTGGCATGTGTTCCACAGATATCACATATTGATCTGAGACCTCGTCTAGCAACTGAAGGACTCAACACTAAGTCCAGTCCTTTGGGCAAGCATCAGTATATGCTGGTGCCAGTAAAGAGTTGCTACTTGCCTGTCATGGAATTATTTACAAATAGAAAATATCAATATTTGTAATATGTATTTCTACAGTGTGTTCTTCAGAGAGGCTCAAATAATGAATAGGGAAAGAAGAAATTAATATATCAGTTAAGGAAGTAAGTTAAGGATCCTTTTTATAGGAGATTACTGATTATACAGCTTGTTTTTCCTGCTATTCAGTATGCAGATGTGAACCAATACTGTCTGGACTTGATCTACAAATGCGTCTTGGCACATAGTAGAATAGTCTTCTTTTAATTTTGAATGGGACAAAAACAGTGTTGGAATCTTTTGGGGAAGTCCATTTATATTATCCAGTGGCAGTCAATGGCTCTATTATGTGTTCTGCCATCTGTTCAAAACACAAACAAACCCAGCTATCCTTTCCTCCAGGATCTCACTGCAGCACTGTAAGGTGTACCAGCAACTCTATAGTACCTGTGAGTATAAATGTGTGTGGAATGTTAAAATGGTTGCAAAATTTCAATTACAAGGAAATTAATTCATTCTACATGTTTAGTTGTGTACATGGCTAGCATCAGCCATGTTCCTGGTGATCCCAAATGTCTATTAAGGATAGTGTAGCCTGGCTCCTTGTGTACAACATTCAAAGATGCACATCCAGTCATCTGTAATTAAGACTATAACTCTTGCTTGAGCAGTGTTGTATTTATGAGGAAGAAACTTGCCCTGAGATCTGCGGGAGGGATGGCACAGCAAGACACAACAATACAGCACTTGTATTCCAGACAGAGATGATCAAGGAAGTGAAGATCAAGTGAAGGGAGATGCTCTGCTGGACCTTATCTTTTGCAATAAAGGAAGCTTGCATGGATGAACAAAGAGCTGCTGGAGCTTACAAGCTGAATGTAAGGAAGAGTTGGAAGAAAGAACAGGTGATTTGGAAGGAATATACAGATATGGTCTAAAGATTCAGGCATGAGGTTTGGAAAACCTGGTCCCTGTGGAACTGGATCTGGCAAGGGACAGGAACAAAAAGGGCTTCTGCAGGTATGTTTCAGTAAAAAGAAGACTGGGGGAAATTTGGGCTCACTGCTGAATGGACCAGGGGACCTGATGACAAAAAGTCATTGAGGAGACTCTTAAGTTACTCAGTACCTGCTTTGTCTTGGTCTGGTAAGATTAGTCTTGAACTGAGATAATACAGTACTGTGTGGAAAGAACACAAAATCATGCACAAATAATTGCATTATTGAACATTATTCATCTAAAAAGAGTTTTAAAATGCAGTAGTCAGTCCCATCAAGGGACCAGTGTTCCAGGAAAGTAGGGACAAGTTTTATTTGCAAGCACAGTTTCCACAATAATATGGGCAAAGTGGGACATTTTAAGCACAAATGTCCATAAACAACCATTTGTGCTTACATTTGTGATGTTTCCACATGGCATTGTATACCTGCTTTGTGTAGATGTCATGACTTGGAACCAAGAGTGCTGGTGAAGCAACTTCTTGAATGACAGCTCAACGAAAAAAAGCTCCTTGGTGTGTGTACTTAGTTAAAAGTCTCAAGGAAAGAAGCAACTGGGCCGTGATTGGTGTGGGCACGGCTACAGCAGAAATCTGCCAGCTAAAGTCGCTCTGTAAATGCAGTTCTGAACCCTAACTTATTGTTACAGGTCCAGCCAACACAATTGAGTAATTGTATGGTTGCAGCTGGTAAAGCTGACTGACATTTATTTGACTACAGAACTAAAACGCGTGAAGCTGGTCTAACCACACGGGACCATGAGGATGTCTTTAAACAAAATTCACAAGGATAAATACTAAGCAGTCAAATTTGAAGGAGTGTGTAAAGCCCATCTGATATACTGTGGCCACTGGGATTTAATGGGATTTTTCCAAAATCTAAATGGGTGGAAATTTCATGCCTATGCTTTGGAAGTTTTTCTGACTGAAATACATGCTCCAGACTTGTTTACTTTTCTTGCTAACACCTTTGCTTTCTGTCCTGCAAGCTGGGAATCGCATCAACAAAATATGCTGCAGCTGGAGAAATTCTGACTGTATGTTGCAATTTTTTCAAGTTTAAAATATTTCCTTTGGAGCCTCATACATGTGCAATTGAGGATGTTCAGATTTATCTCTTGCAGATTTGTTTCAGAATGTTCAGATGGTGATTCTGGTGAGATTACTTTGCAAGACACTCAAATGGAACAACTGAGAAGGGAGGCATCCAGGATTGCAAGTTATAGTGGCTGGGACTTCATGCCAATGATGTGAAAATTTAGCATTCGTTATTCTTCCTGAGTCTTGAGAAAAAGGTGTGTATGAAAGAAATTTGGAAGTGCTTTTGGAAAATATCACCAAAGAAGGAAATCTAGTGATGGTGTCGTGGTTTAGCATAGCTGGAAATTGTAGTTATCTTTGCTGTCATCTTCAGATGTCTCCTCATCTGCCCAATACCGAACTACAAATTAGGTTTATTTTTGAGACAGGAGTGCTCCTAAGCTCACAGTGCAAAAATCTGTGCAACATTATACATTAAAAAAAAAAAAATCACTTATCCCATTAAATGACTTAACATTTTGTACACCTGAAAGGAATAATAAATATTAATCCATGCTACTTTCTTTCCACATAAGAAAAGAGTAAGTAAATAATTTCTTCTCCACCTCCCTCCCAGCACTCCTCTTCTTTCAATACTTCTAATATGAACAAATTGAAGTGTTGAAAGTGAGTTCCATGAAATAAATTAATTTTGTTCAGGCGTTAGAATAGGGCAATATTACTGACTGGGCCACTGTGCCACTAACGGGCAGAATGGGGCAAAGGATGGGAAACCAGCCATTGCACTCAGACTGTCTTCACTGGCATCATTAAGAAAACAGGTGAGAAGAAGCAAGGCTGAGAGAAGTAAAATTATCTCAGTCCTTGAAATCAATGAAAGTCAAAGAACGAAGTCTAAAAATGAAGTTTCATGTGGCAGAAGAAATAGCAGCAACAAGTTAACATATGGGAATGACAGTCAAAATGATAATGTCAGGAGTAATCTCAGTTACAGTTTTCCACAAATTGAGAACATCTAGTATAGACAGGAGAAAGCTGCAAGGACCATGCTATGCAACCATTAGAACCTGAATGAGATATAAAACCCAAGTGCCATTTATCTGTGCTTTGTCATACGGTGGTCAAGAACTCAAGTCCAAGAATTTAGTTCCAGTTGCGTAACATTTAGGACGAAGATTAAATATTTCAGACAGAATGCCATAGCACCAGACTAGCATACTGTATTGGCTGGAAGAAGACAGATGCAGAGACTGAGGCTGTACTTTCAGTTTAGATTAACATGAGAAAGGCCATACTGAGTCAGACCTAGCCAACTGCACTGGTTGTAACAATGGCAAAAAGAAGATGCCACTTGGGGAAAGAGAACTGCAACAGAGCAAGCATATGGTGATAATTTCCTGAAGAAAAAAATCAATAATACCTGGAGGGGAATCTCATGAATGGAAGGAGAAATAGGGGAATACAGCAGAGGAGATGCTGCAATAACTGCTACTCTGTGACGTGGTGAAGTAAGAGAAGATGTGTTTGAAAGTTTGAGGGAAATCCAATGCTGAGGAGGTGAAATTGCTGGTAAGTGCAGGAGGAAGCATAGGAGTCCAGAGTAATGAACAATACACAATAACAGGATTTTCTTTCACAAATAACTATTAACTGACAAATGAAGCCATGGAATAGCTAACGTGTTAATGAATTTATAGTCCTTTCAGCCAAAAGAAACTTGGAAAGGTATTTAGAACATTACAAACTGCTTTGAAATTCCTTGCATGCTTTATGTTTGGACACTTGTCAGGAAGGAAATAAGAAGCTAATCTCAGGAAGCTGAAGTGGGAGGTTGATCTTCCTCTTTGTTTTCCTAGTTCAGAAGCCAAAATGATCCATCTAATTTGAAAGCATGATTGCATTTTACAGGGAGTTGAGATTAGAGAAGGAAGAAAGATAGTGGCTATACGCGTGCAGCTATGTGTGCAGTGGCTGTTCTTAGGAGGACTACGCTGGTGTTGTAGATGTATGTGGTTGATATTTTGGGAAATTGGAACAATACTAAAACAGATGAAGGAAGAAGGGCACAATGAGATTGGGAACTGATTGAATAGGGCAGCTGGAGGGGTTGGAAGTTGGGAAATCTTAGAAAAAGGTGCAGGGAGGGTGTTATGGGAGTAGCAAGTGTCCTTTCCCAGGTGGCGGGGTATGTTCTATTTCACGTAAAGAGATAAGAGCTGAAGGAGGAAAAATGACCTATTTGTGTACAGCATCATAAATTCCCAGTGTTGAAAAAGAAAGGAGCATTGCCATGGAATCCACAGGTATGCTCTTTTTTGGAAGAGAGACTCAAAACAATACTGTTGCTGATTGAGTGAACTCTGTGTGACTTATGAATCCATTCCCCCCTTAGTTTTTTTCTTGGTAAGCCACATGGCAAACCCAAGGCTGGAGAAAGCGACTACCAGTTATCATCATTGCTCCTGACAAACAGCAGCTTCTCACCCTGTGAGGCTGATTAATAAATACATGACTCATAAAAGATTCACCGAGAGGTGAATTTGGCCCTTGAGGCCATGCCATGCTCTGATTTAACAGCTCTGGTGTTCTGGGATTAGGAGGGAGTAAGGAGTCAATTTGGTCCTTGCCGTTCATAACATCTATTTTGAGACTTTCTCCAGCACAGCTGCACAATTAGTGTTCAACAAAGCAGTGCTAATTATTTACAGATGCATCCAACCCAAAAGCTCCTGACATTCAAATTCAGAGTTTCTGGAGCAAGTGAAGGTGGTAGTGACACCAGTTAACCCCATGTGACAGCTTTCGAACAAGTAACTTGAATTTTATGTTACTGCCTTCAGAGCTGCCTCCTTACTGAATCTCAGGACAAGATACCCAAGCTGTTCTATGATTTTGGAGTGTCAGTGGTCCTGATGCTCTTTTCAGGCAACAAAAAGACCAAGAGCAGAGAATCTACTCCAGAAATATCAGTTTTCTTTCTTTTGTGTACTCTGTCCTAAACTGGAAGGAAAAGTGAAACTTCTAAAATTCATCATGAAGATGCTTGATACAAGTCCTTTCAGACTGACTGGAGAATTGGATGATTTTGAAGCCTGACATGTTAAAATCTGGTGTGTAAAAATGTCTGAGCTTGCACCTTGGTGGCTTAAAAGTATGCGCTGACATTTAGGATATCTTGGTTCTATCCCTCTACTTGTCTGAGATAAGTAATTGGCTTCTGACATAAGTTCTTTCTGCATGAGGTTAGCAGAATTGGTATGAAGTAGTGGACTAAATTCCTTACAAAAGTGCATTATTACTCTATAATGAAATCCTCAAGCAGTGAGTGAAAAGCAAACTTTTGAAAGCCCACGATCTTTATTTTTTACTCATGTTTTGCTTGAAGGTACTGGAAATAAGTGGGCTGTGGAGAATCAAGACCATTATCGCTGAATTCAGGATGGGATTTCTAGATATAGAAAAGCAAGGTTCCCACTAAACAGTCATGGTGTCCTAGATTTTCTTTCTAAATATCCATCAGTTTTTGATGATTTTTGTTCTGTTAATCCACACTGTTCTTGCTCTTTCACTTGCTTTCAGTGGAAGAGACTCTTTGTGGGGTAGACTGAGATGACTGGAAATTCATACTCTCCTTTTAGCCTCCGGCTGGGGGCTGACTGTCATTCCAAGCACTCCCTGTCCATCCTCTCTGCCTGGGGGAATCAGCCATGGGGCCAAGCGGGGAAAAAAGCCTCAGCAAGGCCAGCCCTGGCTTTCCTGCTGAGTCTGCTAGCCAGCTTGTCACTAATGCAAATGGTGCTGATGTTTTCTGCGAAACAGACACCTGCCTGTGAGGAACTGGGCTGAGACCACAAAATTGTTTTAGGTAGGTCAGCAAACAGCTGTCTGCTTGTGCAATTTGGTTCTCCTAATTTGGAAAAGGTTCTCATTCAGAGCTGGAGCTGTTTGCCTGCTGACAAGCTCACATGTATTATGCTGTGCATAATGTGCATGATTAACGCTTGTTTATGGGAGCAATTGTGCTGTGGCAGAGCAATGGCTGCTTTTTTTGTGTGGCAGGGGGCAAGTGGCAGCAAGCTCATCTCCCTTTGGGAGAGGCACCATAGCATGCAGCTAAAAAATTTGTGCATCTTGAGCAGCAGAGTTCCTCTAGCCACGTGGCAAAGTAAACATTTTGTTGGAATCAACTCTTCTACAGGTGCCTGCTTTAGGTTTGCAGGCCAGTCTGCAGGTAGGGAGCAACAGAGGCATTTATTGCCTTGTTTTGCAGTCTTTTTCCTCATAGATGGTACAGACTAACTGGCCACCTGTAAAACTTTTTGGGCTAAAAGTTCTGTAGCTACTTTGAAAATTTGCCTTTGAACCTCAGGGAGACTCTGCAATAGTGTTTTCACTACTTTTACAAGCATTCTTCTTTGCCTTACACTGATTTTGCCTGTGGGTGACTGTGGGTACTAATCATGTGAGACTCTCACAGTTCTCCTGCCCTTATATGACAAAACTTTTGATACAAGGAAACTCTAATTGCAGTCCTGCAACTCACTTTAAGTTTCAATCAAATATATCACATTTTCATGTGTTGCATTTGCTAAAAAGCTGGAGGGTTTTGTAGGTTGATTTATTTTCTGTTAATTCAGTGCTGGTTTTACTGTAGTGCAGAACACAGTGCTCAGAATTTGCAATACAATTAAAAAAGAAAAACAAATATTCTGGTACAAAATTACATTAGAATTTATTCTTATTTGATAAGGATTTGATTATCTGATTGTATTTTTTTCCCGTGTGAGAAATATTCAGACTCAGTTAGTAATGTAAACATCCACTTTTATATGGGCGCATGCATTTTCCTTTTTGTGCTTTTCCTAGTTTTATAGGGCCTTTAAAAACATAGAGAGACTACTGGAAGAAGTTGTAAAAAAAGAACAAAAAAACCCCCCACATTTTACCTCCTATTTACCCATATCAGGCATCTAGCCACTCAAAACCAAAAAACATATGAAATTAAAATTCCCTCCTCTTTTCCTGCCAGAAAATAATGTACCATATGAACCATTACTCCATGAAAACACTTACCCTCTATTCACTTGTTGTTGCATTGTTTTCTTTAGCACTCCACTCTTCATTTAAATTGACCTACCCACTAATAGAATTTAACTTATTTCACTCAGCCTGTAAGATACACCTGCAATTCTCCCTTGCATTTCCTTGGCAGGGTTGGAGAGCTTTCCACCTTTTTTCTGCCTCCCCCAGCTGTGGGTTCTCACCCTCCTCCACGGGAGGTTGCTGCCCCCCTTCAGCCCTGCTCCTCCCATTGTTTTTCCATCCCAGCTCTCAGCTGGATCTGCCAAATGAGCTATTTAAACCCTTCCAACACTTGTGAGGGGGAAGATTTTGCTTTGTTTTGCTTGGAGCTAGAACATTTACCAGACTCGGTTTAGAAGTATGGTTGAATAGTTTAGTCTGTGTGGCAGACAAGGTGACAACTGGGAAGGTGGTGATGGGGGGAAGGGGAGAGGAGTGGGTTTGGGTGGGAGGGACCTGGAGCACCTTGGTGTGCTGGTGAAGAAGCACAGCACGAGGGGAACCCGAGTCACAAGATTTCCTGCCCCTGGTGCAAGCAAATTGAGGACAAGTTACAAATGGTGTTTTTGGAGGTCTGGGAAAGGTTACTAGAGAGCTGTCCTGGCTAGGTGGAAGAGGGAATAAGGGAAAAGGGAGTTTGGATCCAAGAGAAAAAATAAAATCCAAGGGCCTGGTAACATGACCATTAGCAGTGACATGGTGATGATAATGATGGGGGAGCAGTTTAGGAAAGCTGTTTAGAAACTTGATTCAAAGTAAAAATACTTGCTTTGAATTTTCCTGCCTGCTGATTTTGATTACATGAAATTAAAAGGAAGTGGATCTTTTAGCAGGGTGGATTTTTTAGGTAGGAAAAGGGATCCATGGTTGATATTAGGAAAACCATCTTCCAAATCTCTCTTCAAGTTTTGTTTCAAAAATGAAACTTTAACTGTGCCTGAGAGCATCCCCAATTGTGCTTCTGACTACTCTCACATGGGATCATCTGTGGGACAATCAAACCTTGTGTTAGACCTGATCACAGACTTTTTGTTTTTGGTCATGGAGAAGGAGGTTCAGTAAACATGTCCAGCTGCTGGAGACAAATACACTGGCAGTTCTGCTATGGTTCCCTCTGAACAGGGAAACTCTCAGTTTTTCCCAACAGAGATGTTTCCTTTAGGAACTGATTACCTGTTGGATGAAAGCCAGTAAGGTAGGGTGGTCTGTTCTTAACACCAGAAATTAGAAGGGTTCGTCTGACTTCTGGGAAGTTGAAGTTAATATTCTTCCCCCACTGTTTATTCAATTTGTTATGTGGGTTGGGAAAGGCTTGTTTAATCTAAGTGCTGATCCAGACTCAGGCAGGTGTTGTGATAGTGATATTTTCTAGTCTCTTAAGGTGGTCCAGCAGCAGGATATGGTTCTCTGACAACCCTTCTGCATCCTGCCTTTGTCTTCCTTTTTTTATCGGAGGTGTGTGATCCAGCTTGTGGTCCCACTGCAGGGCCCAGTACTTGGTAATCCCCATTTTGTGGCTTATTGGTTGGCTGCAGCTGTGGGCAGTGACACTGATGCCTTAGGTTTTAACTTTTATATTTTTCAAATTCTGTACTGCTTAGAGTGTAACGCTGAAGTCCCTTGTAGCCTGTAATTTCTGCTCTCTCATGCAAGATAGACATAACAAAGCCTCTCCAGGCTTTGCCTTCAAGGACAGCCAGGCTCTTCTAGGCCCAAAATGTGTAAACCAAAGACTCTAAGGCAGGAGCAAGCTGAGGGGAGTTACATCATTGAACTGGGGCTTTAACTGGAGAATTAACCGTGGTATGCAAATGAACCAAACCTATAAAGGTGTGAAGAACTCGTGATCTGTCGTCCATCTTGGGGTCCATTTTATGGAGGCAGCCTCTGGCTCCCCAGGGTGTACCTTGATGGCCCTTCAAATAAATATCTATCTTTATTTCCTTACTCTTGTCTAGTCTCTGTTTCTAGGTGGCTGGAGAAGGCATCAACACAAGAGAAGAGTTGCAGCGAGTGCTGGAAAGTACACAGGAATTGTTGCTCCTGGAGGACAGGGACACCACCCAGTTTGCATGAATGCTGCATGTTTTGTATGTATTTTCTGAAAGAGAAACAAGCTCATTAAAATCAATGAATATGAGTTCAGGACATACTGGTGGTCTGTCACAACATTCATATCACTTAATATTCTTCCAAATGCAGCTGAAGGTCTGGCTTTTGTGAGGAGAATGAAGCTCTGCTATTCCTCAGCTGCACATTTTCATTGACCACAGGGGTTGGGAAGGGCCCACAAATCTTTCCATGGCACCACAACCCGTCCTTGCTCACAGTGAGTTCCCTGAGCCAGCTGCACTCAGCCAATGCTCCAAGGCCTTTCAGCAGCGGCCCAACCACACCTGCATCAACCGGGCCTGGTGGGAAGAGAAACCTTTCTAAAAAGATGGAAGTACACATCTCAATCTCTAAAAGCAGCTTAGCCCTTCCCCAAACCATAAGAAGCGTTCACTGGGTGAATTGAGGACGATTTTCTCATGCCTGTTTTTCAAGGTGCAGCCTGCTGTATTGTCAGGCTTCCCAATGCACATCTTGCATGTGTGCACACAGCTGCTGCTGCACCACTTGCTGAAGGTTTAAACCTGCAACTTTGCCTCTGTGCTCATGAGTTTACAGCCCAACTGCTTTCATGTCATCTGCACCTTCTATGACCCCAGGTTTTTGTTTTTCTTTGCCTGCTGCCATGGGTCCTCTCTATATTAGGCGATACTGCCTTTAACTATGTCTATTTATCATCTGTTATACAGAAAACTCAACATTGCTCTTCTTTCATCCTCCCAGTAATTTTTAATTCTAATGTCCAAGCTGTTAATCTTAAAATTATAGTCAGTCCCTTAATAGTCCCCCTGTTGCTGAATTTTACTGAAAGCTCTTGAAAAGAAACCCCCCAATTTTTCTTTTCCTGTATATTTTCTTGATTCCTCAGAGGAATCTTTTTATGCTGATGAACAAGATCTTTATTTACACATCCTATCCTACATTGTACTTTCAGTAGTTCTTTATTGTTTTATTTAATTTACCTGGTTCTCTCATAAAATACCCTGTTCTCATCCCAGGGTGTCCTTTTAACCCTAAAGCTTACTGTAGCTTCTTCCTAAACTCCTGTTCTAAGAAACAATCCCTAATATTCACTATGTAAGACAGGAGAAATGGAGACAAGGGAGAGTTCTTTTCAACCTGTGTCACCAACTCGGTTTTATCTTTTCACAACTCTGCTCATTAAGCAGCATTTGGTAGAGACAAGAATACGAACATTTAAGGGTCACCATCTGGGTCTAGTCATAGTCTGGGTGAATCCCATACCACCTTCTAGGCCAGTAGTGGATATTTAAGGAAAAACATACCTGAAACACTAAAGTTTTTATAGCAGACTGATCCCACCTCTTGTACATTCTCCAAACATCCAGAAGACACTAGGTTAAGGGTTACCTCAGTAAGAATCTGGATCATTCTATCTAATAGCCCCGGCGGACTTATGTCTTCAAATTTATGTGAAGAATCTTGGGAGCAGAGGGGGAGCACTCCTGTGTCCAATCCTTTGTTACAACAAACAAGGTCTTCAAAACATAGTTTAAAACCATGTAGTCTTTTTTTGCTTGAGCCTTTGTGATGTAATGCTCCATTCCCTTCATTTAGAGAGAGAAGCCTGGACATTTTTCCATTCAGTGCCAAAATTATCATTATGGTGGTAGGAGAGACAGCCTGAGGCCTCTAGCATCAACTGCTCTGATTTAAATGTTTCCTCTGTCACTGATTACCCAACGTTTGGCTATCTTATAGCGGCTTCAAATTACCAGTTTATTGTCAGATTAGGGGATGTGGGGCTCCACTGTTAGATTTAGGAAGGCCAGAAGGTGTTAGAAAATAATACTGAAATTAGTGTTTGGTGACAGGGTGATTAAAATCACCAAACAGCTGCAGACTAACCTCTGTATGTGTGTGGAGAAAATAAGTTTGCAGCCAAATCAGCTACTTGGTTCAAGATGGATAGGTTGGAATAAGTCGCCAGAATTTGGACAGGGCTGAGATAGGGAAAGAAGGGAAATGCAACATCGTGCAGTTGGATTCATTGCATGTCAGGGTGGAACTGGAACCCCATACACTGTTCCCGTCTTAATTTCATTCTCTAAATTTGGACATTTTTCTCCGCATTTTGCTTAAAAGTACATGTGCTTCCAACAAGTGACGTCTGTCTTTTTTCACTTTTGCACTCATGCTTCAAGGCTAGGTCAGATAAATAGGTTTGTTTTTTGAATTTCTGGCTGCAATAATATTTTTCCCCAGCATTTGGCAACTGCAGATGGCATTTTATGTAGCTTTTCCAACACAAGGATCTTGTGCCTTCACTGGTTCTTTGTACAGGACACTAGACATATAATTGCATGAATTCCTTTGCGTATTATTCATTATTTTTAGTCACACAAACATATAATTTCATCCGTAAGCTACCATGTGACTCAAAATAAGAGTCAATTAATTGTTATTTTTACCATGGCCAAAGTTCAGTCTTTATTACTGAATGATCTGTAAACAAAATAATTTTGCAGTCAAAATGATTACAGGATGTTTCAAATTGTTCTTTTATATAATACTGGTTGTACAAGTTAAAAAATAGAGTAGAAAAGGGGCTTAATGTTCTTAGTTCAAATTTAATTTAAAATTAAATTCAAATTTAAAATAACCCATAAAAACATAGCTGCTATTGTATTACTCTATGTTCCCTACAGTTTGGAATGTGAAGTTTCACCCAATTTTACAACAATGCATTCTAATTTGGATAAAACTACATTGGATAGATGCTGTCTGATACTAAGAGAGTCCAAGAGATTTGAAAACTGGCTTTTCCCTCTTATTTGTTGCTTCTCAGACTCACCAAGAACATCTCAGGTTTGCTCAACAGGCTGTGGATGAGATTTATGCATGTAAAATGCCAAGTAGCCTTTGTAAAGTCTTTGCAGACCATGATTAAGGCAGAAATAAGAAGGGCACAGATACTAAAATTACATCCTGAGTACAAAAATAATTTAAGTTATGGTATACCTGAGTGCTTTAATTTAAAAAAAACAGTGAACACCTACATCAGCTTCTAAACATTCTTCAGTATAGCTGGAGTCTTGTTCTCCTGAATATGCATGTCTAATACTAGGAGTCCTTAAAGTCTTTTGGAACTTACTAAATTTATTTTGTTTGTTTGTTTGTTTTGGTTATTCTTCCCAGTACTGAACATCAGTATGTAGAGGCTTATATTTTGGATCTCACTTTATTCCTAAGCCCTCTTGGGGTCTGCAAACCCACAGCCCAGCACACAGACCGAGTGCTAGAGCTCATGGAGGTTTCCCAGGGCACAGGCACCAACACCCACACACTGAGTTCCTCATTAAGCCAGCAGCAGTTGGCTTTGAAGCACAGGAAAAGAAAAGTTGTGGTTCTTCCTTTAGGCAGAGGTGCTCAGTTTGCAGAGTGCTCAGGCAGATTGGAGAGCACCTAGGTTCAATGTCTTCTTTTTTTATCTGCTGATATAAGGACTTATATTTCTAATCAGTCCTGTCTGGTTCTGCTCTGCCTAATCCTGCTTAGCTCACTGACTGGATAAAAAAGTTGAGGTGCTTCTCTACAGGTCTTCATTTTGATGAAGCCCCCATGCTCTGTGGAGGCTCCTGGCTTTGAATTGAATGAGGAACATCAACCTGTTTGTGAATATAATGCTTCATCTCCAGTTTGGGATAAATTAAGCATAAGATGATGTTTTCACCTTATCCTGGCAGTTCACTGCTCATAGAGCAATCTGTTTGAATGGCATTAATTAAGGCAGCAAAAACTATGTGCAGTTATATTTTCATTTTGATCAGGAGTGTGTTCTTGAGTGGAATCTCCTCCTCATCCCCATTGACAACAGGTGCTTTTCATTGCAGAATGCTCTCACAGTGCTCCATCTGGTTTCTTTTGCAAGAAATGAAATGAGGAACTTGGTCCAGGAGGACACATGGTGTGCTCCTCAGACCAGGCTGGGGTGCTGTGATGTGAGCCCACAAAATGCACATTCTGCAGTGACTTGGTTCCCAGCATCAACTCTTCCAGACTACAGACTGGCTCCTGTTGGGTTGAAATACTTCCTAATACAGACATAGCCTAATGAGACCTTGTTATCCTGCAGAATACTATAGACCTAGCATAGGGATGGGAGAAATTCGGGTGCCTTGAAGCTGCACCTTGCAGGATGTAGAGTCAAAACACCTCAATCCTTTTTAGCTGCAGGCCTAAAGTACATGTTCATTGGCACCTACACATATAATTCTGCTATTCAGTTTACCAAATTGAGACATTTGTGATAAGCATGTGGAAGAGAGATTTATAGTCTACATTAAAATCTTTCATCAGGAAGAACATGCTCATTAGTGCAATATTCACTTTAATCTCATCTTTTTCTTCTGCTGCTGCACACTGCTCTTGTATCAACACTGATTAGCAGCTAGAAACCTGGCCTGCTTTTTTCTTACTTGAGCATCCTGTGTATGGGGGATGGACCTTAACTGTTGGTAGACAGGCAGTGAGGCTCTGTCTGTATTATGTTAATGTTGTCACTCACAATGTTTTCATTACAAGCTTCATTGTTTAGTGTTAATTTCCTGGCTGTTACAAATTCTATAAGGATGAATTGTAGCAGAAAGGCTTGTAGATTTGATTTGATTTCCATTCCCAGAGAGGGCGCAAAATTGTTCCCAGTTCTTTTTTTTTTTTAATGTAGGTTTTCAGATACTGCTTCCCAGGTCATTTGTGTCTAAATAGAACTCTGATCAAAACAAAAGAAAAAGAAAAAATTTTTTTCATTGTCTGTTTCTTCTTAATCTTCCAAGTGCTTTGTTCCTAGAGTTCTCGGTGAAAATACATGGGAGATCTTGGCAAGCCACTTGCCAATCCTTTCTTAACTGAGCTGTTGATTTTCTCTGTGTGTGTGCTTGTGTGTATGTCAAGAAAGAGATAAATTTTTTTAAAGTGGAAAACACTTAGTTCTTATGGCTAAACTACAGAGGTCATCAGCTCTCAAGCAGTCTACAATCCTTAGTAGCAAAATAAACGATTTGGTGCTGTAAATCTTAAGATCCAAGTTAAAGTCTGTGGATAGTCAGTGCAGATTCTCATCCTTTAGAGCTGATGTTCAGTGGGGACTTGTGAAAACTATCTGTTAAACCACAAGTTAGTCACAGTTTCAGAGTGCTTACTCGTCCATGAACATGAACACAGTAACAGACAATAAAATGTGATCTGAGAATGACTGCCGCACGTTTTCACAAAATGATGGGGAATGTGAAGTCAAAAGCCCCAAGTTTCAAAGCTGTCATGGAAGGGTATGACTCTTTTATCCCTAATTTTCAGTACAGTCTAAGACTTGCCCTCTAACTAAATTATACTCCACTTATCTAGAAATTTAGAAACTATTTTAAAAAAGGCATTAGGTTTTTTCAATTATTTCAGTCATTAAGTTCTTTTGTCTTTCTTGGCCTCTTCATTTTTTAAAGAGATATTTCTATTCTTACATTTGAACTCCTTTAGAGGAAAATACTGATATAAATAGTTGTGATTAATTTTCCTCATTAGCTGAATATCATCTTTTGCAGCTGTTGATTTGGGACACAATAATACATTAAATGAATTCCATTTGCACTGGGACAAACTACAGCACTTACACAGAGATACCTCAGGTTTGAATGTTTCTTCTGAGTGAAAGCACTTGGGTGTATGCCAAGCAAGATCTCCCAATGTACCACTCTGGCTGTGCCCCCCAAAGCTTTCGCTGCAGTCACCAAGCTGCAGCATATTTCTTTGCATGCAAAACCTTTTTCTTACATGGCTTTCAAAAACTTAATGTAAAAATATATATAGAATCAACTGGCAGCTGACTGGCTACTGCATATGCCACATTTGTGATTGTAGTCGAATGCAGCGCTCCAGGAAAGAAAACCCACTCATAATTTTGGCTACTGCCGGGCATGGCTCAGGCCATCACTCAGACTTAGCTGTGCAGCTCTGTCAGGCACATCAGTCCTGGTTTGCAGCTCTTCTGGTCTCCCATCCCCGAGGCAGAGTGGAGCCAATGCTACAGTTTGCAAATGGGTTGAGATAGGTACATAGAAAGGAGGGGAATATCACCAAGTTTCTGCTACTACTTGCTGCCTGAAACCTTGATATTTTTCCCCCTTTTTTTCTTTTTTTTTTTTTCTTTTCCCCTACAAGGCAGAGGAGAAACCCTTTATATCAACAATTATATTTTAATCAATTGCAATCTGACCTGTAGTAAATTTGCTTTGCAGAGTGTTCTGTCTTTAAGAAATTATTCCAGTCTCCTAGGGCCACTGTAATAAATGCTTCATGTAAAATGAGCTGTATACAATTACAATATTTTTACAGCGAATAACACCAAATTCATGAACAGGAAATCTTACCTGAATAAATATCAAAGTGTTTGCCATATAATACTGAAATTCAGAAAAATAAATTTTCAGAGAGATTATTATTTAATGGTTAGAGATCAAAAATCTCACAAAAGGAGAAACAGATGTTACACAGGCTTTCTGAATTTAAGTAATTAAGGGCAAGTGCAGAGCTCGGCTTTACTTAATCATTAAAGTCTCCAGTTTGTTGCTCAGCTGGGTGTTACCAACACTGTTTTCTATCTCTGCATATGTGTGTGGTGACTAAGTAAAACCAGTTGAATTATAATGTTAGTGCAACACTTCTAAAAGCTATGCACCTATTTGAAGGCACGTGTGCAATGAGAGGATAATGGGAAATAATGTGTTTTGGTGTAAGCACAGTAAATTGCCTTGGATCAGTGTCATATTGATACTTCAAAGTGTGAACTCCTTGGTTGGTTAAGTATATAATGTAATTGTAGAAATGCAAGGTAATTATGATTGCTGCTTTTTTCCTCTAAACCTACAGAAAATTTTCCTGAAGTTTAGTGTCATATATGGCAAGAGCTGTCATCAAAACAGAGAGAATGGTCATTCTGCTCTTAAATACCAACTATTTTTTGCCAGGGTTGTAATGATTATAAGCTTATCTGATACAAAATTCCCTCCTTCCCGCATATATAAATATTTATTAATTCCTCTAGAAAACCTCTCTGTTTCAGTTCCAAGGAGAATTTTGTGAGCAGATGAGAGTCTTTTTCTAGGATTCTTTGTACACCCAGTGTTTTTGATATGTGGTTGGTTATTTTCATAAGCCATCATCACCCAAGTTTGTAAATGATCAGCTGAATCAGCATGGATAGCCTAATCTGGGTGTGTTCCCTTACTACAGCTCTAGCTGTGCTATCGGTACTTTTCCTTCAGTATTTTTCCCTGTGAAAACTTTGCTCTATCTCCAGGTGCTTGCTGGGTTTAATTTCATTTATACATGGTGGAGGGGGTTATGGGAAGGCAGTGGGCAAGTGACATAAACAATGATCCAGTGAGCTTGCTGGAGGCTTTTTTCAGTTTGGATAAGCCCGTACCCAAGGTTTAAAGGTGTTGGTCATGCTATAAATGACATGCTTGAGAGTTTTGGTTGCAGAGACAAAGGACTTGGGGTGAGCTGCTGCAGGAATATGATGTAGAGCTGGAGCGTAGACACTGTGTTAGTGAGTGATTGGAAAGTGGGGCTTTTTCTAAATCTTTTGTTTTGGTTTGTGTATCTCTTTGTAACGCCATGTAGAGCTCAGGACACACCAAAAGTCAGTGAAAAACTGCTAATATCTGTCATTGACAAACATGCTCAGCCTTCATTCTTTAATACACAGATAAGTGTTTAGACCTTATTTTGTGTCTTTCTGGTTTAAAAAGATGTGGCCTTGTGTGTTAGAAATTAATCTATCGTCAGTCTGTGTGAGCTGATAGCAGATTTATTGGGGTTATTAGATTTGTCAACTAATTTTTTTACTGGCTAGCAGTCTTGTATATAGCTTGATGGTGCAAAACCTTGTTTTACACTTTATTATGCAAATTTCTCCTTATGCACTCAAGAAAATGCAGCTCAAATACACATGTTCAGGCAAGAACTTTGGATTTACTGGCTCCTTCTAACATACCACACTTTTTGGAAACACTGGAGCCACCAAGGAGAAAATAGAAGTGCTGCACACCAACTTCCCTTTCTAATGAAGAACAGGGAGAAGGATTGCATTTATGGATACAAACTGAGAGGCATGGGAAAGTCTTTCAGTTAATGTTTTCATAATGAGCCTTCCTCCCCTTCTTCAGTGACTTCCCTGAAAGTGGAGTTGCAGCATGAGATGACTGTCCAGAAGCAGTAGTGCCATATCATGCCAGAAAATTGCATTTTTTTTTAAAGAGGGTAGGACATGTTGCACAGTTGCAATACTGTGCGTGCTGTCCATCCAAGTGCATCCTTGCTGGCACCTGTGTCCTAGTGAAACAGTCTGACTGACTTGTGAGCAGGCACACAGCCAGTCTAACAGATGGAGGTCAGTGAAGTCAGCCAAGAGACCATGCACTAACTGCACATAGAGTGTGCTAGCTAACGGCAGGATTCCCAGACAGAAACATCCAAATGTCTCCTGGTAATCTTGTGTTTAAGTACTGGGACAAGACAAAAATCAAGGAAATGGCTTTAGCAAGAGAAGTAGAAACAGGAAGATATGAGAAGTGTTTTCTGTGTGGATTACACCACCAATGTAGCTGTGGTGTGTGAATTTACATTTTAAAAAGTGAGTTGTTGCCCTGTCTTCTACACCACTGTCAGAATTAGGCAGGCAGGGGAAGGGCTAGTTCTCTTCAGAGGAGATTCATTCAAGGTCATGGGGTACATTTGTAATATATTAATAAAAAGAGCCTGATTTCCTGGCTGTCTTTTGCCTAGGATACAACAATTGTAAAAGAAGAGCAATCTCTTAGCACTCCCACTCTTAATAAGCTGATCTTTATTTAATGCTGTTGGTAATGAGGACAGACTCGTGTTTGTAACAACGATTTTAAACCCATGTGACAACCAAACAGTGGTAGAAACCAGCTGAACTATCATGCAAGGAGCTGAGAATGAGGATTGAGATAAACTGCCACCATAAAGGGAGAATAAAAATGCAATCTGTATAAAGGTTGGCTAGTTACTTGTCAGACTCACTTGGTGCATCATGCAATAGTAGGATCTTGTCATTTGCAGAGCAATGTAATAAAGGCACGAAGAGCAGTGTTATTTGGCATTTGGGTTGCTACACAAATACAACAAAAAATAGTCAGCATTTCTTCTTTGACTGGCTTTTGAAGTGCTTAGAATTGAGCCATACACAGTCTCCCTGGTGCAAAAGGCTTGCAGTAGAGCAGGGTCTGGCCACTGTGTTTTTAGAAAATCTTGTATTGTTGTGAATTGCAAGAGTCAGAAGAAAAGAGCAGATTGAGCTGTGTTTGACAGACAGCACAGAGTCACCGTAGTTTCCCCTGCATCATGCACTGGAGAGTGGGTGGAAAACTGACTAAATAGTACCAGTGCTTCACCAGGCAGATGGTCAGGCAAAGGCCAAAGCCCTCTGTCCCTCACTCCCCTGCCTCTTCCACTTCCTAGATGCAAGTTGAACTGGCACAGGGGTTGCTATAATTTGCTGCTGGTATAGACCAGCAACAAATTACTCCCCTGAGGAGCAAGCAGGAATAGGGAAGAGCATCTCTGAGGCATAAGACCTCCAGCATGATTCCTTACGCACCACCCATCTCTCAGGGCTATGCCCAGAGGCCCATGCTACCCTGTGGAGGATACTTCTGAAGCCACCAGAGAGAAGAGAACCTTTCTCCCACCTCCCGAATTTCCCTCTCCCCTTCTGAAGTGTAATCAGTGTAGATAGATGTCAACTTGATTACACTCGAAAAAACAAACTATATTGGTACGTGTCTTGGACCTCAGTGTAGGAGAGACACACTCGCCTGCTTCCAGGCTCGGAACAATACCTTTAGCTAAGGAAACTTGCTTCTACTTGCTTGTCTCTTTTTGCATTTTTACATTTTCCAGAACTTTGGATGCAAAGGGCCACCTTCCAAAAAAGCTTTCTGTGCAATAACTGGTAATGCAAGACATGGTGTGACTACCAGGGTCATGATTGAATCCCAGAGGGAAGATTTTCAAATAGGCAGCCAAAATAAAACCCTGATGGTGAGCCCTTTACTGTGAACTTCTATTTGCATCACAAATTGTACAACTTTAACAGTCTGGAAGAAATTTTCATTTGTGTTTGAACACAGCCGTACTTAAGGATAGACCAGTGCTTCTTCCTCACATTAAAAGAGGTTTATATGACACGTCACCAAGGTCAGGGATTCTCATATCTCAGAATCATTGACACATTTATGATCACTATTTTGCTATTAGGATGGGATATGTGGTAATTTCCCACTGAAAAAAAGACAACTGGCCGTGGAGCTCATCTGAGCAAATGTAGATGCTTGCAGTATAGGTCTCCAAATCCCAGTTAAGCAACCTCTGCTGTTAAGGGTCAGTGGAGAAAGATAAGCATTTCTAGGCATGACTTATTTTGTCCTTAGATATTTGTAAAAGATCAGGCTTTTGTATAAGTTTCTTTATTAAAGTGCTGTTGATTGCACAAAGAGTTCAGGGTGAGCATCTTAGATGTCTGCATTGCAATTAAACAGCCATCCTACTCAGGGAGATTAAAGATTGCAGAAGGATTTAGGTGTTTACATCTGAAATGTGGATACTCAGAATGCTTTTTTAGTTGCCACTTCTCCTTGGAGATACCAAGAGTTCCCGAGGACCAAATCTGTAGATTTGCTGAAGGCAAGCATGCCTCTCTGTGAGGCACCTTGACTCCCAGTGACATCCACTGCCCTAGGCTTCCCCTGTTCAAATGAGGAAAAATAGCAAAAAACATCAGTCAGGACAGAGTGTAGCTCTGAAGTATTCCACAGAATAAGCAAAGAGACAGACAAAAAATTGTCTGAAAATCTGGAGATATAGTTTTTGTTAGATTTTTAAATAATTTAAATTTTTGGATTGACTGGAAATTCCTCAAAAGTAGATTTTTGGGGTGATATTTTGGTTATGGCTCATTTTGTCAAAGTACATGCTTTCCCCATGTAAGGGAAAAAGAATAAATCTTTTATTTATACAGGACACTGAATATACTATATTGTAGCTACAATGGCCTTTGATGCATGCCCACACATATCTGTGTATGTACATATATGTATAAAAACTGCAAATACTTCCAAATGCTAAGCACATTATAAATGATAAGAAGATAATTAAGTCCAAAAACTCCAATTAATCCCTGGCAAATATGGAAGCCTGGGAAGGCAGGTTTAACAGGTCTTACCACTGTTGTTGGTAACTTGTGGAATGCAGCAAGCGTGGAAAACGTGTCACAATATGATGACCATGTGGCTCTTCCTGTTTCCAGGCTCCATGTCCATTTTTAAAGATCTATAAGTTCCTAATGTCTTATTGTTAGAAATGGTATCAAGTAGAAGGTAGGACTCAGACTCTAAGAAGGAATTTGATGCCTAATTCCTGATAGAATCTATTATCTCTCTTTGACACACAGCAGAGTTTTCTGAGCTGTAAGATTTCTTATTTATGCTCCAGCAGCCATACAGTTTCTCCCCTCTATCAGCTGGCATGAAAGAACTAGAGAGTTCTTACTGATGGCTGTATTCTTATTTTTTTAAGGGGTTTAGTGGGAAAGTGACTGTAAATCTTTTACCCAGCTGTCCACTTTTCCTTTGGGGTGTCCAAAGTATCCTGGATTTACATGCAATTAGTCAGAACCTTTTGTTTTTTCCAATAAATAAAACTATGATCAAGACACACTGCTGCTGTGGGTGACAGCTGGTCTCCTCTGATCAGGGTAAACAAAAGAGTGAAATGACCACTTGGTGTATGGAAATGTTTGCAGAGAAAAGACATTACCAAAGTTTCTTTTTGTACAGTATAATATTTGAGACCCTGCTATTTTTCCATGATATATATATGCAGAGTAATTCAAAAGGCAAAAAAAAAAAAAATTCCACTTCTGCAATAGTGGAATCAAAACCGTCACCAAGAACATTAGCACATATAAGGAATTCTTTGATTTCTTTTCATAGATAAAAATTTTTGGGCACTGTAAAGTATAAAAATATCCCAGAATTTATTCTGAAAGTAAGATCCTTTTCTGGGATTTCTAGGAGTAGGAGGAGAAGTAGAAATAGCAAGGAAACAGAGGGTACTTGGAAGATAACTAAATGCTGATCTTCCCTAAAGGACTCTTGTGCCTGAAACAGATCTGTCATCTGCCCAGCAGAGACCTTCTAGAATAGCTCAGATGGATTATGAGTGGTCCAGCCATGTCCAATAATCCAAAAAAATATTGTTCTGAGCAATTGGAGGTCTTTGAGAGGGTGGGGACCCCCTGCATGGCTCTTAAAATTCAAGTCAGACACTTTGTCTGTTTTCCTATTTTTTTCCCTGGATACCAGTGTTGCAGGTTTTGTAAGAACATGGGCCAGTGGCTCCTTGGGACCAATTTTCTACAAGAACTGGTGGGGGTGGGGGTTTCGGTCCACAGGGTCCCAAAAGAGTTTCTGCCCCACCTTGCCACTCCCAGCATATTGCAGCACTCTGTAGTTGACATGGCTGATCAGCACAGAAGAGCAAAGGTCGCAGTGAGTTAAGAACACGTGACAGAAGATATCACTATTGATGTCCTAGAACCTGCAGTATCACAATGTTTTTATAATCATATATTATCAATACAGACTAGGGGATGAAGGGATTGAGAGCAGTCCTGCTGAGTACGTCTTGGATGTGCTGGTGAATGAGAGCCTGGACATGAGCTGGCAATGTGCACTGGCAGCCCAGAAAGCCAAACGTATCCTGGGCTGCATCCAAAGCAGCGTGGCCAGCAGGGAGAGGGAGGGGATTCTGCCCCTCTGTGCTGCTCTGCTCTGGTGACACCCCACATGCATCCAGCTGCACCCAGCTCTGGGGTCCTCAGCACAAGAAGGACATTGACCTGCTGGAGCGAGTCTAGAGGAGGGCCACCAAGAGGGTTGGAGGGGCGAAACACCTCTCCCTCTGAGGAAAAGCTGGGAGAATTGGGTTTGTTCAGCCTGGAAAAGAACAGGCTTCAGGGTCACCTGATTGCGGCCTTCCAGTGCCTGAAGGGGGCCTGCAAGAAAGGCAGAGAGGGACATTTTACAAGGACATGTAGTGACAGAACAAGAGGGAATGGCTTCACACTGAAAGAGAGTGGGTTAGATTAGGTATTAGGAGGAAGTTCTTTGCTGTGAGGGGGGAGAGGCACTGGAACATGTTGCCCAGAGAAGTTATGGATGCTCCACATACAGAGGTGTTCAAGGCCAGGCTGGATGAAGCTCTGAGCAACCTGGTTTAGTGAAATGTGTCCTTGCCCATGTCAGGGAGCTTGGAGCTACATGATCTTGAAGGTTCCTTCCAACCCATTCTATGATTCTATGATTGATTCTATGATTCTATTATTTTACCGTTGCATTGTGGCTTTGATATAATTTTTTTTTCCTAAAGCAGGTAGAAAGAAGTGCTTCTGGCTTTTGTAAGAGAGTACAAAACACACGGTCTGAATTCTGCCACTCTCAGTTATCACAAACACCACCCACCTGCAAATAATTCTATGTATTTTTGTAAATATATTTATTAGCATTTAAAACGACTTTTTAATTAGAGTGAAATGCAAATGGAAGAAGATAAACATCACTTTCCTTGACGTTAAATACAGTATGATTCTCCTCCTGCCACCTTTCCTCTATCTCCACTTTTATTTTTCATTTCACATAACTTCTGCTTTTGAAGTCATCCTCCTGTGCATGAGCACAGCTCACTCGTAGGTTGTGTATAGATATTGTAGAAGTGCTTCCTCAGACACATCAAGGTGGAATAGCAGGACTGGTTTCCTGAAATAGGGAACAGTCTGAAAAATAGCAAAGAGATGGCTGAGGGAGAGGTGAACAAGGAAGACATGTATGACAATGTATGGAGGGTCTTCAAGGCTAATGAGGGAGCTTTGCTGAAGAATGGCAAGAGAGGGATGTCATTGTGCTGTGTCTGAACAGGATTTTCTCTTTGTCACAGGAAGCACTCGTCCACATGTGCCAAAGCTGGCACAAACAGCTTTCTAAATCACATCCCTCAGGACTGCAATACAGCCCTGCGAGGCAGACTTAGTCCTCAGATATCATCATCTCGAGGAGATCATGATAATCTCCTGACTGGAAGGGTCTTCTCTTACACAGAGAACAAGATGAAGCTGAGCATCTTTCCCTTTTCCTTCTCCAAATCACAGGAGAAAAGATGAGTCAGAAACAGAATCAAACCCACTGAGCTCCAAAACTGGTCATTTGCCTATGTGGTAGTCCTTCTCCTTTTTCTCTTTCTCCCTGTGATTCTGCTTTGCCAGACCAAGTGCATTTTTATTGAGACAGTTCATGGGCAACATTTGTGAGGGCTGGTGCTTCCTGACCTATATGGCATGGAATGAGATCTTCTTGCCTGTTCTTGGATGGACTGTCTGGGGGAAATACTTCAGAGGCCAGAGGAGATGGTATTGTTAACTTCTTAACCACAGACAAGAAGTGGGATGAGAACCTATGTGAAAAGAGGATTAATGGTATCTTAAAGTGGATTGTAGCAAGAAGGGGACAAGAATTGAAGTCCTTCATGTGCATGGCTGAAGGGTATTGCAGTAGTCAGAGAGCCAGAGAAGTCAGACACATTTCCTGCCTGGCCACAGCCTGGAAGTGGGAAAGGTGTCATGGGACAAGAAGAATGAGTGGGAAGAGTTCAAGTGTTTCCTGCCAGCTGAGTTTCATCTTACCTACTGATACCTGGCAGACATCAGACAGCCAAGGAGCTAAAAGAAGTCCTTTTAGTTTTTCTTATGAAATATTTTCACTTTAAAGGCATGATAAATTGCGAGAGATTGTGTGTGAAACGAGCTGCAAAGTTTTTACGTTTTGTTAATTTATATGATGGGTCTTGTTTTCTCTTCAAGACTGACATTTGTTACAGTTCTCATTGAACACACAGCTGGGATAGAAGCAAGAAGTTACTTATTCATATATTTGTTTACAATTACAAGTTAAAAATGAAATTCTCATGAGAAGGCTGAAAAAATTTTTCATGGTTTCCTTAAAAAAAAGTTGGTGGAAATCTCATTATCTAGAAGTTTTGTATATAAAATCTGTAAAGCAGCTGCAGCAAAAGAGTAACTAAGAATCACTTTAATAGTTGCAGTTCTAGACATTTAAATGACATAACACTGAATGTGTGAAAAGCTGTATTTGTACATGCTTACATTACTGAAACCTTTATTTGTTAGAATCCAAGTGCTGCTGCTGTGCATGAAGTGCTCTGTGAGGTACACCCATATGTTGCCAAAGTAGCATGAACGTGTGCACTGATGTTGATCCAGAGGAAGCCTAGGGGTTCTTCCTTCCCTCTTGTACGCTGATTATTTCTGCCAGGCCCAGAGAAATCTGTGCGAGCACGCAGGGGCCATGGCTTGGTGACAGGATGTACATGCAAACAGATAGCTTCCATGATGCTCAGAAGTCTTTTTTCCTGAAGGTGCCGTGCAGCAGTATCTTTGAGTTGTAGGAGAAGACAAGCATGGGGCAGACGGGAAGGACCCGGCCCCATTGCTCTAGGGCTGGGGTTGGTTGGTGCACAGCGCCCCGCTAAAACGAGGCCCAGAAACACTCCTTCTCTAGCCCTGTATGTAAAGATGTCAAAAATAAACTGTGTAAATATGCCAAAAAGAATGATACTTCCATGTTTTTATGCTAAAAATGGGCAAGGGAATTGTCAGGACTCTTGTGAGCAAAAATGATAATGTATGACATTAAATATTGACTTAAAATATCTGTTTTGCCACCCCTTTCTATTATTTCAGTATGCAGTTGCTTGGAGGTAAAGTATGATTTTTTTGTCCCCTCTGTAATAATATATAATACATCAGAACAGAATTTTCTAAGTCTTGTAAAAATCAATCCACTTTCCCTGTTCAAATGCAGATTAAATGTATCAGATCTCGTAGCAATTATATTTCTGATCTTTTCCTTGTTCATTGCCTATGTCATGGATAATTCAAATATGAAGTTTTTTGGGAATGCTTCTCAGGCTGAAAACCTGATTGGAAAATTGTGAGATGTGTGGTTTCTATTTTGGATGTTTAGTAGCATGCTAAGTAATGACACTTGTGTAGTCCAGTCTTTAAATTACTAAAAAGTGCTGATGTAGTAGGGATAATATTGACTGGTGGGATTAGTAAGATGCTGTATGTGTTAATAATTGACAGGAAGAGATATCTTCTGTCTTGCATGACAAATTGCACAGTTAAGTCAACAGTGAATGAGTTTTCATGGTAGATATCCTGTATAATGTGTTCAGCTGGGAAATGTGTGTCACAGTCCAGCCAGATACGAGCAGAACATACTTAGCGTATGGTAGACACAGTTCTTTACCTGATGTTTTGTTTTCTGAACTGGGTGGCCATAGTAAGTGACTAGGACTCATTCAAAATAAGCCATTTGGTATGCATATGCTCATTATTCTATTTAAAAACCAACACTGAATGTGTTTCTGTGCATGATGGTATCTTCTCATTCAAATGTTTTCTGCTGTTTATTTGATTTTAAAGTAATAATTGTTGTTACATAGAGCTGCTTCTGTTGAGAAAAATGCTCTTCCTTGGCTGTGATGCCAAGGAACCTTTAGATTTTACCTGAAATAAGAAACGAGGATTTTGAGCTGTGTGTTTGTTGTCTATGAGCACATGTGTACACATGCACACATGGGTACTGGCATTGTGACACAATGCAAACACCACAGGCGCAGGCACAGACATAGAAAGAAAATTATTTTTCTCCTGCTTATTTTCTTGGCACTTGCAGCTTGGTTAGATGTGAGATAGATGAAACATTTGCATCTTCTATCTGCATAATGAGTTCTATACAAAATGATCGCAGCTAATGCAAAAGACAGGGTGGCATGTTTTCAGTTTTAATGGGGACACTCAGAAAACTTCCAATCTTTCTTGACATTTCTTATAGCAAAATAAATGTGGTCTAGGTTGGAGTGTCTATTATGAAAATAAGAGAAGAGCAAGTCAATTATATTTCAATGACTGAATAGCCAGGGGTCCTCATTAAAATGATCAGAAAGGCTGCAGTGTTGCTTTCTTGTATGTAGCCACTGATTAAGTTGTATAAGAATGACATGGCCTTTTTGGGAGAAAAGCAGAGTATGCCGTGGTCTCTGGCCAGCCAGCCAGAAACCGTTGACACTTACAAAAGTGAGATGCGCACTCCATCAAGAAAGGGAAGTTACTACTTATGGGGTCATGGACTCCTGATGTATTTAAAAATAGTTGTGGCTGTTTTATTGGACACAGTCAGAGAAAGCTTTGAATTTGCACTAGGCTGTATGAAAATGCCTGCGGTATGGTGGTGATATGGTATGTTTTCCTTTCCGCTGGCTTCGATGAAGTACACATAGCTTAACAGAATAGTACTATTGTTGCAATCTCTCTGTATTTGAACCTTTAAGCAATATTTTAGTTATCAGTTCATTACTATTCATTTCTTAGAATTTAAATTCTTCTTATTTGCCAATTATTTTTTTGGTATAAAATGTTAGGAGAAAAAGGCTCGGTAATTTTTTCCCGGGAGAGACTGTATCCTGAAACAGTAAAAATAATATTTGTCTAAACCTCCTGAGGGTTTGCAGTCTAAGGAAATACAGTATTGCCTAAGATCTGCTAATCCCAGATCAAGTGGCTGTAGAATTTAAAAAATGAATATTTTCCCTTTCACGTTACTTAACAGACCTTATGTATTTGTTTTTAAATAATCCTTCTGCAATTATATTTCATACAGATTCACCTCTTTTATAAAGGTGATTGCTTTAAAGAGATATCTACTTCTAATAAGGATTTCTATAAAGAAATATATGTTATTTTTTTTATTTGGAGAGTGTTGTAGAATATTAACATTTTACATTTAAGAGGGATATAAAGAAAAACAAATCTCATGTGTTAATTAAGCTGTCATGGTTTAAGTTTCTTCCCCCTTTAAATTGCATCACTGACAGTTTCTAAAGATGAATTGATAAATGAAAGACAATATTTAATGGTGATCTTATATCTATTAGTACAGTGAAGTTTGAATCAATATTCATGTCCTACCAAGGTGGAAATACTCTTTAGCATTTTCCACTTTTACTATCCGATTCAAGTAAATCCTAATGCAACAAATAAAGCCAAATAAAATCTCTACTATTTATAACTGCAAGTACTAGCTAATCTAAGCTTGTATCCTAAGTCAAATCACATCATACAGTGCTCCATGATTACCAATGATGTTTCATTATAAATGAAGACAAATAGAGTTTTAGATAAGTCTGCTCACATTTTGATGAAATAATTTTTAGTCTCAAGAAATCCAATAGTAGGAGACACTGTAAGCTAAATACATTAACATATCAGGTACTTAAAACTAATTGGATTTACTAAAATTAGCTAATAATGCAGCTAAATAATGATGCTCTTCATTTACAATTCAGGAGCTCAGTAATGGACAAGGGAAACTGCAAGTGCTTGCAGTCAACAATAAAAGAATTGGTAATTTTGCCAATTATTATGTACCACAAGATGGCTATTTAAGAAGTTTTCATTTTTTATTTACATACATGGCATCTAAATGGGAGAAAAAGTGTCCCTGCCTTATTTACTTACAAATGCATGAGCAGCTTTAATTCTTTTCCATATAGTTTCTGTGATATTTTGAGTCTTTAAATTATTTGTGGAATTCACTCAGTCATTATTTCTTGTTTAGTGGATGAAGAATCTCATTGAGTAAAAAGAATTCTGTTAATTTATCTTTTTACCAGTTTAGCAATATGTAATAAGACTATATAATTTATACGTCCTATTTTTTTGCAGCAGGAATAAAATTCATAAATAACAACCACTTGATAAGTCTATTTTTGTGTAAGGAGAGACACAATTATTGATGTAGTACCCTGAGTATGAACACAGTGTTATGGTGCTCAATACTTGAATTTGGTTCAAAACACATAGATGTCTTTTCTCCCAACATTTTAGCAGCTAGTTTAATATCTCTTTTCAGCAATATGTGGTACTAAAATTCCTTAGTGACTGAAGAAGATAAATAGACTTATTTCTTGAATAAAACTACGAAAAGTTTTGAGCACTGTAGAGTAAAGCTTAAGATTTCTTAAGATGCTCTGGTTTTGTGCTTAGGATGCATGAACACAAGAACAAATTAAAAATATTCTTCAGAGTGATTGGGGAGATATTTTTAAGAACTTTGCCATCCTTCTGTAATTTACTTCCCTAAATTTATGATTTGTGTGTCAAAATATTTTTTTAAATGAAAGCAAAGAAGGTACTACAGGTCTTTGAAAGTAATTAATGCTATAGTCGCAACAGCAGCAGAGTATAGATGTCAGATATGCAGGCTGCTCATCTGACTGATAAGTCCTTCCAGACTGCTTATAGTCACCTAAAAAAATCACCTCGGAGTTGATGTTTCTGAAGGGAAACATATTCCAAGAGGTGGATATGATTGTACTCTGTATGTAGAATTTTCAGGAGCCATTTACCATCTTTCAGAGGCAGAATTTCTTACATGACCTACTCAGCTCTCTAAAGACATGCATGAAAGAAAAAGAGGTTTGCAGAAAACATTTTGTGTTGTTATCTGTGTCTTTATTTAGACCTTAGTTTTTCTAGCAAGAAATGTAATTCAGGACTTGAATTATGCAAAGTGTGGTCTGTGTGTTTTACGGGTTTAAGCAAGATTAAGAGATTAAAGTTGAGAACAAGTTACTGTATGTGAATTCAAATACAAAATATCCTCATTATAATAATTCACAGGAAATTCACCCCCCCTGCTGTAGAATCAGAACTCGCCAAACACGGCCTAATGTCAGCAATGAACTCTACTTTAACCAGCCTTTCAACCTGTGTATCGTCAGAGTAATTGGTCTTTTAGTTGATTTGACTAACTGACAGCCAAGCCACTAATAATTACCTGTGGCAGCATTTATATTTTTTTCTTTTACACTATAGCACAACATCAATGAATATATTTTAAATATTAACAGTAGTTGAATGTTTAGATTATAATTTAAATAATTATTTATGGAAATGTAATTGCATGTCTGTGTCTACAATGGAGAGGCTTGGTAATTTGATTAAAGACAGGACAGCAGCATATCTGCCCATCTAATTTTGTGGTTAAACTATTCATGACTTATAATAATGTATTAATTTTGTCAATTTGTTAGGGTATCATTTCAACTTTTTGACAAGCTTTCATCTTTATTTAGCTGAATTCAGGCTCAAGACAGTGCTTACTTAATAACTTATGCTTTATGAAGCTTTTCAAGAGCATGATATTCTCACAACCATCCACAATTTTCTTACATTGTGGTGTTGAGGCTCTTTAACATAGCATATTTCCATAAGAATGATATACATAAATATAAAGCATATGTATGTAGGTATGGTCTCAGCAGAGTACAAATGTGCTGCAAAGACTTCCAAGACACATGTGCTGGAGAACTTATTTCTGAGGTAAGCTAGAGACAAGGACTCACTCAAACCTAAATTAATACTGTTTGTTCCTTTGCAGAATACTGGTTTTGGTACTGTGTTTCGTTCTTTACTAAGAAAACATATTTGCTTATAGACATTATTGTGGAATATATCTGAGTGATGAATGAATAGAAGATAATAGACTGGGTAAAAATAAGCAATGTTTTAACATTTATACTATTTAAAATTATTTAAATTTCCAAATATCATATTTCAGTTATGGAACTAGAGATATTTAATTTTTAGTATAATAGTTTAGTTTCTAAAATATTTCTGGTATGTCTATCTCTCAGGCTACTTACAATTTGCATTCTACTGGGAAAAGAGCATAGATTTTTCCTGCACACCATTGTTTTACTCTTCTATTCTTATAATTGTGTCATTTTTAGAACTAGTGAAATGTAGTGATATTGGACCATTACTTGTTTTCCATAGCTGAATAAAATGTCAAAGTATTTATTTCCTAAGACTGGTTAAAAAGTGGTAGAAATGTTTATAATTACATGCTGTAGCTATATAAATTGTCAATACTTTAAGTATTTTTAAAGTGTTTAAAAATATTCTCTGATGTTTATTTGCATAGTATTTCATTATTCCTGAGAGTAGGTTGCTGTATTTTAATTACAAATATTGATTAGGTGATGATATTAAAAAGTTAAATTTTGTTGAAAAGTAGAATCAGAGATTAGCATAAATGGGGAAATTTAGTTACCATATATACCATGTAGTGTTACATGGAAGTATCTTTTAAAATGTGTTTGACTGAAAAACTGTACGTGTTTTATTTTGAAGGTATTTAAAAATCTAAGATGAAGACTATCAAAACTGTTCCAGTTACTGAAAACAGCAGCTGAAAATATCTTTCATGCGCACAAGTGTGCCTACATTGCTTTAGTGTTTACTTTGATGTATGATCTTTTTATGTACTAAGATTTATTTACTCAAAGTCAGAGAAATGCTGCTACTGAATATTTCAGGCATTAAAGCTTTGTTTTTCTATCAATGCATTTAAAAAAAAGTCTTATTATGCTGCCCTTATAATAAATATTTCCAAAACTTTCTTGAACTATAAAAATTTAAATAAAAATAATTAATTTCAATTATCTGATGGATTTAAAATAGTTGTGTGTTTTTTATTTGGTTAATCTGTTTGGTTGGTGCAGCCTGTCATTACGAAGTTTCTGAGGGTAAGCTATAAAATATCTTCTAGAATGTACGAATACAGGAGATCTGTGATTTTTCCATTAATTTAAGAGTATTCTTTCAAAACTATTAATAAATTAGGCACATTTTACAGATTTCTATAAAAGAGAAAGTTATTTAATCTGTCTTTTTCAAAGAACAAGTCATTATAAACTTACATCTTATCCCAATGAATTTACATCAGAGGGAAATGGCAAAGCTACTGTTCAGTTACTTTAAATAGGAAGTGAAATAAAAGTGTTCTCATTTTAGTATATCCATGTTTCAGTGATAAATAATTTTGACTAGATGTATAAAGTCAGTACATACAGACACATCACACTTACAACATCATATACTATTTTTTTGTATATTGTCTTATTGTCCCTAAAACATGCATTGCCAGTTGTAAAAATATTAATTATATCTTAGATACTCAGAAAGATGAAAATTAGAATTAGTAATGAAATTTGTAGGTGTTTTCAAATAATTACTGCAAATGTGATTTTTAACTAAGAGCCAACAAAAAGTAGCCAATGCTACTTGACTTTTTATAATCCACTCAAAAAAAAAAAAAAGAAAGATTGCTGTTGGCTGAAGAGAGACCATTACAGTAAAATATAAGTCAAGTGCAGGATTTAAAAATGAGAGGGAAAATTTAAAATAATATTCAGGTAGCTCACCTGAGTTTGTTAAAAGTAAGCATATGTTTGCAGGTCTGTCATTGGCATTGAATAATTCTAAGAGTTTTCAATTAAAAAGCAGAAATTTGGAACTTGTGCAAGCAGTATGTTCAAAGCCATTTACAAAGGTTATTTAAGGGTATTTTGTACACTTTGTGGTCTAAGAAATGCTTATTAGAATATAGTGAATGCTTATGAAATATCAGGTAAATTCACCTTAGTCGTTACTGTCTGACTTTTTATGTATAAGTAGCTACTTATCTTCAACACAGAGCACTGCTGTTTTCCTGGGACACCTGCTGGCAAGAGCAAAATATGGATCATGATACTTCATGTGTAGATGAATTACTTCAGTTTTCAAACCAAAAAGATTTATCAGTTTCTTTCTTCATTTCAATTCCTGTAATTCTGTGTGGGTCAATCAGCCAGCCACATATACATTTCAATTTATCTGCCATCCTTCAGCTGCTTACTGAAACACCTGGTGCTCGTGCAAAATCAAAACAACATTCCAGTTTCCACATTTGTCACATATCAAGATTCACAGAAAAGTACTTCACACATAAATAATATTCTTCTCTTCCACTTTGTCAGTACAGGGGCTTTAAAAAGTCAGGGTCTATTTACGGACACTAAAATCTCCATTCCTGCCATGGTTCTATTTTCTGTAATTCCTTGAAAAGCTTCCTCATATCACCTACAAAGCAAAATATAGACTTTGAGTAATAGACCTTGAATATGAATAAAGTCGAGCTGTTGGATGAATGGACAAGAGTGAGGTGTCTAAAGGAGTCCCTGGCAAACAAGAACAACTGTGAAACTTATCTCAAGATGGTACCCAGCTCATAACTGTTGATGTCCTAATTTAAAAAAGTGCAGCAGCAAAATGTAATGCCCATATCATACATCACCTACTTCAGTCTTACAAACCCTAATTTGGGAACGTGAGGCTCAGTAGGAAAGTGTGTGTCTAAGGAACCCTAAAGTGTTTGGCTATAATTTGGACTAAGAAGGAAATAAAGATCTCTGCTTTAAAAAAAACAAAGCAACTCCCCAACCAATGTTTTGGCACTTATTTAAATTTAAAAATCTTTTCTGATGGGAATACAAGGGTGGGAGCAAGAAAAGAACTCCAGAATGATATTTTTTGTTGGAGTTTTTCCTGTTACGTGAAATTCTGTGGCTTTAATTAGTTAACTATTGAGTTGCCTGATTTTTTTCTTTTTTCAAGAACATACATTGTACACCTCAAAAACAGCATATATTTAAGAAAACTGTCTTGGCAGATCAGCTACTTTCATGTCATATGGGAGTTTCTAAACATCTTCGATTGTAAAGGCCTTTAAAAGCAATTGAAGCTTTCAGAAATGAAGAATGAAAGAGGTGTTTGGTGATAGTTTCCAATTAATGTTATTTAACAGTAAAGAAATCTATATCAAATTGCAATAAACCAGAGGAAAACATAATTTTTTGCTTCACAGAGAAGCTGTAATATCTCAGGTTACTGAATGAAGACTTAGCTCATTATGACAGTGAATTTGGGTGTGGTAGGGATGCCATTTCTGGTCCTCTGAACAATGTCCCTGGTTGCTTCTGTTCAAAGTTAGCTGCAAAACTCCTTGCCCATGTCTCAGCTTCCAAAGCTCTTGGTAGCTGTGGCTGACAGGCAATTTCTACCCTGCTAAGGACTTGGTGAGAGCAGGTGGTCACAGACTGGCTGTAGGCCCCTGTCTCTTCTCTCTGAACATCCCCACCCACAGATTTCTGTAGGGATCTGTATTGCCCTGTCTCCACCACCTCAGGAAAAAGCAGGAACCATGATCTAGTTACCAACTGCAGCAGGTAACCTGTAAAATTCTTTCATCACCAGTGCAGCTGCTGTCACTGGCATGAGGGCACTGTGTCTGTAAGAAAGCAAAAGTCTTGAACAGAAAACACCTGGGTAAACTGGGGTCGAGAGCAATGAAGATATGCTTCTCTTTATGGTTGATAAAGAGAGACATTCTGAAGAATAAACTATGCAGCCATGCCTCAGTCATCACATTTTTTTTTCTTTTCCTTCTTTTTAAAATACACTGATCCTCAGGCTTTTTAAAGACTGTTCAATATTTTGCTAAATATGGCCAGATAAAAATGGGCATATTCTTACAAGAACATGGGAGCAGCTGCATTTCTCTAGTTAGTGTACTGTTCATGAGAGTAACAACAGAGGGTACTGTGGGAAGAGTGTAAGTACAAGGTAATATTTCTCCCAAAATTTTCCCTCTGCTTCAGGAAGCAATTGAAAGCCCTCTTTTTTTTTTTTCCTGACTGCAAGCTAGGAAACATCATGTCTTCTTCTCCAATTTAAATACGACAATGTCTGTCATCACAAAGCCAGATAATTTTGACTGCATCTGCAGTTGAATGTGAAGACAAACCACACATTTCAGAGAGGCCAGAAGTATCTGCCTGCCTTCTCCCAGGCTCAGACTAGGGGGAAACCTTGGCATGAGAGTATCCACTGGCTTCCATATCTGAGGCAGGTGCTGGTTGAATACTTTAATCCCAGCTTTCCATGTGGCCAGTGAATTGAGCTCTGAACACCCAATAGTGTTGGATGGATCCAGGAAGGCCAAGCAGGTGCTGTGAAAATTACTGAACTCTTGCAGCTTCAAAACTTCTGTGCAAAGGATTGTGGCCCCAAAACAACTAACTCTTTGAGCTGTCAATCTGCAGTGTATATCTTAACCTGACAGCCTCTCAGAGCATAAAAATCCTCCACTGGGTCAGAGCAAAGATCCATTACCATTGTTCTTTTCAGTTGTAGTATGTCTGGTTAAGAGGGTGAGGCAGTAGGGTACAGCATTATTGTCCCATGGAATTTTCCATTCTTCAGTGGTTTGTAGTGCAGAGAATGCCAGAAAGCCAGAAATAACATTTAAGAAGAAACAATAATAGATTTGATTTCTATGATGAAGAAAGAAGAAACAATAATGGATTTGAGCTCTAAATGGATTTGATCGATAGATTTATTTTTCTAAATGGCTTAATTGCATCTTGCAGCAGGGATTTCCATAGCTTAAGGGTTCATCTTGTAAAGACCTTTTTGTTTTGAATTTGCTAGCTGTGATTTCATGTGATGTTTTTTTACTGGAAAAGGCAAACCTTTACTGTTCCCAATTCACCTAGATTGCTCATAATTTTGTACCCTTCAGTCATTTCTCTCTTTATTTTCTCTTTTTGAATCTGGGGAGCCTTAGTCCAGTTGTTCCTCATAGAGAAGCTGTTATATTTGCTTGCTTGCTTACCCTCTTATGATCCATCTATTTGTTTGCTTTTCTCTGTACCTTCACCAGTCCTTCTACACTCTACCTCGGAAACCAGCATAGAATCCATTCATGATGTGAATCATTCATTTATAAAGTGGTATAATAACCTCTCTTTTTTCTAATCCTTTCTTATTATTCCAAATTTTCAGATTAATTTTTGTATTTCTACTTAGAATTAAGCACTTTTTTTTTTTTTTTTACAGAATTATTTGTTATAACCAATTTTTAAGAGGTACTAGCCAGCTCAAAGCTGAAAAAACATAAAACATTTCCTAATGTAATTGTTCAAGTTTATGGAAGCAGAGGACACAGGACATTTCACTGTGTTATTGTTTAAAACAATAATATGGGATAATTCCTTGGTAAGAATCACACTGTGGTCAGTTATGACTTGATGAGCTGGTAATGATAAACACTGGTAAAGATAAAAACACTCGTGAATACTAGTTCACAGGATGAAACAACTCATACATGGCAAGGTCAGCAGAATATGATGTGCAGATTTGGTAATAAAGTTTTGCAGCTCTTTGTCACCATGTTTAAGAAGCTGGAGAAGCTGACCATAAACTGGAAGATTAAGACAGTTTCTTCAAAACTTTAAA
Source organism: Monarcha castaneiventris obscurior (assembly GCA_026261815.1). NCBI lineage: Eukaryota > Metazoa > Chordata > Aves > Passeriformes > Monarchidae > Monarcha > Monarcha castaneiventris. The sequence continues at coordinate 2,971,888 of JAMPIT010000327.1, forward strand.
AGTTGTTTTTTTTAACATAGAAAGTTCTTATTCTTATAAGAGCAATGGAAAAAGTAATTCACAAGGATGGGTACTTTAACTGAACTCAGTACTTACAAAAATACAGTATTGTTTGAATAACCTGAGCTCTAAATTACTAAAACCAGCTCATTTCCTTGCTCCTATCTGGACAATACTTTTTATTAGTTTTGATAATTAAAAATATATTGGAATCTATTTATTTCCAGAAATATTTCCACTTTCTCTTATTATTTTTAAAGTGCTTGAGTACTGTCTGATTACTCCTTATGCTCAGAAAGACATAACATACCAAAGAGAAAAAAAGCCTCCCTGGACCAGTAAACTTACTTCAGAGAAATTCAGGCTATGAAACCAAGTTATTTTCAATCCTTCCCTCTTCTCTGAATCTTTCTTAGACATCCAGGTAATGCTGACTTTGCATCAACTATTTAATTGATTTCTCTTATACACCAATATTATTTCCTTAATACTTAGCTTAAGTCCTTGCTTTTACTTTAAGATGACAATATGAAAGACATTGTTCCAGACCTTGCCTTCTCTTAAGAGATTAGAAAGCAAGGTGTTTGAATGAGGAGGATATTAAGAAAAGAGAACAGTGTACAAAATTTGAGGGCTGTTGGCAAACTTTAGGAAAAACTGAAGTTCTGTGTCTGCAGCAGTATTTTTCTTGTCTTGGAAACTTTAATCTCTCGAGGAATAAACAAGATGATTCTGATAACTATACAGTAATTACAGAGAAATTATCTTCTGTGTATCTTTAATGATTAACAAAGTTATGACTTTTTTTTAACTGCAAAGTGCTCGGTCTTTTATACCAGGCTGCAGACATGTCACTTTAATGATATCTGTAGACTTTGAAAACAAATTTATACAGCAGAAGGATGACACATACGGAGCTGATCACAGAACAGTGGTTCAGTAAAGTCAGGACCACATGATCTTCCAGAAGCTGACCTCATTTCTGAATGCTTTTAAATTATATGAATGGTTTTGCAATGAGTTTGGAAAAATAGCTATATGCATATTCAATTTCTGTTGCCTTTTTTCCCCCATGCTTTATATTTTTACTGATTCTATTTTTTTTCCTAAATGAACTGCCATGCATTGCACTTTAGAGCAATCAGTTACAATTTTTTGTCTTTAGAGGATGTGAGCTACAGATAAATCACACATTTGTTGTGCCCGTAATGTCGTAATGCAAATAATAACTCTCAGATCTACTAATATAGTGAGCAAGACATCTCAATTTAAAAATAAAATAAATTTACTGTGTGTGTATTTTGGTTTTCTGAGGAAAGAAGAACAATTATCTTTCCACTAGTTTATGACTTTCCTCTTTTCTACTGTGAAAACCAAACAGCCATAACACACAGCCATAATTAAAGAATATTCAGGGCCCAAGTGGAAACTGTGTCCTGAAGCCCCTTCTAAATTTAGATTTCAAAAACACAGCTGTAGAAAGGGGCTTTTCCTCCTTTGGGCTATTCAGCAAATCTCTTTTATTTCAATAACACTGATAGATGCAAGTTAAAGGGAATGCTACACACGATAAATAAAAGATTCAAAATCCTAAGTGAAGGAAATACTTAGCTAGAACAGTGCTCAGATGACTTTGGTATGTCAGATTGTTCAGTCCTTGTTTCAGTGTTGTTTTAAAGAACATTTCTGGATGAAGTAGAGCCACAAGTCACTGACATTGAATCAAAGCACAAGGGAAAGGAACTACACCCCTTCCCACTGCCCTGCCTTTCTCACTGTGCCTGCAGTCCCAGCCCAGCACCCACTGTGCTCCCAGCAAAATCCAAAATGGATTAATTTACACCAGTCTCTCCTTCACACTTTAGACATTTTGCTTGCCACTAGAAAAAGAAAGAAGGAGAGCAGGGCACACAGGGGATGCTGCCTCTACTTGCTGACCTCAGAGAGTTTCCTAATGCTGCCATAAGCCACTTTCCTATTGATCTACCTGCAGTGCCAGTTGATCATAAAAAGGTGGTTACATCTCCTTGTCATACCTAGATTAGAAAAACAGACAAATTCCAATTCCCATATCCATGTAAGGCTGAGACCTATGGTAGGACTCCATCCCATTCAATACTTTGGAAGGGAAAGGTAGGAAGTAAAATTCATGGGAGATCTTCAGGATTGTTTGAGTGCATCAGAAACAGAGCTAAAATTAAAAGTTTGTGTAATCTGTGCTTCTCGTTTCACTCACCTACCTTTGAAAGTCCAGACTGTCACGTCCATGCATCCTGCTGGAGGCAGATGCTAGAGTTGACCTGAAACATAAACAGCCCAACTTTTTTCATGTTTTTTTAACAAAAAAGGAGAAAAAAACTTGGGAAAAATTAAAAGCAGTCATGAAAATTCACATTTCTCTAGTTGACATAAACAAGCTTTTTTCTTTTATCCTTTATGATTGTGTCTTTGCAAGTATTTACACCTGCTTACAGATTTTTCTGCTAATATGTGGTGGGGACAGCTAGGACTAGCAAAAGCCTAGGTTGAATGATTAAATAATTAAATCCTTTAAAAGGATGAAGAACTGACTGGGGTTGATGACACATCTGGAAAAGGAGTCTTTCCATGTTGTGCACTGCCATTCCCAGCTGCTGGTTTTCACTTCTGCCTTCTTGCAGCTTCAGTTCAGACAAACTTAATTCCCTGCCACCAGAACTCTTTAGTGAATTATTTCTCATTTTCCCTTGTACTGGTTTTGGCTGGGAGAAAGTTAATTTCTGTTATAGAGCTTCCTACAGTGCTGTGCTTGCACAGAGTTGAGGTCTTTTCTGTTTCTCAGGCTGTCCTGACAATGAGTAGGCTGGGGCTCGGCAAGAGATTGGGAAGGAACGTAATCAGGACAGCTGACCCCAGCTGACCAAAGGGACATTCCATACTGTATGGTGTTGTGCTCAGCATATAGAGCAGGGGGAAGAGGGAGGAAGAGAGAGACATTCATAGTGGTGGTGTTTGTCTTTCCAAGTCTAAAAGGAAGCTAGGTGATCTTGAAGATCCCTTCCAACCCAAACCATTCTATGATTCTATGATTACATGTGATGGAGCTCTGATTTCGTAGGGATGGCTGAACACCTGTCTCCCCATGGGAAGTGGTAAAGGAATTTGTAATGGTTTGAAAACAAAACAGTGGGAGATTGCAAGTCAGGGTTAAAATTTAATAGGAAAAAAATTTAAAATAAGTGAAATAATACAAGGGAAAGAGGAAAGAAAAACGCAGACAAAGTCAGATACAACCTGACACCCTGTTAGGATGGTGGTAGCAGACCAGATGAAGTAGTTCAGTTGAGGTGGTGATCCTATGGAAGGTCTAGTCTCCAGCTCAAGGTCCAGTAGTAGCTCTTGTCCTCTGGGAACCCAGCAGACAGGGCCCCCTTAGACAGTTCCAAGGCCAGGTTATATCCAGGTGGGAATGCTTGGCTCCTCCCTCCTGGGTGGAGCATCTCCCAATAGGATGAGATAAGTCCATGAGTCATGCAGGGGCTTCTTGCTGGCCCATTGTCTGTTATCAGGGGTGGGTCATAGCAGGAGATAACAGCTAATGGCCCCCAGCTGGTGGTAATAGAATACATCTATATTGTAACCTAGGACAGAATTCCTCATTTTTCTTTGCTTGCATGTGTGGCTTTTGCTTTACCTGTTAAACTGTCTTTATCTCCAGCCATGGGTTTTGTCACCTTTACCTTTCTGATGCTCTCCCCCATCCCATTGCAGGGAGTGAGCAAGCAACTCTCTGAGGCAGATTTCCCAGGTGGGGTTAGACCACAATACCTCTTTAATTCATCTTAAAAACCTAATGGAGGACAGGCAAAGAAACCAACAAAAAATATGCAGATATCCTCCTTCCCCAACTGGGCTGGAAATGGTTTGCTTAAACATGCTGAGCCAAAGGAATGAGTAGGATGCTCAGAGAAAGCAGCTCTTTGCAGGCAAGTCTGATTGATATTGTTCTTCCAAACCCATAACTTAACCATGCAAGAGACTCATTAGTTATCACAGAGGAAACTTTTCCTCCTGCTCATACAGAGCAAATACCTGGGGTAGAAAATACATCTTGCAAAGATGGCAGCTGGAGTCACCCTTGGGCTGTGTGTTCTTTGCCCATGGACCCCCATGAATCTGTTTATCATTGCTTACTTCTCATCTGTCAGGAGCATTAGAAAGCCATAAACAGAAAAGTTCAGCTAGTGGGGGCAGTTCAAAGTGTGTGGATCTGCTGTGGGAATTCCTGTTCATCCCAACCAAGTGGTAATGATAATGCATTCCCTCCTGCCCCCATGGCTCTCAATAGCAAAAGAAAATGACTCTTCTGAGAAAAGATTGTTGCAGTGCATCAACCATACTATACAAATATTGGATGTAGACCTTTCCCTGGAGGTCTCACTTATCTGTAATCTTCTTCTGTATGTTTGTGTGATTTAAGAGGCTATATTTATATCTTATTGACACCATCTACAAGGTACTAATTTCTATCAGAAGAAATATTATCTATATGGAAGCCTATTCAGCCTCATCCTTTGTGCTGCTTTGCAGAGGTACTGAAGAGTGTTTTCTGTAATTGTGACAACTTCAGAGCTTCCTTCTCATCCCTGAAGGGATAATATTGCACTTTTAATGCTAGGATCGGTGAGTTTCTGATTTAAAAAACCATCTGCAATTTCTGATTAAAAAAAACAAAACTGCATTCATAAATAGCATTTAAATGATTCCTTGCAAATTTAGATGTAAATAGTAACAACTTCTTTAAACTTTGATTGCAGCTTCCATTTAACGGTTTTAAATAATCTTAAAAAACTTTAGTAAAATAAATTGCACAACATTCTTTTCAGTTAAGTGTTACTAGCATTGATTTCCCCTGGATGGAGGAGCTGGAATGCTCTCCTGGAAATCTAAAAAGACCTCTGCCTCTAAAATCGGTCACAAAACTGGTTAGAAAAACGACAAATGCATGTCAGTGTTAGAGGCTGAGAATACCTGGAACAGAACAAACTTTCTCCCATTTGTATTGGTTTGAAAACAAACCAGCGGGAGATCCCAAGTCAGAATTAAAAGTTAATAGAAAAAAGTTAGAAATAAGTGAAATGATACAAGGAAAAAGCACTGACAAAGTCAGATACAACCTGACACCCTGTTAGGATGGTGGTAGCAGTCCAGATGAAGTAGCTCAGTTGAAGCAGTGATCCTGTGCAAGGTCTGGTCTCCAGCTGAAGGCCCACTGGTAGCTCTTGCCCTCTGAGAACCCAGTAGCCAGGGCCCCCTTAGGCAGTCCCAAGGCCAGGTTATATCCAGGTGGGAATGCTTGGCTCCTCCCTCCTGGGCGGAGCATCTGCCAATAGGATGAGATAAGTCCATGAGTCATGCAGTGGTTTCTTGCTGGCCCATTGTCTGTTATCAGGGGTGGGTGATAGCAGGAGATAACAGCTAATGGCCCCCAGCTGGTGGTAATAGAATGCACCTATATTGGAACCTAGGACACCATTCCATCCCCAAATGCAGCAGCAATGGCACAAAGAGCAATTTTGCTTCTCTAAAATCCGGTTTCAGAGTTACCATCTTAGCACACAGAAGACTGATCTGGTCATGCTTGCATCATTTTACTGTATCCAGGTGATCATCTAGGAGTTAATAAATAATGTGCTCCAAAGGAATCCCATGGTTCTTCCCTTAAGCCACTCTGATCCCCTCTCATCTTTATTAAATAAGGCAGTCTTATTAAAGATGACATTGTATATGGTGGATATTCAAAAATTACATTTTTCAATTGTTTCTGTGGCAAAAATTTGATACAGAAAGAAAAAATATTTTGCTGACCTTCCACAGTACATTTGAATGAATGACAGCTCACAAGCTGTAAACAGTTTGGGTATTTTAAAGCAGTCACATTCTCTTAATTATTTTCCAAACAGCAAACTAGCAGCTAGGTTTTGAGTCATTAGACTTTGTAAGGTTTTGCATAGACAGGTTTTCACAGAAGCTGCCAGAAGGATTGTGTATGGGAACAGTTCAGTGAGGTGTTTTTGGCAACTCAGACAAGCCTCCTTCCTGCTGAGGGAGTCTGTACTCCATTGGTCTGTTTTTGGGTTCCTTGCTTAATTAGAACTGAGCGGTTCTTTGAAAAAAATGGGAGATTTCCACCCCAGATAGGTATGAGAATTTTTGTCTTGCTTTTGACATGTAGTCCATTGTGGAGGGTACATTTATTGTCAGTGATCAAATAACCCTTTGTATTAGTTATCTTCTTGCTTTATAATTACTGAGCTCACCATGCAATTTCTTTAGTGAATAAATGGATATCATGCTGTTATCACCATTGCTTTGTCAGAAATGGTGATGCAGATCACAGGCAGAAGGATTCCCTGCTCTGGTTACTCTGACATAATCAGAATGGACAAGAGAAAATACCTGACCGAAGGAAACAAATTGTCAGAAGTGTTCAAGAGCCAAGATTCTTCATTGCTTTGTGTTGCAGACTAAATGTGGGATTCTGCAGGTGGACCTCTTCTGAAATACTGGCATTTTCATGCATATTTCTCTTGCTCACAATGGAATTTGAGTTGTGTTCTTTTGCTTTTTCTCCCATCTTTCATTCCAGCTGTTTATTTTCAAGGTGACTTTAAATTTGCTTTTAAATAGTCTTGCTTCCACTCTGGTGTAAGACTACATCAGCTAGAACACTGTTTCTTTTTGAACTTCTTAAGCACTCTAGTAATGCAAACATTACTGATATGAACTTAAAGAACTAAATTTTTAGTCACAACAGCATTCTCTACCCAATCCGATGGTTTAGATAAAGAAAGGTGAAAATAATTCCCACAAAGGACTGAAAATGTTAACTTTTGCTCAGACATCACATTATCACATTCGGTCTTACACTCTGAAAAATTCAAGGAGAGTTATACAGGACACATAGCTCTTTTTACTCTAATTTCCAATTAAATTTGATTTGACCTCCCTGGCAGTTGTGAAAATAGTGACTTAGGCCCCATAGTTCAATCAGAAAACAGTGCTGTAACGAATTGTTAATTCTTTTAATGAATTTAACTACTTTAGGTCAGAATGCGTATGGCAATATGATGTCCACATGCAAGCACATGCGTGGAAAGATAATGAAGTCCATTCTTCAATTTGCGAGCTATTATCCTCAATTTGCATTTGGCTATAGGAATACAGTTCCAACTATATCAATGTCTGTCAAGCCATCTTGCTTTACAGTTGATATAGCACTAGCTGCGTGTTAAGCACAAAGTTAATATATCCTGGATAATAAGGATTTTTTTGTGTCTGATTTACTATCCTGTCTCATCAATGTTTTTCATGGCTGTTTAGCTTGACTAATGACTTCCAAATGACCACAGAAGACAGAAGTCTCCCTGGGTGTTACAAAGTGTGTGTGGGGTTAATTTCAAAAAGCCTGTCTGAATTGCATTAATGCAACTGTTTGACCGGTGTGTATCCTCAGGACAAAATGAGTTCAAGCAAATGGTAGTAACAATAAACAGGATTTAAAATGGAATTTTTATTGTTTTTTGGAAGTGAAGTTAAGTTAATGGACCTTTCATTTTTTTCCACGTCTGGAAAACTGCTGCCAGTCTCATCCGGCTTTGGTTCGGTACAACCTGCCCTTCAGGGCTTCTTAAGAAGGAATCCTTTATAATATTTTTAGTTCTTTCATACATATATCACAAACACAAATGACTACTAAGTGTTTTAATTTATTTTTCTATGGTCATATTTATTCCGATATTTTAATTATGATTTAATTAATTTTGAAGTGAATTTGTTCTTCATTTAATTTTGATTTTTTTTCACTATGACTGTAAGGTATATGCAGCCTGAGGGGAGGATTACTATCAGCAGACCTCGTTTTCCCAGAAGAATCAACAAAATCTATAGTAAATTCCCAAGGTGTCCTGCAGTTTGCCTATAAAAATTTATAGCCAGTCTAGGAATGGGAAAAGACATGTCATTGAGATATTTTTTTTCTTTTTTTTTTAGATAAAGTTTTAGATGAAGTAGGCATGCAGTTTAAGCACTGAATCCCCAATACTGGAATTTTTTATACTTTTGTTAAAACAAGAAAACTAGAAAATAATGTGGTCATTAATTAGAAGACAATTTTTTTTCCCACTGGTGCATGTGAGCTTCAGGGTCTTTTTTTAGTTAGCTGTTTATTGGTAGGACATTAGATCTAAAAGATATCAATATTTTAGCCCATCTCTTTTGAGAATGAATAATTTTGATGCATTATTGCACATTTGTCACCTAAATCCGGTTACTTGCCAAGACTGCATTCTTAATGTCAAGGTTTCAATATTAAATATAGATTAATTTTGTCAATTGTGATGTTGACAAATTTAATTGACCGTAATTGTCAAAATTGCTGGTCATTAATTTATTCTCAGATTTTCTGTGTGAAAATATAAACCTGCAAAAGTGTCATTGTCAATTATGGTCCATTTGAAGTGACCTAATTAGCATTGTGTGATGAACCAACACATGGAAAAGCAAATGGGGAGACATGGTAGGGAGATAATTGACTGTGACGTGAATACTAATACTGACTTTATACTATTTGAATCATTAAAACACTGTCCAATGAAAAGTACTTAATTTAATTTCGTGTTTTTATTTGCTAGAACAGCACAGAAAGGTAATGAGGAACACCTGAATTCTTTCCACTGGAACAAACATTTGGCAGGACAAATGGAATAACTGAAATAAAAGTGGTACCCCAATTTTATTTAGCAGTGGGTAAACTGGCCAATATTCTCTAGGATTCTGACTTACTTCCTTGTTTTGCAGCATTTTCCAGACACAAGCCATTCCTGGAAAGGAAATAATTGGTTGCAGACTAATTTTGCACAGGTGAGTGCAAAATGAAATCAAGAGAGGAGGAAATCTAGAAGTCACGCCATGCCACCATGTAATCCTACCACTAATGCTGTGAATTATTACACCAACAGACAACTGCAAGAGCTCAACATTTCTTTAAGCCTTATTAAGTACCAGATCAGTGCCACTGAACCCACTGAATTCACTGGGCACTCTGGTTTTTTCTCTTTGTGTGAGCTGAATTCAAGACTGGGTCTGTCTGGGATCAGTGTTTAAGAGCCAATACTCTAGGCCCTCTTTCTCTCTGATGTGTATAATCCTTCCTGCAACTGAATTTGTAAAGAAAGGAGGGACAACAACTTTTGGAGGCTTTTATCTCTTGTTGGACTTGTGGAACTCCAGTAAATAGAATAATTGCTGCATAGGTTATGTCTGCTGCTGGGTGAATACTGCCTGGGTGAACATGGTCTGGCTGCTGCTCTGGGTGTGTGGAGACTTGTAAGAAACTTTTCAGACTCTGACTTAAAACTAAATTTTCACTCTGTGCTGGAAGGGGGAGCACCCTCTGGGATGAGTAGTATGCAAAGTCTGGAGCACAGGGAGTGCAGAGTTAAAAGACTGAAGAAGACTTGGAGGAGAAGCCAGAAAAGATAAAACAAGATGTGAACAGAAGGGTCTCTACTGTATGGAATTTTTAAGCCCTTCTGCTAAAAAATGTGTGTTAAAAATGCTTATAGAGGAACAGAGGGAAATTCCTTAAACTTGTTTTGAATAGACATATTCAGACCAAACCTCACTGTTTTCCTTCTACTTCAGATGAACTTGCCCCTATATGTTTTATGCTGGTTTCACACATTCGATGTAAAAAAAAATCTAAGAATTTCCATTTGCATGCGTCTTTGAAAAATTCAGCGTAATGAGCTACACACTAACATGACTAGAAATTCTATGCATCCACTTAAGGCCTCTGCTTATAAGGAGGAAAATATAAAATACACTCTTTATAGGCATGGCTTTCTTACTAATATTCAAATTAAACTTGGGTTTAACTGCAAGTTTTGATGACTAAATTGTTTCTTCTGCCTAACACACATAGTTGTCATATCTCTGATACTCCAAAGCCAGAACCCTTTATTCTGCAAAAGGTTTTTCAGAGAACTAATTATAACATCAAGTGGGGTGGTGCTCAAAATAGAATGAATGAGAAATAATGAGAAAAATGAATCAAATAATTATTTAAAGTAGTGGGTGTTAGCTTCTCCTCTGATCCTGTGGTGGTGGTAGCTGGGAGTAGCTTCAAAGTAACAATACACATGCAGACATTGAGGACATTTTTATCCTCCTATTCACAATTTACTGCATTACAAAAATCTGGTAGATTTAGTCTGTTTTTCAATTAGACTAGCCACTTACACATGTAGTGCAAAGCTCTCTGTACTGTTGTACTGGTCAACAAAAGACAATGATTAAATTCTGAAAAAGCACTAGATGAAACTGCTACTACAATAGGCATCAGTAATCAGAGGCATAATCACTTTCTCCTGGAAATCTGTAGCTGTAAAATGAACAGAAATACACATTCAGCTTTGAAGTCCATTTTCATGCAAAGATCAAATAGCTCTGTCATATTTATTCCTCAGTTTTGAAGTGTAAATGTAAACCAATTCAGAGACAAGGAATTATTTATTGTACCTCTGTGGAACAGGCATTGTTCAGAAAAAGTGACAAAACTATTTCCCTGCAATTGTTAAAATTTTGGGGACAACCACTTTTGATGTGAGAAAAAGACACAAAGGAGGTTGCTTTACAGGTATTTTATGGGATGGCATATTCCTGGAGCACTGAGGTGATGGTTTCATGGTTTCCATTGCCTGAGTAGCTCAGTGCTGCAGCAGCACATATTTGATTGAACAGATTTATGATGGAACTCCTTGACCTGAAAATCAAGTATATAATTGTGAGCATGCATTTAATAAGTTCAGGTCCAAACAGCCTGCAAACTGCTGCACCAAGCACCCCTATACCTCTCTCAGCTCCCAGCATCCACTGGAAAGAGGGCATTTCCAGCACTGTTGCATACACCTTGATCAGCTTCTGCAGTACACACAAGCATTTCTCAGCTACAAATATGGCATAAGGGCAGATGGGTGGCTACACCTCATGAGTGGCAAATGGGGCTAGGTGAGAGGGAAGGAAGTGCTAGCACATCTATGGGCAAGGAAAAAATTAATTTTGATTTATTTTTCTTTCATTTAAGGTGGTCCTACAGAAGCCTGGCCTTTCAACTCTCACAGAAAAACATACAATAGTAACAGAACAGACTGTGTTTAACACTTTGAAAGCAACCTCTGACAAAGTGTCTACACAAAAACCTGTTTATGAATGAGGTGTCTCGGCATGCCCAAATGATCTATTTCAGTAGTGGAAAGAGCATTGATTGATAAGTTTCTTTGACTGCTTTGAGTGAGACTTACCTGAACATAGCAGGTTTTTAATCCATAAAGATAAGACTTTTTGCAAGCAAAATAGGGCATCCCTACTCCAAATTGCTATCAGAATTGTTCCCAAGCCTGCACTTGATCATTAGATACCTAACTGTGTTTTTAAGGTATCTATCTGTTCATGCTATAGCGCCAGCAGGGGGAGTGTTGGTTGGCATGGACCAAAACCGTGCTGGGGAAGATGCTAATGATTTAAGCAGCATGCATGACTGCAAAGCAGTGCTCAGGACCATGTCCTGATCAGTTTCCTAACATAGAAAAGTCCTTGGAGGTGTTGGACCAAACTATCAGAGGAAAGCCAGCAGGACTGATGAAATAAGGATAAGAAATTGAATCAGCTGCTCTGCTAACAGGCACCTTAATCACAGAGGTGTTAGCAGCTTTTGCATGGGAAAAATGGGGCACAAAGCTGTGGAGCAGAAGGAGAATGGTTGGAAGTTTTCCTTAGAAACTCAGTCCTTTGAAATGAACATAAAAAAGTTCTGTTTGGACAGTTTATACAGCTTTTCTGAAATTATAAATGTTCATGTCTGGCATTTTCAAAGCATGTTTTCCTGTAATAATTTCTCCTTTTAAGAAGAAAAATGTATTAAAAATGTTAAACCATAAAATGGTTGATAAAAAATGTGGAAATAAGTCTGCTTCAATTGACCTTAGCCAATATTTCACTGATAATCTCTCTGTGGAAAAAAAATGGAGTTTTCAAAGAGAGCTTGAGAGAGATTGTCAAAGAATATTCTCTTTGGTATCATAAAATCCTGCCAGAATCAGGAAAGAATTTCCTACTCAGCCCTGCTAAAGAAAAATCCCAGCGACCCCGATGTACTGATATATACAAGACTTTCTTGCAGATGTCTTCCTCAGTAATCTGGTTGCTGTTGCATTGTGTGTCCTGGACTGTTCGGACCTGGAAATGTCTCTAATTTCTTAGCAAACAAAAAGCACTGTAAACAATTCAAAAACAGGCACAGGTTCACAGATTTTTTTTTTTTCCAGTTGTCGTTTTATACACCCTTGTCCTGACTGGCAAGATATAGAATGGTCAAACTGTAAGTATCACCAACTGAAGTGATGACTAAAATTCCACAAAGCTTGTGCAATAGATTTTAGCTAGAACTGCATTTTCAGTAAATGGTATCTCTACCAGTGGTAAAGCAAACTAAGGACTTGTGTCTCCTTGAATTTATGATTAAGCTGCAGTGTTGTGAGATCAAGGCAGTTTTAGGCAATTGAAGACTAGCTTCAACCAGGCAAAGACGTAGTCCTGAATTTACTCAAACCATTCTTGCCTAACAAAAATCAACATGAAAACTTTAAAAATAATGAGACTCAAAAGGATTCCGATTACTTACATTCCACAATATCAGATGATAAAAACAAACCACGATAGGAATTCTAGATCTTAATATAATATAAATAGAAAGATGGACTAGATAAAACCAGCTGAACACTAGTCTGTCCTCAAGACCTAACAGGGGAGTAATAACATGCTTTTGAATATGTAGCAATGAATTTTGGCAGATATGCCGTATACAATTCCATACCATGGAAACCTATTGAACTTGATTGACTATTTAATCCATTTCTGAAAGAGCATCACTAAGGGGATGCTTATATTGTTAGTATATACAGTGTATTACATAGTTAGCCAGAATGACACAGGACTGTCAAAATGCTGGTTGCTGCAGCACTGATATCTAGTTAGCTTCCTATGTCCAGCTGCAGTAAGTATTTTAAAAGTTATGTAAAAATTTTGCGGATACTTGCTGCAGATTTTCTTTTGCCAAATAGATATTTTGATTGTATTAATATAATAATATAATCATTATCCTAATTTGACCTAAGCAAGAATACCTTAAAATACAATGGAACATTGTACTTACAAAAAGGCATCAGTTTTGCAGCTATAACAAAAATAAAAATGTACTTAATAAAAATAAAACACATACAGAAACTCATATGTTTTTATCGTTAAATCTCATCATATATACATATATAACTTCTTTCAACAGCTAACAGTATTTAGTGATTTTATGTAAGTTTGTTCCAGGAACACAATATCAAACGTGTGTGTTGGGGTTTAGGATTTTAGCCTGTTTTTTCTCTTAAAGAATTTTACCCATACTAGTTGCTAGGGGACAAACCGCTGGATACTTAAAAGAAACAAAAGACCTGGCCACAGAGGCGGGGTGGGACTGGCCACCCTTTTGTCACCTGGGGGTTAGGACACCCGGGGGGGGCTGCCTGGGTGCTTAAGGTTTAGTCTGGAAGCTGGCTCCCTTCGGTGTGGACGTCTCGGTCACCACTGCGGGTTTCTGCTTCTTTGGCTGTTTTGCTTTCTGCGGGCAAACCCCCGGGGTTCCTAAGCCTGCTCTCCTCCTTGTCCCGTCTGGAAACGGAGCTCCTACGCTCTGCCGACTGAGAGACCTGCCGGGTTTCCCTGCCACAGCTCCGCAGTTTGATACCTCTCACTGCCACCCGAGATCTGCGCTCGCCCCTGCTGTTCCAGCCTGCTGTTCCTGAGGATCCGGCCGGACGCCCAAGAGTTTTGTGAGGTTTTTCTCATACCTCCGTGCCCGGGACCCCGCGCCGCCATTCCCAGTGCTGCCCGAGCTCGCTGCGGAGCGCCCCCTGCAGCTGCGGGGGAACCATCGCACCCGCCCTGCTCAGCAGGAGAAGGAACTGCACCCAGGGGAAAGTGCCCGAGGCCGGCGCTGGGTTCGGGCTGCTGTTTGCTGTGACTGCCACAGCTATTGCTGTTTGTTTGTGTTGTTATACATATATATTTATTAGTAAAGAACTGTTATTCCTATCCCTTATATCTTCGCCTGAAAGCCCCTTATTTTCAGATTTATAATAATTCGGAGGGAAGGGGGTTGCATTTTCCATTTCAGGGGAGGCTCCTGCCTTTCTTGTCTGACACCTGTCTTTCAAACCGAGACAGATCTTGGCGCCCAACGTGGGGCCTGAGGGCATTGAGAGAAAAGGCTAAAAAGGATTAACAGTTCTTGGATAACTCAGTTCTGTGTGCTGAATATAGAAACCTTGCTAGGCAGCACTATGTGGTCCAGTTTGCCCTGGTTCGGGTGGCATGTGGTCGTGGCTGTATTTCTCCCTTTTGCAGCTCCTTTTCTAAACATGGGTCCTCTGACTAAGGCCACTGTTGCTGTTATCCAGTTTGCCCTATGGGTTGATAAGCTGAGGAATTCATGGGTTTTAACTTCCTCTGGAATGTGGGCACATGGATACAGGGCTATCGCACACTAACGGTATGCTTTTGGGGTTACTTTAATAATGGGACCTACTGTGAGGAGATGACACCGGGGGAAACTTTCTCCCAACCCTTCACCCATCTCTTTGGGTCCACTCCACCAGTTTTCGAAGGATTCAGATCTTCCCTAAATGCTAATGATATTGTACAGTGGGTGGTGTTGCTGATGTGCCTATTCTGCTTAGTACTCAGAGATAAAGGGAGATTGACTTAGATAACCACCCTGATACCTACCCTGGGGGCTAGGGATGCTGCCACAGAACCTGACAGGGCCCCAAAGACTAGGGATCCTGTCCCAGAGACAAGAGACCCTGCCGCAGAGACTAGAGATCCTGTCCCAGAACCTGACAGGGCCCCAGAGACTAGAGATCCTGCCCCAGAGCCTGACAGGGCTGCAGAGACTAGAGATCCTGCCCCAGAGCCTGACAGGGCTGCAGAGACTAGAGATCCTGCCCCAGAGCCTGACAGGACCCCAGAGACTAGAGATCCTGCCCCAGAGACTAGAAATCCTGCCCAACAGCCCACCTCAGAAATAAATTAACCAGATTTAGTGGGGGCACTGGTAAAGGAGATACGTGAGATGGGCCAGATGCTGAAAGAGTGCATTTTCTCAGCTGTTGGGAAACCCTCTCCCTGCCCCAGTGAGGGAGAGTCTGATAGTGCAACAGTGGAACCTGTGGATGTTACAACTGTCCAGGCTCCAGCTGAATCACAAGGGCAATCCCAGCCAGCAGCAGTTGCCCCTGTGCAGAGGAGGAAATACAAGGCCAAATCAGTGCGCCCAGTGAATGATGATGGGGAACCAGGGCCCTCACAACCAGCAGGGGAGCCAGAGCCTGAAATCATCACCGAGTCCCTGTCATATGACAGTCTCCGTAATATGCGAAAAGACATCGTGCGGAGGGGACGTGAGGCTTTTACAACCTGGTTACTTCGGGTTTGGGACCTTATGGGTACAGGTGTGCAGCTAGATAATGGTGAGGCAAAATATTTAAGATCTTTGACCCAAGACCCAGGTGTAAATCAAATATTTATGAAGGAGCCAGGGCCCCTTTCTCTCTGAGAGCGGCTTATAACGAGTGTGAGAGAGAGGTTTGTCAACAAAGAGAGAATGCAGGAGTACCATCATAGAATGCAGTGGAAGACACTTGAGGAAGGGATCCAGCAGCTAAGAGAGGTGGCAGTATTAGAAGTACTCTTTGGGAGGGATGGACAGCATGATAATGACCCCGACAAGGTCAGGTGCACAGCGCAGATGTTGTGGAACCTGGCAAAGCTGAGGCCATCCCAATACACCACCTTCATTGCAACCATTAATGCCGAAGACAACCGAGAAACAGTGGGTTCTGTCGCCAACAAGCTCAGAAATTATGAGAGTATGGTCAATGGCCCGCTGAAAGCTCAGGTCTCTGCTGTGGTTAAGGACCTCAAAGAGGAGTTCAAAGAGGAGATCAGGGGGGTGAGGGAAGAGTTGAGAAGGATCAATGTGGCACCAGTGCGAGTCACACGGTCCCAAATCAGAGCCCGACCTCCCCCAGCTAGAGAGAGAGGGTACCCATCACGAGATGAGCTGTGGTTTTTCCTGTGCGACCATGGAGAAGACATGAGCAGGTGGGATAGGAAACCCACTTCTGTCCTGGCAGCACGGGTGCGTGAACTCAAGGAGAGAAATGCTAACCGAGGGGGTTCTGCTAGGGTGAAAGTAGCCTCAGCCTCCAGTGACCAAGCTGCCAGGTATTACAGAAGGGAGGATGATATGTCAGATCCCCTTGAAGGAACCTCAAGCATGTATGCCCAGGGAGGAAATGATAACCAGTGCTAGAGGGGCCCTGCCTCTGGCCAGGAAGAGGCATGGGAAAATCGGGTTTTTTGGACAGTGTGGATTCGATGGCCTGGCACGTCAGAGCCACAGAAATATGAAGCCTTGGTTGACACTGGTGCACAATGTACTTTAATGCCATCGGGACATGTGGGGGCAGAACCCGTTTCTATTGCTGGGGTGACTGGGGGATCACAGGACTTGACACTGTTGGAAGCTGAGGTGAGCCTGACTGGGAAGGAGTGGCAAAAGCATCCGATTGTGACTGGCCCAGAGGCCCCGTGTATTCTGGGCATAGATTTCCTCCGGAACGGCTATTATAAAGACCCAAAAGGGCTCAAGTGGGCATTTGGAATAGCTGCTGTGGAGGCAGAGGGCATTAAGCAACTGAGCACCCTGCCTGGACTATCTGAGAATCCCTCTGCAGTTGGGCTTCTGAAAGTGGAAGAGCAACGAGTGCCAATTGCCACCTCGACTGTGCATTGCCGGCAATACCGGACAAATCGAGATGCTGTGATCCCCATCCACAAGATGATCCGCGAGCTGGAGAGCCAAGGGGTGGTCAGCAAGACCCACTCACCCTTCAACAGCCCCATCTGGCCTGTGCGCAAGTCTGACGGGGAATAAAGATTGACTGTGGATTATCGTGCCTTAAATGAAGTGACTCCACCACTGAGTGCTGCTGTGCCGGACATGTTAGAGCTCCAGTACGAGCTAGAGCCCAAAGCAACGAAGTGGTATGCCACTATTGACATTGCTAATGCATTTTTCTCCATTCCTTTGGCACCAGAGTGCAGGCCTCAGTTTGCCTTCACCTGGAGGGGTGTGCAATACACCTGAAACAGACTGCCCCAGGGGTGGAAGCACAGTCCCACCATCTGCCACGAACTGATCCAGACTGCACTGGAAAAGGGTAAGGCTCCAGAACATCTGCAGTACATCGATGACATCATTATGTGGGGAAACACCGCAGCAGAAGTGTTTGAGAAAGGGGAGAAAATCATCCGGATTCTCCTGGAGGCCGGTTTTGCCATCAAGAAGAGCAAAGTCAAGGGACCTGCTCGAGAGATCCAGTTCCTGGGAGTGAAATGGCAAGATGGACAGCGTCAGATTCCCACTGAGGTTATCAATAAGATCACTGCTATGTCTCCACCGACTAACAAGAAGGAAACACAAGCTTTCCTAAGCGCCATAAGTTTCTGGAGAATGCACATTCCTGAATACAGCCAGATCGTGAGTCCTCTCTACCTGGTCACCCGCAAGAAGAACAATTTCCACTGGGGCCCTGAACAGCAGCAAGCCTTCACCCAGATCAAGCAGGAAATCGCTCACGCAGTAGCCCTTGGCCCAGTCAGGACAGGACCCGAGGTGAAAAACGTGCTCTACTCTGCAGCCGGGAACAATGGTCTGTCCTGGAGCCTTTGGCAGAAGGTGCCTGGTGAGACTCGTGGCCGACCACTGGGATTCTGGAGCCGGAGCTACAGAGGGTCCGAAGCCAATTACACTCCCACAGAGAAGGAGATCTTGGCCGCCTACGAAGGAGTCCAAGCTGCCTCAGAAGTAATTGGCACAGAGGCACAACTCCTCCTGGCACCCCGACTACCGGTGCTGGGGTGGATGTTCAAGGGAAAGGTTCCTTCCACCCATCATGCTACTGATGCAACTTGGAGCAAATGAATTGCCCTCATCACTCAGCGCGCCCGAATTGGAAACCCAAATCGCCCTGGGATCTTGGAAATACTTACAAACTGGCCAGAAGGTGAAACTTTTGGGTTATCTTCTGAAGAAGAGAACGAGCAAGTAACTCGTGCAGAAGAAGCCCCGCCATATAATGAGCTGCCGGAGAATGAAAGACAATATGCCCTCTTCACTGATGGTTCCTGCCGAATTGTAGGGGCTAGCCGGAAATAGAAAGCTGCAGTATAGAGTCCCACACGGCAAGTTGCACAAGCTACAGAGGAAGAAGGTGGATCGAGCCAGTTTGCTGAACTCAAAGCTGTCCAATTAGCTCTGGACATAGCTGAAAGAGAGAAGTGGCCAAAGCTCTACCTCTACACTGACTCATGGATGGTAGCCAATGCTCTGTGGAGTTAGTTGGAAAGGTGGAAAAAGGCTAACTGGCAACATAGAGGAAAACCAATCTGGGCTGCTGATGAGTGAAAAGGCATTGCCACTCGGGTAGAGAACCTACCCGTGAGAGTCCGCCATGTGGATGCTCATGTTCCCAAGAGCCGGGCTAATGAAGAACATCAGAACAACAAACAGGTAGATCAGGCTGCAAAAATAAAGGTGTCCCAGATAAACTTAGATTGGAAACACAAGGGAGAGTTGTTCCTAGCTCGATGGGCCCATGATGCCTCAGGTCATCAGGGCAGAGATGCCACCTACAAGTGAGCACGAGACCGAGGGGTGAATCTAACCATGTACAGTATCTCCCAGGTGATCCATGATTGTGAGACGTGTGCTGCAATCAAGCAGGCCAAGCGAGTGAAACCCCTGTGGTATGGTGGGCAGTGGTCCAAATACAAGTATGGGGAGGCCTGGCAGATTGATTACATCACACTGCCTCAAACACGCCAAGGCAAGCGTTATGTGCTCACGATGGTAGAGGCCACCACTAAATGGCTGGAGACCCACCCTGTGCCTCATGCTACAGCCCGGAACACCATCCTGGGCCTTGAAAAGCAAGTCTTGTGGAGACATGGTACCCCTGAGAGAGTTAAATCTGACAATGGGACTCATTTCAAGAACAGCCTTATAAACACCTGGGCTAGGGAACATGGCATTGAGTAGGTGTACCACATCCCTTACCATGCACCAGCGGCTGAGAAGGTTGAGAGGTGTAATAGATTGCTTAAAACCACCTTGAAAACATTGGGTGGGGGAACTTTCAAAAACTGAGAACAGCATCTAGCAAAAGCCACCTGGTTAGTTAACACCCGAGGATCTACCAATCGAGCAGGCCCTGCTCAATCTGAACTGCTACAAACAACAGATGGGAATAAGGTTCCAGTGGTGCACATGAGAGGTATGCTTGGAAAAACTGTTTGGGTCAATTCTGCCTCGAGCAAAGATCAACCTATCCGTGGGGTGGTCTTCGCTCAGGGACCAGGTTGCACCTGGTGGGTGATGCAGAAGGATGGAGAGACCCGATGTGTACCGCAAGGGGACATTGTTTTAGGGTGAACTGCCCACGGCATTGTACTTGTATCATATCTGCATGTACATATGTATATAATTATGGTAATGCATGTGTGTATATAGTTTAAAAAAAGTTAAGTTTGATGTAACATGTTAGTATGGGAAAAATTCGGGGTGGATAATGTTGGGGTTTAGGATTTTAGCCTGTTTTTTTTCTCTTAAAGAATTTTACCCATACTAGTTGCTAGGGGACAAATCGCTGGATACTTAAAAGAAACAAACGACCTGGCCACAGAGGCGGGGTGGGACTGGCCACCCTTTTGTCACCTGGGGGTTGGGACACCCGGGGCGGGGGGCTGCCTGGGTGCTCAAGGTTTAGTCGGGAAGCTGGCTCCCGTCGGTGTGGACGTCTCGGTCACCACTGCGGGTTTCTGCTTCTTTGGCTGTTTTGCTTTCTGCGGGCAAACCCCCGGGGTTCCTAAGCCTGCTCTTCTCCTTGTCCCGTCTGGAAACGGAGCTCCTGCGCTCTGCCGACTGAGAGACCTGCCGGGTTCCCCTGCCACAGCTCCGCAGTTTGATACCTCTCACTGCCACCCGAGATCTGCGCTCGCCCCTACCGTTCCAGCCTGCTGTTCCTGAGGATCCGGCCGGACGCCCAAGAGTTTTGTGAGGTTTTTCTCATACATCCCTTCCCGGGACCCCGCGCTGCCATTCCCGGTGCTGCCCGAGCTCGCTGCGGAGCGCCCCCTGCAGCCGCGGGGGAACCATCGCACCCGCCCTGCTCACTGGGAGCTGCGCCGGGGGAACGGCACCCAGGGGAAAGTGCCTGAGGCCGGCGCTGGGTTCGCCTGAAAGCCCCTTATTTTCAGATTTATAATAATTCGGAGGGAAGGGGGTTGCATTTTCCATTTCAGGGGAGGCTCCTGCCTTTCTTGTCTGACACCTGTCTTTCAAACCAAGACAGTGTGACACTGGATGGGTTGATAAAATTCTGACCTACAAGTTATTTGGTAGAATCACACAAACTTTTATGTGACATCCAAAATAACGTAAAACTCATTTATGTCAATGCATTGAGCAGAAAATGGCAGATTTATGAAAGTTCTGTAGAAATGGTAGAGAGTAGAGAGTACAAAAGAAACTGTAAGAATCCTCATAAAGAATAGTATTTATATAAAGAGTAATGGGCTTTGTGCACCATGCATTGGAAACAAAACTTCAACTGCTTCACAATGCCTTGTTCTATGCACTTTTCCATGAAAAGAAAGATCATAAGGTCTTATAAAAAGTATTCTCACTTTTTTTCCCCCATCAGAATACCCCAAAGCATATGGTACTATCAGCCTGCAGTTTCCCCTCTAGCACTTCTGAATTCCCTGCTGCCTTAGTTAGACCACATAAACTAAACAATGTAAAGATGATTTAATATCTTCTGAGTCCACTTCCTGACAGTAATTTTACTACTTAAAAGGCAGTCTTTCATAAACACGAAGTTAAAAATGTAATACCATGCACACATGCAAATGTTTTCATGTGGTCTGTGTGTCACCAAAGTCTCTGTTTGCCTAAGAAACTGTCCTTTTGGAAATCCTGTATAGCACAGAGGACTTAGGAAGGGGTATAGGTAAGACATAATGGCCACCTGCCATTTTAGGTGCCTAAATTTAGTGCTCATATCCCCATCCCACCAACTGAGTTTATACCTTGTCCTGGAAATGCCTAAAAGCATATACAATTCCTTTCATCATTTTGTGACATATGTATCTTCATTTTGTCATATAATGATGTCCTCTTTCTAAGACTATTTTCTGTCCCCTTTGTCTTCCAGGCCTGCGGAGAATCAAAAAATATGGCTGTATGATGCTGGTCTCATTTTGGAGACTCAATCAGATAGACTTCTCAGAGAAGGATTTTTTTAAAGTAAGTAGCAGTTAGAAACACTCAGGCAGAAATCTATAGAGACTGGGGTTGAAGATCCTTATGTAAAGTGACCAGAATTAATGTCTCACAAAGTTGTGTGAAGTGTGAAACAAATGCTCTCATGCCTTTGAATTGCTCCACTTTGCATCTTTCCCCAGTAAATCCTCAGTCATAGTCCTGGGGGAGAAGGGCCTGCACACCTTTCAGGTGTCCAAATGCTTTTCAATAATAAACAGCATAGTTCCCTGCTTAGACACTGGAGTGTGGGATACGCCTTTGAAGGACTCCAAATG
Source organism: Monarcha castaneiventris obscurior (assembly GCA_026261815.1). Lineage (NCBI taxonomy): Eukaryota > Metazoa > Chordata > Aves > Passeriformes > Monarchidae > Monarcha > Monarcha castaneiventris. Next base: position 2,993,701 of record JAMPIT010000327.1, read on the forward strand.
GAAGTCCCACCTGCCTTTCCATCTTACCAAACTGAGTGCAGACAGGCTGCCCTAAGTTTGAGGATCTTCTAACTTCTAAGAGCTCTCTCTCCTAAAGTTCATTTAGGACCTTATGCATGTTCTTGACATTTTTTACTGGATACCCTTATGCTGATTTTGTGGCTCCCACTTGCTGATGCACAGCTCTAACAAAAAGTAATTTGAAGAGTACTTGAATCCAAACTAGAGGCTGTGAGTCCTACTGATTAGGTACCAAGAAGAGATCATGCAATGTTCTTGTGGAAATTGAGCACTCATACAGTAAGGAGCAAGTGCTAGAGAAAATCCCAATTGGAAACTAATAATGCTGAACTGAACAGGCTGTGAACACCATATTCAAACTGTCTGGGCCCTCTACCTGAAGAACCAAACTAAAGAGTCCAATAAACTTCTTTTCTTTCAGTCGCCAACCAAGTTGTGTGGAAAAAATAACTTTCAAAATTTAACTAACGACTGTATCATTCACAAACAGATAAAATTAAAGGTATATGGAAAACTTTATTTCTGGGTTGCATAATTGTGGGAGTGCTGGTTTGTGAGCTTTTCAAGCCTTTTCAAGGTACTCTATGTGTGTACTTCCATATATACAATATCAACAGTCTTTTGTGGTCTGCCATGTAATTTTATTTTCAGAACAGGGGATTTAGTGTTATAGAAAAAAATTTGTTATTCATTCTGTATGATTTGAAAGTCATCTCTGATTTATTTATTCCATTACTCTGCCTTGTTGTTAGGCCTTTTATAAGCTTCAGTGTTATGTCCAGTGACATTGTCAATTTTGTCATGACCTAAGACAAATTGTTCTTATTTCATCTGCTAGTACCCCTTCTTATGAGTTAAGCAGCATTATGTACCAGAAGGAACAAGCACTGACCAGGAAAGTTGCAAGGCATATTTACATGGTGTCTGGGATAAGTGAAGTTCCTTCCTCATACAACATCCACCTGTTCATTTAAATATCTCCTTAATTTATCATCTGAAAGGTGACAGGGCTGAGAGGAGTAACGGAGATGTGAGTCCTTCCACGAACCTGTCTGATGGGTAGCGATGGGATTCCTCCTATCAGCTGAGGCACTGAGTTGCCATTCATGTGAAGCCTACTCTTCAGTTTCCAGCAGACTTCCTTGCTGATGCCAAACACTCTTGTAGCCTCAGCAAAGATTTGTATTATCTCCAATTTTCTACCGGAGTCTATCTCTCTGGTTAGGCAATGAGAGGGCCATTTGAAAAAGAACAGAGCAATACGAGTCTTCTTTCCTAGGCCTGATGCTCCGGCTGGCACAGAGCCCTGAAGCATCTTTCTGGTTGGCTACTACAAGGATATCACACCTCTATGAGGTTACACCACATCTCTGTAGAATATCAAACCTCTTCCAGGGCTGGCCTTACATTCTAACTGGCTTTCAATGACCTGAAATACAGAGAGTTTGGGATGAGGATCCAACTGAAGAGCCGCAGTGCTCTCTTAGTGGATCATTTGCACTGAGACAAAACCTGCCTGCACAGAGGACAGAGCTCTCAGGGCCCAGATTTAAGTGAGTCATGACATTCATCACAAACATCACCATCATCTGCTCCTGATGAAGAAACAATAAAGGGCATTGGATTTGTCTTCTCAAGTATAAGAATTTGTCTGTCTGTGTATGATTGAAAATGCTAGAGAAAGCAACTGTTGCACTGCACATACTTCTGGCCTCAAGAAGAGGACAAGAAAGGGTTGGGAGGAACAGTACAGTGTACAAAAATGGCAGATGGAGAGAAAATGAGGAGGAGAAAGAATACGGGGAATATAGAACAGAGACCATGAGAAAAAAAAATGATACAAATCTGCAACAGTGAATCAATATACAAAAGTGGGGAAATAATCCAAGCCTGGAACAGTAATGTTAGTAGATCTGGCAGTGATATCTTTGCCTTCTAGTCCTCTGTTTGTCTTGAAAGCAACCTAATGCTTACTTTCCTTCTTACATCCACCAGGACCAGGGGAAGATACCTCCTGATGTGCAATGGTCCTGGAAGAGACCAGAAGCCCAAGACTTTGGGAGGGAAAAAGCTGACCACTGATGGATTCCAGTTTCAATTTCCCTGTTCAAAAACCTTCCAAATCTTCCAAGCAGGCTTTTGTGCTTTTGCTGGGGTCCAGGTCTTTGGGAAATAGGCAAGTTTCTTAGTGCATTCAGTAGAAAGCCTGCCAGCCAAAATGTGTGATAAACAGAAACTCTCTGTTTAATGTTCAGAGCGTTTATTTATGTGTATAGGCTCTCATTGCAGTTGATATCAACTGTAAGCAGGAGCACTAAGCATTTTTGCTGGTTTTAGTATCCTTTTCCTCATGATTCATTGCTTTGAGGATCTCTGCTTCTCTTAAGCTCCATGATTTAGCAGACGACACAGGAATCCCATGTTTTGCCCTTCCCATGTTTATACAGTATCAGTATATCTATCTAATCTTTCTCCAAAGTCTTCAAAATGTCCTGCTTTAACTTCCTTTTAATTGCTGTACTTGGCCTTGGACTCTGAAATGCAAAGAAATGTCTCTTTGACATACAACAGATAAAATAGGTGAAGGTCAGGATGGCCAAATTAATCAGTGGAATATGGAGCAAATGCCCCTGATGGGTGGCTGTGATGACAGCAGTCTGTTGGACAGCCTTCATCCCAGTAAACGTCCCCAGTGTCCAGAGGCTACCCACTGATCCACTACTCTCCACTGGAAGATATGCATCTTTCCATGCTCCTTCCCTTTCCCCTTTCACAGTACATAAACTGAAGCTTCACTCCAGAGTTGCTTTGCCTGGTTTAGAACTGGATAATGAGACAGAAAGATGTTAAATGAGATTGCATCCTTGGTTTTGGGGAATTTAAATGGAAATTATAAGATAAGAAGAAATAATGGAAATTAGAACCACTACTTCTGCGTTATCCTCAAATGCACACACCCATCCCAGTGGATGAGAGGCTGGACAAGAGCCAGCAGTGTGTGCTTCCAGCCCAGAGAGCCAGTTTTATCCTGGGCTGTACCAGAGCACTGTGGCCAGCAGGGTGAGGGAGAGCATTCTCTCCATCTATGCTTTTCTGGTGAGGCCCCACCTGGAGTGCTGCATCCAGGTCTGGGGAACTCACTACAGGAAGGACATGAACTTGTCCAGAGCAGGGCCACCAATGGATTAGAGAAATGGAGAACCTCTAATATGAGCAAAGGCTGAGAGAATTGGATCTGTTTAGCCTAGAAAAGGCTTCAGGGTGATTTAACTGCAGCCTTCCAGTACCTGAAGGGAGCCCAAAAGAAAGCTGGAGAGGGACTTTTCACAAGACCATGTAGTGACAGGACAAGGGGGATTGGCTTCACACTGAAAAAGGGTAGGTTAGAGAAGCTCTTTGCTGTAAGGGTGGTGAGGCACTGGAACATGTTGCCCAGAGAAATTATGAATGCTCCATATATGGAGGTCGTCAAGGCCAGGCTGGATGGAGCTCTGAGTAACGTGGTTTAGTGAAATGTGTCCCTGCCTGTGGCAGGGAGCTTGGAACTACATGATCTTGTAGGTTCCTTCCAGTCCAAATCATTTTATGATTCTATGATAACGAATATATATATTTGGAAGAGGAAATGTGGCTCTGATTTTTGGAGCCTTAGCTGGCTGAGTAAAGCAGGGCAAAATAAGATGATGAGGATTTTGAAGGAAGTTACATCTTGTACAGTTACACTTGAGTGAGACTCTGAGCAAAATTCCAAGAAACTACTTTTGTATTAACAAAGTGGCTGTTGTTGACAAGTGGAGCATGTGGTGGAAGGAGATTGTTGTCAGTGTAAATGGTGGTTACTGGAGATGGGCTGTCACTGAGATAAAAATGAGGTGAAAAGGCTTCAGTTAGTGAAAAATGACATTGGCAAAATTGGTTTGTTTCAGTTGAGGGGGTGCAGTGGTAGTCCCTAGCTGTCAGGACACGCTGTTCAGTAGAGTGGATTATCAGACACATTTTTCATTTGTTGAATATTCTGTTAAGAACACAGATAATAGCATTAAGCCTATCCATGAAAAGCCAATAGAAACATTTATAAGTCATCATTGAGAGCGCTGTTATGTACTGTCTTTTTTCCACACACACAGCTCTCAGTGATGTCAGCTCTTCACAGATCTAGTGTGGCTTGTGACCCTGAAGTTTCATCCTTTCCACATTACTAGTGCATTACTTATTGGGCAGTGAAAACAGGCAAAAGCCTTAACTTTTTTGGAATTAGAAATCAGAGGCATTATTGGGAGACAAGTAAGTGTGGGAAAGTAGGGGCAAGGCACCTTAGAAAATGCTCAGATTTAGCCTGAATCAAAAGATGGTTGTCTTTGCCATTCTGTTCCACATAAATGCTTATCTAACTATGACACTGGACATAAGCAGAAATGCACACCTGCACCCCAGCTTGTTGGCATTCAGAGCCAACTGCAGAGGAAGCAGTTGCTGGGAGCCAAACTGCTCCTCATTCATCCTTTGGGGAGTTTTGCTGCATTGCTGTTACATCGTCTGTGGAAAACTGAGACTTCTGTGCACAGAAAAAATTCTCAAGCATTTTTTTTCACAAGTTTAAGTTCATTTTGAGCAGGAATGCAAGCCCAGACATTGAGAGGGAAGTGGCCAAGTGCGTGTCATTCAGTACAGCACAGTTCTCTGCACAACCAGAGTGGGTGCAGTGATGGAGCTTGCCAGAGGACTTGATCACACTGCTAGGAGCCAGAAGCTGGCTGTGATGTGGATAAGTAATATTGCATAAGGAAAGTCTTCAAATTCTGTGTGGACATGGGTGCCAGCCATTAGCCCATCTAACACTAAACAGGAATCTTGTACAGAAGTAGAGAACAAACACACTGAGGCCCTGTGAGATAAACCACATTTGATGCCTCATCTCTTATTGATGGTTCAGTCTAGACTACTTGACAGCTTATGTTAACTTAAAGCATTGGGAAGAGAACCCTCCCCTAACTTTCTGACAACAGAAGAGCTTTTTTGTTGCTTGCCACGTCTGTGTCTGATGTCTTCAGTGGCATCACACTGTATAAAGAGGTGGAGAAATCCAGGGGGTGGAAGGTGACACCCACCCCAATTTACCATCTACCCTGCCCGGCTGATATAGGGCTGCCATGCTGAGAGTTTGCTCTTGCAGTGGATCATCCCTATTCAGCCTCCCTATGCCTTTCTCCAGACTCCAGGCAGGGGCAGGTGCCTGAAAATTTATGGATATGTGGATATGATGGAGGTGGAAGACAGGCTAAAACTCCTATTCCTTAAAGGCTGTATTTGTTTCCTGATTTATGCTCATGGTAGCCCCTAAATAGACTAACAACTATTATCATCAAACCAGTGGGACACTGGCAGACATGGCTTCATGTTTTTTCATTCAAGAATCCAAAATGTGAGGCCATTCTTATGCTGAGATAGTGCCTGAATAGTTTTCATTGTTCAGATGCCTTTAGAGCCTTGTTTCAAGGTGCTCACTTTCAGCCTTGGGAAATGAGTTGCAGCAGGCCTTTGTTGCAGCATTCCCTGGATGCATTATTTTCTGCTGTCCTTCCACACAAATGTGACATTTGCACAGATAAAGGACAAGTAGAAAACTGATAGGAGATAATTATTATCTTGATGGGCTCCAGTTTCAGACCTAAGGAATTTCAAGGTCTTCAGCTTTCAGAAGCTGTGATTTTTATGAAGAATAGAAGGTGGGGGACAAAAATTTTCTCATAGTAGCCTGCAAGTAATTTCTGATGGTGAACTTTTTATTGCTGGTTTTGATTAGAAATACTGACAATTGTAGGTGGTTTTCAGCAAGCTGTTAGAGTTGATGTGATCAATATACGTAAAAAATGATGATGAACGTAACACTGTTTTCATATCCAGTTGTCATTCACAAAAATTTTAAGTGGGCACCAACAGGCTGCAGAAGCCCTTACAACTGCAGTGATGATAGGAAGCTGTGGATGGATACAGCTTCTCCCCCACTATGCTACAAGATAATAGGATGGGCTCTGAACAGGGATTTTCATCTCACAGACAAATGCCATTGACATCAAGTAGAGCTCTTCCAAGAGCAGGAGGAAGATTCTCAGTGTGCACTGGTTTTTACTGACAGGGATTCCATGCCAAGCTTATTTCCTTTGGCATGAAACAGAAGAAAAGCCAATTGAACAGCAGAGTTTGAAAGGAGCAGTATTCTTCAGGGCCAAGGAGAAAAAAAAAGATAAGTATAGGATAAAAGGATAGACTTAGAATCTGGTCTGTATAATATCAACCTGTCTCCTAAAGGGAGGAGGAAAAGTTACAGTCCTGTCCAAGTCATTCCCCTACTTGCACTATTTCAGTAAAGGCAACTAATCACTTGGAGGAGGCATTTGTGCTGAGGTAGGAATCACACTTGATGTTTCAGGTATATTCACAGCTTGCAAGAATCCCCAGGACTTGAAAGAGGCCATGTATTAGAACATATGAGGTTTCTTTATGATGTATGGTTTTGTGATGCTAGTTAATCACTTTCTAAGCCTGTGTCTTCTCACTCTGAAAAAGGCCACACTCCTCCTCCCTTCATGAGTGCTTTCTGGACCAGTCCAAGGTTCTTACAATTACGGACTGCGCGTGTTAAATGGCTTAAAGGTGAATGTCATCTCTTGGAGTAAAGCATTTTAACTCCAGACCTAAAGTCTAGTGCTCGTAACAGCCACTATCCTTGAGATGTAAGGAAGGGACATAGGTGCCGGATGACAGAATCCTGCTCCGTGGTTGAGTGCTGAGGAAAAGGTCCTTGGTGATGGCAGAACGTGGGGAAACCTTGGGGATCTATTCAGAAACCATCCTTCCAAGCACAGGGATCTCCTCATTGTCTCACTCCTTGGGTGAGCCCTTGGTACAGGCAGACTCACCAGAGTTTTTCCTCTAATTGAAACAAGTTGAATGAACACAGAGGTAAATCTTTACAGTGTGTTTGTACTTCCATGGGTTTGCTCTTTTCCGCTCTTCCGTTTTGTCAAAAAGAACAGTGATGCTGACAGATTATACAATAGAGTTCCTATTGCTTCTTACAAGAAGAGATACCTCCAAGCTTACTGCCCAGTTTTCTAAAGTGCTGGTAAATCATTTTGCAAATGGAAGCAACCACTCTTAAGCAGGTAAGGCAATAAAAATAGAGGCAACATTTTTATTCCACAAGCAAGGCAGAGAAAAAAGCCACCATGCATCAAGCAGGAAGATGAAAGCCCTGCCAGCTACAAGTGGGGACTAAAGTGTACTACAGCGTGCATTTCCACGACAAGCTAAAAAGACTCAGTGTGAAGAAGCATGGAAATATTTTTAAAAAATCATACTTCCCTGTTGATGTCACTGTTTTCAAACACTCATACCCATGAGATGAAGTATTATTTATGGATGTTAATTAAAATGTTTTTTTTTTTTTTTTGTTTCTACTGATGATTTGATGTTTCTGAAGACCTGTGGATGTGCTGCACATTAAAGTCACAAACTCAGGACAGGACAGCACAGAATTAACTGAGAAGGCTGTCTCAAAAGCAATTATACTGTTTAACTGCATTACCCTCATGTTAGCATAAGGATTTTGATGATGTCAAAAGACTTCAACTTTGGTTGTGGGAAGTCAGAGGCAACTGTACAAATTGCTGTCTGTCCTAGGTTTATCTGAGAACCTGCTTGGCCCCTGGCATAAGGCAAGTCAGCCCAAATGCTCATAAGGTGGCAATGCATAGGACCAAGACTCCTGGGGTTAGACATGCTACTGCTCTTTCTTGAACAGCATCCTTTTGCTGCCCCTTACTTAAGGACTCAAATTCTTCCTTGATATATCTAATCTATAATCTATGTCTATATCTATACAGAGGTTTCAAAAATAGATGCATCATCCTACTGCAGGTACATAAACAACTTGTTTGGATCACCAGGAAACAAATGTAAAAGTCAATCTTGGTAACACATTATATATATTCACAGAAATGTTTTAGGTTTGCTTTTAAAGGACCTTCTGTGTAAATGGAGATGTGTTCATGAAACTGTATGGAATATTGTGTGAAAACTGCTGGTAGTTTTTAAACACAGGTTCTTGGACTAGGAAAAAAAATTGCAGAATAAGTGTGTTCAAATAATTTTTCAGTGATTCTTTCATTGAGTTATCCCTGTCTACACTGACTTTTCCTCTGGAAACAGTTCTAATGTTGTTATACCTGTTCACTGTTGTAATGTATTTCATATATCCTGAACAATTTAGGATTGTAGGATTTAATATCATATGTTTCTGCTCAAAGATTTCAGATGTGAATCTTAAATCACAAATACAGCTATAACTCAAAGCTTCTCAATGCTTCTGAAACTGGAAAAAATGGAAAACTTTATGTTGAATTATTTTAATGTGATGTTTAGCTGTTGGTTGTTGTGTATGCTTCTTTTCATGCAGGCAAACTGTTGTGCAGGAACAAGTATTCCACAGAGTGAAACAGACTGAGCTGGAGAGCACAAGCATGGTGGTGGTGAAGAAAAAACACGTAATCCTGTTTCATGCCCATTTGCTGCTTGAATTTCCCTGTGCTGGCTCAAAACCCCACACAGCAGGTACTTTCAAAATTGACTTTCCTTTCAGGGGTTCTAGTGTAATAGTACTTAAGTAGGCTTTTCTGAGCTGAATTATCTGTTTCAATTTTATGTTTGGCTTCAGCATTCATATAACTGTCTCTCTAGGCTGAAAAGCTCAATTTCCCTACCAGTCATGCTCTCTTTGTACCCTTTACCCACTACAGAGCTTGGCAACCTTTGGCAGCCTGCTCCTGGCAGTTGGATTTTCCTTCTCTGCCAGGTTCTACTCTTTGGAAATTCTTCAAGCCAGATAATTGCCCAGGAGGTCAAAAGAGAGAGTCTGGAGTTTCTTTACAAATTTAAATCTGAATGGTTAAGCCAAGGGACCTCTCCAGTATATTTTGTGAAAAATATATGACCAAACTGGTTATATGACTTCTGTCTGCTACCTGATCCCAGAAGCAGTGGATACTGCTCCCAGCCATTTTGCTCCTGAGAGATTAAGACAGATTGACCACAGTTTATTTGCTGCTGAAGGACAAAGGAGATTCCAGAAGCACTAATTTTGCTCTCCTGGCACAGTGTGACTTCATTTTACACTCTGCTACCAGATCCAAGATGTAAAAATGTAAATGTTGCAAGAATGCTGCATGGTATATCTATGACTTTCACTATTGTGCCTTTGGAATTATTAATTTAATGAAAAGGAATCAGTTTTGTTTTCCTCAGAGATAACAATCTGTCTTTAGATCATAGAACATATTTAAATAATAGAACAAGTGTGCTTTGCAAGGGTGTTTTAACATGAGGTCTGCTAAAATACTTCTAAAAATTTGGTAAAGCCACACAACTCTCAGAGAAAGAGGAATCAATACACTCTTTTTATTGCAAAAACCAGTCCAGTGATATGAGATCATAGCTTGCAAAAAGCTCCCTGCATATTAGGGGCAAACCCCTTACTTCCCCTTGTAAATATGGAAGTCTTGGGCTCTAATCCTTGTCGTGAATATGGTTTATGTATTTCCAATTAAAATTAAACAGGGAAACTAAACACCACTGTAAGCAGAAACCTGACGCCGTTCCTCTCAGTCATTTCTGGAAAACACCCTTGGTAAGGGCATCACTCAGTCAAGCTGCTTTGTACTTATTTCTTACCTTATCCCATAACTCCTGGGTTTCTTTTCTGTGCTCCTCCTGCCTGCAAACACCAAGTCCCACCTTCCTCATTCCAAATGCCCTGTGCCAGACTATATCCCCAGAGCTGGGAAACATGGCATTTTACCAGGAATTAAATCAGTTGATGCAAACAATCGAGTGATAAGACTTTGGTGGACCTGAAATTCAGGATTCCTACTGGCTAAGACAGCATATAAAAGGATGCTGCCACATGTTCTATCAGCTGTCTTGAACCGAACATGTGTCTGATTTCTTTAAAGTAACATGGAAACAGTTTTGTCCAAATAAGAATGGCAATTCAAATTCTCTGCACTAAAAAAGCATCTAAACCAGTATTTTTAAATACAGATCAACCCAAGTTAAACCTTGGATGAAATCTGCTATGAAACCAATTACATAATATAGTTGATATGACACCAATAATATAGTTCCTTTTTACTAATTAATGACTAATTAACTTCTAATAAAAAAGTGAATTTTGCTAGAAGTGAATTTACTAAAGTTTTTACTTAGGTGTGATCTCATTTGAGGCCTGATCCAGCTATAAAAAAACCGATTTTTACAGTTGTTGGACAAGAGCAGCTTTGGCTTTGGGAAAGACATATATGGCATGAAAGCCAAAAAGGAAATACAGTTTTTTAGTGTGAAAAACACCATTCAAATTTCTTTTCCCTATTTCATCTTGTTTCTAAGTTCCAATGGTCTGATACTGCAATATATGTATTTAATTGGCGAACGGAAATGTACCAAAAGACGTTCAAAAGAATGAAGCCAATCCTGGAAAAGGCAGCTCAAACGCAAGCCGAGAGCTCCATCTGCTGCTGGGCTGCGGCGCGGCAGAGGCTCAGCCTCTGCAGGGCCACAACGAGCTGGGATTGTAAAGATGTCGTTGTTAATTAGGAAATTGAATACTTTTAAGGAATACCTATCGATAGAATAAATCTTCTCTTACCTTCCAGTCCATTTATTTTAATTTTACTCTTTTATTTTGTTTTGTTTTGTTTTTGGTCTGGCACCTTGAGATCACTACTAGCCTTTGAATGATATTCTTCTATCTTAAAATGTATGAGAAAAAATTTCCAACATAATCCTCTGACATAACCCCAAACTTCTCTTGGGCTTCACCCTCTCTTCAGTTTATTTCTGCATTTTCATGAGTGAAGGTCTTTTGTAGAAGCTGCAGTAGACAGATATTCAGCCTACCATTCTTGTGCTCTGTATTCACCAGCATCTCTCTCCTCTGCCTTTTGGTTTCCCAGTACCTTGCTTAATAAGGACATACTGATGACAATGCTGTATTGCTGTCTGCCAGGTTCAGTGCAAAACCGAGAATCCTCTGCACCAGTGACAACCTCCTTGCATTTTAAAAAGTGAGCAGAAGGCTGACATTCTCTGACAGTCACCTTAGAAATTAATAAAATTTATAGCAAAATAAATTGTAGTTCATGCTCTGCTATAACCCCAGCTGAGTACACAGAGAGGGATAATCTGAAGTTTAGAAATGCATTAATCAGGAAGTGTTGATTTTGTCAAAAGGAACAGAAAGGACAAGTGGAATATTTTCATGAAGTGTTTGCTCTCACAGCTCACTTGAGGTGGACCTTGTGGATAGGTACAGATTTATTTACTATCCATGTTATTTGTTGTTCTTACTGCAGTGCATCTTATATGTATAGGTCTACGTTGTGTCTCAGTGTGGCCCGACTCAGCAGAGAAAAAATATCTATAGCTGTACAAGTAAGGTGATGGCAATAAGAATTGGGGATTCAGTTTACCTCACTACTGGACATTACGCAAGAAAGAAAAATTATGTAGAACACAAAAAGAGGAGAAAAAAAAAAATTCAAAACTTGAAGATTATTTCTTACAGCCAAGAAGGTCAATCTATTCTCTTCATCACTAAGAAAGCCAAGTTTTTCCTCAGAAAGGAGGACTAATGAAGATTTTAGTAAGGATCTTTTCAATCCAGAAGAGAAAAAGGGTCATAAGAATTAATGACTGGAAGCTGAAACCGGGAAAATGTAATTTGGGAACATAGCAGAATGCAAGCAGTGAGAGTGAATAGCACTAAAACAAACTGCTAAGAAAGAAGTGGATTTTCCATCACTTTAGTTTTTATGAAGTGATGCCCCATGTATTGTTCTTCAGAAATGTAATTGTTTCTATGTATAGTAATTTTGCCTCAAATGGAATGCTTTGATTTATTTTTCCTTTGGATCACATCCTTTATTATTTATTTATTTCTTTTGTTACTCATTTATAATGAAAGTTGACAAGAATTGTACTTTATAAAGGTAGAAAATGAGAACAACGGGCTAAAGTAGTTGCTTTGGTTATGGAAGGAAGAAAATCTGTAAGAGATGTTGTATAAAAGGAGTTATGTATACCTTAAAGTTTTCCTGTGGGGAATGGGATGGCTGGAAGTTAAACGGCAACCAGCAGCTGTCAAAACCTGCTTTGAGTCTATGTGTTGAGGTGAAATCACATCACAATTTTTCTCCCTGCTAACAATTTCCCTTAACCTCTGTGAGAGAGCTATTATTGCAGTCACCTATATTGAGAAACCAAGAGTCAACAGAACAGAGAAAATGTTCTTGAAATTTATTCAAGAGAATTCTTCAAATGTAGGAATTGATGTGACAAAGTTGTGGGCTTAGCCCATGATAGAAAACCCTGTTTGATTTTGGAAGGGTTTTTGTTAATTTTTGCTTTAAGGATGATCATCAAGTAGCAGCAAACAACAAGAGCAGAAAATTTATCAAATTGTTTCTATCTATGTTTCTCTCTCTTTGAATGACACATTATATGGATCTATTATGACACCTGAGATCTATATTTTGTGATATTGTCAGTCTTTATCACAGCAACAAGTCTGTGCCAGAAGATCATGGACCATGCCTAGCTGTTCTCAGCTCTGCCTTCAAACAGGAAAAGTGAGACACTGTTAGCTGACCCCAGAAACACTCACAGATCTTCACCAAACTGTCTCTGTATCTCCTCGGAGTGGATCAGTGTGTTTTCATCAAGATATGTGCTAGTCCAAGATGCTACTTACACAGAGTCTTCAATTTAAGAGAATGGAGAAGATAGTTCCCCATGTGGAAACAAGCTACAGCATATGTATTTTTCATTCTTTTCGGCAAATATTTCTCCTTCAGCATATGCAGAACAGCAAAGCAGGAGCAAAGAGAGCCGTTATGCCTATTCACTGAAATCTTTGCTCTTTGGTGTACTGTGTGCTTTCTGATTTTAATGCCCCGTGGCTGTGAAAACTGATACAGCTTTCTCAGCTGTGAGAGAGCTCTTCACTCCATTTAGGAAGCAGTGGGCCATGTCGCATCCTGGGTCATGCCTGCCATAGTAAGGAAACTTCTCTTAAAGTGAAGCTCTCAAGAGCTGAATTTCTGGAAATCCTGTACCACCCACTGTGAAGCTTGAAGACCCTCTCCAGTTCTTTAGCAGGACCAGGTGCCTCCTCAGAATGAGCTGAGTCTTTCACATGACTCAGGAGCTCAAGCCACCTGCCACTTTTGCTGAGTCCATCAGCACATCCATAGAATTACTTTGGAGACAGAGGAGTTGACTTGTGTGGAAGAAGCTGAATATTTCACTTACACCATTGATCTGAATTCACTGGGCAATTGATGGGGCAGGTTTGCAGTTCTGGCTGGCCTAGGGACATCATGGTTTCTAAATCTCAGTCTGCTGGTATAACATCCCTCTGGTTTAAGTTGTATAAAATATAAGAAAAGTATCCCGCTCAGGCATTTCTTGTCTGGATTTGGGAAACTCTTTGCTGATTTGAAATTGACCTTGTTCAACAGTCATGCATAGTATTCTCTCCTATATTTTTGAAATGTGTTCAAAATACTGCGTTTTTTAAAAAGCAACACATTTCAAACGCTTAATGACAAAAAAAAAGACCTATACTGATAAAATACTGATGCAAGAACAGCTGTACTAGAGTCAGAGTGATGGCTGGAAGTGGGAAGGACACATTGCATCTAGCAAGTACTGAGGCCTAGTATCCTCTCTCTAGCCAAGAGCAGAAACTTAGGGAAAAACCTGCAAGAACACAGTAAACAGAAAGAGACACTTCCCTTTATGCTCACTCCAAGATGCCAGGTTTTTGAATGAAATGCTGCACCTCAGGTAGGCTCGACTTCCATGCTTTTGTCTCTTTGCTCTTAACATCCATTTATACTTTTAGCATAAAAATAGTCTTTATTTGGTAATGAGCTCTATGGCCAAACTGCAGATTAGAAGTCCTTATTTTATAAAATGTGTTACTTGCTAATTCAGTTTCGTAGTTCCTAATTCCAAAAAGAATCAATGAATAAGTACTCAGCAAATTATCGATATTATAAACCGTGAATAAACGTTCATTAGCCATTTTCTTTGCTGCCTTTCTATCTTTCTACACTATATAGTGTCTTTTATATCTATATTTATATCTCTATAATCTATATCTAGATCTATATCTGTATCTATATCTATCCCTTTGTCCAGTCCAAAAGGTTTATCTGGCTTTCCCTTGTCTCCTGTCCTGGAATTGGGACAAAGTTATTGAACACTGGCATTCTCATATTAACCCTAGAGCTGTTCTTTCTCTAACCCCTTGCTTAAAATCATCACAGAAGTAAGATGGCTGCACCATCACAAAAAAAAATAAACATTCAGTCAGCTCAGTAGAGCACTTGGTTTGCACAATGATGCAATTCAAATTATTTGACATTTTAAGACAGTGAAACGCGCACATGAAATTCCTAGCCTCTCTTTACAATTTTTTTTTTTTTTTTTTTTTTTTTTTTTTGGGTAAAAAGAAAGAAAAAGATCCAAGGGAGGCATGTTCCTTTGGAATTACAGCAGAAGATGTGCTATTTTTTTGGCATCTTTTAGGAATTTTTGAGTTGCATGTTAAAGCACAATTGTGCATCAGCAGAATTAACGCTGGAAATGTTACAGGTCTTTGTGACAGCCACTATGTTATCATGTCATGATAAAAATAAGTTGGAAAGATGGGTTTGGTAATTGGTCACAAGAACCAACATCCAAAGATAAAAAGGTCTCTTTATGTACAGGGTACATTGCCCCAAGCTGGTATTACTGTGTAAATTTTTCAGATTTAAATTCTTGCGTTGACAGGTTTTTCTGAAGAACTGCATTTTTGATGGTAAGTGCTACAGAAGCTCCTGTAGAAGGCAGCTAAGGAAAGATAGAGGCAGTCATGATAGAGAAAACTGAAGACAGCAAAGCCTAATGGAGCACAAAATGAATTTTGTCTCCCAGGGGCAGCATTTGCAGACAAGGAAAATTTGCAAGTATTTTGAGGCTACAGAATTTGGGACCTTTAGGGTTCTGTCTTATTATCATCATGGTTGCTTAGTCCAATTACACAAAACATTTCAGCTAATTAATTAATGCCAAATGACAATAGAAATGAAGAAAAAGGGCAGAAAATTAATGCAGAAAAATAAAAATGAACCGGGTTGGAACAGCCATATTTGCAAGCACACTCACATACGAGGATTCCAAAAATTTCTGGTAGCTGCAGATGTTTCCATCTTTTTTATGCTCTTTCAGACCTGACTGAATCGGTGCTCAATCTATGTGGAAAAACCTTTCCTTCTTCAGCTGCTGGGAAAGAAGTGAAGACAAAACTGTTATACTAACGACATTTAAAAAACTACTAAGTAAACTTTAGAAACTCTCAGGCTATAATGGACATTCAAAATAACTGAGTAGCTAGTAGCCTGATAGGATTTAGAAAAAAAAAAAAAGAAAGAAGGATGAAGTATTAATTAGTGCTGGGAAGAGAGGTATAACAAGATATACAAGGGGGAAGGACTGAAGGGAGGATAGAAGAAGAAGAGACAGAAAATGGGGGAAGACAGATTTACAGTATAGAGACTAAAGGGACAAACAGGTTTGGAATCTGGCAGCAAAAAAAAGGGGGAGAAACAAGGAAGGAAAGGATACTGAAGACCAGCAAAGAACAGAAAAAAAGAGTAAACCAAGAATGAATAAGACATTTATTCTAGTTTTCTCTAAAAGCAATGCATTTCTGTGCAGAAGTGTTACTATCATAAAATCGAGACCACAGTGGTTTTGCACAGCCAAACTAATATACATCAGCATTCCTTTTCTTCTGGTTGCAGATATAAGCAGCCTCTTATTGACTTGATGTTTTACTTCGGGTGGAAATTCGGACCTCAGAACACCAGTTCAACCAGCTTCTACATTTTATTTGTCATTTTAGAAGCTACCTCGTTTGCCCTGGCGATGTCATGCAGCAAATTATTTCCTCAGGACCTAAGTTCAAGTGTGGACTGACAGTCAGGTTTGAGTGTCTGGCTTTTGTTATTGCTATAACATATTTTTAATGTATGCAGGTCAGAAAGACTTAAAGAAAATATTTACAAACAATACTAATGTCAAATGGCTCTCCTCCTTTCCTAAAGTTTAATGACAACACTCTTAATATTGATTTTGCCTTGCATGAAAAATCCATTCAGTAAAATCCATTCAGACACTATAAGCATTATCTTTGTTACAGTAACATGGCATTGCCTGGCATCATTACAAAGTATTTATGGCTAGCTGAGTGTCTTACTATGCATTTATCATAATAACATATTTGAGTTTCTTTTGAATATAACAGTACGTTTCAGAATCTTGACTATGAGGAAAATCAGAAATTTCCTGTTACACACACACACACACACACACACACACACACACACACATATTTAAATATATATTTCAGCTAGCCTTTCATCTCTAATTCCATTTCACAACTTTGATTGAGATAATCAGAAAAGAATCAGTAAGAGAAAATGTTAGATCTTTCACAATAGCAAAGGAGTTTTATAACCAGACTTGGTCTTGCCATTCATTTAGGGATATAAAAGAAGGAAAGGGCAGAGTTTATAGGGTAAACCAGAGTTAACAGAATGTTAGCTCTCCTCATTGATGAGACCAGAAAACAGCATCTTCCCAATGTAATTTTTTAGGACATGGAATAAAACAGAGCTTTGTAGAAGAATGAATAAACCAGGGAAGAGTCTCTCTCTATTTTTCAGTGAACAATCCACTGGCTGTGTGAGCAGAGCTCGTGCAAAACCCCACCAGTCCTGCTCCCTCCACTCTCTAGTCCCCTTTGGCAGTACTTGAAAGGCACTTTTGCCATCAACAACCTAACTCCTAATCTGGAGCAGCCTTCATAAAGGAGTGATGGATGTATTGGATGAAAGAGTCTTACCTTCTCCAAGCTGTTTAGAGAAAATTCTCTGGCAAAGGTCATGAAAGGTCTCTGTCTCATTCTCAATTTTTTTCTAGACAAGATGGTAAACTGGACCCTAAGTTTAATTTGTAGAACTGTTGTTTGCTAGTGCCATGTGTCAGGGCACTGATGGGCAGAGAAGGGCCCTGGGGAGCTGGAGACTGGCACTGCTGAGGTATTGCTGCGGCTGCTGCAAGACATTTGGTCCCATAATTCATGTGTGAAACACGCCTTCTACCTTGGTAATAAGATCAGAAACTTAATTAAAAGTCTGGAACTTCTTATTATAATTTCATAGGTTAAGTCTTATACTTTTATAGGAAGATATCAATTTTACATATGGTGTAAAAAAGCAGGGCTTGGGAATTTCAGGGCATGAAAAGCAGCTTGCTGTTCCAGATGGTTTATAAAGTCTGACAACACTGTTTCACCCTGTAGTGCAGTTTTTGGAAACTGTCCCCAGCTTACCAGCTGTACAAGAATGCAGTGACAGAAGGGAATACTTGACATATTTATAAGCAAAATTTAAATTATTTCCTATCCTTAGGGGAACAGATAAGCATCTCCAACCTAATATGATGCTATTAAACACCAGAAGAAAAAAGATGCAAGATGGATCTTTCAGTGTATTTACGCTTTATATATCCGACCATGTGCTTGTGTCATTTGCTACTCAGTCCCCGTCATGGCTAATTAGGCACCTGTCTGCCAGAAACCCTCCTCCTTTCTGCCCCGTCTCAAGAGCAGAAGCAGGCACTGGGGCTGGGGCTGTAAGGCTCAATGCCTTAGTCTGACAGACCACCGGGTGTCACTGTTTGACAGAAATTAACTTAGAAAGGCTCAAAACCTCCGGATACCTTCTAGAGTTGTATGCTAGAAGATGCAGGTTTCATTTTAAAATTCTCTTCCCCATCTGGCCTCTCAGTAAATGGAGCTTTAAAGGATATTTTGGAGTGGGATGCTTTTGTTTTAAATGGATTTTGGAAAATGCTTTCATTTTTAATATAAATACCAAAGGCAGGGGAGAAATGAGGAAAATAAGGTAACTTCTGAGTGCATTTGAGGCATGCTGTGCCGCTAAAATTTGTCAACTGCGTTTATTTACTGGCATCATAATCCAAGCTGCAGATAAAAATAGTAATGAATTAATATGGAAAACCTGTTCCTCCAGATTTTCAACCTAAAATATTAGATTTCTGGTGTTTCTCAGGCCAACACTAAGCCTAGTGATGCTTGTAGCTAGATGTAAGAGAAAATGTCTGATGTGAAATTAGCCAAAAGTGTAAAAAAGCTCTTCAAGAAAAAACTTATTTCAAAAAGCTTAAGGATGCCTGCTTATCTAAAAGAGAAAATACTTTGGTACTCTTAAGAGAGGGAAAACACTGGTACAACTTCAGAGTCTCTTACCCAGATTATGAAAGCAAAGTAAAAAAAAAAAGTATTTTCTCTCTTAACAGATAATGTAACTGAATGCCATGCCCTTATAGTGAACAGTTGAGAAATACAACCAATTAATTAAAAAAAGGTGTAGTAACCTAGAAGAGGAGGATAAATTAATACCAGTAAAATGGGAAAATGAAGACAGTACCTCAATGAAATGTACATTCTGAGTGGAGTAAAATCATTGAGTGTGGTAGAGATCAAAGGATTTATTGCCTCCTGTCTAATAGCAATGGAAGGATTTATTGCCCCCCCAAACCTGCAGCTTCCAGAAGAATGTACTTACCCCAGTGTCTGCTAAATGTGGATAAATTCCTTCCCTCACAAGCTTTCTAAAATGTGGAAAGATTTACTTCCTTCTGAACAGTCTGCCTCAAATAATCAGCTACAAATTATGCCACAGATGGTGAGTTTTCCTTCTCTTTAAGGAGAAAATTTCACGGAGGGGACCTAAAAGCAAGTAAACATTTTTTATGGGTTTAAAAAAAGAAATACAACTTAGACAATAACATCAAATATTATGTACCTACAAAGGCTGGTTAGAAAGAATTTTGAGGTAAGATATTACTCAAAAACAAGGCAATGTAATATGACAATTCAAGGACAAGATCATCAAGTATATGGCTCTTTCCATCTATAATGAATCTGATAATATTCTAAAATCGTTGTGTAATGTATCCATGATGATCTAAGGGTATAACCAAATTAAGGTTTGCAGGGACTTAATACTTTGTCTAGTTGCGCTGCTGGGAAACCAGTCAAGAATTCAGACATCCATGATCTGCTTCAGAACAAAAAGAAATGGCAAACATCAAGCCACAATTTTGCAGCTTCTGTTTCAAATTCAAAAAAAGGTTTGGGTGCCCAAAAGCAAGTCTGGATTTTTCCAGCTACATCATTGGGCCTATGAAAGATATTTACTCTGCCCATAAATCTTTCCTTGCTATCATTAAAATGTTAGAATATGTTTAAAGCTTTCAGATGTTACTGGTTGTTATATAATAAAGAAGTTGATTACACATAAAACACTGCTTATGTGGAATAGCAGTCAGGTTCAAAGGATCAGTAACTTCAGAGACTAAGAGGATAAATGAGAGCTTGATCAAAAAATGGAAGCCGAAGTTGAGCATTCGTCCAACTAAGCAATTTTATCTACTGTTGGGTTTTCCAAATCAATTTCCAGCTACCAAGAGTTATTAAAAGCCAGAAAGGTGGAAGCGCACAGGAGAAGCACTTGATCAGGATTTTATTCTTTTAAAAACTCATATTTGTACAGGAATCCTGAAGCTGTGGTGAAACCACTGTGTGTGGTTTCAGTGCTAGGATAGATATCAAATAGAGCAGCACCAGGATGCCTGGACTGTCTGACTCCCACGTGACTCAGACTTGAGCCTGACACACCTAAATGGAAGCCCTAAAGTTGTAACTGCCTAATTCCTCCTCTGGGAGCTGTAACAAAAATAGCTTGTACCAAAATGTTAAATATTCACTGGGCTGGTGAGAAACCAAGAAAAATCAATTGTTTGACTATCACAAGCAGTGACTGCTTGCAGGCAGTAAAATGTTTCAGTGAAGACAGCAAAGGATGGAGCATGTTTGAATCTCAGTGTAAACCAAGGGAAAGTGCTGACACAGCTGAGGAGCTGAAGATGGCAACAGAGGAAAACTGTGTAATTGGGCTTTCCATGTCTCAGATGAGTATTCCTGAGGCGGCTGTAATTTCTTTCTATGTCTATTTCTTTCTCATTTAGAAAGGGGGTGTTGTTTGAGAATGGTGCTTCCCAATTCATTGCCCCCACTGAAACTCTCCAAGCCACATGCTGCTTTCTTGCTCCCCCTGCTTTCCTCTCCCCCTCCCCTGCAGCGGGATGGAGAGTGGAATTGGAGATGGAAAAGGTGACGATCACGGGTTGAGATAAGAACAATTTACTGGAAACAGCAATGAGATAATAAAAGGAATAGTAACAACAACAATACTATTGACAGAGTGCACAAGGAAAGGAACATTATTACTCACCATGCAAACCCCTGACAATAGGCAATACCATGCACCTCCCTCTTCCATGCTACATCCACCCCTCTGGCTTGGAACCAGGGCTGTGCTACCCTGACTGGAAGCAACTTTTCCCTTGTTGGAAAAGACTCCCTGCCCCTGTCCCTGGCAGTGACATGATTCCTCGGATAAGGGGAGATTATTGCCTATGGACTGCTGTGCATACCAGCACATGACAGCAGCAAAGATGTCAAAGCTGTCAAAATATGAAAAATACTCTGGAATGGTTAGTAGAGGCAATGGGGACTGGAAGGGACAAACAGGTCTCTTCTGCCACGGAGTTTTGAAATGGAAATATGTTTCTCAGAAAAGTATTTCTGGTATTACTTACTAGAAAGTGCCCTGGGGCCTAGATCTTCTTGTCTTTCCCTTCTCACGTGAGCTTTTGTGGGGCCTGACCTTCCTGTGAAAAGCACTGATAGCATGAAGCCTTTAAAAAATTATGTGCTAAAGACAGGGGCAAAGATGTTATAATTTGCAAATAAGCCTAGGCGCACCAAAGAGCTCCATGGGGCTAATCTATCCTGCTAGCCTTGCAGTCACTGCTCAAGAGCTCTGAACTAGTACCTGAACTAGCTTGTGAAGAGCTAGCACAGACATGACAGAGCTACCTGGCAGTGTAAACATTCCCCTGGAGCAATGAGAGGATGCTGTCCCATTCCACTGCTCTCACTGGTAGGGGCATCTATTATCTGAAGAAAAACAAATAGGTGCAATTCCTGCCTCCTTTTCATTTGCTGTCAGTCGAGCTCATACTCCCTATTCTGCACAGGTATTGTGGTAAGCAGCTGAAGAACAGGGCTTGGGAAGATGTTGGTTCTCAGCCCTTCTCCACCTTATGCTGTGTTTGCTTTGACACTTCATTATGGGTCTCCGCAGATGAATAGGAGAGAAGTGACACTGCACTGAAGAGGCACTTAGAAAAGCAAAAGCTAATATTTGCTGGCTGACTTGCTTGTTTATACTTGGAGCAGGAGTGGTGACACCTGAAATCCTATTGTTGTATAGGGAGCAGTCAATCAAACTTCTGGAAACTCCACTCTGGTGTGTGGTGGATCAGCCCTGGATGGCAGCCAAGCTCCCACACAGCCTCTCACACCGGGCCTTTCCCCAGGGGGGTCAGACATAGGGGATAGGAAGAAGGTGACTGAGAAAGCTCATGGGCTTTTTGTATC
This sequence comes from Monarcha castaneiventris obscurior, assembly GCA_026261815.1. Classification (NCBI taxonomy): domain Eukaryota; kingdom Metazoa; phylum Chordata; class Aves; order Passeriformes; family Monarchidae; genus Monarcha; species Monarcha castaneiventris. Next base: position 3,015,422 of record JAMPIT010000327.1, read on the forward strand.
TCTTGTAGCACAAATACTCAGGAAAAACACATGTTGAGGTGGGAGGGAATGATAAGAAAGCTGGACAGAAGTGTACTTGCCCAGCTACACAGAGGCAAGGCAATGGCCTCATCCCCGCATTCCACATGGACCACAGCTCCCAAGTTTTTGTCAGTAAGATCACAGCCAATGGGGACAGCACAATGGGTGGCTTTGGCCTGTGGTCTGTTAGACAATAATGTCACAACCATCCTTGTTTGGCTTTAATGCTCTCCTTTGATCTCCTGACAACCTTGGTTATTCATTTTCCACAAGGATGGCCCTCCTGAAATCCATTAAATACTCAGTAGTGATGAACCACCATACAGCTTCATACAGCTTCCCTGTCCCTCCTGCAACTCCTCATCTGAAGCAGACCTCAGCTGCAGCTCCTGGAAGTGGAGATCTTCCCAACGTGCTGGCGACCATTCTCAGCAGCCTGGTCAGACTGATATACACATGGCCTGCTGCAGGGCTGGGAAAGGCACAGGGTTGTTCAGAGGGGAGGTGGGATCTTCCAATGTGAAATGAAAATCTTTCTCCAGAACCTTGCACCTGAATTGCCACCTTTTGTAGTACCTCTTGATACAGCTTGATAAAAGCAAGCCTTGATTTCAAAATATAAATAAGAATCAGATTTGAGAAAACAATGCTTCAAAACAAACACTTGGGGTTGTCTTCAAGCTGCTATGTAATATTAAAATTGAGGAGAAATTGCGTTTTGGAAAACTACATTACATGGGTTTATTTACTGTCTATATATATCCCTGCAATTGTGTGGCTGTGCTTATGTTTATATAGATACACTCAGACACATAGACATTTCCAGTCAGAGCAAGGCAGAATCTGAATTTCAGTACAGAGTATTTTTCAACTCAATAAGCAATACCGATTTTTTAAACTAATTTTTGAGTGATAGAATATTTTTAAAAATATATTTCTCTCAGCCTGTGTGAGCATGCTAGAATATTTTGATGACAACTGTAGTCCAAATGGCAAGGTCCTGTTACAAGGAATTCATCACAGATGTAGTCCTCAGGCCAAATTATGACCAAAAGAAGACCGAAAATAAAATGTTAAGAAACAGCTGATATATTTTAATTTATGAAATGCAAACTGGGCACGATCAGTAGGTTCTGACATATATTTACTTGCTAGTAGCACTGTGGGGCAATGCCAGAGCCATCGGTGAAAACTTTCAGCTCCAATCCCCCTCCCCTCTGGCAGATGTTGAACATCATTTCTCAATCAGGTCCACTTCTCCAGCATGTCAGTGAGCTTCAAAACTTTTCTCCAGATGGCTATAGAAGCTGGGAGCAATGACTGCAAGCTGCATATTAAATATTTAAGTTCCTTGCACAAAGCTTGAGCTTGAAAATTCATGCAACCTTGTTTTTCCTGGGAGGCATCAGTGGGTGGATGCAGCTGAGGAGGGATGCAGGGAGAAGGCAGGATGAAGTGTGTAGGAACAGGGCAATGACAGCAATGGCATATCAAACCCATGAAAGTGAAAGGATTATCATTGATTTCTCTGGGATGTGTAGCTGGTTCAATGCCTTATGTTACTTCAGATAGGGGCTGGTCTTCAAGGCTGTGCAGAGCCTCTTGCCTCAAGAGCATCCCTTGGGACCCTCTGCTCCATGGCACACATGGTCCTACAATGCTGTCTCTGCCCAGAGTACCCTTGTTTTCTGGGAATACTGCCAACTTTTCAGATGCCTGTAGCAAAGATTGTGTATCTTTTCTGTTCCTGTCATGGCACTTTTGTCAGGAAGGAAGAGACAAAGAGCACACTTTGTATTTTCTCAGGAATGGTGATTACTATTGCATTTGTACTGCTGTGAGGTCTTGGTTCCTGGAGGTGTTACATAAGCAGGGACAAGCTTTTTATCACTATCAGCAAACCCCATATTTTCCTGAACTCATTGTGTAGGTTCTAATCTCAGGATAAGATTCTTAGTAGCTGGTCAACTAAATTTCTCCCTGGTAACTGTTAAATGCTGTTGATCTTTTATCTGCAGACCATGATACGAATTTAGGCACTTGAATCACACATGGATCTCTAGATGTGGAAATGTAACCTTAGGTGTTTTAACCTTAAATGGAATCAGAGTCCCTGTTCTTCAGCAGCTTTCTTCTGACTGTTAAGTAGTTTTTTCATATCACACTTTTACTCTCTCTGCATTTCACCCCTTCCAAAGTAGAAAAATAGCACCTACAATACTAACTTCTGTCGAGTTGTGTGCTGTGTCAGTTACAGAATACACATTCCCAGTCACTCTGATTATGCAAGTCTTCTGAATTTCTTCAGCATAAAGTGAATAAATATTAAAAATACAGTTTGTCAGATGTGTGGTGGGACACCTTCCCTCCAGTGTGGATCCATGGTTTTCAGTGTCCAAATTTCCCTCTCTCTGAAGCATGTGGTGTTGTGTGAGCCTTGGCCACCTGAAAATTTTATCTGAAGCTTTAAGATCCAGAAAGGACCAAAATCTCTACTGTAAAGTGAAGGATACAGCTGTACCACCATCTCACAAGGTGAGAATTAGTTCCATTCATGTGTTGTGTGGTGGTTTGACTTTAATAGTGTTGTGATCAAACCCAGTTAACTTCAGGCAATGCAGCGTTGGGATTGTGGGTCTAGATTTTTACCTCTGGCTCTCCCTAGGGATGCTTACTGGATATGACAAAATTCTACTGAAACAGAGAAAAGATGTTCAGATCTGAAGGAAAGCTTGCATATCCAAATACTCCAAATACTTCTTTGCCTTATTTTGTTCCCCCCCCAGCTGAATTAGTGGACAAGTATTTTTCCTACAAATCTTTGTTTCATGAAAAATTTGTCTTCAAAACAATCAGCTCACAACTGTGTTCCCTGCAGGACAGGCATAACAGTATACAGTATACAGACACTTTGGTGCCTGATAGCTTGAATTTTATTTATTTAGTTTCTCTTAGTTACCACTATTTTATTTGTAGTGTTTGTTTTGTTAAAAAATATTTTCCTCCAAGTAGGAATCTGATTCAAGCCAAAACTTTATGGAGGAACAAGAAGAATGCCTGCTGGGTCATGCTAACTTAGGAGAACCCTCAAGAAAACCATGTAGTTTATAAAAATATGAGATTAATAACACCTGTGCTCTGAGATCTAGACTTCAGTTCTTGCTCTCTAAATAATTTAGGAATTCAAAAAATGGCAAACTCATCATGTCTGGTAGTCCTGGGCTGTTACAGATCTACTGAGGAGATCACAGTCATCCAGGAGTCCTTTAGTCAAATTATTAAAATCTGGGTTTCTGCTAAGATGTAGCCCATGTTTCCTTCAAGTTTGAACTACTGTTCTCCAAGAAAAGCTCTGAGTAATTTCCAACAAGTTGTTTCACTGTTATGAATGTTATCACTATATTGTGATATCTGCTGGGTCTTATTTAGCCCCAGAGCAATTTCTTTGCCAGTATCAAGAATCAATACAGCCATTTTGATCTTGGTACTGAATCTAAAAGGATGTAGAGGGGAAATCACTTTCAGGATGGACAAATAATGTACAAATATTTCCTGTGTTGCTAAGCATTTCTGAAATTCCCACCCTTTTCTGAAGCCTAACTAGGAAGACAGACCAGCTGGCCACCCACACGAACTCTCTGGTGGTGATGAATAAGCCTGCTGGTTATCCTGCTAAACCATTTGGAAGTGACAGCTTGCAGGCTCTTGGGATGTACAGATACACGAGAGAGGAGTTCAAGCCTGTTGGAAGCTGGTAACGTCTGGATCAGGGGGAGAGGGGATGAAGTGCAATCTGTGGTGTGGGAGAAGAGTGAGAGTCCTAGACTTCCAGCCAGGCCATTCTGTATTTCCTTCTTCCTATATCTGATTTATTGTGTATCAAACCTGAGTAAAACACTTGATACCATGGACACCTACGGGATCTCTAAGGGGAATGCCCATTATTGCTCTCTGCAACCACGTTCCTTGTCAAAGACACATCCAAAACTTGGCTAGCTCCTCTATCCTCAGCACTCAGATTGTGTTGTTTATGTTACACAGGTAGCTGTGAGCCTCTCATGTCAATACTGCGACAGGCCCAGCAAGAACCCTTGGGGCACTACACCAGTTCTACTCAATCCACTATTTTCAAGTGACTGGAGAGCTGTACCAAACTCTGACTTGTAAGCAGGCCTTCTGGCTTGGATATTATCTGCACCCTGTGCATTTCTGATTCCTCTAAGTTCTCAAAAGGCAGAAGACTTGTTAGAGTTTTGTTTTGTGTGGAAAGGAAAAACCAAAGGGAAAACAAAAAACACAAAGGGAAATCACAGGATCATGGAATCCTGGAAAGGCTTGAATTAGAAGGGACCTTGAAGTTCATCTGTTCCAACCACTCCTCCCTGCTACATCCCCATGCCCCTCAGCCTCCTTCCACCCCCTGTCCTTTCCCCCCACCCACTGAAGACAGGTATGCCACCCCCACTAGACCAAATTACTCACAGTTCCATCCAACCTCTCCTTGAACATTTCCAAGGATGGGGCATCCACAGTCTCTTTGGGCAACCTATTCCAGTACCAGATTCACCCCCCTCTAAGCAAATAATTTCTTGCTAACATCTAATTTAAGTCTCTCCCCCTTTAGTTTAAAACTAGGCAAAAAATGTAAGCATAATCACAGCAAGGACTTTCCATAAACTTTATTTTACCTAGGCTCATGAAAAAAATACAATTATTTTCAAAGTCACAATTCTTTCTCATAAGCTGGAAAAGTGAGCTTTCAGCAGTGTCAACTACTTGCTCAGCACATGTTTTAGGAACCACCCAGTATTTAACAAAAAACCTTAGAAATCTGGAATAACCAGCTGGTGTTTGCCTGTTCCAGCCTTATTAAGTAGGTCATATTTCCCTAGCCTCAATATGACCACAAAACACAAAATGCATCTTTTATTTCCACCATGAAATACTGTTTTTTTAACAGTTTTAACTTCAAAGGAAACAACAATTTGCTTAAGTGCTTGGTACTGCAGTTATATCTTTATTTGGAGGGATAGTAGTTTGGGTTTTTTTTCAAATGGGAAAAACAGTTTCTACCACAAAGATGAAAGAATGTCCTTCTTCTATCTAGGCCAAATGAGTGTGTTTGCATGTTCACGAAAATGTAGCAGAACCTGCTGTGACAAAGGAAGAAGTTGCTAGTTCAGAAATTGCTAATGTAGAAAAGAATCTCAGAATAAACCAAGACAAGTAATCTACCTTGAAATATATGTTAGATCTAAATGCAAAGAACTATTAAAGTAAATAAAGAAAGAAATTTTGGGGATGCAGCCTCCTGAACTTCTGTGGAGCTCAAGTACTAATTGAAGTTCGGGTTGTTGCACACCTGGTGTACTGGATGATGCAATGGAATCTAGTGGGAAAATAATTATATTCAATCACTGCACATTGACACCATGTGTCAATTGTTAATGCCAAAATATCTCTGTCACACAGGGGAGTGATGCTCCCAAGTGCCTTGTTTGCTAACTGCAAAGCATTGTAGGAACTGCCTACTCAAGACAAGTAACCCTATCATCTGTGCCTCCGTTTGATTTTTTTTTTGGTGGGTTTTTTGTTTGGTCTTTTTTTTTTGTTTTGTTTTGTTGTCTTTTTTTTTGGCTGAACACCAGGTGACACTGAGCTCTCGCAGGTTTTGTGCTTGCAAATGCAGCTAATAAAGAGTGCTGGAGCCCTGAGGGGTGTGTGAACACATATCCCAAAGTGCCTGGCTTGCCTGCCTGGGCAGGCAGCAGATGGAGCACTTCACTCACATAACACATGCCAATGGGCCAGCATGAATGTTGGGTCACAGGCTAACACTGATGATATAAATTATACTCGGTGCTAGACTTTTGGTGCAGCAAGACTCCTAATGGGCTTTGTTTTCATTTTTGTCACTGGATGCTGTATGCTCACAGTCTCATTGGATAATAGTATTTTAATAATGTTGGCAAGACCAAATGTGCTTGTAAAAGCTTTTGATGCTTTTGCACTTTACAGCAATATATTACTGTAATTATCCAAGGAACAGTCTAAATCTGTTCATTTTCCTCCTAAAAGAATGAACTGTTGAACACATTCAGAGCTTTAAAAGTTTGCAAATTTTGTGGACCTAAACCATAACCCAGTCTTTGGAAGTGGATCTCTTGTCAGTGTTCCGGAGCTGCTAAGACATTTTGCTGGTGAGTCATAGTTAGTGCTGTTAGAAATAGTGCAGGCTTTAAAAATGGAAATTTAGAGGCCCTTTATACAGCTTTCTAAGAAAGAAAAAAACCCCATATGCCAGCAGTTATTGTATTGCTAGACAAATTAATGCAAATTACAAAAGATGAAAAAGGAGCATGAAAGATTGAATGTGACACAGATAAAATCTGAAATAAAAACACACAAGAAAAAATGAGTCGGAAAAATCATGAGAGACTCATCCATACTAATTTAGTGAAGGGAAAGAACAAAATTCAAAGTGACAAGACTGTGATCCCAAAATGCCTTTTCTCTCACATCTTTCAGCCTGCCTTGTGGCCCACTGCTGTGAGTCACACTTGCTGCCTTCTTGCAATTCTCTGAAGTGCTATCAGCTATGATTACTGCATGCAGTCAAGTATTCTCGAATCTTGAGCCTTGTCCTATTAACGTTCACTGGTATATGAGACATGAAACTTGCTGAGTTGTTCCCCTGGATTTAGGCACCTAAATTCAACCTATTCCCCCAAAAAAGCAGTTTGAATCCTGTGCCCTAGTTCTTGGAGTGAGAATTTAGTCAACCAGAGTCCAAAATTGAGGAAATGAAAAAAAAAAATCCACATACCCTTTTCAGCTGCTGATTGTCCGTAGAGCATTGAAACACACAAACCCTTCACTTTGTTGCTGAAATTGCAGTTGCACCTCTGCCTGCCCCAGTCCAAATATCCCAGCAACTTGTTCAAATCCATGGCTAATCATAATTCAAAAACTATTAATCAAGTTCTGAATTAAATCCAGACTCCCCTTCACTTTGGTCCTCTGTTGGTCTTGTTTGCAGAATAAACTGCACACTTGCCAGCCACTAGGACAAGATGACCCTGAACAATGTGATTGCAGCCCATTTCTTCTAAAAGGCATTTGGAAAAAAAATAGTGCCTCATATTCATACAGGGGTCAGACCACTCTGGCCCAATGAAACATGATTTTTTTTGTGTAGTGACACAGTTCAATAAGGATGGAGAATCTTCGATGCAAAGAGCATAGCTGCAAACAGTCTGGCTGTTGGGGCACCATCTTAGCAAAAGTCTTTTGTCTCCACAGGCTGTAGGAAGAATTGATTTCAGGTCTAGGTTCCTTGACATGTGTTTGAGTTCCAGACTGGAAAATTGAAACAGTTGAGGAAAAACTTTTAGAATGGAGAAGTACTGCTGATCCTTCCTTTACCTTTCACACATGTGATGGCTGTAAAAGGCATCTCTAGCAAAGGTGACATACTTAGAGCATAAATATTAGTTCACCCAGAAACTGAAGGGAAAAGATGTGAAATAAAAGCAATCAGCCAACAAACCTGTATGTGCATCCGAACAAGCCTGCTGTTTTTACTTAGTAGTGTTTAAATATCCCACTTGAAACCCAAAATAAAATGGGACAGACATAGAAATGGGAACATCCAAAACACCTATCTCGTTCTGACTGAGACTTGTCTTGTTTAAGTTGCACCTCAGGCCCTTCATAAAGCATCACAAGGCTGACCACTGTCAGGTCTGCTTTTAACAACGTGATTTGCAGAAAAGAGTTCTGCAGGTGTGTTGAAAATGGTACATTTGCGAGTTCTGGTGTCAGAAGTAAGTAAGTTAAGTCTATTGAGAGTCATTGTGAGAGCTCTTATAATGTTTTGCCAAGGAGAAATTAGAACACAAAACTAGACCAATTCCCTTTCAAGAGGGTGGATCTTAGATGAGGAAAGGATTATGTCTTGGGCATGAATGTAACACTCCAGGAAGGCATGAACTTCCCCACTCCTAAGTGAAGTGTAGGATCCCTAAAAAGTTCTGAGAAGATTCAGATTTACACAGTCCCTCCCATTCACAGTTCATGTAACCGATTTTTGTTTGCATACTCAAATTTGCAGATTGATACCATTGAAAACTTTGAACCACATGACATGGGAAACATTTGTAGAAAGCAACAAACTTTCTGTATTGTCTTGTAGCTCCTGTAGGAAAGAGGACAGCTATGACAATATGACTGTTAATAAAATGAGTTGGAAAGAAATTTGAGTATAAATCCACATACCACAGAAGTAGGGGAAATCAAAAGAAGACATTGTAATTTAGTTGGTTTGTTATGCATAAAATTGTTAAGAATTGAACAGGGAATAAAAATGGTTGTTTTGATTCAGATGAAGACTCACATAGTCCAGTGCTCTTCCACTGATCAACAGTGGTGGTTAAAGACATATTGTAAAAAATAGAACAACTATACAAATTCTTTTCACAGTATACAGTTATGGCTTTGGCTACAGGAATCAGGATTTCAGAAAAAAAAAAAACCAACAACAAAAACCCGACCAATGGCTTAGAGGACCAAAAAGAAGGAAGAGGAAAATTTGAAGGATGAAAAAACCCTTTAAAATAATAAAGGGAATTGTAGGGAATGGTAAGACTCAAAGGCCAGAAGTGGCAATCGCTATTCTTATTTAGAGAGAAGAGTTTGATAAACTCATAAAAAAGATGATGATAAAGATCTTTCTAGCATTGTCCTCCTTAAGAACTGTCAAGAATATCATCACAAAGTTGATGACTATTCGAGCAATCTACCAAGAGAAGCAATGTGGAGACCTTCTTAGAATTATAGAGTTGCTTAGGTTGGAAAAGACATCTAAGATCATCAAGTTCAATATTACCTTGAAATGCCAAGTCCACCACTAAAACTGTCCATTTTGAAATGCTAAAATATTTTTTTTGTGTACATGTATTTTTTGGGCTCATACTTTTGAGCAGAACACTCTGTTATATCTATTAAATATAATAAATATCTTCCAGTATTTATTAGAATAAGCACAGTCTGATATCCCCGGTATTAGAATAAGCACAGTCTGGTATAATGACTGTCATTTCCAGCTCCTCTGTCTCAAAGCCAGTGCTTCCTGGAAGTAAATATTACCCTTTATCACACATTATTTAAATCCTTATCTTTCTGCCAAGCGGAGATGTTTCCACTGTGTTGAAGTAGGGAACAGGAAGCACGTAAAAGCTTTTGATGATCCAGTCACAAGGTTGGCAATAGTAGCAGAAATAAGTTACCGTCATGATAAGCCATCCATAGGCAGCTTTCCTGGCAGATGGTTCTGGGAGTGTGCTAAAGAGTTTACAGAGCCTGGCTGTAACACAGAGGATGCTGGTGATGAGCATGCCCTGCTAGCCAGAGGTCTCTAAGTTGGTTACCAGCAAGGTACTGAGCACTGAGATTGCATTAAAAAAAAAAAAAAATTGGTTTTCTAATGGGAGCTTTTTACAGAGTGTTGCAGGGAGTATTGTGTGTCAAAATATGACTGCAACAACTGCGCCTCCAGCCAGGGTGAACTCATAGCAGAATGCCATCAGATATTTGTAAAACTTCAAGGGATATTTTCCCCTGAACTCACCTGACACATTGATCTATTAAATGACATATAAGTAAAAAACAGGTCATACTCCTTATAGTTAGCTGATACCATGTATCTAAAACCTATTAAAAATCAGCTTTCAAATAATATAAGAGTCTGAAAAACTCATATCTGTAAAAGAAAAATATATCCAGGGTAATGTGCAATCCATATGCATGTCAAATCAGTGAGATATTTGAGCCTCTGTGAATGTAAACACATATGCCATTCCTTTTCTTCTTGACCCTGGGATCCTGTGCTGAAGAGGGAATTAGTCTCTAGTTGAGCATGTTGGGTGAAGAAACCTGAATGTCCAGGTTCATTTCAGATGACAACGCCTCAGAAACACATGGAGAGAAAGTCCCTTGGTTTGGAGACATTTTGTTAGGAGGAGGAGGAGGACAGTGGTTTTTTGTTTGAATACAGTGGTGTGGAGAGAGGTCTCTCTTGCCTTCAGCTTTTCCAGTCTGACTTTTTATTGTCACTGCAAGTATGTGAATTTTCTGGACTGTCGCATGTTATTTATGTTTGTTTCAGAAACCATGGCAAAAAAGGGGAGTTCCCCAAAATCAAGATGATCACATCTTTCCATCCCTACCAATGTAACTCTAAGGAAAGAGGGTTTTGCTTTGTTTAAGAGTAGAAATTATAATGTCAAAAATCTGCCCTGCACTTTACTGACTGTACCAAGCTGCTTGTTCTTGGCTACTTTAAGCAATAACTAAAGGCAGCCTACAAAAAGCAGACAACATGAAGACTATAAACACACTTTCTTCAGCCAAAAGAATTCACTTCTTGGATATAGTTTTGGGGACTCAGTAACAAGTTAGGTTATTTGTTCCTGTAGTGTCATTTACTCAATTATATTTAGCTTCCTGCCCATTATACCTCTCCCACCATATTATTGATGTACATATGTAGAAGACATTTTACATAGGCAGAGTACATTTTCAAGCACCAGATTGACCATATGCACACAGACTGCCTGTGATGCACGAGTATTAATACTGCTTTTCTGTGAGAGTATAATTAATCCATTATGAGTGGGAAATGCAACATGTGCTGTATATGTACAGAATTGTTGTGTCATACTTCTGCACTGATCTATTGTTTTTGGAAACCACTGGGTCCTCTGAGCAGTCATAATGTATTTTTTTCCTCAGAATGCACAATAAATATGGTGGCCCCAGGAAAATGTGGGCCTAACAATAACAATCTTCTTTTCTGAAAGACAGTTACTGTTTGAGGTATATTTTTTGATCTTAAAACCTCTAAGGAAACAACTTTGATAATGGCACCAACAGCCTGCAGCTTGCCAGCTGACTGGTCAACTCCATGTAATTGTTAGATACAGAAACACACAGTTCACCAGGTCCTGCCAGAGAAGAAGAGCAAACTTCTTTATTTTTGGTCTTGGACCTCAGTTCTGTTGTGGGACCATGGAGTTAGGATAGACACTTCATATAGCCTTGTAAATCTCCAGTCCTTCATATGATAGTTCTGACATCACCAGAAGCCATCCCTTCTCCTCAAGATGGTATGGTTACATCATTCTGCAGTAGGCCTCCTAAAGGCTTCAGGAAGTGTTATGTACTTACAAGAGTAGGGAAGCATTTGATATCTGCCACATGTCCTTGGTGTCCCTGTTGAGTGCTCTCAATGATATCTGTAAGGCATTTAGATTTCTTTCTGACAAAGCCACTGCATGTGTTTGACTTGCATAAGGGGACGAGAAAAGGAGAGGGGAGAAAGAAAACCTGTGTGCAATATAGAATGTTAATTTAGGATGAGTTGCCACAAAACACACTACAGCAGAAGTCCTCTGCTGCAAGATATTCAGACAAGATATTCTCTGCATAAGTTAGAAAGTTTGAGCAGTTCACCGCAAATCTTTGCATCTAATAGCAATACCAACAAAACCAGTGTTTGACATATTTTGGCAGATTAGCTCTGACAGAGGAGGTGGGTTTACTTGGTGAATTACATGTCTGAAGGTTTGAATAGCTCATGTGGACAGAGGGAATCAGTCAATCCAAGCTGTGGGTCTCTATTCCACAGCATCTGGCTAAATTTTTGTAGTCTGTGATATAAAAGAATTTAGACTAGAGCACCCAGCTGCTGGTTCTGGACTTGAATCTACCTGTGTGCCAATGACCTGTGGGAATGGCCTGAAGCTGTGTCAGGGGAGGTTTAGGTTGGGTATTAAAAGAAGGTTCTTCACCCAGAGGTTGTCTGGGCACTGGTACAGACTCCCCAGGGCAGTGGTCACAGCACCAACCTGGTAGAGTTCAAGAGGCATTTGGACAATGCTCTCAGGCACATGGTGTGATTCTTGGGGATGGTGCTGCTCAGGGCCAGGAATTGGACTCAATGATCCTTGTGGGTCCCTTCTAACTCAGCATAATCTGTGATTCTGTAAATTGATGTACATAAACCATAGGCCTGAGGGATTTATCTGGTGGCTATATATTTGGGCTTTTTATCTAGTTGAGCATCGGCCTCATTGATGGTAGGATCAGCTAAGGAATTACTCTGGGAGAAATGATTAAATTACTGTGAGCACCTGAACAATAAGAGAAGGTGGACAAAAATTGCTGAATATTTAAACTTTTCAATAGACTTCAGTTTAGCTTTTCTCTGTTTTCACCCAGTCTCCTCTTTCACAGCAAAACCACACACTTCTGTTTATTCTATGACAAACATTTTAAACCCCCTGAAATTCTCAGCAACATAGAGATTAACTTGACTCCTGGATTCAGTTTCATCTAAGAACTACAATATTTTGGTCTCATGTGCAGTGTAATCTTTTCTCCATTCCTGCAAGAACCCACTGCATAAAAATTCAACACAATATCATTTTCTGACAAAATAATAAACAAATGTCCTTTGTAATGGCAGAGCATATATGTATGTTTACAGAAGTTACTACCAGTCCAATGGTAGTTATGATTGCTTTGATTCCCCGTGTAGCTGCCTGCAGAAGAAAATAGATATCTTCATTGCTGTTCACATAATGATAAAAAAGTGAAGCTGGGGTCAAGATGATTCCTACGGAGCTGCTGGGCAAAATTACCACCTTCAGCTGAGCTCTAACACCTCTGCATGGACATCTGCTAGTAAAACTGCCTCTGATCTATTTGGTTTATCATGCCAGGCAGTAAACTCCAGAAGTTCAGGATTTGCTTCAAGAGAGGATCAGTATTTTAGGCAGTTGGAGGGAGATGCACTACAGAATGGGTTAAGCTTTTCAGTTATCCCTCACTTAGAATTGCATGGAAGAAAAAAATAATTTATTCTCTTCCACAGTGTCTGAATTTTACAGAAGTTTCAGATACTTCCTTTATGGAAATAGGCTTTAAATGGTGATAATTTAGCTAAAATGACAGATTTATGTTGAAGCATAGTAACTGGTCTTTCATGGAGTAAGAGATTCGGTAAGGTTTCAGCAATCAATAGACACATGGTGAGGCTGAGACTCTACTTAAACAATAGTGTTAAGGGCATAGTGAGAGTTGTCTAGCTGAGATTAGTGGAATTAATAGTGTTTTCTAAGTGAAGAACTGGTGAGTCTGACAGAGAGCTTGTTAAAATTCAGGGAGAGCATTTAATTTGTTTTTGAATAAGTCTTTAAATGCTTTGCAAAACAGGACTCAGTACCTCAAACCTGGTTCACAGCTCAGGAATAACTGCTTGCTACTATTAAATTCTTATCTTTCATAAAGCTCCATCATTCATAACACATTGGGAGAGCATTATTGACATTCCATAGCAATTTTTGCTGCATCTTGTTCATGCTATGCAAAATGTTCAGCTAACTTTGGGTTTTCCTGTTGCATCTGCAGTCCAACTCACTTTATTGAGAAGCAAGCCTTGCCAAAAGCTTGTCTGTAAATGAAAAATTGCTTCCATAAAGTCTGAAATAATTACCAGCTGTGTCTTCTGAAATTCGTACAGGCTACTATTCATCATTATTGAAGCTGGACTTTGGATTCTTGTACCTACTGGGTTCTTTACCAAACTTATCTATTTTTCCAAGTCTTTAAAACCTTTGCAAGTCATTGGATTCTGTGAGTATGATGAAAATCAAATGGTCTTTTTGAAGTGAATTTAATTTATTTGAGTTTCCTGATCAAAAACTACTGGTCTGGATTCATACTTGTGGCATACAAATTCATTTAAACTTTTCATATCCTCAAGTTACAGAACACAGTAGGGAACATTCTCCGATTTTCAACAGAAAACTTCCAATATAACATTCTTATTTTTGCATATGTATTTAAAGCTATGCAGATCGCCTGTGAAATGAAGCAACTAGCTTGCTTCATTTATGCATATCAATGTTCATTGAATGTTAAATACATGCAATTTTTGTAAACCTTACTAGATTCCGAGGTAATCTTAAAGGAGTTGGACAAAAATTTCTCAGCCATTCATGTTATGGTAGATCCTTGCAGTTTTTGAATCATCAGATACTCCCTTCCCAGATAATATGCACTTCCAGTCTTTTAAGAGCACATTTGCTCTGAGTCATTGCACAGTGATTTATAGCCATAAATACATACCTACATATTTATTTATTTATTTATTTATTTATTTATTTATATATTTATCTATTTATCTATTTATATATTTATATATTTATTTAATTATTTATTTATAAAACCTTCCCCAGATAATAAGAAGAAAAGAAATGTGGAAGTAATCAAGAGCTTTAAGTTAGGAAATTTGGACAATTGATAAGGGAAGCCATAGAGCTCAGGTTGGCAGGGTTTCCAGGAGTGGGAGCATGGGGTTGAGAGTTGAAAGGGTCATAAAAGTTGGAGTGATGTGCAGCAGTTTATTAGATAAGGGGCACTGACTATAGGAAGAAAAAGCTCTCTGCTGCAGTGCTTAAGAGCAGAGATTTCACTTGCTGCAGATTCATCCTTAATTTTTTAGAAAACAGAAGGCTGTCTAGATTTGCCATTGTTATTACAATACAGTTTCTCCTATTTGATATCAATTTTAAGCATAAAAGTCTTTATTTTGATCTAGCCCTCTGTCCACTGCTCCAGAGAGGAGTCATGGGACTCTGACAAAACTCAGATGTGCAGGTATGAAAGGCAGCATTGATCCAAAAGTTTTATACAGGCTTGAAAGATTTTCCCAGGGGAACTGAAAATATTTGAGAGCATACTACATGAAGAAAACATCTCATGTCAAAAAGCTTAAACTATTAATTCTGGGAAGTGTAATTTTATGCCTTCCATGAATTCACAGGCATGATAATAGATGGATCAAAATCATCATCATGTAATAAAAATGGCAAGTATAGTAAAAGAGACTCACAGATAACACATCATTTTAAGGGGATGACACAAATTACATTGAATTTACTTTACTCCTCTTTAGATATTTCTGTAAATACAATAGAAAGGAATTGCCTGTATTGGCCTCTGATGTCTTTTGGAGCCAAGCAATTATGAGTATATAAAGAGCATCTCAGCTACTAACAGCAACATTTTAAAAAACAGAGAGATTACCTTATCTCCTAACTAACTTTGGAGAATTGTAAGACAAGAGTATTTTCATTTTTGCATCCTTTCACTTGTGCCACATTTCTTTACCTTATTTATCTTAACATCTACCTTTTCCTTTAAAATCTTGACTAGAAAGCAGTTGCTGAATTACATGGGCAAATTTCCCTACCCCAAAGTATCATTGTAGCTGTAGGCACATTAAAAGTGGGAAAGACACTGCAGTGTGCTTGAAGCACGGATATGAGCAAAGATCTAAGATAAAAAGTTTTTAACATGGATCTGAATGTCTGAGATAAGTTTGTCTAGTTAAAAATAACCAAAGACATAATCAAAGTGGGATGTTTGCAACAGATGTTTGCATTTCGGATACCACTGGGGATGATATGAAAATGGTCTAAACCTTTTTTGGTTTCAAGCTAAACACTTCTACCTTTTCAGTCAACCTTTTCCATTTTTCCCCTGGCCCTTTTTTCGGTGTTTTTTTTTTCTGTATATGAAATCAGCAGAATATTTTGTCTATTCTTTTGAAAATTCTTCATCAAAAAGTGATAGTAATAGATGTTTGTTTTGCTTAAAATTTTACAAAGATTTCCCATAGACATTTAGATAAAATAATTTTACAATGGAAGCTGCCATAACAGAAATGTTTCAACCACTTCTGTGTTAAAGGAATAAAAATAGAAATAATTTTCAGGTGTAAGACTAAACCAAGGCAAAACCTAAAAGTGTAGGTGTGTAGGGGACACAGATGGCTCTAAACTCTTATACTTGTTTCCTGCTGGAAGAGAAATTCCTTACGTCTTTGATTTCAGTCAGCAGCAGAACTGTAGGAAGGAACCACTACCATAAAATTGGCAAGCTTTTTCTCAGCTGTATAACAAATAATACAAGGGATGTTCCACACCTGTAATTTTCAGTCATAGAGATTTTACTTGTATAGTATTTAATTGTTTTGTCCTCCAGAAAAAAAGAGTTTTCAAAGGTACTTAGTTAAGGCTGCTATGCAAGCTTGTATAATAAATCCTTCAAATTTTCTGCACCGACCCAGGTCAGTGGTTTGCTATTTGAAGCTGAAGTTTTCTTCAATGCAAGCGTTCAAAAGAATTGTGCATATAGAGATGGTCTGTTTTAGAGAAGGCAGGATGCACTGTTACTAGATTTATGCTTTATTGCAATACAGATCTATCCAAAGGTATGCCACTAATTTTTAAGCACAATGGAGACGTTCTAGCAGATCCTGAAATTCCATCAAGAGAACTTTTTTCCCTCAACACTAACTTCAACTTGGCATTGACTTAATCTAGACTGCAGTTTAAATGCATTTGAATAATAAAAGAATGCTGCTGTATCTCTGTATGATGCACTTTTTAAACTGGGTGAATAAGAAAACTTTCAGAAAAAAAAATCACAACTCGTGGCAGGATAATTCAAGGAATTATGATCCTCAGTTTACCTCCCTTTCCTCTGGCAAGTAGAAGCAGGCATGTGCATGTGTCTGATGCTCCATGGGTCTCAGCCTGACAATGAGGTGAGGTTGATGAACACTGGGAAGTGTGGCAACAGACAAGTGAACCCAGGTCTGTTTTCGCTGATCCTGAGGTGGCTGAGTGAAAAAAGCCTCTGGCAGAGGTGTAGTAGATACTACCCTGGAGTATCTTGTTTAATTACCCTGTCTCATCACGTGGCACTTGACAGGTTTGAGCAGCTTTAGCTGCAAAAGAAAATATCTAAAAATCACAGTAAATAAACTGTCAGTTATGAGGAGCAGCTGAGGTCACTTGGTCTCTTCAGCCCTAAGAAGAGGAGACATGGGAGACACCAGAGCAGCCTCAGCTTCCTCAGGAGGGGAAGTGGAGGAGCAGACTCTCATCTCTTCTCAGATGACAGTGATAGAACCTGTGGAATGGCCTGAAGCTGGGTCAGGGGAGGTTTAGGTTGGACATTAGGAAAAGGTTCTCCATCCAGAAGGTGGTTGGGCACTGGAACAGGCTCCCCAGGGAAGTGGTCCCAGCACCAAGCCTGGCAGAGTTCAAGAAGAATTTGGACAAAGCTCTCAGGCACATGGCGTGATCCTTGGAAATGGTTCTCTGCAGGGCCAGGAGTTGACTCATTGGCCCTGGGGGACAGGACTTAGGCTCTGAAAATACTCCTCTGTAACTTTGCCAATCTAAGCTGGAAGCAAACAACTTAAATATATGCTATATAATAAGTAAAGATTTTTTTTTTTTTTTTTTATTAAAGTTACTATTACAAGGCTTTAAAAAAATGACAGATGCTATTCAGTCAGTTCTTCAGTGCAAAACTCACACGAGCTGAGGTCTTGACATCAAACCTCTTCCTTTTAATATATTTACAATACTTCAAACTTTATTCTCTTTCCTTTTTCCTTTAGAAGTGCTGGTGTGTTTTGCAGAATAATTTTTCAAAAAATTAGTTATTCCAGGAGAACTGATCATGAATAAGTGGTGTTGAGATGTACCACTTGTCACTAATTACTTGCAGCACTATTTCATTGAAGGTAAGGGGCATTATGAATGTCATAAAACTGAGCCAGGCAACACAGTGTCAAGATTTCTGCATCTTAATTAAACTTTATTTGATTACCATGGAAACTCCCCATCACACAGTGATACTAGACAAGGTGAGATTTAATTATGAGCATTCTTAAAAAAAGTGAAAGTGCCAACTAATGCCATTTTTACTCTAGAAGACATTCTTAGAGAAGCTATTTCTTTGCCAAAGATATCTACTCCCATGCCTCCCTACTCACACTGAACACGGAAGGCAGGAATTGGAATTTATTTACTTGAGATTAGTCAAAACTCCCTCAAAGGGAATGTCCTATCATCAAGTTACAGACTTTGGGTGCGAGTGGGCGTGAGGAGCTAGATTGAAACTTCAGAAATATGTAAAGTCAAAGGTAAAGAGAAAAGGAGCACAAACACCAAATCTGGTGGATTCAGAACAGCCTAGGGCTGATGTATTTCTGAATCTGTTCAATACCAACAGCCCCAGAAACAGATGCTAGGATCTAAGGATAAAGACCAATTGCCAAAATCTGGAATCAGATACATCCAAATGATTGACTTGGTACACATTTTTTGTACTGAAGGTGACTGTTGATTGGATAGTCTGGAGAGGCAGTATATTTTCTGTCTCTTGATATCTGAGTATGAATGCTATTTATCTTCTGGAAAAATGCTTTATCTGAGTATAGCTTACATTTTGTCAAACAGAAGCTACAGGTGTAAACAGAAGTAACTTAACCCTCCTTCCCCCAGTCTAGCAGTCCACTCTTGTTTTAAAGTTTAGGAATCCAGCATTTTCTCTATGTTCTCCTCACAGGAATATAGTTTCAGTACAGTTTCTGTACTGAAAAAAACACTAAAGTCGCACAATACAGATGATTAATAGTATAAACTCATTGCAAAAGTCATGCATAGTAGCTTTGTACACTCATAAAATTGTTCTGAAGCAAGTCTTTTTCTGCTCTGACAGCATAATATTTACTGAAGTGGTGTGCTGTGCCCAGTGTAACACTGATATCTCATTGAGTGTGACTCCAGAGACTGGGAATTTAGATTTACCCTTGACATGGCTCAGAGCACTGGGAAAATAAAAGCATTTTTCTCAGATTCACAGTAATATTTTGTATACGACGTATATACAGATTGTACAGTTGTGAAGATGACACTGCAGTGCAGATGTCAAATTCAGGTTTTCAGTGCTGAACAATGATAAATTTAAATTGAGCCATC
The DNA here is from genome assembly GCA_026261815.1 of Monarcha castaneiventris obscurior. Lineage (NCBI taxonomy): Eukaryota > Metazoa > Chordata > Aves > Passeriformes > Monarchidae > Monarcha > Monarcha castaneiventris. Next base: position 3,034,348 of record JAMPIT010000327.1, read on the forward strand.
ATGGTTCAGCAGAACAAATTTAGCTAAAGAAGTGGCAGTTGCAATAAACATTTGGAAGCAGGATACCTTTTCTCAATAGTCAGTCTGGACCTGGATATATAAATCCTGCAACCCTTACTCAGGACATTGATGAAAGTGGTGTGGGCTATTAAGAGAGCAGTTAATTACCAAGATATCGGCTGAGAAAACAACCTCTGGAAAACTGTTCCACATGTTCCATGGCCTTGGCAGCCCACATGTGGCAGGTGGCTCCTCTCCTTTCTCCTCATCTCTTGGAAGTCCAGCTCTAAACTCTGAGAGCCAATGTTTGGCCAGCTTCCATCCCTGCCCACACTTCTGCATCCCCTGCTCTCAGACCCTATTTTGCTTGCTTGAACAACTCAAGTCTTCTGAAAAGAAGACTGTCAGATATCTTGAAAACTCCTTTATATATCCACTCTCTCTTTCTCGTCTTAAATGGTCACATCTTGACATTTTTGGTTGTTCTGGACTGCAGATGATGTGCTTGAATAAAATAAGACCTGTCTTTCCTACATGAGCTCCGGAGTCATTCTGCACACCACTGGTGTGTCTGTCACAGTGTGGTCTTGATAGCAAAGCTCCTTAATAGGCCTGTGGCTTATACAGAAAAACTGACTCATTTTCCAGCACAGCTCAAAGTCACTCCAAACAGCATAACCCGGGAAGGTAGAAAGACCTTTTTACTGCTGCAAATCATGTTCAGGTGGGATTTTGTCAGTTTAGTAGTCAGCAGGCCAGCTAGTCCAGCTGTGCAGGGGTGTCCTGGGCAGTCATGTACAGTCCCTGGTTGAGAGTGTCATATTCTTTATTCTTAAAAGGATGAGATTAATCTGCCCTTGCAAACCTGGCCACGCTTTAAATGTTTTTACCTCCTTTTTATAGCCTCTCATGGAATTCTTCTGAAATAAAACATTTGTCTGGGTTGAATAGTCAGGACGCAGGACCAATTTTCCTGGGTTCAAATTGGAAAAATTATCTTTGTTCCAGATCTGCAGTTTTACAGAGAGAGGATGCCCTGGCCATTTATCATCAAATGTCAAGTTGAAATACTCATGTCTAACTGACTTATGACAATCCTGTGTTCGGCTATAAATTTCAGGAAACTCACAAAGCTTGACAGCAAATGGACAACACAAAAAATGGATATGGCAGAAAATGGACACGGCAGAATGGGACAGTTAAAAAGAACAAGTGCTTAACAACCTACACTTCCAGCTGGTGGCCTTTGCCAGGGCATGCAGACAGCAGAAGGAAGGCCCAAACCTGACCAGTTGTTTAGACTGGTCATTAAGTGAGATGAAATGTAGCAATGTACGATCCAGGTGCAGCTGCAAGACAGGTGTCACTTGAATCTTAAGATGCACAGGGAAACCTGATTGAGATTATTATATATACTGCATATCCCACTGTCAATAAATACTTTTTTACTTTTAAATATCTTACAGGTTTGTCCCAACAATCAGCTCAAACCTTAATATTCATTTCAAACAGTCATTGAAATAATTTTACAAGTCTTTTCCAATATTTATTTTCCCATATTCTTTTTTGGAACACTGAGGTAAGTCTTATGATCATCCACAGTGCATAGTAGCTCTTATTTGTTCCATCTGTCACTGAACAGAGTTTGCTTTTCATAAGGTCTGAATTAGCAGTAGGATTTCTTCTCACTTCACCCCATCTCACACTTTCCAACTGGTTGCATACATTAGCACAAATTATATTTCTGAAGGGCCTTTCTTTGGGTAACTTATCTCATAAATCTGTAATGCTGCACCCCATTTGCCCCGTGGTACAAACAGCTCAGCTCCCTTCACAGAAGTCTGGGTGTGGTTCCTGACCAGCACCTCCCGCTGAAGGAGAGAACCTTGCAGCACCCGTGGGCCCTGAAGCAAGTAGAGCAGTGCCACTGAAACCAGAGGTGTAGCAATAAGCATATGCATTGCTGTGATCATGCAATGGGGAGGAGGCAAAAACAAGAAGTGTCTTTCACAGGCTCAGTGTGCTTAATATCAGACCTCCAGAAAATGTGGACTGATTTTCAGGTGAGCTGTGGGGTTGAAACGACTGCTTAGCATGTGATTTAGTATTTTCTCACTTATGCATCCTCAGCCTATGCACAGCTGGCTCTTATTTTGAGGGTAGGTCTTGAACCACAGTAGAGTGTCTTAGAGATCATAATAAATATCAATACATACCAGTGTAAAATATCAGCTCTTAAAACCAAGTTATTTCTAAATTAGATAACCAATTAAAATGTACCTGTGTATTTCTAGGTGTCCAGGTGAAAAAGACTGACACACGCCCTCTCTTCTGTCACCCTTACATGCACTTAACTTCATCCAAACTTGTAATAACATAAAAAAGATATTAAATGTACTTCCTTAATTGACATTAAAATTATATTAAAAATAATTATTTTATGCTATTCAGTACAGAAGTATTGTGTAAATTCTTCAAAATTTTTTGATCTTTTTTACATGCATGGAGAAATAAATTTCACAAAGTGATATGAGGTGCTATGAGATCTGCTTTCTCAGGCTATATTCCAGCCCCAGCCTTCAAGGATCAAATAATTCAAAAGATAAGAAGTCAATTTTTTTGATTAACTATATTTTTTCAGGACCCACAATTTGCTTCAGTTGGATCCCCATAACCATTGTGATCACAACTGCGTAATTGGTATAAATCATCAACTGTATTCTATTCTGATTGTAATGTCATCAAGAGAGCATCTGAATGCTAATAGTGCAATAAATGGCATAATATTTAGTACATATGGGTAGTCTATATATGTTCTACTCATAAATTAACTTATTAAGGTGTGATTCATCTAATGAAATGCTACATTTGTGATGGATGTGTCTAATTTGAATGGAGCCCTTAGACTATACTCAATGAAAGAACAGTAAATGGGTAGGATTCATCTCATTCTTATATAGATGTCTACAGTAAATCACATGAATTGTGCCAGACATTGATTTTCCCCTCCTTAGCCTTCAAAGGTTAGCAGAAGAATGACAAAACCTTATTGCCCATTTCACCACAAATCTAATATAGGATGTTAAATGGCATGTTGGTGAGGTGTGAAATAACAAATGATGGTTTGATTCAAAATACAGTGTAGCTTTCCTAGGATCAGTTATTTCCCAGTGTTACTGACTTCGAGTAGTAGTTTGAATAGACCTTTTAATGTAAATAGGATCATTTGTGCAATATAGCATGAATTGACTTATGGCCAGGTATATCAGCTTACTCACAAAATGTTGTGCTGTGTTGAGAATAAGCTACATAATTGCACTCATTTGTTTACTCATCCTTTTTATTGGGGATGGCATCCTGGTTTAAATCTTCTGTGCAGTGGTAGTCACAAGCTAAGGATGGCTCTCCCATAAACCCAGGAGAATCTTAGGTATTGAAACACAAATTCAGGTCTCCTTGGAGGAAATTAAGTGTTTAAATAGTATTTAAACATGAAATAGAAAAGGCAGACTCCCTTTCTCAATCACTTAAGCCCATTCCAAGAGATCTTGAAGACTGGAACTGTACAGGGGTTTTTCACTGACTTACTGGGTGCTCATCACCAGGCTGCTCATTATTGTTGCTTGCAGCTTGCATTCACAGTGAATTTCATTACAATTTGTTTCTTTTCCAAGAAACAGACGATCTTTTTCAACACAAAATAGTTACTAAAATTTTGGAACCTGTTCTGGTAAAACAGAACAGTTCTACAAGCTACAGGAGTTTTTCACTTTATTGTAGTTTTGAGCTGACTCATTGAAAATGCTCCACTTTTTAAAATGTTTTAATTCATATTAATTTTTTGGGAGAAAAGGGGTGATAACTTGGAGGAGGGGTATGTGTGTGTGCACTGTGAATTTTGCCCACATGAAGGATCCTCCACTGCAAAAGACGAATGCTCAGAAACTTGTAATAGCAATCTCTGTTATGATGCATTAACTGGGGGCTAAACTCATGACATCTGAATCGGTAAAGGATTTCTAAAAATATATCATGCTGCTTTTCTGTTTATGTAGATGTGACTCTGAAAAGTGGCTAGTTGTCTTACTGAAGGTGAATTAAATATGCTTCCACAGTAATTTATTTTAAAACTTGTATTTCAGAATTCACTAATGAAACAGTGGAATTTAGGGAAAGGATTACTAGGACATTTTTATTTGTGCTTTGTGCTGAAGGTAGTTGGGCAAATATAAAAAGCTATTCTACGCTGTAAAAATACAGTGAAAAGGAGGAGCTCCTGCTGGAATAGAAAAATCATATGAATTTTCCCCAGTATGTTCTATCAGAGACCTTTTTAAAGTGATCCAAAGGGCCAAAAGGCATAGTAAATATGTCTGAAGAGTCAGTGCTGCTACAGCTTGGCACCCACATTAGTCCAGTTGTCTCTGCTTGTAGTACAAGGCAAAGTAAAGGCAAACCCTGGTGAATATGGTGGTTGCAAGGAAATGCAGCAAATGCCAAGCAGTGTGTACATTAAAAAAAAATGATTACAGCTCTGTAATTAATTTTTTTTCCTCCCCAAAACTGAATGGAAAAATTGCAAGATTAAATGCTTCACTGATGTAACTGTCAATTTATTAGTGTTAGGCCTTGAAGCTGAAAATCTTGCAGGTTTCTTGTACAAGATATTATTGGAAAAAAGTAAATTAATTTTTCTTTCTGCTTGCACAGCTCTACTATATCTCTTTTTCTATAGTTAAACTGCTATTTTACATCCACACAAATTAGGTGTAGAGCACAGTGCTGACAAAAGCCAGACCTTGCTCTCGTCTCAATTTTCTTTATGCCACTAATACTTACTGAATTTTTAGGCTATATATATAAGCTTTAGAGAAAATGGCTTATGTCCCAAGAATGCTGGGACATTATGGAGACAACTGTTAGTTCTCTCTCCAGTTAAAAGCAAGGATTTAATGGGATTTAATTTATTTTTTCTTTTTAAATTTTTTTTTGTGAAATTTTACCCCAATTAATTTAAATAGAGCAGATTATGAGACTATTCAAACTACTTTTGTTCTCTTTTGCTTCTGGCTTAATGGATGTCAGCAGTTAAAAACACCACAAATGAAAAAAAAATGGAAAAAACCCCCATTTTTTAAAATCCTCAAATTTAAAAGAACACATTTGTTATTAATTATTTTCCTTCTGTATTTTCCCTCTTCCTTAGTGAAAATGCTTTCAAGAACACCATGCTCTGATGCTTTTAATACTGAAGAAATGCGTTTTTCCACTTTGTCTTATCTGCTCCCTCCTGTTCTTTGCTGTGATTTCTGAATCACAGGCATGGAGAGGAAAATAAATTTTGGGAGCTGAAGCTAGAAAGGAGATGGATAGCCAGAATGGGAAGGCATTTCTTGCTTCTCTCCTCCCAGAGGCCAGAGAAAGATGCCAATCCCCAGGTCCTTCCTTGCCAAGAGCTGGCACTGCTGCCCACTGCCACATTCCCAGCCCAAAAAGCTTCCCCACCCCTCCGTGTCTGGAGGAAGCACTGGTAAGGATTGTCTGCCTGGAACATCTAATATTGCTGATCTTGTGCTCCTTTCTCTACACCACATATGCATTGCTTTTAACTTCTTGCCAAAGGGCTTTTTTCAAAATTATCTTTTTCTGAGGTGTTTGTATATGAAGGAATTGGGAAACCAGGCTCACGGGCATGGCTTCTAATTTGATCCTACATCTTAAGCCACAAGAATGGCTTAAAATCTTGTGAGGTGCATCTTTGCTCAAATTTCATCTTTATCCAACTCATTTGCTGAACTGATGGGTGCAGATTCTGGCTGTTCTCTCTTAGCATGAGGCTGCAAAGTTGGCCAAAGCCCACATCTCAAACCATGCAAGAGACAAAGAAGTGCATCATATCATAAAGCCAAGACAAAGTTTCGTTGTCTTCAAGGAGTGATTTGCAAAATAGTGAAAGAAATAACTCTGGTATTCTGTTTCCTCTAAAAGAGACCAGAAGATAACCCTGCCAAAATATTCAAACATATTCCTAAATCCAGACCCACTGAATAGGCAGAAGCAGGTGCATAAGTACCTTACAGAATCAGAGCTGCAAGTACAGTATATTTAGAATAGATAAAAAGGAAGAAATTTGAACTTTTTTCTTAAAGAATATATTAAAAATTCTTTTACTAAGGCTTTTACTATGTTTTACTTTTCAGACTAAATGACCTAAACAAGCATGTTAGCTTTTATATCCCCCCTGTTACATAGAACATTGTACAAAAAAGGCATATTGATGAAGTTTGAAGTCTAAGCTGGGACTGAACCTATTGGCCCTAAGAGTTTGTATGGTTCTCTTGTCACTTTCAGGGGTGTTTATTTTCAATTTTTATGGTAAGACAACCAATTAAGAAATATGTTTTATTATCTTACATAGAACCAGTCAGAGAGAAAAAGTTATTATTTTTTACTGAGCACCAGGAACAGGCCTAGGTCATTGTTAGCAACATGGCAGAGGTTTAGCAGTAAGAAGTTCTGCATAAGGACACAACTGGAGCTTCTTTCAGTATCAGGGAACTTCTCTAGTGTTACCTACAGGTCTTGATTGGTGATTAATTCCAATAACTTTTCTCATTACTCATTACTCAAACAATTTCTCATTGCTATTGGATCAACACTACATTGCACATAGTTTAGCTGAATTACTGGACAGTAAACACGCTTCTAGCTCTACATAATACACTTAGCTGTGAGGAAAGTTCCCCCACAAATATCCATGTGCAAATGTGTTGTATGTGCAAACAAACAGGAAATTACCACATTACTGAGATTCATGTTGATTTGGATGGTGCTATTCTCCTTTAAAGAGCCACTCAGGTGATGAATTTCTTTCAAGGCAAGGGGAAGCTGACAGAGAGCACAAGGAACAGGAGGCACCACTGCTCTACAACATCATGGCCATGATAGGGGATCCTGGCCAAATACAAACGTGGGTATAAACTCAACCCTTTGAAATCCAGCCCCAGGAAATATTTCTGAAGGCAAGAACAGTTGTCCTATTGTATTCCTCAGCCAGATCACCTCTGAAGTGATAATTATGTTTGCAACTATTTCCAAGCACTTACCTGCTACAAACTGTGCAGAGATATCTCCTTTCTCTTTTCTACCTTTTGTAGAAACGTACATACATTTAATGTACATACATTTAAATTGACTATACCCTGTGAATTCACCTCCAGATGGTACTGGCATTTGGGCAGAAGGTTTGGGCCCCAGTATGGCAAATCACATAGCTGCATGCTACACTGATTTCTGTGAGACTATCTACATGCTTAAAATGCAAGAAGTCTGTTAAATACTTTTTCTGGATCGGGAATGCTGCATATATCATACCATTACCAACTCTTAAGCTATCCAGTTTCACTCTGGCATTTAGTTTACTCATGCATGCAGTGTTTTAGACTGGATGGTGGGATTAAATAGTCATCACCATGCATGTAGCAGGTGATACAATATTAAATCCCAGAGTTTTGACATTAAATTTTCTGGAAGATGTTTCTGGTCCACAGTTCCCTGGAGTACAGTCAGGGCTGGCTTCCTGATGGTTTGGAAACTTTCAGCTAGAATATTCTGATTTAATGGCAGAATATTTGCACCCTCAACATATTGCTGTAGGTTCAAATACAATAAAAGCTTTAAATGCTGAACTGGATGGTAGTTGCAGCGCAATGTTAACAATCCTGATCAGAAATACTGCATTTTAAACAAGGGAAAGAAAGGAAAGAAAGAGAAATCTGTAAAGTCACAGTTGTAATTCAGAAACAAATGGGACACATTCCACAAACTGGAACAGTGAGCTGACAAACGTACTTGGCACAGCCATATTTTGGTAATACTTGATAAACCAGCTTGTGTGCAAACTGTTAATTAAATAATTTATTTTAAATTACAAGGCCTGTAGGTCGAGATCAGACTTCTAATAGACAAATTTGTACAGCTGAGAAAAGCAGAAAAACTTTTCAGGTCTGAACAAACCCTTACAGATTGAAGTCTTACCATTTTGCAGCTATCCCCCAGGGTTTAATTAAGATATTTCTTTCACTCATAAAGTTTATCTTGAGTATTCCCCATGGCTCCTATGGTTACGATAACACCACAAATGTTTTGTGATGTATTTTCTGTGTAAAACTTCGGCTTTGAACTATGAATAGTGATTTAAGACTCCTTGATGTCCTTTTTCTGTGTGTGCCAGACCCTCTAGGACTAGCAGATTTCATGTGATGGCAGGGTAAGACAGAAATGCCTCAGTTCTCAGCTTGGGAATGTGTGGCACAGACTTCTTCCAGTGAAAGACATTTTCCTCTTCCCTCTGTCATGAATCCTGCAGTAGGCCGGCAGATCAGGGAGTGTGATCACTACGTGTGACCTCCACAGTGCTGCAAATAAGTAAATAAAAGGCCTGTTTGGGGTGGATGAACAAGAGGGAAGCTCACTGCAAATGTGAGGAGGTGTATCCTAAACCTTTCAGATTCATCAGGTCTCTGAATAACAAGGAAATTGTAGTCATAAAATCTCTGGTCCTAGTCACCCCCATAAAAGAAAAGTGAAGTCCTGAGACAAGAGAAAGTGGTCTGAGAAGAGAACATGATGTGGATAAATGCACAGTGTGATGAAGACCAAAAATGTGAACAGCTCTCAAGAGCATTAGATTTTTCAACAGAGTTTTCTTTCACCTATTTTCTGTATTAGCTGACAAGATCTTAATAGTGTTGTTTGGTTACATCCTACTATTAGAAACCTTGCAGAATAAGTGTTACCAACAAGTAGTCATCTTCAACCCTTCTAGAAAGGAGGGAGAGTACATCCTGGGCAAGCACCAAGTTCCCCTTGGTGTTTGTAGTGAGAGCAGTACTGAGCTCTTTCAGGATGGAGCACCCTTCTTGGGACTGTCTCAGAAACAGGGATTTTGAGAAAAGAGGAGCAAAGACATATCTCTGACACCTGCAGTTCTTTTCAAAACTTAGGTTTAATAATTTCCAATGACGCACACTGTGAATTCTCTTCTTTGTTTGCAAGATTATGTACAAAGGTTTATTCAAAAGCAATTTTCTTCCACAAGGGCTTTTCATATCTCTCCCTCGACTTTAATTGCTCAGAAGTGAGTGCCAGATGAGACAGCTGTTGTTAGGATGAAAATCAATAGCACCCTTTTCTGAGTCATCCGTAACTAAGCCTCTTTTGCTTTCATTAACTTACAGTTTCCATGACTTCACACACAGTATCTGATCCCAAATGCCCTCCACAGTCATTTTATCTTCTTAATACCAGAGGACAACTGTCTTTCAAAACTGACTCTTGTCTCCATCCTTTTGGAGACTACCTATGTAGAAATCATCTCAAAAAAGACAATGCCACAGTACCAAAGAATTCTTTTGCAGAGAATCCCTATTCTAGGAGCTCTAACCTTGGAAACAGTGGTGCAGATCCTCCTCTTTCATCAGCTCGACACTGCTGTGATTCCAGCAAAAAAGCCAGCAATAAACTTCTGAGTTTCATGAAGGAAGTGAAATCAATTGCAAAAATTGATTGCAATTATTGCAACCAATAAAATCTACACATTGATAGTGCATTTTTTTGTTGGAAGAAGAATCTCCTTTCAAAAAATTGACTTGAAGGTGTATTCCATGATGTTGAAATCCTTTTCTACCATCTTGTCTTCCACATTTGTGCACTGCTGGAGATCCTTCTGGAAGTTCCCACTAAGCAGAATGTACAGAAAGGGATTAACGCTGCTGCTGGCATAGCTGAGGCAGATGGAGATGTAATAGCTCATGTAGAAGGTCAGGGTTGGCTGAGAAGCTTGAAAATTCATGCGCTGGATCACATGGAAGGAGGCAGTGCTTATCACAAACACACCGATCAGAGCAAGTACCATCCTAGTAAGCCTCAACATTTTGCCTGGGGATACTGATGGTGTAACTGCAAAACAAGGAAGAACCCTTAGAGTGGAAAATCAAGGTGAGAAGGCATGGACTGAGTACAGTCACGAACAGCAGTTATTTGAAACCAAGCAGTGCAAGCAAAGGACAGGCCTTATGAGCTTCACTTTTCTGTTGCATGCACATTATTGTTTCTTCTGCCATGATCCTATGCCACACACTAAGGAGCTGCTGGGAATTGTTTACCTGTGTTTGATGAAATACTGACAATTATTTTGATAAAAAAATGCTTACTCTTTTTCAGCATGAGAGCTATATTGCTTTGCATCCATTTTTACCCATGACTAAATTTTTGTGCTATCAACTGGTACAGAGATATCCAGTTTAGACATGACTCTTATGAGCTTAAAGGAGACTTAGAGCAAAGAAACAAATGATCCTTCTGCCTGAGGAATTGAAAACCACACTCAAATGGAAATCAACTTCCTTTTCATAGAAAATTGCTATGAGACGAAATCCAAAGCACGTTTTCCTAGAACTAAAACAGGCTGGCCAGGAGCTCTCTCACTGAAACTGGGAAATTGTGTTTTTCCTGTTTCACTTGCCAATTTTCTTTTATTTCCTAGACTTTCTCAGACTGTGAACAGTGGCTAGGGATTCATGTGGGGCTTGGATTCTCCTTCTCCCAAGAGGGGAAATGCAAACTGGAGGCAGCTGATCTGCAGCTCCCTGGAGCACCACAGCTGATACTAGACCTGGCAGCCACATTCTCCCAGGGTTTCCTAATCCCTAAACTGAGAGCTTGGAGCCATAAGATGGGCAGGTGTCCTCTGCAGCCAGAAGGGCAGGGTTGAGTTGTACCTTTTTGTTGTCCTGAATGGTGTGCTCCAGGCATAACTTTCTCCAGAGTGTTTCCTTCTGAATGGTTTCTCTTGGCTCCCTCCCTTGAATCCTATCAGTAGCTTGTTTCCTTGGAGCCTAATACAGTGTCTGGAGGACTGAAAATTACATGATGCAGTGCCTAAATATTGTTTTAGGACTGTTGCTTTTGCCCTGTTACATATAAAACCTTTACAGTCTGCGCAGAGTGTGAGAGAAGCACGAATAATACTTTACCTTCCTGCCTTCTTGTTTTGCTGATACATCTCCCACATGGAACATAAAATTAAAATATACCAAGCAAGTATCTGTGGTAAAGGAAAAAAGAAAGTTGTTAGGATAAGATAAAGTGTGTACCTGTAAAACAAAAGAACAAACAAGTGTTAGGATAAGATAAAGTGTGTACCTGTAAAACAAAAGAACAAACAAGTTCATTAAACAAAGGCCATCTAATAAAGGTAAAACTATACAAATGACATTTTTCCTAAAGTGGTCTCTGATTAGTGATCCTTGTTTGGAGATACATGGTAACAGCAGATACCTAGAACTGCGAGTATTTCTAAGTCTACATTCAGCACTTCTAGGAATATGGTTGACTACAAGAAGATAGCTACAAATTATACCTCTGAGTTCTCCAAATTCTGTATGTGTGTGCTTTTTCCAGCACTTGTACAATTAGAAAAGATTCTTGCAAGCATTTATGCAGGACATAGTCTGCTTCGTCCCCTGATATTTTTCTAGTCTGACAGTAGGTAATCACCTTCTCAGCACAGATTTTCAATCATTCTTTCATTGTGAGTGTAGTCTAATTGACACCATCTTTCCTAGTTGGTTTGCTGGCATTTTGCATAATTCAAGTTATTTTGTTTCTATTTATTCTTTATCAAGTGACTTCCATCAAAGAAGGAAATTAAATTGATTTGTTATAATTTGTTCCTGAAAAATAGACACAGAATTTCTCTTACCACCCTCAGACCTTTGAGCTGAAAGCAGAATATTAAATGCAGCAATTCACATGTTTTAAAAAAAGAGATGTGAAAAGGGGGTATTCTTTCCCTCTATTTTTTTTTTTTCAGGAGTGATAGGGCACGTAGAAAGTCCCCTGCATTTGGTGAACCTTCATTTCCAGATGAGATCAGACTACCTATTAACATGATCACTAGTTCACACTTTAACATCATTTTTTTGCGGAAGAATAGTGTTGAATCATCCTAGAATAAATTAAAGAAACCCAGAAATTAGTTCCCTCCTTTTTCTGTCCATCCTTTGCACATATAGAATCAGGCATGCTGGGACCAGCCATGGCCCTGGCCAAAAGATACTGGCTGTGACAGAAGCTGAAAATGTCTATTGTCCCAGGTCTTGGTATGGCTTTGTGGCTGTCATACTGAGCTCTGTAAGGTGGTTGAAAGGAGCTGCAGCCCTGCCCTGTGATGGCTTTGAGGTGCTATAACCACATGAGGCAAACTATCTGCAGCTGCCCCCACGTTGGCTCTGCATGGGCGGCTGCCGCAGATACAGCTCTTGTTAGCAGGAAACCCTGGCAGAAGGGTGATTCTCATCACTGCTGCCAGCTTATGGATGTGATCAGTTACTGGTTTCCTCCCAAGATGGGATGGGAGGTCTGTTGCAGAATTCTAGCCCTGCCAGTGGCGTCTGTACCAATTGCCACCAGCTTATGGTCCTGCCTTGGCCCCACTCCCACCAACTCACTCCCTATGAGAAGGAGAGGTGGAAGAACCCAGCCCCTGGCAGCAGGATCTGGTTGTGTGTGAGGAATGGTAACACAGAAGAGAAATGGGGCAGATGTAGCTCAAGGAAAAAACTCCGTTTTGAATGCCAACACTTCACACAAAAGGAGAGAGGAAGATCTGGGGCATTTTTAGGGGTAGAAAATGTCTATTCTAAGGTTGGTTTCTAAAAAAATATATAAAAAAATTTCATTCTGTTCCCTTCAATTATTGCACGGGTCTTTTTACGTGCAAAGTTCTGGAAGATGTTTAGGTAGTAGCAATGAAACAACTCTCTTGTGGGAGTTAGATTGACTCAGTTGCTTTCAAAGGACTGAAAACATTGCGTTTTAGGCACAGAAATATTTTTAAACTGTAATTTTCTGAAATTAACTGAAAACTAGTGATTTACTAGCTGCTATGAGAAATACAAATTACTAGGAATTTAAATAATATTTAGAAATAATATTCTTGATGATTGACTATTAGCAGCTCTTCTACTGAATTCTATTCTGTAGGCTTCTTTGTGTTTAACTATTAAGAGTACTTAAGACCCACAAAAGTTGAAAGGAAAAAACTAAGAAATATTTAAATACTGGTGAAATTATCACTGAACTTTCAAAATCTGTCATTCCTTTCCTGTGTTGCTGTATCTGTACAAACACATAACCATACTTGTACATTATTTACAATGTTAATATCTGATACAAATCAGATGATCCTTGTCTGTAGGTGCCAGCAACATGTTGCCTTGGGATGTTGCTTAATGTCCTATCCTTGCTTTTCACAGATCAGGTTCAGCAGCCTGTCAGAACAGGGTGCCTGCAGAATCTCAGTTGCTTATTATGGTTACCCTTGGGCCAATGATGATCAGGAGTCATTGCATAAGATGAAGAAAGATTGGTATTTCATGTGATAACAAATTATTTTCAGTCCTGCCTGAATATGAGTATGCAAGAGAATTTTTTTCATTATTCAAGCTTTGCAACAATCAAGTTCTTTCACTAAATGAGGTCAAAGTAATGGCCATCAATTCTAGAATCAGCAAAAGGCTCCTCTGGCATATGGTATCTTAAAAAGCTATGTCTGATTTCACGCAGTTATTCTCAGTCCTCATGATGGTGACAGAAAGAATAGAAATCCTCTACATTTGTCATGGTAGAACTACTTTGTACCATTCTTGGTACAGTGAGCTCTCTTGTTTCACTGGCTGCCTCATGGAAATAGCTTCTGACACTGATACTGCTTACAGGATCTGTGTAATTGAGAGTAATTTACAAGCTTCTCAGGTTCTTAAATTGTGACTGTTCCTCTTTTACACAAAATTTGACCTCTTAGTCTCCATGTAAGCACAGTGTAAGCAAGCTTTGAGCTGGATGTCAGTTTTTTAAGTGGTGCAAGCAACAACATCTCTCTGCAAAGAAAGGGGATGATACTACAACTATTTTTTAAATTGTTAACAGAACTGCTTCCAAAGAATGGATGCAGGAAAAAGTAACAATTGAGGTTAAAAAAACACCTGAACCAACACACCAGTAAATAAACTGTGAATTAAAGGAAATGTGTAAGACAGAAGAGGAGCAGTGAGGAGTACTCCAGGCTAGCATCATTCTCTGTCACTCTGCTCCAGTGCAGTGGTTCATGGTTCTGCCTCTAATGGTTTTTCTACAGTATCAACATAGTTGTCATCAGGACCAGTTGCTCCTGCCTATGAGGCTGTTGTTGCTGAAAGCAGGTTTTTCTGAGGCTGCACGCTGACTGGCTATTAAGTTTGGGGCATGCGTGTTTTTTGGGTCAACTAATGTTGACCAGAAGCTTTGACCACACGGTAGGAAGAGGGAGGGGTAGCAGGGGTGATTCTCACGCTGGTGGCACTCACTTCCCACGAGAACCCCCTGTAGCAGCACTGTCGGGTCTGCAGGTGCGGGGCAGGGAGGATAACAGTGCAAGATCTGTAGCGTGGGAACATGGAGAAAGTGCTGCCCCAGAAGCTCTGGGAAAGGCTTGGATGACCGGGCCCAGAGCTGAAAGCCAGCTATGCAGCCTCAGAGAGAGGGCTGTTAGCAGTGCAGAAGGCTGAGGCTCTTAAGGCACCGTGTGACATGTGGCTTAGTGGATGGTGTTGCCTTTGCCCTGAGGACCAGAGACCAGCACAGCTCAAAACCTAACAACAGCAAATGTAACTCATTTCAGTAGCAGCTGCAGAGGTTATCAGAATAATGCAATTTGTAATGAAATGAAGTGTGTAAACGGGCACTGGAGATCATAAGGGGAAGGCATGGCACGTGCATAGGAACCCTCTAGTCTGGGATGCTACTGAATCCATATGTTCCAGCTCCAGAGATGCCCATCTCTACCTGTCTGTTGTGTGATCATGGCTTTTGCTGTGTGGACACTATTTTCTTGGATACACAGTTGAATTTTCAAAGGGTTCCTACAAAACTGAAGGTCAGGTCACCATGACACCTTCAAATCTGGTCTTCATATACGTGTATTTCCCTAGGTATTGTAAGAATGCATTTCACGCCTCCTGGATCAATTTGTTTATAGGACATGTTCATATGTACCTATAAAGGATAATTTATCTGGGTTTCTAATTCTCACTTTTAATATTCATCTAACCAAAGGAAAAAAAGTGATTTAATGAACTTAGAGATGAAAAGGATATCATTAGGCTGGGTGGAATGAAAACACCACCACAAATTCAATTCAATGTGAAATTAAATTAATCCTTTTCTTGATAGAACTCAAACTTATCCCAGCTTGTTGTTCCAATTTAGCCTTCTTTAGACAGTAAGAAACTAATCTCACCCTAAACAGTTAACAAGCAGCTTTTGTCTCCATTCCTTTGTAGCCGTGGGTTTCTATTGGTTCCCTCAGTTTGGATGTAATTTTCCATCCTGTCTGTTGTCTGATGATGAATCTGTGAAATGAAGCATGAGTGGTGCATTTGGGAAATCATGTTGTTTTGCAAGTAAGGGATTATTTCCTCTTCAAACAGAGAGTAGAACTCAAAGGCAGACGTGTCCTCATCTCAGAAAGTAATTATCAGTAATAAAAATCTTTTGGTGGGAAAAATCTGAATAATACTTACCTGAGACAAACAACAAGGGGAGTGTCTGAGATGTGTCTCTGACACAGAGAATGGGAGAAGGAGGCAGTGATGGAACTCGCTGAGCTCTCAAACAGTACAGGGCACAAAGTATGTGGTGCTTGTTAGCCATGTGTATTGCTGCATTCCTTCTGGCCTTCCTGCCAAACCCGCTGTTAAGATGCTGCCTGGAGGAACATCCCTGAGACCACCACAGTACATGATACGATTGTGAAAGCCAAGGTGACACTTGGATAGAGAAAATACTTCATGAGAGCATGTGCTCCTAGTTAATGTAGCTAACTAGAAATCATCTTCTCTGATTTCTAGTGAAGGCATAAACATGTGGTCGTGTTTCTGTTATGAATATAGGAAAAGGAGAGGGGCAGTGTGTTGTAGAGCTTGATGGTTCCTCACCTATTTCTTCCTGCTGCTGGACATATCCCAACCTATCCTATGGTCTATCCTATCCTAATGCTATTCCTATGCATTGTATATTGTCACAACATAGGATACTGACACTATTATTATTATTATCATCATCAAAAATTGCCATAAATATTCTTGTTAATGTTAATTATTAATATATTTTCTGGATTGGCCTAAAATGTACGGCTGTTAGGCTTGCCCAAGAGGCAGCAGGTTGTATTACACCCAAAGGCAAATGGTCTGCTTGAGAGATTGAATTTTTAAAAGGCTTTTACCTTTTCCTGTGGCAGGGGGATTTATAGCTGCATGTGAAGTGAAGTAAGGAGCAACTGAAAAAGGAGTGTAAGGAATGAGTAAATGGATTAGTCCATGCCGAATCAAGTGGTTCTGGTTCTAAATGACTAAAAGCCCATGACTTTTATAGAGTTGTGGCTCCACCCTACCAGTGATACTGCCCTAATATTTCTTAGAGCAACATTACAACAGTGGGCAAACCAGGAATACATTTCTCATGCTTGTCAGTCTCGGCTGCTCCAAATGCCTGGAACACCTGTCTGCTTCTTCTCAGCTGTCACAGAACTACTTACTCCAAATTTATCTTCTCAGCCTTACTTCTCTGTTTATGTGCTTGCAGCTGTAAGGGTATAGGCTAAATAAATGTTTATGAAGCCCTCAAAATTGAATGGTACCTACATAACTCTTAAACTTCTAGAACTTGCTCAGGAAACTTTTCCACTGCACGGAGATGTTTTACAAACAGGATATTCACCAAAAAAAGCAATTATTTATTGTCTAATACAGTAGGCAACAGACAGCTAGGACTAGCAAGCTCCTAGGCTAAGTGTCAGTGCTCTTAACACCCCAGTATAGCACCCCTGGGTCTTTGCTGGACAGGTATCAATGGGAATGAAGGGGCACCTTCAGATCCCCTGATTTTCATAACTATTTTAAATTTCCTCATGCCAATGTTTCTCTTCTTGAACCCCTTGAAGGCCTGTGTCCACCTCAACAATCTTGTCTTGGGTTTCAATCATACTTTTCTTAGCACACGTGGTTCTGCTCTAGGTACTTTCACACAGCTTAGAGTTCAGCAACATTCTCAGGATTCTGAGACAAGGTTATATAGCTGTGCCATACCAAAAATACACCTTAAATCACAGGCAAATGAACACCTATCAAGGGGATTACACGTTTTCTTATAACCCAAGTTCATAGAAAAAATAGTCAGAAGCAGGTGAGCTCTGTAAGAAGGACCCAAATGGTGGTATTTTCCCTTAACCTGCTCCAGTGGATTCATGCTACAGGGAGTGAGATGTGCCTCACAGACTTCTATCACAGAAAGAAAGTCTGGCATTGGCTTTATCTGCTGCATCTTCTATGCCATGAAAGAGCAAGCATCAATCATTATAAATGTGTCTTGGCTCTCTTTTAAAAATGTCATTGGCCAAATCATCCCTTTGCCATTTTAGTCACTAACATTGCTATTTGCAATGTTCATCTTCAGTTAAAATCAAGTGGCACATTGGAACGTTCCAAGTGATGAGTAGGACAACATAATGGACCCCGTTTTCACTCAGCTCATCATTTCTCCCGTTTCACCAGAGACAAAAACATAAAAGTACGTCAATATATGAGCTCAAGGAGATGCTGTCTGCAGCACACAGTTCTGACTTCACTCAGGCCAGATTTGCATAATGATACTTTTGTTGGACAGTCAGATTTACTCTTCATGTACATGGGGATAAACTTATATTAGGATTGTTGTCTTTGTGTAACTGTGTTCATCCTCGTCCAGAGAACAAATGTTGCGAGTTGTTTCTTACAAAATTTTCTTTTAACCCATAGGCAAAAGTTGTGCTACCAAAGTTGCATCCAGGTTTAATTTATGTTATGTCTGCCTGTGGCATAAATATAAATCTGTATTAAAAAAATGTGTCTGATGTCAATTTAGAAAACTGTCTCATAAATTTTAATATGCATACTCGACTTGCATAGTTTTACAGATTTTCTTAATGCTTTTTATTTCATATTAAAGTGAGTCATGAAAACCAATTTTTTTTACATTGTACCCCTCATAAATTGACCCCTAAAGCTCCATACAAGAACAGCTGTTTTTGCCACTTCTAAAGACCTTATAAAGACATTTTATTTGCAAAAAGAAATGCTGAAACACTAAAATTTCTGTTGGACCACTGTGTGACATAGTTCATTCCTATTATGAAGCAGAGGATTTATGGGAATAAAAGCATTATCCAGCTATAAGACAGACATTAATTTGCATGTGGAGCTCATTTTATTCAGCTCAGGCTTCTTCTGGAAGTGACTTCTCGGGTCTGACCTGCTCCTGTCTTCAATTCTAAGGGCTTTTATTTTTGAGAAATGTGAAAGAGAACATGGAGATGCCCAATGCTGCATCAGTCATATAATTTACTAAGATAAACTATGTAAATTATGTTTCTTACTTTTATTGTGAATGTGGGGTGATTTTAAAGTCAGTCTGATAAACTGTTGGTTTTTTAGCGAAACTGCTGGTTAATAAAAGCTCCTAGGTGAATTCAGAGGTTCTTTACTGAAACTATCAAGCATTAAACAGTTTGAAAGATTGTTATCAGAAAAACCTTTATTTCTTGGCTGTAGTGTCATAATTGGTGTCAGCAGTGATAAAACTGGGAGAGAAGTAGTTCAAACAGCTTTCCTTAGGCAAAGTGTACCTGAGATGGAAAAACTTGCCTCAAAATAAAAAAGAAAGCACAAGCTTTCTTTCTGGAAAAAAAACAATATCTATTTTAAGACATGGCTTTACTTGGGACATGAATTATTTCTCATATAAGGTTTTTGATATTCTGTCTTTCCTCATTTTCGATGTCATGTCTTATTCCTGCCTTAACACTTACTGTCTTTTGCATATGATTTTCTCTAAAGAACGAGAATAAAGATACTGCTATATGTAAATTCATTAGCTATATGGGAAAAGACTGTCATTCATCACATTACTCAAATATAAGAACGAGCTTTCAAAAGTGAATTTCAAAGGAACTGATCATTTCTTGACTCCTTTTAAACTGCATGTCAACCAAATTAGATTTCTCTTAGGCATTAGTGTAGCCTCTTTATAATAGCCATACTTTACCCATTTCAAAACTATTTATTACTTTCAGTTTTCTAACTAAATTATTTATAATTTTCTTCTTTCTGTTTTTTGATTATTTTTCTCTTCCTCTCTTTAGCAACTACATTCCACTAGCATGGAAGCACACTGTCCTTTCTGTTACAAGTTCAATATCAGCTGTCCTTCCCACTGAGTCTTTTTGTTTAATTCCATATCTTCTTAAAGACAGACAGGTGCCTTGTGCTATGCAGGAATGTCTGTATTTTTGTTTTCCTTCATGCTCACTCTGACATATAATAGGAGATGACTTTGGTCCAAAGTAGACTTTTCTTTCCTGAATTCAGTTACTTTTTTTCCTTAAGATCAATAATATACAGAAGCTGGTTTTGAATTCTCTAGATAATGATACAAAATAAAATTCTCATTGTACTCTTGTGACATTTTAATAAAGGTCTAAAAAAATAGCAGATATTAAAACTTTCTGCATTCTGCCTGGAAGCCAATATTTTATTTCAAACAATTATGGTTAAAACAAGCTTAGTTTTGGTGACATTAAGCCTTTACTAGAAGCTGCATCTCTAAAGATAAGCCCCAGAACAGTAACACTGAATTTGTGTACAAGGCCTTGTACAAAGCATGATGCTATATTGAGACTTAAAATATTTCTGTCACTTCCACAAACATCAGAAGTAATTCCCACAGTTTAAAAAAAAAAAAATCAGTAACGGTGACCGATGGCATTCTCTTTAAATATTTGATTGTGTGCCATTTTTTTCCCCCAGAAGATCATCTTTCAGCAGTTCCTATTTTTACATTGAGAGTCAAGAATCTCCTATCTGCATTTTTAAGCAGAATTCAGCCCTGGATCTACTGGATTGCAGGAAAGCTCCAATATCTTCTATTTATGCTAGGCTGGTATTTCTAGATGTCCACCAGACTTATGTTCATTTTGAACAACATAGTTTTCAAGAAGAATATGAATAATTTTGCTGATGTTAATAAATTAATAGCCCATTCAACCTCACTAGAAAGCAAAACTGAACAACATATTTTTGTTGAGAATAAAAGGTTTAGTTTGAAATATCTTTTGGCTGACAAACTTTCCAGACTCTAAAATAGTGTTTCTGACAGTACTTATTTATGTGAAATATCTTTTAAAACACATCGATATTTATAACATATTTTGCAGTTACAGAACTTTATTTAAAAGGTCCTTATCCACAGTCACCATATAGAAACCACAATACTTAAATTCACTTACAAATTAGGTGTCTGGTCTAAGCTTTTTTTCTCTGCTGCCTCTCAGTATCTCTAATAAATTTATTTTCCCCCAGTTTACTGCAAAGTACCAATTTATTTGTCAATCTCATTGGAAGACGCAGAAGAACCTGCAGCTAGGAGAAGTCCACCTGGCCACCCACAAAACACATTCAGAAGTCCAACTCTATTACCATAATTTCCCAAAAGAACCTGTGTGAGAAGAGTTCCTAATTTGACACTTTTCATGTTGCCTTCACTGGATGCTACAAGTTATGAAATAGCCACATTTTCATAGAAAAAAATTAAGCTAGAGGGAATGAGCCAGACAAAAGGGCTGTTTTTCAAACATTTTAAGTAAATTACAAAGTATGATTCACTATCATCTGGTTATGATACTGAAACCAAAGCCAGACTGCTATAAAGTGTATCTGCTGGCACTAATGACTGGAGCTCATGGGGAGAATGACGCATATGTGATATTTTTCCTCCAGTGCCTTTAGCTTTGTGAATGTTGAAGGATGCAAAATCTATAGGAAAAGAAAAGCCTCAAACTGTGTTTCCTGCAAGATGTCATAATGACCATTATGCTCAAACACACAGGTTTCAAGCATCTGAAGACTGCTTGTCCATGTCTTTTTAGGAGAAAGTTAGAACATTTTTGTCTGCTTTATTTCTTTCATACTAACAGGATAAATCATACTAAATTGGAAATTACTTTTGGACTCAGAATGAGAATCTCAAATTGAAAACTTGCACACCTTATCCTTGTCATGGTTCAACCCAGCCAGCAACTAAGCACCACACAGCCACTCACCCACTCCTCACCACAGCGAGGAGAGGAAGAAGATTGGAAGGATAAAAGTGAGAAAACTCACAGGTCAAGATAAACACAAAGTCACTGAAATAAAATAAAATAATAATGTTTTAATGAAAATAACAGATAAATAAATCTAAGAAAGACAAATGATGCAAATGAAAACATTTGCTGACTACAAATGTAGCCAACAAATGTCCTGCCAGTTCCCAAGCAGTGGCTTCCCAAAAAACATTCCTTCAGCCATGCGGTATGGACTATCCGTTTGGTCAGCTGGGGTCATCTGTCCTGGCTGTGTCCCCTCTCACCTGCACGTGCACCCTCATTGGTGCCTTCTCATTGGTGGGGTGGGGTCAGAGGTGGAAAAGGCCTTTAGGCTGTGCAAGTGCTGCAGAGCAGTAATGAAAATATCCCTGTGTTATTGCAAGGAATTAAAGAGCACAGTTGCCTGTCTCAAACAATGTTAAGGCCACAGAAGGACTTTGCCATGAGATAAGCACAGAAGGGAGCGATGGGATGGCGCTAACTCCAGGCCTGGTGGAGGACACCTGGAGCTTGGACTCAAAGTTAAGCCGCCACAGAAGGAACTTGAGATAAGATGAAGGCGTTACTTTTGTCCTGGTGTTAACTCAGACCTAGGGGGAGGTTAACACAGCTTGGGGGGAAGAATATATTACTACTAATAATAATGGACACAAAGTATGCAGAATTTACAGGCCACAAGGAAAGCCAACTCAACAACTGTGCTGAAATCAGCTCTGTTACAATCCAGTTTAAAACCAGAAAAGCAAAGAAAGCTAAGTTGTTGGAACCCTGAATTCTGAGAATTTCAGCCTTTCAGTGCTGACAAGCAATGATCCTCAAAAGTACACTCCATTTGACCTTAGACCTTGGGAATGACTTCCCAGACTGTGTGATAACCCTGAGGTTGTTGCTGTGTAAATAAAGTTATGTCACTGGGTGGAATATGTAGAAATGTAGAAATTCAGGTTTATGGAATATAGTAGTTTATATGTAACAAGATGGACGATCTTGGGTGTGGATTTGTACTTCTTCCTTCTTCACAAATCTGGGTTTTCTGGTATTGGTTCAAAAAACCCGCAATGCAGGACATGAATAGTTAGGTATTGCACTGTAAATAAAAACATAATACTTGGCAAAATTTTACTGGGTAAATTAAGCTTTAAATAACCTTGGAAGAAGAAACTCACAGCCATTTTCACCTTGTTAACTTAGAAAGCAGTCTCTGTGTAGCCATGTTATAGATAAGATATAATAAACATCTAAGACCGAAAAAAACCTCCACGTCGCCTGCATTTTAATTCAAACTCAGTGAAAAGGACTCACAAAAACCAAGAAAATACGCAAGAGGCAAAGTAATATCTGGTACCCTGTGTGAGGAGCTCAGAGTTTGAACCTCCCTGAAGAAGAGAAAAAATAAGACAAAGCAGCTTTGAGAGAAAAATGAAAAAGGTGCCTGGAAATTCCTATCAGCTGGTGGAAGGAACCAGAACTGGACTGCGGGATGGACCAGAACAGAGGAGCCGAGGAGGACTTCTGACAGTAAGTCAGGTATGATTTATATACTTCAGGGTTAACAAAAAATTGTAATTCATAATGGGAACTGTCATGTCAAAACCACAGAGAGAAGCAGTCAGTAAGTTAGAATGCATGGTAAAAGACCATCCCGTATCTGTCCCAAAAGAACAACTGAGAGATCTGGTGGCATGGATCAATCAACAATTTCCAAATTCTTATCCAAACTTGCTTTTTACACCTTATTTGTGGGACTCTATTCATCTCAGGCTATACAATGCTGTTTCTTGTGGAAATGGTCTGGCTGCAAAACTTCTTCCCACTTGCAGAGTTGTATATAAAGTAATAGCAACCAAAAATCAAATAGAACAGTGCAGACAAACACCAGCAGCTTTTTACCTAGATCCTCAGTCCCTGAGAAGAGCAGTTCCAAAAGCAGCAGTCCTATACTCCTTCATATTATCTTTCATTCCTTTAGTGTTTGTCCAGATGCATTGTGTGTCCTCTGGGATCATGTCTGTATGTGTTACTTTCCACTAGTGGTTGAAAAAAACATATCAATATTTATCAGGAAAGACTTTTCTCCTTTCAGTTGAGGCTAGGATTCTTCTAAACTAATTTTCTCAGTTGGAAATTTAGACATCTAATATCTTTGAATCATCTTGGCTCCTATAAGCACTGCAGGGAAACAGAAGTCCAGGGGCAATTCATGTTCTCTTAGATAGGTATATGACAAAGATGAATCATATTACTCCCAGTAGTGTCTCTGCAAGAAGAGACCAAAATGATTTGCCTTGGGCAATCAAAGTTAGGCTGAAAAAAATTTGCTTGAATTCTTTTCAAATTGGGTAAGTGTCCCGGTTTGAGACAAATTTGGAGGAATGGCCAAAATGAACATCCTCTGACAGAAGGCAGGTTACAGCCACCCCTCCCCCACCAGGTTGGGGAAAAATTTTCCTCGGAGGAAAGTGAAAGGAAAAAAGCCTATTTATTTAATAGACACAATGCACAATGGGAAAAGAATAATGCTAAATAATAAAACCTCTTGCTGTAGAGAGCACCTGGTAAATTTTCAGAGTCCTTTCTGTGGGTGTGGTCTCTCCCTTCCCCTCTTTGGGGCTGGGTCAGCGTGGGTGCCCCTCCAGGCCAACGGTGTAGGGTCTCCCATTGTGTTCTGAATAGCTCCAGAAGAGAAGAAGAAGCAGCCAAAGTCCCAGGGAAAAAAAAAGTTTAACTCCCCGTCTCTCTCTGGAGAAACAGAGCTGAACGCAGGCTGAAAAGTGACAAAAAAGGTGCTTCCTCTGCTCTTGCTGCCGCAGAAGCCCACAGAGGAGGTAGAGTGACCCTGGAGCACAAACTGCTTCGAAAAGTTCACCTGGCTTTTTTCTTTCTCTCGCACCCAGTTTTAAAGGCACAGAAAGGCACGGGATTCATGTCTGGGCATAGAGAGGTGATAGGGGATACAACATCATAAAGTCACCCCAAGACTACTGTATAACCCTATAAAATCTTGTGAGATTAAATTTTGCTTAGTACGTGTTATGAGAAACTGCACAAAGAAATGGCTATATCTTTGCCTCTGTGCTTTCCTTCATTTAACAGTATCTAGCAATGAATACTTACAAATAGCTCAATTATCTCTTTGGTTATTAGATAACAACATCATTTGATATTTACCATTGGATTAGCAGCAGCTAGAGAAATCTGTCCAAGATATTCTGGTCCAAAAATATATTACTCTTTACCTAAGTCTCAGAGTCAAGCCAGATAGCATCACTTAGAGGCATGTATGAGCTGCTGTGCCAAATATCATCATGGGAAGTCCCACATTTCTAACACAAAATTTTGGATTTCTGACACAGATCTAAAACAGAATCTTAGAAATCAGAGAAAATTACAGCATGCTGTCTCACTGTAAAGACACTTAGCTTTCCATCTCTGCAAGGAATGAAGAACAGAACAGCTGAGATACGTTGTAGGGCACTGGGTACATTGTTCAACATATTGTGGTTTCTTTGCTAGATATAGGAAAGCCAGGAACTTCAGATTGAAAGAGATAACCCTTGTCACAGTGTCAACTTATCAGCTGTCACAGGCAACAAAATCAGCAAAGACATCCTCATAACAAAGTAATTTCATCCCAGAAACAATGTTTTTGCTTCCACCACTCTTACCAAAGGCTATCACTGGACATGACTCTTCTGGAAGGTAAAAGTCGCCTTCCAGTCATCAACATTTAGTAGCTCCTGTGTTCTACCCAATTGCTCTTGCACCTAAAGTTTTGGCCTTTAGTTCAAAAAATCCTTTACCCATTCTGCTGTTTCTGATCCTGAAGTATAGAAAGCAAGCATACACCTCTGACCCTTTTTTGAAAAAAACCCCAAATTTATGTGAATTTGAATAGTTCTCCCTTCTTTTCGTTCTTGTCATTTATTTTCTGTTAATTTATTTTTTTTTCCCCCTGTTCTGATTCCAGTATGAGTATCTTGTCTTTCCTGGAAACAGCTGGTGAGAGTTGTATTTCAGGCCTTGTTATGGGCCTGGAGAAGTGCACTAGCATTTCCCTCTTTCCCCTGGAAAGGCAAAGCCTTACATGTATTCCAGCTGTGTGTGCTTCTCATGCAGCTTTAGCCTAATAATGGCCCACAGTAATCCCAGGAGCTTTTCCTCTGTTTTCTGAGAGCAGTGCCTCTTGTTTATAAAAGAATACTGGAAAGAAAAAATTCTATGGGTTTGTGCAATTCAGAGTTAACACATTTCTATGGCTCTTGTCCCTCCTCTATTCTTCATCTGGTTCTTTCTGTTTGACAGCCTTATATTGCTTCACATCAGCCACATCTCCCCAGTGGGTGTCACTGGGAATACTATTGACACAGTCCTACAGTTTGCCCCAGGTCTCTGAGGGAAAATATGATATCTGCTTAGCCCTACAATCAGTTCCTGAAAATTCCACATTAACTGATTTTCTCTTGAAAATCTTTTCAGGAAACTTTTTTTTTATCAACATTTCCTAATACCCTCCTCACTTTAGCTATTTTTTCATCATGTTGTAGTTCTCCCACTCATTAAATTGTTCTTTAGCAGATTTAATAACTTCCATCATGATAACTTATATTCTAAGATAAAATCTAGCTCTCTCTAGAGGTTTCAAAATTTTTCTGCCAGTTTCTACATTTAGATGCAAGTATACCTTCTCTAGCTGAAGAGTGCTGTGACACTTACTGGCCATCTACTCTAAGAAACGTTTTTTTTACCACCGGCTACTATATTAAGGTACTAAGTTACCTTATTAAAATCAAGTTAGTTTGAAAAGAAGTACCTACAGATAATTGAAATTGTATGTGATTCCCTTTACTTTTCAGTAACCTGCTTGTTTTTAAAATTATGAAGTCAGACTAATGGGATTGTTTGGATCATATTTTCCTCCTTCATACAAAGCCATAGCTGTTATCCCACCAGCTACTCTGCCCAACTCAGTGGGTTTGTATAAAATACTTGTCTCCAGAACTGTGGGTCTAAGGACCAGTTTTTTAGGTTTTTGGGATGAAGATTATTTGGTACTTCAGGTTGACATTGAAACCTTGCAGGATTTTCTTCACCATTTTTCTTTCCAATTAAATAGTAACATATCTCAATTTCCTCTATTATTCCTTAGCGATAAAAGTCATTTGCACAAGGAGGCCAGCCAAAAGTCATTGATTTAGAAATTTTTAAATTAAATCTCACTGCATAGGCATATATTACATGCAAGGTTCACCAGGACTTTCTCATATTTTCTCCCAGTAAATTGCAGATAATATAATTTTAATTTACACTTAAAAATGTCTGCCCCTAGCTGGTCAGACATGCAAATGAAATTGGGGAACTAAAATTCCAAGGTCCTTTCTTTATCATTTTTTACTATCAGTGAAGCATTTGCTACTGCAAATAACTTTCTACTTTATTAGAGAGATAATCTAGCTTCTTTCTCCCTTAAAAGAATTGTCTCAGTAAAGTTAAAAAAGTAAAATGTGTTCAATAGAGAGAGAAGACACAGCTTAGAAGCAGAGCCATGGAGTACAGTCAGATCTGTTAGTGGAAGGTGAATATTTGACACGATTGTTTTTCAGTATGTTGCTAAAATTTAAATCTGAGGTTTGTGTCTGTCTTTTGTAGTGTTGGTAAATACCACATTAACTTTTTAACACACTATTTCCAAATTCTTTTCCTGAGTATAAATGTTCATGCCCATAAATTTGAATGCTCGTAATTTTCTCAAGCAAATATGGTTTAAATTATATTCTTTTTATTTCAAGTCATTGTCTGTGTCCTTTCCCTCTGCCTCTCGTATTTTTATTTAAGTTAGACAAAGACTTTTCACCAGGGGAAAATAATAATCTTTGTTTCTTTGTTCCATGTTAGTTTCCTTCTATTCTATTATTTTAGAGACACTAGAACTAATTTTTCCCCCCTCTCTATTCATACATTAAAAAAGTCATATTGCCATTACATTCATTTTAGATGTACTGTTTACATATTTGTCCCCTTCTACATTCAAATTATGAGCTACAGAGTTCTTGAGTGTAGCAGGCACCAAATTTCTTTTAGTTTCAAAGGCAGTTTACTAAAACTCAGGGGCTGACAGACCCTTAGTCCTCGGTTGGCCTTTGGAAATCTTTCCTCTTAAAGCACAGCATGAAGGGGTGGAGTCGCTATTAGTCCGTGCAGAGTGTGATGATTATTCTCCTTATGCACCATATTTTTTTATGCAAAATTTGCACCACAGTAAAAAGCCACTTTTCAAGATACATGCTTATGGATTTTGAGTTTGTTGGACTTAGGCATCAACAGCTTAGTCTTTTTTCCCTACATAGGAAAAAAACCCGTCTGTTAAAATTAAGATATTAGAAGGTATTTTCTTGCATAAAGGATGGTTGAGCCAGATTTTATGACCCTCACAAAATTTAGCAACTTCAGCAATTTTACTTTCTCAGCATACAACAAAAATATCTTGAGGTATTAATTCCTGCCATGTGAGAATCCTCAGCTGGCACTAAGGCCCTGTTTCCAAAAGTAAGATGATGCTGGAAAACAGCAATGAGTTCTAGGAAGCTGCTGTAAATTAGCAAAAGTTAGATAAAATTCTGTTATTAAAATAGTCTGGGGCAGAAATGCAGTTTTCAAAGCAGGAAAAACTGTATTTCAACTGATCTTAAATGAATTCTGTAAAACATTATAATCCCTTGCTATTACCACAACTGAAGTTTAAAGATTAGTCTAGCTTTTATGTGTGCTAGAGGGAAGATTCCCAATTCTAATGGAAACACAGGAAGAAGGCATGAATGTTGATTTCCTTGAATATGTTTGAAGTCAGTCATGCACTTCAATGCTTTCCTATAGCAGAAAAGTGTAAGCAGGCATAAATTACTGCTATGTATAGTCATGATTTAGCTATTTTTTTCAATGAGAATTAAACATCAATGACTAAAGGGAACATGAAAAACTTGCTATCCTTGTCTTTGGTAGGCAATTCACTTCCTTAATACAGTCATCCTTTATTTTTTCAGCAATAAATCTTATCAAAAAGTATATTTCACTTCATACCTTATTATTGTGAACACAATGAGGATATTTCCAGCTAAGCCTGTTGAACAGATAATCCCAATCAAAGAAGGAAATCAGACCTGGTAATGGTGCCATCCCCTCCAAGATCTGTTAATCAAGCCTGGTGTACAGTTCTGACAGAAAGGCTGAAATTCACTCATTCTTCAGTGATTTTATGACTTGGTTCTGTAGTAGCAAGAGAAATTAATTATTTGTGGCTAATAATTTGGATATCAATATCTAAATCTCATATCTAAATGTATGCTACTGTTTAATGATTATCTAAATTTTGAAAAAAAAAAAATCACCAAAAGAATTTGTACATTCAGGATTGTACTTGAAAGAACAGGATGATGTTATTTTCAAAATTAAATCTGTGATGTAATAACTCCATTACAGTTTAAACAAATTTGTAATCAGAGAAGTTACACCTTTCAGTAAGAGTGTTTATCCTAATGAAGTGCACTGTCGACTTCTTCCCTTGGCTGGGGTGATCCAAATCAATCCTCCAAACAAACTCTCTAATCAAACCCTCCTTCAGCTTAAGATCACTCCTCCCATTACTTAGACATAGAACTTAATTATGGAATGACCATTGAACTGGACACCAAGATAAATGAGAACACAGAAACTTTAATGTTTGGCTTGCTTAGGGTCTGTCCCGTTATTTTAACCCACTGGGATTTTATCACAGAACCTGGAGAATTGCTATTTATGCTTCTTGTAATGAGTTTACTGTGGCAAGGCTTTGGTAGCAGGGTGACTATGGGGTGAGAAGCTGCCAGAAGCTTCCCCCATGTCCAACAGAGCCAATACCAGCTTGCTCCAAGATGGAACCACCGATGGTCAAGTCCAAGCCAGTCAGCAACAGTGGTAGCACCTCTGGGCTAGCAGTTTTGAGAAGAGGGGGAAAAGTTACTGTGGAACAGTGATTGCAGTAAGAAAGAAGCTGGAGTATGTGTGAGAAACAGTTCTGCAGACACCAAAGTCAGTGGAGAAAGAGGACGAGGTGCAGAGGAAAGATTCCCCTGCAGAACATGGTGCAGACCAAGGTGAGGCAGGTGTCCCCCTGCAGCCCATGTTGGCCTGTGGGAGGAGCAGATTTCCGCCACAGAAGAGTGTGAGGAGTCCTCCTTTGAGGAGGAAGGAGCAGCAGAGACAATGTGATGAACTGACTGCAGCCCCTATTCCCTCTCCCCCCAGAGATGTTGCAGGGAGCGGGTTGAGGCTCCGGGATAAAGTCGAGTCCGGGAATGAGGAGGGGTGGGGAGAAAGTGTTTTTAAGATTTGTTTTGCATCTCATTATCTCACTGATTCGATTAGCAATTAATTCAATTAAAGTTACCCAAGCTGAGTCTGTTTTGCCCATTATGGTAATTGATGGGTGTCCCTCCCTGTCCTATCTCTACCCACAAACCTTTCATTGCTATATTCCCTCCCTTCTGTCCAGCTGTGGAGGGAAGAGATAGGGTGGCTTTGGTGGGCATTGGGAGTTCAGCCAACATCAGCCCTTCACACTTCCACATTTTCCTTTTTCACTGCAGGTGCTGTACCACTGTGCCTGTGCCCCCACACAAACAACCTCATGGACAAAACTTCAAGACCAGGCAATAGCCAAGTGATATCACATTTCCTTGTAAAGCGTAATCTTCAATGGTCTTTCTGTGTGATGCACTGCCTACCACCAGGAGAGGTATGAAAGCTGCTGGCTTTACTCACAACTGATTCTTTTTTTCTTTCCTTGACTTCCCATGTAGTCTGCTGCCTACTGGGTTGTGTTAGAAACAATTGCAGGTAATCTGGGTTTATATTTTTCACTAGCACTCATCCAACAGAACAACCGTAACTTTCCAAACTATTTAAATGTTCATGTTCTTAATAAGACTTCCTACCCAAAATAATAACATTGAATTAAAAAACCATGGTGGTACAGACAAATATCTATCTTTTTGATAGACACCTTTCTTTGGGAAGGTGGGCTGGGGGGTGCAGTGGGGCTGGGTTAGGGATGGATTATAATGACAGAAACCTAGAAAACACTGAAAATTTTGCTCAAAATATGACATTTTCATTAGGTCACTTAATTTTAATGATATTGTAGCAAAAGAGTTGCTTGGAGATTTCTATGTAAGACAAATGCAAATTCAATAAAAGACACTTTCACAGACTTCTTTTTCTGTAAAAAGTCTGGCTACTCCTTAGTTGGTACTATAAAGCAGATATTTATTGAATCTGAATTAAACTATTAATTGAAGATCTTCATGTGGTATGACTTGACTTCATATGAGTCTAATATTAAAGTGCAAGAAAATAAGGTAAAGTGTCAGAAGAAAGAGTATTCAAACACAATAGCCCTACCCCATTTTTACCACTTATGTTAATACTTGATGGTTATGCTGCACAACAGCCTTAGATATCCCCTCTACATTTAATTTTTTGCCTAGTTTCTGACACAAATTAAAGATATTTTTGTCTTCAATAAATGTAAGGCAAAGAATGACTAGAAAAAAGATCATTCTGTCTCTTTCTAATGAGTAGAAAACATAGGAAAATTATAATTTTTTCAAAAATTTGAATTACTGACTTGAAACGGCTTTCCTGTCACAGAAATATTTCCTTACTCTTTTTATTTGCTTCTTTCTATAGTCACTATCCAAAGCACTTTACCTTAAATAATGCCACAACATCTTGCTCTCCAAGACAGGGCTGGAGAAAGATTCTCACCATTCCCCCAGGGAACTAAGCTTCTTTAGCATTGACTGAAATCACGGGCATTACCTTTTCACTAAAGGCAAGCATCAATCCAAAGGCAGCCTGTTTTCTTTTCACCATTAAAGCAAAGCAAAACAACAGGAAAAACCAAACGACCAAAAACCAAAGGGAAAAAACCCCTCACGGCTGATGGCACACAGAGGGCAAAAATTCAGAGAATTGCAGCATCCTCAGTCAGCGTTCCGCCTTGGGATCCACCTGCCGACGCTGCTCTCCGCTTGTCCCGGCAGCTCCGCGCTCCCGGCGCCGCTCCCGGGGCTCCCGGCTGCTCCCGCCGCCCGAACCCTGTCCCGGCTGAGCGCCCTGGAGGCGCTGCCCTCGGGACCCGCTGTGAGAGCTCACCTGCAGCCGGGCTCCGCTCCCAGCCTCCTCTGATCCCGGACCTGCCGCCCTGGCCGCCCACCTTCGGCCGAACGGGAGGCAGCAGCAACAACCTGCTGCTGTGCGCATCCCCAAGCGCACGAATGTCAGTGCGAGCCCCCAGCACTGTACTGACCCCGGAAAAAAACAAACAAACAAACAAACAGGCAAAGAGACAAACAAAATCCCGCTCCATGCAAAAAGATTAAAAAAAATCACAGAAAATTACGATACCTGTTTTACTGCCTACTCCGAGTTCCACAACACTTACATCTTCGCCGTTTGACACCCCTGCTGACATTTCAGAGACTCCTTCTTACAAAATAGGAAAGAATAGCAGGAAATGGCAATTATCTGCATAACATCACAACAATTTGCAAAGAACCCTGGCAGTTGCTGAACTCTGTTGAAGCAGACATGACTGGACACTTCTGATTCAGGCTTTTCAAATTATGACATCTGTTTCTGGTTCTGATATGCAAAGGTTGTTGCTTAAATATATTTTCAATTCCTCCTCTCATATAACTACAGGAACACATGCTTTGTTTTAACTGTAGTGTTAGTCCACTTTTTTGGTAGCAAATTTTAATAAATAAATACCTGAATGGAAGACTTTTAAAGCCAAGAAAAAACAGTACTGTAGCGTTAACAGAGGATTACTGTTAGAACTACCTTTTGCACTGAATTTTTTTGACGGAAATTAATTTTTGATTGAAACAGTTCTGACTTCTCTCATTTCAAAGATGCATCTCACCTGAATAAATTTGGGGTCAACATTATCATTTCAGCGCCTGTAGGAAAAATATATTATCCCAAAATTCTGAAATATCTCTAAAAACCAGATGCTTCCTCTATACCCTCTCAGGGAATTGCAGTACACATAAGAATATGAAAAACCTGAACAGTTTCAGTAGAGTGGACACATGAGAAAGGCTGCTAGGAAAAACATAATCAGTTTGTGAAAGGCATTCCGTATCCAAAGAAAAGAGAAAGCCTCAGTGGTATATTTCTCAGTGATATAGCCCTTCCCAGCCCTGTGCTCTGGAATATAATGTTTCTCAGCCTGCTGCCAGCTGCCTTCCCTTCCCTGTGGGTGAACCAGCCCAGTTACCTTTACTATCCCTGATATTCTTGCTAGAGATTCCTGTCCCCTCAGATGTGCCAACATAACTGCAGGTTTCATTCCTCCCTTACATGCTTCTTGCAAAAGATCTGGGTTAGAAAAATTTGGCAATAGAAGAATTTAAAAGAATGCCTGTCACTCCAGTAGAACAAGCTGACAGAAATAATTAAAAACATAACAGTTGCCAATCTGACAGAAAAGTGACCTCTGGTAGCAGAGAGGTGATGGGCAGTCAGAAGGGCAACTGCTCCAGAGGAAAGGATCAGGGCACTTTCTCCTCCATGAGCACTGGACAGAAAAAAGTTAGAGGCCTCTGTGAATAAAAGTCCAAATAAACAGAGAAAATGCAATCAGTCAGCCAAAGTCAAGGACTTCAGTTCATATTTAGGGAGTGAAGGTGTCTTTATTTCCCATTACTACTATTATTATTATTTTAATTTTTATTATTATTATTGTGCTTTTTCTCCCCAATTATTAAACTCAACCTAAAAATTTTACTTTTGAATCTCCTCCCCATTTCAGTGGAGTGGGGTGGGAGAGGATGACATGACAATATAATAAAGTGAAAATCTGACCAATGAATTAGAGTAAAACCACAGTGGAAATAAGACATCAATTTGTAGCTAAGAGCTTCGTGGTCAGTAATCACTGAAACAACTTACCAGGTTGAAAGGCAGGTTCTGCAACATTGAAACGATTCTTAGAGCAGGTCAGGCATTGTTTCTGTATTATATATTCTTGCTCAAATGGGTATTAATTACAAATTGCATATTTTGCAATATTTTTCAGGATGGCAGACAGCTGCTCACAGTTCCTATACTAGATTTCTAATCCATGAGAAAGCTGATGCAGTAGTTAGGAAGTGTGGTACTCATCCCTTTGGATGAAGCTTTGGATATGGATTCACAGGTTTTGACTTTGCTGAAAGTATCAGAATGGAAATCCTTACCATTATTTGATAATTTGTGATGCTAAGCACCTTAAAGCAAATAAGGCAGCAAAATATTAAAGTACCTACTGAGAGGTGAATTGAGGCCGGGTGTCCTAGGTTCCAATATAGATGTATTCTATTACCACTAGCTGTGGGCCATTAGCTGTTATCTCCTGCTATCACCCACCCCTGATAACAGACAATGGGCCAGCAAGAAACCACTGCATGACTCATGGACTTATCTCATCCTATTG
Source organism: Monarcha castaneiventris obscurior (assembly GCA_026261815.1). Lineage (NCBI taxonomy): Eukaryota > Metazoa > Chordata > Aves > Passeriformes > Monarchidae > Monarcha > Monarcha castaneiventris. Next base: position 3,068,139 of record JAMPIT010000327.1, read on the forward strand.
TGAGATGCTCCGCCCAGGAGGGAGGAGCCAAGCATTCCCACCTGGATATAACCTGGCCTTGGAACTGCCTAAGGGAGTTCTGTCTACTGGGTTCCCAGAGGATAAGAGCTACCACTGGACCTTCAGCTGGAGACCAGACCTTCCATAGGATCACTGCTCCAACTGAACTACTTCATTTGGGCTGCTGCCACCACCCTAACAGGGTGTCAGGTTGTATCTGACTTTGTCAGTGCTTTTTTCCTTGTATTATTTCACTTATTTTCAATTTTTTTTCCCTATTAACTTTTAATTCTGACTTGTGATCTCCCACTGGTTTGTTTTCAAACCAGTACACCAAGCTACCAGAAAATTTCTATGTCTTACTGAAAACTGTCACTGCTTTACTCTTCTCCAGACATGGTATAACTAGAGCAATTCTAAAAGAGTTTTTCTTTCATAAAGGAAAAACTTAAACCTCTACCAGACCTTTACCAAATAGGTAAAATTAATATCTGCTAGTCTGTAAAGGTAGTAATCACACTGTTCACCATTTACCATGATAAAGCTCAGTATCTGGCAGTTATTTTTGGCCGTGAAAAGTTTTTTTTTTTTCTTACCTGTTATGTGCTATTATGTTACTTAATTTCTTTCTACTTTTAATATTTAATAGGGAAAATTGCCAGATGTTATTGTTCTGTAACAGCTTTGACTCATAGTTGTTGGCACTGTGTGAGTTACCAAACCCTTCACTGATCTGAGCCGCACACAAAATGTTGTATCTGATGGTTGGTTTGGGGCAGGCACTGAAAGACAAAGAATGGCTTTCAGATGACTTGAGGGATGCTTACCTGGAGCACCACAGCAACAGGAGGTGTAAGTGCTGTGAATTTAATATTTAATTGGAACACAGACTGGTACTCTGGACTCTCTGTATACTCATTCTTTCTTTTTCTCTCCTTTTGGCACAGTGAATTTTAATTATTTCATGAGAAATGGAAGAGCACAAGGAGGAGATGGTAGAGTTCCTGCCTCAGAGTACCCACGTGGTTAGAGCACATTTATCACCAATACCTTTGGGCAGCACAAATTAATTTATTCCAAATCTACTAAAGCCAGAAGAGTTACCCAGCATCTCTAGGATCACAGGAGTAGTTTTGTGATCATTATCTTTGCCTTCTAAGAAAGGCAATTAAGCCAGAAATTATTGCAGAGCTGGGGTGGAGGGAGAGGAATGAGTGGCACTAGAGATGTGCTTCTTGGTTGAAGAGTGTTGCCTCCCTCCCATGGGTACTGGGATCCTCATTCCTTTGGAGAAGTAGATGATAAACCCTTCTCTTTAGCATTTCTGGCTTTTGTGTTTTCTGGAGCTTGGCACAGAGATTTCCTCATGTGTTGCATGTAAATCTTATACAACAGGGTTTGAGAGAGGTTGTAAATTTTTGTGAATAACTCATTTTTCTGAATATATTAACAGGAGAAATGACTAAGAAGAAAGGCAATTAAAAAAAAAAAAAGAGAGAAAAAACCCCAGTTTCACTGAGAATTCTCCCAGTGGCTGAAGTTCAGCTTCATGTTTCTTCTTTTTCTAAGGTTATCTATCAGTATAGTGATTTAACATCCCCATAGTAATTTGTGCCTCTTGTTATAATAATTTTTCTTTCCTCATGGTAGTTTCTCTTAAAACAAAATTTCTTTAAAGAAGAGTGGGTGATTTAAGGTTCTTGTCCTAGCCTCCAATTCTCACTCACTGACATTTTAGAAATCAATAGCAAACATCAAGTGTAACTCACAGCTGATAAGTTTGCTTTTTTTCCTCCTAAGGTGCTGAAAGAACCAAATTTTACATCTCTGAAAATAATGTCCCCTTCTTGACCAGGATTTCTTTACCAGGCTGGAGAAGAGGGCTGAAACATCTGTTTTTTTTTCCTACAGAATGACATGTTTGACACCCTGTTCCCTTGCAGCCACATTTCTACGCAGAAGGAAGCTCTGCTATTTCATGGGACATTCAGTACAACGCTTTAAATGCCTAAAGTCTGCTTTCCTATTTCCCCAGGAAAATGGACTGCTAAGAGCAGTAATACGTCACTGCACTGTTTCCATCTGCTGTCCTGACACAATTTTCTTCCCTCTGCCACGCAGGCAAGATGCTTCACCAAAATAGCTACACCACCAAATAACTACAAGAAGTCATTACCACCAGGTGGTGCTGTTAAACATCATTTTCCACGTCCTTTTAATCCCCGTGAGAGTGAAGCAGTCTAAAGGAGATCAACCCAGCCACTGCTTTAATCTTGCTAAGTTTTATAAAGAAGCCATTCTCTTTGGAGAGGAGGCATCACCTGCTCTTGGTCAGAGAGCAAGAGGTAACAAGGAGCTTGAATCCTGAGTTTGGGAAAAAAGGTAATAAAATAAAACACTTGTTAGCAGTTTGCCCTACCCAGATAGCAGTGTTCCAGGTAGGTATGATTTAAAGGGAGTAAAGAAATGAGTAGCCAGCTCTAGAGAAAGGACAGATTGCACTTTTTTGAATCTGAATTCTTATGTGATTCCTTTAGATACTTCTGCTGCTTCAATGTGCCTGAGAGTTAAAAAGCAATATCATCTCAGTGTTACATAATAAATCTCAGGTTTACTCTCCAAGCTCTTTATATCTTCCAGATATCTAATCTAAGATGCTATCAGGTTTCCTCCCCAAGCACTTTGTATCTTTCAAATATCTAACTGGAAGGAGCTATCATTAGTTCTGAAGTGTGTGCCAGAATCACATGTAATGAGAAATATTTTCTGAAAACACAACACCAAAAGTTAATAAATTCCTCTGTGTCCTTACTTGTGTTTTTTTTTTTGTTATAATTAATTAATTGGTACTTTAAAATGTATTGGCTCATTTGTACATTTCTTGAGCTAATGTTTTCACAGCAAGGCAACTCTATTGCTTGAATCTGTATTTCCCATATTACCATTGGCTAGGAGCAATGGCACATTATGTAAAAAAACCCTGTTTCTAGTGATCTTTTCTTACAGAAAAGGCTTCAGAGACATTAAGAGGAATGCTTTTATGCCACGCTTAATATTTTGAGAGAAATATAAAAGGTCATTCAGATATTCATTATCCAGTTTGTTTGGTTTTTCCCCTTCAAGTTGACTTTTCTTATATGATTTATGATATTATAGCTGAAAAACTTGCAAGAATGTGCATGGAAAGTCATGATTTGAGACTTGATGAGGCTATTTTCCTTGCTGACATGAAGTCAAAGAAATACTATCGGCATTTATTTGCATATTTTCCTGCACAGCAGCAGTCATATATAATCTGACTTTGGAGCCAAGCACTCTGGGGCTCTGCCCAAGAAACATCTCTCCTTTGCCACTTTTTGGAGATTTTTTTGAGCTGTAAGTTTTTTTTCACTATGTCTCTATCTGGCAGCTTCATGAAAGTTCATTCTCAAAAGTTATTTATTTATAATTTTTTCCACTTTAATGTTGATTTTTATTTAAATTTGCAGTAAGCTACTGCTTCATGCTAGGCAAATCAGAACATACCTGGAAAATAAAAAATTTCGTGTAAAATAGGCCTATGGAGTTTAAGAGAACCCCCTAGAGTCACAACCCACTTGATTTAACCATCTGTCTGCTTGTTCACCCAGTCTGGGCTTCAGGGCACAACCTCTGTCTGGCCAGCTGGCTGCAGGCTGTGGTACCATGGTGCCATCTTCAGGTGAGCACACCCAAATTTATGACTAAATTTGCAACCTGTCATCTAACTTTAACATTTTGCAGTATCAGGATGTGTGGAACAGGTTTCATACCCTCAGCTCAGTCAGCATTTGCCAATGGCAACCATTTTGACAGCTGTTCCATGCCTTTGAGCAAAGTAAAACACAGAGTTTTATAGTGACTGTTCTTTTTTTATAAAACAACAAAAAAAGTATTTTCCCTCAAGGCCCTTAGTTTGAAGGAAAGGTTGTTTGAATCTTTGTTCACATTATAAAAAGTATATTTTGTTCTTTGCAGTCACACCAAGGTGCTGACTATGCTGCAGGCAAGTTCTTTTTCCTGTGACTGATACAACAAACACTGACAAAGCAGGACTAGGACTGGGCTACAAATTAAAAAAAGGGAAGCTTTCAATTTGAACCAGAATAGAAGCTAGAGAGCTATGCCAATTCAATCTTTTTCGGTTGTATTTGTGTGGCTGAAATAATAAATTCCAGTTTACATCTAGGTCTTTCTACCGTGTGCACTTGGTATCATTAGAGCTATGTTATTAAGCTTTAGTTCCTATTGTGCAAATGTATCCTTCTAATTGTCCTGCACTTAGTTTTATAAATCTCTTTCTTCTTCTCCACATTTTTCTGACTTAAGTGTTTTTTTGATGTTGTGAGATGTCAGGTGTGTGAAATTTTCCATCTTGAAGAGGGATTTGCACATTTCTACTTCTGTTGGCAGAGGTGCCTGCATGACTGAGACCTGTTACCACTCTCCAGTTTTGGTTTGTGAAAGGCAGCTCTGCTCGAGAAAAGGAATAGAAGTGGAATTGCCCAGGAATGCCAGTAGAACAGGGATAAAAGGCTGACTCAAAATGAGGTGATAATGTGTCAGTCAGAAGGTTTGAGTCTACAAGAAAGTGTGCTTTACTGCCTTCTACTGCAGCTGGCAAAGTACAAGTTATATACATAAAATTATATATACACAGATATGTATAGAGTTTGAACTAGCTAGACACTTTGTGACATAGTTTTTTCTGCACTGAAAATGTAGGGATATTGTTTCTCCCAAAGTTTTTTTTACTTCTAGAACATCGTTTTCCTTTGAAATAACCACGCTAACAGTCCTACATAAAATCAGTCTCTAACAGAAGAGGATTGTGTTTTTCTATAATGAATGGTAGCATGAAAGCACTCATATAACCTTACTTGTTAGATTTAGGAAAAAATAATCAAAAACATTAGGCACCAGCAGTTACTATTAACCACTTAACAATGGGCTCTTCAAGCCTAAGGAAAAATATTGAAAGCATCTCCTGAATAATGAGAACAAGAAAAGTACTTCTTTATTAGAAAAGTTCAGTATTTGTAGTTGCTGGCAACTGCCATCAAAGATAAAATGCAATCACAATCATAATTGCATTTTAAACTTCATCTAAATGTGAGATTTGTAAGTCTTAGCAGTTAATAAGTTTTTAGATTTTTGTCTGCAGCAAACTGGAAGGTATTTCTTTTGAGTACAGTGGATTTCTTCAAACCCAGGGTAAAAAATTATTTTAAGAACAGTGAAACAATTTCTAACAAGCAGTACATGCTTGGATAGCTCTGCAGTCGTTTAACTTTGCTGATGGATATTAACTTCCTTGATAAGAAATTCAGATTATATATAAATCTGGTAATGATAATTCATAGCACTTTTAGGAGAAAGCAATTTATTTCAGTTCAGGACCAATTTTTTTCTTTCAGCTACTTAAAATATAAATCACTGGAAATCAGAAGTATTTTGAGGAAATTGCACTGCAACTGAAAAATTCAGAATAAATAGTTCTCACAGCTTTTCCGACTCTTCTTAGAAAGTTTAAAGAAATTTTAACATTCATGATTCTTTATAACACCTCAGATAAAGTATAACATTTTAAAATTATCTATTGTTAAAACATAAAGTAAAAATTACAGTAACTCAAGTTTTTTACAATTATATTAGTAGCTTAGATTTAAATGGCTACTTGGGTATTATTAATGATTAATTTTAGTTCTTCAGAAACTCTGAATATATTCTTGTAATTTCTACTGTATTACTTTATACTGGAATAGAATAAAACAGGAGGAGCAAATATGGACATAAAATATGGTAATTCAATCATGGAACTGCTTTAGAAAAATACAGTGAATACTGAAGGATATGTCTGATGAGGCTTATAGGTAGATAGAACATTTGTACATTAAATTTAAAAACTCATTAAAAAGCAAACAAATTGTTTCTGTAACCTCTACCTTTTGCAGCTGTGTGTTTTACTTTACACAGCAATACCTGCCTCCCAGGGAAACTAAATCTGTTGAGAAACCTTTCATGTGTCTGAAGGCCTGTATCAAGAATACTTTTTTGCTGGTCAAACGAACGTGGTTCTTTCACTGAACTTTGCTGGCCAGGTTTTCCAAACTTCTGTCCTGCTGTTCAGTGAATTGCCCAGTAGGTGCTGTCCCCTTACTGGCACAGAGAGCAGCAGGGCCACTACTGAGAACAAGGAGAAAGAACCTGCTGTGCAAAACACACTATTTACAACAAGCTTAGGGACCCTGTATTTCTTCTCTAAAACAACCCATGATTTTACCAATTATACACATTTTACTTGCAAAATAATGAGAACTAATCTAGAGGGCTTTATTCTAAAATTAAATGCTCCAGTTATGGCAATTAAGTGAGGTGTAACTGTTCTACTTTAACACAAAGACATTTTTAAATTTCCAAAGTGAATTATTATTGTTATTATTCTCATTAGGACAAATTAAAATACTTTTTTGATTGTGAAGCATGAAGTCTAATAATTGACTGACCTCTTATTTTCAAGAAAGAATATAATAAAATAAGGACTGCTGGGTTACAAACAACCCCTGGTCATTTTCCTTTAGAGATAGACACAAGTTCCTTTGGGAACGGGTGTGAGTGCCACTGAACAGGACACGAATGCTACAGTGAGGGTTGCTTCATATTGGAGAAATTAGTCCTGTGACTAGTCTAACTTTGTCCAGTGGAAAAAGAGCTACTGACCTAATTACTCCATCAGCCCAGAGACATCCTGTCCTCAGGAGAATCTAGTATGAGTTCTAGAGATGTTTTTTTTTTTTCCTATTGAGAAGGACAATTTCTAATAAGTATCCTTTCAAACATAGGCAATTTACAGAATTAAACTTTCTCTTGTGCTCTCCTTCAAGTCCAGGGGAGTTCTTCTTCTCACACCACAATTTAGTTAATGGTGAAGCTGTGAAGCTTTTCTCTGTTTCTCTCTCTCCTATCCCTCTTATGCCAAAGTAGCAAAATGGTTTGAATGCTCTCACAGACACAGAAGCAAAGAACTCCAGTCCCTGCAGAAATGTCTTCTGCATTGTGTGATTTCCAAGATGTGTGGTTTTAGTTCTGCTTCTGATTTAAAAGAAAATAAAAATGTTATTGGCACATTTTTTGGGGATCTTGAGACTGTCAGTGCAATAAACATCCATCTTCAATAAATAATTTCAATATAAGATGTCTCTAGAAACTTAGAGGATTTTCTATCTTTTTGGAACTTGAGCCATGGTTGAGCTTAACCATGAGTTCTTTGACGTGTCTAAACTGTGTCATTTCTAAGTATATTCAGAGTCACAAAGCAAGAGTTTTAGAAGTTCAAATGGCCAATTTCAAAATCATTGATGAAGAAGAGTTTGCAAGATTGGTTTTATCTTCAGTAGTCTACATTTTAGTAGTATTCTGAATTTTTTTTGTTGAACATGACCCTTACATGTATGTCTCAGTGTAAGTATTAGCTAATTTAATTTAGTGTCCTAATTCCATCAATGTCTCAGAACGAGATGATATTTTGAAAGCTGTAGTACTTATCCTCTGTAAAAATGTAATCATTTCTTCAGTGCTGTGAATAAACAAGGTGGTCATTGAATGAGCTGAAGTATGACCCAATGGCTTTTATTATCTGGAGATGATGGAGCACACCTTTTTTGTCCCTTAATTTTAGATCATCAAAGCTCCAACTTTTATTACCTTTCTTAGTTCAAACTGCACGTAGTGGCCACTGCTGTGTTTTGTTTGAATGAAGTGTCATAGTCAAGATTTTTATAAAACAATATAGTCTCTGTCAGGGAAGACCAAATAGATAAAGAAAAATGGTGACATGAATTGTTACACAACAGACATCAGCCTTAGAAAGCATTTTTCAGACCAGCCATGTTTTCTTAGTGAATACTAAAATGTGTTTGTACAGTGAGTAATGCAGCCTGGCTGTAATTAACTGCAGTAAATTAATATATCCAGTGACGCTACCTCATTAAACAACTTTGTGACCTTCTCATGATTAAGAGTTGCAATAGTCCAGTGACTTTGGAACCACCAAATATAGTTACAAAAATAAGGAAGGAGATTCTATTATAGACCTACCATTTAAAAAATTACAGTTTGATAAAGTTTTAAATTGACATATTCTAATTTCTATTGCAAATCTTAGCATAATTCTGGTAGCAGAAACTGCAATCAATTAATTGCAGCCAGGGCATTGCACATGCTTCTGAAGATGCACTTAATATTTTAGAGCAAATAAACCTAGACATGCAGAATAATAAAATAATTATTGAAAAGTGTGATTTAAAAAAATCTTAAAAAAGTTTCTAAACAAAAAGGCCTGATTTTTGAACAACACCACATGTACTATACTATTTATTTAGAAAATGTGTGACAATGTGATGGTTTGCCCCACGTTAATTTGATTTGTAGTGTAATTTAAAATTTTTCCGTGTGTCTTTACATGGTCCAAGAAATACTTGAATATAAGAACAGATGTCTTTGACAGAAATGACAACAGTAAAACATACTCACATAAGCATTTTTCATGTGGATGATGCAAAGGATCAATGTGATCCTTTTGTTTAGTCTTCTGCAAAACAGAGAAGGGGGGAACAGGTTTAGTGGAAGCGATTGAGCAGACTGCTCTAAAGGAGGGCTGGCTCTCCAGGCAGTGCAGAGCTGAATCTCTCTTTAACAGGCTCGATGCAGACAGGAAACTTTCCCCGTATTTTCTGGTGATGGCATAGTGTGTAAGCACCTCGGGTCACAGTGATGGGATATTTCACCCTTTGTATAATGGCATTAATAAACATTTGTCCATTTGTCCTGGGTTCTGGACATGTCTCAAGCTTAGTAGGTATGTGCCCACACTAGCAGGGAATTGTGCAGGTGATCGTTGTGCAGATATGTGGAGTGCCTAGTGCTGCTGTTCAAGTTCAGCCACTGTGTCACCAGGTAGACAAGGATCATGGCGCAGGAATGTGGGAAAGGGGACACCTAATCCCTGCCTTTTCTTTAGGGTTCTTAGACAAGGTAGGAGAGACCTACAATTTGCCATAGTCCTAGTCCTAGTGAATTTTTCAGATTTTATCTTATGAGTATTTAGGTGAATGGACTTTCCAATAAAAGCTGTAAATGTCAAGTAAATATGGTTCTATAATCCTTTTACACCAAATGCAGTGATCAGCTTCAAGAGATGGTGGCCAAAACAGTTAAGGATCAAAACCAAAACCATCTAGAGCACAGGGGTTGCTCCCAGCAGAATGCCACAGACATTGGGATTTAGGAGACATTGGTTTTACCTCATTACCCACAGGTAGAGATCCAGCAACTGAGGTCTACACTTCTGAAGTAAGTCTTCTAAGTGTAAAGCTATTGAGAAAGTCATAAGGTGCATCACCACCTTCTATTACAAAAAGAATTAACCATGTTGTGAGTTAAAGCATAGATATTATTTTAGAATGTATCTGTACAGCCTGAGTCTCCTGCAACTACAGCTACTTTAGTCCTTCCTGTAGAATTCATATACTGCCAATAATGTAGCTGGATACCTACATTAAGTGACCTGGATCATATTTCACAGATTTTTGACTCTCCTAAATGCTTTGTCTAAGGAAATCCACCTTAGATTGCATCTCCTCTGATGAATGAAAGGTGTAATAAAAACCTCCCTCATCTCTCTGATGAATATATAAAAGCTGGTGAACTGTATCCCTTCCTTTTACCCAAGGGTTTTGCATCTGAAATGGAGATTCATTCCCACTGCAGAATAAGTGCTGTGTGTGGTAAGCATTTTGAATAGCCTGATTTTCTACTGTTGGGTCAAAAGGAAAGAGACTGTAAAAAAGAATAGGATTTATAATGTGGTTATTTGACAGCTCAGTCCAAAGACTACTAAAGCTCTTGAGAGTTTTTCCATCAACATATTTGGAATTGGGCCACTAATGACTAGGAGGAAGAGAATTTTGAACTTGAGCTTGTTTAGTCAAATTTTATTTGAATCTAAGTAATGTTAGATGCAGATTAGTACTCACTAATATGCCTGGCTGCTGCAGTAAGAGTGTGTGCCAGCGGAACCTTTTCTATCAAGCGGCCAGTGTGCTGTAAGAGTGGAGTACATGGAATATAGCTACCAGTACCTGGTGGCTTACAAAGAGAGAGAAAGATGTAATAGGTGTGTTTGGGGAGAATGTACATTCAGAAAACCTTTTTCTTTTTAGCTCTTCTATAATTTTGACCAAATTAAAAAATATGAAAACCCACCTCCACATCCTATCTTCATTAAGAAAATGCTCTATGCCCTTTAAAAGAAGCTAAACAGAATGGTTTGGATGAGGGACTGTATATTGAGGGACTGTCTGCATGCACTCCCATTTTACTAACCATGCAGGGTTCTTAAAAAACTTTAATGGTGACTATGTTTAAGAAATCAATTTTGACTGAACCTTTTTTAAAATTACTTTCTAATTAACATGATTAAGTCTGTTTTTCCCCAGAAGTAAGAGGGTGACAATTTTTAACAATGACTTAGAACATATCACATCTCAAACATAATTATTATAAAAGCGTAAGACAATATCTGAACATTTTTTAAGGCTTGAATTTTGTACCCAGCCAACAGACTCTGTACACTAGATATTCTAATGGCATAAGAAAGAGAATTCTGAAAAAACAAAAATAAAGCATGATGCTGTGATGCTCTTACATTTTTTTAATACTTATTTTTTTTTCCTATCAAATCAAGATGTTGATTTGTTTGTTTGATTGTTAGTTTGCTTTTCTGGTAGTCATGTCTGACTAAATGAACAGTTTGCTATATTAGATTTTACCAGAAGGGGGAATAGTCTCTTGATAGAATCTGGACTAAATTCATTCTGTTCAGATGTAATGAAAAGCAATGAACAGAACAAATGAAAGCTTTTCTGTGGCAGAAGCATTAAACTGTGCAGACAAAGTTTCTGAGTGCAAAAGGTAGGAAAAAAAAAATCCCACATCAAAAGTGTGCTCTAAGGCATATGGGAATTTCTCTGTCTTCACTGGGTTTTCAATTATCCTCCACAGAAAAAGAGAGCAGCAGCCTAGCTCAGGGACAAGCACATACTGTTGTTCCATCAGCTTTGTGCTCAAGATAAGTATGTTTGGGCCTGAGGAAGAGGAAAGGTATGCAAACAGCCTGTGACAATCTGGTCACTGGAGTGCAGAGTATGACAGTACACCCAGATTTACTGCAACTAGCACATAACTCATCATTATACCTATCAGCTGATGAGCATGCTGCCTACATTGCTGTAAATTTGGATGGCTTATGGGAAACTCCAGATGATTTTAAAAGGTAATGTTCTCTCTAGTCACCTGAAAAAAAATAGATTCCAGATTTTCTACTTAATAATTTTACTGCTTGGCAGTAAATGCTATTTTTGCGTGCAGGCTATTGCAGAAACACATAATTGATTCACCACCATCAATGTGTTACATCATACTCAGCAATAAACAGCTTGATTCCAATCCAAACCAGCTTTTGTAGCCAATATACCAGAAAAACTTCTGTGAAACCATCTGTGACTGTCAAATCTAATGGGTTAGAGGCATGCACTGCTAAAGTGAGCAAGAGTCATCAGGAGTGAAGGCTGGGAAACTGCACAGTTAAATGCCAGAGTGGATAAATTCTTGCAATTCTGTTAGCCCAGCAGGTGACTTTATTCAACTGGTTCCTCAGCCTCTGTACCTTTGCAGTGAACTTTGCCTACAGGGACCACTATTAATATAGACCAATATTGATTTGTTAATATTGAATGAAAATGGTACTAGATTTTTTCCTTTGCCTCCATTATTGATCCCTGTGATTAGAGATTAAAAAAACCCCAGCAAAAATAAACCAAAATTTACAGCCCTAAAATTTGTGAATTATTGCTGATATTATCTGTGCTTAAATATATAGTCAAATTTTATGGTGTCCTTCTGGTCACACCAGTATGGCTCCAGGTCAGAATAAGAATACTACAATATTGAGAAGTTGTTTGACTAAGTCAACTAGTATTGCACATTTATTTTAGGGTTGTTTTTGTTACCAAGTCTGAAACTGCCTTTGGAAATATTCCTTTAAAATGATGTGTACTATTACACAGTACCACATTAAGCAATTTCATTACTTTTGCATAGTCACATTTTCAAAGGTGGGAAGAGCCAGAACAAATTTTGCATATACACCATGATGAATACTGCATGTGTAATGAGTAGTCCAATTATTGAATAAACATTGTGAGCACTTATTTAATGAAACATGCATTATAAATATGTATGCTGTATTTTTTTCAGACGTGTATTGTCAATAACATTTTCAGGAGTCACGGAATTTTTCTACCTGACTAGGAACAGAGGAAAGAATAGAGATGTTCTTGTAGGTGAGAAAATGAATGCAGTGAGATGATGTCACCAGTATTTTTTTGGTTTCCAGTACATGTAGCAATATTATGTTGACCTAGAATATATTCTGCCTCACAGGAAAGGGGAAAGGCAACTTTGTGCCTGTCTACTAATCTAGTGACTAATGCTTTAAACTAGTAGAAGAGAGCAGCAGCTTGAACACCTACAATGAGAGGAGATTGATCCACTGTTTCATTTTTTTATGGTTTCTCCCACTGTTCTGTCATTATTAAATTCATCTGTCAGATTTAAATGGCTCAATAGTAAGACAAAAAGTGTGAGATATAAGCAAGAGTTGCTGGAATGTTTCATGCACAATCAAAACTATGACTGAAGTGGCATCGCCGAAAGGTGGTTTGGGTAGCACTCGTGGCTGACAGACTTTTTTTTAGAAAAAGTATAACTGGTTCAGAATGATGGCGGACAGAGAAGGAAACATTAAGGGTTCAAACACTTCATCTGAGGTACACAATATTGACAGCTGTTGAAGAGCAGAGTTGGAAAGAAGTGCCTCAGAATCCAAAAGAAGGAGCACTTTGGACAGCAGTGACAATGAATATGGTAAGAATTCGTGATTGACAGAATCCAGCAAAAGTAAGAACTGCATGTCAAGAATAAAGAATTAAGCAAACTCATAATATGAATAAAACAAGATCTGCTGAAATTACAGTCACTTTCAGCTTGATGTCTCTCAAGACTGTTCCCAGAAAAGCAGCAGTGCATCAATTGGAGCTTCTGTTCTAAGAGCAGGCATATGGACTAACACTTTTCCTTAAGATCACTCCTCAATAAACAAAGTTTTTTTTGAGGTGTAGTCTTTATGAGCCCTACTACTAATGCATTTTGCAAGCTACCCTCCTTTTTATACATCCCAGTGTGATCTTTGGATCCAATTTCTTTTTTTTTGCAGCATCAGCGGCACAACATTGCAAACATATGTCAGCTTGTGAACCACTAAAATCTGCATATTCTTTCCTAAGTAACGTCTTGGCAACTTCCTCCCTCTCCCCCATATATATTTAGATGATTATTATTGCCCATATGTGGTACTTGATGGAGCACAGGACAAAAAATATACACTGTAAAGGGAGGAAAAACACTTTCTTAGTATAAAGTCCATGTAGAGTTAGAACTCTTCTGCAAGCCTTTCTTCACATTGTTACTGAAGAATGGAGATGAGCTCATCCAAGAACATGTACTGGTAGGCTAAGATGGGTCAGCCAGTGAGGATGGCAACCAACCTCGTGGAGCTATGTATGTACAAGCAGCCCGTATCTGTGAGGAAGAAGCATTTTCTGAATTTCTGAGGGAAAAATCTAGCTTTTTAATGTGTTAGAATAGAAGAAAGAAAAGAAAAGAATAGGATATCCTTTAAGAAAATACATGGCAGCAGTTGCATTGAGCAGATCAGAATACCTTACAGTCAGAAGCTGGCAAATGCTTTTGAGGACTTGCTGTACTAGTCTTCCCAAACCTGCTTAGACACAAGATAATGTGCCTGTCATTTAGAATGCTTTGTGTTGGCCGGTAATGAAGAACATAATTCCAGTGCATAACCTCTGACACTTCCTTTGGCTGCTTTCAGACAACCAGTTATCCAAGGATGTCCTCAGTTCCCATTTAAATGAATGGAAATGGTGATGATTAGTAGTAGTAAAACTGCACCAAGAAAAAATCTAGGCAAGAAAAAGCGGACTGAGCAAATGTAGATGCGTGGCCTCAAAAACTTCTGGTCTGTCTTTGGCTTACTGACCCTCTGAATATCCCCTGTGATCCATTCACTGCCTGTAGAATCCCATTATAAATGGCTGCAATGGTTGTAGATTAAAGCAGATGAGATGGATTGAGACTTGTATTTGAGACGAATGGTCACTTGAGGCAATGTGCTCTTTCATACCAGACTGTGCCTCCTTTGTGCAAAACCCAACAGATTATGGCCAGTCAGAACTAAGGTCAGTCAGCACTAAGGTAGTACCTACTTTCTTCCTGCGTGGTTTTACCCCAGATAAATGATGGTGTTGTGGAGGGATAAATTTCACAATATGATTTGTCTGTTTGTCTCTCTTGGGTGTTGTACCAAGAGAGGAAAATTGATCATGAATCTTTCCATATTTTAAACGGAATTAGTTTTCATTTGCAATTCAGAAGAGTGTTTAATGGAAAATGTGTCATTTTTTGGCTAAATGAGAAGTTTCAGTTGGGGTCACTGGACAATCCTCAAATAATATATCATGTTTCTGGACTACAAGTAAGTAGGAATGGAGAATAAGTTTCCTTAGCTTACAGTAGAACAGGCCTGGAAATTATTTTCCAACAGTCAGCAAAATGGTCAAATTATCTTTGTTGTGAGCATAATTGTCCATATTCTAATTGAAGTATATAATGTTTTCCTTTTGTGTAGTATCTATTTTAATTAAGATACACAATTATTTACCTGCTAGAGAAGGGACTGAAACTCGAATCTTCCTTCTTTCCAGTGGAATGCTGTCATGGTTTAACCCTAGCTGGCAACTCAGCCACACAGAGCTATGAAGAACTGAAATTTTCCTGGGCCACATCTCATTGAAGGTGATCCTACAGGTGCAGCATACATAAAATAATGGAAAAAGACAAAGTTACAGTAATTCGACTACTTCTTATAATTACCAAAAAGATTTATATCAAGGATTTGTAGCTAATTATATTTTGCTCACATTTATGGTTATCAGATAAATTGATATAAATTAACTAATTCCTCTATTTCACAGTCGTGGGGGAAAAAAAGAGATATTTTATCATGATGGACATCTTGGTGATTATTTAAATCTCTAAAGAATATTCACAGAGTGCACTCTTAAAAATCTGACCATTATTAAATGAATTCCCAGCCCCACCATTACAGAGATTAGCTCAGTGTTGTATCTTTACTGACAATTCTATTGTATCCTTTCCCTCCAAAGATTTTATGAGCGGAGCTGCACTCTTGCCATGGTCTCACGCAGAGAGATCCTGCTGTAGGACCACAGCTGCAACTCTTAACTTCCACTTCTCTTGCTTAAGTCAGTTTAGCTTTTTAAAGAAATTTTGTTTATGTGGGAACTGCAGGAAATCAGATATATATCAGCTGCCTCTAAAAGGGTTCCATTTTATTTTCTATCATTCTACAGGACTTGATTGATGATCAAAAATCTTGGAATTCCAGCTACCTGGGGAAAACCAGGACTCAGTAGAGGATATATAATAAAGAACAGCTAAAAAGTAAAGTGACAGCAATCACTGTAAAGCCTGATAACTGCATCTCTAGTGTCCAACATAAATACTGGGTTTAGGTGCTTTTTATGCATTTTACAGCAAGAGCCAGATGCTCGATATCTCGTACGTGAGTTTATATAAATTAGTTCCTTACTTGGCCAACTTTACGACATCAGTTCATCTAGAATTTATACTTTGCTTTAAAAGGTCACAATTACAAAAAAACCCCTGCAAACAAAATATTGAGACCAAGCCTTCCTGTTCCTGGCAGTTTTAAATGTATGTTCTGTAAATATTTTGAACTACATACTTGCAGATTCTATGAAATGCTGCAATGTTACTACCGGGTATTAATGCAAGCCTAGAGAACACCCCTATGTGGCAATGAGTAGCTAAATATGTCTATCTGTGTATATAGGTGCATCTGAGTATGTTATTTTTGTCTCTCCAAATAATTCCTCATAAATGTGCACAAATATAGGCAACTGTTTATCTCATTCTTATGATAATTCTCTCTTCGAGCACTTACAATTTGTGACAAAACTCAAATCATGAACAGCAGACAGGAGCTGAAACAGCGCTACAAGGATTTGGGCTTGTGTTTTGCTGAAGGGGAAAGGATAGTGCCCTTTGGCCAAGGTCACCACAATGTGCATTTGATTAGGGTATGATAGGTGGTTGGAATGCATGGATCAACCAGGTGTGCCATGGATTTGCTGCGCTCCCCTGTCCTGCTGACAGCCTCTGTCTTTTCCTGCCTTTTATTTATACCTCCTGAGTATGGGGACTACCAGTAAAAAAAAAAAAAAAAAAAAAAAAGTAGAAGAAACTAATAGGCAAGGTTTTTAAAGCCAGCAAAGGTAGTCTTTAATCCTAAAAATAGTGTGTGGTTTGGGACTGCATGAAGGACGATGCCTTACAGCATACAGAGCAATAAGAACTACCGCATTGACAAGGAAATGCATCAGTAAAATCCCTGTTGAAGTCAGTGGAAATTCTGTTACTGACTTTAGTGGAGCCGAGATGTCACCCCACAAATTGGATTCTTTCTGCCACTGAGTTCTATGACACCTCTATGAGGAGAGCAGCATTTCAGTCATGTGAGAATTTACTGTTGTGCCCCTGCACTTGGGTCATGATGCCATAAGAGTGGAGAGATTAGGATTTATTTCTCCTGGTAAAAATCACTTTAGAATTGCTGCAACCAATAAGTACACTGGCTGAATAGACACCACACTTAAAATTAATGGCCTTCTGCAATATATTATAAATGCCTTATTATTGAAGGTTGCTTGAAAAAGAAAGTGTTACTGAAATCTGGCATTGCTATGAAACTTTGGGAGTTGGTAATTGCCAGAGGCTATAAATTAGCTTGATGTGCTGTACTGACCCTGTCATGCACTTAATGTAATGGTATCAGTTTAAATTACAAAAAGAGGCTGAACATTAAAATACTCAAATTGCGTTTAGGAAAGGGGAGAGAAACAACAAAGCTGTCATAGCTCATTAGTGTTCCATAAAGTTGAAGAAAAATACAGCTGTCAATAAAAAGTTTTCTACTTGCAGTTTATTCATCTATCCAACTTTGCCCAATACTACAATTTTAAAAATAACTCACAGTTGGAACTATTTTATAGTTGCAAGTATTTTTTGTACAGACTATTTAATTACTATTAACATGACTTATTAACATTTGTTAACAATTTCTTGCTGTTAACATGAACATGCACACTGCAGAATCCTATCACAGCACTTTGGTGACCAATGTTCAGAGAGGGCTACTATATCTCTGTATCAATGGAATAAACGTTCATTTCCAGCTAGAAACTTTAATGAGACAGATTTTGAGGACTTCTGGACAGCTGTCGAGGATTCTGGCTTTGTGGTGGTTGTAGTGGTCTCTGCAAGTCTGTAATCACTAAGCCCAGGTGTGTTCCCTGCGTTGGTGAAGTTCATTAGCCAACAGCACAGGTGCAGCATGGTAGATGTAGCACTTTCCAGCTGCACGACAGAGGAACTTCACTTATTTAATCATGGATTCTTACAGACATTTGAATGCTGTAGGAAAGTCACTAACCTTTTTTATTTTTTCCCAAACTGTTTTGCTCTAACTTAGGTATGCCCCTTGCAAATCTAAAAGTGATTATTAATATCAATTTTAAATATCTCACAGGAAGAGCAAGGACTTATTGACCACCTTCCAAGTTTCTGGTGTAAATGACATTTTAATGATTAATTATCTCTTCCTAAGCTTAGAAGTCTTTTTTCAGTACCTCCAAGAATCTTGGATTAGTGTTATTTGGGTTTGTAGGAACAGCTGAAATCTCAGCCTACTCAAATCACTTCAGACTCTGTTTATCTAGGATAATCATTTCTGAAAATGTCTCACAAACACCAGGTGCTGTTATAATTTCTAAAGTATTATTTTCCCTTTAAATAGAGCATCAGTCCCAATCAGGTTATTGGAAAGCTGCTGAAATTTATTTCACCTGAGTCTGTATCAGATGGAATGATGATGCAATTACATGTCTGACTTTAACTCTAGCAAATAAAATTGATCTGATGGATTACAGACTTCACCACACCATAGTTAAAGTAAATTACGCTGAAAGCTTGTGCAGGGAGACTGGCTGTCACCTTGTCTTATTCTCAACAGGTGAAAATTAGGGATCTAGTTGAAGCTGGTTGTCCACATGAAATTGTTCTGCAAGAGTGTATCTTAGACACTGTTGCTATTATTAGATGACTCACCTTACAGGGATGCTCTTCTCATCTCTCTGTATTTCTTTGACAATAGGAAAAGCTGGACCTACAACTGACTTTGCAATGGTTGGAGTCCTAATATTACCTTCTCTGCAATCTCCTTTTCACTGGTCTAGTGGCACAATCTAGATAATGGCCAATTTAATAATGTCTGACATGCTAAGGTCACAGCTCCTAACAGCAGACTGGAGTCAGCAATCTCATACCTACCTTCCTTTGACAAGAGGACATGTTTGTTGCTTTTTCTTTATGGACTTGCCATAAAATAAGCAGCAGTTTCATTAGTATTGAAAAAGATATGTACTATGTGGTTCCTCCAACATCCAAGATTTCCAGAGGTATAATTCAGAATCTAGAAATCATGAACTTGCATTAAAAAAAAACTTTTTATTTTTCGCTTGGTTTCGATCTGCTACTGTTTCAGTTGGTATGAAACAATAACAACAACAGCAACAAGAAGCAAACTGGGAATTCTTTTGTATAACTATAAGCTCATATTTCATAATATGACATATATCCCACATATCTTTCAGAAGAATTGGCAGAAATGTATATATTAGTACAACACTGCTCAGGGAAAATAATACTGTGCATATGGATTGAATTTCACAGACTTATTGCTTTGTTTTGTAAACATTTCTTCTTTAAACACACCAAAATAATTTCTTTCACTCTCTCTCCTCAGTTTGGATAAGCAATTCTCTCATACTTTCAGCGGCCTTCTTGTGTTGTGTGAACTCCTCCTCATACTTCTACTTCATCTATCACAATGCATTTGGCATTTTTTGACAGATGACAGCACTTCATTTCACTGGGGGGAGGAATACAAAAGACTGAAGAACAAAAAACAGCTGAAAAACACTTTGTCTTAGGGTAAATGAATAGACTTTTACCAACTATTCTCACAAGCACAAGCTCCAAATCTTTGGACTGACAAGAAGCATTGGAAACTTTATCCAAATGGTATTTTTCATCTGATAGTACTAAGCTTCTGAAAATAGGGTTTTACAACACTGCCTCTCAGTCATAGCTCTTTCTTCTAAAAGGTTTTGAATCTAAGTTGAAATTGTTTGATGGCTTTGCATTATGTGTTGTCTGAATAAAACATACTTGATTCCTTGTGCACACTGGATGACCAGGTAAGCTGCACATTATCGATTTGGTCCCTTCAGAATTACTTTGTTTTTACAGCTCAAAGTGAGTGACAGCAACACACGAGCTAAGTGTTCCAGAAGAGCAGAGACTGCATTTATAAATTGCCGACTACTGCATCACTAGGAAAAGCCTCCCAGTGAAGCAATAATTACTGCAAAAGAACAGAATTTCCAAGTCTTTGATACTGAAGACAAAAAATAGGCAATATAAAAAAATGTATCAGTGGACTGAATGCCTCCACACACATTTGCACAACAACCCCTATGTGTTTATGGATGTATCATATAAGCAGTCCCTTTCCTAAGTTTGTTTTATTATAATTTTTAAAAATAATTTCTTTCACGTTATTCTGCATCAGGAAATCCACTCAGAAAACAACAAGTAGACAAAATTGGCACATCTAATTCTCGAGAAAGTGGTTAAATGATATCACTTGCAAAAAACTTTTTTTCTTGCTATTTTCTTAAAGGATGCTAATCACCATTTCTGTGCTTAATTAAGAAATTATCATTTTAGATCATAACTTTAGAAATAATGTTTTTACTCAGAAGGATAAATTTGCTTTCAATTATTGACTTGGGTCTGACATTCCATTATCTAGAACTCTTCCTAAGCAGTTCAGACTAGTGCCTTTAAGGTATTCTGTAACTGATCACAGTTTTGTGTATTTTACTACAGGCAAGGGTTTTCTGAAAGTTCACAGTTTTAATATAAAGGCACCATTAAAGTAGAAAACTAAATTAGATTCCATTCAAACAAAAATATTTCCATCAGAATCAAAGATTAAGATGGAAAAAAATTCATCTGAATCCTCATTCATCTGAAGAAAAATTAGATACTAAACTGAAACTAGCAACATTCACATTTCCAGAGAGGGATGAATTTTTCTACATATCATCAAAGCAAATGGAAGAAAACTTTTAACTGTCTTTTTGTCCTAAAAAGCAGTTAAAGCTAAGAACATCCAAGTAGAAATAAAGAATGTGAGTTACACTTACAGCTAATGGTCTCCTGGAAGAAGAGATCTGTCCTGCCAAGATGAAATACTGCATCTCTAAAAACAGATAGAGTTTAGCTGGATTTAGGACTAGGCCCTAGAGTTTTCAGGATCAAATTAGGGCTAAGAAACTACTGTTTTCTTAGATCTTACTTTATTTTCCTAGAGGATTTTTTGCAAATGGTCTTAACATTTGAGTACCTTTACATATATGTGAGAAATAAGCACCTGGAATCAATGTATGCAACTTGAATTCTAAAGAAAATACATTTTCATCTGTGGAATTGCCATTATTGACCTGCCTGACTGAATGGGAAATTGTAGAGTAATCTTGAATTAATATATCTCAATCTCTTCAGAAGAAACAGACAAACCAGAATCAATGTTCATGTGCTTTTTTTCTCTTGTAAGCTCATGTAATGACAAGAGATTTGTTGTTTTTTGTCATGACTTAAAAGAAAAATCTCACATGCTTATGGTTCCTTTTATACATTAGCATACTAAAGTATTAGTTTTCTTAGATATTTTATTTTTCCTTTTACATTACAGTAGCATCTGGCAGGCCAGAGTCAAATCACAGTTCTGACATAAGAAACACAATATGCAGATTTAGTGAGATGGTTAAATCACCCAAGACCTATATCTTAAGTAGAAAATCCAAGAAGCTGAGTAAGAGAGCACAGGTACAGAGATGTGAATTAAATTGCTCAAATTCAGACTGAAATGGTATTAAAGATTTGAATAGGTCCACTGTCTCCTAGTTCACAGTTCAGTGTCACTGGGATATCACTTCTCATAACTGGCCATGTTTTTTCATGTGTTTCTGTCAATTCAATTCAAGGTGTCTACGTATAACATGAGAACACTGCTTTTAACCCCTGGAGCTACCTCTGAAATAATGAAGTAACAAAAAGAAGATCATTAAATTTTCTTTTACACCAGAGTACTGTGCAGGTAAAATAGACTGGACTTGGGGAATTCTATGTCATTTAATTATTTGCCAATTACTGAAATGGTTAATTACTGATTTGGGTACTGAGAAACAAAGAGAGTAAACTAAATGTACACCTAGGTGGAAGTTGTTTCATCCTCTTAGCTTCAATTCACTTGCCTCTCCTCCCTGCCTTGTGCATCTCCACTCCTGTCGTTTGAACCACAGGTCACAGCCAGGCCCCTTGCGATGCATCGGGCGGTGCAGAGACTGCTGTCAGCACCTCCTGCTGCTCCTTACTTCTTACTCCCCTGCACCTCCTTTCC
This sequence comes from Monarcha castaneiventris obscurior, assembly GCA_026261815.1. NCBI lineage: Eukaryota > Metazoa > Chordata > Aves > Passeriformes > Monarchidae > Monarcha > Monarcha castaneiventris. Next base: position 3,089,983 of record JAMPIT010000327.1, read on the forward strand.
TGCTTGTTTTATCTGCTCAGAGTTGCAGGGATCCCTCAGGGTATCCCTGTCCTCATGTGGGCCAACCAGAGCCGTAGTCCCTTGGGTTGTCCCTGTCCTGGTGTGGATTGCCCGAGGCCACAGTCCCTTAGAGATGTACCTCCTCTACCATGGAGGTCCTTTTTCCAAGAGTGTCTCCTGCTGTGTCCCCAACAATACCCCTTCCCACATGCCTCCTCCCATATTTTCTTCTGTGTCCTCACATGACGCCCCCAATGTCTCCATTTGTCTCTACATAATGTGGATAAGAAGCCATTCTTTGGAAGAAAAAAATACACATTTATGGCAACCATAGAGCATTTTAATAATGAAGCTTTTAATCAGAAAACGACAAGTGAAATTTGTGTAGTACCACAATCGTGGTGTGTTCTAAATAATCACAGTTCCCTGCAGCACTGAATTACAAGCCACGTTCATCAATAATTATTACTTTACTCCAGACTTTTAGATTAAAAATTCTGCTTCATGAATTTTCGATGCAGGGCAATTGGACGGAGGATTTTTATGCTTTCCAGGCTGCAGCAGAGGATTTCAGAGATGAACTGCATTGATCCAATACTTTCACTGACTTTCTGTTCCTCCAGCACCATGACCAACACTTCAGGGATTAGCATGTCTGCTGCTCCCAACATGCAAGCCTGGTCCTGACGTGAACATTTGTTAATTTCCCCCCATAAATAAGGCAGTAAGGCTTGGTAACATCTTTTTCAACTTTTTTTTTTTCCCCTTTGTGTATTTTTTTTTTTGTTTTGGTTTACATGCTTCTGGTATGCTGGAACACTGCCTTTCAGGAGATTTTGTGTAGCATGAGGGACTAGTAGAATTTGCAGAATAAAACCTTTGTTTAGAGCACTCTGTCTTCGTGCTTTAAGAAGAATGTATTTCCTATATTTCTATCTCAGAGCAAAGTAGATTATAGCCAGACAGATAGATACTTTGAAAAAGAATTGATTTTATTTCTATGTTGCATTGATTATTCCCATGTATACCACCATTAGTCATACCCAGGAATTTCCTTGCTGGGAAATGGCAGGACAGATTGGTTTAGAACTGCTCTGCAGCTGTTCTAAATTACACTGGGATAAGCCTGTGAACCCCTCCAGTTTTCAGATGTCTGAAAGTTTAGCTTTTAGCAGGAGACTATACCCAAACTAGCCTCAGTTCCCTGATGAAATGGTTTACCCTTTTGTGGATTTAAGAATTAGTAACCTAAAAGGAAAATTACCATAAAAAACAAATCCCTGAAAACAGAAAGAGAAAACAAAGCAGTGTAAAGAGAATTAGGCTGGCAGGAAACTTCAAAAAGTGCATGATATGAAATGGTATCAAAAGAAAAGACCAACAGATGTCTTCAGCATGAAGACTAGCAGTGTTTTCTAGCCTTTGTTTATTTCAGGGGCTCAGTACCAAGAGGTGCAAGTTTCCATCTGGTAATAGAATTCCACAAATAATTTAAGATGAAAGGCATAATATGTATTTAACGATACCTTCACATTGCTGATCAAAGCATTTTTTCTGAACAATTTTTTCGTCATGGTATTATTTTTCTTCCCCTTCCCATTTTTTTCCAGTCCTTCTACCTGTTCCCATCAACATGTCATATAACTTCACTAAAATTTTTCTTATACCATTACAAAGACAGTATATGGCTATTGAAGACAGTGATTCTTCAATGATTCTGTCCTTCAGGTTGTTTTCATATTGCCTGTCCTGTCCTCCCCTTGTACACCACATATTTTAGAACTGGAAAGAAGCCAGATATCCCCCTATTTATTTGGTGTATATGTTCAATGTTCCTTGTTCTTATTCTAATTCTGCTCAAATTAGATATTGTTTTATGGATGAACACACACAGAGCGTGTATGCTCCCTACCTAAATCAGTATGTCACTTATCAGTTTGACAGCACGGCACAGAGGGCAGCTGTGGCACAATGTCATCTGGGAAACCTTCTCCTGTCTGTGGGGGAACCACAAAGTGCAAAAAGACATATGCCAGGCAAGAAAAGAATTACAAAGTTTAGAGGACCTTGGTGAGACCCTTCACTCCTCCATGTCCCCATCTTTCCTCTCAACCACTTTGTTTGTCTAAAGTTTCAAGCACAGTTATCTCACAGGGCTCTAAGCTCTGCTGTCATGCTAATATGCCAATTATTTAACGGCAGTACCAAGAGTTTTAATAGAAAATTTCACAGGATTTTGGAAAATGTTTCATCATTGACAAGACACCATTGACAAGACACTCTGCCTGACAACATATCAAATCTTATGATATTATGTCCATTGTAGAAAGTTAGAAACGCACTGAATTTGGTGAGACTTTTATCAGGTGTAATAATCTGAGATGAGGCACTGTGCACTCACTGCAGTACATGGCTTGCCAGTAAACACAGCAGGAGGGGAAAAGTGGTTCTGTGTTCTGCTATATGTACACTCAGTTTCTGTGTTTTTCTCCTTTTCAGAAGTGAATTTAGAATGGCTTAGCAATTTATTGGCAAGTACTTCAGCTCCAGTAGCTTTTACATTCAGCATTGAAAATGTCAATCTTTTATCATTTGTTGTACGAAAATGTGGTCTCTGGCACAAGCTAATATCCTGTGGATATAGCACAACTCACTACTGTGATATTTTGACTGTTTCTCCTATTTTTATTAATATTTGTGATTCAATGTGAAAGAGGTTAAATACCATTGTCTTGAATGCTCTTTGGCGTTATGTACTTTCCCTTGCATACATGGGTTTTGTGTGAATTACTACTGCTGCTAATTACTCTGCACAGATACCTGCAGCAGAAGTAACTAAATTAATAGTCTGTTGGAGTAGCCCCTCTGCCATACACCTTGGAGAGCCCACAGTACTGTGACAGGATAATGGTCTCCTGTTGCTGGATAATGGTCTCCTGTCGCTATGCAAATGTAAAATCAAAACAAATGTGAATGATGACATTTTATAAAGCAAACATAGAACTGAGCCTGCCTCTGGCAAATATTTCATCAAAAACCATTTCTATTTCCTAAACTAGCGAAATGAACACTTGCTAAGGCAACATCATGTTGTAGATGGGAACAGAAATACAGCTCTAATATTTAACATGCCTAGTGAGACATTAGACTTGTTACCTTTTTTAGAGCTTATGTGACAAATAACTAATTTCACCCTTTGATTTCGAAACCAGCCACTCTCTAGTATGTAATGCTCCTTACAGCTCAGCTGTTACCTCTTTTTTAGTCTTGCTTTTGATGTCTTGTTGTGTTCCTGTACAATTCTTCCTCACTGTGCAACAAACAGCTTTCTAGTTAGTGTTTGTTGTTTAGTGTGTTATCCTTTTTACCTACTTTTGAACTACATTTTGTCTTTTTGAAAAACCCATTTATACTTTTGAACTAGAGCCTATTCTTCAGCTTCCTTACTCTGGGAATAGAAGGGTAGTAAAATAAAAAAAAAAGAAGAAGAACAACAACAACAAAAAAGAGGCTGCCAGGAAACTGATTGTGGCTTCTTGAGCTTGTCTATTCCCAGCTAAGGACAGATTAGAGCAGTCAATATGATTGTTCACCTTGGCCTTTCTGGCAGTGGCTCTTCAGGAGCAAGATGGTCAGGATCAGTCTGAAGGTTGGCAGCCTCACCAGAGCAACTGACTTCTCTAAACTTCACTGTGCCCTTGCTGAATCTTGATTAACTTAGTGCATAGCAGCTGGAGGACATTCATGCCTCATCTCAACCCTTCTCATGCCAATCTCAGCTGTCTAAGAGGTGCTTCAACTTCAGACTGTATCACGTTCCTTTGAACTACATTTATTAAATTGATGCCTGATGTAGGCAGGGAGAGGGGAGGTGAACAAGGGTTTAGAGAAAAAGTGCTCCAAAACCTATGGATTTTAGACAACATAAGCCTTATTTTAAATTAAGGGAGCTGCCCATTTACAAAATATCTTTCTGCATAAAAGAAGATACACCATTTAATGTGAAGCAATGCCATATGGTCCCCAATTAGAAAGAAATAAAAGAAAGGATTTAGATAGACTGCCCTTTCTAATCATTAATCATATCTTCTGTTTTCTTTTGCTTAGTAATACAATCTTTTGAAGATCAAGGCCAAAACAGTAAAGATTTCAGGATACTGAGCAAGTTAGGACCAACTAGATGACTATGTTTGCAGTCTGAACGAGGTATCACAGCCCATGCTTTGTCAAGATTTCTCTCTTTGGTAGACGAAAATTAATCCAGCATGTTTGCTGCTTTCAGCTGGCTCAGGAATAACACAAGAGCAAGCTAGACTCTTGAATACACAATTATTTAGAGCTTAAAAGGTCAAAACACCCAAGTGGCTACTGGTAGCCAATGGAGATCATATGGCAAAAGTGCATTGAACTTCAGAAAGGCACAATACTTTCTTAGAAGAGCAGCCAGGTTTGAGGCAGCCAGATTTTGCACTAGCTTCATTTTCCAGATGGACTTAAATCACGCAGAGATAGTGCCTTGTGAAGGCAGTCTACAGCCAGAGGATGGGTACAATCACACGGGTGCAGGAATTTTTAAATTATGTGGGTGATATTAAAATGAATCAGAACTCTTTTCACTGTAGAGTTGCAACCTGGATATCAAAAAACCGCTCCCCATTTAAACCATAACAGAAAAAGGCAAACACACATCTGTTCCTTGAACTGAAAATAATTTACTTACTTGATTCATTGGTTAATTTCCCTTCTGGCCATTTTTGCATCCTTCCCTTGTGAACTAAGTCTCAGTCACAAGTTTCAATCTATGCTCTGATCTCTTCCAATCACTTGATTTTGATTTTGTGAATGCAGAAGAGGAGCAAAAGAAGAAGGAAAAGCAGCTTGGTTACCTGACATAAAGACAGATAATCAAGAATTCAGGTAAGAAAATGACCTACAGCACTGTGTTCTCAAATTCTACAATCTCCATGTAAGGTCCAGCTATAAAGATCAGTCTTACAGCATCTCTGTTTCTCCTGTTTCCTCTGTAGATTCAGTAGCAATACACATTACTGAAGACATACATGGCACCTAGGGAGGGTTAAAATAAAACACAGATAAGCAATTGTCAAAAGAAAGGTTAGGGCAAATGGAGAGATGTGATATGTTCCGGCAGTCTTATTTGCCTGAAACACATCTAGCAGAAGTTCCTGATTACTTCGAGTTTATCCCTTTGTAGCAATATTCAAATTTTTCTTTGGCTACCACTACTCTGAACATATTTTTCTATTTCAGTGAAACACTGGGTCCAGAGTTTTTATGGTGAGCATGAGAATTGCTGGAACCCAAAACTGTTGTAGGTAAATATAATTTCATGGACACAGTCAGTTGTCAAATTCAAGCACTCTTCTTTTTCTCAAAATCCCACTGCTTTCCACCAGATATCAGGATATACCTCCAGGGTCCTTTATAGTCTAAAAGTTTTTTCACTAAAATTGAAGAAAAGATAACTTAAAATTCATATATATTTATTTTGTACCAAAACACATGCTGAAAGATAATGAAATTCTGTCAGCAGAACTCATACCTGGATGAGTTGCTACCCTGTATCTTCAGAATGGCACAAACTAAAAGGAATTCACTTAAAATAAAAAGGAAGTAACTGACACAGAAAGTTGTAACTTAATTGTGTTCACCCTCTTGAAAGGCTCAGCATGGGTATCAAACAACAGAAACAAAACAGCTGTAAACAAAATGAGTTTTACAAAGACCATTAACTCTTAGTTCCCATCTTGTTTTAAATAACAATCTAACCAAAATGATAGTAAAATGCAAACTCTTTTTCTGTTGCTCTTTAAAATGTTGATCTGGATTATTTCCTGAAATTTAATTGGAATTTAATCTTTTTAAGACATGAATTTATATTACATCAATCTGTAAACATGCCAATATACGATAAACTTTAATCTGTTTTTCTTTATTGTTAATTGGAACGCCAATAAAGAGTTTCTTTTAATAGCAAATATATCACAACAACAACAAAAAAAACAGTGTTGGAAAAATCTCTGTAGAAAATAACTGTACCTATCACTCGTGATGCTCACGTTCAGGCTGTTCTTGTAGACTTCCAAAGTCAAAAGCAAAGACATGTACTCCGAATTGTCCAGGGGGTCAGTTATCATCCTTTCATTAGAGCATTTCCAATACATAGCCTGAGTTTTCTTATTTTAATTTAAGTCAAATGTTTCTGCCTTCTATATCCATGTGTAACATGGTTAAAGTTATTCTTTTCCTCATATTTCCCCAAGACTGCTTTAGTATTTCCTCAATATTCATACGACCAAGCCCACAGTGATTATCACTGCTGTATTGCAGAGTGGCCTGCTTGGTTCACATCCTTTGTGAGGATTACTGTCACAAAGTGGAGGCAGCACTTCAGCTAAGCAGTGGAAAGATTACCTCACATTTCTCAGCATTATCTTTGCTTTTTGTCCCATTACCTCCGCTTAATTTTTTAAAATCAAGACTCACTTTCAACTCACAGTCCCCCATAATATCTTGACCATCTTCTGTATAACTGGTGTTTTTTTCTCAGAGTACATTTGTCCTACTTCTTGTTTTTGTCTGACCATGGTATTTTCTGCTTGTTCTTATGGAAACACATCCTATTTTTTTTCAGATCATTCCTCTGGCTTGTCAGATTTTTTTTTAAAAGTTCTTATCCTGACCTCTAACACACGTGCCATAATTTCTGCATTATCTCCAAATTAGTAGGCATTTTGACACCACCCTTCAAATTGGAATATACAGTGAAGCCTACCAGGCTCGGGACAGGTCTTGAGTCCCTTGCAAACTGCAAGACTGCATTCAGTATACTCCTCCACTTTGATAATGAATAGGCATTGCTTTCTTCAATATGTTAATTCAACCAATTTTTCAGTCATCCACTTAGAGCTTAAAAAAATCCTCTATACTAAGTGTACTAACTTCTTAACTTACGTCCTTTAGATGTGCTGACTCTCAGGTCTTCTTTGAGGGAAATAGAAAAAATTGGGTAATATGAGAGTAGAGCTGCTCAGAAATCAAGAAAAGACCAAAGAAAACTGAAAGACAGGATTCTCAGCAGTTCTCCAGCAGGACATGAGAAAGATCTTATGGTAGGAAATGGAGTAAAGTTGGTAAATTTTAGCATAAAGTTGAGAAAGTCCATAATTGTTATCAATAAAGGGATTTAAATGCTAGGTCTCTCACATGCAACAAAATTTCCTTTTACTAACTAGATGGGGTGAAAAATAATTTGCAACCACTTTCATACACAGATATTTATAATATGTATTTGTACAAATTTTTAATATATATATAAAATACATATAATAAGTATTTAAATATTTGTAAGTAATAACTCTTCAGCAGAAGCAGGCATCGTGCTTAGAAACAAAAACCCAATGTCTTAAATAGCTCTTTACTTTTGTGCTTAAATCTCTGTGCATACTTCAGTCAATTGAACAGATTGACTGTACACAGTTTCCTTTCCTCACCATGAAATGCCTAAGGAACACAGAGCAGGATGACAAACAAAAGCCCCTTTGCTATGGAGGAAGTGGACTGATCGTCATTACTCTGCAGTACAGCAAAGAAGTTTAAAGGCTCTTTGGAAAAGTGTAAACTGTTAGACCAAATAGAACTCAAATGCTCTTTAAGTAAACACAGTGGGATCCCAGAAAACAAAATTATTTTTTAGTTTCAAACAACTACTATTAAAATGTAATATTTGTAACCATAATACTGTTTGAATGGCCTTGAGATAAACTGGCTATCATAAACTCTGCAGCCCACCTCCTGAAAAGGTGATCAGGGACCAGTGGGGTAATTAATAGCTAAAATTGTAGCTGCCAGATCCAGGATCTGGAAACACGGGGAACCAGAAACACATCTGTTGCTTCAAATACTGTGTTAGCATGGTCAACACAGAAGCCCAGTTTTGAACCTGACAGCAATCCCCCTGAAATCAGTAAAATTACACACAGGTTACTGTTGGACACATGTTGGGGTGTTTTGTCATAGTGGTCACAATTCACTAAATATCATGGAACAATAGGAAAAATAAATGGAAATGAAGTTTAAATCTGAAATATTAACTGTGAATACTTAATTAAATGCCTCTGGTCATGTTGCTTCCTTTATCACTACTGGGTGCCTGCTATGAATTAGACTGAAGAAAGATATCTTAGGGGAGTATTATGAGCCAACGACCTTATCCAAGGTTTGTTTTGCACTGGTTTCACTTTTAGCAAGGATTTAGACATTCTTTTCACATATCTGTGCAACCTTATTGGTATCATGCACTGCAGTGAGAGTGCATAGATAGATATAGCTGAAAAATTTGGCAAAAATACAATCCGTCTACAGTGCATAGGGCTGTGCACAATATTTGAATGGGTTGTGGCAGCCATATAGCCATTAGTTAATTATGATAGGGCATCATGTTGATGTGGTGACTGTGCTGCTTCCAGTTTTGGAAGTAGTTCAGAGGCCTCTACATCTGTGTCTGCATCTGCAAGACCATGTAGCTTGTTGCTGATATAGCTTTGATTTGCTGAAAAAAACAAAATAGGGAAACTTCTGGTCATTCATCTTCAAAATTAATTTTCAAGGCTCTTCATTTTGCCCTTGTGTTTGGAGTCCGTGAAGAAAGCAAGATGGCGTAAGATGAAGGAAAAAATTGCTTGCATATTGTATGTAATTCCTTTGAGACGCAAGATGCGCTTAAAATTTCTTCTTGGTTGACTATCAATAAAATTTTACTCTTAGATAGAAAAAATAAAGAAGATATAGGAGGAAGAGCTAAAGCAGGCTATCCACATGGATTCACCACATTTTTTTCAGCCTTGAGAATGTAATCAGCAGACAGGATATGCTCAAGGATTTTATCAACCTCTCTCGTTTATCTAGCTATAGAGACACAGTTAGAAATAAAAGGATGCCTTTTTTATTTACTATAGGTGATAAATGAGCTCAGTTTCTAGATCACTGTAGACAATGTAAAGCCTCAGAGCAATTCTCAAAAGCAGTTGCAAAGCTTCTCAAACCTCTGCTAATGAAAGCAGCTCCTACCCAGAAATTAAATTCTCTGAATATGTAATTATTTATCTTTTTTTTTTCTTTCAGAAATTCTGTTACATTTTCTTCTTTGAAGGCTTTTAGCCTTATACTCTTTCCACTTAAGACTGAGTTTTAAGGTTACAGCCTTATCTAGGAGAACTAGTACTAGTTAACAGGGCTGTTTCTTTCCTGTTATATTTAGCCACGTATGAACCACACAAACCCCACAAATACTGGAAAAAATCCTCAAAAAATCCTTGAGAATTCCTGATGTCAGAAGAAAACTCTAAAAAGCAAGTAAATGAAATATTTCATTCAGAAATCTCACTTCATGATAATCTATAATCCTATTAATTAATTAAAAATTAAAATAACTGCTGGGAAGACTCCAGTTACCGGGTGACTAAATCAGTACTTTGCCAAAGCTTTAAAAGCCAGAAATTCCTTTCTCTTTTTTAAATATTTGTGGATTTTCCTCATGCGCCATAGAAGTCTTCATAGGCAGCTCTTTTCCAACATGCACAGAAAAGTATGAAGATTTTTTTCACTATACTCTTAAGGTCACAAAATTATACAGGCAAACCTCCTCGTATCCTGCTCTTATCTGGAGGAAGCAGCACATTTCACATGCTGTCTCTGAACTGATATTCTTCTTTTTTAACGGGAGGGCAGCAAGATATACTTTTTGCATTCACTATTTTCTTATATTCCCTGACACCTGATGGGTACTGTATTGTCTTAAACCTGTGGTGTTCCCTGGGAGGATGGTTGCATGCATTTAATTTCCTCTATCAAGAAAACTAGAAGACCTTGTCTACCCACCTGGCACAAGAAGGGCAGTTCTGAGTCAAGAAAACTTTCAAACTGTGCCATATTTTCATTACAAATGCTTTCACTGACTCCCAAATGTTTGTATCTTTATGAGATGCTATGGAACCTAAAAGCAGTTGTCAAGGAAGTTTAAACTTTTCTGCAGCAGAAATTGTGTGGCTCTTTCTTTCTTTCTTTTTTTTTTTTTTTTCTCTCTCTTCCTTATCAGCTTAGCTGTGAATTAAGCTGTAGAGGACTACTTTCTATGGAGTTGCACTGGAAACTTGTGAGATTTGCTGATGTATGGCCTTGTTTGACCAGCCTGGCTCTGCCTCCAGAGAGTGGAAAGTATGAGAGGAAAACCCAAGGAGCTGTGGACTTCCCCTCTTACAGAAAGGACATTTTTCAGGTAAGATAAATTTTCCTATATTGCCCAATAAATCATAAGAAATGAAACTCAGTGGTTTTATTCCTGGAACTATTTGTAAATCAGTTATTTTAACTATTCAACCAGCTCTGCTGACTTCTTAGTTTCCTGATACTGCCATACCCTTAGGAAATTACAGGATACTGACCCAGTTTACACAGATGAAGTTAATTAATTCCAACACAACTCAAACAGGATAGTTGAACATGTCTGCCAAATAAATCTTAACCAACTACCTTTCCAGCCCCTCCCTCACTAACCCCTACTCCCCATCCCTCTTTACTTCAGCCTGGAAAATAAGTTTTCCTGTCCATTATTTATTTTCTGTGGCTCAGCAGGCCTACATTTGGTATCCCACCCCAAACAGAAATCCATTCAAACATTAACAATAGATCACACCAGTTCTCAGTCTGCAGCAAGGGCAAGACTGAAAGTAGAGAAGCTGGGGATTACAATGTCCCCCAGAGTTTAAAACAAAAGAAAAAATAAGAAAAAGAAATAGAAGAAAGTCATATTCCTCTTTGATTAAAATACGCTGAAGCTGCCTTGGACCAGGCTCCAAAAAATACTGTCTTGTCTTTCCCACTTTGCTAGGGCCCCCAAGATCTCCTCCCTGTCTGTGCTAACTCACTCCAGTTCTCAGCTTCAACAGAGCACTTCTTGCTGAGGCAAAGCAATGGCTGTGGGACCTGTAACTGGCCTCTTCTTGGTGTTCCTCCTTTCCAAGGCTTTGTCCTTCCCCATACCACCAGGGACCTCTCTTCTCACCCTCTTTTTACCCACCTGGGTAGCTCCAGATCACTTGATCCATTCAAAAAAACATGCCTGAAATACTGAATTGCTCTGTGCTCTGTGAGTTTTTTTTGTTTAAGACCAGATTCAGATGCATTCTCCATTTTATTACAAATGAGTTTCTGTTGCTCTTGTCTGGGGTGAAGTTTTTTTCCTTCATAGTAATAACACACTCAAAGGATTAGGCTCTCTTGGCTGAAAACAGTAGTGTTTTGGGATTGCTTTACACTGAAAACTTCAAGAAGCTGTCCTGTTGTAAAGTTCTAGTACAAATTCTCAGGTTTCATAGCTACCTAGCTAATCAAGATAACCTCAGAAGGGAAGTAAGGCCAGCTTTAAATAGTAGGATGAGAACCTCCTGTGCACTATCTGCAGTCAGGTTTTACATTGAAAGAACTAAGACCAGTGAGCTGTCTTGAAATAAAAACACACGTTTATTTTTGTCACAAGTGAGATCAAAACTTTAGTTTTGGTATGGGCAGAATTGGGTTTCAAGGCCACATTGGACAGGGCTCTGACCAACCTGTACTAGTGGAAGGCATCCCTGCCCATGGCAGAGGGGTTGGACTACATAACCTTTAAAGATTCCTCCCAGCCCAAATTATTCTATGATTCCATGAAATTTTGTCTATGGATGTGTCTTGGGGTGACTTTATGATGCTGTATCCCCTATTGCCTGCTTATTGCCCAGACATGAATCCTTTCTGTGCCTTTAAGCCAGATCCGAGGGAGAGGGGGGAAAGGCAGTGGAATTCTTCCAGCAGGCTATGTTCAAAACACAGATAACTCGCACACTCTCTCCCCAGCTCTCGGCTCTGCACTAGGGCAGAGAGTTGCATTCTCTTGTTTTTTAGCTTGCTTCTTGTTCGTTAGCTGAAGCAAGGTGTTTTCCCAGGATTGTGGCTTCTTCTCCTGGAACTGTTCACCTCTGCTCCGGTCTGGAACACCATCACCCGGAGGCCCCACACCGAGGCCCAGAGGGGCCCACGTCACACCCCAGCTCCAGAGAGAGCAGAGCCACACCTACAGAAAGGACTCTGAATCTACCAGGTCTTCTCCACAGAGAGAGGTTTTATTATTTAACATTATTCATTCTCTCGTGCCTGCGTGCACCCTGCTTGTTACATTAACAGATTTTTTTTCACTTTCCTCCAAGAAATTTCTTTCTGAGCCTGGTGGGGAGGGGCTGCTGAAACCTGCCTTCTATTAGAGGACCCAGTCATTTCGGACGTTTCCTCCTAATTTGTATCAAACCAAGACAGGATGTACAACCTATGACACTATAATCTGAGAAAAGTGATTAATATATGCACATTTATATATATGCATTTCTGCTCCTAAATTCTCTCTTATTTTTATTTCAAGGGGATGTAAGTTCCAGATGTTGATGCTATTTCCCTGTTCTTCAAATACCATCCCAAAACTGACCATTAGGCTTACACAAGGTCAGCAACATTACACAGGAGGATGCTCTGAGATCAGTCATGTCTCACAGTGCCTGTACCCTGCCATCTGTCTGGGTCCATCTGCTGCCTCTAAATTGCAAACTTGTTAGGATGGGAATGTGACTCTTATTCTGTGGTTGCAAATTTCTCTTACTCAGCCTTGCCTGGACTGCAAGAACAAAAGTAACATTAATGACAATAATAAAAATTGAAATGTTGCTGCTGTGTGTCTGCAAGTATTCACGGATTTTTTTTTTATCTTCCTAAGGGGAGAGAGGGAGCACATATTTTAGCAAGTGAAGTCAACTAATCTGTTTTCACAGAACAGTTATTCTTCTTTTGATGCACCTGGAAACTAGCCCATGGCTCCCACTGATGAGGGGAACCACTTAGCTAATTCCCCAGTGACATGGGTTGCTGGAGTGCTTCATACTTTATCAAAACCACAAATTTTGACTTCAGTGTGCTCTCCATAACAAACACTGGCTGTCTGCTGCCCCTCCCGTTCCAGTGGGCAAGTACCCTTGGCACAAGTCAGGGAGCAGAAGAGATGGAGGAGAAAGGAGATGAGCTTCAGTGTGAATGGTGGACACGGCAGTGGATACAGAGGCTCTAAAAATGATAGCTGTAAATTGATTGCACTCAAGGCAATAAAATGATGACAGTTGATATCCACCGGGATTTCTTTTTTTTGTCTTCATTTTGGTCTCAAATGAAGGATAATGCAGAACAATGAGGGAATTGTGCTGCGTGTAACTAAGGAAGAATTTTCTTTCCCTGCAAGATCTATGCAGTGTCAGAGACTTTGTATCATTTTACAGTTATGCCCTTAATACCTCTAAATTTTAGTATAAATTTATTTGTATATGTTTTATACTATACTTACATAAGCACAATCATGTCTTAAAAATGCAAAAATGAAGGGTTTGGTACACATGCTTTGATACTTTGAACACTTTTATTCTAATTTTGCCTTTGCTTTTCATCACTGATCAATGTGTGTAGCAAAGGCAGGTCACTAGAGAGGGGAAGATCACATTGCAAATCCACAAGCCTTTTCCTCCCTTTGCTCTGTAGTTTTCCTCAGTAATGATACTTTCAGTCCCATCAACCCATATTCAATTCTTGTCAGGTCTGTCCCTGTTTCCTATGGAGACTTGCATCCTAAATACTGTTGGGAGGAGACCTTACCAACCATTAATACCATGTTAGGAAGAAATCAAGGGCTAAGTTTCTCTTTGATTTGCAAGTGTATTTTATACCAGGAGAAGCATCAATTACTCCAATCTCTGTAGGTAAGAAGATTGCAAATGCATTTTCTTGCTTGAGAAAGTATCATGCCAACCCATTTAGGGGAAAGAATTATACAGTCTGTATCTCAAAACTAGCTGCCATGATTTCAGTTTTTGATTGTGGATATTTTCAAGTTTTTCAGAAGGTTACAGAGTGGAGTTTGTTGATGAAATCTAGGAAACAATTCCAAGTAATGCTGGGTGAAAGGAGTTGTCAGGTGCCACCAGCAAGAAGAAAATACTGAGATGAGTTTAATTAATTTCTAGTGCAGATGATAAGTCAATCCAGGTACAGTTCTCAAACTGTAAAATCATTCTGTTTGTAACTCTTCCAAATACAGACAGATGAGTGAAAATAAAATATATTGTTGATACAGCAAATCTCACAGAGCACAAAATGCAGACTTAGTTTTGGGAGAAGAGAAGCATCCCTATTCTTACATAATTTGGTTTTTTTTTTGTTTTGTTTTAAAGAACAGGTCATTTTTCTCACACTGATTTTACTGTTCTCAAACGTACTGACATGCACAACTTGAAGCTAAACTGAAGGAAAGGAGAATGACTATGTAACAAAAAATAGCAGCCCACCTATTAACTCATCCCTGCTGGGCTGCTAGATTGGGAAAGAAAACCCCACAGCAAGAGCTGTCTCATTAAATCCAACTGGCCACAGGAGAGACAGCTGAATCCCTTTCCCTCCACATAAATCCATCTTTGCCTTAAATGTTGATGGTTAACTGAAATCCGTGCATTCCCTGTTGCAAGTCCAGGTTTGTCTGGCTCCCTGGGGAAGTTCCTAGATTGTTTCCAGCTCCTGAAGCAAAGTGATTTACCTACTGCAGAACAGGAGCTTGGGAGCCCTGAAGCTGTCTGAGACTAGGAGAGGGATTTCAGGTGGTGGGTGCTGCATGAGCCAGAGTCGAGATGGAGGATACCATCAGTAGCTGGCATTGTACAGGGCTCCTGTAGCCCCGTGGTAATCAGTAGCACTGGGTCACCCCAGTGACTCAGGAGCTGGAGGTGTGGAAGCCTCCTGTTGTGGGTTCTGCAAGGTGAACAGTGCAGGTACTGAGAGAAATGAGACGAAAAACTGTCCGTAGAAGAAAAAACCAAGAGGGCAGTACTACTCCTAGAGTCTTCTGGTAATTGATCTGTTAAAAAAGATTTGTTCAAATAAACCCCTATATAATTTTAATAAATACTTTTTGAATCTTTACCAGCAGTGAAAATTAAATTGCATTAGTGAATACACCTTCAGGTTGGGAGGCTCCCCCTTATTTTCAGCCTGGTTCACAGAACCTTGGAAAGGAATGTTGACTTCCTCAATTAAATTTCCCCCCCTATATTTATGGAAATAAGTATTTAATTTTTCTCAGGGTAGGGTGAAATAATAAGTGACATTCTCCATCCTTAACATACCTATCTTTAGGGCTGGTATGGTCCATACCGTTATAGAAAATCTACCAGGTACTCCCGGTTTCTAAATACAGCAAACAGGTATAGGAGGCAGGAAAGGAAGGGCTGCTACTAATAAGCACTTATAGACGTAAAGTAGTTTTAAAAAGCATGTGCTAATTTTATTCCAATTTTAAATGGATTCAGAGTTCTAGAGCAAATTCATCGTACTTATTTCAATGTTACCAAAAAAGTGTCTCATGAGCATTCTTACATTCCAGAACAATATCTACTGTAAAATGTCTCAAGGCGACTTGTTAAGGCTTTGCACCCCTACTGAGCATGCATTAAAATTCATATCTTATTTTACAATTTTATGAAGAACAAATCTATTTTCTACACCAGATGTGGTGTCAAATAGGGAAGTAAAAATGTTGGAGAAATTTACAACCACTGGATGTCATTGTTGTTCCTTTAAACTACAAAAAAATTTAAAAAATTTTAAAAAATGTTGAATCTAGTTTAAAGATTGGCACTTGAGAATAAATATTTTCTGACCATTTCTGTATTTTTCATTTTAAATGAAATAGTAAATAGTAAATTGTGTTAGTACCAGTGCATTTCATGAGGCCAAATGAACTTCATGGACACTTCATCACAGCAGCTTAACTTCTGTTCTCTTTAGAATTTCAGCCAGTCACTGCAAATTTCATTGTAGCTAGTTAACAGAAAGTGATGATCTGGACTATATAGTGAATGTGTAAAAGTAGGTATAGTCTTCAATTCTTCAATATTTTTTTACATGACTCAAATCTCACTTGTGAAAGGTTATGTATTGACTGCCAACAACCAAATGCAGATTTCAGATAGCTCTTTTCATACCAGTGTCTGAAAATGAAGCACTAATAAAAGTCAGTAACAGCTACCAGGAGCCAAATCTACCCCCCTGCTCACTTCTGAGTCATTCTGCGAAGTGTCAGAGCCTGACTCAGGGGAAGACATCCAGTTGTAGAGGGTAGTTCTGTGTATGAAAACAAAGGAGCAATGGAATAAGTACTGAATGGAGACGGGTGTGATAAGGCTGAGTCCTCTGCTGGGCAGAAGTCTCCCATCTCCCATTTTCTGTTGTGGGCTCCCAGGCGAGCCACAGGCTTCAGCGAGGCTTCTTTGTAGGGGCTCTGCAGCTGCCCGTCTATGAGAGACGAGTTCTTCTCAGTGCTTCCCTACAATCCCTCCACCCCCTCTCTGTACATCTGCCCAGCACCTGGCCCGGAACTTGGAAGAGTTCTTAATTTCATTCTATGCGCACACTTATTACCCTCATAAGAAAGTAAGGCTGAGCTAGACTCTGTGTACAGTGGGTGGGTTGAACACAGCTGTGCAGCAGACCACTTGTTCTCTTTCTGCTTTGCGGGAACGATGCTGTTTAAAATATCCAGTCATCTTTTGGCATCAAGGGATTTGGGAACGAAACGATATCAAACGAAAAAGGAGGGCAAACACATTTCGCTCCGCTTCTCCGGGAGTCACCCCGTTTACCTGCGGAATTAGCATTGCTCTGAGCTCCAGCCTGGGGCCAGCGCCCTCTGCTGCAGCGATGCCGTGAGTACGCCTTGGAGATCTGGAGACACGAAGCGGTGATGTCACCCGAAAAGAAGCAGCGGGCATCGAGCTTCTCAGCTGGAGTCAGCCTTGCTGCTAGAGGATGGGCTGCCTTCCTCAGCTCCGCACTGCAGTGGGTGCCTGAAATTGGAGGCTGTGATGCCGGGAGGACAGAGGAAGTGCCGCTAACCTCTCTTAGTACAGAACCATTTGGAGAGTAACATTTGGATTTGAACATGGAGGTGCCATGACTGGAAGGTAAAGTTGGCAGCTTCATGGTGCAGTTATAGCAACTCTATTGCCAGAGGGCTTTGTTGTTGTGCTCATTTTATTTTCAAGCCTGCAGAGTTAGCAAAGGAGCTGCGTGTGCTACTCTCTGCACTGTGGATGCTTAAGTTGCAGTACAAGTTCTGAATTAGCCCTGGGTAGAAAGAAATACATTGCTCTCAGTCTTTTGAAATATTAATAGGAGGGCACATATGGCAGCATGGGCAGACTACTTGGGCCAGCTATTGTCATCCCGCACTGTTGTGCAACATAGACAACCCTTCTGAAGCTGCAAGAAACTCTGAAATGCTCCTTCAAGATAGGATGGTTCTTCATCATCCCCAGCATATGACTGATCTCCCACAGCCCCAAAGCCAGTCCAGTGTACACCTATGTTTCAGACACTGAGGGAGAAATAGTCCATCTGGATTCTATTGCAGGTCCCATATGCCTGCAAGCTTGCAGCAGCAATACCCAAACTGAACTTTTTTTGGTCTGGGCTTTGCCTCTCAGTGGGAGTTAGGTGTGTAAATGCCTTTGAGGATGTGGGACCAGGATCTTATTTCTAGATACATACAGCCATCAGAGCACCAACATGAAATTTTGCATCCTCCGGTTTGGACACTGGGAGTAAAATTATTTCTGTAAGAACTGAAAAAGGACAGTGATTTCCCAGAATTGAAAACCTTTCTATTGAAAAGACCAGTTTACCACTAAAATTTGGTGGGCAAAACAATATAACTGCAACAAAATCGTTGACACTCTAGTAACTGATTGCACTGCCAGTCCAATGTGCAGCTGGCATGACCTGAACATTCTCAGTCACCCAGGGGGAGGTTTAGGACACGGGCTGGGGTCAGAACAGGAGTCGAACCTTGGTGCTCCTTGTCCCAGGGAAGTGCCCTACCCAACCAGCTACATGAATAAGGATGCTGTGGGCTTACCCGTTCAGCCTGCTGGGCTTTACCTTTCTCCCTCTCTCATCTTTGGTAGGTCTTGGGTTCATTCTGAGGCATAATGGGAGAAACGAGATCTCGAAAACTTTCGCGGGACAGGAAAACCACTTCCTACCCACTTCTATTTCTGCTTCCAAAATTCTGTTTGGCAGTAGTTTCAGTGAACTCATTCTTCCTTTGAGTGCCATATGATCCACAGTTGTTTTCTAAATCACCAAAAGCCATTGACAGGCTGTGTGGTTTTGATTTAGGACAAAGATGTTCTTTTCAAAAAATCATTAACTCAAAATATAGGGGGGGAAAAAAATCCACGTTTACCTTAGTCTTTGCTTACAAAAATTTTATGAGCGCAAAACCCACTTATATCTGCACTATTTATAGATGTAAAAGAAGACTAAATGGAATTGTGTTTATCTCAAATTAGAGAGCTAGCATTGAACTGAAATGAGATGCATAACATACATATATATTAATGTACAAATAGTATTAATATCTGAATCATGTAGAAATTTTTCAGTAGCTTTCATACCTAAATAGACCTGCAGGTATGTGTGGAAAAATTACAAATATATGTATATTTAATTTTTTAATTAAAAATATTTCTTAGTTCAAATGTTCTGTGAAAAGAACATACAACTCCACTATTGTGTTTTGTATTAATTTTGAACTTTCCAAGTTTTGCCTCTTCTTTCAATATTTAACCAATTATTTCCCCCAACAGAGGTTAGATTGCTTTTTTTCCCAAGGACTCAAGATACTATATTGCTGAAATACCCACAAATTTACGGGGCAAAAAAAGGAGGAATATGAAATGCTACAAGCACTTATCAAAAGATACTATTTTCCCCTGGGTCAAACGACATCACCCAAAAGCATGAGGCAGGTAAAAATACAGATCTTCAAACTGATCTCTGCTTTCTTGCTTTCTTTTGGTAAAAAAAAAAAAAAAAAAAAAAAAAAAGGCAATTTTGCAGTTGTCTCAGGAGATGACTGGAATTTAGGCAACCACAAAATGCCGTGTGTTCACTGACTTGAAAGCTCATTCATAAATATCCCAGTGTGAATTCCTGGATAGTGAAATGCCACTAGTAGCTAGTGGGGAATTCACCATTCGTCGCTGTCTCTTTAGGCAGTAACTTGGGGACAGATAGAAAAGATTGCTGTCTATTTCATCAAGAAAGCAAAGATAAAACGGGAAACATGGCAGCAGATGGCGCAAAAGAACCTGCTGTGCTCTGGTCACCTGCTGGCTGTTGTTCCTGCGGCATTAGTGGCAGTTCCTGGCCATGAACACTTGGGATGAATTTTTGGTTGCTATAGTAGTAACCACTGTACCCTATTACAGTTTGAACTCTCCCAGCCTAGAAAATTTAGACTGTTGCTGCATTTTCAAATAATGTAATAGAACAGCTTAGGAAAAGATACCATGTATCAAATGCAAAGACAGTTATACATCCTGACAGGTATTTGTTCAAATTGTTCTTCAAAACTCCAGTGGAATAAGTGCCTCAACTCCCTCAGGGCTTTCTTCAGTGGTCATGTGGTTCATACAGGCACAGGGAACAGTTGCTCTCTCTCTTCTTTTTACCTAGATTTTATGTTTCTACATATCTAGCTTATGTATCTCAAGACTTTCAGTAAATTTCTCTTAGTCTTTATTTTCTAAATTACACTACTCTGACTCCACCAGGAGCAGTTTCTCATAGGGTGTACTTTTCATATCTCTGACTTTTCCTGTCCCTCTTGACATTTTCATCAACTGGTCTACACGTACAGAGAAGACCTTTCGGGTGGAGGAGACATTAGGTACAGATGGGACCCTTAGTGTGGATAAGATACAGGTAGCCAGAGAAGAGAAAGCAGTAGTTCCAGAAAGTGTGCAGCTTGCACATGACGCTCTGTAAACATAAATAGGATACTTACCTTTTTCTCTTCATCACAAATTTAGTGGCTTGGGTTTGGCTGGTTATCTGCTATAACTACAAGGTGCTTTTCAGCAAACTTTGCACAGCCTGTCATTCCTCAGTTAGATTATGGAGTTAATTATTTCTGCATATGTGAAAAAGTTTGCATTCAAGTTGAATCTGTTTTTTTTCCGAATAATTTCCTCAGTTTGCTAATTTTGAGTTTAAATCCTGTCTTTCTGTATAACTCACTGCATATAAAACTGTAATAAGCATGTTTTTATTTTATCATCCATGACGTTGGCCAGTACACCTCTAAAAAGTCCTTCCAGTCTGATAGTAAAACATTGATAAATGAACTTCTAATACCATTTTCCGATTGACTCAGTGAATGGGTAGTGCCTTCCATGTATCCAAGGCACTCTCACATGGAATCACTGAGGTGAATGAGTTGTCAGAAAAGTGAAAGTGCAGTGAGGATGCTGGTGGTGAGTATATTCATGTATTCCTATTTTAACTAAATCAAAGTGGAGATTTTATTAACCTCTCTCACTTTGCTATAAATTTGGAATGTGTTCCTAAGCCCTTTTTGGATTGATACATCAGATTTTATTGGATTCTTCCCTTCCTTCCCTCATATCCTCTGGCAGAAGAAGGTTATATGGGAACTGTCAGTCTTAAATTCAGTCAGTTTTCAGTAAAGGACTCTACTTTCTGTTAGGTGATAGCCCTTTCAAACCACTTCAAATTTGACATGAATATATATATGTTATTACCTGAATGCTCAAAGCACTTAATTAAAAGTTTTTGTCTTCATCTTTCAAAAAAAAAAAAAAAACCCAAAAAAACAAACAACAAAAAAAATTATCCTGCAGTTATTTATGTAGAGCTACTAAAATCTAACTTTTCCAGGTTTGAGAGGTTTCAGACAGATAGATCTTGGGTTCTGCAAGTTTTGTGTGACTTCATGAGATATTTTTAGCAACTCATTCAATCCAGGAGTCCTTCC
This sequence comes from Monarcha castaneiventris obscurior, assembly GCA_026261815.1. Taxonomy (NCBI): domain Eukaryota; kingdom Metazoa; phylum Chordata; class Aves; order Passeriformes; family Monarchidae; genus Monarcha; species Monarcha castaneiventris. The sequence goes on from JAMPIT010000327.1 coordinate 3,110,960, forward strand.
CATTCTTCAGCTCTGCTCAAGTGACCAGATAATATACAGGCAAGGAATCAGCTTAAAGCAGAGTCAGCTTAAAATATGTATGGAATATGTCTGTGCACACAAAACCAGACCAGTTGTTTTCCCCATAGATACACAGATAGAAAATGCTGCAATATAATTCTGCATTCCTCACCACATTATAGCCAGTTATTTTGAAGTGAGAAATGGATACAAATATAAACAATTTCCCTCCATACATGTGGAAAAGAATCCAGACTGTCCAGGAAGACATTATTTCCTGGTAAAATACTCCGTGTGGTTTGGTAACGTATTGGAAAAAAACTTCAAAAAGCCAGATGGTTCTCCCTGCTATTTTAATGTTATTGTTTAATGAGTGGCCCAAGAAATGCATTTAAGTAAGTGAATAAAATCCAGTTGTTTCATCATTGTGTTATCTTAAGCAAAAACAAATAAATAAAAGCATGCCAGTAATGAAATGTTTTCCCTTAAGAACTTGGTAGGGTAGTAGTGCCAAATTCTGCAGTGATGTAAAATGGATGGATGCAAAGCAGATGTAACTTCATCTGCTGATTGCAATTGAAAGCTTTTAAAATTTGCTTGGAACATATTTATGCCTTGAGATGCATGGTGAAATGAAGTTCAACTGGAGTTTAAGGAGTATTATGATTTCCCTCCACAAAATCGTTTTCTGTGTCACTGATCTCCTCAGAAAAAGGTACGGGTTTAGTGCCAGGTTTCTTTAGAGCTCTGTTCTCTTTAACAGAAAAAGTCCTCTCCATGCAGCATAAGCAGGTATTTAATATCTTTACCTATCATTCACAATACAATTCACAATCTTTTCACTCCCTTACAGCAATGTTCCATACCAGATAAACATCCTGTAGACCTGTTGCTGTAGGTTAATGACAAATTCCTTTTTGAGCCAAGTTAAAAGTAAATTTAAGCTAATTATAATGTCTATGAATGAAATGTGGGTTATGAACTTCATTATCCTTGAGAACATGAACTATGAAATCTGTATACATAGTTGAGCCTATGAAAGAACTTAGACACTAAAATGGGACTAGGTGAGAATTCCGACACTGAAGTTGAAGACTGCTGCTCCAGCTCCACCAACTCTCTTCAACTTCAGGGAGACTGTAGGTGCTAACTTTCCATCACTGAAGTTTTCATGTCTCTTGAAATGTTCTTCTGCAAGTATTCCAATCTACTGCCCTTGGGGCCAGACCAACTCCCTGCCTACTGTTAGCTGAGACAGCTAACTCCAGGCATAAAGCTTCCCTTCACCTTCTTCCCTCTTCACCTTCTTCTCAATCCATCTTTATCATTGTTCTTAAACCATACCAGGCCTAAACATTGAAATTATTGCAAAACGTGACAACTATTCAATTTCACTCATCAATTGCACTGTAATAGGTGCTCTAAGAAAAGAGCATTTCCTCTGAAGTAAAACATCTCATTTCCTGATTCAGGTTCAAATTTTTGTCTTCCAGTAATGCAATTAAACAGGGCAGGAAGGGCCACTTGCCATCTTTGCTGTTGAAACTACCAGGTAAGCTTTCTCATTTCATAATGCCAGACAAAAATTGGTACAAGAGGAGCCATTCTCTATCATTCACTCAGGGAAAAGTCCCAGTAGCAAAGTGCAAGATGGCTGGGAAGTAGGAAACACTGCATTGTTCCAAATCAAGATGAGGAGGGACTAAAGGTCTTTCTGTTTCCTGAGTGAGTGTTCCTGGCACTGGGCAACAATATGAAGAGGGTAATGTCAGCACCATCTCCTTCTGTATCCAAAAAGACCAGATCAATCTTCTGCTCTCTAAATGGCAGATGCCAAACACAAGAAGTTCCAGACTGTGAGTTTAAGTCTCTCAGAGTAGACTCAGCTGTCATGAAGGACAGTATTGCTGATGCCTTCTTTTTTTATTTGTAATGGAATGTATTTTGATCATTCATCAGTACTTTGTGTTATGGGTTCAATTCCAAACTTTCTTTCCATAGCTGCTTAATATCAGCCTATGAATTTTTATTGATGAACAAAGCAAAAACATTGGATGTGGTCAAAATCAGCATTATGGTGACAAAGTTATGGAAAAAAATACCCTAAACTCTGCAGTTGGATGTACCTCAATAAATCTCACACAAATGTGGATCTGCAGCAGTGACTAATGTTGTTTTCTGATGCAAGGTTACTGTTTCAGGGATCCCCTTGCAGGATATAGTTCCTGTCTCAGCTGGGCACAAAAAAAAATGTCTCACATTGAATATCCTAAACCACAGACATTCCATAATTATAGTGAATTTACTTAAGTCCCAGGTAATGTAAATGAGCTTAGTCTTGTAACCATGCCAGGTTGCCTTTGAACTCATAAATCGATCTGCATTTCACATACAAATCTGTTACTTCTATGTGCCAGTGGTACCTAACCTTGCCAAGAAAAGTATTTCCACCTTGATCGCTTGATAATGAGAAGTTATTTTAAAATCTGTCTATAAAACAGCTCAGCTCCAAATTTTCTAAGCTTAAGTTTATAGACGTTTGTCATACCTTTATTATCTTTTATGGGGAATTTTCTGTGGAATACATATTTTCAATATACTATTGTTATTTAGTATCTCTTATGCATATACAAGCGAGAACACAAACTACAATTAGTGTGTGCAATTAATTTTCACTTCTGCTGAGGGGCATTCTTCAAGAAAATCCTCAAGGTGGCAGCACTGTCTCAGAGTTTAAGCTCACACTCCACGCTCAAACTACCAAAAAAACCCCAAAACAAACCAACCTGAAAACAATGCATTGCTGAGGTGGACCTTCTTTTAAAATGCTTTTTACACAGTGGTGTACAAATGCGTTATTAATCAGCCTACTGGTCTTTCCTTTTTGCCTGAAAAAGGTCAGCTTTAAAGTGTAGGTATATTCAGGTATCCTTAAAAAATGCCAAAAAATATTTTGGTGTAACTAAGATACAACTGGTGCTTCCTCTTGTGCATAGACATGAGACAAATGGGGTTTATAGAATTTTTATAATAGCTGGGAACATGCACCAAAGCTTATCTTTCAAACCCTCTGAAATATGGCTCTCTTTACTTAATCCTGCGTTCTGACTGTTATTCTCGTAGTTGCTGCTACTTCTCATATCTCAGACAAATGATCTGGTTAGCAAAGTGCAACAGAAAAACCATTGCACAAAACCCAAGCACACTACACGTTATTTTATAAACCCATTTTATGCACTAGCTCTTCACTAATCTAAGTGGTCTGCTACAGTTAATATTGTTTAAATATAATCCTAGCTAATTCAGTTTTAGCCCTAATGAATACAAGGACTGGAAGTGTGCAGTATCCTGCACTCTTTTGTATAGAACTAATCCTACAAATTGCTTTGAGTGTTGCAAGAGAGCATTTTTTCATGAATGCTTTTTATTATCACTAACATTACTTCATTTGTAAATAAGGAAATCTTCCTACAGTACCTGAAAACACCAACAATGATGAAAACAGCTGGAATCTTTCATTGTTTTACTTTTAACAATATATCCTTTTATATTCAAATAATCCAAAATTCTAACTAAATAGTTTCAAAATTAATCTGCTTAACTATAAATGTGGAATTGATATGTATGCTAAAAATAATGTTACGATTCATATTCTTCTGGATGTTCTACTTTCACTAGAAACAACTAGGTTTCACATCTGATTAACTTTATGCTAGTAGCAAAAATTGTTATTAAATTTATTCTTTTAAACACTGGACAGATAAACTTCAGTAGATATTTAGTTTTTCATGACTACATGTGAATAATCCATCTGAAAACTTGTTTGGCCCAACCATTTTTGGGAAAACATCATCCATATTTCTTATCTCCATATGCATTTAAGAAAATGAAGATGGAAATTCATGCACTGACTTTTAAATTAATCTTTTTATCAGATGATTCAATTTCAAAGAGGCTTGAAAGTAACAGATAACATTTATCACTAAAGGATAACAGTCAAATTTTTATATTTTCCAGTCTTGGCATTCATAAGGGTTGTCTTGGGCAAAGTAGCCACAAATGCAAATTCAGAGCCAGCCTCATTCTCTACCTTAGAGTTTGTATTTTAACAGAGCTCATCTCTAGAAACTATCTTAAAGATGGACAGCAGCTGGGAAGACACAGCTTGATTAAAGATGGGAAGCATAAAATCAGGCAAGGGATCTCATGTTTGAAGACATTACTAACATGGTAGATAAGGAGAAATCAGTAGATGTTAATATACAGATTGGTTTCTGAGACACATTTGGCAACCCCCCACATGACTTTCCACTTGTTACTCTTAGAATAACGTGATAGTCTGTTGGGGAAGTTCCAGGTATCAGCAAAATTTTACTGTCCAAACCCCATTTATTAGCCCATTTATTTTGTGCAAACGAGTGTAAAGGTCCTGCAAACTCTCTGTTTTATGTACATCTACAATTATTTATGCTAGAGAAAATTGTTATTTGATCGTTCATTATGGGTATAATTTTTAAATTTCTCTTTTTTTCTCCCAGCTCACTAACAGATACTCTAAAAATCACGGTAAATGACTTCTGCATTTCCTACTACCTGAAGTCATACTTTTGCTTGTAAGCAAAGGATGCATAATTTTTTTACACTAATGTAGGGCATAGGTAACGCTAATGCAATTACCGATTTTCTTAGTATTAGTAATTTCACTTTGAAGACACAGCCTATTAGTTTTAGCACCACAGAGCATTACTACAGTTTTGGGTACAAGAAGGGCTTGTACGTAGGGGACAGAAGCAGTGAAAGACTAGTAAAGAAATAAGACTACCATGCAGATACTGACGTTTCAACACAAATACAAGCAGATAAAGTTAAAAACCAGAGTGTCAAATCCATTTTAACCCAGTACTCCTAGATGATTCCATGCAATGAACCTGGAGGCAGTCTCAGACTTTGATTTGGTAAAAGCAAGTTTACATGGGCCGGGAGTACAAGATCTCTCACCACAGGAAGAGAAAGAATATTCATTAGTGCAGAACACCAGATCTAGCTAAGGGAAGGACCGAAGCACAAGCAGGTGTAGCTTCATGCCACCCTAGCCCTGAGCGCTTAGAGAGGCCTAAAGCAGAGTGGCCTCAGCTGTTGTAACCTTTCATTAACTATTTTAGCTGCCAAGGATGACCATGACATGGACATATCTCAGAAATGCATCTTAGCCTGGAAATTCCCAACACAGACTGCTTATTTGTCTTAGCATAGCCATAACTAATCAAAAAATGTTTTAGAAAGTATTTGTCTGTCTGGAAACACTAATTAACTAAAACTATAAAGCTAATGGATTAATATCTCAGAAAAAAAATCATTGTATAAGATGTTTAAATATACGTTTCTCATATCTCAGACAAATGATAAAGAATCAAATCAAATTCCTATACCTAGACATTTTCATGAATGTTTTTCTTTTTTTATGGAAAATGGCAACTGTGGTGGCCAGTTAGCCTATGGTACAAGGGACAGAGAAAGTTCTTGGTAAGCCAGTCCGTAATACCAGTCCGTAATACCAGAGACTTCTGTTGCAGTCACGGTGAGAAAAGAAGCCTTTCCCAGAATGTTCTGTTCTGTTACGGCAATCTACTCCAATTCTGTGTTCCTGGCTGGCTATTGGCCACCCAGCCCCCTTGCTACCTTATGGGCTTCATGTCCTAGAAAGTTCTCCACGCCAAGTTCCCCCCATTGGCCTCTGCCCCTCGCCACTCCCCCAGAGCTTCCCCATTGGTTCCCATTCCCTTGTTCTGCCTTTGTACTGCCCTTGTACCCTCACTGGTTCCTGGTGCTCGCTCCAGTCCCGTACTTAAACCTGAGCTCTCCGTTGATCTTGTCTTTGCCTTTGGAACTCTTCACAGTGTGGGAGCACTAAACTGCTCCTGTGGAAATCTATGCAAAGACCCTTCCTGCCTCTTTGCTGCGACCCATATCACTGAAGCTGTCCATGCGTTTGTGCGTGCATGTGTGTGTGTGAGTGTGTGTGGCTGATCCTGCTGAGCACCTTCGCTTTGGAGATGCTTTTGAGAGATCGCGACACCTTGTGCTCTGGCACAGAAGCTGCAGAGCTCGAGATATCAATAGGCAACAGATTTTAGTTTCATGCCATTTGACTTAAAATTCCTAAATTCTACTGTATTGTACATTAGAATGGTACTGCAAGCTTTGCTTTTTCCACAGATGACTGAGGCTGTTTGTTCCTTTATCTACTCTGCTCTTCTGTCCTGATGAGTCTTTCCCGGGTATGGTTTCCATGCTTGTTCTACAAACATGCCAGCATGCCTGAAGAGACAAAATAATTCATGCATGGCAGCAATAGGGGGTTTTCAGAATTGTGCTAATAATGTTTAGTGTATCAATGTACAATCTTTTTAAAAATACATGATATATAATATTAAATAAGGATAACTTTTTCGCAAAAATAAGGAACATATGCGCATCTTCTGATGAAATGTCATCCTGCTTATTCCATCAGCAGCATTTTCCTGTAACACTTCTTAAAATAGAAAGAATTATGGATTTCATCTACTTGTTCTGCGGTGACATTTTTATTTTTCATTTCTCAGTTTTTCCTTCTGTGCAACAGGCGCTTCACCTTCAACTCTAGAGGATTGCTTAAAGGCTTTTTCATTTAACTGCTGCTACATGCCAGTGCACAAATTACCTGGCAGGGATGATGTGGAGTGTTAAGGCCTAGATCCTACAGCAAGAGATTTACCAGCTGCCTGGCTTCTTAGAGCACAGAGAGCCTGGCTGTGGATCCAGGTGCTTTTTGTAGCTTGATGTGCTGCTTCAGAACAGTGGAATTAGCTCAAGATGTCAATAACAACAAATAAATGACGGCAAAAACCAAAATTGATTTGGACTGTCTGCTATTTCTGTTTCCATGATCTGGACCCTCCAAAATAATTTATAAAAATAAACCACCTTTCTGATGCTACATAGTATTACACAAAATGTTTTCAAAAATCACTGTGGCATGCCAAACACAACACTGGGACAATGCAAATACATGAAACCAGAGAATGCAGTACCACAAAGCCTACTTAAAATCTTGATGCCCAAAGATTTCTGTGGGTGCTACCATGAATGCCCAGAAAATATTTCATTTGTCTTCCCTGTAAAGCTGTTCACACACGAAACATCTTCATTGCTTGATACCTACGCTGAAGCTCTTGTTTCTGCTCAGAACATAGCCAGATGTGCATTGTGTAGCCCTGCACTCGACCCGGCTTTGGCTACATCATTCCTTCTAGCAAGAGTCCATGCTTCAAGGGTAGGAAAGATCTTCTGACTTCATAGTTATCCCCATAATTAAGAGGGAAATTTTCAGAAGCACTACCAGTGTGTCTGAACTTGCCTGGTTTCACACTCACCCACTGCTTTTTTTACTCTCTTTTCTCCTGAACTAATAAAAGCTTGAGCATTTAGGTGTTTTTTTCCCATTTCCCAGAATAGTATTTCTGCGCTGCCATCAAGTCACTTTGCAACTTTCCTTTTAGCATTAATAATGGAGTCTGGTTTACAGCCAGTAGAATATATTGTAATCATTCCTCTGCATAAATTTTCCAATAACTCTTAAAACCAGATTTCTATACCAGTTTTCAATAGCATGCCATACATGGTACTGGCATGTGACCATTTTAACCAAATTAATTTCTAGGTTTGCTTTTGTAAGAGATGGGCAGACAGGGAAGGGGCTCTGTGCTGGTCCCACCTCCAGGCAGTGTTCTTAAATACTCACCTGCAACATTCAGCTCCTTAGACAGCAGAGGAAGCTTGGGTTCTTGTCGGCAGTGCTCAGACTTGCAATCCTAAAACTGCTTAATAAAAAAATTAAAAAAAAAAAAATTAACCCAACAACAGCAGAGTATAAACTAGGGATCTGTTTATAGGAATACTTTTTTACCTTATCTAACAGGCGTCTATTCTATACACCACAGAGTAAAAGCATAAATTATCCACTCATGTCCAAATCTGGCATTCATTTTAGCATGTTAATGTGGAGGAGAGTCCTTTCTCCTGCACTGAGGAGTTATGGCAGTGTCCTGTAAAAGAGAGTTTTCTGAGCCTGTTGACCTAGAGGAGACTTGCCTAGACCAAGTCATCTCCTTGATAGAAAAATGTCACTGTTATATTTGTTAATGACTCTGGAGGAATGAGCTCCTCTTCACTGTTTATCTTAAGACATTATGTTAATTTTGGAATGGATAGAATTGCCTAATAAATAACAAAGAAAGAGTTGTGGGAATTCAGGAAGAAAATGGGGGTCCAGGCATTCTTCCTGCCTTCAGGTATTCCCCATGAGCCTGACAGAGGCAGCTTTCTGCATAGTCTGCCAACTTTCCAAACTTTTGTTTAACAGTTCTTCCCAACTATAAACTGGGAACCTATGTCTTTGAGAGTATGTCTTTGAGGCACCTTCCAGTGGAAAGGTGTCTTTTGTATATACTGAAATGACACTTCATGCCTTCTTGTATCTTATTCTTAGTTTCTGTAAGGTAATTTTCTTTTTTTTTACCTCAGTATAATGATTTCAAGATCACTGCTCCTTCAAACAACCACTAATATCTAGTAAACGAATCTATGATATCTATGTAATGAAATGCAGAGTAGAGTTACTTCAGATGTAGTAATCTGTCTTGTTACATTAGGAAAGTATCAGCTCAAACTGACATCCTCCGACAGCTATTTCTAGGTAGTGCAGACAGTTGCTGCAGGAATAAATGGTCCTTTTCTCTGACTTGATTCCATGTCCTCCACGAAGCCCCAACTTAAATGACATTAGTTAATTCATGAAGCTACAGGAACACATGAAATACGTGACAGCATTCTCACAATAAAAGGCCAGCTCAGCACCTCCTTTTATGCATACTAAACTTCCTGAACAGGTTATAACCAGGAGTTTTAACTATTCAGGTATGTGAATTGTCCAGTTAGGTTTCAGAAAATGGCAATTTCATCATATTTCCTTTCATCTGACAGAATCACTTTTTCTTCTTTTCATTTCTCAGATGTCTAGGAGTAATACCAGTCGTTACAAAGCTTCTTCATTTTATGCTCTTTTCCATCTTGTGCTCAATTTGTTCACCACATGCTGAGTTAGACTCATGACTGCATTAGCCTTTTTTTTATGGTTAGTCCGATGCTCTCATGGCTGCGTCTAATCATTTCTCAGTGTGATTAACTATCATTGTGATTAGATACAACCATACTGCTTGCCCAACATACTGTTCCCCTGGACTGTGCTTCAGGGGTCCTTAACTGCCATCACAATTGATGCTCATAATTGTCTGGTTTTTTCCTATCTTTGTACTCATGCAAATCATTAGTGTCTCTATTTCTTTCTCAAAACTCTTCCAAAATTCCCACAGTTGTCTTTTAACCCTGCAGTTCTTAGTGATGCCATGCCTTTGGTACAAGTATGTACTGTCATCTGTAGTGGATGAGAGCATAACCCCTTCCAGGCTGGCAGTTGCTGTTCATATTTACATTCCAGTAGATAACATGTTATTTGGTTACCCTGATTTGCACTGCTGATTTTGTGGCTCACTCTTCTTGCTATCTTGATAACTGAAGCCAAAGAAAACAATTTTTAGGAAAAGTCAGTATGTTAAAATATTTAATTTTATCTCACTGTAGTGTAAAAATTAAAGTAAAATTTATAGAATAATTTATTGAAAATTAAGAATGCAAATTAAGTCAAAATATGTCTACCAAAAGTGAAGGAAGGGAGAGACTTCATTCATTGAACTGTGCCCCAGTTTTGGCAGTCTAAGCATTTCATTTCCCTTTTACCTGAAGGGATTAGAATTCATATCATGATGCCAAGCATCATGGTGCTGTTCAGCATTTTAAATTAAGGCTCCAACAAGAGAGCAACCTCAGAATATTGTGCAGCCTGTAGTGGTTACAGCCCTCAGCTGGGTGAACAAAACAGAAGTCTAGATCTCCCTCACAGGCATTTGTATGACAGTGTCTGATCTCCCATCCACGTGCTCTTAACTGCGCAGAATTTCAAGGTACATTCCTGCCATGTACACTTGTGTGAGCTGTTTATTTCTCATGAGAAAGCATTTTTCAACACATGTTGGAATTCTGAACTGCTTTATTTAGCTACTTCCAGGTCTTCTTTACTAGTGCTTTTCAATTGTGTATATATTTTTTCCTTGAAGTTGCCTCTTCCAAAGATAAAAATCATACCTCTTTCTTTAGTTTCAAAAATTTTACACAATGGAAATGTGCTTTACAGCATGGAATATGTACTATTTTCCCCTTTTCAGACTTGTGCTAGCTATGCCTTTATAGTGGGTAGACAGTCAAGAAGTGTTGTTTTACATTACCTTGTCATCTGCAGTGAAGTTGTTCAAGTTTTCTCTTTCCTTGATCCAATGAATCTGCAATTATTCGAATCTTACTTGTTCCGTACAAGCACCTGAAATATTTTTACAGGACTTAGGGTCTCTAAGTCTTTGGGCTGCTTTCTGAAGACTGAACCACTGAGTGTCATCTCAGGCTTAGTCAGGGAAATGTGGAGTTCCTACTGCAAGAATACAAGCTTCCACTGCCCTGTGCTCATTTTTTAGCAATAGAGAGAGAGACCAATGTTAGAGAAGGATGTCAGTAGCTTACTCACATAGTAACCCCCCTTACTAGATGCTGATTTACATATTTTAATTTCTTCCTCTTTCTTTCTACAGAACTTGGTTGGCTTCATTCCAGCAGAGGAAAGTGCAAGAAGAAAATGATTGCTTTACCCTGGCAAGCACACACTGCTGACAGGTACACAGCAGCTGTTCAATCTTAGCATCAAGATGACGGATGCACACAGGAGGCTCAAGCAGGCACTCTTATTTCAATGCTGGCCACAATGCTCTGACAACAATATGGTGTAAATCCTTTCACAGTCAGTCCAGATAAGGTGAAGCCACTTTTTCTGTTGGTTTCAATTTTTGCTCTGAAAAAGGTGGGAAACTAAGATTTCTAATTTTCGGTTTAAGTATTTATAAACCACCTCCCCCATCATAAAACTTTTCCTGTCATTAGAATATTCAAAAATCATGACTATTATAACGATGTATGCAACCTTCACATGTAACTTCTACATTTCAATGTATTAGGCAAACACGAAGTAATTCAACAATATTCCTGTTTGACAAATAGCATGATGACCACCAGAGTCAGTGAAGCCTGCTTTCCTGTGCCTTTCAGTCTTGTCACTGACCGTAGTATCTAAGCCATGCAAACATCAAGTTAAACATTTCCCTGCCTGGGGTAGTTGCAAGAACTGTTTCCCATGTGAGCTGTCCTGGCCCTCAATATCACTGGAATTCGCCCACCAACCCATCCCTCCATTCTCGCTCACACTCCAGTCCCTTAATCTAAAAGCCATGTTTCCATCAGAAAATTTTGATATTATTTACCCATATTTTGATATTATTAATACATGAATATATTTAAAACCTAAAACTACACTTACCAGTGTAGTGTTGTGGTTAATATTGTGATAGATGTGTTCTTTGGATCAAGCCAAAATCAAAGGAGGGGTGGCAGTTGGGAGCTACAGTCAGAGATGTCATTAGCTCCTGTCAAGGTACCTTTTTCAAAAAGACTTCTGGTCTGTCTGCACAGCAAGTTCTGTGAATGCTTAACTCGTCAGTGCCCAGAGAGTCCGTGTGCGGCAGTGAGAGCCAAGAGAATTGATGAAAACTACTGAATGAGCAGGTGATGAAATGTCAGATTAAATTCTCTGTCAGTTCAATGGAAAATAATGCACTAATGGAAAACTAACTGTAAGCATTCAGCCAGAGACGAGACAATGGACTATAAATCAGATGCTTGCACTCATGAAAGGGACCTTATAGTCACTATAGATAGTTTTCTGACTTTATCACCTCAGTATTCATCAATGGTCAAAAAGAAAGCAGGGTACTAAGTGTTATAAAGAAGGAATAGTCAACTAAGCAAAAAAAGTATTTAATGCTTCTTGAAGCTGTGGCTGCACCATATCAAACAGGATACTGTAAAAACAGTACAGAGAAGGATGAAAGGGATGACAAGGAGATAAGAAGAAATTAAATAGACCAGAACAGATCAGTCTGGAAATGACTCAACTGAGCAGGCAATAGATACAAAAGAAGAATACAATATCCTGAATGCCAGAGAGAAGATGAACGGGAAACAATTATTCGATGTTTCACATAGCTCAGGATGTGGAAGACACCAAATGAAATGATAAGATAGCACGTATAAAGAAAACCAAAGGAAGTTCTTGTCCCTAAGGAAATATCACAGGCAAAAAGTATAAGTGAGATCAAAAAGACAGACAAAATTAAAGAATAAAAGTCTATTGAGGTCTATTAAGTGACATGAGCCTGATACACTTACTGTTCCAGATATCTTGCAGGTTGGGAACTAGGAGAGACTATCAGGGAAAGGTTGTTTTATACTTCTGCCATTCTCCGATGTGTCCCTTACTGGTCACTGTCACAAAGCTGAGTGGATTTCTGCTCTTACCCATCAAGGTCATTCCTGTGTTCTTTTATGCTGTAATAAATGCTTGACTTTAAATGACAGAGCAGGTTCTGCAAGTAGAGAGATCTGATCAGTCAATGCCTGACTCTATTTCCTGTGATACAGGAAACCTTCTTCAGTCCAGGCTCTATGTCGGGTAGAGAAGGAATTCAGAGGGGATATCTCCTCACCAAGGCATGTGCATTTTGGGTATTATAGTGTCTTCTACAGTTTGCTTTAAGAAGAAAGAGGTTATAGTCGTATGACCCATGTAAAGAAGGAAAATATTTACAAGTTCTGTTGCAGACTTTGCTGGAAACAAAGAAAATATGCAATATTTTGCATTTTAAACTTAGTTGGAAAAATTGTAATATTTTTATGCTATTTTGTTGGTCTTTTAAAAGCAAATAAAAATGAGTAAAAATAGAAAAAGCAGATGATATTTTTATGCATTTGAAATGGAAAAATTAGTAATTTTCTTTCATTTCTTTCTCTCATACCAAAAATAATCGAAGTTTTCTAGTTAAAATAGAAGAGAAATCACAGAAATAAGAATCTCATTCACCTGATCATGTTCATTGAAAAGTGTAGTTGTGCTTATAAACCCAAGGAAAAAAATTTTTGTCAATATGTTTCTAATCTGAATTAACTGGATTATTGTAATTTCTTTCCAGCTGAGCCGATGGTGTGTGGTTCTTTTTTGTCTCTTCATTGCTGGGCTAAAATGCTGCAAATCATGAATCTCATATTTTATACCAATATATTGCTCAACTAAAAACTCATTAAAGAAAAAATTGGAGTACTTGTTACTTTTAATCTCCCTCAATAAACAGATATTAAGAGAAAAATGCAGTTAAAATTATATGTCAGAAACAATTTTATGTACCTGAAGTGATCAGTCACATAAGAGTTGTAAGGAATTTGACACTATGGAAAACAAATTTGAAAAAATTTCCAAAATTATAAACTGAAATTATTTTGGCAAATGCTAGAGGAAGATTGTTTCCAGAAAGCATGGCTCATATGGACATTATTTGTTAGCCAAATGTTGCTAAGCAAATAATTCAACCATTTTCAGTTCACCAGTTAATGACACCCTTTGAAAATTTTGACAGGCAAACAGTGTTCACAAAGTGTATATTGAATTAAAAGTCCAAAAGATATTTTTCCACAAGAATAAATATTAGTAATAAATTGGTCATATATCAAATTATTTTCATTTTAGCCTAGACATATTACCCGTATTTCTAACAATTTCCCTTTTCATAGCTGTGAAAACAATCCATCCAAGCTGAAACACAATCAAAGAATGTGTCATGTTTCTTAATGTGGGTAAAAAGTTCTTTCTAAAGCATAGTGGAAAATGTGTGGGTTTTGTTGTTAATTTTGCTAGTGCCAACACTATTTTCCAGTGATGGACAAAAACCTATAAAAAAGAATCTAACTTAATTTTACTTAAATAACCAGGGCGCCTCTGAAAGGTAAACAAATACTCTTCTGTGGCATTTCTTTGACCACAGTATTTCCTAAATTTAGAATGAATGTGTACCACAGCACTGTATTTATACCAAGTAATGGTAAATGTTTGCTTTTTAATCTGATATGTTCACTATGTATTTATAAAATAGAACTGAAAAGTAGAATTAAGTATGGATAAATATGTGGGGAGAAACTGAATATGAAAGGAAAATCAAGCTATACATAGAGAACAAAAATACAATGTGAATTTAGATGCAAAAAAACCACAAGTGCAACGTGAATATCACCATGTACTAATTACTCCACAGTGGAAGGTAGCATAGAGAGTTGCTCTGTGAAGCAAGGTAGGCTCCTGCAGAAATAATTCAGATTATAAGTGGGCTTAAGTGAGGCAGAAGGTGCCAAGGAGAGAAACCAGAGCAACTTTACCCTATTTTGACTATGTCTATTTAGCACTTGTCAAAATGTCTCCATTGCGTTTTGCAGTCTTGAATGTTAGAAGAAAGCTCTCAGGTGGCAGAAAATATATCACAAAATCAGTCAGCTGTATCATAGAGACTAAATTAAACTTTAAGGACTGGAAAAAATAATACTTTTTCATCCTCAAAACCATCCTTCAGAACGTAACAACCGTCTCAACTGCTTGGAATTCTGTTCCCGGATATGCCTTGGAACCAGCTCTTGCAGGGCCTGATCAAAAAGCAGGCATCATATTCAGTAGAAGATTCCACGCAAAAAATAACACTCATCCACCTAAATTTGGATAGAAACTCCCTGGAAATTTTTCATGGAGAGAAAAATCCAAACATGATTATTTACATAACCAAAATACATTGTTCTCAAAATTTAGTCTCAGTTATAGTTTTCAGCCCTCCCAGGACGAAGAGGAATTGGCTTCACAGGGTGTGAACCAGGATTCTTGGATACCCAAACACTCAGCTTTGTGACAGAGAGACACAAATGTGTCCCAGATGTCTTAACTAACATATCAGGTAAGCTGGCTGGACTTCAGGCTCAGCTTGTGTTATTTCCACACAATAGCAAGAACAGAAAGAATTTAGTCATAGTCACTTCATAGGTTTTTAGAGTTACTAAGACTAAGATTTGGATGCAGGACAGAAGCTGTCATCCTGCAGGAGGTTGTGCTAAACATCCCTCTGATCCTGAGAAAGTGAGGACATAATGTAGGACCCTCTGTAGTCTTGCCCTCCTGTTTCCCATAAGAAATAACCATGAAAGACATTGACCTGGGTAAGAGACAATAAGCTGTGTAACTTTAAATGTTATGTCAGGGTCTGAAAAGCCCATCAAAATCTTTATTTCATGACTCTGTGGTATTATATGAGAACAAAGTGCTCAGGTGGCAAAATTTGATGGAGTCCCACTGAAGTCCTGGGAGGTGCTCTCTGCCACATGGACAGACCACCTTTATTTTCCTTCCTCCTTCTCAGGAGGAAGATACTCAAATGATGCTTCCCGAGAGCCACAACTGGGAGTGGAAAGCTGTCTGTTGGGCACATGGCTGTGGCTAGATAGGGCAGCAGCTGAGTAAGCCAGAACATGTGTTTTGTTTCTGTGGCCCCGTTGCCACTGCCTTGAATGGTCGCCGACCATTGCCTCAGCTGGCCGAGGCAGCAGGTGCCACAGCGTTGCTTTTGTTGCCTGTTGTGGCAGTAGTTATTCCTGCTGGCTGAGGCAATGGCAGCTGCTCAGCTTGCTGGAGCAGAGGTAGGGGCATAGCTTTGTAGCTTGTCTAGCATAGCTGACATGACACACGAATCATCGTTGTTAGTAACGTAGTTCTGCCTCTTTCCTTCATGCCACCATACTACGTAAAAGGACTCAGAGGCAAAAGTCAAGGTGGATTTTTGCCTAGTATCGATCACATCAAATACAAAATTAAGCTGAATGCTCAAATGCCCCTGGATATTATTTTTGTTCATTTGTTCTTCTGTTTACATGGACTAATGACCTAATGTTCTCTCTTAGTTAGCAAATGGTGTAAATTATATAATATTTGATCATGATTTATTTTCTCAATCTGGAGTTCTTCTTTTATACACAGATTTTCCCAAGAGGCCATTTACAACCATGATTCTATGGGCTATAATCACAGCTCTAGGAATGCTAACATGAACTCTTCTCTACTTTATACTGAATATTCACCAGCATCTGCTATGGGATTAAAATAAAAAGATTTTGCCACACATGGCAGCCAATTAACAAACAATATGCTGATATAGTTTAGGGCTATCCCTTCATCTTCCCTGCAGAGTCTGTTGTGGAGGTATCTCCAGGGGTTTAAATTGCAGTCTTCAGCTTCTCAATTTACATTTGGCCTTTCATTGACTCTTTCTGCCTTAATAGTATACTTTTTCATTTGTACACAAATATTATATGGATATTAACCAGGATTTCCTCTTGTGCTCTTCGACTGTCTGAGTCTACAAGGATGATTGTTTGTTTTTTCCAACTGGATATCTTTAAATTGAAATTGTTCTGTTTAGTAAGGTAGCACTCAGAGGAATGAGCATTGTTTTTTTCTGGTTTTGAGTTGATTTTTCTTTCTTCTCCATTTATAGTAGAAATAATTTTATATTGTATTTCAAAGCTCAGTAATGCTGCTGCTTATTTAGATTTCATTTCATTCAAATGAAATACCATTATTCTACACTTCTGAATTAGTTTCCCTCAAATGTACTTTTTACTATTCCAGTGTTAAGGTTTATTTTCAAATTCCCTTTTTTTTTCTACCTATAAAAGTAGATTGCTACACTGATGTATTTTTAAACATTGAGGTCAGTATAATTTTCAATTGCCTCCCACTACAACATTGACTGCATCATTTATTCCAGTTTTCAAGACTTTTGATTCCCCATTGGTTTGCCCCCACTTTCCGTCATACACAAGTGGCCTTTTGACTTGTGCAAAACTACAAACATGCAACATATTTTTGCATAGCCAAGATTTAATTTCTCTTACTGCTTTTACCAGGAGTTGAAAATGCCAAGATTTAGGAGTATCAGATTATTATTTAAAAATAGAAGCTAGCTATATTTGAATAATTTAAATGTAATCTATACTCATTGTAGTAATGAAAATATTCTTGGTTCCTTTTCAGGAACTGCAAGATTGGGAATTGTTTCTTTGGTCTTTAACTACTGAAAATTTAAGTACTGAGTAAATTCTACACCTCTAATTAACAATAAAATTAAATTTTGGTGAAAGTTTTCCAACATAAATGAGTAGTTGAATTTAAAAATTAACCTGGGTTCAATTTAGATATTTTAAAATTTGATATCTGGAAAGAATTCAGTTTTGAAATTCCATTATATATTCAAAGCCATAAATTGAGAGGCTTTGCTGGAAAGAATTTGAAAACTCTTATTACCTGAATGGCTCAGCTGATGTGTGCTTTTTCCATTGCAAATGGTAGGCAGGAATAATAGGAGAGGAAGAAAACATGAAACAAATGAAAGGAGATTAAACCCAAAAGCTAGCATAAGTAAAAAAAAAGTAAGGGGTCACCAAAGAGAAAGACTCAGAGTGCATGTGATCTGTATCCAGTTATCAACCTCCAAAGAAAATAATGAGGTGTTATTATTTTTGTTGTACTGGAATGAGTAAAATGAACATATTTAACACTGTTTATTTATCTCAAAGCTGGGTCTGAGGGGAAATTCTCTACAAAAACAGAGGACCAGAGTCATCTAAAAGCAAAATGTAAAGGCACTCATTGTTGCATGTGACTTTGTTTATATCGACATGGGCTTGGTTATATCAATTGCTAAACTAAGCAGAATTCAGGAAGACACATGAACTGGAAATCTAGACACTAAATATGAACCTTTGAAGAGTTCAGGGAACTTCCGTTTTGAAATAAAACAAAAGTAAAAGTAAAGCTCTGTTGCCCTTGAACAGTTTAATTCCCTTCTTAGATATTCAGTTTTCCTCATCAACCTTTTTTCTTCCAAGCTTTGAAAATGAGGAACCAAAAAATGGTTCCAACATGGCTTGGGCATTTACTCAGGAGTCACCTGAAGCCTTTGCATTCACATTTTTAGAGAGTACAGTGCATTTTGAACAGCTGTGCTCAAACCCATCTCTGACCTAGGTCCACTCTCACTCTGGAAGGCCAACAAACAACATTCAGCATTTCCACTGAGCTAGGGCCAAAGTCAAGTACAATCATACAGGTGTTCCAATTCTTATTAAATGTAAATGATTATGCAAACCCATAGATTTCCTGTGCCATGAAACAACACAGAAAACACTCAGCTGTAACTTCTAATGAAATGTGACAGCAGATGATGAGTGAAATTATACTTCAAGTCTCAGAGGAGAAGTCTGTTAGGAAGAGAAAAAAAAAGCTGTCATATAATTTGTTCAGACTCTTATCAGCATTGTCTGACAACAGAGAAGAATAAGGAGAATAGTCTAGGTCAGACAGAAGAGCTGAGTAGTAGCCAAGATACCATTTTGTTGTTAACTTCCTCATGTTTAAGAACTGGGATATATCGGGGAAGTTTATATGTATCTGTTGCCTATTGTTTTCATTCTGCTCAGTAAAACCGAGCTGCTAAACACCGTGATGGGATTTCCTTTTGACCATGTGCAGGGAATTTAACTGTAACTTAATATTTACTGTTATAATTCAACATGTCAGATCAATGATGTCAATGAATGCTGACTTGTCCCAGTAGCATTTGTTACTATTACTGCAATAATGAAGACAGGTGGAATCATTTGATGATGTCTGTGGGGAAAGAGAGCCGTTGCCAAAGGTTGAGGTGACTTAGAATAGGATGGTGCACTCAGTTATTCTTATGGCGGTGACAAAGAAGTTTTCAAAATGCTCTCCAATTAGATAATTTACTTTTAAAAAATACATTACATTTTATTTGCCAAAGACTGCAAATGTTGATAACACATCTTTACTTACACAAGGGGCAGGGGTATTAGACTGTGTTACCCAAGCTGTAAAAACTTAAAGCTTAAAAAAAATAAAAATGGGATTTTTTTTCTCCCTTTGCCAATTTAATTCCGCATTTGGCTCTATTTCTTCTTTGCTATGACTTATATTTTGCTCGGTGGAAGTATTTGAGTCTAGACTCATTTCAGCAGCCATCACATCACCTGCTTCATAGTTTCTTTGAATAAGCCTAATATTCAATTTGTTTTTCTGATGCTCCTTGTTCAAAGGTTCAATATACCTGCACAAAATAAAAAAAAAAAAGTGTAAATCTACCATATACTAATTAAATATATCAAACAATCATAGACTGAATACAATTTACTAATTTAAATCTTGATCCCTCATTGTTTTTAATGCCTTCCTATCCCAGCTCTTGTAAGCATTTAAAAATGATTTCCAAATAAGGAAATTATTAATTTATTTAATACCTACAGATTATAAAATTTTACTTTGTGAAACTGTACACTTTGGCATTTTTGAAGAGAAATCAGACCTTTTGTATTATATACTACTGCAGTATGACTAACGTAGTATCAAGATTTAAAAATTCTATCCTGTGGTTAGAAGGAGAGCTGATGTACTTTTGTTTTCAATCCTGTTTTTTTCACTTTATTTTTTCTTGTCCTTCCTTCATTTGGTGCCTCCATGATACCTTGTCAGAGAGCACAGGCCCCAGAGGATTTCAAAGGTTTCCTGAAACTGCAGAATCCAGGAATACAGGAAGAGCCTTGAGGGGTTTTAGTAATGACAAAGAAATGGAAAATGACAAAAATTATGGGATCACTAAATACAAAGTGAAGGATATGGTTGTATAGACCTAGACATTTAGAATTAATGAAAAAGTAAATGTCTATTTGGAGCTAAATACTACAGCAAGCTGATGATTTGAACCTAGCAGAGAGTTTTTCACATCTATTTTGCCTCAGCAATCATCTCGTCTATCACAGCTGCTTTGGAGGGTGCTCTTTCCTTCACATCTTAACTTTCCTGTGTCAGTTTGATGCTGAAAGAATTGAGCCTTTTAAATAACTGATGAATTGTTTTCTTGGCCACAGAATAAACATTAAAGACGACTTGTGTTTTGCACTATAAATTGTAGGTTTGCATAGGGCATGCAGGGAAATTTGCATTAGTGGGTTCTTCCAATGTCAGTACATATGCATGCACGTGTTCAAAACTTAAGTTAGTTAGAATAGTACAGGTTTTTTTCCCAATGTTTGGATGAGCCCCCTAGAGTTTCCAGCACAAAATACTCCTGCATGTGGATCTAAAGGATTTTTTCTGTCTGGAATTATGCATGTCTTTCTGAAATTGGTTTTCTATTTGTGACATTCAAATTCAATTTTTCCAATGTTTGCAGTAAATCAGCACACACACAAATCATATTCATTGATGTATAAAATAAAGTAAATTTTAAACCAAATATTAATGGAAAAGTTTTGTCTCATTTGTCAAGCTCTCCTTATTTTTATTGTTGTAGAAATGCCTTTTCATTTTATTCAGGCTTCTGTGTGCTGGAAATTAAAATTTTGACTATGTGGCTGATAACAAGCCTTTTTCAAACTGAGCTTTACCTTTCACGTTTTCACCCTGTGAGATGAACCATATCTGAGTATGAAGGCTGAACTAACTTCAAATGAAAGATTTTCTACAGGAAGAAGTATAGTTAAAAATAAAAGATAAAAAAGTTAAAATCTTACTCTGGGCCTATTGATTTCTGCAGATTTTCATGTATTTTTTAAACTCTAAAATGAAAACTGTGAACCAATAAGCTATAGGCAATTTTGGACAGTTACTAGTTACTATTTTGGACTGTTACTAGTTTAGTTGCATAAATTAAGCATTGACTGCAATGCCCAATTCTCGCCCCCCCCCGCCTCCAACTTCTTGAGATCAATTAATGGAAATATTGATGCAACCATATGTATAACAAAGGTGTATAGACATTGAAGATGGGGGCTGACATCTTCAAATAAAATGGACACAACTTTATGGAGACTTTAGATTAAGACAGTTCTCATTCTAACAGCATAGTGAGCTTCAAACAATTACTTGATCTCAGACTTAACCCTGTACATTCATATCAGTGGCCCTGTCAAAAACTGAATATTCTCTAGGTCCTACAGCTGTCCTAGCTGTGAGTGCTGGCTACAGTCAAGGAATGAATGGTGCATAAGACCGCTCTGACAAGATCCCGGCATTCCATATGCTGTATTGATTCTAGCAGAGTTGCTTGGATCAGACTGAGGTGGGAGCTGTGGCTTTAAAACACGAGTTCTCATATTAGTTGGGAGCAGCTGTAATTTGCTCCACCCTAAACAGTCTATATGTGGTCTTCCTGCTTGCAGAAAAAAACCCAGCATATTCCCCAGCTGGAAAAAATATGTGGATACCTCTACCCAAGACAATTTTGAAAGTGTTGCGTCTTAGGTAAAGCTGTAGAGACAATTAATTGTGATAAGAAAAGCAGAGCATGCTGCTGTAGGACACCTCACCTACTCCCTACAGCTACACATAGATATGGTTACATACTTCGGTGCAATTTTATCTGGATGGAATTATTTGTGTTGGGGCAGCACAATAGGCTGCCAGTGCGTAAACAGTCTCTTAACATTTTGCAGCCCATTATATTTTGCTGCCCGAGGCAACCTCCTGCTCTGTGTGGTTATACAGCCCTGTTTTTATTTTCTGTTGTTGTCAGATATGAGCCTATATATCACTCCCTTCAGGAGAGGCTGGGCTCAGCATCTCCGTGCGTAACAACATCGGCAGTTCTGATGGCCGGCAGCTACTCAGGGATCCTGCTTACCAGTGTGAAGTTTCTTTGTGAAAAACAAGAGGAAAATAGCACTAATAAACAGACAAAACAGGGGAATAATATGCTTTACTAATTATTTTCATTTCTATAAATAGGACGTGTGGGTAATAAAAGTCTATTTCCCGTGCCCTGTGCCTGAAGTGCCATTTGCAAAGGACCAGCCCAGAGTTGGCAGCAATTCCAGATATGTTGTTTTCATGTCAGCAAGTCCATCTTGGGGATTAAAATGACCTTCCCAGATGGAGAAGCATTTGGTACTTCCCAAACCTGCAGTCAAAAGGATTCTGAATGTAAACATGAAATTCAAAGAATGGGCAAGCATTGGTTTGGACAGTAAAATAAGCAGATTAGTCAAATGACACAGTCCTTGTGCTGAGAAATATTGAAGCCTTTACAGCAAAGCTGCTACTAAAATGAATCATCTGCTAATTGTTAACACATGCTGGTACACTACTGCTATCTACTGTTCTAAATGTGACAAAAACATGGTGTCTTAAGATATATGGGCTGATATTTCATCCCTTTTCATCTTGAACCATGCACTAGAAGTATCGGAGCATCCTATCTGTAGTGTATTGACATATAAAGAAAAGCAATAGAAAGACTGAAAAATAAATATTTTAAGGAAGAAATGTTTCATTGCACATTGGGGAAGACCTCTAATATATGTGAATAAGAAGCTGAATGGAACATATTATCATCAAACAATGTGAATATTAATTCGTTTAAATAGTTTCAGCTCAGGATTCAGCCAGTACTCAGGTCCCTGTGGGCTGTTTATTGGGAGGAAAAAATGCATCAGAAGTGTCTCAGAAGTCTTCCTGTTTATTTCCAAAGGAACCCAGACCAATTTCCTCAAGACAGAAAAAATCAAGCAACAGAAAGGAGTTTTCATATTTGCAGTTGCAGCCTCCTTTCAAGGCAGTACTTAGCAGTCAGTGGCACACAAGCTCTCTGTTTGTCACTGTTTTTCCACCGCTCTTTCTCCTTCCACATCTTTTCCCCTGCTTCTCTCTCACATGCCCAGGCACATCTGTTTCAGTGCAATCAGTTCCCAGCCTGTGGATCAAATGACACAGGGCTGCATCACTGGAGGAGATGCTGTGGGTTACTGGTCCCTGTTTTTAAGCTGTGTATTCAATAACAGAATTCAATGCCTTTTTTCACCTAATTTAAGATGTTAAGAGCTACAGTTACAGACAATTCTTTGACTCAAAATCCTCTTCAAGCAATTTCTTTCTGATGAGCTTATGATTTTTGACTGTGTCTGTTTTTATGTGCCTAAACAGTTATACTTTGAGGTCTATTGCATGGTTGGTGCATATTGTTCCATAAAAATCATGTCCACATTAGACATTAACAAGTTTCATGTTGTCTACACAGGAATTTCAGCACCAATTCTTGGTATTTGTTGTTGTTTTCAAAACTGCCGTATTTACACCAGGGGCAAGGAGAAATATTTCTTCTAATGCTGGAAATGGTTTTGAGTAACCAGTCTCTACAGAACCATTTAATTTGACACTTTTAACTTTTGTCTAATATTTCTAGATTAATAACTACATGTTAGTCACCTCAAGTCTTCCAGATAGTGAAATTCCCTGGATGATTTTTTATTTGAGTAAAGTATTTCTAAATTATTTTTTAATAATTACATTCCTACAGATACTTCCATATCAACTTCTTATTTCCTCAGCATCAACATGCATATTTTTGCCACTGACTTAACTGTGAACAGGATTTGACTGTCTCCTGTAAACTATTTGTAGCTCTATGGAAAAATGATGGAAGGAAGGAAGGAAGGAAAGGAAGGAAGGAAGGAAGGAAGGAAGGAAGGAAGGAAGGAAGGAAGGAAGGAAGGAAGGAAGGAAGGAAGGAAGGAAGGAAGGAAGGAAGGAAGGAGGGAAGGAAGGAAGGAAGGAAAAGGTAGAAAAGAGGTAAGGAGAGAGGAAGGAATGAAGACCACTCTTCTGTGAGTGCATCCAGTTCCTCTGTGAAACCATACAACCAACTGGTGTTAGAACATATGCATTAAAGTTACTTTCTTGGTAATTCTCCCCTCTAGAATCTTCAAGTTTAACAGTAAGATGCCACAGAACAGTTGGAAGAACATAAATTTAAATCTTAAAAGTATTCAGACACCTAACTCCTTTGGAAATATATTATTTAAAATCCCTGAAGACTCTTAAGGTCTCTTCCACTTCACACCAGCTAAGTTCATGTCAGTGGTGTGTAATTCAGGACAGAAATATACATCCCCTGCATTTTCTGAGTTGCACCCTTAAAACGTTTACCTTGAATAAAATCTTCATACCTCCAATAGAGTGTGTGTGTGTGCATCTGAGTGTGCATGTCAGTTTTGTTCCATTCTGCTACTCTTGGTATGAAGATTCAAGGGAGCTTTTGTAAATTTACAGTCCTCATTGCAATAGCTGCTGTTCTGACTGGAGCACTGGTTTTGGCTTTAATTACTATAGCAACAAGAGTCTACCTATTCAGAGTTACCGGGGTGGTTCCAGGAAGGGCGTGATTAAGACATTTTTAAGTGTTCTGTCCCTTTTTTATAAACCTCCATGGCAATTTTCTTGCTATCCCCATACATTGTCTGCATTTCTTAGAACTAAACAATAGGCAGGAGGTGTGGGTCAAGGCATGGCTGAGACCTAAGGCTGATGTATGTGTTGTCTGTTGGAGAGATGCTGCAGAACAATTCCCATATGCCTGTGTTTACACACAAGTGGTTGAGTCCTTCAAAATGGACATCATGAAAACTAGTTTCTCCACATTCATATTTTTCATTGTAAATAAATGTCAAGCTTCAAGATATGATGCAGAGAAGACATACGTAGAGTATGGTAAAAAATCATTGTTTACTATTGATAGCAAATGGAACACTTGTCACTCTGTTTTTTTGTAATGCTGAAGCTGAAGTTAAAGCATAATGCTACATTAACAAGACACATGAGGTTAGACTTTATAAGTGAAGAACTCATGGCACAATCATCTGATCTAAACCCTTCGCTGACGCTAAAAATATCCACAAATCCTGAAACATACAGTTGCTAGACATCCAAAATTAATCCCTCCCTAAACTGCTCACAGTATTTTGTGACCATATAGAAATTTGTAAAATGAACAGAGGAGAAAAAAATGTTCCTCAGAATGGCCCTAAAGTTTTTCCTTCATGCATACATTGCCCTTCTGCAGAGCTGCCTATACCTTAAATTAGCTAGGGACTAGTGGTACCTTTGTACTTTGCTACTGGAGGTGAATACACTCTGGCAAATTTAAGACTTAGGAGGAAAGTGCTTTTTTTATTCTTCAGTCAGTTCCCGCTTCAGAGATGTGTCTAGCATGAATTTTATTACCCTCGTATCTCTTCTTTTTATTATGCTTAGAAACAGCCAGGCCACAGAACAAGAGAATGGTTCTCTGATGTGCTTTTCTATCACTTCCTCACTGTCCTTTGTTCATATAACATTCTTTTCCTATGACAGTGCTCTGTATCTCTATCATTTCCACGCTCACAATTCCACATCTCCTCCACACTACACTTTTAAATTCCCATGTGCCTTTTATAAATGTTATGCTAGAGGTTTTATTACTTATTAACACTACAGGCAATTATTAATTTCTATGTTTATAGGACTGAACATAAGTCTTCAACAGGGCACTTAGGAAACCAAATGAGAAATGGTAGAAAGGGCAGCATGGTTACCAAAAAATAATTAATCAGTGCACAGAATACTTGCATACAGATAATAGGAAAAATGTTGGATACACAGTGCTATCTTCAACATCAACCCCCTTCTGTTTAGAGAAAAACATTCAGCATTAAAATGTGCTGAATTTCTTCTCTCTCTCCTTGCCTTTCTTACCACACTGCATGATTGCCTCTTGAGCCTTGTCACTGCTGTATCCAGCTTGAATAGACAATGTGTAATAACTTTAGTGATAGTCTCTGAGACATTTAGAACTTCTCTATGAAGGAAAAACAGTCAGTTTTTCTTTCATCTCTCAGAACAAGGAGCAAGCCATCCTACACCCGACCATGGTACCTCAATCCGGTTTGAAGGAGATTAACAGATTGATAGTTTATGGGTATTCTTTTCCATTTATTCTATTTCCTTCTTGGGAATAAATGCTAAAATTAAGGCTCCTATTTTTAGGGTTATTCCCTACTAGAGAGAGGGAAAGGAGTCTTCAAAAGCAATTCAGCTTGCCTGAGATCTGATCTGTCCTTGATGGTACCCTTAGACCAGACTCCTAATCAGGCAAATGTCCAGAGAGACACGGGATGGTTTCCAGCTTTGGAAGTTCCAAAAGAGGAAACAAAAAATGCTATCATTAACATTTAGTATTTTGACTAATATTAAAATTTTTGTGAAATTACTTTTTTGTGGGGGACTCTCAAAATTCTAGGTACGATTTTGTCTTTCATCTCGTTTTTCTTGTCTCACAGATTTGCTAGGCAAGAACTTTTTTTAGTTTAAAGCCTATACAACTCCTAGTTTTCAGTATTTCTTTTCAACAATATGAAAAATACATTGTTCCTTTTACTGACCGATGTCAGACGAGGTATCTCACCCTTAGGGAAGGCATGTCATGCAGGTACATGAAATCCAGTGATGTATGTGTAAATATTATTGGTGGTTCATCTTGTGTATCATACATTTTCACTGCCACAAAAGGCACTTCAGCTTATTGTCTAAATTAATGGATTAGAAGAAAGGAGAGGAATGTCTGTGAAGCAGCGTAACAATTGCTGGAGTCTTATTTCTTCCACTAAATGTAGTCTTGAGGACAGCTTTTCTGTGAAGGCATTTCACATCTCCTTTTCTTTGATCAAATGCCAGTGACAAAGATGGATAAGTGGTTCATAATATATCATGCAAAAATATTTTCGAGTATTTGCATGACTATTCTATTGGTAGAGCTTAGAATTCTTAGAAAGTCTACACCTAACATAAGAACTGACTTAAAACATATCAATACATCATAGTTAACTTTCAGATATGTTAAGTGTTGCCCAGCTCATGCAACCTGGAGCAGAACCTTTCTCCATTGACGCGTACAGATCATGAGATTTACCTACAAACAGAACATTCCAATGTTTTTCATTAATTCTTCATGTTTTCTGTGAATATAATAACAAATTAAGTGTAATGCCATAATGCCAGGAATACCCTCCAGAAAATGAGTTTGGGTTTTGGGTTTTTGTTGTTGTTTTGTTTGTTTTTTGGTTTTGTTGTTGGTTTTTTTGGTAAGCTCTTAGTTGCACTCCTGTAACACTGAGAATCTCCTACTGGCACTGGAACCCTACTGTGGGGTGGAAGATGTGAACCTTCGAAACAAACAGCAAAATATTTCAAATGAACCAGAAAAGTAAAATCTAAAGTTATGTTAACAAGCATACAGATCAGAACCCAATCCTCACAGGTTTGGTCATCACTTTAAATTTCCATCTCAAAAAAAAATCTTTTTGGATTTCAGGTGTCAGATGTATTAATTCTGTTTGTTCAGGAGGTTATGGATTATGCCCACATCTTACCAAAGAAGATGTGAAAATAATGTTCTCGTTCAAATAATTGAGGGGGCAGGGAACCACAGTCATTTAAATTAATTAATAATTGATTCACTAATCTTCATTTGATCTCTCCATTTTCTTTTCTATTTAAGTTTTGCAACCTTCAGAAAGGGAAGATACTATTAGATGTCATTTAACATCACAGAGGTAGATACCTGGGACACAGGTGTGTATTTAGCACTGTCTCTGCCAGAGCCATTAGGACACTGTTGTTCTGCACAATTTTAAGGAAAGCAGAGGAGAGCTTTGGCACAGCCACAGGACTGAGCACCAAATACACAGGGTCTGCTGGCTGGTATAGATTTGCACAGCAGAGCATCTGTCATGCTGACTATGGGTGCAGGAGATTGAGGAAGTGTATCTTTTCTTCCTGGATATTCTCCAGGATGCCATGCACACTACAGCTCCTTACATATTAAGCGTGTTCCTCTATGTTTCAGATCAGTGGATTAGGGGAAAAATTAGTTTTGTGGTAAAAGACATTTTCCACACAAGCTCACTTCTCTGCCTAACTTCCATGCCGAGCAACCACTTCCAAAATAAGCTGTGCTTTTACTGCAGTCACCCCAAGAGAACTGCCTTTGCCACCAGTCCTTATTATTGTTTAGCGGGCATTGTTATAAATTATGTTAAATCTGTGATAGGCATAGATCCCTTAGAAACATCCAGGAGATCACAAATACTTCTACTATTATTCTTATTCTTATTCTTATTCTTATTCTTATTCTTATTCTTATTCTTATTCTTATTCTTATTCTTACTCTTATATACTGAGGAATTATTATACCTGAGAGATCTCATGCCACTTATTAAACAAATAGTCTAGGTTCTGGTGAAAGTTTTCCAAATACCCATGATAAAAATCAAGACTTTTAATAAAATAAAACCAGGCAGATTTTAAGGCATCATATTGAAAAATATAAACATACTGGTTTATGAAATCAAATAAAATACAAACAACATTTTTGGAATACCTTTTCAGCATTTGAAATGTGTTTAAAGTTACTCTGTTGAATGCATCTGTATTTGTTATATTCCAGTGGTGAAACAGCAAGAATTATACATATTCAGTGCAAATGCATGCTTACCTAGGGATCTAGAAATAGAGCTGAACTAGTTCACATCAGGAAACAAGCTCCAATCATACAGGTCAATCATTTCCTGTTTTAAAGTAAAAGCTTTAAATCTCTAGAAAGCAACATGGTCACTGGAGAAATGCAGGCACATTGTCCCCATGGGACTACCATAATGCAAACCCTGAATAAAATAAGTAGATCTTTATGACAACGGTGAAATTCAACAAGTCATCACCGCTCTGAAAGAGCTTTTATTTTATTAAAAAAATACATTGAGTAACAGGGAAAAATATGTCAATAATCATATTATGGTGACAACAGTTTAAAAATAAATGCAGATCGTCTCTTTTATACTAAGAAAAAAAAAAGCTAAACTAGAGAAGACCATTTCAATTAAAACTAGTTCCCCAAAAAATTCTGTGTA
Source organism: Monarcha castaneiventris obscurior (assembly GCA_026261815.1). Lineage (NCBI taxonomy): Eukaryota > Metazoa > Chordata > Aves > Passeriformes > Monarchidae > Monarcha > Monarcha castaneiventris. The sequence continues at coordinate 3,139,865 of JAMPIT010000327.1, forward strand.
GTAACTGTACTGGAGAAACTTTTAAGCAAAATACTACTGATCAGGAAAAAATAAATCAAGTGGCAGGTTACATGCACTAATAAACAGTCAGCACAATACCTCACACTCCCTAAAATAGCATGAAAGCATAGTTCAATGACAAACTATGAGCTACTTCAGAAATTAAGAATGGATGGTTTTCTGTAATCCTCCTCACTTTCTAATGCACTGTGAAGCTGAAGAATATAGGTCTTTCTCTGAACTGTAGCTAGCCTCTACTCATTAATAAACAAATTGTCTTGTATCGCTTGTGCTTAGTGACAGAAATATATAAATATATATGGTGAGATAAAAAATAATCAAAGTACACCTGGTTATTATTTGTAAAGACTTAACTGTAAGTTTTTAATGATTAATTTATCTGGCATCTAATACCTTAATAGATCATGAGAAACATCAAGGGAGGAATGTGGTACTGCATTTTTAAAGTCTCTTTCACTCTCACTGAATGATAATAGGCATGGAAGCTATCATTAGTCTTGTTAGATGATGGTTCCTTTAGGAATCTCTTATATGTTACCTTTTAGAGGGAAGGTCAGGGAAAATCCCCCTGGGAGTCCCCTTGCAGGATACAGCTAACACAAGCGTAAACTGTATGGAAATGGCTAAATTATCTTTAGAGAGACCTTGGTCTTTCACATCAATCAGACCTTTCTGAACTAGTAAAACAGATAAGCATCCTGCTTGTAAGACTGTTATTATCCATATGTTTGTCACGACTATCACAACAAATTTCGAGTAAAAAGACCATTGTCTTACTTTTCTAGTCTGTTGGTAAATACCAAAGGGGAGGTGCAATTTATTTTAGTGAGAGCTACATGAACTGTTAGTATAAAATTAATATTTCTGGTTGTAGTTAAAATCCAGAGAGTGAGGAAACATAAAAGTTAATGCTACAAGAGCAACCTTGATGCTACCTCTGCACATATCTTGTATATTTTATCGTCTGGGTTTTACAGCAAAATCAATAATCTATTACTCTTCACATTTAACAAGGAAACAGGATTAGGAATGGAGTATTTATGACTGGTAATTGTCGAAAACTTTGTGGATTTCTTGACTTTTCTTGACTTTGGTTATATAAGCTTGATGTTCTGCACTTAAGTTCATTTTAGTTTTGAAGATTTTTTTGAGAATAGGCTACTTTCAGAGTTTGTTTTTGTTTGTTAGTTTTTAGGGGGTTTATTGTTTGGGTTTTTAAAATTTTGTTAGTTTGTTTCTTTTTCTCTTGTCAAATTAAAATTTTAGCTTCCTATGCCATCAGAAAAAAAGACATGGAAAAGAGGCAGAGCAAGTTTTATGGTCATCTATTCTTTTTATCCTATCAGAATGACTTAAGTCCAAGTAATAAAATAAAAGTAATAAAATAGTAGCCATAGTTCATTTGTATTTTGCCCACAGTAAATGTAAATCTGCTTTGGTAAAGGAATTTCAAATGATAATCTAGAATTTTCACTGTCCCAAAATCTAGATGAAACTTTGGAGGGACTACAAAATGATTGAAAATGCAATAACAGGTGGTGTTTTCAAAGCAAAACACCAAAACTGACAGAACAAAGAATACTTTTCCTGTAAAAATCACCATTTTGGCAAAGAGCAAGTTTTTCTCTAGGGAAATTCTGATTTTGTATTAAAACTTTGTTTTGTATTTTGTTTTAAATTTCTGCATTATAGTGATTTTCAATCAGCAATTTCAAATTTCCCTTGTCTTTACACTCAACATGTGAGATACTACCAATCCTCATAATTTGGGCATTCAAGCATTGCAGAAGAAATAATAATTAATTCCTTTACCAGATCCCTTAGGGCCATACTTGAATTCTATTGTGGCACCCAAGGGGAACCTAGCCTTGTACAACCAAGGTGATGAATAATTTGAGCCAATAAATAACCAGGGCTCCCTATTGCCTTCTGGGAAATAATGAGGAATGCTGGACAGGCTGCACAGGTTTGTATGAGGAACTCTGCATGAAGGGCTGCTCTTATAAAATCTTGGCTATTAATACATCTCTTACTTGTAAGAGTAACTCATTTACAGAGCAATTTCATTTCAAAAAGAAGTTATCCTTTCTTAAGTTAATTTTGAAATTATTTTATGGTGTACCCTACTTCTCACTGATGACTTTGGCCCTGTGAATTTATTGAGTACTCTCATATTTGTTGGTAATTGTTATGTTGGCAAGATTGCCTAAATAAGTGTATGGCTGGTGCTACTCCAAAGGTATTATGTGAGTAAGGTAATTGCTATTATACCCAAACTGTGTTGGGAGCTCTTAGTCTGAGTATCCTACCAACATTTAAACATGAAATGTCCCTGATATCTCTTGCTGTTATAGCTCAGGAGTTCTTTGTTTGCCTCCAGACCCTTTCCTGTTACACTTTTGTCTGTGCTCATTTACAATAAATGAGGTATTTGTAAAAAATATTGGTGTTTCCTAGGAAAGATGAAGTTTGAGGGATCTGATTTATTTCTCACCTAAAGTAGAAGAAAAATTCTAAAAACACATTTTCTGAGGTCCTGTGTTTAAAATAATATAATCTGTGCATGAGTGGCAGTAATGAGCTTCATCAAATCCACTGAACTCAATCCATCTTCCATAATTCTCCATGTCTGTGATTCATTTTAGGTTCCTTAATTCAATTCTCACCATGTCCAGATGTATTCTCTTTCCTCTTTTCTTATTCAATACTTTTTAAAGGTATCTTTTCTCTACCACTCCATGAGGTAATGGCTGTTACAAGGCTTTTTTTCAATGGACTAGCAAGGTTCACAAAAATCTCAAAACAAGTCTCTCTCTTTGCAGTGAGAGATGTTATAAGCAAGCTAAAAAACTATTGAAGTCCAAAAGTAGACATAAGCCCAGCTCAGTGTTTTACTCAAACTAAAATTAGCTCCTTGATAAATATCTTTCACAACAGTTCTCTGGAATGGAAACATATCCAGGTGTTGATATGGAAGTGAGGATGATAACCTCTCTTTCAGCTTTTTTTTTCTGCTAAGTCTTCCATCTTCTAGCTGTATATGATCTGAGAGAGAATTATAATTTATTCTCAGGGTCTTGGCCATTGACTATTTTGCCACTTTTTCCAGACAAGTAATATATTTGCTATAGCTTAAAAATTAGGAACAGAAGAGACAACAAAAAGAAGTATTCTTCCCCATTTCCAGGATACTATTATAATCACCTTTCCCAAATGTGAATTGGGCTCCCTTGAATCAGGAGTTCATCTCTAGGTCACGAGAGTGAACTTAGCATTGACTACTAGGCCTTGCACTACCTAGCACAAACGTGGATGAGCTCCTGAAGTCAGCAGCATCTTTAGGCAACTTTAGTGTCATGGGTGAGTTCCCAGCACCAAGTCTAGCTCTCCCTCAGTTTATGGCTCTGGAATAAATTCTGCTTTTTTTTTCTTTTTCTTTCTTTTTTTTTTTTTCTTCTTTAAATGAACCTATACTTTCTCGTCTCTCTCTACCCCTTTTTCCTTTTAGGCAATTGCATGACACATTGGACATGACTTGCCCACAAAGGACAGTTCTCCACTTCTAAGAGGAAGACTTGCTTTTTGCTTTTAGCGTGGAAATCTTCATACGATGTCAAAAGGACTTTGTCAGAAAATGTTGCTGATGATGTGGCAAAGAAAACTAGAAAAAAAGGAGAAAAGAGAACGCAACAAAACGGAATAAAAAGAAAAACAGAATAAAGGGGGAGAGAGAGAAGATGAAGGGGGGGAAAAGGAAAAAAGGTGGGGCAAGGAAAAAAGAGTGGAAAGAAAAAAGAAAAATCACTTGCCATTGAGATCCTAAAAAAAGGCTTTCTTAAAAGAGCTCAAATACAAAAATCCTCATTTCCCTGTAACTCTGCTTACTAGTCAGTGAACTCAGTGAAAGCATTTCTCCATGTCCTTTTCTTCAGCTTAAGAGAACATAAACCTGAGATTGAAATAGGATCTCAGGTAGTAATTGGGTACCCTTGGCCTCCAATATTGCTATTTAGGGGATATCCCTCAAATTCTATTTCTTTCTCAAGGCAAAAATAGAGCCATGTTGGGCTCAGAGGTCAGCCTGTTCCTGACAATGGTGTCTTTTTCCCTGAAGCTTTTTCAGGGGGGTTTTGTATGGAAACTTAAATAAAAATAATTGTCCTCCAGCAAGACTGGGCAAGAATATTTTGGTTCCAGCACAGATGCCCAGGCCTTCCCTCAAGTCAAAAATATGCTACCATCAAGACCGCATTTGTTCAAACAAGGTTCAAGATCTAAATTAAATATTACTCCATGAGAATAAAAGAGGAAATCTTTCAATTTTTCTTTCAATTTCATACTGTTGTGTAACTGTAGCTGTTTTTTTTATAGTAACATAGATTATTTTTCTGAAATTAACAATTAAAAAATTATTTAGAATGCCATTGTCATCTGCTTTGCAAACAAAAAATATTATATTTTAATGATGGCAGCCTATACATTATGTCTACATTGTTTTCACTAAGATTTTGTGTTGAAATATTCTTGTTTTTTCAATGAAAAAATTTAATATCAAACAACAGCTTTCTCACCCATCATGTAACAGGCCAGGTATGTTTTGCTTCTGGATTATTACACAAATAATTGAGTTAGAATTGTATCAACATATAACTTAATATGGAATAATGTTAAATAATCAAATAACTTTACGTCCATCAAAGCCCCACTTTTACTAAACAAAATTATACCATGAAAACCCTTTTGTATATTTGCAAATAACACATAAAAGCTCTTATTCCTCTAATATTTATAGCATCTCTTATATGTCCTGCTATTGTTTCCCTAAAACTATATTTAAAAGAATGTCTGAAATGCAACCAGAATCTGCAATTTAGCTTCAAGTAAATCAGAATATTCAGTGTAAAGATTTAAGGTGCAGCTGTTTCTGCCATTCATTTGGGTAATCACTGTACATAAATTTATACACCATGAAAAGCTTTATTCATGTTCATATGGTGTGAAAATTGAAAGGAAAACTCTAAATTAATTACCTTTTTAAGCAAAGCAATTTAGATTTATCACATGCAGCAAGGGAATTTGTTCACATATTATAAAGCTGCTGTGAAATACTGAAATGAAATATGACTTAGAAAAAAAGATTTACGCTCTGTAGAGACTTTAGGATGTGAAAAGCAAATTAGCTGCCCCTGACTTCAATCAGTGTGCTCTTATGAGTTTGGGCAAAGTCTACCTTCTACAGCAACCTGGTGCCCTGTGGAGGCTCTGGAGAAACACGGAGCAGCACAAGCATTTGTCTAGAACCACCTGAGACTTCTCCATCCCCAGCAGCAACTTTGAGAATATGGACTTCGGCTTCTGAGGTAGCACATTATTATTTTTCCTTCACACCTTACTAATAAATGTCAGTCTAAAGCCATTAGATAGCAATAAGTCTGCTTGAATACAATAAAAAGAACTTACTCTCTTCTGCTAGGAAGTGTCATTTTCTTCCACATGAAATAAGTCAGTGGGTATGTAGAAAAGCATTGCTGCTTTGATTTCTGTGAATTCTTCCATTATTTCTCATTATGAGCCTCAAGTTTCTCACTGCATATGCTTGATTATATCCCAGTATACTACCAGTTATTTATCCAGGTAGTGTTTGCCAGCATCCACCTTTAATTTACACTTGGAAAAGGAAACATTGGTTGATGAAATAATTTGCGGCCAGAAATTGATCTCCATGAAAATAAAATACACTCAATGTCTTTTGCTATAGGAAAACTATGCCATAAACAGTCACCAAAATACATAGAGTGAAAAAATTATTTTTCCATTTCTTTCAAACACAGTCATATTTGTTTCGTAGAGAATATAAAATTACCAGAGGATATCATTCAGGGAAGGAAAATATTTTAGGACTTAATTCTTCAGCACTGTTGTTTCAGCATGCTAACAAAATCAATGCTAACAAAAATCATCTCCTTTTAATCTGTTATTCTTTTGTTCCATTGAAGTAACTCAAGATCAATATGTATTGATTTGCTCCCTAATTATATTAATTTTACTTTAGAAATTAGGGAGGCCATAATGAGAATGTGAAGTTACTTGAAGACAGTACATTATAGGTAGTCTAATTTAGCAGGAGTCTGTGCATGAGATTAATTCATTAAAAGGAGCCAATTACCATACAAACAGGGGAGATAAATAAGATTTTCTCCTTTAATTTGCATTTTATATATTCCTTTGTAATTTTTAAAAACTTAAATGAATTTACAACCTAACTATACTTTTAATGTATATCCATTTTATTCCTGGGGAATATAATTGCATTTAATTTTAACCTTTAGCTTTGTCATTTAGACATAGCATTTTAGAAAACGAGATTGTGGCATCTAGGTATAAGACATTTTATGTGACATTTTTATTAAGAAAAATAATGAAATGTTAATACTTTTAACAGTCCAACTTTTCTTTCCACTAAACTTTTCTCCACTTGGAGATGGTAAGATGTTCGGTTGATAGATAATGATACAGAAGATGAAGGTAATTTGGCCTGTCTTTGCTGAGGATCTGGCTCATTAATATATCTCAGCCATAAATGACTGACTATAAACATAATAGAAATCATTATTTCAGTTGGATAGCCACATATTTTATCGATGCAAATTATTACAACTGATGACAGGATTTCTTTGAAGAACTTTGTTGTTTGATGAGGTTGGAATAGAATGGCTTATTGTTAGAATGATTCTCTCCTTGCCAATTTTGCATTATAAACCAGCATAATCCAGAGAACTGACATACTTGATTCTTTGTTGCTTTACAGCTGAAGGATTGGGAGTATCTCCAGTTGGTGCCTGAGGTGGCCACCTAAAACACAGAGACCAGACAAGAATAAGAGAATAAAAGGAGGTATTTATTTGAAAGGCCCTCAAAGGTACACCCTGGGCAGTCACAAGGCTACACCCAAGGTGGACCCTGGGTCACCGGTTCCTCACACTTTTATAAGTTTGGTCCATTTGCATATCAGGGTTAATTCTCCAATTATAACCACCCTCAGTTCATGATGTAATTACCCCAAGTTTGCTCTCCCTTCAGAGGCTTTTAGTTTACACATTTTGGGGCCTGGTGTCCTTGAGGTGGAAACCTAGAGAGGTTTGTTATGTCTAACCAGCATGAGAGAACAGCAGCTAACAGGTCACAAGAAACTTCAGAGTTACACACTAGGCAGTACAGGATTTGCAAAATATAAAAGTTAAAACCTAAGGCATCACAGTGAAATATCACAAAAGTAATCACACTTGTGTAATTTAATGTCTGTAAATACAGAATCAGACCCTAGGGATCTTTAAAAGAAACTTACTCTGATGTTAAGCTGTTTGTAATTCTCTTTAAAACTTAACAAAAAGTCCTTTAGCTAATTGAAGACTGCTTTTTACCAGAGAAGAAGGTGTCATTCATTTTTGAGGGAATTAGAAATCTGACAAACATTAAAAAGAAAAGAAAACTAAAAAAACCCAACATGTCATTAAACTAGAAGAAATAATTGAAAATGTGTACATCTTGAGATCCATGAATTATTGTTTGTATAATACTCTGTGTTGATACTGGTTCTTGCCATAGACAGTACACTCATGCAAAAGGTTCAGCCCAGTTGTTTTTCTTCCTTATTTCCCTTCCCAATTCCTTTCTGTTAAACCTGCAATAAAATTATGTTTGATGGCCCCTCTATTCAGGAGTATTCCAGGAATTAATTTCTTCTACATGATGTGGACCTTAGCACAATCCCATGGAAAATACAAGCCTTGGACAAGTAGAAACAGTCTCTTAAGTGGGAAACCAAAGCTCATGTCTGGTTTCAAATATGTATATTCTCGAAAAAATGATGCTGAAACAGGCACTCAGTGAAAACTCTGACCCTATGCTGCTAAAACTTAGTGAAAATATTTTTCTAAAAGAAAAGACATTTAGTTTTCAATTTTTCCAGTTCTTTACCTCAAGCTGAGCTATCCTTTGGTAGTGGTCCCAATCAAGATCCTTCTCAATAAGGTAGATACTGGCTGCCATGAATATTTTTAATTGATACCAGTAGACCACAGGAAAGACCTGGATGAAATTTACTGGCTTTCTTGGGTGTCCATGACACAGAAATCGGTGCTAAAACATAACAGAAACAGCTGAAGAGATTAGGCTACCAAATCGCTGCAATTTCTCTGTGTGCTGTAAGCTCCAGGAAGCAACAAAGAGGAGTTTAAAAGCAGTTTTACCAACATCTGGTGCCTTCTTAAATCCAAGCTGCCTTTCTCTGCCAGCAATAATGAGATGCTTCATAGAAAAACATGACCAATATGAAGAATTGTCATTCATATTGCAAGCAGATTGCCAGACAGATAACACATCATGATAATGATGATGACGATAATGACATATAAATGTTATACATACTGCATAACTATTACATTCCTGCACTGAATGCTGCATAAAGAATGCTGCAGAGCATAAAGCAGCCTCTTTATAGGAGTGTTCAGCTAAAAATAAGGTTGAGATTTTCAAAAGTAATCAACATCTATTTGTCATAGGCTTTTCTACTGTTGTCCGTGAGTGTAACCACTGATCACATGCTCCAGCAGTGGAATGATTCCACTGTATCTGGGTGCAATTTGAGAACAATGAGAAATGTCATCCCATTAAGCTTTTCTTCCTTTTTTTCCCCCTGACAGTCTCAATAAGAGACCAAGGGTATATCTTTGCCTGAAAAGCCTCAGTGGTAATGTCAGAATTATTGTTAAATAAGATACAGGGTAAAATAGCTTGTGCAAACTCTTGGATTAGGACCTCAGCAGCACATGGGTTAGCTAATGTAGAGTTTCAGCATTATTCCATGTTCTCTGTCAGGGCTCATCCTTATCACAGCCATTTTGTACAAAATATTCTGTTCCTATATGCTTACTCCTAGGGTAGTCACAATGTGGGTGGCAGCAGCAGTGCATTTCCTTCTACTTTAGCCTATTCATCCAAATTTAGAGTCAGATCACAGACTTTTTCAACCACTGACTGACCTCTGGTCCCTTCTACCTAGTGCTGCCCCTATAAACCAAAAAAGGCTGTTAAGACATCCGTCCATTCAGAAGGAAGGAGTTAGACCCTGCTCAGGGCTTTCAGATTAACTAACTTCCAGGAGTAGCTTCTCCTAAAAGTGAATACAGTTCCAGTCATGTAGCTGTGACTTGCTCACAGCCAAAGAGAACTTGAAATTTACAATAACTTTTTAGTTTCTTACAAAGCACTGAGGAAAGCAGGTATAGAAAGCCTATTACTCTGATTTTATATCTTCTATGTTTACTTATTACCTTCTGAACCACAAACTAATTCATGTTGGAAGGGACCCCCAAGACATCATCTAGTCCAACCTTCTACAAAAGTGCACCTTGCTAAGTTTTCTGTAATGTGCATGCCAAACAATGGAAAAAAAGTGTGTCAGTCTGGATGGCAGTTCTGAGCAGCTACACTTTGGAACTGTTTTTCTTTCAGCCATCTACATAATTTGAAACCTCTGTTTAAAAAGAAAAAGCAAGAAACTCATTACAAAGCCCTGCACAATTTTTTTCCCCCAGACAAAACTAAATTAATTTCAAATAACTCAAATTTTATAAGAGCTTTTCATCATATCTAATTTAAGGTGTCGAATTAGTCAGTTGGTCAATAAAATTTAGCTGCCAGTATTCACTAGACACATGACCCAAGCTATGTGGGTAGTAGTCTTTCAAAGGATATTTTACTTATATGTAGGTATAATGTAACTGGAAATGAGTTAGACACTGGCATATCATCAATTTTGGAAATTTAGAATCGCTAGATTTTTACTACACACTTCATAAATTTTTGCCTGGGAAGAAACCAGCAACAGGAAGTTCAGTCCACAAATGTGTTCAAGGCTTTTATTTACAAGACAACATGAAAGTTAAGTTTGGCATGCTGGCCATAATTGTTTCTCCTCAAAAACCATACTGAAACAGGAATGTTTGGAAGAGCCACCTACAGCTGAGTGTGAACAAGCCAAGTTAACAATGGCACAATATGGACACAACTGAAGACACTTCATTAGTTTGTGGAAATTAAAGCGCTTATGTGAGCAGCCTTAACTTCTTCCTTTTCCAGTAGAAGTAGTTCTTGCTCAAACACATTTTCAAAAAAATGAATAAGCCCTGTTCCTTGAAATAAGAATTTAAGAACTCTGCATCTTCCCCAATAATCAAGTTTTTTTTTACAGCAGAACATTGCAACTCTGGAACTCCAGTAGGGCATGGATGGCTTGCTCTCTGAATGAGACACATTTTCAGTATTTAATGCAGCTGGTTTCATTTGTTGATTTCATCAATGAAGTCCAACATATGGTAACAAATCAGAGAGGTCTTTTTGCAGTATGAAGCACCAAGCTGTCTGGGGTTTGAATTTCTAGCTGGCAGTGTAACATATATGGTTGTGAGGTTCAGCTCTCAGACTCTTTTAAGACTGTTATTGAGGGGTACCTCTGAGTGAGGTGGAAACCTAGGTATCTATGAAACTAACAGTTTTTAAGCTATCAGCTAATTTCATGTGTGAAACTGATCAGCTACCTCTCAAAAATAGCTTTGCCTGGCCACTTGTCTACTTGGGTGCCAGACTGGAAACCTTTTAGACTCTTAAGGAAGGGCCTGATTCTCTGCAGTCTGCCAAATTGTTTAATTTCCACCCATTCAATGAAAGCAATTTCTGAAACAAAGAAAAAAAATCAGGCTTTCACAGGCTGACAAGATTTAGAAAGGCTGCTTTTAAGCTTTCATGTGCAGATACTATGCACAGTTCTTGGATGAAGATCTGTTGCTGGAAATCCCACTCTTTCACCTCCAGACTAATAGCTCATGCTCTTTATTCAGAACCATCAGGGCACATTTGGATCTTGGTATAGAAAAAGTCTTTCCATTTTTGTGAGTTCATAACTTGCAAAATTATGGCTCTGAATCCGCGTTCCTCCATGTACTGCTCTGACTGAGATATATCAGAGTTGTTTTGGTTGATCTTTCTGTTCCTTTCCATTTGGACTACTCTAACTAGAAGATCCCTGATTGTGGAACTTGCTTGAGGGACAACTAAAACAAAATGCAGTTTAACTCCCATTTTCTCAGCTCCTGGGGCAACAACATATAAAAATGCCTAAGATAAAGTACACAAGCGGTTCAGGAAAAAGGAACATGAACACAGTCTGACACCTCATAGCTCTAAGAAATGGGCTACAGATGTATGGGACTTGCTTGTTTCCTCCTCTTCTTCTGGCCTAAACATCCGTGCACTCTTGGCTGTGCTGATATTCAGCTTGAAGTGTAATAGTGAAGCATCTGCCGGTGCAGATACCCTTTTACCCTGGTAGGTGAAGCAGCCTCATGTTATATGTGGCTTTAAAGACATTTGGACTGAGGCTGGAGTGGTTAACACAGGTGGAGATGTCTCTCCAGCTGCATGGATCCTTCTGTCAGGAAGCTGCCATGCAAGCTAACTCCATTTTCCACTGCCTTCCCCATAAAACAGCAATCAAGTTATACATAGGTCTGCAATGCTTGTGCTTCTGTCCAGCGTACCCTGAGCTGCTGCCAAACCTTCATGGTTTTGTGGATAGAGTCTCAGTGCAGTCACAGGGGGCTTTCTAAATCTGTGCCTCATGTGCATGGAATGTGCCTGTGTGATCATCGATAGCAGGGTCTGGGTAAGAGCAAGTAAATGAAAGTGGAGAGTTTTTTAAGGATGTATGGCTTCCTCCATCACTGGACTTTGTGAGTGATCATTTGTTTGGACAATCCCATCACGAAAAATGAAACCAGAGTAGTCTAAATCACTGCTGGGGGTTGTTTGAAATAACCAGAATAACCTGCTTGACTTTGCTGTGACACATGCTGGAAGAGTTCCTCAGGCTGCTACAGCTGACAGGCAATTAGGAAATTGTTCTTTGCCATTTCACAAGCTGTCAGTTAATGACTCCCAGCTGAAGCACAGACACCACCAAAGGGAGTGCTAACCCCATTTCACCAAAGACCACTTAAGGAGCAGAGATGGAGACAAGGACTCAGAGATATACAAGAAATCAGTAAAGTCAGTGTTAAAAACAGTGGCTCCTGGTCCTGACACCTACGACGGACTGGGCTTGTGTCTGTCGCCAGCAGTGGTTTGCAGGGGGACAGGTTGGGGAGAAACATGGATGCAGTTAGTTCAGCTGGAAGCCATTAGTGTACAGCTGAGAGGCTACAAGGAGCAGCTTCCTAAACTGCTTCCCAGCAATACCTCTAGGAGCATTTCCTTTTCAAGGCAGAGTCAGGATGACAACATAAGACTAAAACTGAACTTGCCTTGTGCCAGAGTCAAACAAGAAGTTTGGAAGTGCTCATATGTTTGGGAATAAGTGAGAAGGGGTTTATGGACGTGTTTTCTATCATCTCTCAGCTGTTTGATCCTGGCTCCCAGCTAAGACCTCATAACTGACTGAGAGAATGCATGCTCTGCCTTTGAGAGCAAAAATGAAACAGGTGAAGACTAAATTCCATGACTTTTGGTGATTTAAACTTGCATCTTTAACTTTGCTCTGAAACAGAGCAGAATAGATTTCTCAGAAACCAGTAAACCTAAGAAGTAATAAAGACCAACCTGTTATATGTTAGTCTCAAAAATGGCACAAAAGTTCCCTCCAGCTGAACTCTACAGTAAAAATACATAAGCCCAGTTTCACAGCTTGAGCACTTATTTTTTTCTCCAGATTCTCCTCTGCACTCCATTCCTGAAGATATTTTTTTTTTGGGGGGGGTTTTTTTGGGGTTTTTTTTTTTTTTTCTGTGGCAAGGATGGTGAACTAATAGAATAAGCTTAGTGATTTACTGATGTGGTCAGACTGAACAGACTGCCAGATGCCTTTTCTTCAAGGCTTCTTCTAGGGATTCTTGGAGTAGGTGGTTTTGTTTCTGAGCACATTCCCTGTTGTAGGACTGATCTTTCAGCTCTACCTTTTAAAATTTGCTTTATAAGAATAGAAGGCACTTAATTATAGCCTTGTGTAGCCCACCCCTAATAGTAAAAGCTGCTATAGTGACGACTGATTTGCTTTCGAAAGCTGGGCAGAAACCACTCAGCTGGTTTTCAAAATATTTATTTCTTCTGAATGGTATCCGACATGCCTGACACTACCTTTAGAGCCTTTAAACGTTTTATTTTAAAGACAGACACTGTGAGTTTTAGTCTTGCAAAATATTTGTGAATGTGAGTAAAAAATTTTAGGCTCTATATTGATTGGTCTTCTTGACAGATACATATTTATGACAATTTTAATACATCATGCTCTCTTCTAAAGTCAGGCATATTAGAAAACTGTTTATCCTGTGAGGATGAATGTGTGTAGTACTTTGTTCAAGCATTCCCAAATCCTAAGACCAAAAAGTTCATATTTATTTTACAGAAGATTTCATGTCATGGAACATTTTATGTCATCTGTCATGGAACATTTCAGTTAGACCTCAGGTATACTTTCAAACAAACTGTAATGTAAAAAATTTATTTCTTTCTTTTATGGTAGCAGCTGCATGCACAGAACGCTGCAGACATGTATCAAGAGTGCCTATTAATGTTTAATTAATTGTCTAACCCAGTCAACAAAAGGATTTTCAGTCATTTCTGATTCTGTAATGACAGTACAATAGTATGAATACAAGCTTTATCTACTCACTAGCAAATTTAAGGCTTGCTGTGTGAATCTTAACACTGAATTAACATGAATCCTAACACATTAAACTTTCTTCAAACATAATTATTTTCTCCAAGGATTTTTTTTTTCTGAAGTGCTATGTGAAATACTAAAAAGATTTATACAGTAAAACTTATTCCAAACTGGACTTTGGTCTGAAATGTCAGCTTCAAGACATAAGTTTATTATAAGCATGTAGATGTTCCCTTTCTTATTATGTAAAAAGACAACTCAGCTTAAGCTCGGCTAGAGTTTTTTTCTCTACTATAATTTCTTAGGAAGTAGGTGCACTATTCTGTTTATCTACCCTTCCCATTTGAACCTAAATTATTTTTTCGTTTTAAAATGCTTAATACTTAATAGCTTTTCAGTTTACTTAGCATTTTACACTCTTTTAATGTTTCTGTCAGTACTTCTTGAGACAGATGTTCTGCTTGAGCACTACTAATCTTCCTAATATATTGAAAGGTCTCCTAGTGGTTGCTTCTACAGAGTTCCTCCTTCAACCAGACTCATATATGGTATTAAATAATTTTAAAATGGTTAAAATTAGGAAGGTATTTATGCTTAGCAGCTGCTATAAGCAGTATAAACATTAAATAAAACCACCATTCATTGTTGGTGTTTGATTATATTCTCCATTCATTGTTGGTGTTTGATTATATTCTCATGCATAAAATTATGCTACAGTGTTATAAGTGTTAATTTAATTTTGCCAAATACTGCATCTGTGGAAATATACTGAGTTTCAATATGAATGAATTTATATTTATAGGGCATTTTTCCATACATAAATGAAAAAGTACTCTTAATAAATCCAAACTTGGGAATTTAAGGCATGTCTTACAAATAGTTTTAATCAAAGGGAACATTTAAAATTTTCAAATAATTTTAAACTTTTGGAATTAAGTCTTCTTGGCGTTGAGGCTCAAAATTGTCAATTTAAAGAATGACAGAGGAAGAGGCAGTTTCCCTACCCATGCAGATGAGATAGCCCCTGAATAGGTATGCTCATGAAAAAGACTGAAGATCAATCCCTCCCTTCTTTTTTTTATATTGTGAATCTCAGCTCAGGACATTCAGGCTGCAAAGCTTTATCATGATAAATTCATGGTATTTGAATTTTTCTTTTTATTTATTATTTGACTATTTAAAAAAAAATTTAATATTCAAATAACTTGCTTCAGAATTCTCTTTAAGAATATTTGTACAAATGTGTCAGTCTTCAAAGATAAGCAATAAAAACTGAGTTCAGAGTTTTTCTTTCTCATTCACATGCAATGACAAATTCAGAGGAAGGAATAAACTTCTTTGTCTATATCTGGAGTGTTTCTAGGTCATAAGAAATCAGCTCATAACCTCTGGCTTCCATTTTGTGAAAACAAATAACAGGATTGGAAATAACCTCAGAATGATATGAATCTTCCAAGGTAGAATATCAATAGCAGTACTCAATCGATATTTCAATTATCACCAGAATTTTCTCAGTATTTCTAAGCCATTTTTCAATCAAGTATTGTGAAAATAAATAAAGTAGCTCGGGGATTATGGAATATTGTGAGAGGTAGGTGGAAATGAACACTCCAGTCCTGCAGCTTTGCTGTGTGAAATCACACACACATCCACCACCAGTTAAATCAGTGCCCCAAACAAAGCACAGCCTAAGCAGTGTAATCCCCGGCTCTGGGTTGTAACCCAGTGATGCCAAACGAGGTACCAGCCAGCACCTCTGGATGGCCTGGGCTTTCTTTGGTGAGCCAGAACAACACTGAGCCATACAGAAGCCAGGTTGGAAGTGAAGGCTATAAGCTGAAAGAAAGGGTTGGGTTTTTTTCAGTTTCTCCACCAGCTTCATTGACTTGAGGGGAAATGGGAACACTGGACCAAACAAGGAGCCCTCAGACAGATGTCCTCAGAACAGATGAGGGAAAGCTGAAATAAAAAATGCTTTTTTGTTTTCAGCAGTTACTTTCTGCTGTCTTTAGCACTTCATGAGATGAACTGCTTGAACACAACTGCAGAAGGCCAGCAGGAACCCAGGCTCATGGTCTAACCTAAAATGTTGCCCTGGTAAGCCAGGAAGATATCAGTCAGGTGCTGGCATGTGCAGGGACCATATTTTTTGCAGGCAAAGCTTTAGTAATTTTGAAGAGGGACACAAGAAAGCTGTGCAAAGTCAGGATTAGATCATAGTGTCATTCTTGTTGCATCAGGGGCAGAAATTTTGCATTGATGCAAGAGCAGGACAACAAGATTCTGTCTGATGTAGATGGCAAAAATAGCATTGATTAAACACTTTCCAAATTTCCCCAAGTGTTAATTAAAACAAGGAGATGAAGGTCTTTTCTTCAAAACTATACACAAACAAGAAATAAATTGAAAAATATGAAAAAAACACAGTCCTGTATGACATAGCATTGTAAAGTCAAACTCCACAGAAAGAAGGGGGTTGTCCTTTTGAGTATTGTCTAGGTACTAGGCCGCAATGGGAGCATGGAAGATGTATTTTATTTAGTAATACTGATAAATGAAACCAAATGCAGCTTCTTACCACAGTCACTGGGATGAGTCATTCTGAAACACAAAATCTTAACAACTTCAAGTCAAACCTTAAGCAATCCAACAGTGCTATAAAACAATGGCTTGTTTATATCCCCATTCAGTCATTCTGTTCTGACTTACTCATGGGTAGCATGGTACATGAAATCTGGATAGAGTCCTATGAAAACATTATATTTTTACTAAAATATTAAAATAATAGGAAATAGAAGAATGTATAGATTTGTAAGGTCATTGCTGTCAATACCATGATTCTCTCAAGTGGTTCTATGCTAGCACCTATTAGCTGTGAAGACTAATATACTGTTACTTAAATCAAGTGCTTGTGTTTGAATATGTTGAAGGAAGAATATAATTGTGTACTAGTCATGCACAATAGCCAGCATGTTGCATAATCCCCCTCTTCTCCACTTTTATTCTTTAAAAAAATAATTAAAAAATATAATAGGACAATGTGGAAATGTTTTTCCTCTAATAAATTGGGCATAACATGATTCTCTCAAATGAAAACAAGATGATTTCACAAAAAGTAAAGAGGCCATTTGTTGCTCATAGATTTTTTCAAATTAATGTCTTCCGCATCCTCTATAGTTTTGAGTTTTTCCATTGTATGAACACTATTGATCACATCAGATGGATTATTCCTTCAAGAGTAATGCTGAAATTTTGCCAAATAGCCTTCATATTTTTATGAAGCTGACAAGATTTAGTTTGTGTTTATTGAAACAAAGTCTGTTCATCAAGATCAACCCATTAGTGATACTGGTTTTTCTTCAAGGAATAACAATTTTTCCTGAGATTATACACCTTCTTTTCTGGAAGGATTATACACTTTTAAATTTCTTATAGCCCATAACAAGTTGTTAGGTAAACACAAACACAACAGCAAAAAAATCTTTCTCATTGGATAAAGGATTTTGGTCTTCATAATGTAACCACCATATAGCTCTTTAAACGTACAAACCAATACAGATTTGTCAGTCTTTTACTTGGCAATTTTAAAAGGAATGAAGACAGTGATAAACCTACAGTTTCCAAGGATTTTGCTGATTTTACCTGACAAATATATTTTCCTGGGGTGCAACTACTGTTTATTAACAAAACAGGTTAATAATATGATTTAGGAAAAAGTAGCAGCCTTTGATGTCAAAATCTCAATAACAAAAGGAAGAATGTTGGGTTTCCTCTCTGCACTATTACATTAAGTACAAGTTACAGTGAAGCAGCACATAGTCTTCCTGGGTTTGGTCAATTATTAAAGACTTAATTTAAAATGTGGAACCTGTAGATAGCAGAAATTATTTGCAAAAGTTATTTTCATTACCTAGAGACAGCAAAGGATTGCAGCTGTTGATGTCATATCTGACCTTTTCTATGGACATTCCTGGATGCTTAATTGTATTTATAGTGAAGTAGCAGTGGTTTATCTTTTGCTCTTAGCCTGGGAAAATGTGTTTGTAACAGGAAAAGACAATAGATTTAAGGAGAGATTGTTCAATATAATGGAATACTTTAAGTTTAGAGGAAAATTTTTAACAAGTATGCCCTAGCTGAAAAAGAGCACGTTGCATTTCACATTAGTTGAAGAGAGAATAGATCTCTGAAATCTCCCTCCGTTCTTACTCTACAGCCTTCTTAGTCTATTTCATTTATTTCCTTTTATGGCACAGAAAAGAGCATATTTTTTTATCCAAAGGAAAAATTAATTTCTGCATGTGCTGGGTTGCATTCATTTACTGTAATCCATTATCAAATTCACACCCCACAAAATTGTAGATGATGTAGACAAATATCACCAACTCTTCAAGTAGTAGAATCTCAGATACATGTAAGGGATATCTTCTCATCAAGGCACTCGTCTCAATAATGAAAATACATGATATGACAGGGAAAGCAGTGGGGATGAAAAGACAGATGCTGATGGGGAGCTTTTGCCACACACTCAGTCATATTATAATTCTAACTATTCAGTGTAAAACAGACAACAGGGATGATTGCTATTGTTTTACTGATTAGCCATTCTCTCCCTTTTTTTCCCAGGGGGCACCCTGCCCAACTCTACTTAGTAAATATTGACACCTGTAAACCAAGCTGGCTGATGCCTTTGGCTCTTCAGCTCTCTTCCCATCTGTTGCCTGGGAATTTTAAGTGAAGTATTTTGGGACACTTGCTCTCTTTTCATTGAAAACTGTAAAAAAAAAAAAAAAAATCACTACCCACAAGCTAATCCTAGAGCCACATGGCTCTAGAGCAGCCTGTAGTAACTAAAGGGAAAACATAGCATATGTAAAATGCATATCCCACTGGCCTCTCCTGACTACTCTTCTTTAGTTAACAGCATGCCAGGGTAATCTGCTTAGTTACCAAGTGGAGCTTTCTTCCCTTTTCCCCATGAGATCACCCTGACCACGATCAAAGTCCAAACACATTCTCAGCTAACTCTATTGTTCCCAAGAGTGGGATTAATGACTAATTATGTCAGGTCACTCATCCAGATGGCCTCTCAGATGTTCCTTTGTCATTGCCTGACCTTCCATATGCCCCTTTGACCTTGAGGTTTATTTCCATGGCAACACGAAGCCTCAGTTTCCTTGCTGAGATTGCCAAGAAGTGGCCAAAAGGGGGAATATGGGATAATCTACCCACACTTTGTATTCTGCTTCCATCTCATGCCTTGTTAAATCCAATGAATAGATAAAAAATGCTATCTGATCCCAGCTGAGTGATGACCATGGTCATGATTCTATGTTACATGCTATGTTTTTTAAATTAGCAGACAGCTTTGTACATGGAAACGTGCATTTAATTTGAAGAACATCAATCGCCATAATGTGATCTTTTTATCTCATTAATGTTAAGCAAGGGTAATAGAATGGAATTACAAAATATCACTGTGAAAGGAATACAATTCAGAGAATTATAGATATCCCCCATTAAAGCCCTAGAGATGTTTAGATAAGTCTACTTGTTCAGTTTCATAAATTAAAGATTCTTTTACCTTTCCCGAGGTTTAAATTTAGCCTCGGGTGTTGATCTTATTCTAAAGAAGGATTTTAATGTGGTTAATGCAGTGAAGAAATTTTCTAAAACAGCCAAATAAGTAAGTAAAAATATAAAAGGCTAGTGGCTGATGAACTCAAATAAAAAGGCAGAATGGTAGTTCCATGAGTAGAGCTGTATTTTCTTCTAGCATTTAAAAATTAATATTCAACAAGATATGAATTTACTACTCTGTGCTGTTAAATGTAGCAAAACTGGTTAACCCTCTTACTAGTTGGCCATAAAATGAAATTATAATCTGCTCCTTTATTTTAATCTCCTTAAATATTATTCATTAATTGGTTAAAAACAATTGCATGTGGAAGAGTGAATATCAGGTTTACTGCTCACTGTCCTAAAACAGCATCTCAGTGGAACACTGTCTCTACTTATGCCACATTCCTAATTGTTGTCACTGATTATGTTTAGATTTTGCTGTTTTTTTTCTTAAAGAGCCACTTATGTGAAATAAATGGGACATGGAATATAGCGGTCAATCTCAAGGGTCATACAAGCCCCATTTCTTCCTAGTTTGAAGAGTATCAATGCATACTATTTTATGAATAGCTTTGCAAATGCATTCCAAAGATATTGATTGATCTTAGTAAAAATTCTTTTAAGACTCAGGAACATCTACAAAGCTAAACATAATACAGTGCCCTCAAACTGCTTATTTGCTGTTCATTTCTGGTCTTCTGCAATGGCCACTGAAAGTATGCCAGGGAGTTATCTCTATGTATGGATGTCTGCATAAGATTCTATAAAAACTGGACTGAAATAATAATATGACTTTTAAAGATGAATGCAGAGAGGTTCAGAAACAAAGGTGACATTTTAATGCTTCTAGCTCTGCCCTCTGTAGATATGTGTTATCAACCTGCCTTCATTCAGGTTATAATTTCAGTTTTATAGTGGTATAACTCCAATTTAGGGTCATGGTGTTTAACTGAACAAGACAGACATTATTTACACAAAACAGTGCACATGATTCCCCTCTCATGCCCTTGCATTCTGTGAGGAGAAGAATGAAACAGTAATGTATCACTAAATTTTTTGTTATTCCATTCAAGAAATGTCTCATATTTTGTCCCTTGCACATGATCAGCCCCTAAGGAAGGGAAATAAAGGATCTCTGAGCTACAATACTCTTTCAGAATTTCCCCTGAATCAGTGAGCTGGACAAAACTAGGGACTTGAACAGAGGCTGATACATCATCATAGCTTCAAAGTCTTTACCATAATATTTCTGTACAGAGGACAAAGTGTTCAATTTGTTGAATTTTATTGAACATTGTGTTCAATACTTCCAGTTTAGTCCTTTCAAATTTTAAATTCTTCACTTTTCAACCTTTGCACTCTGTTTTTTTAACTGAGATTCTAAATGTTTCTAAGCAGAGATATGAAAAAACTCCCATGAAGGAAATTCCATTATATGCTACAATTCTCTAAGTATCAGTAGCATTTCCTGTTCAAGAAAAAACCACCGTAGTGAAGCACAGATGTATAGTTCATTCAGTAGGCAAGAAGCCCATTCTCAAAACTCATAATACTGTGAATAATCTTGTACCCTGGGGTAATGTACCACAAATACAGATTAGAAATGAAAAACTACTTGATTGTTGTATTCACAAATACACAGACCCTCTACAATCACTACAGCTTGTTCACTGACATGTTTATGCATAAATAAGGGAGGTAGCAGAATGGCAGTACATTGCACAATACAAAGAACAAGTTAAAGTTTTCAGAAAATAAAATAACATTTTTAAATACTACAAACAGTACCAAATCGACACACATATTTGCATACATTTAAAGGCATTGTATAAACAAATAAATACAGACATGCATTGTAAAAAGAGAGTAACATGGAATAATGGGATTTCTTTGGAGGTACTTCATAGTCCTGACTAGGTGTTCTCAGAAGCCAAGTTTGAACTGAGAAGGAAGAAAACCCCTATGTTTTCCAAAATGGCCTCTAATCATGAGTATGAAAACACTTTTGACATCCAAATGAGTTTGGATGTGTGCACATTCTATTGATTTTGCGCAAAAGTGACAGGGTGCTGAAAGACCCATAAAAATGATTAGTGTGTAAAACTTTTGTTCATACAAATGCAGGCTTCAGCAAGGACCACTGGAAAGTTTGCAGGGTGACTAATATGCTCAGAACAAATTACTTAATCAATTAATCTACTGGGAATAATGAGAATAGTTCAATGATTTACCGTAAGCATTAAGCCAATATATAATGGCATCCAATCTTTTAAAACAAAGTTAACATGAATGAAATGTCTGAAATATAGCAACTAGTTGTTTAGTATTCAGAATATCAAATTCTTTAAAAGTAACTTGCACGCAGAAATGCCTTAGCAAAAAAATTCAGGAATGACACATAGAGAAATCCATATAGTAGACGGGAGGGACAATTCCATCTTTATAACATAATTAGTTACTTACAGAGTAATGGTAGTGGCCAATCATTAATACTTTGGAAGAGCGTATTTCATCAAAGTTTAATGGCAAGTGTTTTATCATGCTGCAAGAAGTAATTAAGTAGAATTCAGTATGTCTTTTTCAAGTCTGGCAGGATTATCGTGTGTTTAAGGATAGATCTGGATATTCTTCATTGCTTTTCCATTTAGCTGAGGTAAGTCTTTGAACAAATTGCACAGATGTTCAAAGTCTGTTTTCCTGCATAAGAAATAGAGCTAATAATAATAATTGCTGCTGATATATAGGTGTGCAGTGAGATTTCATTAAGTATTGATTGTAAGGTACAGTGAAAAATAAAGTTTTATTGTAGTTGTAGCATTGTAATTTTCCTATGACATTGTAATATTCCGGTGAAGTAACGACAGTTTGGGGTGTGCAAAGACTGTAGGACTTTCCCTTATTAAATAACTACGTCATTTACAATCTAATTAGTTTTTATAGGATACCCCATGCCATGTAGAAAGAAAGAAAGAAATAGAGGTGTGAATGAAAGGCTTATATATGCAATTGTACATCTAGCCTCATCAAGAAATCTTGATGTAATGCTGACCAAAATTAAGGGTATTCATATCATCAGCAAAATAATTTTTGAATGTTAATAAATTCTGAATGAATTTCTACAAATTTTTAAACAAGCAAACTTTTGCCTAAGCAAAATGCAATGCAAACAGAACAAAACAGAGGAAAGTTGTTTTATCTCAAAAATCTGTATGTGATTTTGAACATTAACTGTGCATCAGAATGACCAAAGCATACTTATTCCAGACTGTCAATGCATTAAGGCATATTTTCCAGGTATTTGATCAAAGGGATGCAGGAGTTTAAGTGAGCTGTTTTGAAGTGTATAGAGTTGGTAAATCTCTGCAATGTTTTTTTCTGCAGTTAACAACGTTGGAAAGCTGTTTGGTATGTTGATATATGTGCAAGGATATTCTGCACACTTTGATGTTTACTAATTCCATTAAATTTATTTTTAATGAAGTACTAATAAGAGTAAGAAATACCACTGGCTCTCAGAAATACCCACGCTATAGTACTTCTACTTTTGCAGATGTACACCCCTTAAACTATGCATATAGAATCATGGAATCATTTAGGTCAGAAAATACTTTTTGTGAAAATACTTTGTCTAATTGTTAATCCAGAACTGCCATGTCCACCACTAAACCACGTCCCTAAATGCCATGCCTACACATCTTTTGAACATTTCCAGGAATGGTGCTTCCTCCACTTCCCTGGGCAGTCTGTTCCAATGCCTGACCACACCTTCAGTGAAGAAATATCTTCCAATATCTAATATAAAACTCCCTTGGTACAACTAGAGGCCTTCTCCTCTCATTCTATTGCTTTCTACTTGGAAGAAGACACCAACCACCACCACACTACAATCTCTTTTCATGTATTTTTGGAGTGGTGAGGTCACCTGGGGTCTCCTTTTTTCCTTTTCTGGGCTAAACAACTGCAGATCCCTAAACTGCTCCTCATACAACTTGTGTTCCTTCATAAGGCCTGTCACTTGCGCCGTTGTCTTTCTCTGGACAAGCTCCAGTGCCTCAATATTTTTTTGCAGTGAAGGGCCTAAAACTGAACAGAGGATTTAAGGTGCAGCCTTACCAGTGCCAAGTACAGAGGGACAATCTCTTCCTTCAGCCTGCTGGACACACTATTTCTTTTACAAGTAGGATGCCTTTGGCCTTCTTGGCCACCTGGCCACACTGGTGGCTCATGTTCAGCTGGCTGTCAACCAACACAGCAGGTATTTTATTCCAAGCAGCTTTCCAGCCACTCTGCCCCAAGCCTGTAGTGCTGCATGAGGCTGTTGGTACCCAAGTGCAGGACATGGCATTTTGACTTGTTGTGCCCCAAACAACTGACATCAGCCCATTGATCCAGCCTGTCCAGATTCCTCTGCAGACCCTTCCTGCCCTCCAGCTGATCAACACTCCCACCCAGTTTGGTGTCACCCACACACTGACTGAGGGACCACTTGATCTACTCGTCCCAATCATTTATAAAGATATTAAACAGAAGTGGCCCCAGTACCAAGCCCACTTGTGACCAGCTGCCAGCTGGATGTAACTCCATTTCATTTCTCTGGGATCAGCCATCCAGCCAGCTTTTTACCCAGTGAACAGTGCACTCATCCAAACAGCCAGTTTCTCTGTAAGATTGCTGTCGGAAACAAAGTCCAGATAGGCAATACCCAAAGCGTTTCTCTCATCCACTAAGCAGGTCACCTTGCAGTGGAAGGAGATCTAGTCAGTCAAGCAGGACCTGCCTCTCACAAACCCATGCTGGCTGGGCGCAGATACTTTCATTGAACTGTTTTGTGATGAGCAAGGGAGAAAAGGACAAAAAGGCCAGCTCATCACTGCCACACGCAGAATACTTGTTTCTCTTTTAGTATGCGTATAGTCAGTTTTCCAAGTATTTTTGAAGTTGTACACATAATCTTACAGACAGTAAGAATAACACACATTCTATGCTCACAGCTATTTATTCTTCCCCTTTTCCTACCCACAACACATGCAAATGTTTTTATAGAAGTACTTTTGATATTGTATACCTATAACTAATTATTTGGATAATATAACAACAATACAATATTATTTTCATTACTTTATGACTCAGGGTCCTAATCCAAAAACATGCCATAGTGTATAGGAAAATATTGGAAACCATTTCATTTGGAGACACTCAAAAATATCAGGAGGACCCTATGCTGTTAGCTGGGACTGAGACGAACAGTATTCCAGATCCTGCAGTGGTGAAATCATGTTTTTATTTAGAATGAAAGAAAACAGAATGTATCTTGACAACAATAGCACCCAGAATACTCATCTGGGATGTGGGAGACTTCATTCCTGTGAGCTGGATCACTAGCGAGCGAGAAATCCCTGAGCAAAAGCTCCAACCAGAGCTACAAAAAAGGCAATACAATAAAAGATTGTCTCAATAACTCAAAGGATTCACAAGGGGGTCAATCACATAAGAAAGGTATTTGGGTTTGTTGCCAAAACCCATTTGGACTTGTTGCTAAAACAAACAAACAAACAAACAAACAAAAAAAGCACATGGAGAAGCCAAATCCCAGTTCCCCATATAAATCCCTTAGCCAGCAGCCAGGTTAGAAGTTAACCTTCTCTTGTTACAGGAATTTCCTTTTTTCCAAGGGTCCTCTGAGGGGAAGACGCCAAGAAACAGGAATGCACCTCCTCCTTAGGTAGTTGGTCAGGGAAAGTTGGATGCTGGTGTTGAAGATGTTCCTCCAAACCTGCCTGTTTGGACTATGCTCTTTAGTAATGAAGGGTCTCAAGCAGCAGAATTACCATACTGCCTGATCATCAAAGCAGCAGAATTACCATACTGCCAGATCATCAATCTGCCTTGTCTGCAGAGAAGCCTGTGTTGCTTTCATGTGGGAAGAAAAGGGTGTGGAAATGCTGACTGTGTCCTGTCCCCTTTACAGGAAGCAGATCTATCAACCACACAAGTAAGCTACCAACATGTGTAAATGAGCTACACATTCTTGTTCAGTCTCAGCATTACTGATTCTCAGTGCCAACAGTTAACTTTTCTAAATATAAATCAACCCTTAATGTAAATGAAACGCCGAAATGGTCTCATCAAAACACCAGGATAAATTGGTCATAAAACTAGGCTTAGGGATAGGCCTGATTAAAGCATAGGTACTTTATGCCTAGCCTACAGACTAAATTCCTCACTTCATATGATTATATCTCAATCTTGGATTTCATTTCAAAAGAAATTTCATCTTTTCACTCTCTGCAGTTTTTAAGGAAGGGTTGAAATTCAAGCCATCTATAGCCAGCTCAGGGATGACTGTCTGGGTTTTGAAGCAATCCCAGAAAGAAATTCTGTGAGAAGCAAGCTATGTCCTGCAGCTCAGTAAGATTTTACTCTCAAGACTGCTTTCTTCTGTAGCCCAGAAAGTAATACCATTGCAGTGAGGAATTGCATGGTGTCAGATGGAGAAAAGGAGGCTCTGAACATTCTCATCCAAGGTGTTGAGATAAACAGGAATCTTTTCTTTCCCATCAGAAGAGCATAGAACTTCTTCCACAGTTTCCCAGGGCACAATGGCTGTTTCTGCTCTTCAAAGGGAGATTATATGCCAATCTTGAGACACACATTTATTATCACTTTAGACACACACCAAGGCCATGATGCTAGAGTGGGGTTATGGGTTTGAAAAGTATATGCTTGTAACTACGCTTTTATCTATCCAGTTGTCTGAAGCATAATATTTGGTGCTTCAAAGGCTGTCATTGCATAAGTAAATATATAAACCAGTCGGGTTTCAATGCAATTTCTTTTTTATCTTAGTGGCATTGCTGAAATCGCATAGCAGTATATTGCTAATCTTCCCAGCCTCTCATACATTACTCTCAGCCTGGCCTACAGTTAAGAAATTGTCAAGCTATTTATTTTCTCTCTGCCTCTCTTTGTCACATTACCATTTCTCACTCTTGTCTCTCCCAGCTCAGACTCACCAACCATCCATTGCAAGGCACAGAATAGCGAGCAATACTTTTTCACTAAAGATTTCATCAGATGACCCTCATTAGAGAAGTCAGGGTTCTTTTAGGAAGAAGCACCTCTAGCAGTTTTTCCTAGCAGTATTAACTTACAGCTTCACAAGAGGAGCTAATAGCTTTATGGAACCTTCCTTTGTTTAATAGCTCTTTTTAAGCATTTGATAAACCTGTGGATGAGTTATGGAGGCTTAAGAATTAAATGGGATTTTACTGTTTAGTAAAGAAACATTTTTCTCTACTGAAGACATAATGATTAACTCCACTTTATGGCTTTGCTTTATCTTGCAGTTTGTGACATTATTGTTCAGGTCTACAGTTGGCAATGATTTATACGTTGTTGTTAAAAATGCTCTTGATCCGCTCTTGACAAACCTTATCTCAGGAGCTAAAATCTTCATTTTCACTGTTATTATTGAAAGAGAACCTGTTTGTGAAGACTGGGAGAGAGAATTTTCTAGAGCAAAAAAAGGTTATTTTTTTTTAAGACGTTAAGATGTGCTTCAAGCTGCATAAAGTGAGCAGCATTACCAAATATCAGAATTCTTAGTCTGTAATAACCTGTGGAAAACTCAGAATCTGAGAAGTAAATGATTTTATCAAGTGTAGTAATTAGAATGACTCTGAGAAAACACATACACATACATGTAGTTTAAAGGGTATACATTTCTTCCCCCCTGAAAAAAAACCAAACAAAAAACTCCCCCTAAAATTAAAGGAGTTTGAAACCCTAAGTTTAGGCTAGAGGATAGAGAGGGATTAGTTAAACTACCAGCTAGAAGTAAGCACTTTCCTTGCCTCATGCTGCAGGTGATAGGAGTGTGTATATCTTTTTTGACCTAAGGAGCAATAAACGATTAATATTAGAATGACAGCTTGTTCAGTCTCTCAACACTGTTTGGAAATTATGGCCATACTTCTTTGCTACCCTCAGCTTCAAACTGAAGGCCAAAATTGTAAAGCAAGATTTTGGATGTACCTGGTTAGGGATGTGGGTGACAAAATATTCCTTTGAATAATTTATTCATGGAGACATAATATAAAATATGTGCTGCAATTTTGCTAAGGGACCTGATAACTCAAAGACCCATTAACTGAGCTCTTCTGTCACAGACAATTTTACTGAATTGTCTTGGGCCTCTACATTTTTGAGGTAAATAAGTAAGAGCTGTAGCTGAAAATAGAAGATATCTAATTTTTAATTCCTCCACACAAGCTTTAAAATAATGACTGCAGATATTTTTTAAGTCCTAACATGTATCATTGAAGAAGAAAGGGATTACTTTGAAGTTATTTGTAAAGTTGTTGATTGCTGTGAAAACATTCACTTTCAGATAGTCCCTTTGGAATTCTAAAATGGGAGAGAAAAGAAAGAACTGAAATGGATTGCACATGGTTCAAAACCATTATTGTCAGACAGACCTGTTTCATCACCTGACATCTATGGGGAGCTCCATCTGTAAAATAATAATAATAATAATAATAACAATAATAATCATCATAGTAATAATAAAGACACTGGGTGAAGTGAAATAGACAGATACCCTCTTCTATCTGCATGCACACACAGAGAACCAGCCCAGGCTGATGCTGCAGGTAATTGGCCTGGCCCCTTCCATGAGCCTGAGAAGTCAGAAACAACTGACAAGTACCCATCAAAACGCTGAGCTGCTCCATCAGTGATCAGGTTTCCCCCTGTACTGTGTCTGTGCGTTGATTGACAGTGCTTCCTCTCCCGACAAGCAGGACCCCGAGGGTAGCAGCCTGGCAGCTTGTTTTGTCAGCTGTGGCTGGCTGCTGTCAGCCCGGGCAGGGACCCTGCACCCCGCAGGGAGCCTGGGCCAGGGCTCGCCCCTCAGCCCCTGAACCCTGTCAGAGCCCCCGACACCCCACAATAACATTTCACTGCCCTCATTTCAGCCTCACCTCAGAAGGCAAGAAATGCAGAGGAGAGAGGGAGGGCAACAGCAAAGCCTTGGATATCTGAAATTTGCAGATAAAATGCTTTTCCAGGCAAAGATGAAGTCTAGAACTCCACAACTGCCTATTTCTTTGCATGCTTGTTCAACGCTTGTGCTTACCTGGCTTACACCTGCTCACCTGAAGAGAACTCAATAGAAATCTGAGGAATCTCAATAGAAACATTTGTGGGGGTTATAATTGTTTTTCTTTATTTTTCATTAACTGTGGGTACCAAATTCAGGAAAAAAACTGGTCTCCTTGTTTGAAGATGCACAGTGATCTTACTTTTAAATATGCTCATCTGCTCTTTGCAGAACTCTAAAAGGTACAGCTAGTGTGCTAAAAACCTAGGTAATGCAACTTCAAGAAACAGATGCTTTATCCGGTCTCATAGCAGATAAATGAAATCAACATAGACTCTTCAAAAGGTATGAGTTCTGTTTTTGCAATACCTCATGTATTGTTTCTAAATTTCATACACAGTTTTCAGATTTAAGTATTTGCACAGTGCTGTCTGCAGCTTAGATGCCTTTAAGCAATTCCTGCAGCAGCAGGGCACAGCTTTGTAATTCTCTCCTGCCCCCCAAGGAGCCACATCCTTCCCCACTCTCCTCTCTAGTTATTTCCCAGCTCTCATGAAAGTGTTGCGACCCTACATTGCCCACTGAAATACTTTCAGTCATTCTCCCGCTTCCATCTCAGAGGTAGGGATAAAATTGGTCTGAAAATTTTGGAAGAATGCAAAATACCTGGGCCTCTTTCAAGCACATGATTGAATGCTAGCTAATGGAGGGAAAGATTTGCTTTCTGAAATAATGCAGCATCACTCAAACTACTTTTAAGCCTTTTACTGTATAAATAACCTTTTGCACTTCAAGGGTCATTAGATCACGATAGTTTGTAATGCAATTATAGTCAGCACTCTGCTCTTATGGGCTGCCTGGTAATTTGCTTGTTAATATATTAGCACAAAGCATTGATCAAGTACCTAATCCAATCACACGCTTTTTATTGATCTCTTATTGAGCATCCTGCCAGTGATCACTTTTCGCTCAGG
The DNA here is from genome assembly GCA_026261815.1 of Monarcha castaneiventris obscurior. Taxonomy (NCBI): domain Eukaryota; kingdom Metazoa; phylum Chordata; class Aves; order Passeriformes; family Monarchidae; genus Monarcha; species Monarcha castaneiventris. Next base: position 3,169,296 of record JAMPIT010000327.1, read on the forward strand.
CCTGGTCAATAGCAAATGCCAAATAGGCTCTCCCACACCTAATGAGCTTACGAAATAAACCAAACATTTTCCTTTGCCCTCAAGGCTAGGATCAATTGAGAGCTTTTAGAGCAGAATTCAGATGATTTTTTCATCAGCTTTTCCCCTTTCTTTTTGTGAACATGCAGGTTTGCATTAAGACCTTTATCTGAGACTTTCATTCTAATTTGAGGACATCTGAAAAGCAGCTGCCATGTCTGAAATACTCGAACAGCTGTAAACAATAAATCACGCGGGTGAGGAATTCTGGGCTGCACGTTGGCATGTGGTCTGTCAAGCCAAAAAAATAGAGACATACAAAAGATCAAGAGGTTAGGGGTACCTGAAGTCTACAAAAAAATGTACTTATCCCATATTTCATCCCAGAGAGTTGTATTCTGGTGGAAGGCCTACCCAGCATTCTTTAACAGGAGCATCATGCCTTCATACATCAGGGCAGGGGGAGGCTTGGGGGTGCTGCAATGAATTAGATGTGAGCCTTTTCATGCTGCTGCTGTTGCATTAGGCGATTCCAGTATCAACCGAAGGAATTTCACACTACAAACACAGATTCTTGCTGATGAAAAGCACACCCAAATTAGGCAGGAAGAAACAGTATTTCAGTTACATGCATAAGTGCCAAATACTAGTTCTTTAACTTATAACAGTTCCCAATTTCTTACCACGAAGTACACAAATGTGACTGTAATGGATTTACAGTTACTCAGGAAAGAAAAGAGTGAGAGAGAAGGGAGGAGAGAGATTTTTTGGAAGAGGTAACTTTGACTTATCGCAAGAATTTTGTAACTTTTATCAGATGTCTTTTCAGCTAAAACAGCTTATTAAGTCTCTGAGGAAAGTTTTTTGGAAAGAACATTTTCCATTTACTTAGAGGCCTTATAGCAAAACAATAGTATTGTAATAGTAGATTCTATTAGATCATAAAAAAAGAATGCAAGATCCTTAGATCTTAAATATCCTTGCTTCAGCCATTACTATTAGCACTATTTTATATAGCTAGGTTGCATTTTCACTTTAATCACTTTTATTCCATGATCTTGTTTTCATTATTTGGCTTAATATTTTCCTCGTTACTGTACCAGATTTAAATTACAGAGAGGCACAATCTGAATATAAACCAGGTACAGATTTAAAATATTTAAAAGCATTTGTAACATGTAAGCATGCAATTTAAAACCATTACCAAAATCTGATTACTTGCCTGGGGGTAAAAAACAGGTCAGCTAGAAACATTGGTGATATCTTTCCAGAATTTTTCCTTTAAATTACTCATAATCATGCATTGCAAAACTATTTGTTCAGCAGACTTTTCTGATGTCAGATGAAAAGGAGTGCATCTTGTGACTCTGTATTTTGCAAGTTTCCATTATTTTTTCCTGTGCAATCCTCTTAATAACCAGCTGTAGAAACCTCTACTGATTAGGCTGGATCTTTGGTAAGAGGATTTTCATTTACGTGACAAGACCATGCTCTTGCCATTAGTAAGTCTTGTGTGGCCAAGTCTCCACTGATAAATACTTTACCTCTGTGGTTCACTTCTGTTTTTCACCCTCTTCTTGTGTCACTGTCTAAACTTATTCTCAGGTTTTCTTTAGTAGTGACCTAGGTAATTCCTCCAGGATCAAGCTGCACATGGTTCTTGGGATGATTCAACCCTGACATCATTCCTGAAAAGACTGTGAGAAGACAAATGAGTATAGACAGCATTCACCTTCAACTTGGACAGGGTTTACCTTTTCAAACATGTACCTGCAGCTTTATGCTGCAAAAAATGCCAGTGGTCTGGTCTTTTTTGAGGTATATTTGTTAAAAAAGACACGTCTCCAGAATAACCATGGGAGGACTACAGCAGGCCTAGAGGACAGAGTAGGCCATGTGCTTAATATGTTATCCACTCTGCTCAAGAAAAGAGGAGCTGAGCACAGTTAGGAGTGACTTTACACCTTTTGGTTTGGAGGTAAGGGACTCCTCCCTTGGAGTGATGTCCTTGACTGCACAGGCTGTGCTATCCTAATCATTTGCATCTTTCTTACACAACCTTAAACCATGTAAGCCAATTGATTTAGAGCAGTATAAATGCTTTTTGAACTCAGCCCTTGTGTGTAAGAAGTATTTGGATTAATTGAGTCAAGTCAGTAGCCTGCAAAATTCAGGATTTAAGTCTTTATGACAAAGTTCCTAAAAGTATCACATTTGTGAATCAACAGTAATCTAGTGTTGCAACTCTTCTTTCAGCTAAATCTCTTCAGGATCAGCTGCCTGCATTAGTGACTGTGTTTATATAAATACTGTGGTTTTGCAAGCAGCTAAAGGTAGCTGTCAAAGTTAGATTGATATGACACAAAATGTGAGCACACATCTTATTAACATACTCATATGAATCCAGAGAAGGGCATCAAAGCTGGTGACAGAGCTGGAAGATGTGTTTGAAGAGCAGCTGAGGACTTCAGTCTTGTCTGGTTTGGAGAAAAGGGGACTGAGGTGTGACCCCTTTGCTCTCTACAGCTCCCTGAGGAGAAGAAGTGGAGAGGGAGGTGCTGGGCTTTTCTTCCTGGAACTCGGTGATAGGATGTGTAGGAACAGTTTAAAGTTTTGCCAGGGAGGGTTTAGATTGGACTTTAAGAAGAATTTCTTTGCCAAGAGGGTGGTAATACCCTGGAACAGGCTCCCTAGAGAGCTGGTCAACATCCCAAGCCTGTCCATGTTTAAGAGGTGCTTGGACAATGCCCTTAATAACATGCTTTGACTTGTTCAGCCCTAAATTGCTCAGACAGTTGGTCTGGATGATCGCTGTAGTTCCCTTCCAACTGCAACAGTTCTATTCTATTCTATTTATTCTATTCTATTCTATTCTATTCTATTCTATTCTATTCTATTCTATTCTATTCTATTCTATTCTATTCTATTCTATTCTATTCTACTTAAAACTTTACTGAAAAAATGGTCTCTGATGCACAGTTGGACTGTTCATCTTGGTTTGCTGTTTAAATGTTATTTCGACTTTTTTTGGAAATGCATACTTTTACTTTTTTTTTTTTAAATCTGATAGGCACATCTCAAAGAAAGAAGGCAGTGCCCAAATACTGTGTGATATCATGTCCTTGCATTTTTGTACTCTCAAGTCTGTAAATATTTAGGTTTTCAGGGCTACATATTTATTCTTTAGATAACTCTGCTGGTGTAATCAGGCCTTCTGGCCTGCAAAAAAGATTCCATTTCCCTTGAAATTATAATATTTATTGCTCACAATGCAGAACATTGTCTACATGGTAGGGGCTGTGGTGGTTCAGGAATGCTATTCTGCAATGTAGCACTCCCACTAAAACCATGTCACTGCTCACTTCCTCCTGCTCCCAGCTGGAGGCACAAAAGGCAAAGATCCCGGGTAGAGATAAGAACAATTTAGTGGAAACAGCAACGAGATAAGGAAACAACTAGTAACAGCAACAGTATTAATAACAAAAGGTGTAAGACAAAGAAGAGATTTACACAGAAAACCCCCATAACAGTGAACAATATGCTCTCCTCCACCACATTTTCTCGACCTGGAGGAACCCCTTCTCCTCCTCAGAAGAGAAAAAGACCCCCTTTTCCCTCCTCCCAGGAATGAAGTGAACTGGTATAGAATAACACTGGAGACTTAGCCATGCTCCCTCTGTAAAAAGTGAATCCTGTCCTGGCTGAAAGCAGGGCAGAGGAAAATGGGAGGAATTTCATAGACTGGAGAGAGTTTCTAAGTCCTAATTCCATGTCTTTCTTAAAATCCATAAAGAAAGACTTCTTTCTAAGTTTTTGGGTTCTTTTCCCCTAGAACTTTCCTCATTGACCACTAGAATATGTTGATCAGCAACTAACCAATTTCTTACACATTTTATAAAGCACATTTTCCTGCTTTACAGCTCTCCAAAACAATGATTAAAAAGTGGGAAGTGACCATTAACATTTTCCACTTTGAGATGAAGCTCTTGTAGGCATCTGGCAAAAATACTGTGAATTAATTATAAGTGTATTTATGGCAGCAGTAGCACTCTGTCTTTTTCTCTTTATTCAGACAGTAATGTTCTAAAGAGTTATTGAAACTACTCATATGAAATCATTACTAAGGCACTGGGAAAGAGAAGTTTCATTGTTCTTTTTTTTTTTCTTTTTCAAATTATGTTTTGTAACTCCATATTTGTAATTCCAGCTTTGTTTGGACTACATTTTATGGTCTCTTGAGCACTTCTGTGCCTCTTGGGGAAAGAATTTTTTAGATACATACATTTCATACTGCATCTCTTTATGGAAATTATACAGGCATGTATAATTAATAATGACTACTAACAAATAGTAGTCATTTTCCTGTAATGGGGGAAACACATATAAATTAGTTTGGTTTTGTCTTCTTTTGATCTGTGGTGAACAAGTGTTCTCTAGCAAGGTCTGTACTCTCAGGTGCTACCTCACTAGGCTATATACAATATATATACAATATATAATCACACATTTTAAGTTAGAGATGAAAAACAAGTATTAGACATGCCGTCTACCACAACAATTTCCAAGAAAGAGGCTGAATTATTAGAAATTTATGTGGAAAAGCACAAACACATCTAAAGATGGTGCTTTTCACATGTATTCACCCACTGCACTTCTTTAACATCTGTCTGGGAGACACCACCTTCTCCAAAGTAGTGAAAGCTTTTTTGCTGAACATGAGAGCCATTCTAAGACAGCTGGAATAAGACTTTAGCATAATATATATACAGATTAATATAATATAATGTAATGTAATGTAATATAATATAATATAATATAATAATATGAATATATGTATATAAAATATAATATAAATATATATTTAGCATTATTTGAATTAGCGTTGTTCTCAGTTATTTCTTCAGCATTGATGCAGGCTATTCTGAAGTTCCATGGTGGCAGTAAAGTAGCTTATCTCTAGGAATACAAAGGCTTATTGGCAATGCATTGCAAGGCAAAGTGTTGAAAGTTGTGAAAAAATGCAGAAAATCAGTATGTTAGCATTTTCATGGTAGAATGACACTGGTAATGAAACTGGAATGACAAATTTAATTACATAATATAAATATTATGTTAGAAGTATAAGCATAAGTGGAAATATTTATTTTTCCCCTTCACCTATGAAAACTGAAAACAATGTTAAGCTTGGTCAAATACAGAAAGGCGTGCACATGTAGGAAAATGCTATGAAAATGTCCTTTTTCCACAAACCACTTAAATGAGTGTTTTTCTAAAGCAGTGGATAAGAAAGAAATTCTCTGTTTTGATTTGAGTAACCACCAACATTTGTTATAGAACACTGCATGTGATCATTATCTATTTCTTTATAGTGTTTCAAGCACAAAAAAAATATCACAAAGCCATACTCAGCTCAGTTCCCTTGTGAAACAAATGCATTAGACAATCAGAGTTGTACTCCAGGGAAGGCTGATGTCTGTAGAATATCAAGGAGTTTCAGAGAAATAGTGATTTCAAACACAAAGCCTTGCCTTCATGTGATCTGACAGTGGCAAAAATTAAAGATGCAAATACATTAATATGAAACACTGTAATATTGTTTTACACACACTGCTTTTGAAATGCATATTTGAAAACATTTTGTGTAAGGAAAAAACTGCCTAAAAATATTCTGTGAACTAACAGCTGAAAATAGCCATTTAAATAGCTATGAAATCCCTATCCTTTCACTACCATTATGAAACAAATCAGTGAAACACATAGAATCAGTCTTTACTGTGCTTATCCACTATATTTTAAAAGCATTTATGTATTTTAAAATGTCTTTTGAATTTCTCTTTTAATTATAAATAGCAAAAAATTTACAAAATAGCATACTGTTTTAAAAACCTCATTCAAACACACAAAGCAGATACCAGAACTCTCTAATTAATGGAGTTAGCAGATTGCAGAGGATGAGTGGGATACCTTCAGAAAACAATCTAACTGTCACTAAATAATCCAAAATTTCCACATTAGACACTCAACTTATATTTTAGGATATTGAAAAAGACAGGCTTCAGACTTGCCAGGCTGAGTTGGCTGCTACTGTGGTGTCTAATCCAAGGCAAACAGCCCAAGAAAGCCTGAAGGTATTATATAAAGCAATTTCACCACCTGCTTAATAATTGTGACACACAAGACATCTTAAAGGACGTCTGATGTGCCTTCCTTCTGGACTTATGCAGAAGTACCCTGCTTTCAAAATTTAGACCTATATTTGCTATAGGGAACTAATTTGAGCTTAACTGGAATCTATATTTTATTTAATCACTCCCCACAGAAACAGTACTCAGACTACCAGACTAAGAGGTCTTCTGGCTATTCTGAATATCCTGGGCATCACACCACCAAAAGCTATAAGTCTTGTCCCTCCTGGCTTGTTCTTCTACCTCTATGACTTCTGCATTCCATGGTGGCCAGTCTCAATCAGATGAGAAGATATCCCTTGAACTACTGTCTGGATTGAGTGCTGCATACTTGTCAAGTGGAGGATGTAAAAAATGTTTGTGCTAGACTCAACATTAATAGCGCAGAATCCAGCATTTCTCAGAGCTAAGGTACTCGTGATTTCCTGCTCTCCAGGTGGACCATGATGAAATTGAGGAGAATCTGGCCTCCCGGTTGCTAAAGTCAAAGCATTTATGCATAAGATGAACTGAAGACATCTAGCAAAATTTCAAAACCACCAGCAAGATATCTAGAAAGCAGTAGGTACCTGTGGAGGTATATAATTCTGGGCATAATTTCTCTAAGTCACTTCAATGGGTTAGGTGCTGCATTTCCTGTGTTTCAGCTTCATGGTCATCTTATACATGGCAGTCCCATGGGTTTTCTTCTTTTTTTGCATCCACAATTGTTCTGCCTTGGGAGCATATGCAAGATATCAAATAAATCACAGTTACAGTGAAAAATAGACCTTTTTCTCCACAACATAGCAAAAAACCAGTAATTCCTGACAAAAAAGAAGAAAGGAAGCAGGGGGAATCCCCATTCAGTCTCTTTGGTCATTAGCTCTACTTAAGAATGACTAATCAGAAGCCCTAGAGACTTTGGACCATGTCTGTTTTATGCACTGAACCAATCGGAAATTCTGGAGTCAAACCTCCCACTGAAACTGCCTTGCATTATAATTCCCTGCCAAGTTCTACCAACAGAGCATCATCTGAAGAAAATCTGTCAGGACCTGGAAATACAGAGAGAAAAATGCATATTTTCCAAAGTAAATTCATGACTGATAAAGGCTACAAATCTGTCTTTCCTCCAAATTTGTCCAAACCAGGACAAAATCACTGCTCTGAAGTGCTCACTGAAAGAAATTCTGTTTAGTGAATTCTCACCACAGTCTGCAGCACCTGAATGTTTCACCATCCAGGAAGCAGAAACTCCAGAATGGCACATTAGAGTAGGCTTGTCTCACAGGGTTCTCTGCAAGATTAATATCTAATATTTTCAAATATGTGCTGGCAAGAACAGATGTGCATTAAGATTCCAACGACATTTTCTGAATGTGGTTCCAGACGGCAGAAAAACAGAACTCCTTTGGCACACCAATATGTTAGCAGCTCCACAGATAACATCCACGGTATTAATTGCCTTTGACACAGTCACAGTGAATCTTTTATTTAGGAAGGAGATATTCTTCAGTGAATCCCTGAAATAAGCAATAACAAATACTGCATGTTCTTGGTTTCCTGCTGGAGTGGTAATGGGCAGCAACTCAGAGCGTTATTGTTGCCATATGTCTCAACAGTCATATTGATTTAATTGGTTGTTATAAAAAATCTGACAAGAGGGAAGCCAGTTCAGAGCTGGGTATGGGCCAGAGAGTTGCCAGTGAATGGACTACTGAGATCTCTCAAGAGCCTCTTTGCCTTTTCCCAATGTCATTAAACTGGTTGTCTTGTTCATAATCTAGAAACAATCAATTATATGGATGGAAATGTAGGCCATTTACTTTTGGAGCCTATTTATCTTACAGAACAGCAGAAAACCTTATACTGTAAGGAAACTATCTGTATAAAAATACATAAGCTCCCTGAAACAAAAAAATCTTTCCTCTGAGGGCAGCAGATGGGCTGCCTCACCATTTGTCTCTGTGTCACCCATCCGTAATTCTGTGCTGTATTTAAACTACTTCAGTCTTTGCTTAAGATCAAAAGACAACCACAAGCAAGAACATCTATATTACATAACAGAATATTTAGCACTTGCATGAGAACTGTCATACAGGAATCTTAATGCACTCTTACATATCTGTGGTTTACTGCAATGCTACCCACATTTTATGGAAAGGGAAGGAAAGCAGAGATGGTTGAGAAATGATGTGACTTGACTACAGTGTGAGCTAAAACCAGGAGTGGAGCAGAGTTTTCAGGCTATGGGCTTTACTAAGAAAACAGCCCCTCCTATGTATTTCCTACCATCCTTGCTCTGAAGTGTTGTAAAACCATTCCCCCTGTTTGGAAGAAGAAAACAAAACTACTCCCTCCTTGTTGAAAATACAAGTACTCTTTTTCATGTGTTCATTCTACAGCTTGTAGCTTGTACCTTTTGGGTTCATCCATGAGGAAGTTGTGCCCAGCCTGTATGAACCACCTGGGCTGCCTCTGTGTTCAGAGTCTTTTCTGGCAGCTCTTTTGCCTGTAAGATAAATATATGTAATAAGAAACAACAATATCTTTATGTGTTGAGAGCAACATATAAGAATCACTTAAGAATGGAGTTTGAACGAGTTTGGAGCAGTCAGGTGTATCAGCATAATATTCTACAGCTTTATGAATGCTGTCTGATGCACCAGAACTGCTGTAGATTCAATGCAGTCTTGTTTCAGTGAAAATGCAACTTTAAAGTTTTAATGGGTAATATTATACTCAATAGATTACATTGACCTATGAAAATGAGGGACATGCACTTAAAGAAAAAGTTCCCCTTCATTTTAATTATGAAAGGTTCCTAATGATTATAACTTATTTTGAAACTGAACATAGAAGTGATGTAAAAATGCTACACTTGAGAGTATGCTGTGGTGTTGGTTTTTTCCTGTAGTAAGATTCACCAAACAATATCCATCAAAACTCACTATCCAAAATATTAACTGAATTTTTGTGGGAGGGCTCAGAGGTCTATGAATGTAGACAATTTGTAAATCTAGATATTTTTTCCAATAAAATTATACTATGCAATAATCAGATTTGGAAAACTCATTGGAAAAAATCAGGTTAAATTCTCAGTTTTCATGCCCTAGTAAACAGTCATCTAGTTATGAATGAATTTAAGTATAAAAATGAGCATCAACCTACACTTGTGAGATGATTACAAGAAAAGAGCATATCACCATGGCAAGAACTGTATAGCAGTGGAACCTTTCCATGCAGCAATTAAGTTGATACCCATTAGCTAAGGACAATGTATCCAAGCCATGAAATTGATTGAACAGATTCTGCACAGTAACTCACTCCTATTTCAAAATACTCAAGTGAACAATTATTAGGTTGAAGAGACTAGCTGATTTTGGCATAAACCTTAAGAAGAACCCGTGCCCCCTAGTAGATTGAGTCAGTTTCCACCACGAAACTGGAGATTAAGTGACTTGCCTTAAGGAGCGTATTTGATGTGATAGGAAAAGAAAGCTGGTGGCTGCAAACACTTTGGAGAATTGCACCTGTGCAATCCTACTTACTGCTCTTGGCTTGTTTCAGATGAAAGGTGGTACTAAGCTGTGTCTTGAACATTTGTATGGTAAATGCCTGATGTGTTTTAAATTCCTAAGAGCTTACCACACTCTAGCACAAATATCAATTGCATTAAAGCAATACTAAGCAGTTCATTGAGGAACCCAATTTGCCCTTGTGAAAGGCTTATCTGAAATTTTTAAGAGGTGACAACAACTTATTTTGCATGAATGCAGATAAAGAACTTCAGATCCCAGCTACTTTATCCAATAATCAAGATATTCAAGCAGGAAAAATCTAAAAACTCTCACCTTGCAGACAACGTACGAAATGCTGGGTTTGGACACACACAGGTAAGTACAGAGTACCTCTAAAGAAGCAGTTATTTACTTTCAGCCAAGTGCATAACAGCAGATTTTGGTCTTTCCTCTTCTCTATAGGTGTTAGCCTATATGATCTCTATGCACTCCAGCATATGTTTCTGATTTATCTGCTATTAGATTAAATACATGAACTTGAAGACCTACATGAAACTTTAGGGATTCAAGTCTATTACTAAATAACATTGAGATGATAAAAAACAGCACATAGCCACTTCCTAATACACCACATGCTTAAGGGACCTGCATTTTCCATTTTAAAATTTGGGCTGGTCAGAATTTTTGTTTTGAAATCCAGTAAGAAATCAATATCCCCCAGGCACTTTGGGAATTTAGCCTCATTTAAGCCCACAGGTATCACAGGAGTTCAATTCAAACCTGACTGTTCCCAGTGCTTAGTGCTAGAGTGTAGTACAAGAACAAGGAGCCAAACTTCATGGGAGCTAGGCAATCTTGTAGGATACCATTCTCTACAACACATCCAAGGCACTGTCTGCCAGTGATTGCTAATCTTATGAATAAAGATTAATGTCAGCTATTTCCAGACTCACGAGTGATCTCAGTTCCTGCTGAGTTCATCTAAGCCCCGGGATATCCCATGCAAAGCAGGAGCTGCCCCATTAGAGAATTTTTTGTGTTTTCCCTGTGTGACTCAGTTTTTTATCAGTTATGTCCACTGCTGAGCTGAAGAGCTATGAAGTTCAGAGCTGGCCAGTTGCAGTTAAAACTTTTCTATACTGAAAAAAAGCCAAGTCAGTTAATGTGTTTCATGAACTCAGCTGGAAGATAAACCAAAGTTAATTAATAAACCAGCTATGACCAAATAAAATATTACCTTTTTGCATATCACCACACTTTTGCTGCTTTGTTTTATCCTTTTCACAAACAAAGGCAATTCATATGACCAGAAAAAAAAAAAAAAAAAAACACCAAAACATTATCATTCAGAGTAGCCTTCCAGAGAACAGCAATTAACCTTCTGCAGAACTTAATCTCTTCCCATGGAGCAACCTTTCAGTAGCATTCTCTTTATTTTTCCTTCTTGGCAGTGCTGCTTTGTGCAGACCAGGCTCACAGTACTGCTCATCTGCACTGCTTTTTGCATTGCTATTCTGCAAAACAACATCAGAAACTGTGCTCTTTCAAAGCACTATATGCATATTTAAATTCTTAATATACTTTGACTCTCTTGGGTTTTACTCCTGTCCCTACATTTTCCTTTGCTACTTTTAAAAAGGTTAAATCGTGCCAGAAATCAAATAAAATGCCCAAAAGTCATATTTTGCACTGCTGAAGCAAATATAAAAGGACACAATAAAGAACTTTTGTAGTGTCTGGATTGGTGTCAAACCAATCTTTATAAAAGGGAAAAGTGCCTGAAAACTGTCACAGGCCTTTACAATTTACCAAGACTCATTATTTGATTTTCATTGCTACTCCACAATTTTCCCAGCATTTTATCAACAACAAATTTTATAAAATTAGGTAAGTGCTACATCTAGCTCCAAAATACATATAGTAACTAAAAGCTCACAGCAAGAAGGCATTTGACTCTAACAGAAAAAGCTAAGCAGGGTATCATCTCTCTATCAGAAGCAATCAACACTCCTTGTGGTCTCATACCAATGCACTCATGCTGCCAACTGCCACCCAGATTGGAGAGCTAAGGAAAAGTTTTGGAAAGAGGCAAAAGACCACAGCTGCTCTCCAAAGATTTCACTGTTTCTCTGCCTATAGGGGTTTGGGGTGAGATGGAGCAGGACAAAGCAAAAGCCTCCAGAGGCTTTTGTACCCACATAAATAAGAGTCTAGAGTATGTGGTCTCCATCTTCCATTCTACAGGTAGCATGAAGCCTGGAAGATTCACTTCAACAGAGCAACAGATATACCTGACTAAAAGCCACAACAGGGTCAGTCCTGCTTCCTATGGTATAACTATTTTGAGAATTTAATTTGGAAAAATACATTTCGTGCCAAACCAACAAGAATTATTATTTCAGATGTGCATGAGGTGCTAGAGGCTCTTTAATTAGCATCAGTGGTTAGTTCTCTATTTCAGCTGGAACATGTCCCCTCCAACAGTAAAGGGCTCACTAACTTCATGATAAACCATTTTTGAGATACAAAGCTTAAGTGACACCTACTGAATGACCAGAGCCACTCCCTGATCCTCCTACATCCTTCCCTTGGGTCCAGCATCCAGACATTGATCCTGTTTGCTGTTAATTTGGAATCAGATTCAGGACCCAAAAAATACACAAATCCAGAGGTTAAAAAACCTTAGAATTAAGTTAAAGAAACTAAAACTTGTTTGGTTTTGTTTGTTGTTTTTTGGGGTTTTTTTCCAGTGTTCATGTAGTTCTTTCTTCTCAATATCACAAATACATTTTTCAAATCCTTCCAGAGTTATGAAATTATATTTCTGGCTCAAAAGAAGATTTCTGTTTTAACTCTTTTTTCCAAAGGGAATCTGCAGGTACACAAAAATTTTGATGTCTTGTCTGCAATTATCAGATTCTGAAGTAATTAGCAAACAGCTCAAGTATTTTGACAAATGAGTCAGTCATGTAAGTAACAGGCAACACTGGACAAAGAAAATAGGAGTTGTGTTGTCAGCATGAGGGATTTCACTGCAGGAGAGTTGCTGTGGCTTTCATTATTTCAATGGTCAATGGAGGTTGCTATAGAAACTACATAGTTAGCAAGCCATGCAAGAAAAAGAAATATGATAAAACCAAAACTAAAGTAGTAGAAGGACAAAAACTCCAAGGATTTGTCCGAAAGCTTAATATAATTTGTTGGTTTTATCTTTCAATCATATCACTGATTGACAAGATTCCTAGTAACGATATCATATACTCACATAATGCTTTAATGTAAGTCCCATCATGTATCATAACATTTAATGATAATAATCAACATCAAACAAAAACCCTTTCAATATCAGTTAAAAAATGAAATAACATCAAGTTATTTCAATATGTAAAAATAGCATTTGTCTTCACAGTATGTTAACCTTCCATAATACTACTTATAACTACTATACAGAACTTATAACTACTTCCATAATACTTACTACTAAGTAACCATAATATCTCTTGTATGACATATTTTCTTTGCTTAGAGGTGAAATAACATTTTAATATATACAAACTAGCCTTTTTGTGTGCCAGAGAGTACTTTCAAATAATTACCTGCCTGAACTATGTGTGCACTGATGATCACCTGCATAACAGGTTGACTTCTAGTCATTCAGTTCATGTCACTGTTTACATTGATTTGAATATTTGCACTTGATGAATGGATTCTGAGACTCCTCTTCCATTTAGGATAACCAAGTACACAGCCAACCCAAGATTTTAAAACAAGTGGTATTGAAAGACTTAGAGGTCTTGTAATTCTAAAAAGAAGGATGCATATGACAGGTGATCACATATCATTCTGAGTGTATACAGAATCCATGGGCTGTATTCTGTGAACGTATGTTTTGTTGATTTTTCCAAAGCCACGCTGTCCTCTAAATTGATTTCTGTTGTGTACCCTTCCAATAATAAGATATGATTTTTTTTCTTTTAGAAATGAATGCAATAAATATATACAGAAAAAGAGGTACACGCCAGAAACAGCAAGTCCTCTTATTTCATTTTCTAGGCCTGTGATCCGGGCTCAGTGGCAGAACCCTGAGCTTTTCCAGCTGCAGCCTTGCTGGGTTGGTTTTTGGGTTTTTTTTGATAGAGGAGTCCACAGCATTTATTACCAAAAGAGATACATTAAGTAGGCAGAAGCCAAGAGAATGAAAAAATCTGATATATCAAGATTCAAACTGGGCCAAGTAACCAAAACTAACACAAATATTAGTGTCTTCAGACAAAGAAAAGCAACTTGAGGAACATAGCAAAACCACAAAATATTTGCCGTCTATTCAACTGCAGCTTGTTCCTCCAGCCATCACAAATAAATCTTTTACTATCACATTGCTTTCCAGGTCTATGGAGAAAAAAAAGCTAACATACGGAAATGATTGCTTGCATGTCCATTGAAAGCTTTGGCACTTTTAACTCCAAAGTCTCTTGAGAAATGTTGATAGGCTCTTGCCATTAGGTCACATTAGAAAAAAGAATACAAAGTGTTTCATAAATGTTTGCACAGGCACTATAGGAAAACACGCAAGGATGATTAAACTGAAAGAGAGCATTTAAAACTTTTTTTTTTAATAGAGAAAGCAAAATCCCAAGAAATAACAATTTAAATAGGATACTTCTGGTTTGCACTGTTCCATGATTTGGTCAGTTTTGTCATTTTAGCTGGACTATTAAAAGCAATTCTCAGAAAAGGCACTGAGACTTCAAGTGCCTCATTCCCTTATCATCCCAGAGGGCTGAGATTAATGTCTGCTATGGGACTGTGCCAGGAACACGGTCTTTTCTTGTTAGTGCTGCCCCTGGAAAAAAAGAGAACTATTGTACACCTCTTAACGCACTTTCCTCTTGCCGTGTCTCTCAAACCTGTCACACAATTTGAAAGAATATTAGAACAGACAGAGAGTGCAGAGTTGAAATCAAACATAAGTCCTTATTCCATGAAACCTTTGCATATCGCAGGTTCTGTGTTATGAAATGGTCAACTGTTTGCCCCTGAGTCCTCATCCATTACATCCACATAAAAAAGACCATCTCACAGTCAGAGCTGGGCAAACTGTTGGATACTGCCTCAATCTGGCAGGAGGGAAGAAGTTCACTGCCCAAGCCCACTAGCTCAATATACGCCAGGGGACCCAAGCTGAGCCAAGGCAGCTGAAGGACAGACATAAAATAACTTGTTCCTTTGAAGAAGAAAACGTCTGAGGCTGTTATTGGTTGTGCTTAAACTTTGGATCAGGGGTTTCTCATGTAGAGAGAGTTTAGAGATGTACCTGTGAGTGGGCCAGAGGGTGCTAACTTGGCTGGTGATGAAGATTGCTTGCCAAGACAGAAATTCCTCAGAAATAGAATGGATATGACAGTATTCCTGGAAAAGGAAATTATCTGTATGATGTTTAAGAATCTTTGCTTGGTGTTAAAATGTTTTTACAGATAAACAACCTAAGGAACAGATGTCTGGATTTGTCTTACTCAGCTTATATTCTTCAGTGAGAAACCTCACCCAGGATTGCAGTGTAGCCACTGGAGGAAAAGGATCATCCTGGACAGAGTCAGCACACTTCACGTCTAGGTCAAGTGGGAAGATTCTGGCCCCAGAAAACAACTTAGTTCAGTAGTCCAAAGCCACCCACCAGGTAAATGTCAAACCTCAGAGCAGAGCACTGTCCTTAACCCTTCTGGTGGTGATGTCAGTCAGCCAAGAGGACAAATGGATTCAAAATATAGGGCATTCAATAGTGAAAAGGGGAAAAAAAAGGAGAAGCAAATCTAATTTTATGTGACCGCATACGTGACCTCTGTCCCAGTAGACTTAGGGCTGGAATTTTCTGTATTGTTTAATTTTGACTGTGCTCATTGACACAGCTTTGCCAGGGCCCCATAGGTGCAAGCAGTCCTCTGGCATATTCAGAAAGGGGCACAGGCTGTGATCTGCACCCAATAGGTCTAACAAGGATTTGTGGGCAGGGTGATATAGATGAGGTTGCCTTTACAGACATAACTGTCCTGTGCAGCTTGCTGTTGGGGCCAGAAATTAATCCTGGCCATGTCTGAACTCCAGGTAAAGTTGTATATCACTATTTCAAAGTGACACTTCAAGTCATTTGAATGTATTTTCAGCTTTGCTGTGTTTGGGGGAATATGAGATATTGAAAAAAGATTGTGTTAGATTAAATATTTATCCTAACTCAGAATATTTTCTTCTGAAAACTTAATATGTTTTATTTATCCAAGGAAAGATTAACAAATGGCCGAACCAATAATTCTGATGACTGTTCTAAAATTTCAGTAGTTTTTCAGCTTGCTTTTTGTACAGTGGATTATACAACTTTCAGTAAAGCTGCCTGTTGTTCTCTCTTCTAACCCTGAGATGATATTTATCATTCATTCTTGTGCTGATTCCTTACTGTGGTTCTGGATTCTTTTCCATGTCACCTAAGTCCAGATCAATGCCTCTCATCTGCTATGCAAGACCTACTTCGGGGTCCTATATCAGCAAAATTAATTGGAGAAGAAATGATGGGCTCATATTCAATCTGAATATGCACTTCCATCATAATCAAAGATTTTCCTGTTGTTACATTCTGGAAGAAAGATGTTAGAGGCTATGACGAAAATTGCAGCTTGAGAAAAAAACCCCTTGCTTTTGGGGTATTTGGGGGGTTAAAAAAAACCCAACTTATATTAAAAGGAGATATTAAATGAAAGTAAATATAGTTAAATTTTTTTTAGGGTTTTTTTTTTTTTAATGCAGGATATAGAAGTTCATACTATAAGTTCTTCAAGCAGATTCTGAGATCTTAGTTTGTTCCACATTCTATGCAAAGGAAGTTCATTGTTAGGCAATTTTTTCCTCATAGTTTCATTGTCATTCAATTTTTTATGATAATTTCCTAAGTCATGATTTTATATTTTAGATTTTCCACTAGATCACAATAGAAAGTGGGCATATATCAATCATGAATAGGACCTGTCAGGACCTAAATAGAGTTTTTGCCCTATTTGGATGCAGACCAGTTTAATGTCTTTCATATGAACTTCATGATATTTTGAATTAAATTATTTTAAACCAGAACATAATGTGGTACTGAGCCCTTACATTGTATATGATAATACATTTAACTGCATCAGCTGACATTGATTATGTAAATGTGCTTTAATTTATTATTTGACTATCCATGACATGAGCTTTTCCATGGCTTTGATCAGAAGACTAGTCATCTTGAATACTCACAGTGCACTATCTCTTTTCATATCAGGACAGTATATGTCTCTTACAAATCAAAAATCGTGACTGAAAAATTAATGAGTTAACTTTGATTTATGGTAGATGAGTGCTTTCCAGTCATGTTGATTCAAATTGCCTTTTTATACTAGATTTGGGTTAACATTCTTATGAATTGATAGTAGTTTTTGCTTCATATTTGATAGTTGTTCTACCCTTATCTCTTACTGAACTATATGAACTGCAGGATTTTCTTTTTTTTCTGTTATTTTGTAAGCATTAATTCTTAAATATCTGATAGTTTCCCTTGCCTGTTATCAGTCACCGATGACATTATTGTGGATAAAATATTTATATGTCCTTATATGCATAAACACGCTTCTATGGCTTGTCTACATATACATTATGCACAACATTCCCATATCTTTTCCTAAATGGGATGACTTTCTAGTCACAGAAAATATTTTGGTTTGTTTTGGAATTGCAACTCATTTCTCCAGAAAGCACTGGTCAACAGTTCCCAGTTAACAAGTTTAAGCCATTCCTGACATAATGGATATGTAAAGCAAAAAAATGAAAACATTTATGTGAGCAGAGAGTTAGGATTTTGTAGACCATCAGTTTTCAGTGCCTAGCTTGCAATATCAGGGACTTGATTTTCAGTGGTAGTTATTGCTGGCAAATTTACAGCGACTCCAAGAGCTGGTAGAGAGTGTAGTAAGACCTTCACAAATGAGAAACCACAAGGGCAGTCTAGTATATTGCATGTTTATCAAACATTAAACATTAATTGTTTGGATTATAAGATATGGAACCACTTAGATTGCTTCCACTTCTAGCAAGGCAGGCTCACAATAGTGTGGAGTTATGTCCAGGTTACTAGTGGGTTAGTAACACTGTCATGGTTCCTAGGTGAAAAACATGATGTTAACAGAATGAACAAATCTAAAAGGGCAGAAATCTCTCCAAAAATCACCCACTTAAACAGTTGCCATAAGGGGAAGTTGCATTAAGCACAGACAAGTGTCTGCAGGAGCTGTTGTGTGAAAATATCAGGCTGTCCATCTTTTTCCAAGGCTCAGTGACTGAACACTACACTCCAGCCAGACCAAACGACCCCTGTGAAACAGATATTTGCATGGACTTCTGACTCCATCAATGTTTCACACACTCAAATCTTATTATTTTAACAAGGCTTCTTGCTGTGCTCATTCCAAATGGGCATTAAGGCTCAACACCAGAATAAACAGCTGGGGCAATGAACTTCATCACTGCAAACACCTGATGACTACTTCCACCAGCCCTTTCTTTTCTATTTCTCTTGCAGGCTGCCCACTATTTTTGTCCTCCTGGCAACAATTAGCTATCATCAGATTCTCTCTCTCAGCCACCCTTTCTGCTAGAGACTAATCCCCCTCAACACAGTCCATTCTTCTGGCTGTTGCCATTCTTTGTTGGTTACACAAATTAATTAGGGCTCAGCTTAAGGGCTGACTCAGCCAGTTCACAGCAAAAATTAGTGCAGCTGTTTTTCTGCCTGAGATTTTCAGCTTCTTTTGGGGGGCTTTTTTTCCCTCTTGGTTTAGAAATATATATTGCGTGTGTGAGTGTGTGTGTGTATACAAATTAAACATGAGATTTTTGACAGATGCAGTTGTCTAGGGAAGTTGACAACGAGTATCTGTTTAGCCCATCTGCCCCTGAGGATCCAACTGAATTTTTTGCAGAGCTGTAGGGTTAGGAGTACTGAGTTTCCAGTGTCACAGGGTGGATACTCTACCTCAGACATGCTGGCATTCTGATCCTGGGAGGTCCCCTGCTCCCCCCACCAAAAAAAGAGAGAAACATCTGGAATCACAGGGGCAGCTTGTCTGCTGAGCTCAGCAACAAGGATCCTTGTAGCTACAGCTCCACCCCACTGTTAAGGGACCTAGAAGGCACTTAACAATTACTGCCTTTACTATAGTATTACAAGTGCATTCGATATCATATGTATAGTACGGTCCTTTAGATTTTACACATAAATATTTTTGGGGTATAGTTCAGAATGAAACATATCCTCAGAGAGATAAGCATCATGATGTTTTAATTTAATTTAGTGACTTTTCCTGAAATAAAAGGATATTTTATTTAAGTAACCATGTTAAGTTTATATCCTCTTACATTTGCCTGAATTTTGAAATCCTGAGTGATGATTCAACACCAGAGCAATAAAGCACCTCAGGTGATTGGGAAAAGTACATTCTGAACATGCAGATATTATTCTTCACTGTTCATTTCAACTGAAAGAATTTAGTCTTTGATCACGAAACTGGAGTGTTTGATTCTGCTCTCACTGAAGCCAAATAAGAGTGTCGCTTTTGGATAGATGTCTGTAAAATGTTAGGATATATGTGTTGATGAGACTGCGGCCAAAATTGTTTACTGCTTTGGGTTTTGTTTAACTGTCACTGGGCCTTAAAGGTGACAACAATATGTAAGTGATCTTATAAATACCTGGTGTTGGAACAAAAAAACCACTCTCGTTGACTTCTTGGAGTTTGGCATTCCCTGTAGTCAAAAGAGGTCTTATTTTACTGAGATATATCATTATTTTAGAATCCAATTGTGTAAATATTGCTGAAAAACAATCAACTACAGGTGTAAGCCTCAGACCCTCTGGAATTTTCCACAAGCTAGAATAATTAGTTTAAATTTTCTATCTTTGTATGTGTGTGTGTGTGTATATATATATATATACATGTAAATGTACACACCTGTTTCTTTTACTTTCAGAAGACTTGTATACCCATGGGGATAGGCATTGTCCCTGGCTAAAGTGTACATGCCATTCAACAGGGAATTAAGGGTGGGCTCAGCCCCTCCATACCACCACAATGCAAAGAGTGAAAAAGGCAACTTGGTATTTGAAATCAGAGGACTTACATACTTAGAATTAAACAGCTCCTGAAGATCTTTATTAGAGCAGATTAATCAGCTCTTCACTAGAACACACCATCATTACAATCATGAAGTTCTGTGCTCACATTTACTGAAGCAAAAGTCTTCAGTTTCTTCCTATTTTAAACAGATAGGAAATAAATTTATTAGATACTGAGTTATCATCAGTTCAGATGTGAACAACTACCTTTGATGCTGAATACAAATATTACATAAATTATATTTTTGAGTCACTCATGGAATAGATATGAAATTATTAGACATACAGAATGTAAACAGTAGGGCAAAAGTCTCTGAATTGACCTTTGAAAGAAAGTTATTTAAATAAGTAGAGTGAAAACAAGAGGCAAAAAGGGTGCAATTCAGAAGAGAAATCGGATTCATAATTTCCTAGAACAAACATGTAAATTTAAATTCAGCTGCTCAAAAAAAAAAAAGAAAGAAGAAAGGCAAATATTTACGTGATCAGAATCTCACCCAGACCAGTCCCAACATTTGTACACATGAATAACTTTACACACTTTAGCAGCAAGAGTTTCTTGAATGGCATTGCTCAGGTAAGAAATGTGCTGTATCTGCCCATCACCACGTAATTGCTAAGCACTGTAAGAGAAGCTTTCTGGTCTAAAGAAAATAATTTCACAATCCAAAATAAACATTGTTAAATATAAAAATAAAAAATACCTTTACCTGTAGATTGTGCTATTAATAGCCCCTGATTTTAAGGTCATACCTCATTAAAAGCTTCTGTACCAACGAAACCTCATTCTAGATTGACAGGTGGCTGCTTTAGCAAAAAAAATTCTTATTTTGAAGGTTTTTTATCATGAAAAAACCTCTCAAGCGGCCCAGTGCATTGTGATTTCCCTGGTTCTTTTCCGAGCTGTTCAATTAGTTGGAAATCTCTCTCTGATGGACTGAAGCAGCTTGAGTGAACGCCTGAGCGCACAACCAATTAGGCTCATTTGAAGTTGCAGAATTGCCTTCTTTGGTGTTAAAACCCCATGTCAAACACTGGGTCTAAGATCATTTGTAGTACAAAATGAGATTGACAGAGCAGCTGTACCAGGGGGCATGCCTGCTGGACGACTTAATTGTGGGGACTGAAGGGCCATCATGAACTGGCGTGTGGAGATTGTATCACCACTGCTGCATTACAAATGCTCTTTATTAACAGTGATCTGTAATCAATGAGCTCAGGCTTTTTGCCAGAGCTCCAAAATCAGATAGGCAGCTCTCCTCACAAGGAATAGGAGGAGTCACCGGAGCAGGGTGTTGCCCAGAGAACGGGAGCAGGGATGCGCTTCCTGGCATCTCGGTAGTGTGGTGGAGCTGCAGCGAGGGAAGAAGCCACCCAATAGCACAGAGCTCTCCTCGGTCGGCAGCAGCGCATGCACCGGCTGGGTTGGCCATGTGGCAGTGTGCAGGCAGTCACACTTAGACTGGCATGAATGAAACATGGTTACTTCAGCAAAATTATATTTTAGGAGTCAAAGAGACTACCCCAGCTCACACTGGTCTGAACAAATAGTCTTGATGGTGGCATAATGTCTTTAATGGTAATCCCATGATACAAATGACACAAAGGAAATACAACAGGCTTAGTTTCAGCAAATTAATGAAGAAAACCCAGCATACTTTATTCTTTTGGTAGAAATCCTTTAGTGTTTTTAATAAGACATTTTGCTTTTGAACAGAGTAATTGCTTTCCACTGATACTTCCAAGTCAACAGCTATTCCTCCATTGTTAAAACCAACATCCTGTTAGTGTAACAAACTGGGTTGTTTTTCTGGGAAGAAATCAATGTATCTGTAAAACTGTTCAAAGATTACTTTATGATGAGGCAGATGTAACCCAAGGTCAAAGTCAACCTTACAGTTAGCCAAAATCAGCAATAGCTGATGGTAATTACCTATCCAATGCCTCTGATTATCAGAAGGATAACTCACTCTTCTTTTTTTTCAAAGGCATTTTACTCTTCTATCTGTCACTTTCTGAAAGAATCCCAGAGAGGGAAGTAAGAAATTTGAGTGAACAATACAGGAACAGTTCAACTAGTGTGGCAAATCACATGCAGATGAGCTCTAGTATAACAAAATAGTTTGTGCTCCTTGACCGTATAGGCTGTTAATTTTTAGGTGCATAATCTAAACTTCTGGCTTCTCATATAAGTGAGAGTGACAGGTTTCATGTTTCATTGCAAATATTTTTTCTTGGTTTATTTATTTATTTATTTTTACTACAATTTATGATTATCTGTTCAGGTGTTTATTACAAATATATTTTTTTCTGAAGGGTTTATTTTGCTATTACTAGTAATTTCCACATATTCCTAAAGTCTGTTCAAATAAGACAGATTCACATTGTGTCATTCTGCACCAGTTGCAACATAAGCAGCAGGCAGCTGAAACCAAATCATTTTAAGAAGTGTTTCTGAAGTAAATAGCTGCACATGCAATCATATTTTAAATTATCTTTAGGAACTCTCTTTTACCATAATACATAAAGGAAACTTAACAGTAGACTTCACATTTTTTAGACTGCAGATTGTCTCACTTCTACCTCATGGTTCCTATATGACTCTATCCATCTGCTCACTCTTTCCTTACAACCAGAGAGTGAGCTCTGAGGTGGGAATTGTATTTCTGTTCTCTGTACACTGTCTACCTCAACACCATCATTGCCTATGGCTAGTGCCCCAGGAAACTACAGTGAAATCACTTACTGCTACTGTTACCAGAAATTATAAGAAAAATACAAGGGTGTCACTAGTTTAATGTTGGAAACAAAATGTCACTGTATTCTAGTATTTATGCAGTGTTTATTTACCTGTTGCCAGATCTTGTGAAATGTTCCTCTGCGTCAGAAATTTCTGATAGTAAGGTGGTGAAAGGTGCAGAACATGGATATATAGCTAAGAAAAGTTTTAGTATATCAAGATAATAAAAAAAATAATAGAAAGCACAATCCTTTTTTAAGTAATGGAGTGCTTATTCAAGCGTACCCATCAGCTACACTTGACCATCACATTTCATATTTGTCATTATTTTTGCCTTGCTGTTTAGACAAGTTCATTCCAACAAAAACAAGTGCCTAAACTGATATTCTACTGTAGTGTAAGGAAATAACTAATCATTAAATATGTGACTGAAATTAACTGGCTATGTGTTTACTCATAATGTTGTTGCAATCAAACTGATACCTCGCCCAGTCATTAAACATATCAAATGTCAGTTTCTTTTTTCCTCTCACAGTTTCTGCATATTCACTTACCATCTTTACCACATATCTCAGAGTATGGCCTTACATAAACTAATTGCTGAGCCACTGAAAATTGGTTCTATTGTCTTTCTGTTACTATTCTAGTTCCACAATCTCTTATTTTTGTCTTGTTCACTATTTCTTACAAAACTTTACTGCCAGCAAAGATCAGAAATATAACACATGTTGGCTGTGGAAAGGACTGGATGATTCAACCCAGGCACAATTATTCTGCAAATTTGCAAGGTATCAGCAGCTTGTGAAAGATTTTCCAGTTATGCTGGTGAATAGGTACCTAGCATGGTGTCAGGATCAAGTAGAAATCTGGTTTCGAATACCAGAATGGAGATGCACAGCTCTGGAAAAAGACTCCAGCCTCCTTGAACAGGTGGTTGTCCTACCTCTTGAAGGATGATCTTATAATAAAAAAAGATTCTGCTTTCTTTTATATCCTAGTTATTCTGGGAAACAAGAGAGAAAATGAGCATCATGGAAAGCTGTGTGAAACTCGTTGCTACGTTTTGAAACTGAGAACTAGAATTTCATTAAAATCATATATGGCAGCTTTTTTTGCCAGGCTTTGTTTAAGTCAAAATACTATCCCCTTCTCCTACTCCTGTGAAAGATGAGACCATGAATTTATTAAAAACATATCTTGCTTCTTTAAATCCGTTCAAATTCTTCCATGATTATTGTCTTTAAATAATTTCACAGATATAAAAGGAATGTGTCAATGCTTTCAAATTTTCATGCTCATTTGTATGCTAAATGTTTTTCTATAGACAAATCAAATTGTTCACACCTGTGGAAATGCCACATACTATACTTATCTGGATTTCTGTTTGGGGAAGTCAAGGGTTTTTCTCCAAGCCACATTTTCTTAATAAACAGAAAGAAAATTGAAAGAGAATATACAAAAGTATTGGCATTTCTAATCAATAATCTGTGACTTTATACCTGGCTATCAAAATGAAGTTTCCTGTACCTGGAAGTAAAGGAGAGAATAGTGTCACTGGTATTCTCAAGAAGAATCTTTTAAAGAGGAGTCAAATATTACAAGATAAAAAGAATATATAACACCACTCTACCAACAATTGTATCTAGAATACACAAACATATTTTTGAGACTTAAAAACCATTGCCAATCATTAGGTGGATTCAAGACTTCCTAGAAGAAGACTTACTGTTTAGCTAGCAGCCATGGGTATTTTGTAGCTTTCTCTCTGGTGCACTGTTAAGCAATCTTTATCTAAACAAACTGTGTGTAATTTTATCATTCAGAGAATGATAAATAATAACAAGCTTCAATCTAGTTTTGAAAGGTTTTTTGCATTTCTTATCACTGCTACCTTTTCTTAGTTACCAGAATATAAGGAATGCCTAAAATAAAAATATTCTGCTACTGAAGTTGCATAAAAATATTCCAAAAATGCAATATAAAAATAATACAATTCTTTTAAAAATTCTGTTGCAAGGCACCTTTTTTCGAATAAAGCTGACAGACTCCAAAAGCAATTGATTTGTAGCAATACACCCAGATTGGGATTCATCTTCTGTAATCTAAGGCTCCTCATCTAAGTAGTCCAAGTCACTGTTGTCTCCTTTGAGATCAATAGAAGAAAGCACATAACTTCAGGAAACAATTCATGTAGCCTATTTTAATACAACCACTTTAAGATTAAACTGCTTGCTTGTTTCTCTCATTGACTATATATGGTCCCTAGAGAGTCTAACCTGAATTTAAGAAACTAACTTTTAACATCTAAATTAGGGAAGATGAACCTTCTCCCAATCTGTAAAGTTGCTTAGTTTACAAGCAAACCAGAAAATCTGCTGCTATAGCTGCATGAGACAACATCAAGGCTGCTATAATGACCCTGAAAGCTTCCACCTCTTCATTTTTGCTCCAGTAACTGTAAGTAATTAATATGTCCCTGATTCTCAGCTATTAATTTCTTTTTTTCATTGATTATGCTTTTCCATATGTAAGGACATGTTGACATGCTTCTCTGAATAACATTTAACATTAACAACAACTATTGTGACCAAGCAGGATTTAAAACGTAAGAAAATCTTTGCTCATTTATGGTTTAGAAATTCTTTTTTTCAGGAGCCAACCTGCTAATCATATAAAAAAAAATAAAAAATGAAGAATGACATCCAGGGGAAACTAATATCCTAAAGGCAGTAGAATCTCCAGAAAGAAAATATGCAGAACATGAACAGGCCACAGATAACTTCAAAGTACCATTGTCTGAGCCTATTTTGTTCATTTTATAGTTCTATTATGAATCCTATTTATAGATATTTGCAATCATTAAAGACCCAAAAATAGGAAGTCAGACCAACTTCATGAGAAAACATGAAAGAACAGTAATAGTATATTTCATGAATTGTTTAATTTAAGTTGTCTTCAACTTTGATGTGGGTTCTTGCAAATGATTGTCCATTTGGATTAAATAGGAGCCATTTTTTAGCATTTTCTTAGTATTGTTTCTTGAGTGAAAACTGTTGTTGCTTACATTTATATAGAAGAAGAACCTTTCCTCCCATGGGAAAAATAACTAAGGAACCAATGATTCAGTCTAGTGCTCCTATCAGATTCTTTACTTGCTTTAATCACTTAATCTGTTAACAATCTGTTTTATTTTATTTATCCAAGTAGAAGCCTGATCTGTGTACATTGTGTATCACTCACCTATGTTGTGTCACACATCAGTATCAAAACTTCTATGATATGTTTATTGCATGTACTCCTCTTCTGTTTCTTGCCAAACTTCTAGTCACACATAAATGCTGTTTCAAATTTCAAATGCTTCAAATAGATTTTTCAATGTTATTATACAAATTATCATAAGATATAATGGTAGCATATAAATTGCTGCTGTACTTTGGAAGCATCCAAACAGTTATTCTGCAGTGCAAATGAGTCCTACCTTGTTTCTAATATCAGAGGATGTTTCCATTGTTCTTCACCATGATCTTGAGTGATAAGGCACTTAATGACTCACATTATAGACACTTCTTCATAGACCTTTTCCTAAGAAATACAATGGAAAAGTCAGGTATTAGGGAATGCAGCTGCATCTTTTCAGGTCCTGAAACTGTAGACTTCTGGACTTAATATGTGGAGATACTGGCTAGGTTTTTTCCTCTTCTGTTTTACATGTGGCTAATTATTACATTTTTTCATATGCTCTGCATCCTTTGTTAATCTCTTATACTTCTTCCTCCTGGTTTGTTTGGGTTTGGGTTTTTTTGTTTGTTTGATTTCCCAACACCTTTCTTCACACTACCTTTTTTCCCCTTCCTCTACTTTTTAAAAAATATTTTTTCAATATCTCTCCTCCTTTCAAATTTTGCTGATCATACTCACTGGAGTTGTCTCAACATCGAAATGTTTGGTATTTTGTCTAGGGCAGTTATCTCAACTTTACTTATGGTCGACAGAAAATAAATAAGTTGACCAAAGTTATTTATACCGTGCACTTTATACATCTGCCTCTGATAGGGTCATGTGAGACCTCATAGCAACCTCCACAACTTTAGGACAAAAACAGTAAGGATCTCAGTCTTATTACTGTTGGTTTCCTTTATCCTTTTTTTGATTTTCACCTTCTCCATGCATGGTTTCAGTGTGTCAGATTAGGTTGAGAATGTTGCAAATATGTAGAGACCACAGGTTTTTGTCCTGTAGGTCAGCTGCTACACTTTAGATACTCTTTTTTTTTACCAATACTCTCCCAGATGTTGATGGGATGGAGTGTGGACTAGAGACATAGGCTTTCATCTGAAACACAAGACAGACAACTTTTCCTGGGGTGGCTGAGCAGCAATTCGTGGGTTGCTCACCAAGTCTGTAGGCATTCATTCCAAGGACGAAAACACAGGATAGCCTTCTAAAGAAATGCTACAGGCATTTCTTGTCCTTGAGATTCTCTGAGGGTTTTTTTTTCCCCCAAGAAAAAAAGGAATCAATTTCGTCAAACACGCTGCCTTTAACTGGAAAAGGGGAAAAAAGGAAAAAAAAAATCTCTGGGACAGTTTTATCTTTCACATTTTGATAAATTTTCTACACAGATGACTGGTAAGTTAAATTCAATCTAGTCAACCACAAAATGATCAGTGTTTTAGAGAAATGCTGTATTTAGAAGCAACACAATTTCTGGCAAGTCATACAGCTTTTCTAGGCAATTAATGTTGACATGCACCCTTGGTTATCCTTTACATCACTTAAAATATAGCCTAACTCCTTCCAAGAAAATTGTAACTACTTTTTCTAAGGCAAATTATTAAGAAAACCTTCATGCATATTAAGCACCTTTATTTTATTATTTCGCAGTAACTTCAAAACACTGAGGTTCCAAAAGCCTAGTCAGATAAGTGAAACACTTTACTCGCTAGTAAATACTTCAGAAATGACCATTAAGAATTCCACAGTCACAACAATCAGTTTTCAACTAAGTCTTCTTTCCTTGCCTAAATCAGAGCAAGAATCCAAAAAACTAGGTTGAGAAGTTCAAGAAGAAGTTTGTGTGCAGAAGCTGATGAAAGGAAAAGCAGAATGTGCTAGCTAGGAAAAATGAGGGAAGACAGCAGGTAAACAGAAAACCCTCTTCACTTGAAATAGCTGGGACACCCCAACTTAAAGGCTTGCAGCTGTAAAATGTCTCTTGGGGCTTTACTGATCTTAAGAGCTCAGTCTCAGTTTTGAAGGAGGCATATATTTCCACTGTTTTCTGTCCTGAATTATACTGTCACAGCTGCACTGACAGTGCCACAGTACAATTTTTTCCAAAAAACAAAAATCATAAGAAAAGAGATCTTGTTCATTATGTCTGAAGCACTTTCTCTGAATGTTCCTCCAGCCAGGCAAATGCTATTTCAGAATTTTTCATGATTGTGTAATGCAAGTATTAAAGTATATGAAAGTACCCCTCCTGATTTTTCCAAACTGTCCCATTTCCTCCAAAAAATTAAACCAGATGACAGTTCGGTTTCTTTGTTATTAGGAGGAGTGGGAAGAGTCTAATGTTGTATACATCCTCATACCATTATTTCTGTGCCAGCTTGAGTTTCATAATTTAATTCAATTCCATTAGGGCAGAGCACAGCAATACATTTCATAAAACAGTAAACTATGCAAACATGACATCGAAGTTATAATGCAGTATTCATATGCATGCTGAGTTGTCATTTTTATAAAACAGCATTTTCACCAGAGGGACACTTAATTAAAAACAGTTTCTTTGTATCTGGTATCAAACTAGTACCAACAATTAATTCATTCTAACACTATTTTTCTATCAGGAGCTAGTCTTTAATTGTGTTGAAAAAAGCAGCATGTGCATTTGATTTAAATTAAGGAAACCATGCTAAGGCTCAGCTAGAAGCGAAAAGTGGATAACCATTTTGTAACAGTGAAAAAAAATCCCAACCATATACAAACTCCAGGAGACCATTGCTGAAGAGAAAAGAGGCTGTCAACATTATACAATATAGAAGATGGACAGGTGTAAAAGTAATCTCTTAACATTATTGCCTCTAAATTTTTTAATGCGAACAGTATCCTTACCTAAGACAATACCCAAATAAATGTTTCCCTGCCTCCAATCTCTGACTCAGATACACAGGGGATTGCAGCCTGTAGAAAATGCTAAGGCTAGAGATGTTGGGTTTGTGGATTTTCTTTTCTTCCTCTTAAATTCACTTCTGTGCATTCAAAGAGAAGCAGTGCTTTAGCAGGCTTTTGAATGAGGACAAGGTGATGGGTTCTTAAATAAAGGGGTTAAAAATGATCCCTGTATTGTAACGAACATGGGATACTACAGAGAAAAATATATATGGCTGCTGCTGGTGAAAACACTGGAATGAGTTAAGTAGGGATTGGATGCTTTTAGGCAAGAAGTTCAGAAAATCTTTTCACAGAAAATCTCAGTAAGATTTGGACAAACACTTTTTTGCAGGAGATTTCTGTGAATATCTGCTGCCAGATATATCAGGCTTCCACAACCAGATGACTGCCCAGACATTAACCAGAGCTTTTTACCTGAGAAAGACCCTTCCTTCATGCCTGTGCCTCCTGCCTCCATGCCTTATATCACATGCCTGGGGCATCACAAAGTGCAAAAAATGTTTGCCCCAGTTTTGGGGAACTGCTCTTCCACCTGTGTTATGTTTCATTATGAAAGTTCTTAAGATGTTTGTGCCTCCTTTGTATATAACTCTCACTGGACTCAAAAGAAGACTAACACACAAGTTAACCTCATTAGCTTTTCCCACAATCATATTATGGTAATTTCTCACCTGTGTGTGGCACTGATGCCTTTTCCTGGTCTTAAAATTAAGAATCAAACATGGTTAGAAGGGAAAGATGGATTTTACCTCTATATTTATTTTAAGGATCCTTAGGTGCACCACATCCAGGTCGAATGCACGTCAATGCACACCACAATTCCCACCCACAATAGATCAGGTATAATATTATAGGTCATACTAATTAGCATATCTGTCAAAGATTCCCCAATGAGAGGCTTGAGTGAGCCTTCCTCCCAGAGGATCCTTCCCCTGGATGGTTCTATCTTAGTTTACAAAATGTGTTCTGGGGAGTACCTTGGTGTCTGGGGCACACTGATCCCTAACTACGAGGCTTCTAAGATGTTTAGTCTCCTAGCTTGACAAATAAGTCTAAGAATGTAGGCTAAAAAACACTAAGAATACAAAAGCTATAAAAAGATATATAAAAAGGGTATAAAAGAAAAGGCAAAAAATCATCATGGTATCAGCACAGTATGTAATTTATCTCTTTCCAGCTCTCTTCTGTGAACTGCTACTTTCTACTTTCTTTCACAGTTTCTTGTATAGGATTTACTTGCTTTATGACAAGTTTTATTACTGCTTCTCAAATATGTTGTCTTTGTGTCTTTGTGTTCCTACTTTGAACTATTTGAAAAATCCCTACTTAATATTTTTCTGCCAAAAAGCAGAATAGATTCATGGATCCAGTGATTTTGCTATCTCTAACCTCTCAAATCATGCTTTCATCTTCACATCTGAGTTTTCAGCTGTGCTTTTGACAAAAGCCATAGAGAATATCAAGCTAAAAGTCTGATATAAAAGTCTGTAGCATAGACTACACAGCCTATGCATCACTGTTTGTATTACTCGGCCCTTGTTCAGTAAATGACGTCTTCGTCTCAAGAGTTAGCAGGAGGGCAATCAAGACAAAAACTATAATGCTAATTTATTGGGAGGGACAAAGTGTGGTGGATTGACCCTGGCTGGGTGCCAGGTACCCACCAAGCCACTCTGTCACTCTCCTCTGCAGCTGGACAAAGGAGAGAAAATGTAAGAAGAGATTCATGGCTCGAGATAAAGACAGGGAGAGATAACTTGCCAACAACCATTATGGGCAAAAGGGACTTGACTTGGGTAAATTGATTGAACTTATTAGCAGTCAAATCAGAGTAGGATAATAAGAAGTGAAACCAAATCTTATAAAACACCTTCCCCCATCTCTCCCTTCTTTCCAGAAGAATTCTCTCCAGAATTCTCTTTATTAATGAGTCTCTACCTCTTCCTGCCAGTGGCTCAGGTGGATGGAGAGTGAGGGTTGGGGACAGTTCATCACACTCTGTCTCTACTGCTCCTTTCTCCTCAGGAGGAGAACTCCTCACACTCTTCCCCTGCTCCAGCGCGGGGTTTCTCCCACAGGAGACAGTCCTCCATGAACTTCTCCAACATAAATCCATCCCACAAGTTCTTCATGAACTGCTCCAGTGTGGGTCCCCTCCACAGAATGCAGCCCTCCAGGAACAGGCTGCTCCAGTGGGTCCCCCCTCAGGGCTGCAAGCACTGCCAGCAAACCTGCTCCAGTGTGGGCTCCTCTCTCCACAGCTGTAGAGGTCCTGCCAGGAGTCTGCTCCAGCACAAACTTCCCACAGGCTCACAGTCTCCTTTGGGCATCCACCTGTTCTGGTGCAGGATCCTCCATGGGCTGCAGGTGGAACTCTGCTCCCCTTGAACCTCCATGGGCTGCAGAGACACAGCTGCCTCACCATGGTCTGCACCAGGGGCTGCAGGGGAATCTCTGCTTCAACACCTGGAGCACCTCCTCCCCCTCCTTTGCATTCTTCTTTTCTTCTCCCCCCTTTCACTCCTCTCTTCTCTGGCTGAAATTGCTCCTGCCCAATAACACCTTTTATGTTATCCCAGAGATACCACCACCATCACTGATGGGTCTGCCTAGGCCAGTGATGAGTCCATCCTGGAGCCAGCTGGTGTTGGCTCTGTTGGACACGGGGGAAGCTTCTGGCAGCTTCTCACAGAAACCACTCCTGTTGTAGTCCCACTATGGAATCCTTGCCACACAAACCCAATACACTTCACATCTGAAGTGAAGGCAGAATTTAGGTACCTGTATAAAAAAATATGGAGTGAATTCACTTACTCCTTTCTCTACCATATTGTATATGCACCTTGTTGCCTGTCACACAGGTTTTTAAAAAGAAAGTTATTTCGCTAAAGAGAAAACATTCCCATTTTTCTGACTTGATGTAAATATGGCTGTGTGACAATAAACCTGAGTGTGTTTTTTTGTTTCCAAGGTCTGTTCTGAGCATGCCCAAAATAACAGGAGCTCTTGGTGCTACCCCACTCTTTAGTTAGTGGTACTTTAAGTGCTACAGGCATGAGTGGAGCCCATTGCAGGAGTTACAGCTGACCCACAAACAGCTCTCTCTTTTGGTCATTATGAATCTGCAACTTTTGAAGGCTATAAAGAGAATGTATCTACCTAAACAGTGTGAATTTTACTTCCACGTTTGAAGTGGCATCTGTCTACCTCAATGTGACCATTATCAAAGGTATAAACATACATCTGAAGAAATAAAATATGTCCTTTAAGCCAGAAAATCAGTCATTTTCTTATACTGACAGAAAGATTTATTGATGTGTCAATTTTTATTTTATTTATTTTATTAAAGAAATAAATAAGCAGTCACAGCCTCTCCCTTCAATGATTATACAGGGAGCCTGGGTGCACAACCAGTCTCCTGTAAAGATGAGTGAGATTAATCTAACTCTTGATTTCTGAGACTTAGGCATAGCACCAATAATAGTTGCCGCATACAAGTTCTGGCTATTAATTGGAACTTATTAGAAAATTAGTGTTTTTCTGGCCTAAAGAAGAAAATAAAGGTAGAGATACACCAATTTTTTTGAGGTTTTTTTGTCATCATAAACCTTTTGGACAACCCATCCTTAAATTGCTTTGTAGATTAAATGTGAAGAAGTTACATAACACCAATTGTATTTTTCATAGACATGGTTACATAGAGTACTTATTTTAGTTTTAGTTTCATTTTTATATATTTTCAGACTGCCCATGGCCATTTATTTGTGTCCATGGTAAGTTCTGACCAATGCAGTTGGGCAAAAAAGGACATCTTAGAATACCATTTGTTGAATAGTCAAAGGAAACTATTTCTCACAGTGCTCTAATAAACACTGGTAGCTAACCAAAGGGGAATCAGCTCTGCAGAAGACCCAGGGACCTAGTTCTGGCCTCCTTGGTACAAGACAGCCATGAACTTACTGGAGGCCAACAAAGATAAAGAAGTGTATCATATGTCTATGAGAAAAGGCTGGGAGAGATGGGGTTGTTCAGCCTGGAGAATGGAAGGCTCAGGGGGATCTCATCAAAGTGTGCCCATACCTGACTGGAGGTGGGAGATGAAAAAACCAGAGCCAGACTCTTGCCAGTGTAGCCCAGTGCCAGGAGAAGAGGCTATGAGCATAAGCTGAAGTTACATGTAAACATGAATAAGTTTTTCTGCATTGGAGGTAACCAAACAGTGGCACAAGTTCCCCAGAGAGGTTGTAGAATTTCTGTGCTCGGAGATATTCAAAACCCAACTGGACACAGCTCAGAGCAACCTGCGGCAATTGAGCTCACTTTAAGCAAGGAACTTGGACTAGAGACCTCTATAGGTACCTTCCAACCTCAGTCCTTCTGTTATTCTGTGATTCTGTAATTTAATTTTTCAATGAGAAACACTGCTATAGAAGCAAAAATTTTCATTAAAAATAGTAATAAAAATAAGCAATTTCACATAAAAATTCTGATAGAAATTTCCATTTCTGGTGTTCAGGAAGACAGCATTTTTAGAAAATTTTTTGTCGCTTTGCAGAGGGACTAGATATAAATCTAATCTATTTTTGTTACCCAGGGAACTTAATACAAGGTTGAATTTATTATAAGGGAAGACAGAGAAAATGTACTGTCTGTGTAGGCAAACATGCACAAAAGAGCATAAGAAAGTAATTATGTAATGCTCTGATTTGACATGCAAGTAAGTATAAACTAATACTGACTTGAGTCTCCTAATCATGTTCACACTGATTCAAATGAAAATGTATGTTTTCTATTACAATGATTTTACCACTGATTTAATGGAATTTCTCTCCAGCTAAGAGTGATTATTAGTCACAGAAGTGTTGTAATGTTCTGACCCTTTCAAACTTTTGCTACGAAACAGTTGTTATTGCATTTCTAATGCCCAAATAGTTGCAGTTGGATTCACATAATTTGACAATTACCTTGCCACAGAATGTCCATATGTAATTTAGAGTTTACTTATGATGTCCATTTTCAGAAATACAGCAGAAAGTACTTAGTCTATTGATTGCAGTAAGCAGTTAACTGGTTTAGAAACATTCCTCTCCACAGTTTTGACAGGATCATTTACAACAGCATTCAGCAAGACAAAACAAACAAAGATAAATCATTTGAAGACCGACTTCTATTCTTAAATATTTTTATACCTTTCATCCAGCTGTAACACTGATAATATATTTTTTGAACAGATGATACTGTATAACCATTTCTTGACATTGCATTCCTATTAAGTGGCTAAAGGATTTCCTATTCTCTCATTTTTACAACATTCTGGTTGGTTTAGGTTGTTCTGTATACTGTGCTTTTTGCACAGGCAAAGCCATAGGGCAAACCCATGATAGCAGACCTACATAGGATGTCATTATGTGTCCTTTCTATAGATATTGGTGCTAAAATATAGAACTGTAGAATCACAGAATATCCTGAGCTGGAAGGAACATATAAAGATCTTTGCAATCCAAATCCTGACCCTCACAGAACACCCCAAGGGTCACACACAAGCATTGTCCAAATGCTTCTGGAACTCTGTCAGGTTTGGCGCTGTGACCACTTCCCTGGGGGGCCTGTTCCATTGCCCAATCACCCTCTGGGGGAAGAACCTTTTCCTAATATCCAAACTAAACCTCCCCTGACTCAGC
The DNA here is from genome assembly GCA_026261815.1 of Monarcha castaneiventris obscurior. Taxonomy (NCBI): domain Eukaryota; kingdom Metazoa; phylum Chordata; class Aves; order Passeriformes; family Monarchidae; genus Monarcha; species Monarcha castaneiventris. The sequence continues at coordinate 3,203,786 of JAMPIT010000327.1, forward strand.
TTCAGGCCATTCCCTCTGGTCTTGTCACTGGTCAGGAGAGTGAAGAGATCACTGCTTGCCCCTTCACTTTCCCTCACGAGGAAGTTGTAACTGCAGTGAGGTCTCCCCTCAGTCTCCTCCCCTCCAGGCTGAACAGACCAAGTGACCTCAGACACTCCTCATACAGCTTCCCCTCAAGGCTCTTCACCATATTTGTAGCCTTCCTTTGACACTTTCTAATAATTTAATATCTTATATTGTGGTGGCCAAAACTGCACTCAAGGTGAGGCTGCCCCAGTGCAGAGAATGGGACAATCCCCTCCCTTGCCTGGCTGGCGATGCTGTGCCTGATGCCCCCCAGGACACTGTTGGACCTCCTGGCTGCCAGGGCACTGTTGATTCATATTCAACTTGCCATCGACCAGGACCCCCAGGTCCCTTTCCATGGAGCTATTTTTCAGCATCTCGTTCCCCAGCCTGTACGTACATCCAGTCCCAGGCGCAGCATATGGCTAATCCAGGTTATTTTTGCTAAACTTCCTAGGGTTGATGATTGCCCAGCCCTCTGCTTTGTCTAGGTCTCTCTGCAGGGCCTCCCTAACTGAAACTGGTGTCAATGTAAGTGGGTTGGAGATGTAAGTGGGTTGGAGACACCACTGGCCCACGAGTTTTTATATTGCTTTGCATTCACTGGAGACAATACCAGCAGAGAAGAAACTGCAGTCACAGCATCGCCACAGCATGTCCCTGTGTTCACAGTGAGAAGAGATTTTGCACGTTCCTGTAGACTTATGTTGTTAGCAACGTTTGCATGGATAACTTTGTGACATTCAGCACAACTATGAAATGTGGAGGTAGAGTTGTACTCTGAAGTGACATAAATGCATTGATATTGTACGTCCAGCAGCAGCTGCTCTGGCACTAGGGCTGTTCATAGATCTTCAGCTTTTTTAATACTTAGCAAAATAATAATATTTTAGTTTCTTGGACATAATGAAGATAAGTCATATTTTCTTTTTCTTGATTTTTTTTTTTTTTGGTACAAAGACATGTTTAGGGAACTTGGTCAACTGCCAGTTCAAGTGAAATACTAAATGTGAGAAGAACTTTAGACATACATTAGCTAGATAAATTAGATAGCTTGAAAGCTCCTTTCCTCACTGTAGGATAATCAAGGAACTTGGTCAACCTCCAATTCAAGATATTTATTTGACTTGCTGCAAGCTGCAAAGGAATATAAAATACCCTATAGCATTTGGAAATACAGAACTAAAACAGCCAAGCCTGAAATAAAAATACACTTGTGAATACCAGCAGCCAGGGGTAATCCATCACTGATGCAGAACCCCACAATCCTGACAGCCTGCATTGATTTGGTTTGATATTTGTAGTCAGATCTTGCTCCTGAAAGCAGTGAAACAGCCCTCTGTGACACTACAGTTATGACAGCAGACCAAATTACTTCATCTTCCAGAGCTGAGACTCTAATTTGGCTTGCCAAAGCCTGGAAATACCCTTAAATATTTATTTCTTTTAACCATGGAAAGGGTTTAAAATTCACTTAGTCAAATATGTGCAGGACTGTATTTTTTAGTTTTGTATATTTCATCATAAGGCTTCCCATAATCACTTTTTCAATCAATTCTACGCTGCGGCATTTGAGAATAGGCTGCTAAAGAACTGCAAACAGCCTGTTATTCACACACAGGGCTGTAAAAAACTGCCCTGAAAAAGCAGTTGGTGCTAGTCTTTAGATTTCTCACTTGTGTTTTGTGTCTGTTGTCTTTGCCAAGCTTTACTTTCTGTGTCAAAACACATAAAATGCCTAGAAAGCCTTTCAAGCTCTAAGTCATGTTTGTTTGTGGATTTTATTACCTTGATTCTAGATTAAATTTTATAAGATATAATGAATGACTTATGTCTAGTTGTAGATTCACCAAGCTATATTTTGTCTCTTTCAGTATCATGATATGGTCTCAGAGGGTCAGGAGAATGTCCTGGCGCTTTTCCCAGTGATTTTCCTCTTGTTGAGAGGGAGATCTAGAAACAGTGCATCTCCCCCTCTTCCCCTGAAGGGAGCCGCAATGTACACCGCCACCTTTTTGGACCTGAATATGTGAGAGACTGAGCAGGCAATCCACACCACTGAATTCACCTGCTCCTCATTCCGGAGACGTGCAGACAGCCTTTCCCTGGAAGCGTCTTTGGCTGAAGGGGAAGCACCAAGGAGGAGACTAAACTCAGTTCAAGTGTTACAGGACTTGCTGTACATGATGTTTAATTTTGGCTTTTTGGTCACACAGAGTCAGATTGTTTCGTGGTACCTTTGTAAAAACTTTTCATGGTCTCTAAATAGATATTTTCTGCTTTTAAACCTCAGCTGAATTATGTGGATATAGGTTATGTAACTCAAAAGGGCCTGACATGTAGGTGAATAAGGAGGCTAATCATTTTTGCTGTAAAGAATAAAAATATGTATATTTTCTCATGCTTAGTAGAGTGTAATAGATATCCTAGATGATAAAGGCTTACAACTGTAGAGTAGTTAAAGCAGGGCTGGTCAGTTTAAATGAATTAAAACCCCTTTAATTCCTTGGAGGCCTCTCAATTTCTTTCCAGATTTAAACTGTAGTCACAGCCTCCTGTTAACTAATACTCATGCTGTGGATTTTCCATCCTATTCATCACAAATTCCTGCAGTAGTGGGAATGGGGGAGAGGGAGAGGAAGGACTTCAGCTCAGTTATAAATCACCAAGAAGTGACTGACAAATACCAAGGCAGACCCTTGCACAGTGCTGTGCTGCAGATGGCACATTGCCAGGCAGGCTGCAGATACACATGGCGTTATCTCTGAGCAATTTTAGGGAAATGATATGTTTATTCTAAAGTAAGGAGGGGGGCTGGGGGGGGGATGGTTCTTAGTGGAGCTCCTGTCATTTCAGTTTTAAAACAATGGAAAAACTATTGGGACTGGCTTTTCCTGTTTTATTTCATATGCAAATAAGAAAAAAATGAAAAAAAAAAGAAAGTTCAATATCATACACAGTGAAAGATAAAAGACACAGTAAGATTTATTTAGTTTGTTCTAAATATGTTGCGCATTTAGTACTTCATCTCCAGATTTTGGTCATATTTCCATGTTTTTGTATGTAATATATTTGACTTCCAGCATATTTTATGTTTCAGACGAAAACATTTTTGCTTGAAGTAAAAATCTGACTTTGGAACCACTTTAATCTAATTAATTATATATGTTATATATATATATATTTATTAATGTCTCTGTAAATATGGTCATTTACATGATTTATGTACACATCTGTCTGATCACAGTTCGGTACTTGCCTTAAAGCAACAACTATGCAACATGAGACTTAAATCATAATTCTTCAAGTCTGTGCCATTTTTGTTGATCATTACAAGAGGACAGGTTGATCATATGTCAACATAGACACTAATATATACAGTCAGTGTGTCTACTTTGTGTTGATTTACTTAATGAGCCACACTAATATATAAAATCTGAATAGAAGAGGGAAGAATTCAAGAAAAATCCAAAAAGAAATAGAGTCTGTTTCTGCACACTTTTCTCCTAAGATGTAATATTATGGCTTGTAGGATATGCAACTCACATTTATATCCTGTCAAAAAATATCATGCATATTACACCCCTAGAAAAATATATATATTGCTTTTTTCCTGTGAATCAATATCAATTTTTTAAATCACTTTTTTTTTGAGGAAAATGTATTTTTTCAATCAGTTTTATTTATGTTAATAGCAGAAAAAGAAATGAATGAAAAAGAATACAGAACTATTTTCAGGGTTCAAAAAAAAATACAGAAAGGAAGCATTCAAATCACAATCCCTTTCATCTTTTGCAGCTTACTGATCACAGGCAGAAGGGAAAAATGTGGAACATATTCCAGATTTCCTACTTGGCTGCTATTTCAGTGCCAAGAGGAAAATAAGTAAAATATTATGTAAAATATTAAACATTATGAGCCAAATATTTTTCAGGGGGTCTGGAGGAAAGACAGCCAAAAGAAAATGCTTTTCAATAGGGATAATGATATTAACTTCCTTTCTCACAGACTTTGGAATACATAGCTCAAAAGTGACAAGTATCTCTAACAATTAATAAAAACAAATCCACTCAGCATTCTTACAAAACTGACTATTCAGCACAAATCACAAACATTAAGGAAGCCAATTTCAGGCAAATTTCCAAAAAATTAAAACCACTGAGTTTCAGAGGTGATGAAAGTGAAATGTTAATTTCTAAGCAGATTGCTTACTGTTCCTTCTGTTCATATCATAAACGTGGTTCTTGAAGTTACACAAGCAGATGCTTGCTCTCACTGGGGCTCAGGATAAGCCAAGCACAGGGACCTTGGCTGGCAAGTCTAGTTATGCCAATACCTGGTTTTCCTTGTCCCTGTGAATAGGCATTGGACAAGGATCGAGAGCTATCACTGGGATGAAAACAGCTTGCATTTTAACAGCAAAAAACAAATATAAGAACTGAAATTTAAGAAGTCAGCAGGCAAAACAAATTTCAAAATTACTTATACAGTTGGTTAAGGTGATTTTTTTGTTGTTGTTGTTGCTGCTGTTGTTGTACCATATAAATCAAATTCAAAATAGGCATTGTGAGCCCATTTTACTTGATGCCAGGAAAATCTACATGTTCAAAAAAAGAGACAAAGAGAGAATATCAGGGTGTTTGTTTCCCAAAAGAAAGAAAAATCCACAACTGCAATTCTGCCTGTCTGTCATCCCTGGCTGATTACTTGTAGCATCCAGCAGAGATGATCAGAAAGGGATTTGAATGAAAGCAGGTTAGCAACTTTGCAGTTTTATTTAAGGAGAAAAACCTGTGTGACCAGGGCATGATATCAGCCATGCATGTGATCAAGAGCAGAAGTGGATACATTCATCTTCAGTATTAGGAGGACTGGAAATAGATGCATAAGCGACTTTGAAGAGGAATACAGAAAGGTTGGACTGCATACTATGGAAATGTTTATAAAGTTTCTAAGACAGTCATGGTCTCTTCAATGGAAGGGACAAGAAAAATCACTTTACATGCTGAGATTGACATGGATTATTTGGACCTGAGAGGAGAAGTGACAGAAGAAAAGATTGACACCTCTGCAAGACAGGCCAGAAGGAGGCAGTGATCAAGGAATTACATACCATCCTCCAATATCATTTGAGAGAAAGTGACTTTGCCACCTCCACGAACAGCCAGACAGACCTTTTTTCTGTTTATTCCTTGGAGTCATGAGCAGGGATGGGCAGATGCGTCAGACTTTGAAACTGTGTTGTGGTTTAAACCATGCACATAGTTCAATACACGTGTATCACACAGACCTGCTGAAGAGTTTAACTAGCCTTGAAGGAGTCAAAGTTTTAATACACATTACCATAATCTTGGCAGGCAAAGTCCACTCTTTCCAAGGACTATCAAATTCTTTGGATGTCTGGACTGTGTATATGCAAATCAACAACTTATTTAAATGAGAGTAGCGTGGCTGTAGCCACACCACAGCAGAGCCAGACAAAATGCACACAGGCAACATGAGAGCTCCCCATGTGCCTCCACAGTATCTCCCAGGCCAGCAGAGCTGGCCAAGCTGCAGGAGATTTTGTGAAGTGGAAAATCCCTTGGCATTCAAGATCAGATCAGCAGTGTGCCGTTGCTTGTTGACAAACAATGAGCTCTCATTTTGAGTCAGAGCTCTTTTAGCTGAAGCCTATGCAACACATGACATGTTTATTCACCCAGGCTAACCAGAAAGCAGAGTCTCAAAGATTTATTTGACTTTATGTTTGCATTCCAAAAATTGTATCACAGACAGTTGCTATTTGTCTTTGTATCAGTGCAGGGACCTAAACCAGCAAAATTTTATTCATAATTTACTAATATTTAAGCTTGTTTGGGAACAGAAAAAACTGTACCTCAATAATTTGTCAAGTGAACGATTTCTACTTGGGATAATAAATATTTCTGAAGAAGTGACCTGATCATCTCTGTGATCTATTGACTACTTATAAGAGATGAGAGAAAAGAAATTTAACAGAGGACTGACTAATGTAAGTCAGCATCATTATTCACACCGAAAAAAGTGAATTCACAGACATCATTTTATCAAGATGTTTCCAGATAAAAAATGTTTGAAATTACTGTTCTGAATTAATTTGCAATCATATTTCTATCTGCATTCTTTCCAGAATATATGATAAAAATATCACACATTTAGCATGGAGGAACTCATTTAACACCAAGGACTCATCACTTTATGGAATTTTCATTCTGTTTTTTTTTTTTTGTTAAAAAAATGGCATTATAATTCAGCATATCAAAAATGTATTTATGTGAAAAAAAAACTGGACAAAGAAATGGGAGGTGGTACTTTTTACTTTATTTCTTCTTTTTTTTTCTGAAAAAAGGTAGATTTTTAAATGGTATTTTAAAAAACCTATTTTTTTCATTAATATACTATTTTTGCATAATGTAGTGAGTCTGACAGTTTTAAAGGAGCTTTTCTCAGCAAAGTGGCATGGTAGGTAAGTAGGCAGAAAATTTATAAATTATAGATAGATAGATAGATAGATAGATAGATAGATAGATAGATAGATAGATAGGTAGGTAGATAATTTTCTGCTTCAATGAGACTGGATCTTTTTCCAAAGAACCAAAAAAAAAAATCTTGAGGTAAAAGACATCTCTTTTAGCAAAGGAAGGACAATGAGGAGGTATGCAAAACCAGTATGATCTAGCAAAGCAGGGTATCATTACCCTTTTCCTTCAGAGTGCCTACAGAATACATATGTCATCATACGACTTGTTCATCTTTAGGATTTGTGGTTCTAACCTGTGCCTTTACCTTCAGAAATGCTGACTAATTGCATGTTTGCTAATATGCCCGTTCAGTCTCATTTAATGAGATAAGCAGCATGATTTCATGTACCATGTCTTAGGATGCTTCACAACCCCAACCATCAAATTTTTTGATGCACTGGGAAGATATTTTTTTCTCTTTGGGTGCCACTTGTTCATTTGAATAATCATTGCATTCTCAAAAACCTAAACTGCCTGTACAAATAAAAACAAAACCTTTACTTTTAATTCAATTATGTGGAACAAAACGCAGCACCAGAAATGGAGCAAGATTTATCAACAAGCCTGGAAACACCTGGAGACTTGCAAGTAAAATGCACACAGCAACAAAAAGGCCATCACGACACCACATCGTTGCAGCACTCGAGCTGATGCTCATAAAGGACATACAGTCATGTGTTTCCTACTGATTCAATCAAGAATTCAGTTTTGTTCTGGTTAGCAGCTCATAAAGGTTTCCATAATGGAAAATGTAGTAGTCCAGCCTTGGTGATACAGCAAAACTGACCATGCCAGCCAACTGCCCCACAGTGGCATCTCACCACAGAAGCACGAAGCAGCTACAGAGGAGCAGAGTGGAAAAGAGGCATTTCTGAACTATATATAATGATCATGGTTGCTGGACTTGAGGATCTTAGGGACCTTTTCATACAAAAATAGTTCTATGATTCTATAACCTATTTGCCATTAATAACTAGCATCCTTCCAAAAATGTGGGCAGTCTCTGGAACTTTTTACTCATTTTGGAGTGACACAGTAGATAGTCTTTATACAAAGTCCTATTGCAGAGAGTGACAATGTAAATATATGCAAAATTAATAGATGTTTCCAGTGTTTCTACTTCCTATCTTTACTTTCATGTTGCCCTGGTGAAACATGGAGTATTTTCTTGGGAAATCTCATAAATATGAAGAGAGAAAAAAAGAAGCATAAAAGTAACCTACAGACTTATTGGTTGCTGTTCTTGACACCTAGTTCATGTTTACGTAACTAATGTTTCTGTCCTATATTTGCACACGAACAATTATAGTTGGGGTTTTTTCCCTTCAGCAAATAAAAAATTTTTGTTTTAATCACAAAAAATGGCAATGTGTCACACAGCAGGTAATAATTTAACATGAGGGGAAATCAGATATATACAATTATGTGGGCAGCATTAAATATTTGCTCCAAATTAAGATTGGATTTTTTTTTTTTTTACATTTTATCCCTGTTTTTCATTAGTTTTGTTCTCATCTCCTGTTGAACTTCCAGCCAAAAAAGCCAGAAGAGACCGATGCACTGAAGAAGGGGCAATAGCTCACTCTGGTTTCTTGTTCCTAGATTTCATGTAGAAATTTGAGAGAACTTTGGAGCCAGCTTTGCTCAAATGATAGAAAGACTGACAGCAGCTCCTTTCCCTTGTAAAAACCCTCAGCCAGCATGAAGCCTACTTAGTACAATAAACAACACAGTGTGAACTATTTTTGCAGGTGAGATGTCCTGCTGGTGGCCCACCCATAAATCAAGGACACTGCCTAACAGCAAGGGAAGCAGCCAGAGCTAAAAGAAGGGGAAATGAAGTGTTGCACATAACCCCCTACTGACTGAAGGTCACAGACCCGTTGAGACTGACAATTTATTATAATTTATTAGTGTTGCATTTCTTCTTTAAACCAGCAGGAGCATCAGAATCCAAGCATATGAATTCTGAAAAACTGCAGAAGAATAAAAGGTCTTTTGACAATGTACAGTGTGTGGTGTGTGTATGAAGTAAAGGGAAATAAGGTAAAGGTAGATAATTCAGTCAATTTGCTTTTGACAAATGGAAAGTTTGGATGATGGGTGAAAAACAGTATTTGTAAATATTTTGAGATGGACATGAAATATGTCAGAAATTATTAATTGAGTGGTCTTTGATAGAAATGTGCCAAAAGTTTACTGTCCCGAATGCCTGGTACTTATTATTTAGACCTGATGTGAAAGACCTCCTGAAACTGTTACTGTAAAAAGTAATTAAAAGAACCAAGTCTTTTGCTTTTATTAGGAAAAAGATTAATGCCACGTGAAGTCAGTAAAAAGCCATGGTTTTGAAAGACCATGTTTGGACCAAATTTTGTAGTCCTTCCTCTAGAAAGGACATGAAGCCCACAAACGTCTGAACTTCTTTGATCCCATATTTAAATATTTCAGCTGATGCCAGCTTGCATAGTTCCACAGAAACTGTTTATCTGCCATGTAAAGAGACAATCCATGACCTACAGAACATCTGCATTGTTTCTTTAACATTAGAGTGGGGAAAAATGCACTAGCTTATATATTTTTTAAATGTTTCTAAGAAACTGAAAACTATTTTCCTACTTGTCTTAGATTTTTCCCAAATTTAGATACTACATTAGATGGTACATACTGGTGCTTTTGAACTATTTAAAATAAAAATTTCCACATTTCTGACCCCAAAATTGTGATTTTAGGAGTTATGGTGGACTCTATGTAGTCACAGAAACATTCAAAATGAAATAACAAATCTAGCCAAGTGAAAATTCACTAGCTTCACACGGCTGGATTGATAAATCCTAAAGATTTAAAGGGAATGAAACATGAATATCAAAGTCATGTGTTGGGGAACATTTTTTTAATCAGTCATACCATTTAAAAAACTCCTAAACCAGAACAATACAATCCCCCTCAGGAAAAGGAATGATCAAAAGAACAAACCCCTCTGGCAGATATAAATCACCCCACCTAATGCATTACTGGAGGATTCTTATATTTGGGCAATGAGGGCAGTTTAAAAATACAGTTTGACCATATGATACAATCTCTTGTGATTCGAAGGGTGAGATGACAGCTTCTTCTCTTTGAGTGCAGATCCCAAATTCAGCATGTTTTCCCTTTCATCAAGGTTCAAAAGACCTTTTGTTGTAACTTAAATTGCTTGATAGTGAACTACCACTTTCTGCCTCTCTGATCTGTCTTATTGAAATTTGGATATAACAGGTATTTCCCTGCTACTTTCTTACTTAACAATGGTCTCTTACCCTACTTGTTTTCCCACTTGAAGTGATCAGTTCTGAACTTGGAAATGCTATTTCCTACAGCACATGGGTGTAAGTATGCTCCTTTAAGAAGCAGATACAGATGGCAAGTCCATCAGCTAAGTTCAAACGGGAGGTCAAGAGAGGAAAAGGAAATTACCCCTAGTACTCATCTCAGACTCTGCCCTCTTTTACTGTCTCCTCTGACTGCTGGTAAATTTAGCTCATCACTTTCCCAACCTGCACCCAGCTTCGCCAGTGACAGTGGGAAATCAATATATCCACCACATTTGACCTTATCACCTTTAAAGCAGTATCTTACAAATCACTCAGGATAAACAGTCATGATCACAGGGTTAGCTAAAGGTGGAATCAACCACACCTAAACCATTCCTGGCAGATGTTTGTCTAATGTTTTCCTAAAACTTCCAGCAACTGAGAGTCCATAGTTACCCTCAGAAATCTCTTCCACTGTGTAATTATCCTTACTGATAGAAAATCTTTTTTCTCATCTAACCTAAATCTTCCTAGCTGCATTTTAACATGCTATTTCTCTCCCTAAAGTTCAATGGATCAAAATCCTAAACAATCCCTGGAGAATATCTTGTGAATCTCACATTAGCAGAAATCATTTAGATATTTGAAGACTTACACTGACCCCTTGGTTTTCTATTCCTTGTACCCTATCACCCCAACCCTTTCTTCAAAGCCACATATTCTAGATTTCTGATCAATCCTTTTGCTCTGCTTTGCTCTCCCGTTCTTTTGGTCCACAAACTTCTGGAAATATGGTGCCTCTAATTGGATGCAGTAATGCTCCAGCTGAGGCCAGTATTCAGCAGAGCAGCTGTTTTACATATAATACTCATGTTTATACATCCTGATACAGTGTTTGCTTTTTTAAAAATATTTTTGACAGAAGTTCAACATTGAGAATACATGCTCAGTTGTGGGTCCCTTCTAGTTCCTAGGCACTTTTCTGCAGAGCTACTAGCCAGGTGGAGATCCATCTTCATGAAGCAACAAAAAACCAGGGAATCCTTCCCTTCTGTATCAGAGGACTGTGATGTGAGGAAATACTTGGCTGATTTGACAATTTATGTTAGCTTTTATTAACAGGCAACATATTCAGTGTGTGTACATGCAACATGTTTGATTATTTTTTGCTTGTTTCTCTGGGACTCTAGTTATACCAGCTCTTCAGTAACGCTTTCCTCTAGCAAAATGAAGACAAAATAATCTTTCTTGTCAGTCTTAGGTCAAGATTGATATGTACATTATATGGGCATGCCTCTTTAGAAAAGAAAATCATATGGATAGAAGATGGTTACCTCTCTCTCATAACTAAAGACAAAGGGAGGTCTTTTCTAAAAGAGGTCTAGGTGGCCTAGGAACTCAAGTTCTACTAATTATATCTCTGGGCTCAGCAGTAAGTCCTTGTTGAAGTAACTCCACTGATTTAAACCAGTTGTGGTGTGGAACTAAAGGAAGAGGCCCAGAGCTGTTTTATGTGCAAATAATAGAGTCTGCAGTAGTAGTTCAAAACCAAAGCAATTTATGCAGAGATGCTCCGAAACAGAAACATATTAAGCTGTTTCCGATGAATCCTGAAGAGTTCTAACCTTCAGATATCCAAAGGAATGTTGTTTGATTAATTTTAATTTTTAGGCTATGTTACCTTGTAGCACTAGGCAGCATCCAGGGAAAAATACCAAACCCCACGCGCGACATGCTGAGTGAAGCAAACAAAGAAAAAATTGTTTCATGGCTCAGCTAAGAAGCACCTGCAGTCACAGAGCACACTGATCTCAAAGGCTTCACAGTCTGTGTATGAGAACCAATATTCATCCTGCTCAGCTTTAATTCATCTGAATTGATATGTTCAGAATAGGCATGCACACTCTTAACTTTCTTCTGGAGTCAATTAAGACAGGGCAAAAAGTTATTCAAAGTCTCTAAGACCCGAATCATATCCCAGAGGTATTAATCTTTATTAATTATGCATCTGCTTTAGAAGTTAGTAGTCTTTGTGCTCCAAACTCCTCTGGTCAGGTAGCACTGGGTTTTCAAATTCTTAGAAAACTCAACTGTAGAGAGATAGGTAAACATCAAAATTACGTAAATAACGGTGTGGAAAGTTTAACATGAATAGGAAAAAAAGCACTTTTTTATCTCCCTCAAAATTTGACCCTATCAGCTAAATTTCTATCTTCACCAGAAATACACGTCATAGCAGAAAAGTCAAGGCCTGTTTCTAATAGTCACTGCTTTCCCTATGAGATGCACACAACTCACCCGGTGGCACTGGGCTGTGCCAGCAAAGCTGGTTTCTTATGGATCTCATTCTAGAATGACTAGCAAAGTTACAAAGCTTTGCTCCAAGTCATCATCTGAACAAATGCTCCTCTGTCACCTGCTCGGGAATGCTATGACAACATGACATTTCAGGGGATTAAAAAGCATTAATAAAACTATTTTGATTAGAGGGGTGATGTGTTTGAACATGCTAGCTTGCAAAAAGATGCGTACAGGGTCTCTTTTCACAAATATCATCATAATGAAAGCTTTGCTCTTTGCACGAAAATCTCTGTCATGCTGAAATACCAATGTATTTTTATAGGACTAAAATAATTAGATTGATTGCATTTGACTTCTCTTTTTTCTAATCAGTTTACAGAGATTCTACAAGTTGATGTCTCATCAACAGTCTAAGTCAGGAAGGTTTCACCTTTGCTGGAAGGATTAGAAAAATTCCCAGTTGACCCAAACTGCTTTATGGCACTTCTGAGCAGTTTATTTTACATTCTTTTCCTAAAGCTGACTCTTTTTTTCCCCCAGGACTTATTTCCATTATTTCACATGCATCCATTATTTAAATAGCTATAAACATCTTCACTCCCCTCATCCTTAACTACTGCTTTGAAGGTGCCATGAAGTCATGCCTGTAGCATAATTTGGAATGAGGGAGATAATTCTTAGTGAAGACCAGACCACTCAATAGTATTTAATACCTAGTGAACTCTAAGGATAAACTTTTGATGTATTACATATTGGTCTGATTTTTCTCTATTTCAAGGATGAGCATAGTCAGCACAGTACTGAGTGATTTTGAGAATAACCAGAAATTTTTTCAGCAAAATATATCAGATTTTAAAATCTTGCACAGCTGCTGGAAATGGAAATGTTTGCCTTTTTTGCCTGGTTTTTGCTCAGGAAAAGGCAGTTACGATTAAATTACCTGTATTCATTAGTGTATTGGTGAAGAGCTAAATTTACAAAGCCACAACTATGGGAATATTTCCAAACAAATTCTGCCTCCCTGGAAATGTCACTCAGAAATACGAACAAGCCTATTCAATTCTGTGTGTGAAAATCTAGCCACCAAACAATGTGCACAGTAAACTTAGTTTTCACTCATACAAAAGCAAACAAAGCCTGTACTGTAATGGCTTTTGATCCTGTAATCCACACCAGAGCTCAGAGGTGAGCCAGCAATTTGCAGAGCTTTGTCCCTGAGCCTGGCTGGCACTTTTCTGCTATTCAAGTACACACTGTCCTAGTGGCTGATCCAAATTACAGATATGATAGAAAGCAAAGGAGCTTACAGAGCATACTCTAAAAACTTTAATTGCCAACATTTTTTACCATTTTTTTAGCCTTTTTTTCTGCTAAGTAAAGTTCTCACTCTTAAAATTGTCATGTGATTCAGCAGAACACAACATTGTGCTTGCCAACAAGTCAGCATAAACATGGAACAATGAAAAAGACATCTTTTTTACATGCCTTTTTTTATTTCACACAAAAATAGTTTATTTTTTTCTGTCATAGTTTCCAGTTCCCAAAATCTCAGCATCTACATTATAATATAAGCCAAAACAAACTCATAAATTGCATTCAACTTGTGAGCTACTGTGCAAATCTATTTTCAGGAATTTCACTGCGATATTCATTTAAAAAATGAGCATTGTGTGATTTTCATATCTTACTGAGGTTAAGTTCTCTATATTGAGAAAGCACTTCTTATGGAAACTTTGGTTACAAAAGAGGACATTTTGCACTGGTTGATTTCCTCCCTGTATTACCAAAGAAATGCTTAAAAGTTAAATTAGATATGGAATAAAAAGAATGTCTTGTCAAAAAAAGTGGTTAATGCCAGAGGGGAAGTATGATCAGTCAGAGAGGATTAGAAAAACTTCTTATTTGGTTTACCCAGAACCACTGGGGGAAAAAAAATTAAAATCACTAGGAATAAGAAAAAAAATCCGGCTGAAATAATCCAGTTTAGTTACCAATCAATTGCATTGCATTAAAATGTCAAGACAGAGCTACCTGCAGAGCAGGCTGAACCTATTCATGACTAGGCAGCAGAGAATGCAGATCTCTGCTCAGTCACAGGCTTGTCACATAAAGCAAGTCCTTTTTCTGCTTTTGATCTTGGTTCCTCATTAGTGGGTGAGGGAGCAGCTACTGCTGTCTGGGCCATTTATGCTCGCAAATATTTCTTCTGTGCTGCATGTTTGTTATTCCCCACAAGAAGTTAGCCACTAATCAGGCATACACGGAGACTCCTCAAAATACGTCAAGGTTTGGCAATAACCATGAGGAGTATAATCCTCATTTAGAAATATAGAAATTTTGACTGAGTTGAGTGGGAGGTAATTCATCCTGATCCTGCTGTGGCCAGTGCCAGATATTCCACGAAAGTGCACAAGATCCCCAGAAGTGAGCAAAAAGGGGTTAATGGGAGAAAATAACTCCTAGCTTCTGAGGAAGCAATCTTTCAGTCTGATACAGAATCTTCAGATTTGATTTCTTTCATTTAAGCCTTTTTCTTATTGTCCAAGTAAATAAAATACCTTTAATATTATATGAGTATTTTGCAAGTAACAGTATTTTGCGGCAGTTAATTTCAGAAAGAGATTATACATTGTATAATGGTTTTGTCCAAATTATTACACCTATTACATGCACAGCACCTTAGTTTTGTCCTGGGTAGAACAATACAATATACAATGTTCCCAGGAGGATGGAATTTGCACTTTTCAAGGTGCACTGAGAAGCCCTTTTCCCCACAGCCTTATCCTTCTTCAGTTTGGACCCCAGTGAGCTCTGCCATGCGCAAATCCACAAGTGGGAGAGAAGAACATACAAAAGCAACAAGTACTTCAGCATGGTAGGGGCCACCAAAATGAGTAAATCACTGGGGAAAGGCAGAATTATGAGCTTCTTGATGGGTTTCTGTCCCCAGGAAACATCAATGACTTGCTACAACGCTCACTGCCCTGAACTGGTTCAAGATGTGCATTTCCAACTAAACTACATGAGTCTTGACTAAACTACATGACATCTCAGATATTAAGGTAGTTTTCCCTTCTGCCACGTGCCTTCATTCCAACTGCAGAGCATGGGCTGGGAAAGCTGAAATAGAAAATGGGAAAGCTGAAATAGAAAATGATTCTTGAAGCCAACAAAGCTTCTATGTTTTAAAACCTGACTGCACACATTGGAGATAGGAGATGCTGGGATCTGCTGAAAACAGCTCTTCTGGGTATAGGGAGTGTGCAGGGGGCAATCAAACAGTGACCAGGACTATGTACAGTAAGTGGTCAAGACATATAATTGTCATTAAATTGTCATTAGCTCATGTCATCCAGATACATGAGGTAGTAGGAAGAGTTGAAAGGTATAAACTGTACAGATCAACTCTTCAGGCAGGGGGATGACCTGAACAGTGGAGATTTTCAGAAGACCTGACAACATGTGGGTCCTTGCGTGTGCTCAGTGGTGAGCCCAGACTTGTCATTCCTCAAGAAGGAAATCTAGGGGAGAGGAGGATTTCCTGAGGGAGCATGAAACTACATATAGGAGGATACTGCAAGGCCAGACCTGAGGTTCCCACCTCTGCAGGGTTCCCAACACGCCACTCACAATACACATGCGTCAGGGCCACAACAGAAATCCAGGGAACCTACCCCTGCAGGAATCATGTGGGGTTCATTAACAAGACAGTGTAGATGCCATCTAGAAGAAAAGAGCAAGAGGCATCGCCATTGCAATATTTTGAGTGTTGAGGGGGAGTGTACACAACATATTAATCCCTTATGGGGACAGCTGACGAAGCCCCTCAGGAATGAATCCTGTAAATCACAGAGGGTTTTGGCTAGGAATTAAGCTCGAAGTTGCTCAGTGCTACTGAGAGTAAGATACTCCCAGGTCCACAGAGAAACAAAACATGAGGGCCTATAAAACTCAGAAACTGCAGTCTCTTCTTACCTTTATGCTACCTTCCACAGTAGGCAGTGGCTGAATAAGGCCTCTGCAGCTTTCCACAATTATAAGTAAGCACCTAAAACTTACATCCTCTTGTAGGATTTTTAAAAGTCATTTGCATATTATAATCCAGTTCTGGTAGTTTCTCCTCCATGAAGCATCGAAATATTTTAGTACCTTATTTATGTTTCAGCCTATGAAAAAGCCTCTACCTTTCTTTTATTATTAGAAAAAGAATCCTCTGATGTTCTTTGCCCTCTGACACAATTAAAAGATAAAAGGACATGTGAGAGTCTTCTTGGTGGTGTTTATGAGTTATGTCTACTCCTGACTTCAATGGAAGTGACCAATAATGAGAGGAATTTGCAAGAAAGAACAGGGGTTTAAAACAAGTTTCTGAACAATTATATAAAAACCCAGTAACTCTCTGGATTTAGTTCTAATTCTGAGCACTAAATATTTCCTCATACTACTTAAAAATCCTTAGAACTTGAGCAAGAAATTTGCAGACTCTGCAAGGATACTCCATGAAGTCAAACTTCTCAATCTAAAAGTTACAACATTGTATTTGGCTGGAATAATGTTCTATTAGCTAGAAGCAGTGATTCTGCTCATCAGACATAGTGCTGTCTCATCAATAATTACCATGCTTATTTTGCCAGCTTTAGTGTCTTCAGAGGTAAAGGGGCATTTTTAGAAAAAAAAAAACTTTGATCTGAATTTCCAGACTTAGAATATTCTCTCTTATGTTTTGCAGTGCTGGTTTGTGCTGTTACTGAAGGATTTCATTACTAATCTTAATTACTTACTACTTTATTTAAAATATCATTTTTATCAACCTTTTCAAGTTTTGCATGAATTTTTTCTAATACTTCCATTGTGTTTGGGATTTAGCTGAAGTTTCCCTGATCTCTAGTTTAGACTACTATCCTAGCAGTTCATAAACGAAGTCCCTTTATTTTTCTTACTTTATTGAAGACACAGGATAAGCAGTGGTTTTAGTCTCTAGAGGATTTATATGGTGTATAAGCATCATATTTCCTTTTTTAAGAATGCCAGAAGAAACATTATAAAACTGATCCCAGCAATCAACAAACTAATCTGTTGCTTTTAGAACAAGAAGGCGTAAATAAAGTAATATGGTGAATTCTCTGTAATCAATTGACAAAGTATAAAAATATGTAACTAATTTTGAAGGCTAGATTTGCACTATTGCAAATGGCAGCAACATACACCAATTGTTATTGCAGCTGGGTCTTTTGTAATATTAATTGGTTACTTTTGTATAGCTTTGAATCAATACACTAATTCAAGTCAGCTGCATTAACTTTCAAATTGTTATTTATCCATTAACTTCTACTCCACTGTATCACAGCTGATAGAGGCAAGCCCCAACTATAGAACGCCAAAGAAGTTTGGATATGAATACTACAACTGGACTGCCTTAAAAAGAGCCTGCCTTGGAATAATTAAGATGATTTTTGACCTAAACTGCTGACAATTTTGTTTCTTCAGAGCTTGGGGCACATCGAGCTAATTTTTACTTATTGATCATAGAATCATCAAATGGTTTGAGTTGAAAGGGACTGTAAAGATCATCTCATTCCAACCTGCCTCCCATGGGCAGGGACGCCCTTCACTAGACCAGGTTGCTCAGAGCCCCACCCAGCCTGGCATCGAACACTTCCAGGGATGGAGCAACCACAACTTCTCTTGGCAAATGATAGAATAAAATATTTTAAGCAGGAATGAGAATTGGGTCCTTAGCTTTTTGTATGTTTGAACTATTATAGCTATAGTTTCTGTAAAATAAGGTGAAATACAAAGTCAAGTAGCTGTTTTGGACTGTGAGGTTTTTTTTCCCATATGAAAATGTCTGTGTGCACACTGCAAGAAACATTAGCACAAAGCATTAGTCCAGTTATAGTTCCAGCTAAACTTTGCTAGAGATATATTTCCTCAGTTTGCCAGATCTCTGGTGAAATTTCTCTTTGCTGTTCTACACCAATAGCTCAGTCACTGGTCCTAATGGGGCAAAGTTAAGCCATGCAAGGCTTCCCCTTATAAACACGTGTGTGTGGGGATATGAGTATGTGTAGGGAAGGGAGGGAGGGTCATTCTGATTCTTACATACCCACATCTGTCTGCAAGGTGTGCAATTCCTCAGGGCGGAAGACCTGAGCCTGACAACTGGTAAAAGCTAAAGAAGCCACCCTAACTGCCAGGAAAAAATAGCTAGCAAAAAACCAGATGGTTATACATGTGAGGTTTCTCCCAGAATTTCTACTTAAGCCTTATTTGTTTTGTTTTCATAGCAAAATGGAAAAATGTGAATACACACAGAAAAAGCCACAGATTTATTTTCTGATTTTGGTCACAGTATTCTTATAAAAATGAAAACCTTACAGATCTGGAAACAATCTTACTGTCACATAGCTAATTTCAAAAAAGGATTGTAGACTGTAAAATCAGCGTGCAGTTTCCCACAAATGTTTCCGTGTGCACAAATGGTAAGATTTTATGGGAACTCTATTTACACGTGTGAAATTATGTGGTTACCTAGTGGTGCAAATTTGCAGGTGTAAAATAAGATAGTACTACTTCACACAGACAGCAGTCACATGTATACTGAAGCTACAGCCTAGCATAGAGCTTCTAAGCCAGCGTGGAAATAAAAATAATTGTCATTTTAAAATTTCTTTTAAAATCAAGTTAGTGGAAAAAATGGCTCAGTCCTCATTCACTGACATACTTACTGATCATGAGCCATACAGGGTGTGGGGTTCAGGTGAACTACTTTAATAATGTATTACTTCTGTATTGGTTTGTCTGTCTTCCTTCCAATATCCTTGTGCTGACATAAGGCAAACACAGCATGTGACAACTAAACTGAGTGGGGGGAAGGTAGCAAGAAGGAAATATAAAACTGACATGATTAATAGAGCTGCCACAATTTGTTTACCAGAATGGCTTTGATGAACATGTACTTTTTCCAAGACTGTTAGTTCACTGCCATTTTTCTTTGAATCACATTAAGGGTAAAATCAGGCCATCAAACTGTCTGGACAGTTTGCTGAAGCAGCCAAAGGTATTATAGGAATGTTTAAATGCTCAGTGATCATTTGGTGCATTTGACTCATCTTTGTACAAAATAATAAAAGCCGAGGACAATATGGACACAGTTATAAATTTCCTGAACATTCACAAATAATATTCCTCATTGATAAAAATTATATGGAGTGAAATTAGTTGTTCGAATACAGCAGAAAATGCCTTGTTCCAATAATTAAAAAGTTTAACAGTGAAGGAAATTTGAACCAAGCATTTCAGTCTACATACTCTAAACTTATGTACAGATTAAAAAAAAAAATCTAAATTAAGATGCTCATCTACTTAAAGCCATACTACTGTCTTCCTTTGATGTGAAAAAATAGCCAAATTTAACAGCTTTGCAGCTTTCTGTGATCAGAGGAGGCTCTGATTCTGTCAAGGTGTTCTCAGATCAAATCCTATTTACTTACAGAGCATATCTGAAGTCCCAAAAGAACTCAGATAGGAGACAGTTGATTTGCCCAGAGATACAAGCTGCTTTTTCAGGCAACACTTGACCCAAAAGTTACATCTCAGATTTTCTCAAGGTCATACTCCCAGAGCATCTTTGTTCTTTCCAGTCATCCTGTTTCTAGCACTTCTTTGCAAACCCTGATCTGTCCATAACCTCTGAAGACATTCAGTTTATCTTATTGAGAAGTTTACACATAGGCTATTTCTCAGACGAAACTACAGACCAACCAGCTAACTCCACTGAGAGACTTGTTTTTTCCACCTCAATATTCCTTCAAGAATATTTCTTCTAATCCTTTGCATAACAATGCATTATGTGAAATATTTTAATCATTTAAAACCTCCCACATCACTAGTTAAAAACAATGGCCTCAGGTATAAAAAATGAGGAGGGAGGATTTGTTAGAAGTAATGGCTCAGTAAAGTTCTATTTGTAACTCTGACAGTCTCCCAAGTGGCAGATGTCTGGACCTTTCATGAATGACTACTATGTAGTCATTCAGTTAAAATTCCAGATTCATATTGTATTTGAAAGATTTTTTTGATCAATCTAGTATTTCACTTTTTAGGAGCCAATTTATTCACATATGGCTGTTTTGTACTCTGAAATAAAATAAAGCTGAGAGATACAAAGGCAAAAATTCAAGCAACTTCAGAAACAGTAGAAATAGCAGAAATAATTAAATTACTTGGGTTTGTTTGAAATTATTTCAACAAGTTTATTTAAATTCATAACACAATAAAGGACAGGTTATTGTACGCAACATGCTACTCCTCTTTATTGTATCAATCAAGAAGATCAGGGCACTATCTTTCTCTAACAGGGTTCCTTTTACAATGTTTAATCTTCATTAAATAGTAAAATTGCTCATAATTTATAGAGAGTTACTTTTAAAAATTGCTTGATATCATAGTTTGTCAGTTAGAATCTCTTTCGTTTCATGAGCCTTTAAATGTAATCAACATTAATCTCTGAAATATAATCAGCATTGAAAAGTTTCCTATACAGCATGGTTGAACTGAAGTGGCACCTAATCTCCTTTTACACAAAGTTGGCATGGATGAATACAAAACTAAGTACTCCAGTTCAAAATTTACAAGACAAAAATTAGCATTGAACAGAATTTTAGAGTTGTTGAAGTTTAGTTGGGGGAAACTGTTCTTGAAGTTTCTCATTCAAGAAAAGGAATTTTGATGTGATATTGATTTGCCTTTTTTAAGAGTCCTGTTGGCTATGGGAATATAAATGTACATCTGCAAACAGAAAAAAGTGTAAGCCTGTTCTCCAACTGTAGTGTCAGAATGTCAGATCAACATATCCCAGTGATATCCATGGTTAGTCAGCTTTTTCTACTATGAATGATGGGCAGTGCTGTATAAACCATTCTTCTACAGAATTTTCACAAAAAATCTGTGAAAGCAAATGGTCTAGATATGCTCACAGTCAATATTTGGGATACAGAAGAAATTTGATAGTCACGGAAGAAATCTCACACTGCAAACCTGCAGTTTTGAATGAGAAACCTATGCCCAAAATACTCTTTCAGAGAAAATTCAAAGTCCTCAAACATCATCACACTTTCAGGAGCAACTACAGACCTAAAAATCCAGTATGAGTTTGATGAAAAAAAAGACATCATTAGTCTCTCTTCATCCAGTTCTTCCTATCTTCATTGCTAAGATATAATCCTTACAAACAACTAAATATTTATGTGCACAGAAGCAGAACAAACTGTGCATTAGACAGAGCAATGTAAAAATCCAGAAATCTAGTGTTTTAAAATCCAGTCCAACCCAATACATATTTTAAAACAGGATAAAGAAAAGAAAACCATCAAAATATAATTTGAGTGAAAGTAGATCATATGCAATATTAAAGCTCAAAACAATTGTGCATGAACACTTTTTAAAATACTGTCTAAAAAAAGTATTACCAGTGTCTGTTAAGAGAACTGCTTTTAATTTTTTCTCTGCTTTTTAAAGTAAGTCATAATGAGCCTCTAAAAATAAGTTTTAAAGCCATATGTAATGACCCTACAGACATATCACAAAAAGGCAACTTGCCAGTATAGCATTTGGACTCCCTTCTTCTCAACCCGTTTATGAAATGCAGTACCTTCCATCATTTAACCAGAAAAAGACACATTTTCTAACTGTAAGTGCTAATTCATATTATATCACATTCACTCTAGATCTGAAAAAAATCTCCTTATCATTTTTTTTAATGTATTTTAATAAAATTTACCATGATAGCGAAGCTAAAATCAGACTTTTTTTTTTTTTTTGCCAGAGACTACAAGTGTAGTCACTGGTGGTGTGTCATTTGGGATTGTCTTTCTGAGAGCTTCGTATATTGTTTAGTTTGGATAGCTGGGGTTGAGATGTGTTTTGTGGCACTGTATGTTGATCCCACATGCAGTAAAGATCTGTTACTGGAGAGCTATGAATAAATCAAGCATTCTTACTTAAAAAAGACCTTTAAAACACTTTAAAAAAACCCCAACAAAAACTGTTTCTACTTTTCAGTAATGCAATCTGTAAAAGATATAGTAAATAATGAGATAATATCAAATTGGGGAGATGGGGGAAGCAAGCAAGCTCCCTGTTGTAGCTAATGATCTAATTGTTCTAATATTCCATGTCTCTCAAAACCTCTTGCAGCCAATGGTAGAGAAGCCCAAATGAAACACATCTGCAGAACAGAGACACTGTTACCCACATCCTTCTTCTGTAGGCAGCACAACTATAGGGATTTTATTGCTTACAAAGTCTTCCAGAAACAGTAAGTCTGAATAACTTCTCCATTTCAATATTTTGTTTCAGAGAGGAGGGCTGAGGGTGAAATCAGGAACCATTTTCAAGACACAGTACTTAAAAATCTTAGAGGTGGGTGATGAACACAAAAAAACCTCTCAGAGAATATATTTTCAAAGTAGTCACTCTAATTTTGTTTTCATTTTCACTTCTCCATCAGCACACATCTCAAGGAAAATTCTGTTTAAATAAGTTCAGGCAACAGGAAGAAATCTGTTCAATAGTCTTTTGGGCTGGTTTTTGTAAAAAACAAGGAACATCAACTGAGGATCAGGCGTACAGACCATATAGAGTGATTGACTTAGCTCTATGTATCAAATTACTTAAGTAATACTCAATTTTTAAGCAAACAGTACAATTAAATGTGTACAAACAAAGTAGTCTTTCACCAAACTGTAATTAAACTATTTGTATTTTTCCTGCGTTGGAGACTACTTCACCCAGAAAGTGAAAAAGATAACCAAGAAAAATTACTAGCACTGAAAAGATAAATTGCCCCACACTGTATTAATTAGCAAGGTATTGTCTTTGAACTGACTTCCCTACACCTGAAAAACAGCATTAAGAACTCGGGCTTTATTTCAAAAACTCTAGTTTAAAAAAGATGTAAATGCCAAAATGTAGATTTTTTCCAGAAGAACTTATGCAGGCAATTTTATTTATGTAATCCTTTGCATGCAATGGTATTGCAGAAAATGTACAGGAGAAAATAAAATTTTTTTTTTCTAATTGTTTATGACCAGTACCTTTAACTCAGAACGTATGAGACCAACACCACAAGATCAATTTTTCAGTTCCTGGAATTACTGTGGAAAGTTTCTGCTAATGCAAGATGAGTTACCAAAAACTGTTTATGTTTAATGTAATGGATTAGCAAATTGAAAAAAAAGGACAATTCTGTCTCCTCAAATCTACCTTTAGTTGAGTTCAGCTGCAGTTTCAGTTGCTCAAGAAAGAACATAATTTTATTTCAAAAGTAAGAAAGGGAAAAAAACCAAAACCACTTACATCTGCCTGATGGATGAGACCTGAGTACTGCCGCAGCATATTCCTTTGCAAATTCCTCATCACCAGCTTTTCACAAACTGATTTTTCTCTCTCTGGTCAGCTGCCAGTACTATGTTCATTTTAATTCTTTTGAGTGTTTTTAATGTGTTTGTATCCAATTTAAGAAGTTCATTCATTAGTATAAGACACCATTTTACTTTAGCAATATTCCAACAAAGATATTCATATTTTTATTCATCAGGAGATATGAAAAAGAATTTTAAATGCTTCTGTAATGCTGCATCCTAAAGTTTCCAATTTCCATTTGTTAGTATCACTGCTTTCCCATGATTTGCACATATCCCTGAATGAATCACAGTCCTTTAAAACGCAGCCGAAAGAGAAGATTGTGACTATGTGGAAACTTAAACAGAAAATATTTTTCCCTTATCAATACACTTTTGCATTTGTATATTGTATTTCCATTTTTTTAAAGTTACAAAATCTGTTGTTCAAGCTAGCATGTAGCACAGTGCCTCTGCTTCTTTCCCATTAATTTTCTATTTCCATTTTTAAAGTCTCACATGCAATATTCAAACTAGCAAGGGATCTTGTATTCATCTTTATGTAATACTTATGCTGTATCCAAATTGTAAGTCGTGCTGCTTTTAAGAATTCTAATAGTATGATGCATACTTCATACATTACCTCTATTTTCCTCTTGCACTTTCAACCTCATTTATAGTTCTGCATAATTTGTAATCTGTTCAGGAGGGTGAGATAATTGCCTGGTGAAAGTGGAGAATATTGAAGCAGGGCTTGAGCCTGAAAATCCTTTCTTGGGTAAGCAGTCCTTACTCAAATAAGTATTAGCCAATGAATTCAAGAGAGTTTACATAAATGCAGTTTGTAAGTGTCTAGTCTAGGAGGATACTGAATGCCAGCTCTGTAGTTTCCCTACAGAAATGGCTATGAGCTATGCTTTCATTTTCAGTACAACTGGAAAAGAATTAGGCCATGATGGATCTTCCTGCTCTTAGTGTTCTAAGTTACTACAAATTTTTAAGGACAGTACATCTCCTGAGACCAGAAGAATTGTAGTGTTACTCATGAACAAGATCCCATTCCCATTTTACAGTAAATTTTATTATAATTTCCATGTAATATTGTATTCCACAGAAAGAAAGGGAAGAGAAAGAAGCATAACACAGTTCTATAAATCATTGCAAAGGCCCAAGACTTCAAAAAGAAGATATAGAATAATAAACCATAATAATACTTCACAATTTTAATGTATTGGATTAATCAGGAGAATAGAAATGCATAGAGAAAAATATTTCTTAAATTATTATTATTGTCATACAGCCTTAAAAACTAAAGAAAGCAAGAGAAGATGATGTTCAGCAAATTTCATTGTGAATAAGGTAAATCAGCTCCATGCCACTTATTTTTCTTTAAGTCAATGGAAATGTCTCCATTTCACTTTCAAAGGGAAAGGGGTTGAGAAGCTTTAGTTAGTATTCCATAAACAACTCCAACACTTTCATTAGAGGACAGTAAACAAATGACAAAGAATGTATATCTTCAAAAGTAGCGGAGTGTTTGGAGAAAGTCTGTGGAAGCAGTGAGAACAAAAATAAAAAGATCCTAATAGATGAGGTATAATCTCTGTAAGAAGAACAAGATGCACAGAGATAGGCTAGAGCATAGGTTAGTTGGGGTCCTTGGGACTGACACATCTAATCCAAAAAGTAAACTAAACAGAGAACATTTGTATTTTGAAACCATTTTAGGTAGCAGACTTTTGTGTGCCTTCTACCTTTTTTAGTTTAGAAAGGAAAGTTTAAAAAAACCCCACAAACCTTTTGATGGAGAGTAAATGGCATACTTTGGAATCTCACTAAATCACAATTGCTTTGCTGTTTGATTAGAAATGCATTTGAGAGTCTGGACACATCCTTTGAAACTTGTTTGCTTTTCTTCCTCTGCTTCTCTTTACTTGACATGGTCTGTCTGTGGTGCCAAGATTTTAGAACTCTCTTTACCCTTTAAACTGTTGCTGTCAAAGACTACAATAAAAGGGAGATTCATACTATGAAGCTCATTCTGCCAAGATGCATCTCCAATATATATTGCCATTATATATCTTGACAGACCGTCATGATTAATACTGTCATGCTAAGCCAATGAAATTGATCCTGTCATCACCTTTAGAAGAGGAGACAACCAAAAGAAAATGTTCTTTTCTAGGGTTTACATAGCAGATGAAAAAAACCCCAAAACTTTTGAATTGTCATCATTCAAAAGGCAAATTTATTTCTTGTATATGTTCATAGCCAACCCTGCTGTACACAACAAAACACTTTAGACCTTATCACTATCTAAATCCAGTGCCCCTGATACACTTCCATTAGTTGCATTTTCCAGCAGCACAGGTTTTTTTCACACATCTTGGAACAAACCATATGTTGCTAGCAATTTATCACTCTTGTCTTAAATTCTTCTGCTCCTAAAGACACACAGTAAAATTCTCAGGCCAAGTAAAAAGTGTCAGAGAACAACACAAATCAATCTCACAAACAGTTAATGCAAAAATTTCATTGATCAAAATGCATTTATAATAAAACCAATAAAGACATAAACACTGCACCTTTATCAAATTCTTTCCCTCTTTCTTTAGCTCATTTTTCTTTGTTCCTCCTGCTGACAGTACATAAATGTCCAGAGAAACTATATCTTCTTTGGGTATGGGCAATCCTTTTGATAATAACTTGCTGCTTCCTTCCTGTTCCTTCTTTGTTTCTTGAATGAAAAATACCTCTACAAAACTGCATTTTTGGCTGAATTGATTGTCTGAACCTTTAATTCTAATGTTTCAATACATTGACTCCTGGAGATTATATATGTGTCTTGTATTTCATAGGCAACTTGTGATAATTTAGTCTTAGATTGCTGATAATGCTAGACCATTAGAGAGTATATATAGTCTGACAGCAGTCATAAAACAGGCATTTGTTACTGCATTGTGTTTTATGTTGGTTAATGGTGTGTCCACAAATGTTTGCAAAACATAAAAGATACCAATATTTTAATGATGCAATAAGACTGAATCAAATAAAAAGCCATATCTTTGTGACAGGAAAATTTATTCCAAAACAATGGCACCAGAATTTAAATGAAAAGTTTTATATAAAAGAATAGTGTGCTTGTCAGAAGTTTATATATGTATGTATTTATTGGTGTGCTAAATTGATTATATACAGTAAATGGCATTGCTGCTATTACACTATATTCTGATCATTTCCATATGCTCTAGGCTTTTATTTTGACTTTGCAATTATGAATGTATAATCACTGTTATTTGAGTAGGTTACACGCTTCAGGGAGAAAAAGTGATTGATTGAATAGCAAAATAACACATGAACATTGGAAAGTTTAGGAAACATTCTGGTCAGAGGGAAAACCAAAGTGCTGACTATTTGCAGACTTTGAAGTACATGCTGCAAGTTTTTTAACTTGAGTTTTACCAGCAGGCAAGGCCAGATAAACAGCCTAGAGTAACAAAAGGTGAAGCTGCTCAGGTTTGAAAGAGTTCCTGTACTGAGAGCAGTCTTCCTTTTTTGTTATGTTGGTGTTTCTCAGGTAAGAAACTGAGACAGACAAGGGATTAAGCCACTTTCCCCAGATCAGAATTTCATATTAAATTCTGCCTACCTCAAATGGTCTTTGTAATGACAGCAAAGCAGAGGAGGAAAGAGCTGCTGAGTGCTGCCATAGAAGCGTTTGCCAATCTGTACTGTATAAAGTAATTTTCTTCATCTCTTTGTGGTTTTTCCCCTTGTGTGAGTCTGGGGTTGTCGCTCTGGAGCGGGGAATTCACTAACCTCGCCACAAGGTCACTCTAAGCAGCAGAGCCCGAAACCAAGTGTAAAGATGGAGAACATGGAGCATGAAAGGAAGCAAAGGAAATTACTCTGACTTATATTATACAGCTGGGCATCATGCTGGTGGAACTGCAGCTGCACTGCCATACAGGGTAATGGGATCCCTGGCTAAGGCAGAAATGGCTGAATTGAAGCACTACCCTCACCACTTTTCACACCTTTTTCAAGCTCAGAAATAAACTAAGAAGCAATAGCATGGGGAGATGGGACAGCAGAGAAACCAACCACGTGGGTGAAAAACTGCAGGGAAACCCCCTCTCTTCTCACTCAGCCTGCAGTGGGACAGATCAGCTGCCATTCCTCACTCAAGAAAGACTGCTGCAGTAAGGGAATGTGAACCAGTGAACTCTCACATGCTGTTCATGGGAGTTAGCAGCAATCTTCTGCAAGCAGAGAAGGGCTTGAAGGATTTCTTGCTGAAGAAGTCAGCAGGGTGAGACACAAGTGGCACCAGAGTCCCACCTCAGGTTAAAAGAAGAAAGATTGTTGGAAATGCACAAGGCATATTAATGAGCATGACAGCATAAGATAAAATGTCATAAGAGATGGGGTTGCTTATTTTCTACCTGAACCACATTCTCCAAATACTTTTTCCTACATCAGACTATTTTTCCTCCTTTTGCTAAGTGCTTCTGCAGAATACTGACATTTACCATTTACGCCAGTACTTTAGTAAGTGATAATTTCAGCCTAGCAATTTACAGAATAATGACAAGGCTTTAGAACAATAATTTCCCTGGTATTTAACTATCCTTTGAAAAGATTCTGTTGCATTATCAGTTGCAACAGCTCCTCAGAGAATATTAATTTTTATTGAATAATTTCTTGAGGATTTTGGTTACAAGAAGATGTAGAAACACATTCTGTTTTTCACATTGAAAAGTCAAGGACATATAAGTCTATACTGCTTTCAAAGAATAGAAACATTTCCCATGGGGTCCTTAAAAAGTACAAAAACTTGATGGACAGTTAAAAGTTTTTCATTTAGTGATTATTTCAATGGAAAATTTGGACATTTACTAAGCAAGATTTATCTATTTTGCAGCCTATTTTCTCAAAAATGTGTTTGGTTTCTGTACTGAGTGTGTCCTAGTTATAGCAGGTAAGCAAGGTCACAAAGAGGAGTTTGGTTGATAAGAAAATGTTTCAGGGAGCATAGTTCCTCCTGAGGGACTTGGACAGACTTTGGACACTTTGGTGATTGGTATTCCCCAGAGTCCAAAATATGTCAGTGTGAGAGCAAGGCACATAATACGTAGGAATCAGCCACTTAAATCTATTAAGAGGGCTATTATGTGCATTAAAACAGAAAGCAACCAATTGTATTCTTCAGATTGTATATCCTTCAATCTGGAAAACATTCCTCTAACTAGAATTGCCTACAGGGCAATCGTATTTGACACTGGCCAAAACGAAAAACACTTTGGAAATTCGTACTTAAATGAGCATGCAAAATCCTGGTTGTACCAGGAAGTATTGTTAATCCAATTTTTATAAAGGAAGATATATTCTTCTAAACTTCTCTAAATACAGTAAAGTTGTTCATGTTTCATGGGGAGGAGACATCCCTGGTTCATAGATGAGTCCAAGTAACTATTATAATGAGAGCTGAGAGAGAATGTCTGAGACTCTATATTATGCCTATGTGCCTCATAATTAATGGAAGTCAGACGCAGCAACACAAGCAATTCACTGGTTGTATTTTGCATCACAACTCTGATCCTACTATTTTAAAGAGACGGATATTTTGGTGGGACTGGGCCCTGGCAGAGTTACGGTGTGTTCAAAACTTCAGGTGGCCTACAGCACACCTTCAAGAAAACTTTTAGGAGGAACAGAGGCCTCTTTTGCCTCCTTCAGAAACCCAAGAAGCTGACAGAAAATTAACTTTGCTTTTAATACTACTATCACTCACAACTACAGCTCTGCAGCTAGTGCAAGGAAATGTACAGTTCAGTTTTAAGGTAATCTCTATTCAACAGCATTTCTCCCCTCCCCAGTTCAAAAAAGCAGCTGTGGTGTCAACAGGCACATTTTGTAAAAATAAAACATTTGATAAGTGGATGGAGAAGAACACTCTTTGATCAGCAGAATATACAGACATCCACAAGTGCAGGGGGCACTGGAAGAATGCATAAGAAGTAAGTTCCAGCAAGGGTGAATTTTCTGGAATAGTAATTGTGTGAGAATCTGTCAGGCGGCAAGAAAGAACTCTTAAGCTTCCAAACCATATGATCCAAACCAAGGGAA
This sequence comes from Monarcha castaneiventris obscurior, assembly GCA_026261815.1. Taxonomy (NCBI): domain Eukaryota; kingdom Metazoa; phylum Chordata; class Aves; order Passeriformes; family Monarchidae; genus Monarcha; species Monarcha castaneiventris. Next base: position 3,233,519 of record JAMPIT010000327.1, read on the forward strand.
AAAAAGCAAAAACTTTTGCTTTCAAAAGTCTCCCAAAAGGCTAAAAATAGATGATGGAGAGATGAATCAAAATAATAATTTATTCAGAAAACTAACTTGCAGACAGAATACACGATCCTTTGATGCTTGAAAACTATTGAAGAGGGTCAGTCTATTTCAAAGTGGCACCATTTGAATGTTTCCTTTATTCCATCTTATTTCCAAAGTTTGCAATGTGCAAAGTTTACTGCTACTGCTGCTACTGTATTTTCAGGCATCAAAAAAATAAAAGAGAAACCCATAGTTCTGGGTAGATAATAGATTTCTGTCAGCTGTAAATCCAGCAGAATACACCCACAGTTAAACAGTCGCCTCTAGGATTCTCCAAGATTACGTTTTATTCAGCCTCTAGATAAAGGTCAGCTCTTGTAAGTAACTAATTTTTACTTTTTCCTAAGGTTGTCAACTTACAAGTTTTCAAGTACACTTCAGAAAAACAACCACATAAGGTTTTATTCTGTAAGATGTCCTACTTGTAATGAAAGCTGAAAAAATGCCTTCCCCTGTATAAACCCTACACGTTGAGAAGTCAGAACGCTTTTAAAATGATGAAATCTGATTATCCATATTTTCTACAGTAATTTGAAAACAAAATCTTGAGCAGATGAACTGTACTCACTGGTAAAACCCCAGCAACTGAAATGGTGAAGTCCCAAGTTGTTATATTGATTATCTCCTTTTGCATTTCAGGACTTGAAATGCGCAGTTGAGTTAGCCAATCAAGTGGCAAAAATTTAGTAAGCTATTTTACCTCTCTCACTTTTTGGGTGTATTTTCATTCTGTAACAAGAATTCAGTTTATCAGGTGGTAAACTTTCAGGGAAAATCATGGATTGCTGGTTTTAAAGACTGTCAACAATTACTGAGGATACCAAACTTCACTGAGAGACGCAAATCCAACACCTGCAGAAAGATAACAGAGGAACCCAGTGTCTTTTCAGAAACACCAGCAGTATCAGAGTCACAGCTAGATAAATATCACGTGACACAAAGAGATAACAAACATACTGCCATAACCTCAAGAAGACCTAAGTTTACAAAGATTAAGGGGGAAAACACAAGGAAATGCAGTTAAACAAAGAGCCTAAAAGATACTTCTATTTCACATCAGTTGTGGAAAAATCAATAGAAAAATACAAAGAATGAACTCAGTGTGTTGAGATCCTTATAAAAATAACTAAGAGCAAATGCAAGCAAGCTGGAAAATCAGACCCACATCAGTGATGGTTAAAGTGCTACCAGGAGGATTTAAGCCCTGCACTGTCTTGGCTTTCAGCTGCACAGTTTGCTTTACAAAGGGGTGGGTCTGTTGCAGCTGAGTGTGTCAGCTTCTGTTCACTGGTCACAAAATGAGAGGCAAACAAGGAACTGCTCAGGTCAGCCTGAAGGACTCCAACCCATATGACAGAAAATGACATAACCCACTCCCCGCCCCTCATTTCCCAACCAGTGCTGAGATAAATGATGCTTCCTTTGCTGAAATGTGCTGCCTTGGCTGTTCAGGAACCTTACCAGACTCTGTATTAATATTGACACCTCCACTTCCAGCCAACCTGAGGACAATATGTAAATTCAGAGACAGAATTCATGGGGAAAATTGTCCTTTTTTTTTTAAGTGACTTGCCCCATATTTTTTGTTCTCACTATATTAGCTTCATACTACCCTCCTGGTGCCTGTGTGAAACAAATATGAGACTAAATCATCTTTCTTAATTTGTTGGGTATATAACAAGAAAGAATAACAGTAAAGAAATTAAAGTCTTAGAAACAATGAGTATAATTTACTTCGTATTTTTACCCAAAACATCTATCTGGTTTGGATTTTTATATTATGTCTTAATATATTTTTACATATATATTCTGGATGTATTTTTTTCCCCAATAAAAATAATTCCAGCTTAGATGTCACAGTCCTTGCTGTCATTATTGGATGAAAAAGTTCTGAGTTATTTGTTATACCTGATGAAAAAGCTGTAGAGATGGGCCATACTTCCATACTTCTGACAATAAAGGCTATTTTTTTTTTTTAGACTGTATACCACAAAGACGGGGGAAATGTAGTAATAACCACTGGGGCTTTTTGCTTAACAAATGTGAACCTGTAAAGCACTGACTATATGAACCTACATTCATTTTTCTGAAACACCAGGATGTTTTGCAGATCCTAAGTATGAACATGTAAGCAACCTGGTAGATCTCTAGGGCCTTTCCCGATTTCTTCCCAAACAAATAGTATGAAATCAGAATTTTGAATGAAAACACTTTTACAGTTTCTTGTAGTCAGGGATATATCCCGCAGCAAAGGAAGAATTGTGAGTATTTCCTTCTCACCATGGCTGACATTGTGGGTGTGGGATTTCTTAGCTGACTCTGTCCCAAGAGGAGAGTGTTGTGTGTTTAGTGCCACTGACTGGCCCTCCGCCTCAGCATAAAGCTGAATACATGTACTCAGCACTTCTCGTTCTCCCTCTTCAGACCAAGGGTGCCTATTACAGGCTGAAGAACAGCTCTCATGGTCCTGCCATAGCAGAGGAGACTTCAAATGTCTACTGAATATGGTCACATGTCTTGTGTGCAGCATTTCCTTTTCTCTTGTATTTCAACGGCCAGATGAAAAGTAAAAAAAGGTGCTTCTACTTGCACTTTTCAATCCAGTTACAGCTTCTAGGTATCAGCTATAACCTCTGGGACCATTTACTACCAAACAAGATTAGTGAAGGGGTTTAAAGGTCTCTTTTAGCAATGTTCTCCATTGTGTGAATTAACTTACGAGTGATAATCATCTGCCTACAATCCTGATCAAGACAGGGAAGACATTGCTTACTATTACAGAGTGATGTTTGTTTTCTAAGGTATCTGCTTCTGAAGATTACCATTACCACAAACTCAGGTGTCACTGAGACTGTGACCCGATTAACAGTGTTAGGAACTACTGTGATAAACAGCATATTGAAGTACTTTTATTGTCTTAATGATGAAGCTGATTTGAGCACTTTTCTTCTGCCTTCACACAGAATGTACCTCCTAGCGCTCGGTGGTCCATTGCCCCCAAAGTCATTGAAGTACTCAAAAGTTTTATGAACACTCTTCCCGCAGGAAGTTACTCACTAGCTGAAACTTCAGGCATGTGAACCCTTCCACTGAAGTTGGTTGCAGGTTTCAAGTTCATACCCATTTGTCTGTAAGATGACGGTACCTCAGCATCTTCATGCCTCTTGATTAAAGGCTGGTAATTGGAGCCAGCTTCTGGTTGTATGGGTGACATTTCCTTGTGCCACTCTGAGGGCTCAGGATAGGGCTGATCCTGTAATAAAAAGTGAAAAAAGAACAGCCCTGGGGAGCCAGACTTACTGTTTCTGGAAGGGGTTGTCTCCTGCACTTTGAAACAGTAGCTTCCCTAGGAATCCAGCTCAGGCAAAAGGATAGCTGTGGGCTCTTTTCTCTCCTCATCTTGCTGCTGCAGCAACTGCTAAGATTTTGTGTGCCTGGAGATCCCTGAGGTTGCAGTAATCATTCTCACTGTCACTGAGATGTTGTGAGCCCAGAGATGTAAGTAAGGAGAAAGTAAGATGACTTGTTACCTTGCAAAATGAAAGGAACCCAGGCCTATGGAACCTCCCATTGAAGAAACAGACATTTCTGTCTTTTTTCTGAAGCCAAACATTGCTTAGCATCTTTGAGGCCTCTGAAGAGTCGACTCTCTGAGGCCCCTTCCACAGGGCTGGATATGAGGTGTAACTTCTAGCATATTTTCTTCTCAGCTTAAACACTGAAAAACTAACAGAAGAGACCACAAAAGGAGTAAAAGATGATGGAAATTCCTGACTTGGAAGACAAAACTAGAGAAGGTAGAGGAATTTGTCATAAACGAGCTTTGGGACCACAAGCTATCTCTATGAAGAGAAACATTCTATTTGCTCCATTCTCAGTAGTGAAGACATTTGGACTGCATCAAACTGCAGTGGGAGAGGATTTAAACCAAAATTTTGCCTGCCAAAGATTGTGTGTGAGGAAAAGAGTATGATTGCCATAAAGCTTAATGTTACAACATTTTCAATTAGTTTAAAAGCTTTTTTGTTGATCTTTTTTATTATGGTTCTTCAGTTATTTTGTAAATTTTATTTGGAATAAATCTCAGTTTATTTGAAACATTTTTTTAAAATGACGTTTTTTCAAGTGTTATCAAGAGTGAGTACATTGAAAGGCCCAGTTATTGTACCTACTTTCAACTTTTGGCGACTACTTTGATTCAGTTTTTTTAAGGTTCATATTTCATTTGCTTTTAATCTATTGATCTAATTTTGCAAGTCTTTGTGTGAGGCTTAGCTTCGGTTCATATGAAGTTCTAAGCACCCTGCAGAATTTTAGTTGTTTAATTGAGAATCAACAAATTAAGATATTGAATGTTTTGTAAGTTAGGTCTCTCTTAAAGGTTCTAAATTCTAAAAACTGATATGTTAAGAATGATGTGTGATGATACCCATGCCACATACACTTTTAATACAGAAGCACCACAGATAAGTTCCAATGCAAGAGCTATGCTGAAGGCTTGCTACGACTGAAGATTTAGTATTAACTGGATACAAAGTATCATAAAAGAATTATCCTGAGTAAGTACTTTCAGCTATTTCATATAAGTAACTTGATCTATTTCTAAACCAATTATAAGCTGCAGGGAGTTTGGGGGAGAGAGGGAGATGGTGTAGGATAACTGGAAAAGAAGAAAGGAAATGGAGAAAAGGATTCACTGGACGTAAACAGATGGTTTGTATGAAAGGAAACATATCTGTAATATTACCTAGAAGATCTAAAGATGACTTTCTACCTGCCATTCTTGCTAATAATTTATCACCCAAGATTACTTGTAAATCTCACCACACTACACATGTAAGAAAAGTGTAAACAACGCTAATTAAGTTACTTCACTGATTCTGCTTCACAAAAGAGATGGGAAGAGGCTATAATTAGATTAATGGGATATTTAATTCCTAAAGCTGATATCATGGTTATTTTTTTCCATGCTACTACGGCAATTTTTTCCCTGCAAAGCAACCCCAAACACTAAGTGACGTATCTGACAGCTATAAAAAGGGACCACACCATAACAGAACGACATCACCAAGCAACCTCATTCCACAGCTGGGGTTATTAGGGTGTCCTTTAGCAGGGAGGAGATTTCATGAAGCTGAGACTAGTTTATGCACATGTTCAATAATTTGGCACTTATTCAGGTGTATGACTTTTCCTCTATAAAGGCTATTTGCTTTTTTCTTTTCCTTTTTTAAAAATTTTTTGTCTTTATTTTCTAACCCTATCTGGCTTTTTAATGCTAGGCTTATTCAGAATGTTTTGACAGATGGTAAGTCTGGGGTATATTCCCCTTTTCACAAAAAATTCAGGGGGGAGAGGAAAGCAAAGAGAAAATGTTGGCAAAGTTTTGTATAGGCTTTCTGAAAAAAACCACCTCAATTACCAGAAAAGTAGAAAAGGAAAAATAAGACTGTGATAGCAAATGACAGTCAACTACCTTAAGTTTGTTTTAGACTGCAAAAGTGGCATTTTTACTCTGAACTTGTTGTCAGAATCCAGCATAGAGGCAGATGAAGGAGGCTGGTGGGAGAAAAGGTGAATTGCCTATAACCATTTTTTAACACTATTCTGTTAATACGAAAAATTTCTCATTCACCAAAGTATTTGAAAACCTACAAGTGCAAGTGATTTAAAATTTTTGCAAGATGCTTCCCACAACCCTGTGATTCTTTGTAAGTAGGATAAAAAGGTTGAAATGCAATTCCACAAGTAGCATTGGCTTAAAAATACGCATTTGCCAAAACTGAAGGATAAAGATTTCAGCAGCACTCAATTTGAAGCAAGAAAGCTAAGCTTTTACCTTCAGACAGTCCCCATTTCTGATTAAATTCTGTAGCACTCTGATTTCCTTTCCCAGAATATGAAATCAGATCACAGAAAGAGAAAAAAGAGATTCCAGAGAGGAGACCATTACTGACGGAAGCCATGTGTCATTAATTCAGTTATAAATTATTAGCTGAAAGCAGCCTCTCAGCATTTGTATTTGATGAACAAAAATTGATTGCTTCAAGGGCATTTCAATCCTTTTGATGTTACCATCTTTTAGTCCACCACAAATCTGAATCCTTAACAGAATGATTATAGCATTATAGTAATCCTAAGAGCCAATACTAAAGGATTTGGAAGAGCAACAGAGATCAATAGATTGAAAAAAGCATGTCTTTTTGAGTTGACAGAGCTGTCTAGCCTGATAGTGAACCTGAAAAAAATAAGTGGAGACTGAGTAAACAAGCAATCGTGCAGACTGAGCTAAACTGAGGTGATGAGCCACTTTTCTGAATTGTTGAATACATTGGGAAGCTCTGAATATTTCCACCGGATTTAAACAAAACTAATGGCAACCAAGGGATATTTTGCCCACAATAAAAATAAAAGAAGTTTCATAAATATGTTTGCAAGTGTTTTCAGAACTCTGTGAACTGTTCTGGAGGTTGGGGTGTTCTGTGAGGTCAACATTTGTGTTTTGCATAGACTTTGAGATTATTTGAACTGGGATTTGAGGGAACATTGTCTTAATGATTGTCTTCCTTTTAGCTGCTTTGAAATCCAGAATCTGGGCCATATTCCAACACAGAGATGAAAGTGCAGTCCTCTCAGCAATTAGATTGTGAGATATACAGTAGACAGAAGGACCATGCATCCTTATCATGTAATCTCTATCAAACTGTAAAATAATGTTTAATCCATGGAAGCAATAGGCAGTTTGTGTATAGATCAGTTTGTGCCACGTTGTAAGTAACAAAGTTTTCCTAGAACAACAAAGCAGAAAATGAGCTGAAAGCTAATGCCCTCTTCAACAGCTCAAGGATTAGCATAAAATTATACTTTGAAGAAGGAAAAAGAACAGCATTGCAACAGTGGAGTATTGTTGAAGATCAGTGGAATGGAGAGAGAGAAGAAAGAGAATAAAAGAATCCTTACATCAGAATACTGCAAACTGGTATCATGTTTAGCAGGTATTTAACAATTCTTTTGGTGTGCTAAACAACAGATTAACTTCATAGTGCTCAAGTGAAAATTCAGAGAAATTCAGATGCAACACATCTGGAGAGCATCCCATGGCAAATGGTGAATGGCTAAGTAATCTGCTTCAATAGCAAGACATGTAGCGATAATTTATTGTTTGTAACTAGGGCTGTGAGTCTAACAATAATTCTAATGCAAAAACTTCTAAAATTACTTAAAGGATAGATGCAGAACTTCCAACAATCACATTTCTTTCATGAGACATATATCACTCATAATACTATTAAAATAGTACTCATAATACTATTAAAAGATAGAGTCATAAAAGTCATTTGAAGAAGGGTGTGTTTTTCAGTTCTGTATAATTGTGCATATGAAGACTAGTGAAAAAAAGTGCAGCATGTACCTTTTATGCTACTGCAGATGATTTTCTTTATGGGCCATAGCTTTTTAGCTTGGTTCATGTTTTCACATTTCTTACATCTGAAAGAGTGGCACAAATTAAATGCACATTAAAGGCATGATTTCGGAACATTGTGTTGAAGCAGATTTAACCCATTATTTTGAAGCTGTGCATGATAACATGTGATCTTTAAGCTTAACCTTTATCTCAAGCTGTTTAAAATGTTTTGTAGCTGTTCTTGTCTAAATGAATAAAGAGGATGATAAGCAGGGACTGGCATAAATAATAGCTGCTTTAAAACAGGCAAAGAAATTGATAGCTCTACAAATGGTAGCCACCTGTATCAGGAAACTAAAGAGAGACTGAGTATTCAGGGGAGAAGAAAATACACCAACCTTCATTTTTCCTTTTTATGGGAATGTAGTTTGGACCATGCTCTCTAATCCTTCCACCATAACGCGCTCTCTCTTGAGCAGAACTGGATATTATGAGCATGAAAGAGGAGAAAATTCTGCCTATGTCACAGTAAGTTCTCATGAAAAATCTGCAAGCACTGATGACTTTCTGCAGAGGTTCACAGAAGCAGAGGTGATAAGCAAAGTACAGCTGGTTGACAAAAGACAAGGACACAATTCGTAAACAGCAGGTGAGCAGACAAAAGGAGATAACAGTATAACTGCTATAAATCACAGGATGCCGTGACATTCAGGTAGACTTGTGGGGGGAGAAAAGGTGATTTTGTGAGGCCTGAGGTAAAATCTGAACCAGTGCTTTCAATAGTAAGAGACAAAAAGTCAAAGTTATGGTGTATGACATGTTACAGGTTCTGGGAGAGCATAACATTCTACTTGCAAGGCTAAGTCCCTGAAAATCATTGTGTCTTTTTCTTTCTGTGTGATCCACATTAACAGAAACACAAGACAGTTTTTGCAACAGGACAGGGTCTTCAGCTGTCCCAAAACCCCAGAACTTTTCTGTCTCCATCTGTTCTGAAAAGCCAGAACTCCTCTGCCTCTATCTGCATGGCATAAACCCCATGTTTATCTCCCAGGCAGGAAAAACTTTTATCATTCTCAACAAAGCTTTTCTTTGTCTTGGTCCATAACATTTTCTGCTTTGATACAATTTAGAAAGAGGAGTAGTTCTTCAAACATGAAGCTACCATAGAATTTTTGGCATTTACAGCCCACATTGAACATTTCCAGGGATGGGACACCCATATCATCTCTGGGAGACTTGTTGGTTCATGGCAGTTGGGTTGTCAAATTTGTATGCTCAGTAACAAGATAAGCATTCCAGATAATAAATGCAGTTTCATTCCTAAAAAACCACCAAATAACCAAAAACTTTATATCCTTTCTATCTACTCTGTATTCCCCACAAATATAAATCTCTATACAGACTGAAATTTCCAAAGGTCCTGCTGATATTGCTGGCAGTAAATGCATATACAGTTTGTTCTACCTACAAACAAAAATTAACTAGGAATAAGAGAAATTTTTGAAAATATCAAAAGACTTTGTAAAGCTTGAAAAAGAAATTTAAAACATTGAGATTAAATCTTAAAAAGATTTCAGATGGAAAGGACTTAAAGATATGAACCTGTGTCTCTTTACAAAAGTGCTACCTTTCATCAAGACCAACTTGATTCTACTGTGCAAATCAATGAATAACTCATTCAAGTTAATGTTCTTCACCTGTGATAAAAGCACAGTCTGTGAACTGTAAAAGGTGTTCTTGAAGTGTCTGAAGGATTAACCTCCTCAGGTTCACTCTCCTTCTCGAATTTGCCCCATCACCTTCTCAGTGGTTTATATGTCACTGTGACCTGCAAGCTTTTAGTAGTTGCTTGTTCATACTCAGTGTCTTACTCAGACATTTATTTTATTCCCTCTGTATTCACACAACCTGATAACCACTCGCCTACAGATGAGCTTTGCCCTGCAATACTTGTATCTACTTGTATCTACAAGTGCTTTAAAGGTGGTATGTGCAGATTCATATATTTCTTTATTTAGGAGGATTGCTAGACAAAACAGAATTCATGTTGAAGTGTGTAAAATACTATTATAAAATTTTCATTCCACAGAAATTAAAGTTATATAACATGGACTCCAAAAGAAGGATCTTATTTTAAGAACTGTATATCAGGTGTCCTAAGAGCATCCCACAGAGTTTTGTTGAATTGAAAGATAATTACAAATATATATTTAGGATGTTTAGCAATTACATCTGTAATTAAAGGGGGTGAAAAATATCCAGTGAAGTTCACTAAAACTATAGGGATTTATCTACCAACAAGCAAACCAGAAGTTTTTAGCCAAATGGGAAACATTTTGATGTCTGGAAGGGAAATAAATCATTACCATGAAAAAATAAACTGTTCCACCTGTGTGATGCTGAGAAACCAGTTGGAGATAACTCGTGATTCCTGAATCAATGCACACAAATATAACAGAATAATTCTCTTTTTTAGGAATTTGTGACAGATTTATGATGTAGGGTCAATTGAAGGATTTTGAGGAATCTGTTCTGATATTGTTTTGTTGCTTCAATTAAAAGGATATGCTGATCGTAAGAATTAGACCAATTGTAACCTATTTCTACCACTATTTCTATTTTAGTGTTGTCACAGTTTTTTGTACCTGTTATCCAAGAAAAACTGAATCAAGATTGTAAGAACTTCATGACTACATGTTGCATATACAAACTACATCATGGAATCTAGGGCTGGAAAATATCTCAATCACTCAGCCTACTCAGCTGCCATTGCAGGTAATCATAACTACCCACAAGTTGCCACACCTTTTAATTGTTTTCTCAATTGTCTTTGTTCTAGAACATTGCTGTGTTGTACACTCTTGGATCAAAACTGTTCTTTACTGTAAATAATTCCTTTCTCTCCTTAGGGCTTGTGTCCATCACACATTTTGAGACAGAATTAACATTTCTCCCAGCTCTTGTTTTGCTATGAGACACAAAGCCAGTTCCTCTAGTCTGTTGTCACATGTTAACTCTGGATCTTTTGATAACCCTGTTCTCCTCACTTTGAATTTTTAGTTGGATTGTAGATTTCTAGAACATGGATAATCAGTTCCATGCACAATGTTCTGGAAGAGTACCCTGGATAACTATAAAATTAACTCCTCACCTCTGTTGCAAATCTTCGTATAATAAATCAAGTGATGGAATTTGCCTTTCCCATGGCTCTATCCCACCTGTGGGTTACAGCCATTTTGTGATTATCTAATACAAAATCTTTCTCCTCCTCTACTGATGACCTTTTATTTTTTTTATTAACCCACAAAGACACAGATTTGTAACTTTCTCTGTTCAGTGCCATTTCACTGCAATTACAACCCAGGCTGACTGTTCAATATATTTATGTTTTAATATTTTTAATTCATGTCTTCAGGACTAGCACTAGCAGCTTCCTCAACTCCAACATCTCTTAGTAATCACTCAACATAATCTCCACTAACGAGTTCTGTCTACAACAACCAGTAATTTCTCACAGAACACTATATCATCTTAATCAAACTGAGATACATTACACCTACTACATTTAACTTGTAAAAAAAAAAAAGGCTAGTGCATACATTTCTCAAACTTTTTTAAAAACACAGTGTATCTTTTATCCTTTATAGAAATTAATCTCACTTCTGATACGTGGTAACAGTGGCTAAATTTATTTTTAAATACTTTGCCACCAATCTTACAATTTCACGTGCTAGTCTTCTCAAAACTCTGGAAAGAACGTGAAACTCGGAGTTTATTTCCCCATAAACAGAGTAATTTCAATCTTTTTATTTCACGTAACTGTCTTGCCCTTTCTCACCTGTAACTCGTATCACTTACTAAAAATTGAAGCAAATTATTACTTTAGTGGTGGAACATCCTTCCAATCATTCCTATCCTTGCTGAGTGCAGTTTAGTCTCCCTTTTTCCCTCACTCTCATTTTATTTATAAGGCTAAAGGACCTCTTGTTCTTTGTTTTGAATTCCTTTCTGCTGTCTAACTTGGCTCAGGTTCTGCTATATTATCATTTTAACTGCTCACTCTCTACCTCATGAAATCTAGAATGTAATTTCCTTTGCTTAATAATCCTTCTGTCCACCAATATTCTCTTACTTAAACCTTAAATCCAACACTTTTTCTCACATTTTGCTCTTATTTGAAAGATGATTATTTTTCAGGAAGGATGGGGGTGGGATTCTCACCTTGAATGGAGTTCCAATGAGTTTTTGCTCCATTGTCTTAAAGTAAAAATAAATCTTGCCTGTATTCTGCCCTCTTGTCTCCTTAGTCCAGGTGATACCACCGCCTGAAATCACTTAGTTTAGAAAGTGCAGTAAGATTTCAAAGTTAAGCAGTCAGAATTCAGAAGATACCTGTTCTAAAGTTTTTTATGCAATTTTACTTCCAAATCTTTTCACATACACATTATAATATAGTCTTTATGAACTATATTATTATTTCATTCAACCTCATGTGATGCATAATATGGATAGTGTTTATTTGGTACATAATTCTTCAAACCCTTTTTTTAAAACAAAATGTTCTTTGGGTTTCTCCCATAATTACTTTGTGTTCATCATCCAGATCCTTCACAGAATACAGACATATATGCTTTTCAGTTCTGCTCATTACCTGATTTAGTGGAGATAGCCACTGCCTTCATTTTCAGTAATAAAGCACAGATATTTTATTAACTCAAATTCCAAGACCTTCAGTTGGAACTGTCAAGAAAAAACGTTTTCTTTCAAAAAATTGATTGTATTCAAACATGCTAAATAGCTTTAAATGATTGCCTAAGGAATTGCTCATGGGAATTCTCTCATAAGGGAACAAATAGGAAAGATTTTTAAAAGACAGCATTTAGCATATGTAGCTGCAGAACACTCCATGTCCCTCTGTATCTTTTTCCTTGTTCTGTGCACAAGAAATTTAGGTTCTGTGGCCAGGTCCAGGAGGAAGCTGTGTGAGTTGGGTAGTGAATTCCAGACAGAAGAATAAAAGGTTAATTGGTAGAAAAAGTTTATTTTTACATGAATAATTTGGCTTTTTCATGATGGAATAAGAAGATTCCTTTCTAGTTCACTAGGTCCTGATGCTAGGTGCGTGATTTCAGGTTTCCACTGGATGACAAACTACCCAGGAGTAAGCATTAATCTACAAAAACGTTAAACTGGCTGTTTTTAGTGTTTCTTGCTAAAAAGTTACAGGTAAAACTGCATAGAAGGAAGACATCCTGTCCCATTTGCTCTCTGCTGCCATTCAGCTACCTCTTAACTAACTTTAATATGGAAAGGACTGTAATGCAGCACAGATTCCCTTCTCTGAGCAGGACATATCTTTATACCTTGAATCAAAACCAAGGAAGGATTATTTCTTGATAAGGAGCATAAAACATTAATAGACATCTCAATGAATCACTACAAAACTGAGAGCAAAATTGCATTGAGTTTCTATGTTAACTGTTTAGTGGGTCTAATAAACTCTTCACAGGATTTTAGAAAACCCTTTATTAGTTTTTCTTATTGGTGTTTCCTTTAAATGAATGGGAGTAGTATTAAGTCAATCTGTTTTCACTGGAAAAGAGGACTCACATGGATCAGTTTTTTTGGTACAACAGAGATCACTCATTACTAACTTATATAATGAAGTCAATAGCTATTTTTTCTATTTGGACTTTAGCTGATCCTACTTTATTTCTGTTTTGAAGGCTTATTATTTCACTAGAAAAGTATGAAGATCTGATAAGAACTGAGCCCAGGATAGCCAGCCAATTCCATCGAACACCAGGGCAGTATGCCATATTTTCTTTCATTGGAAACCCGCTTTAGTCCCACATATGGGAGGCAGGTCAGGGGGAAAGATGCCAATACAGAAACGTAAGATCTCAGAAATACTGTCCATGGACTATGACTAAAAATATTGTATAAAACATAATATTGTTTCGGGGGACACTTTAAAAAACCAGTTTAAATGCTGTGGAGCAGTTCCAGTAGGAGCAATAAAGAAAGGACCACCTTAGATTTTCAATATCTTCTCTATTACTTGGCATACTCCATGGGATATTGGCCTTTTGCCACACCATTCATGAGGTTAAAATCCACTTCATGTTTACTCCTTAGTGGAAGTATCCTAACAAGTTGCCTGTAGGGAACATTCATGTGAACCTACCCCTTTCTTGCTGCACATAAGGTAAACAGTTCCCAAGATAGAACAATTGGCTCTCCAGGCTAGTGGTTAGGACAATCCTTTCAAAGCCCTAAAGCCTGCTGATTTCAATATTCCTTTAGTTACTTGGGGCTCTCAGAGAGACAGGGAAATGAGAACATTAAGTCTGAACCTGGGCCTCCTGCCCGTTTTTGAGTACCCTCTTAATTCACAAATATGTGCTGAGAGCTAATAGATCTCAAGGAAACAGGTCTCAAAGAAATAAGGTTTTCAAAGCACTTTACAGAAAATAATTTAAAAATTCAGCAAGTAAATACATCAGAAAAAAATTTTAAAAATATGCATAATAGCTTTAGGGGAAAAATTAAGGAGATTATCATAATTCAGAAGTTATTATAAAAGTTAAGATGTTAGAAAACACCAAGTGGGCAGCCTGTTAGGGATAAATCCTGCTTAAGCCTTAGATGTTATGAAATGCTGCTGTTAATTGCATTTCTGCAAAGAAATTGAGGTGTCATTGCACTTTCAGATGGGAGCTTGGCACGAATAAGAGTTCAAAATCAAATCAAAGCTGCCTCACAAAAGAGTCTCTTCTCTATTATGTAATCACTAACATTAAGCTGCACTAGTACAAGTATGACATATGAATGCACTTAATGTCTCTGTGTGGACTAGATCTGACTTTGGTCCTAAAGCATATGAAGTCATTCTCACCTAAATGAGTCTAACGTCACTCTGCAGTCACTTTTGGTTCTGTGAATGTGAAGCATTAATTCAGTGACCATGTCTTTTGAGTCTCATTCCCTGAAATTAGTTTGACTCAAAGGCCAGTCAGAATTTGTCCAGAGGTGTTAATTTACAAATCTTAGACTTTTAGTATTTTTGGTGTACCCTTCCTGCTTATTTCTGGAAGCAATCTTTTTACTCTATTTACAACACCCTGTGGTCTCAGAACTGTTAAAAGTTTTACAGATGAAAAAAATTCTCAGAATGGAATCTGAATCTCATCCCCTGATTTCTTACTCTAAGTGCCCAAAATTAACTTCCATTTGTTTTATTCCAAAGGACAGTAATTTCAAACATTTCACTGCAGAAATGAATTTTTTTTTCTTCAGTACGTCACTTTCTTCTACTCCACTGAAAAGAGAAGAAACCCTAGCATCCAACTCTGAGAACTCCTAAATATGGAAACCTTGTGCACTAGATGCTTCAAAACTCAGACTACTGGCTGAGGTGCCTAGAGTTTCTGTCTTCAGGTGGGCAATCAGCAGAAGCTGACAGAGTTTGGATACTGTTGTCTCCATCAAAGAATGTGAAGAAACAAACAAACCTGTGGGCTCACAGGAAGTGTTTACTAAAAATCATCTGGGAGAGCAGACATGGACCACACATTCCCAACAGACAGTATTGCCGTTCCTACATGAAAAGCAATTTTATTTACATCGCATTTAAAAACTGCAACTTGTGCAAAGGTTGTATCCTCTTGAACTCCTCAAAGTCAGAATGCATTGTTGATGAAATGCTGGCTTCCCTTTTTCCTTATTTCTGATTATACTATGGCCAAAGATAATGCATTATGTATAATAACATCTGTATTGTCTGCCACTAATTGAAGCCACTAGGAACTTACAAATTCCTGCAAGCCGCCCCATTATACTCCTAGTAGATGTGTGCATTTTGCTATTCACTATCTACTACTATCCACTATCCACTATTTCACTACTATTTACTAGTGAAAAAAGGTCATTTTTGTGGGTACTGGTATTTTATAATGTTTTATTTAATATTTCAATAAAATTGTTCCAGAATTTATCCTAGAAAGAACCACAGTGGCCCAAAAACTTATTTGATTCTTAACAAAGTGTTACCTGTACATGGCTAGTCTGAAACTCATTGCTCACTCTACTACAAAACACAGTGGTTAGATCAGAAGAACTAAGGGGTGAAAGATAGGGCAATCTACTCTCCTCCAATTACTAAAAGGACCATTTAAGTTATGCATATAAAACCGTTATTACTGAACATTAAAAAACTCACAAAAACCTGCCCAGTGTCAAGAGTTATAGTTAAATATGCAAATTTAAATATTTGGGAAGTCCACATCATCTAGATGCAATAAAAATCTCTAAGTAGTGTTTAGACAATTCTACGACTGTCATTATGATTCTAGTTACTGTCAACTTGTACTTATTATCTTATTGCACTTTCCAGAAAAATCCATTAGCAATGTCATGATTTAAGAAACTCTTCTTTTATACTGACATACTTTTAGGATGTTTACTACAGAAAAGAGCATTTTTCATCAGTTCTTGGTGGCTGGAAAGTATTTGATTTCCACAAACCATATTCATAATTCCTTCAAAGGAATTATTTGGACAACAAATTAATTGAACTGAATGCTCTGCCAGCTGAGTCAGTTCATTCCCAAACTCATTATCCACACAAATAATTCTTTTGTCTCACAAAATCGAGAAGCACCTTCAGGCATCACAGTGTTGCTACCAGGGTGGCCATCAGTCTGTGGTATATAGAGGGTTTTCATCCCGAGGCTGTCATTCAAAAATGCTTTGTATGGAAACATAGATTTCTTTGACAGCATTATCCCTCTGATAGCACTGCTAATGGTGGCAATCTCTGTCCAAGGTGCTTGCTCTTTGCACCACCAGACTCTCTCCCCTCTAGCAGCTTCACAATGAGCCAGACCGGGGAGCTGATCCAGTAGAAATACAACATACTCCCTTAGGTAATTTCCCAGCCAAATCACAGCTCTGATTCAGTTCTCTTGGCAATTATCCAGCAGAGGGATACCTACTAAAGGACAAGAACTTCTTAAGGTATTTTAAGCATTGCTACTGTCAAATGTTAGATTAATATCTTATCTTTTTTTTTTTTCTTTTTAAACTGGATTTTTATCAGGGACGCTAAAGCATTTTTCTTCAGAATAGGTTAATGCAACACTAAAAGCTTGGCCAAAGCCCAGTAGTGTAGTGAACTGTTTATCTGGAGAAGCTAAAACTCCATATGATTACTCTTAGCAACATCAGCATTATGATTGGTTGAGGATGAGAATGAACAGTAAACAAAGGGGAAAACTCCTTCCCTGTGACCTCAACTACTGACATTTGAGGTGGGAGCAAGAAGAAAGTGAAAAGCGGTGGAATTGGTTTAAATGGCTTTCCAAGAAATACTTGTACTGTAAAAGCAGGTCTCTAGCCTAGATAAATGCAACAGAGAGATATGAAGTTGAAGTAGAAGGAGAAACTGACATTAAAAATGCTGTGGTTACTTACATTTGGTCAGCAAAAACATGAAGAGTGAAAGGAACATTTGGGAATCTTCCACTAAACAGATCTACTAGTGGAATTCTTGTCACATTTACTCACCTATTTCCATGAAGTTTTCAAACCCACTAGAGGAATGAGTGATAGAGAGGATGAAAGGAACCTCTGTATTTTTTTTTGTGGAAACATTCTGCTGCTCACTACCAATGTCTTCAGTGTCATCAGTAATGAGGTGATGAAGCAAAGCAAAAAAGGAATATGTTAAATTCTAACTTAGAGACTCCAGCTTCTTGTAAGTGAGGATCTTTTGGAACTGAATTTAAAGACCTATAGCACAAGGGAATATATAAGTGCTGAAGACATAATCACAATATGAACAAATCATCATTTTTTAACAGCAAGTGTAAGCAGGATATATATAAGGGACACTATGAAAAGAAGCAGATATTGAATACTGACAAAACAGTATTGAAACTTTCTTCACAGAAACTATGCTGTGAAGACAAAAATACATTTATATCCTTGTTTTGTTTAAGCCAAGAGCTCTGAAATATCCAAGTGGTGTAGATTAAGTTATTTTGTCTTTTTGCCAAAGGTTTAAATGCAGTTATGAACGGTTTCTGCTAATTGCATATCCACCAAAGGGCCCAGTTTTTAGACCTCCTAAAGATTCCCTCACCATGATTTTTCAGAAGAACTTCATCAGATTTTCCTTTGCTTAGTAATTACACTGAACTCAGGGAGTATAGAGTGAAAATAGTCTATGGAGCCATGGTGAGGTTTATGGTCTTACACAGAAGGCTGGACTAGATCATTACATGGTCCCTGGCCTTACAAGAGGAAAGAGACAAAGTGTTAGAATTTCATCTAAGCTATTGGAATTCCCTTTTACACAGATGAGTTTAATACCCATTCTCTGGTTCTCAAAACTATTACACCTTACTTCAAGGAGGCAGGGAAATTTGAAACAAATGTAGAAACAATAACTACAAAAAGAAATATACTATGCAGCTGGAAAGGAAATGTGAAGCACTTTAATATGCATAACATGCTACTACTACTTCTTTCACAGAATTAAACACAAAACAAATAGAGAGAAGCATATTAGCAAAGGCAAATCTGTATTAATCAAGTCCCTGGGTGAGAAAGGAAAACAGATCATGAAAAGTAGGCTGAAAAAAAGACCATTTTAATGACTAATACCCAAGACATTTAATAAGGAAGAAACAGAAGAAAAAAAAAATGCTCACTGCAAACTTACATTTATTTACGTAGCTGTCTTTTCCCTGCTATTCACTTCAGTAATTTTTTTGGAAAGAAATTTAAACAGACTGAATTACGTTGCTCTGGGAACTTGATATATTATTAATATTGGTAGCATCCATTATGACAGTCCAGTGAGCTTTTTAACTTTAATGCTTATTTGATACAGATTGTATTTTCTGTTTACCTAAATGGAACTTTCCCTTATACATGATAGAGCTTGGCACCAAATGTTTCAAAAGTCGCCTTGCAACATGCGGAATCTCTCATCAGCATCTTACTCTTAGCTTGTGTCCTGGTTTGAGACAAATTCGGAGGAACGTCCAAAATGAATATCCTCTGATATAAGGCAGGTTTTAGCCACCCCTCCCCCACCAGGTTTGGGAACAAAAAATTTTCCTCGGAGGAAAGTGAAAGGAAAAACCCTTATTTATTTAACAGACACAATGCACAATTTGGCATAATAATGCTAAATAATAAAACCTCTCACTGTGGAGAGATCCTGGTAAGGTTTTAGAGTCCTTTCTTTGGGTGTGGTCTCTCTCTCTCCGCTTCGGAGCTGGGTCATCCTGGGCCCCCTCTGGGCCTCAGTGGAAAGTTCTGAACAGTTCCAGTAGAGAAGAAGAAGCCGAAGTCCCAGGGAAAAAAACTTTCTTGCCTCAGCTCACAGACTACCTGAAAAGCAAAGGAGTTTAACTCTCCGTCTCTCTCTTGAGAAAAGGAGCCAAGAGCCAAGGGAAAAAGCATGAAGGTGCTTTCCTGCTCTGTAGCAGCCAGGAACACAAGGGAGTGTGTATCTGTGTCCTAGAACACAAAACCGCTCCATTGTTTTTTATTTCCTTTCTCTCAGACCCAGCTTAAAGGCACAGAAAGGCACAGGAGTAATGACTGGGCACAGAGCGGCAATAGGGGATACAACATCACCCCAAGAGAGCTTGGCAGCTAGAAAGCTTTGTAGTTTGACAGTGTGAGAGATTTTTGATCTTCCATTCTGTAGCCTTAAGTTTAATAATATCACCCTGTTAATCAAATGAAAAGAGAGTTCCTCTTTCTACAGTGGCAAATAGTTGGTCTCTGCCACTTTGTCACAAACCGCTGTGCTGCTTCTTCAGCTTTAGATTGTGGCTTGGTTACCCAAATCACAGTTTACACAGAGACATGTAAGTCTCCCTGAAAGAGGATTTAGTGCACCTTCTTGCCAAAGAAATGCAGATGTCTGTACAGCTATCTGGAAGTATTTGATATTTATCTCACATATATACTAACATATTTTATCACAATTTAATAGAAAATGTATGGGGTAGTTCCTAACTTGCTAGAGGTCAAAGCAAATTAACTTAGGAATTTGAACAAAGTATCTCAAGGTAAAAGTGCCTGCAAGCTTACTCTGCTCTCAACCTGCAGAAAATGCTCATCAAGAGGTTATTCAAAGCAGTTTATCTACTACTGACCTCAAATTAAGACCATTTCCACATATAGCAAGCCCTGTGTGTGACTGGTCCTCAACAAGCAGAGCTAACCCAGGCAGCTGGTTCAAGTGTCCAGGCTCATGAGGATCCCTGCACAACTGAAATAGCTGTGAATTCATCACAGTGGAAGATTCACTGTCAAGGTGGTACGAGTTTTTTTTTCTTGAGAAGAAAGGATAAAACAAATATTGCACTCTGCAAATGGAGAGTATGCAATGCTAAAATACTTTTGTAAGGAAAACCTTGTGCTTTAAACATGAAAGGATGCCTGTTAAAAAACAGGAAATGTACAGTTTGTTCTGGACTGGAGGCTAAGGTCAATGGGACTTTATGGGTGCTAAGAACATTTTACACAGAGAGCTGTCAAAGGAGGATGCTCTGGTTGTTAGCCAGCTTTGGGGGAAGGTCAAACCAATGCTGTCCTAAATTTTTCTTACATAGCTTTAAAAAGGGGTTTTTCTCCTGTTGCTTTTAACTAGTGAGAATTTTCTTTTCCATAAGGGACATCAGGCCTGTTGGTGTGGAGAATCAGTTTGGGGAGTATGTATGGTGCTCTTGCCAGCAGTCCATGGTGCTGATGGAGAGATTTATACTTGAATATGGTCAGTGTCCTCAGCCTGCAGCTGCAACGGATTATTTCCAACATTTTTTGAAAGGTCACTTGGTGCGTTTCTGTGTCAGCATTGTCAAGGATTTATGGACAGCAAGTAAAGGTCAATAATGCACACAAAATGGCCTGCCAAAATGAGTTGTGATCTACTAGTGGGCTGTTGCCCTACAAAGTTCCACTGAACTGGAGATAACATACAGAAAACACACTTGTTAGTTTACCATGCTGTTTGGCAATTTCTCAGCATAGCTCAGGTCTCCTGCTGAGCTATGAAAAAGTCCACTAAAAGTCACAACAGGAAAAAATTCAATATATATCATCTTCATAGTCCATTTTTCTTTCATGTACTTACTCATTAAAATGTAGTGGATTTTCATGAGTGTCCAGGGCATGCATGTTAAAAAAGAACTGATTGTATTCAGAGATAAATTTGCCATTTTATGTTATTGTGTTACAGTATCCTTAACTGTGCAATATTTTCATTAAAAAGATGCTGCTATCTTGTATTAAATTAAGAAATGAAGAAGCATGGCAGGTTGATATTATGAGATGCTTTTTTCATGACTAATGGTAGAGGCTGGACTATGTTGTCACATCTTGTAACAGTAACCGCCAGTGGCTTCGCATGAGGAACAGAGCACAGAGACAATCTTCCCCCCCTCCCTCACCATCCAGATTGCATCCAGACCATCACATGTATTAGCAACTGACTGACCTATCTGCCATCAGTTTGAATCCATTTAGCTTTTGGCTTATAGTCAAAATCTATAGCTCTAGGAAATACAGAAGAGGAGGGCTGTCTAAGTCGCTTGTCAACACGCACGGTGATCCACTGAGCTCAGACCCAGTGCAGCAGCCTTCATCACACACTGCTCGGTCTGCCGTGCTAGTGGTAGCACTGTTCTCACAAGCATTGTTAAAAACCATCAGCCCCAAAGCAAAGATGTGTGATGAGCACCAAGGTACTCCCAGGACGGGGGTCACCAAGTCTCAGCACAATTATCTCCTCCCAAGTTGTCATTTCCCCTTGTGCAGAGAGACAAAACCCAGACTCGTCTTCTGTAACCCAGCCAGGAGATCCCGTGATAAACAACAGAGTATTGTTCCTCCTAAAATCCCTTACTATTTCCCTAGGCATTTGGCTGCCTTTTTCTTCAGATTTTTCCTGACTCTTTCTGAGACACCAGAAAGGGCACCCTGCTCTGACTCCTCTCCTTGGCCTTAGGTGAGATGGCTGAGTGACTGCTTTTTCCTAGTTACTTGTTTAAAGCTGTGAAAAGACACAAGCCCCCAACAGAAAACCCTTTGGGGCCCTTCCCTCCAAACAAGCATGCAGTAGTCAGCACAGTTACCATGTTTTACATCAGACGAAGGTCTCTCCCTCAACCTGCTTCTATTTTATTGCTGTTACTAAATAAGTTATGAAATTACATCAAAGACTAAATGAAAGTAAAAATGCCTTTTTTTCTTCTGTGTTAACCATTTATGATTAACCATTTCTGTGTCTATACTCTTTTCAAGGAAGTCAGGCAATGAGAATTCTCCTGTTACGTTGTCATTCCTCAGCCATTGTTTGTGCTGTCGTTCTAGCATGCTCTAGTGTGACAAACCACTAGCCAACAATTTTTGTATTATATTTTATGTCACATTAGAAATGTAGCAAGCAGGCTTGCCGTGGTGTTCTCTCCACAAGCTCAGATCAGGCAGGAGCAAAATGGAGAGAATTAATACGAAGAGAAACTACTTTTAAATCTCAGAACATTACTTTATTTTGAGTTTTGTTCATCACTGGGATTCATTCCAAGTTTAATGAAACAGAATTTCTCGGTCATATTTCCACATTACATCTCCATCTTTCATTAAAGTAGAGCCAGAAAAGCACTTAAGCACATGCTTAAAACTTCAAAATGCATTCTCAACATATTGCCTAATTCCTGTGATATTTTTGTTCACTGGGGGTCTTCACGAGTTCAGACTAATACTAGAAATTTGCTTTGATTTAGATAAAAGCATTCTTGTCCTAAATGAGGTCAAATACAGCAAGGCCAAAACCTGAAATCTTCACATATGCTGTGGGAGACAGATACTATCATTATTCCCTATGCAGCTAAAACTTTGGGCAGTTAAGACACAATATGAAGAAAAATATCTAACTCCTCTAGCGTCCTTGCCACAGACAGCTGGCCCATTTGCTGGCCCATGGGCTAGGTTGGCTCCAATTCTAACACCAAGAGCAATGACTACTTCCAGCAGAATGACTTGCCTAGTACAGTGCTGTCCAAAATGAGCTTTAAAAACTGTAAGAGTGGCAGCTCCCAGTTTTTTTTAAGACAGCCCTGAGCTTTTGTTGTTGTAACTGCCTTCCCTCTGTCAAAGAAAGGGCATTTTGTACTCAAGGATGTTCTCTCCATCACTTCCTTAGGGACCCCATGTCTTCACATGAATTGCAGGATTTCCTAAGTGGTTCATGAACAGGCCAAATTTTAATCCTGTTTCAAAACAATATTTTCTTCAGTAGTCTTCATGAGGAAGGTTCAGCTCCCAGTGAGCAGGAGTACATTATTTCAATACAGTGGGATTCAGACCTTTAAAAGTGTTTAAGCTGCTCTTTATATCTTCCAGAAGATCTTGCTCCGAGCTGAATCACGTACTTGCAGCGTCTGCTCCCTATTCTCACCTATTCTCCTTCTTTCACCTGAGGAGTTAGGTAATGTCTGGCCCAAGTACAATAATACCCCCGTCCCTTTTAAAGACCATCTTATTCTAGAACAACGTTGTTTATGTATTCCATATGGCCTATCATTAGCATTATCCGTGATTCTCTGTCTCCTACTTTCCTCTTGTGCAATAAAAGAGATGAAGTAACACATTGTAAAAGAATGTGTTTGCAAGATAGAATAGACATCTGCCTCTCTCTTTCAGAGGCTGCTGCAAAAACACAGTTGCTACCTATTTTGCCAATTTGACCCCAACATGTCTAGGGCCTCTCAGAGCAATTGTGTGTGAACACATCAATCTGTTCATGAGCAATAGCTCTGTGCCTGAGATGGACATTGATTTTATTTTTTTGCACTGTTACAGGTACACTTGTCCAAAACCTGCACAGGTTATTGTTGGTATTGTTACAAAAGATGTTAAGGAACCTTTGGGGAAGATGTGACCTGATCTTCCTAGAATATTTTATAAATTTTTGTCTTGCTTTTTTCAAAGCTCTTCATGCCCAGGCAAAGCCAAGAAGATGCTTCTACTTTCAAAATTGAAGACTGAATATTTTGAATATTTCTAAGAAAAAAATCAATCCACTCCAACTAGACCACAGCAAATTGCCTTAGATCTGCCTGTGACAGCTTAAAAATTAGTAAGGATAGTTTCATCAATTAAAACCACCTGCTGTTTGATTTATGACAGCATCTAAGAATCAATGAGCACAGTGTATATTTTTGTATACCAGGCTCTTTCTCTTTTACACCATTGTAAGTCAGGAATACCTCTGATTTATTTGCCACAATTAGTCTGTAAATCTGTACAAAAGTGGACAGCTTGGGACTGCAGTGAAGGCAACCCCCTACCTTGTGCTGGAGTGGTTGGGGTGGGAATCAGGCACAAAGACTTCAAAAATGGTCTTTAACCACACACTTGGTGCCCTGTCAAGGTTAGCACTGTCTGGAAATCTGTTTGTATGTCTTGTTTCACTGTCTGCTAGCCATAAGGCCATTTAAAAAACAAGCAAACAAATGAAAAAAAAACTCACCTATTGATAGTCTTCTCTTATCATTGCATGGAAAAGGATATAGAAATATAAACAACCTAAAAACATCTGTCTTTCTGGATTATTCGAGAATAGCTTCACCTTAATGAAGATGTAAATGATATCAGAATCTGAAGCATAGACTCTGATGGAATGAGAAATTATTATTTCTCTTCTGATTCCTAAGTGATCAGACTCACAGGCATGTCTCCTTGTGTTTCTTCCCAGACATAAGAAAAAGACATTTTAAAAAACCCTATATCTATTATTTTCTCTTCACTGAAGATCTGGTGTGTCACTGTTTACTCACAGAAAACTACTGCTGGAGTTGCTGAAATATTTTTGGAGTGAGGTATGTAGAGGTGGGCAGACTTGTTATAATACTAAAATAATTTTTCTCATGCAAAAGATAGCAAATCAACCGACATAGATAAGTAAAAGCGTGCTAATTGCCATTAAGTACTCTGAATCTTTCTTTTTACACTATAGTAACCTTAAGTGACTGTGTTCCTACCAACTTCATTTCATGGTTTTATGTCTGTGTTCCTTCTACACACATCCACCAGTTTCCAGACAGAAATATAGTCTATAATTCCATGTGCCTCTTTGTTATCCTTGTAAGAACCTGAATGACTCTTCCCTCAGTCATTTTTTTGTCTGCCTTCTGAAATCTCTATTATGTGGATTTTTCTACAAAGTCAGAAACAAAATTAATTCAAATGTATCAAATCTATGGGAAAATCAAGAAGTTTTCTCAGATTGTCTTGTGGTTTTGGGAGTAAAACTGACCAAGACAGTGACTAGATCCTTCACAGCTGCAGCAGTATAGCAATAGGTAACCACTTTCCAGGGAGTGGAGGTGTACAGCTGGCAGAGTATTCTCCATTCACCAGAAGAGGAAGCTCCTAAGAAGGACAAATAGCTGCATGTGGAATATGGTACAGTGGGAGAGACACTAAAGATCTAAACCTAGATGCATTCATATAAATATGGTCACCTCAGGTCACCTCAGGTGGTTGTTATTCTTATATTATTGCCTCTGACTGACAGTAAAAGTGAATTGGAAGAGTGTGTTTGAAAACCCTGTATATATAATACATTTACACCGGGATGTAGTTGAACCTCTACACTTGTCTGTTTATCATCAGTCTGGGACTGATTTATGGACACTGCTTTTCACACTGTTTAGTTTAAATCAGATACTGGCAAAGTCTTCTTTTCTCTAGCATACTCACTGCAGTGTAATTTATAGTGTCATGCATATGCTGGATCATTTGAATCTCCATTCTGTTGCACACAATTTACATGTCTGTGGCAAATAAAAAGATGAGTGCAATCCATATTGCAAATGCATTGTACCACTATGAATTTGCATGTTTCTCCTTGTTGTTCTTCACCTCACGTAATTTAAGTGTTCATTGTAGCAATGCCTGATATCACAATGAGTATCCTTTTGTCAGTTATATTTGAATTTTAAAACCAGTTGCTTACTGTTTATGACAATGTATACATTGTCATAGCAGTCTTCACTATCTCCCCAAATAATTTCCAAGATATGGTAAAAAAATCTGCTGAACTGAAATATTACAGTAAAAGTAAGGACACTGCTTGAAAGTACACACATATTTTTCTCTAATTTTTTTCATATTCAAGCAAGGAGTGGTAAATAGATTATTATTTTTAAAAATTAAATCACTTTACAGATTAAAATCCATTTGTAATAGGACATTTTTTAATCTCAGTTTATCTCCTGATGCATCAGACCATCTAGCCTTTTCAAGGCACATAAAGTGCCACCAACTAGATTTGGGTGGCTGGTAATGAGGTAACTTTAAATACAATAAAATGTACAGCTCTCTGAGAAGATAACCCACTGAATTTCACTCCCTAAGGTCTGGTGTCTTGTGTCTAAGATTCCATGTTCTGATGTTGTGAAAAAGGAAAGTTTGTGTCTCACTTTACATGAGCTGTGGCACAGAAGGTCTCTAGCTTCCCCGTAGCATCCTACTTATACAAAAATTGTGAGAATTTAGATTCACATGTGGTAGCATGAGCTTCATTCTCATAGGAAATTATGACAACTAGAAAAAGAGATTTGGAGATTTTTAGCTGGAGCTGAAGTGACTTTCTGAGAAGCTGAGTGCTAAAAATAGATAGTAATTAAAATGGAAATATTGGGCTGGGCAAACTCCACCTGAATGCTCTCTCTCCTCTGCACCTCCTTGAAATACAAATACAGTGTAATTGAATTTGAATTAATTATTCACATATTCATAAAGTACCATGTTTTTAAGTGAGCATTAAAAACAGCACTTTAAAACAGCCATTGTACACTTACCCTGTAATCAAAATATGGCTAATTCTTTCTGGCATAAACAAGAAGTTCAGTTCTTATTCTTGACTTTTTCATAGTATTTCTATAACAGTGCCATTCTGGTGCAGGAAAAACAATGCCACGTAAAAAATGGAAATGCAATTTCTCTATTTATTTCCATCACCTTCTGATAAACTACCAGGATATGTTCACAGTAATTTGCAATGCTATGAAGTATCTGTGTTTTGCCCATCCCTGTGAAGCCATTACCTAGTCAAGTGTTACATAATAAGTAAATAAACTAAAGCCAAAACATGATCTGTTAATTTTGTGTGAAAAGTTATTCAGGTCTGTTTAAAAATGTTTCATGTGATAAATCATCATTTGTTAAAAATTCAAATGAATTAATGTTTTTAAAAAACAGAAGAAGAAAGCAGAGAACTTCAGTCCCTTTCAAATTTTCTCCATAAATAATAACCTCTTCAATTAATCAGATTCAGTACATTAATCAAACATTATTGATTAGTCTACAGAAAATGTGACGTGCTGATGTGATTGGTGAGGGAGTTGTTTAAGCTACAGAAGTCTTTAAAAAATTCCCTCCCCCAGCAGGGTGATCTCAGGTGGGATGTTAAATGTATGCTCAGCCACTGGCTGCAAGAAGTCACTAAAGCAAACACTGAAGCACCTTGGTGAAGGCAATTGCAGCCTCAATACTATCAACTGACAGTTCTGCTCAGTGACCCTCTCAGATCTCAGAAAAGGTCTTTTCGGATTCTGGGTCTTGTTGTATTGATTTCAATCAGCGGCTTTTCCTAAGAGCCCCACTTTGAAATAGCCCTGCCAGAATTTCTACTCTCTAGCCCAAGTTTTATCTCAGGGCTTTTGTTCACTTTTGACATGGTTCAGATAAATTACAAGACAGGATTTTTTGTGTGTACTTGTTTCCCTACCCACATTTTTTTTCAATTATATTTGTTCCCAACACAAGTAAATCTTTCTGTTTACTTATGCTTTCAGTCGGTCTATTGAGGGAGGCACACTGAGCTGCTCAAGTGTTGTTTTCAAAATGTTTTTACATTTTTGGCCATGCTTCAATGGGACCAAAGTATTTCTGTCAACGACTTCATTAATGCCAGGATTTTACCGCTGGATTTTGAATATTGGAGGCACCCCACTGGCGGCCCTCTCACCGCTCAAATCCCCATGCTTCCCTCTTATCCTTAGCAGGGCAGCAGAGGCTTTGGTAGCCCACACACTCCAGTGGCACAGGCTGGAGAGGCACCAGGCAGCTGCTGCTCTGCACCAGGGCACAGGAGCCGGGGCAGAGGGGCAGAAAGTCCTCCCCATCATGCTTCTCCCTCGGGAGAGGCTGCAATCCGTGCACCACATCGCCAACGGCGCAGAGCAAAGCGCGCGGCGGGAGGCAAAGTCACCTAAGCCATGTTTGCACCTCCTAACTTCTGTAGCTCTTGGCATAAATTAGAGCAGCCTAAAGGGCTTTTTGATGGTTAATGTTCAGGAAGAGCGGAAAGGGTATTTCAGACAGTAAAAAAGTTTCAAAGATTTTCTCATTTGCTGTTGTTTTTTTGTTGATGCTTTTTTTAAATTAAGAAAGCTTTCAGGAAATCCTCAGCAGAAACTGAGAATGGGTTCCTGATGGCTGGCTGGATTTTGCCAAAATCCGTTTTAAGGTTTACTTTGAGTAAGCTCAAATCAGGTTGCCATATGGAATTACTCCAGGCAGCAGCCTGACCTAGAGCAAAACTGAACAAAGCTGAGATTATTTACTAAACTCCTAAACCACTGACTGTTTTGCATCTCTCCCACACTGCATCTAATTCCTTAAGTAAATAAGCACATATTAAGTTAAAAACCCAAGTCAACGAATAGACCAAATAGTTGTACACAAGGTAGATTATTTCATGACACACAAAACACAACCATGGGTCAACATTCAAGCCTCAGACTGTCTCAAAGCTTGTTGGCACCTGCAGTTTAGCATATTTACTGCTATAGCCAGGAAGATTGATCGCAGGAAGCCAAAGCTGTTCAGTAAAAAAAATGAAAACAAGAATCAGCTGTTTTCTATGAACAGACTGTCAGATAACTAGCCTAATGAAACCATGAGCATTTCTCTTGAGCTCAAGAAACATTCATGCTGAAGAGGGTACTGAAGTCATTCTAATACTTTGCAGTTGTTTTGGAGGTTAAATAGAAAGCAGCACAGAAGAAAGGCTCTGCCTTTGTGATTAGAGAAAAGTCAGAAACATAACATCAAAATGCACAGTTGTGCCCTTGATGAAAATAGACTTAACACTTAGGCTGTATTTTTCACCTCACTAGTGCGCTCCAAATTGAAAACACAAAGGATGCCTTTCACTGGTATTCTTTAAAAAAAAATGACACAACTGTCCCACAGAGAAACCAGACAGACAAAACACAGTCCTGTTTTTGTTAAAGTAATTCATAACCTGATGAAATGTCTCGTGTCAGAATCAAAACCAAGAAGCTTCAAATGAAAAATGCATCTAACTTCTGTCAAAACTGCATAAGCTGCTTGCAGTCTCAGCTCTCCCCATCCTGGGCTCCAAATGGATGCAATAGTAAAAGAAAAGGAGCAAAAGGCTCAGCAGACAACAACCTTAATGTCTTTTGACAGGACACATCACCAATCTAGGAAACACTGGTGTTCATGCATGGACTTTTGGCTAGCTCATACATACCAGTGTGGTGTCACCAGGCATCCCTCTGGCAGAGCAGAAGGGCATTCCCAACAAAGTTGCCTTACCTGGTTGCATACAGGCAGGACTCCACTGGGCAAGCATTTATTCTGTGTGATGACAATAATCTCTTGCGTCTTCACTGGCTTTTGCTAGACAATATGGGAGAAAAAGTAAAGTTTCACATTTTCTGACACCTTCTTCATTGCTTTTCTTACCACTTGTGAAGATAATAGCACAGAAGAAGGGTGTCGGCCTAACGTGCTTTTCCTCATAAAACAGGCAATGCTAATTTAAAAAAGTGTTTTTAAATGGTGGTGTGATGTGGTGGCTGGTTAGCCTGTGGTACAAGGGATGAAGAGTTCTCTGGTAAGACAGCCCTAGTACCAGAGATTTCAGTCACGGTGAGAAAAGAAGCCTCTCCCAGAATGTTCTGTTCTGTTATGGTAATCTACCCCAGTTCTGTGTTCTGGCCGGCTACTGGCCACCCAGCCCCCTTGCTACCTTATGTGCTTCAGGTCCTAGAAAGTTCTCCACTCCAGGTTCCCCCCATTGGCCTTTGCCCCTCACCACTCCCCCAGAGCTCCCCCATAGGTCCCCATTCCCTAGTCCCGCCTTTGTACCGCCCCCGTGCCCTCGGACCATTGGTCTCTGATGCTCCCTCCACTCCCTTACTTAAACCTGAGCTCTGCATTGTTCTCAGTCTTTGCCCCCGGTCTCCCTCATGATGTAGCTGCCTTGAAGAGCTCCCGTGGAACTCCATGCAAAGACCCTTCCTGCCTCTTTGCCATTGACCCATATCACTGAAGCTATCCATGTGTTTGTGCATGCACGTGTGTGTGAATGTGTGTGGCTGAGCCTTCTGAGCAGCTTCACTTTGGAGACGCTTTTGGAAGATCGCTGCACCCCGTGCCACGGCACAGAAGCCGCAGAGAGCCCGGGATAGCGACAGTGTGATGCTCAATGCACTTGAGCTCTCTTGCATTTGATACCTCTCTACAAGCTAGAGGGCCACCTCTTTTCCTGTGTGACGAACAGGTAGGCAGGCAGTCATGATAGGTAACATAAATCAGTGTAGCCTCAAGGCTGCTCTAGCAGATCCCAAGTATCCAGATAGTTCAGAACTGCCTCAAACTTCAAGGGAGATAGAAGGACCAATAGAAAGATTCCAGCTTGCCCTTTAAAAGTGAACCAAATTGTCTTTGGAAATACATCTTGAGGGGAAAATGAAAGCATCCAGCTTGAAAAAGTACCTTAAACTCTCATCATCATTTTCTCACGTTTCTCCTTATCAGAAAAAATAGAAAAAGACCCATAAATGTAATACATTTGATAATGTACAAGTTTATCTATTTGCAACAGACCTTTGATATAACTTTGAAATATGTCATACTAACAATTCCTAGGAATATGGCTGGATGTGAAAATTGGCTCCCATATGAAATTTATCACCTGATACACAGGGTACAAAATCATGGAGCTTACAGTCAGTTGAAACCTTGAAATATGCTGATACTTTCTGTTTTCCAGGTGTCAATTACTGTTCTGCATTTTATATTAATATTTTTGTTACAGAATACTTTCATTTATAGATTTAAAAATAGTATAGATCAAAAAGGACAAATGCAGATAACATGATAAAAATGACGAAACTGATGACAGGTCATGATAATAATGAATAAATGAAAAACAGTGATGAAATGAGCAGCAAGAATGAACGTTTAATTATTTGCATGTAATTTAATGCAGGTTTAGAAAATGACCCAATTTTTAAGTTTCCTTCTCAGATGCATCTAATTGTAGCTTTTGTTGCTATTTTCAAATACAGGCATATGTCCTCTGGTCTCAGTTTTCATCTTTACATTCTGTTTGCAGGCCAAAAGTGACAACGTTTTGCAATGCAGCTAAAGTAGCATGTGTATTTGATATGCTGAAGGCATCTATCATCTTTTGTCTGTAGCTTTTCTGAAAAGTTCATCACCTCCATTCCTTCAACCAATAACTTTCTTGTAGCAGAACTAATGCCTGTGAGAAAAAGATTGCAGGGTCCTCAGTATGGCATTTACACCAGCTGTATAAAGGAGGGGAAGGGAAATGGGAAAGCAAGTAATGGAAGCTGTTGCCAGATAGCCATTTTCCTCATCAAAACGAACACACAATTTTCAGGATCAAGAGAAGAAGCTAGAGCTGAGCAAGCTACATCACAGACCAGGGCTTGGGGCAGAAGGGAGGAAAGGGAAATAGAACAGATAATTTCTGTGAGAGACAAAAACAAAAGGACAGGCTGTGGGAGAAAGGCAATGGCAGACGAGCAGAGAGAGGTGTCTGCAAGGAAGAGCAGTCTTGATAATGGTGAGGCTGAACTGTTTCCATTTGTACATAGCCTTGCACCCAGCCTCAGGACCACAGTCCAGAGTGTTGTATCCATGCGCAGTGAGACCCCTGTTTGACATCTCTGAAAAAGCCATGGAGTCCATCAGGCTTTGTGGTGTGGGGGATAGCCCTTTTTACTCACACAGGCGCGCAGCAGGCTATTTGTGACCTTCTGACAGTCAAAGGAACTGTATCAAATGAAATTGCTGATGCTGAAGCCTCTGATGGGCACCATATGTGGATAGAGGAAGTTCCTGATGGTATTGCACACTTTTATTACAATGGCCATGACAGCAGATTTCCTCAGTGCAGAGTAGTTTGCCAATGAGCATGGAAATCAAGAGTGAATAAACACCAGTGAGCAATAGCTACCCTTCAGGAACCAGAAAAGAGACTAAGAAGCAGGCATGGAGGTGGCAGGACTTGAAGTACACAGAGGTGAGGATGATATTTAGATTTGTTGCAGCGCTTAGCATGAAGAAACTAGGACTACTGTTGTCCTATGGAGAACAACATGGTCCCATGACTGCCTGCGGATCTCAGGGTCTCTATTTCAGTGTGGGCTTCAAAGAGAGAGAGGTGGGCCAAAAAAGGGCATTTCTGAAACCCCTCACCCATGGAGACAGACAGACAGACGGACAGACAGACAGGAAGGGAAGGAAGGAAGGAAGGAAGGAAGGAAGGAAGGAAGGAAGGAAGGAAGGAAGGAAGGAAGGAAGACTCAGCATGTTTTGCACAGATAAATAGCATACTTTGGTGAAAAGATGGCACCATTTCCTATCTTCATGAGAACATGGACCAAACCTCAGGCTGAAAGAACAGCCTTAATCAGCCCATAGAAAATACCAATATCATGAATGTAGTTTAAACTTCTAACTCAATGCTGCAGAGTATTCCCCAGTCCCAGGACTGTTTCTGAGAACCAAGTGCCTACATTGATATAGGAGCAAAGGGCCAGTGACAAAACTGCACGTCCATTTTATGCATTTAATTTACTTGAGACTCAAAACTGACTCTTCTGTGTGTCACACCCATCCCTGATGCTTATGTATTTGCTCTGTCTTGTCAGTAGGAAATATGTGAACAACCACTTTCTCTCCAGAGAAAGCTGCTCTCTCACCTGACCATAGCACCAGTCCCCCACTACTCTCTGAGACCAAGTCTTGCATTTTTTCCCTACAGGGAAGAGACTCAGTGGCAGTGTTTGAGAAGATGGGGTTTGATGGCTCAGAAACTGGTCTAGAAAGTAAGAGCTGTGACTCAGAACTCGAGGCCAGAGGGACCTAAACCCCAGACCAGGCAAGGGTTGCAGCAACTCAGATGCTGCACAATGGCTCGTGTTACTCTGGGTTGATTGAAATAGCCAAGCACAAAACCTCAAGACATAGCCAGCTCTCAGGTCTGAGTGCAGTTTAGCATAACTTCTCACCTATTCCTGTGTCAGAACACTGCTCTTTGAGTACAGTACTTTAAGCACCCAATGGATATCATGCTCCAAATCAGCAAGCTGATTAAGCTGAGGCACAGGGGTGGTAGATGGCTTCAAGAAACAAGGCAGATGATTCACAAAGTAGATAATTAATCTTAATTAAGTTCTTCCTGAAAGAATAGTATTTGAGCAGATTGAGACGTCTTGAATGAGGTAGCAGTATCTTATCAGTGTCTCTTCACAGTTTGATAAACTCGATTCAGGGAGCACTTAGGATTCTCAGGAACCACAGTAGATTACTTTGCCTTGTCCCCTCCCAATGCTAAGAAATACTCTCATTAATTAAAATGGATTCCTGAAAATGTATACTATATAGGACAACCTTTAGTTTAAAAATCTAGGAAAACAGACAAAAATTGCATATTGGTAGCTATATTTTAAACAAAAAAAAAAAAATCTTCACATAATAAATACATCTTATGCACATTAACTTCAAATTTACTTCAGAAAGCTATTTACAATATAAATAATTATAAATGGGAACACTTTGCAAGATATTGTTGACATAACTAAATTATGTTTTCTACATTACATTCCAAAGGAGAACTACAGATGTTATGCTACAATGTCACTAGACCCTTTACATTGCAAAGCATGGTATTTGAAACACTGGCAGTCCGTGTCTTTTTTTTCCATAAATGTAACCATTGGTTTAAAGCAAACATGAAATTCTTCATCATGTCTCAAGTGCTTTTTTTTTTTTGTTAGATTAATATATTTTGTGCATTGAAATATTTACCTTGGGAAAAAAGTTGCAGTGCCCTAAAAGTACTTTTTCTAATAGATTTTATTTCCTTAGAATGTAAAGGTGCCAACATTTTATATTGTGTCAAAAAGATTGCTTCTTGCATTTTGAAACTTCCCACTGTATCAGTAGCTGAAAAGGAAAATAATAAATGCAGTCCAAATTTCAATAAATAAAAACGTTTAAAATTACATTTGGAATCCTAGAACAATAGGAAAGGTTGAGAACTGTGTGTGAGAGGGGAGTTAACTAGGGAATGCAACCAGACAAAAAGCGTTTTTTCATCCTGCATTTGATCTTTCCTTTCAAATTCAGCTTCATAGATGGAGTCATAAATTAACTCTTTTCAAAAAGGGATGTATTCCTAACAACTTAGAGCCAGATTTATCTACAGAACTCTTGTATACATAAGCTAAATGCCACAGTGAAGCCTCACAGCATTTTTTTTTCATTAATAAATGCCCTAGGGAAATGTAGAATGTAGTCACACTAGTGCTTTCACTGTTCTGAACAGAAGACTATTTCGTTTTTTTGGTCTTCAAAATAACAGCTAAATCCTCAGCTATACCTCTAGCAGACTGTAAAAACACCAAACTGAAGGGCTCCAGAAATCTGGGGGGTTTTGATTTGCTTTTTTTGTTGTTGCTGTTTTTGGGGTTGGTTTGGGGTTTTTTGGTTTGGGGTTTTTTAGCTTCTCAGTGCACACAGCTGAAATATTTAATCATCAATTCTAACTGCAAATAAAATAAAATAGGTTCTCCTCCACACTGTGGAGCTATCTGGAGTTAAGCCCGTATACCTACAGGAAAGCGTGTTCATCCACCATTGTTCCTAATAATTACATTGTTCCTGTATTGCCTTTAGGCTCTTAGGTACTTTAAGTAAACTTGCAACACATGGAAAGAGCAGAGCCTGAATCCATTTGCTGCCAGACATTGACTATAGCCACCTTAAAATAGACATAGCTAGGTCTAATCCTGGAACTGTGAGCTATAATCCCCATTACATACAGGTCTGTATGCAGAAAGTCTGAAACCAACGCGTATCCCACAGCTTTGTTCCATGACTGAAAGGTAATCTGACCTTTGGAGCAGCTAGGCTGATTTTCTGGGGTGGCTTTGCCTTTTCCAGAAATACTATGCGACCTTTTATTTTTTTCAACTCACTCAGCATGCTCATGTAAATGAACATATGGTGGTTAACATACGTAGGGTCATTAATGAATAAATACTGCATGTGCGGAGACAAAAATGAGATTCAGATAACAGTGATTAAAACAGTTTAAAAGAGCAGAATTTCACTGTGTAACCCACGGCAGT
This sequence comes from Monarcha castaneiventris obscurior, assembly GCA_026261815.1. Lineage (NCBI taxonomy): Eukaryota > Metazoa > Chordata > Aves > Passeriformes > Monarchidae > Monarcha > Monarcha castaneiventris. Next base: position 3,268,535 of record JAMPIT010000327.1, read on the forward strand.
ATTGCGGACAGATCAACAAAAGCCATTTAAAGCTTAAGAAATACTTTTGGGGCTCTTCAGTCAAGAGAGATGCACTAATTTTTTCAAAACATAAATAACCTCTTTTATAGAAACACAGCCATTAGAGCTATTATCTTTCATAATTTCATACTCACATCTTGAGATTTAATGAAAGAAGAGTTACAAGACAACCCTCAAACCTATTATCAGAAGTCAGTTTTCCTTCCCTTGCACATGTTAAGTAGCACCTTACTCCACAAATATTCCCATTTGAATAAATGGGACAAATTGCTGAGTAAGGTTCTTCTTTTAATTTAAGAATTGCTTTGCATATTTGTCTAAAATCACAAACTCTATGCCCATAGTGTGGGATTCTTATAAAGACTAGAGGGTTTTTATTCCTTTAAACAAAAGAGATATACTAAGATTGTAATGCACAAAAACCATAATGCTCCATCCACTGACTTCAATAAGAAATGGTTTGAAAGAGCTATGGTCACTCTGTATTTGCAGTAGTTGCAAAATAATAATATTGTGTTAATAGCAAACCAGTATTATGTTGGAGAAATGATGCAAATACAGCAATTTATATTGTTTCTGTTCCAAAACACAACATACATACCTTATTTAAAGTGATAACCTTTAGCTAATGCAATACATTTGAAACTTATTTGGTTCAAATGCCTTGCATTTTTCAATTTTTCAATATTTCTTCCCATCTGATTTGGAAAAGGAAGAAACATAAAAAAAGATTATATCCTTGAAGGATACCAAATGAAACTTTGAATTACATAAATATGTAATGGAAAAAATAAGCTTTATACCATATTAAAAAGCACACGTAATATGAGCTGCAGTGATATTATATGCTATAATTAAGATTGCAGACTTGTTTTCATGTAGCATGTAGCAGGCAGAGTCTATGTTTGCAAAACTCAATGCTTTCTGTCAATTAAGAAGAAATTCCTGGCTATCTAACGAAGCAGGATAGCAAATAAGCTGACAAAAGACATCCATCTCCGGCAGACTGTATTGAAGTGCTAGGAAGTGCCAGTTGCTGGAATCCCATGAGGAGAGAGACCATCAGCCTTTGCTTGCAGCACAACGTGACTGCGTGTAGACAGTTCTACTGATTTATTCCATTCATTACAGTGCATTTTTTGCATTTGTAGTGGACTAGAACTATTGAAAATAGCATAAATAGCTACAGTTTGTGAAGTCTTATTTTGGGATCACTGTAAATAAGGATGGGGAACTTTTATTGCATAGCACACTGGCTTTTTTTCTTAGGTGAAGTCATATAGTGCACAAGGAGCTTATGCTCTGCCTGTTTGTCTTATAAGTCTTCTATTTTTCAAAGGTGCCTGTCAGAATGCAAATACAACAGTCACCAAAGTGTGGTTTCCTGACTACTTGTGGCCATTAGACCAGAGCCAGGGAACTGCATCTGGTCTGCAGAACTTTGTTGCCTTCTAACTAAAAGCTTGATAGCAAGAGTGCTTTGTGATCCCAAGAAACTTGAGTGCTGAGAAAAGCCCATTCATTCAAACAGTTTGGGAGACTCTTTAATACAAAATAATATTGACACTTAGGCGTGGTTTTATATGTACTTGTAGGAATGATACCCTGTACCTCTACTCTAATTCGCTCTGCAAATTGCATTTTAATACTGTAAAAAGAGGCTCCAAGTACAAGTTTATTAATCTTACGCATAGGAACAAGTGAAATAAATACGTATCCAGAGCTAAATTTATCAAAAATACTTTCTTATTCCTATGCTTTAGGAATATATACAATTGTTGGGCTGAAAGAAGTCCATTTTGGTCCATTTCTTCCTCTGAGTTAACAGTTGTCAATGTTTTTCTTCCCCTCAATTATTTGCCTTGTTGTTATCTTAAAACAAACAAACAAAAATCTCTCTCTGCTTCTCTTTATGACCTTCATTATCCATTTGGCAATGAGTCAAATAAACTTCTTGCCAAATCATTTTGTTCTCATTTTGCCTTGGCCATCATTCAATGCCCTGTCTCTCATTTCTGCTATTTTCTAGTTCAAATAGTTTTAGACCATTATTTATCTCTCCTCTGTGCAGAGTTTGGTGCACATCAGTGACATTACCCCTTACTCTTTTCCCTTACAAAGATGACAGACCCAGTTTATTTAAAGCTTTTATTAGATCTTTCAGTCTCTTTATCTTTTGCTGAGCTCTGCTCCACCTTTTCTGTTATGAAGTTCAGATAATAAAGACCAGACTGTGTTGTTCTCCCTCGTGTTCAACGTGCATTTCACCAGGAGCGATCGCACTGCAGTCAACAAAGGTCGCTTATGGAATAAGGTACTACTCGATTCAAGATTCACAATCTGCTTTGGAGTGATCAGTACTATACACAATCTTCCAAGTTCAGAGAGGTAATTTCCTCTGCTTTCAAGTACATCTCTACTTACGTGGTTTATAATGTTATTATTTAGCTTTTGCTTCTGATTAGTTTTATTTGGAAAGAGTATTTTTAACCCACCCGTACCATGCTGGTTTATATTTAGTCCCACTGATGACTCAGTCCCATATGTTGAGCTTCTGAATGTTACAAATGAAGCTAGTCTTAGAGCTAACCTCATTTTAGTAACCACCTCAGGTCCCCTTTCCTCCACACTGGCATAAGAGTGAGCGGTGGTCCCTCCTGTTGCAGTCAACTTTGGGACCATACAAATGCCATACAAAAAAAGGACGGGGCTAGCAATTGTGCCTAAAAATGCCCTATTTTACATTTTTAGCATATGTTTTGTATTTATTCTTTTCCAATCAATCAGTCTCTTTGTACATGAGGTTATTAAAAATTTTAAAAAGTTCCTCTGCCTCTTTTGATGTCTTATATAACTCTAGGACAGACCCTGATAATACCAGCATTCTTAATACAATTTAATTCCTCAGAACACTGATTTCCCTCTGTACTTTTTTTATGTACATATGGCTGATTTTGATATCCCTAATATTTTCTGATACTCATTAAATTATCTGCTGCAATCAAGAAGAGAATTCATATTTCTTTATCATGGGCATGCCTATTACTTTACTGTGTTTCTGACAGGGTAGTTAGAACTCTCTATACTCTCTTAATTTACTCCAAAACTTTATCAGAAGTTGGATAAACCACCAGACAGTTTTTACCTATTCTTGACCTATTTTTACATTTGTGCCACTGCATTTGTATTTTACAGCAATATTTCTATGAGTCTATTGAGTTCCTTCTGTTTTAAATTGATTCTTAATTATTCAGTCACTTTTCCTTATTTATAATTATTAATAAATGGCATACAAAGCTTCAGGGTTAACAGTTTATCTTGAACCACTCCTAATTCCAGTCTATTCTCCCTGTTTCTCCAGGCAATTTTGTTCCATTTCACTCCACTACCCACCATGGGCAACCTTTCAAAAACATGAGGACAATCTCCCATCTTTATAGCAAGACAAGCAAGCCCTTTGTGTTTCTCAAAACTACAGTGAGAACGCCCCTGTCTTTTTAATACAGTAGAAGTAAATATTTGGCCATACTAATCATAAGGACTCTTTTCAAATCAGGCATATGTTAATAGCTATGTATGTGAGTACACAAGGACATAACAATTCGTGGAGTTCTCTCTTTCTCCCTTTTCTGATTTTATATCGGTCAGCCATGGATGCTTTATACCATAGAGCAGCATAACATGCTTGGCCTTTGGCAAATAAACAAATCACCACAAGTACACATTTTGTTGTGTATTTCGAAGGAACACATCCCACATTCCTGTAAAAAAAGAGTGCATAGCAGTTCTGTTGGCTGGTACCTATGCAGTTCAAAAGATCTGCCCTTGGCTGTTTCCAAACAACACCTCTTACGCAATGTGGATAAACTGCTCTGTTAGCCTGCCACAAGCACTCCCTGCCTGGACCTCTTCTATCCTTTTCAGCATGCATGGCACCAACTTTGAGTTTAGCTCCATTCACTCTAACAGTGCATGCCAGTGCATTTTTATTTTTTTAAAGTAATGTGTTTTAACTAACTTATCCCCCCAAACCTTGAATTCTTCTTTCTAGTGCACTGTGGTATGTGAAATGCTGGTAAGGACAAGGGCATGAAAACATATAATATCTTCCAATTAGATCTCAAAGGTTATTTTTTAAAGCACAAAAGTTTTTAGAAAAAAAAGTGTCAGCTTCCATTGGTTATTATAACAGATGTTCCCTTGTGTCCTTGTGCCGGATCTTGCTGCATCCTTAAGTGAGAAGTCACATCAAAGTGGGATCCATTACAGCCTAGTGAATAGTTTCTAATTGTTTCAGTGTCATATAGATGCTCCAGAGCATACCCAGTTAGTGTGTAAGCATGCTTATCAAAGTACTGCCTGTGGGAGCTGTAATAATTTGGAGAGGCTGCTGGGTGGTCTCCTTGGTTTTGATGAGGGGACATATCTGAATGCAGGTAGTCTTTAGCAAGTACCAAACTAGATTTTGATATTCGATCAGAACTGGGGCTACTTATCCTAGACAGTGTTGTGGGGCTGTTGTCATAGTCATTTTCATGTGGGCTCATAATCTTTCCATCTCGCTGCTGGATGTGTTCACAGGGAGGAGTGTTGGCAACCGTTGGGACACGGCAGACGTCCGCTGCCAGCTGCTGCTGAGGGTAGTTTGCAAAACAGATAGCGTGCTTCTTCCCCGTGCCATTAATGGAGACCAGTGGGTCAGGAGTGGTTTTCCGCAGCTGTAGCCTGTTTTCTTCTTCTTTAATCATTTGCTGGGTGGCTCTTATTAGAGTTTCGATTTTGCTGGGCTCATGCGGACTGTTCTGATACTGCTCAGTACGGTATCGGTCACCTGACTCACTGGCAGAGCCAGGGTCAGGTGAGCTAACGACACTGTCCTCATCCCAGTGTCCTCTTCCTAGGAAAGAGAGAAAGGAGACAAGCACTGAGGTTTAAGGAGGCAAGTGATCTTGAAAAACAGGTAACCTGAACCTTCTTTTACAGAGAGAAAATCAAATCAGAGGTGACTCGTAACAGTCACCAAAGAAGACCATGGTAGACGCCTTGCTTTTCAGTGACAAACTCTAGTTTCCAATATCTCCACAAGGAACAAGCAACATAGCTGGAGATATACAAAGAGATCTAAGCACCTCAACACCGGTATCTGGTGCCACTTGATACACTCTTGGGTAGCCAAGCATCGGCATAAGCCCAGCAGGTATGGCACCAACTCTAAAGTGGCTCTGTCTTTCGGAGCAGCAAGAGGCCAGGCAGGGTATCGTAGGGCATGTCAAAGTGCCCTCAATGCCAGTGTTCAGGCCCCTGGCCCCTTACTACCTCTTTGCATCAACAAGGTGTGAGTGAATTTGGGCCATGGTAAAAATAAAAATCTCAGGAAATTACAAATGTACAATATTCCAGCATGTTTTCTTAGGCCTTTCAAGGAGCTAAAACACAGACAGCACTGAGAAATAGATTGTGGTCATGTAGTGACTTTATGCAGGTTACACAACAATAAATAACCACAATGAAGGAACTCTTCTTCAAAAGCTCAAGAACCCATAGCTGCTGGACAGGGTTACTGTAAAAGTGTGATGTTATATCCCCACGCATAAATATTTGCTTTTGAAATGGGAAAATATTGTGACATTCTTACCTTTCTTTAAAAACCAAGACCCATATACAAATCAGAGAAGGTGTTCAGCTTTCAACTAGCTGAAAGCACGGAATCATACCTGTCAGTCCTCACTAGCAAGAAAGTGAGTGGCCCCAAAACCTGAACAGTGGACATTATGATAAAGGGCTTGATTTGCTGAGATACATTCCTTCAGGAGGGCATGTGTAGGACTTGCCCATGTTACTTATTGATGCCTTTTCCTCAGCACACACAGAGTCCTCTTTGGGGATGAAGCACATTGGCTGACAGTACTCCTCAAAGCAAACCCATTTTCAGACTAGCACAAGAAGTCTCCCCTGTTCTGGGTTGGGTCAGGGCATACAGATCTGTTTGGGTTGCAGACCACTACCACTGAATTGTAGAGTTCATAACAAAAATCAGTGGTGGGCTTTTACAATAAAAACAACCTGCCATTGCTGGGGAAGTACTTCACTGCAGAGTATCAAGAGCATGAATTTATCCTTCACATCCTCTTAAGATCTGGACCCAAAATGCCAGGGCTAGTCATGTTTTTCCCCTTAAAGCTACACCAGACTGAAGACCTAGAGAAAAATGTAAGACTTGATACAATAAAAAAAATAACTGCAGTACCTGGAATTACAGCAAAACCAAAAAACAAACTAAAACCAAACTATATTATTCATTTGCATTAATTATCCTTGATAGAGGTATGGAATAAATATCTAACCCTTTTGCATTTGTACCTTGCTATTATATTTCTATGCTCAGCAAGAATATATTATGCATAAAATTTGGCAGCAAAATTATCATACTTTACTAGATTCTCCTCTTTTTGAGAAGAAAAAGCTAGAAAAACACTAATAGGGCAGAAGTACGGAACAGACATAAGGAAGGAGGCATGTTCCCACAGGAAAAGTGGAGAACAATCCTCATCTGCAAGATTTTCTGTGCCTTTCCTTTCCTGTTTTATCTATGACTGTATTTCCTAGAATATGCTATTTAATATTTTTTTTCTAATCTCAACATAATTTTCCTCAGATTGGAGTAAAACAGAACAGTTCTTTTTCGTTTACAAAAATTTCTTTTGCAAATCCATGGGATAGTACTAATGTAATCAGCTTTTGAGTTCTTTAGAGGCAACCCTTTTTTCATAGACTATTTTGTAGAAAATCTTTTTTTTTTTTTTTTTTTTGTGTTGCATCCATCCTTCCAACCTTGAATTCTGACTTTTGGGTCAGTTGCTGTCTTCCAAGACTCAGCCTATAATTTTAAAGTGAAGGACCTTTGGACTTTTCCCAACCCAATATCAGACTTTCACTGTGGTTTCTTTATTAGCTTCAGCCTCTGAAAATGTGCTAGTGCACTGAGTTTGCAACCTGTCAGAAACCAAACAAAATTTCAGGCTTGGTGTTGAAAGGATGGAGAGATTCAAATGGGCTAAAATTTATAGCTGAGGATAAACATCTGAAACCAAAAACAACTGTTAATTTTAATAGCCAACTTTAAATACATACAGAATCTAGTAATAACCCATAGGGAAAAATGTCGCTTGAAGAACAATTTCTCCAAAGTCTTTCAAGATTTTTTACTATGCAGCTTGGATTTAGCTCTAATTTTTTGCTAAATATATTCCATCTGAAGTGTCTTAATCCTAAACAAATAAACCACTTTTCTATCAAGTGGATTATTTTGTTTATAGTTTTAAGATCATGCTTAAAATCTCAGCAGTCATGTTTGCACCTTAATTTCACAGGCTGATGAAAATACAGCAAAATTATATTTTGCTGTATATAAGCCGGACTATAAAACTCAACTCGAATTTTAAGTATTCCTCATCTCCACAGATGTGATCTCTGCAACAAGAACATACATCAAAAGCATCTATTTTTCCATCTTTCACATAAACAGCTGTATGTTTCTGTCATATTCTTCAGCTGAGATGGTGTCGCTTCTGCAAATCCTTGTTATGTCTTACCATGAATCCTGTGCACTGACGTTATGTGAGGCATGCTGTTCTCATACGCTTCTCTGCTCTCAGGGGACGACTTAGTCAGAGGCAATGCTGAACGAGAGCCCCACCAGCTCTCCCTTCCGGGCTGCGGCGTGCCAAGGAAATACCGGCCAGCTTCGCATCTGCCTCCCTCACAGGCCTGAGTGTGGAAATGCCTGTCATCAGTCAGCCTGGAGTGGTCAAGTGCAAAACCGTAGCAGAGCGCGCTGCGGTCAGAGTACTGTCTGTAGGCACAGGAGACGTCGTGGTGCTGGGAGCTCGGTCTGTCCGCGGGCTCCAGGAGCTGGGGAGAAGCCGTATCGGTCAGTGGGCTCCCACCCCACTGGCTCTCGTGGTCAGACTCGGATCTCTCAGTGTGAAATCCAGAATACTGCAAAACAGGAGAAGCAGCATGGAAATTACCACACGTGGGTGAAATCTGCAAGTAACTGCACTGGGAAGGAAGGCAGAGGGTGTATGTGATAGTGTGTTTCTTGTGAGCGTGCCCACATGTCTGCACCTTCTGATGGGGCTCCTGGTCCTTTCCTGTACAACACTCTGTAATGAGCTCACAGATGACAGGACAGACCTCATGAAAGTCTAAAACATCCCATGTCGGCCCTTAACAACCATCTCCTTTATGATGTGTAATATCAGGCTCAGCAACATTAATGTTGCAGTTCAATATATTTTTAATATGTTCAGGTTTTTCTTGTTGCTTTGAAAGCTGTGCTTATGCTCAGCCAAGGTGCTCCAATGCACTTCGGTAAAACACTTCCAAAAGGGACTGAAATAACACTGCTCCTGGAGCATTCTCACATGTCAAATTGAAACAGAATGTATTTGAAAGGTTTTTTTCTAAGGGTTCACTCTCTTTTCCTCATATTTTTTTGTTGATTTTTTTCTTGGAGTTGTATCTTTGAACTTCTTTCCTCTTATTAGTAGGGAAAAGAAAGCCTCTTGTAAATCCTGCACTGCCAACATTTCTATAGGGTAATGCTCTAAAGTGATGGCAGATAGGTAGGAAGATAAAAAACCCAGTTCTGTTGCAATGTGGGAACAAGGCAAATCCAGAAACTATTTGCCGGTAAAGGTAACTGCTAACCAAAGCAGGCAGAGTGAGCATTTTTCACCCTCACTTAAACAAGGCCCTCCCAACACAAAAAAAAACTTGTAGGCAGTTGAAAAATTAGTCAGGATTGGAACGTGAGCATTTGTTTAGAGAGAAGTAAAATGTCACAGATTTCTAGATATTCCTAATGAATGCTTCAAACTTTCAGATACCTTTTGGGAAAGGAAAAGAATGTTTATTAAACCTCCTAGGATTTAGCTATCTCATTTTTAAATCTTTTTATTTATTGGAACTGTCAAACTTCACGGAACATTTCTGAATCAATTTCACCCATGATTATGGACTGGGATGAGACCAAAGCTGTACATGCTCACCTCTTCAGCACTGCACACTCATGTCACAAATCAATGTATTACAACATGAAACCTTGGAATTCTCCCATTCCATCACTCACCTTCCATATGCCCACTCTGCCTTTTCTTTTAATAGGCCTAACATAAGGTTACCTTCCTTTTCATTAGATTAAGTTGCTATGAAACTCCTCATTATCAGCCAGGATCAAGGTTTTATGCACTTACCAATCGAAAGTACTGACCAGATGTTTCACTTACAGAAACTTAAACCATCTGTGCAACATCAGTGGAGTTTTTGGCATTTAATTGGGCATTTCTTCAGTATTCCAGTTTATATTTGTGAATACTGTTTAGGTTGTGAACATGATAGGTTATTTAAAGGAAACAAAGAAAGGGTCATGGCTTTGAGGAAGTCAATTATATTTTGTTATTAGTTGTCAGAAGAACACCCATAGGCAACAAGCCTACCTGGAGAAAGTTGCTACCACGATACTCATCACAAAGGTTTCGAGATGAAAGGGAAAACATGAATTTTCATGAAGGTTAGATAGTTACGGAGCAACAAAAGCATTCTTTTAAATGCCAGTGACTCAACATACACTAACTAGGAACTTTATTCAGTCACCACAGTGTTATGTGATCAACTGGAGCATCTAACTCTTCTATTATCCTTTCATATCTAATGTCCACAAACTGCCTAGTCACAAAGATACTTTCATAAATAACAGCTGAATTATTGTAAGCTTTTTTACAGAAATGTATAGATAAAATTAAGTTTCCAGTAAAAAACTTAGAAAATATTAACAAGATTAACAGTTAGTAAATTTTATCTGGAATGGAAAATCAGAAAAAAAAGAAACCTACTTTTTTTATCTGTTCTTTATTTTAAAATTATTTTTTGCTCTTTTTGCGTTTGGCTTGTATAAACCAGATTTTTTAATTTTAAAAGTTAAGCAGAAATACTATGTAGTATAAGCCTAAATGCAAGTATAGAAAAGTCAGGGGTTCATTTATTTTCTTATTAAAAACAAAGCTCCTAGTATGTATTTCTTTCATGAGGAGGACAAGGAAAATTAATTTCCAATAATATTATAATGAAATTTCTTTTTTAAGACACTTTATTATGATAATAAATGCCAGAGAATCTTTCAAACTGAAAACTCTTAATTTCCTGTAGCTCTACTAGATATTCTTCTATTAGTTCTCTTTTTCTAAGGACACTTCAGTGTCCAACATAGCTTCTCTTGAAGGGAATATCTTCATTTAACTGAAAAGTTGCACAACTTTTGCTTTTATCTTGAGCCCAATCACAAAAGGCCTTTGTGTACTTTTCTTGAAAAAAGGAAAATGATCTCAAAAGTTTTATGTTTAGTGTATCCGAAATGCACTGTGTGGTGTCATATAACCATGTATCCAGACCAACAATACTTGACTCATCTTCTTTGTCCCTGAGGTAAATGAAGATTATTTGAGATCTGACCCATGGAAACTGCTAGGCCATGGACAGAATTAAATTAACGCAGTCAATTGTTTGTGGCCTGTATTTTCTGCCAAGGTTTGACATGACTACTTACTCCTAAGGTACGACATGAGCAGACACAGGGCAAAAATATGTCTAATTCCCTTTACAGCCAGCCACGTCTCTATTTGGCATCCTCAGGCTGCCTCCACTACTGTGGTCCAACCACTGCCTCTTCTGGGAATCTGATGTTGACAGGTGGAGACTTCAAATACAGGCATGTGTGACATGTTGACGGGGGAAGAAATGAAAGGGTGATCAAAGATATTGCTTTACTGAAATGGGACTGGAAACACTATCTCACAAGTCAGAATTAGGCTCCCATATGTCAAGTGATGAAAGACCATAAAAAATTGAATCAGATTTAATGAAAATTATGGCAAATTAAAATCAGATTTTTTTTTTTTTAAACCCAGTTATGTCTCAGCAGAAACATTTTATTTTCTGCTAATTTTTGCCTTCTGACTTCTATCAGGAGTCAGAAGACAGAAGAACTGTATTACTTTTGGGTTTTTGACAAAATTTCATCAGCAGATAGTGATAAAGAACTGGCAACATCTGAAATCCCTTCAGGTGATTTCTCAATTGTCTTCTGGCATAAAAAATAGCAAAACATAAATTAAATGGTCCTCCAGCTGTTGCCTGGAAGCTGAATTGTCACCTCTGAAAATGAGAAATGTCTTCCAGAGTGGTAATCCAGTGTACACTCACAGTGAGAGCGCACCAGCCGGATTAGCACTGACAAAGAAAGGGTCTGTGGGCCATAACTGATTCATTTTCATTCCAAGAAAAAGTTCAGGAGGACTAAAGAGAAAAGGAAATAGGAAGATATAAATTCCCTATCTAAGAAATCTTACTTTATGAGAGCCCATGGAACTGTATTAGGCCAGTAGACAATTTAATATTTCTCGTGTGGTTTTCTTTTGCCTGACCTTCCATTCCTACAGGTGTCTCACTGGCTTGAGGACTCATCCTGTCATACACAGCAACATCAGCCTGCTCCACACGCCACCCCAGATGTTCAAACAACAGATATTATAGATAAATAATTTTCTGGCAGCCTACTCAGGTTTTTATCATTACAAACATTAATTATATGGTCAAACCCTCACAGAATCCTCTTTTCCATGAAAAACTTTCACTACATCAGCATTAGCAGCTTTTCTCTTGATTTGTGTCTTAACCATGAGGAAAAAAACATCACAGATGCTGGCTGCATTGTACTAAGAACATATGCATGCTTTTAAATCACTTTTATCTTACATTTTACTAATGTAATCCTGAAATGTAAAATATGCTCTTTTCTCATTCACTATTATAGGCACAACAGATGGTGAAAGGCTTAGATTAAAGTAATACAGCATGTCCATTAAAATAACCCCCACTGCTGGTGACTCTTCACCAGACCAGGAGTTATGTTTACTATAAAAAGAAGGGTTTGCTTTGCTTTTGAACACACTAGAAGTTGCCAAAGCTTTAGGCTACAGGAAGAAATTAAAACAAAACAAAACCCAGGCTGGCTAGAATTCAGCTTGATTATGTTATCTTTACCCCATTGGGTGATATGCCCAAATAGAGATGGATTGCAGAATTAATCCAGATTGTCCATTTAAAGGAGGTATAAAACCAATATATCTCTGAAATCTGATGTGTTAATACATACCTATATACCTACCTATTAATATGTACCTATAATATACAACTATTTCCAAAAATTTATGCCTGCTATGCACCAAAGCCTCCATCCAACAGGTCTTGGGTACATCCTTACTTGTATGTGTGCTTTCATGAGATACATACATACATATATATACATATATATATGTATGTATATATAAAATCTTTATCCAAGAACTAAGATGGGATATGAAGCTATAAATATTTATCCAGATCTCACCATGAAACATTTCCACTGCAGGCAGACAGCAGGCAATTTAAATATTTTCCTTAGGCAATCATCATTAATGGTACATTAAACTCCAAAGCAGTTCAGATGATCATAATTAAAATGTTTTTCCAGTCTTGTTGCTATTTCCTGTGTGTGGAATAAATGAGATCCTGAGCTAGTTTTTGGGAACACAAAGGTGCAGGGCTAGGTTTTGGGAGGCCCTCACAATGATGATGGTGATGATTATATTTTGGGGGAAGACTACAGGCATCTTTACACCAACTCACAATTTCCTTTTTCTGCAAATATCCATCAAACCTTCATCTGCCTGTTTGTTTTTCTCCCCACCATCTCTTTCAGCTCTGTACCTCTCTGGTGGGACAGGACTAGAAAAGCACTCTTCAAACTGAGCAAATTCTGCAGCTGGGCCATGAACTTTGGGCTGCTCCCTGCTTGCCCTTCACCTGCCTGAGGATGGTTTCACAGAACCCACTAGCCCAGTGCTAATCAGATGCTGACCAATGCCTCCAGTTAAATGTACTCAGTTTCACTTGAGTCTACAAGACCCACAGGATGCTATGTCTGGTTTTGCATAAGATTTGAGGAAAAAAAATTAACACTGTATTAGATGACTGAAACATCCACTTTTTGCCCTAGTAGTAAAAATTCAGCTGAAGTCAATTAGCATAATTTTCATACTGTTCACATCTCAGGTAGCTGTCTTAGGGGCACACAGCTGGCAAGGTGAAGGATTCTCAGTCAGAAACCAATAAATCATATGATTTCTTTTTCTCTTCAAGAGAGAAGCAAAGTAAATGGCAAGGGAAATAGAGAAAAGGAAAGGAAAAAAATGGGGAAGAAATTACGTACATTTAAAATCTCCTAGGTGCCCTTGACTTTAAGAAGTGCTTTGCTACTGCCATTATTTTACTAATAAACTTCCTGCTTCCTTTCCTCACCACAGCTCTGGCTCCTGTGTAAGGAAAACCCGTGACCTCGCTTTTCAGCTGTGACTTTTAAGTCACACTCTGATTCTCCTCTACTGACTGGCAAATTACATGGGCAGGAGGCTGAGGGACACAGGCCATACCACCTGCTGCATGTTCTTCACAACAGCTTCTCTGAGTCTTTCAACAGTTTATTCAGTGGTGGAGAAGGATGAGAGGGAGGCAAGGCCAAGCTGCCAGCGTTACTTGTGGTGATGGGCTGCAATGAACGGTATGACCATTTTTCAAGATACTGGCAGCAACCATGGCTGCTTCTTTTTGAATGATGAAATATGTGACTTTAATATCAGGCAGCTGGTGATGAGGATGCAAAATGAAACTGGAGACTAAGCACCCTGAGTTTTCAGACAACAATCCCCGATAAACCAAAAGTCACAATGCTGCACTGCTCATTCAGTATTTTTTTCTGGTGACAGAAAGGATAAGGAGGTCACACTTTCAGAAATCAGATAGATGTGGAAGGATAACAAGTCTTCAGCTGGGATTGTCCTGCTAGCAAATGAGTACTTTGAAAAGGACTGTATAAGGCAAGATGAAATGTAATTACAATATATCAAAAATAGTCATAAAATTGAATTTAGAATTATTCATACATGTCTTCCCCAATTCTTTTAAACATTTTGATTAAAATTGTTTGATGTAGTGCATTAAAGAAAAAAGCTTTTTTAACAACCCACAGAAACATGTATGAACAAGTGAGATATGATAACCTCTGACAAAAGTTAGATGCTTGAAATTAGGAATCTGGATTCATATCTAGGAGCTCAGTTAAATATTCCTTGTGCCAAAAGCAGATGTCATTTATCTGAAATTCTTATCCTTGGTACTTTTGATGGGAAAAAAGAAAGAAAACAAGGAAGTGATGTAGACATTTGGAATCCCATTACACGCTCTTAGAGGTCCATTTAGAAAACATTGTGCCTGCAAAGAAACTGTAGTTATTAAGGTCATTATCATTTAAATATTGACCTGGGCTCTTTAAAAATACTTAGCTCTTCAATGTTACATTGTGAATGCATACATTTATATCCACTTTGTATATATATCCATTTATATCCTCTTGTGTAGAGGCATAAGAGCAGTAGGACTTGTATCATTAGTAAACATCATTATTATTTTAACAAACAGATTTATTTGAGCTAAAAGTTTGATAGTGTAAGGATGCAAGTGCTGTGACATTGCCTGCAGAAATCAGTTGCATAAATGTATTGGGTAAGTTTCAGTTCACAGACTCAGTCGAGTCTGGTCCATTCTCCAAGCGGGGCATGTTCCTTACATGTTAGGTTTGAAAATGAAATCTGGGAAATTAAAGTCTACTGATGCCAATGACCACCTCCTACTGTTTTCTTCCTTTCAAAGCTTTACACACAGAAAGCACGCTTTCTTGTTCCAATTCACCAAGTTGGCTGACTGCTTTCCCTCATCAAAACTCACTCCTCTTGACTACGATTTCAGTATTAACATCTATCAAATATCTGGAAGTTTTCTAGATGTGTTGGAATTAGTAAAGACCAAATAAGAAAAAGCAAGATTTCTCAAATGGCAAAACTCACAGCTTTCTCAAACCAAGTATTTCAAAACAAACATTTTCACTTGTCCTTCTGTCCACTTCTCATTAACTCTGAGCCCTATGCTGCTATTGTTGTTGATAATGATTTATTATGCATGCTGAAACATAAATGTTTCCAGCTTTTTAGAAGCAGTTTAAAGAAACATACTCCTGTCTCAAGGTCGTTTAACCTGCCGTCCTTCATTCCGTTTGAGTAACACATTCTTTGGCCCATTCTAATTACTTGGGTAAAGTAGCAGTCAAAATCAAGATATTCAAAAATATTTAATTTAGTTTTTCAAAGACAGCTACCTGTGGGTATGGTGATGTCCTTGATTTTGACTTTGTGCTCGAGAGGCGAGATTTGCTTCCCTTTCTATTATCCGTTATGGTCGGAGTTGAATTTGCGTATGAGAATGCCGGCTTGGTAGCAGTGACCTGATCCAGGGAGAGCTGTAGTCCTTTATATTCAGTATCCCTATATAAAAGGCAAAAGTGAAAAACAAGCTCACTTCATGTCTTAACGGGAAACATTCCTTTCTTCTTTGCGGGGGGTGAAAACAAAAGGTGTTTTTAAGGAAAAATAATAAAACCATCCAGGGCAAGCCAGTATATCCCCCTAATATATTTACGGAGTATAGCTTACTAAGAAATAGCAGTATTTTTATAGTGAAAATATGATTGCTTTTTGCATCCAGCTGTTATCATCCTGATCTACTTTCTTCAGTAATAAAAAACAATGGGATGGATATTTCTGAGATTTGTATTACAGTTCTACATTGGTCACATAGCTAAGCAGTAAATAAGACACATTTTCCTCAAAACTCTTTTAACCATACAACTACAAATTTACCACGTGGGTGTGTGTGTTCACGTGTGTATGTGGGGTGCACACAACAGCCTACAGAGATGACTAAATAAACTAAACAAAATAATTTTGTAATGGAAAACGCTTGATCTTTAAGGTTGTATTTTTCAGTGTTTAAAATGTTTCAGGCAATTGGTGTAAATTTTTGATTTTTTTTTCCTTCTATGGGTCTTATGGGTCTTTTATTCCTCCATTTTTGATTTCTTATACCAGTTTACCAGTCAGAGAAAGCAACTAAATATTTTGTGATTTAAATAGCCTGTCCCTCACTCACAAAATAATAGAGGTTTTCTGTGAAGAGCTATATGTAATGTCAGTTTCTGAAGTTCAGTGGTAGTTTCTTTAAACGAATGAATACATGAAAGTAAGGACAACTGGCATTGTTCACAATGTCTTACTAAGCATAACGAGGGCATGTGCATTGGACTGCTCTCCTCTGCACACATCTGCATGTCTGCTGATACCCGGGGGAGTAACAAATGAGCTCTCCAGCTTTCATGTAGTCATACGGAACCTATTCTGACAATGATTTATTAAAAGGGAGCAAAGCAAGAGCTTCTTCCTGACCTACCTACCTGGAGGAAAAGAGGAAGGATTCATGATTTTTTTTTTTTTCCTTTGTGTTATCAGTAGAGAAGTAAGGGATAACGGAAGAATAATGCTTCTCTTAGGCAGTCAAGGAGACAACATATTAATTTGCACATTATCCCATACTCCATAGAAACCTGAAGATTAACACTTAATGAATTATATTAATAATAAATTGTTTACCTAGCTTTAACAACAATATCTTGGTCTATAATCACACAAATATTGATATGTAAGCCACAAGAGTCTAACTTTTTTAGAAAGAAACTGCTTCACCACCTAGGCGTATTACAGCTTAGTACACTGAAATGTTTTCAGATAAAAGGCAGGGGTAGAAGAATAAATGTGATAAATCACTGAAACAAGTGAAATAGGATGAATCTCTGAGCAGCCACAGATAAACCTTCAGAGCCAACAGATTAATTCATCCCAGTTCTACAGTAATTTTGTTTTTGCGTCTGATAAAGAGTAAAATTATTGGTTGAAGAGGCTTAGGTTTTTTGACAATGTAGACAATGTATATGTGTCTGTGTATATATGACACATGAAAGTAAATCCCCGACATTAGAACTGCACTGACTATGCTGTTTCCAGTCCATAGCAGACAGAGATTTGTCGTATAAACAGTGCTTTGTAATGCAAAATCAGTTCTTAATGAGGTAATTTCTTCAAATTTTGGCTTCAATAGATATTATCTGCTATAATATCTGTATTTCAAATATCCTGTCTGCAGTGAAAGCATCTGAGTATGGGGATTTGCTTTGGCCTCTTTGACAGGTACGGCTCATCCACATATTTTGAAAGCATTAATCTTTCCCATGGTTACCCTCAAAATTTTCATCCAGACACCTTGACTTGACATGCAAAGCATCTGTCTCCATAATTGATTCCTAGGAAATTATCTCCATGTCATATGAAACAAAAAAGATGTCAAACAGACTTCATACTTAATTGCTACAATAGCATGAGATTTTATCAATAGCCCTGAAAAAACTATTAGTCTCATCCTGGTATACACACTCCCTCTGACTGATCATAAGAAGAGGAAGGGTCCTGTGTTCTCAGTGTCAGATGCAGAAAATATTACCACTAGAAACTAAAATTAATCAAAATTAAGTAGGTACATTCTCAGAGCCTTAGGGAAATGAGGAGGTTGTATTTTGTTTTTGAGCCTACCAACCCTTTTACCTCTGTTTTTCCTGGAGAACCTGTAGCTCTGTGCTGCTGCCATTAACTCCCCATTTCTGTTTGTTGCCACCCTGTAACCATCTGCTGCTTTCCTGTGTCCGTTAAAAAGTTTTAAAACAGTGGGAGGAATACCACCCTGGTCTTCAGACCACACTGTCATTCCAACACTGCTTGTCTGCTGTTACGATGTGTGTAAGGGCCAAGCATTCAATAATATAGAGACTACTCTTTACAATGTTTCTAGGTCATGGGAACCAGAAAAAAAACCCCAACAAAACAGTCAAACCAGACTTACCAAAACCTTGCATGCCATTCTGTGTTACTTTTCTACGTCCTTGCTATTGTTATGGTGAGGGCTCCCCCTCCCAGAACACCACACCTTAGAATAAACACCACTAGCTTGTATTTGCAGTGAGTTGCTCAGACAGTAACTTCATCAAAAAAAAGGATGATTAAAAAAACTACCTGAAGTTCTTGCTGCCAGATGCAAAGTTTTGCCTTACGAAAAGTAGACTCCTGTGCTGTCTTTGCAGATGAAATACCTGGACTTTTTTTCATCACTGAATCATGATTCAGTACCATCTCAACCCTGTCCTAGAAGAGCTACCCTCCAGAGTAACCAAGAGAGATACCAGAACACCATCAGCAACTGTCCAAGATAAATACCAGGAGTTAAAAAGGAAAGAAAATATCGAGGAAGGGTTCAGTGGCCTCAATATCAGATGCAAAAGATGTTCCACTAAGAAATGAAAACATTTGAGTATATCCATATGCACTATGAGACAAAAGACTAGAAAAAGCAGGACTCCTAGTGATATACAAACTACAGATGGAAATTCTGAAAACTTCCTAGAGTAATTTATAAAACTTTCACCAACTTGGAACTATAATCTCCACATTCCTATTCTCAGACACCTGAATCCTCTATTACACAGTCACAACCACACACTAGTACTGCATCTTGTGTTCTATGTGTAATTAAAAAAAAAGGTGGTGGATAAGAGCCTCTTCCTCCAAGGTCCTCACCTTCAGGATCCCATAGGCATCCATACAAGCTACATTTATCTACATGAGACTGCTGAGAGAGAGAGAGTGATATGGCACGTGTTCAATTGCTAACAGTATGTTGCTGACAATCTACTATTTATCTCATTTTCTGATGCAACTATCATCACTATAAAACATCAGAATAACTACAGGAAATTAGCTCTTAAATGAAGAACAGATGGATCAAACTGAATCCAGACAAGACCAAAGTGATGCTTCTTTGCAAAGGGAAACACATTGAAGACCTCCACCTTTTCATGATGGGAAACAGCCATTCTTTCCACAGTTGGATGGAAATTCTAGGTCCTCTTTGACTCCTCAGAGAATGTGAATGCATGTGCTTTGGGTAGCATATGGTTCAAAATTTGTATTATTTTTCTTCTATCTTGTCATTCCCCTCCATATGAGAATCTGACCAGTATGGTCAATGTATCAGGCACCTACAGACTGGATTACCAGGCTTCACTGTAAGCAAATTCAGAAGACAAAGCATGAAATCCCCTTGCTACAATATGCTGCTTCCCATTTCCTTCTCAGATCTAACTCCCAGAAGCATTTCCACTCTGTGCCATGCATCTGGCTCTTCCAATGCTCCTTATAAAGCTTGAGCCTAATCTTGAAATTAGTTATTGGTATACTACATGTACACCACGAAAAACCGAGGGTCAATGACTGTACCAACTGCATTTCTCTGCAATGAAGCATCTGAAAGTTGAGTATAAAATATTCTTTACTGAAGACATCTAGCTGTAGCAAGCTGCAAAGATGGTGAAGGACAAGGGCTGAAGGAGCAAAATGTTTGGAAGAGGAAGCCAATCTGTTTGTACATGACTTGGATGCCAAGTGAATCTGCAACTTTTATGTGAACTGTTCTCAAAATTCAGCTTTAGAACACACTTTCTGCCCACTATCATGGCCAAAATGTACTATATGAAACAAGGTAGCAACAGTCTATCTAACCAAAGTTTGAGGAAGAGATAAAGAATCATTAGCAGACATACCCAAAAAATGCCCAGTAAGGGAGTATCAGAGCACCACAAAACCTGAATTCTCAGCGGAGTTTGCACAAATGCGGTGACTAAGCATGTGGTTAGAGGTCACCATGAAAATGAAAAGAAAATGAGAGGGGTTTTTTATACAGGCTTTTTGAAGGAAAAAACATGAGGAAAGGGTGAGTCAGCACTGACAGAAATAACTTTGGGAAGACAGAGGTCCAGTGTGGCTCACAACAAACTAAAACTGTACACACAAGCTGGGTTTTTATTGTCATTGTGTTTCTTCAATTAATAGGGTGATGCTTGGGACTACTATAGCTCGCTGAAGTGAGACTAGACATTAACGTTAGAGAGCTAAAGGCACAAATAGTTTTCAATATACTAATACTCCCTACTTAAAGACAGTATAGGCTATGGAACAGAAGAGAACTTAAGCCCTGAGAAATGCTCTCAAACAGAAAGACCAGCTAAATTGGATGTATCCAGAGGAAGAAGTAAAAGAATGACACCCACTAGTAAAGAATAAATATCCAGATTCATCCAAAAGTACTTAAGAAGGCCAACCAGACTCAAGAATACAGATCTTTATATCTAGAGTTATAAGCAGCATGACCTTCAAAGCAAGAAGAAAGCCTTTGGAAAAGAAGAGAAAATGCTCAATCCAAGGAAAAATCTTCAAAACTGTAAGGAAAAACATCTTTTTACAATAATAACACTACATGATAAAAAGGAAAAATAAGCTATACATGCAGTAACTGAGAATACACAGATAACCAGCAAAGAGGCAGACATTTACAGTGCACTTAATTCCTTCAAAAGTCACTAAATTTAGACACCTTAAAGAAGATTAACAGAAATTCAACTTTCATAGGTGGAGTTACAGCATTGGATGGAAAGGTATCATGGGAGCACCTAAACCTGACAAGTGCTGGATAACCTACATCCACATCATTCCTTACACATATTAAATAACTCGTGAAGTACAGGCTGAAAGTAAAAGCATTAGGTGATCCTAGTGCAATGGGTTCTTACATCATGGATATCATTATTCACCTGACTGAAGCAAAGCAAAAAATACTGTTCATGAAAAGGAAAACAAGGTTCAATTACAATTGTTTGCACTATTTCTGTGGAATACGTGATGTATGTTCTTCATTTCCTCTTGTTTTACTTGAAAAATCTATGGAAAGGGTCATACACGCTCTTCATTTCTTTTAGTTAAAAATCAGAAAAAATATATTTGTCAGATTTTCTGCCATTCTAGCAATAGAAACTGTGAAATTAAACTAAAGGTGTTAATGTCACTGATGTTCAGTCTATTTTTCTGAGTTATTACAGTTTGGTTAAAATCAGACATGAAGGTGGTAAAAATCAGGCACTTTCTCATGCATGTCTGACCACAATACTGCAATATATCATTCTTCTACTTTTAAACAAAGCCCACAACTTTTAACATTTCCACACTCCAACTCATGCAATGCTAACAGAGCACCATTCAGCAGATGAGTGAAAAGAGAACAGATTCTGGCTGTTTGTCATCTTCATGGCTTTCTAAATCAGCAGATGGTACAACAAAACAGACAATTTCCTCATCTGCTGTGTCCTCGGTTCACGTACAATGTGTCTCAGAAATGTTTACAAAGGCCTCGATCTGCTCACGCGATTTGTGAGGAGGAGCGTATGCAATCCCTTTAACATCTTTCAGACCCAGTCAAAATAAGGAGGTTTCACTCAGGTCATACAGGAAGCCAAATTTCAGGACAAAGTGCGAAAAAAGCTGATGAAGCTCACTGTTTGTTACGAAACTAAGCTGACATTCAGTTGTGCAACCTCAGAGTTGCTCCCTACCGCGGTTGTTCTATCAGTAACTGGGATGATGTTAGCAAACCTCCTTCATAAAACTTCTTGAGTGAATAGTCCCATATAGGCATCACCTATTGCTCACCAAAGCAATTGGAAAAACCCTCCAGAAATCTTTTAAGTGGTCGCTTATTATTAGTATACTTAATGGCTAAGCCATACATCTACTTGGAGAAGTATGAGTTCTGAGTATCAGATCCCTTCATTAAGTTCCAGGCACCCATTTATCTCCACAAATAGCACAAACAACAGCGGCTGTTTACATCTTGTTGAGTCAAAGTTTACAGCTTCTCCAGCCATGAGATTCTCTTACATTATATCGTGTTTCCATATTTGCTTTTAAAGACAAAGCAATCCAAAACAGAGAGTTTATTTAAATGATTTTATACATTCAGAAAAATTGAAGCACAAATTTTCCTGTATGAGTCATTTCACAAAAATCTGAGGATTTCCTCTAGACAACTACTATGAGAGAAATTTTATATATTCCATGATTGGTTTCTCATCTCAGAATGCACTCATCTAACTGCCAGCTGAAGTTAAATAAAACATCCTGGCCTCTAGATAATCATGATGTGGCAGATTTTTCAGCAGTCTGAAGGTAGAGTTTGTCATTCCTAACTACATGCCTCACCATCTTTGGATCCAAAAGTGAGACCTGTACTTGCCTTTATTTACTAGACTTCCTAGACTAGCCCATTAAAATCAGCACTGATCACTTCAGAGAATCCCTGCCTTAACTTTGCTGAATATTAGCTCTGAAGACAAGGATAAAAATATGCTATTGTAAGTAATACATATTTGGCAAAATATGTGTCTCACCTGTTAAATTTCATCTTTTTGTTGGAAAGAACAACCTCCTTCTATCAATGCACGATAGTTAATATTACTAAGCTAACTCTCAGCTTCAGCCCCTGGCTTCACATCACCACAGATAAACAGAAAATACATTTCCCGAGAGTACCCGTGTCACTATTGATGCAAAACATTCTTTTATTATTTCAGAATCTCCATGTATTTAATGCAAATGTTTTTAACTATGTCTTACACCATTTATCCTTGATTAAACCTCTTCTAGATAGTTAATCATTAATGATTTCTTTACAGTTGCTGTGCAAACAGCTCATTCATGCCTATGACATATCAAATTTCACAGACGTGTTCTTTAATTGGATTCATTTATTTCTAATCTACTGAAGTCCTCACTACAGTAATGCTTGACTAAATAGACATTAAACTCACTTATTTAAACTGCTAAAATAAATTTGATATGTATTCTGTGAATAAAAATATTTGACTGAATACATGTAATACCATTGTTATTGTGTACCTAACTGAGCAGAAATTACTGGAAGTAGCAGACTAGATAGCTATATGATATGCTTGGACAGAAGGATTTCAGAGGCTGCTGATGATTTTTTGGCAGAGATTATACATTAACAGTTTTCAAACACTAAAGATTTCTACAGCACATTAAGGTATTTAATAAGGAGAACCAACAGGAGCTCCTCTTGATTTTCATGAAGGTTGTTGGATGCTGTCATTTTCAATCCAAGGGCTTTTTTAGAGATAAGAGCTTTATACCAGTCCAGTCCCCTCATGGCAAGGGAGACCAGATAAACCAGCTAAGATGTTTTCAAGATTGACTGCTCTATGTTTTATAATAGTAACTGAAGAGCTGGCACAAAAGTGGATAAAAGTCCTGTATTTGGGTGTTTAGCAGCCACAAATCACAATTGTGTACCTATAGACTCCAAGTTATTAGGGGCATAAACAACATTCTTCTCTATAGGGCTTAAGCATGGTCTTAAAACCCTACTTTCAGATTTTTCTTTCTAAAACTAGTATTCTTGAATTCCATTTTGGTGAAGAATCCTCTAATCTATATGGTTCACCACATAAACTGAGAAGTTTCACAAAAGAAAGAAGCATCACATTGCAGAGAGGTCGCTGATATAACCCAGACTGCCCTGTGTGCAAGAAAATGCACATCATGGCACAATTATGCATAAGAAAATGCACATCATGGCACAATTATGCAGTAAATGAGGATTATAAAGGTAAGGATTATACATCATACCATACATAAACCCCTCAGGCACTGATGTTTCAAATATTGTATGCTCTGACCATCTTATATGAAAACTTGAAAAAGCACAGAATATGATAGCAATGATGATGGGGTTGGAACAGCCTTTCTATGAGAAACAATTAAGGACTCTCCTCAGGCTGAAAAAGAGGTGACTGGGAGAACAAAATAAGATCAGTAAATTGTGAGGAGCATAGAGAAGGAAGACATGAGTAGGAAGCAGTTTTTCACTTCTTCTAATGCAAGAAATACGGGCTATGAAATGAATGAAGCAAAAGGAGGCCTTTATTCCCACATTTACTTAACCTTGGCAAAAGCCCACACGGTGTCCAAAAGTAAACAGGTGAATTTGTGGAGGAAAAAAACCCACAGAACATTGACAACTAATACATTCAAAGATCTCACGTCCTTCTAGGAAGATATTGGAACTTCTTGGAGACTGGAAGAAAGTGCTGGGGAAATATGACTGCATGCTTGTCCTATTTTTAACCTCCTTCCAAAATATTTCCCATGGTCACTATCAGCATGTGTCTGATTCTCTATCGCTGTTCTTGTGTTACACTCTATACCACAGTAGTTAAGCAGTTTCACACTTCAGTTCCTCTGAAACTGTGAAGAAAGGTCCTGAAAGTTTGCTGTCATTACTTTTAATAATTTACTGTAAATCTTCACAATATTTCAGGTTTTCTCAGCTCCTCTGTGTTCCCCATAATCAAAACTTTTGTTGTGAAAACCTTCCTAAGGTCCTAAGATGAACACTTAAAAAATTAGTTAGCTTTTCTGTGATGACTTTCTGGATAAGCTTCTGTGATCTGGGAATAAATTATCCAATAAAAAAAAAAGTGTGCTTGAGAAATTATTTACTGTTCATTCTATTTGTTCCTCTTTGGGAAATTTTCTATCTGCATGCCGCATAATGAACTTCCCCATCATTCCACTCTGCTTTTTCTGATCAGCTGTATCCCATAGTGAAGAGGCCTGTTGAGTACAAAAGGATTCATGACCTCCATCTGGTAGGGTGTCCCATTTACAATAGATCCCTTTCTTGTCCTAAGACTTTCACCTTCCTTAGAAGAAGCAATATTTTTCTACAACAAAAATCTTTCTGATTCACTAGTCCAGAGTTCCTCAGGTTTGGCCAAGGGAGAGCACTTTGCCTCTGAGGGCTGTCATGTACCATTAAGAAAAAAACATAATACTTAAGAACTACTTTTCAACTGATCTTTCCCTTCTTTTCCTAAAATTTTAAGGGAGATAAGGGGAAGAAGGCAGGCAAGATTTGCGTTGAAATTTTGGCTTTTGGGGAAAATGGATTTTTGATTTTTTTCAAATTAATATACCTGTTTTCTCATTTCTGTTTCCTATCCACAGCCAAACCTCTGCTGCAGCCAAATCCCACCCACATTACCTGCCACTTGGGTCTAACTCTCCATTCTTATTGGACTCGACTTGGTCATCCAGCTTTGATAGACATACAATGTACAGAGTTTTATGTTGATAAAACAGGAGACAAATAGCAAGAAAAGAAATGGCATGAGGTTATAGTATAACAGATAAGTCTCCATTTTATTTGATAGTTTCCTAATAATCACTGCTCTTGTCTCTTCAAAGTGTACATAATACATGGTTATATTTGTTAAGTGGGTCCATTAAACATTTAAAATTTATATAGGATAACCTGTTTGACTCCCTAGACTCTCTGGAGACAGAATAAGTTAAACCACCATCCCTTGCATAACTGCTGTTACCCCACATCTTCTAGCAAATTCAGAAGGCTTTTCTAATGGCAGTTACTGCTTTTTGACAGTGTTAGGATAACAAAAGCTCTACATTGACATGTACAGTTCAAGAAATGCATGCCCATGTAAAAATCCAGCTTATGTCAGTCTCCAGTGGCTCAAGCGTTTTATAGGTAGTCAAATACTTAATAGGTGTATCTAAAATTTCTCAACAAATAAATGAAAATAATTTAATAAAACACAATAATATCTAGCTGTGGTCTTACTTAGAAACCTTAATCTGCCTAGTACATTTATGCTCTTGGTCATAGCTTTGACTAGAACAGTCAGGGGCCTTACCTGGCTTTAGTCATTCTGGTGTCACTGTTCCATGTGCATATTCATCAAGGGTTTCCGGATGCTTAGGAGTGTTTCTGACAAAGCAGAGACACTCTTATAGCTCCCATGAAACTGTCCACAGCATTCTTGCCTACCAGCTCCACTGCCAACCTACAACAGTCCTCTGACCAATACTACAACTAATCTGCACCTGAAGCAACTGAGCACTTGATTTTGTTTGTGCAGAGTCCCATATGTCACATTGTATGAGATTTGCTGTGCTTGTGGTGACCACTTCTGGAGCACATAGAGCAGCTCAAGTGTGTCACACCTGTGCAAATAGTGCTGTGCACCTTCTCTCCTTTGCTTTCTTGAACTCATTAATAGCACAATGGAAGCCCCATGGAAGCCCCATGGAAGCCCCAGCTGCGTGTTCCCATGTTACACCACTGTAGTCACACAGACAGGCAGTTTTCTTTGGAATGAAGCCACATCCACACCCCCACTGCTGTTTTTCACAGACCAGCGGGCACTAAGGAGGCTGATTATCTCTTGGAAGATGACACTTTAACTATCCTGCTAGAAGCTTAGGATCAACAGAATTTTTTGCAGCCAAACACTGTTCAGAAGTTTGACTGCAAAGGGGAGGATGCTATGAAGCTATTTATCCCCAAATCCAGCCTTTCTGCAAGCAAATACTGCATTGAACTAGGCCTTGTGAAGCAGTCATTAAAGGTTTTTATTTTGTTCTGTGTACAAAACAGTCTTTGGAAACAGCAAGAGAAAAATAGCATGCAATGCCTTTGGGTGGATTTCAGCAATCCAGGGCCCAAGTCAGAGAGTTTTGTATAGCAGCAGCCCAGGCTACCAGCTGCCAAACATAGTACAGAGACAATCAAAGCTACAGGCTACTTGGGATCAGTGTGCCTTCAGGGCATGTTCGCTTCCTCACTGACCTCACAGATGTAAGAACACTGAATGCTGGATGGGTTTAAAGGTCTTCACTCTAGGTTATGTCAAAATATCTGCACAATGCTGCGGGTATAGCCAAACTTTAGTTAGCCAGGCATTTGAGTTTCCATAGCTGCACTGAAGCTTCTGCAGAAAATAGCTGTTATTTTCAACATTGCTGTCCCCAAGATTTATACACAGTGGTTTGTAGCTGAAAAACTACGGCTGTTCTCTATTAGGCCCCAATTCAACACAGTAACAAAATGCGTCCTTCAAGCCATCTCTATTTGGCAAAGCCAAGGAATATTCTTATTTCCAAGAGTGTGCCTAAGGGTTTTTTTATTTCAAAACTGAATTCACCAGGATATAATCGTGCACTGAAAGTTATGTCTAAGCACTTTTAGAGCCTGACATGTGCTCAAGTGCTTTAGTAAAACAGGACTTCTGCAATTTAATTGCACTAAGTGAATGATAACAAAAGACAACAACAGGAATAAATCATCTAACTGTGTTAAAGATCATGAGATTGACTCCAGACTTCAGCCATCCCAAGCCTTCCGAAGGGTCAGACGCTGTACCCTTGTTCACACAGAGCAGTGCCTGCCTCCATAAATAGTGTCATCAAAGTGAAAGGGGCTGCCTCTGAAGTAACCCACTGAGTACGAACACATGTGCTGGAGCCTAGCCCAAGCTGTAAAGTACAAAAGAGAGGTGAGGGAAGGAGAATTAGATTTTAAACAGATACTTGCCACTGTTGAACGGACAAAGGAGATTTATTTGTTAACACTTAATTTAGGCTGTGTCAAAATGCCACATTTGTGTACGAATAAAAACTAGCAAGAACAACATAATGTAACGGAAAGATCTTCCTTCAGAAACAGTTCAGTAGCTTGTCACACCTGTTGGACCTCACAATAATTACAGTGAAACAACATGAGAATGGCAGCAGTACTGAGATGCAGCACAGAGCAACGAGCAAACATGCAACAGATTAAGGAAACAGAAGCAGAGCTAGTAAAATTGTAAGCCTCCTTAAGGAACATACTGCTGTTGTTATGAGAGCAGGAGCCAGTTCTGCATCCGGTTTTATGCAGTGTATTAAGAGGGTGAGAGCATGGAGGGGAATCCTTTGATAGCAGACTGCTTGGCATGTCTCCTCTACACAGCCACTAACACAGTCCATAGACAAGCTACAAATGAGGTGTAGTAAAACCAGCAGACACTCTTCCAGCTGCCTCTTCAGTTCTCTGAACTATCACAGAGCAGTGGATATAACCCTAAACTCCATGGTCTGTGGTCTCCCCTGCTCTGCCACATAGAAGGACCACTGAAACTGGCCCCCAAAAGGGACTGGAGCACCCAGCTGCTGGACTGATGTTCACAAGCCACTTTTATGCCATTCAGAGTGCGGAAGGGCAGAGTTAGGATAAAGTGTGAACAATCTCTCTAGCAAGAACAGCTGTGCTACAGTGTATAGTCCAATGCTGCCATGTCAAGTAAAATCTGTGGCAGTTTACCTTAAACCATAAACCATAGCATTTTAGGAATGAGTCCCTGGAGCAGGCCCTGTACCTTTCATCAGTGAAGTGAGGCAGACAGCTGAAGATAGTAATTGCTTCAGCTATTGCCCCTGCTGAATGTGTCTCAGCCCCAGACAAACATTTTACAAGATCTGTAACTCAGTATTTGAGAGGAGGATGTTTGCAAAGGCCTGGAGCAGCCACACACTGAATGAGAAAATGATGAAGTGGAAAGCATTTGAAGTCACTCTTCTTCTTTGGAATAAAGACACTTTTTTGCAACCTTGAATTTCATGCTATGTGAGACTCTCAGCATGCATGCATTTAAACTAACAACTGGAGGTATTTTTTCCATAGGTCTGAGCTGCAGTCCTTTAATCCTTACTGTAGCAAATAAAACTCTTCATATGAACAGTGACTCTCAGCTCTGGCCACAGTTTTAGTGCCTTGGCCATTACAGTCACCTGGTTTAAATACAAGCATAGAAATTTGGAGTGAATTAAACAAATGGTAGCTAAGAAAGCCCCTACATGAACAAAGAAGAACTGCAGAAACGTATTGTGGACACCTGGAAAAGGCTGTCTCCTATTTGCAAGAAATATATAAACAGTGTTCCAGGGAGACAAGTCTGTAATAAAAACTAATGGTGAACAAACAGAATACTGGACTGAGTAGTTCAAGAGGAATCCTTTTTTTTTTTTTTTTCTGTGAGACATATGCTTCCCAAGCATTTTGATTTATTAAAACAATTCGTCTATATATTTGCATTGCTAATCAAATCATGGGAATGATGGTAGGATTTCCAGTCTTAGGAAAAGCACATTGAAGATTGAACAGAAAAAATAGGACCCAATTTTGTGCACTACTACTCAAGTGGAAAAGGTTCCCATTAATAGAGAGAAATATAAAGGAAAAGCAGCAAGTCGAATTTGTTGCTACTATTTACAGCTATTTAAGAAAAAACCCCCAAACATTGTCCAGTTAAAATCACTAAGCCTTATCTGTAGTATTTAAGTTGGATGACTAAGCTTACTCATACAACTAGTTACACTAATGATATGAAGAAGGGTAGCTTTCCCAGGGTATTTCCTGTCCTGTCCACTCCATCACACACTTGAGAGATCCAAGAGAACATGTATCTACCTATGACTAAGGAAAGAACTCTGTGGTAATTCCAAATAGGCAAATTTGAGAGAAACACTCAAGAAAGGTAGGCCTGTGGGTGTGGAAATACAGTTTGTGGATTCTCCCATTGACTAGGAAGAGACAGAGGTGAGACCTGTTGCATCAGAGACAGGACAAAAACAGGATTTCTTTGAAAAGCTATGAAAATATAACTGTAACTGCCCACAAATATGGGAGAAGGTTTTTCCCATGAAACACAAAATTCCCTAAAGCCCACTTAATGTGCCAGGAAGGACTGTGTTTGAAGTCTGGGCCATCACACTAGCACCTTTCTTATACAATCATTTCAAATCTGGTAGTACACAAAGCTATGAATAGTAATAATAATAACTTAAAGATGAAGTGTGTCGATACAATTAATAGTTAATTTATTCTAAATTGCATTTAAGTAAAACATTTGTCAATATGGCAGTTATTTGTGAAATAATATTTCAAATAACTTGCATTTGATTTATGTTTCTAATCAGCCAGTTACACAATGCAACATGAAGAGGTCAACTGGAACTATTCAAATACATGCTAAATCATTAGAACAGAGATTAGTCACAATTATCTACCTAATCCATGTTATCTGTATATGCCACCATTATTGCTATTCTTTTAAATGCTAAAGGACAGCAAAAGGTATATAGGAAAGCTTCACTAGCTTTCTCTGTGGACAAATTATTATAATATTTGCTCATGCTCAGAAAGTCAAAGTATTTGTACTTTGCATCACCCATTTGTTTAAAGGAAGGTTGTTTGCGATCTAAATATAAACTTAACTTCAGCAGTTTCCTTCTCTATTAATTGACTCATACTTGAGTCACTTTATGTGATAAACATGCACAGCTAATAATCAATGATATGATGACTGTGTGTACCGAACAAATAAGAAAATAAACAAATATTCTGTGTCTATACTCACATATCCAAAGTGGAATACAATGAAGACCAAATATGTGTGCTTTAAGGACAGAGTCCTTAAAGGTCATTTATATTAATTTTTGATACACTGCTATTACACAAAAAAGTCAGCTTTCCTCTTGTTGCCAAAATGCCATTGCCACCGTGCTTATTTATTTCAGCATATATACTTGCTACAAACATTTGTGCTCAAGACTAGCATTCATGTTCTCAAAACTTGGGATTTATGGAAAATTAAAATGACCTCTTTTTAATTTTCTTAACTGGAGCATGCATGGTCCTTTTTGCATAAACTCATTCTTTTTTTTTTCATCATCACTATCATCCAGGGGAGCTGGGAAGCTACAAGGTAGAGATTCTTGTTCTTCTTCCTGCTCAGCCTGCACTGAAACTGCTCCAGACCATTTTAGCTCCTATGGCACTCAATATCTTCTCTTTTCCAAAACTGAGCACTCAGGTTCCTCTCAACAATGAGGAAAAGCTCCTTATCCCATGACCAAACAAAAAAAAAACCAAAAAACCCAGGGCTTTACCTGAGTGAAGAAATACTGTGTGAGGGGACAAGAGACCTAGAAGGTCAAAAACCACTACTACATCTTCCAAAGCTTATAACCCCTTTTGTGATTCACTCTCCAAAAGGACCAAAATTTCCTGTATTCAAATGACTTTTCAGCAGGAGTCATCTCACCTTTCAAGTTCTACCTTGCAACCCCAAATGTGTGGGAATGCGATTCTGTTATTTCAAAACACAAACACACTAATTTGCACCTCTTCTGCTTTCTCCTCAGCTTAAACACACAAGAGTCAATATTAGAAGGTTTGTATTTCTCTTTTGTAAGCATGTTTTTCCCTGCTGGGTTTATAACATAAACCTGGCTGCAGTGGGCACACCTATGCCTGTTCCTCTACCCAGAGCTGCACCAGGGGCTCTGCCACACACCCGTTGCCGGGTGGGCAAAGCACAAGAGGTCACACAAAAACTGCTCATCTCAACCTCTCTTGGTTTGCAGGAAAAATCCAACGTTGTCCTCAAAGAAGTGCAGTTTCCATGAGATTTATACCGGCATAAAATATATTAAACACTTGCAGATTTTGAGTGCTACGGGACCTTTGTCCAGCCCTCCTGCAGTAGAGCCTACCTCATACCAGAGGACAACCACAAGTCCCTGTAACCTTATGTTGTCCTTTATATTTTC